>JARZZO010000014.1:68314983-69562795 GCA_030544215.1 Zantedeschia hybrid cultivar
GCCGGGAAAGAGCATCGGCTCGAGCATTTTCGGCCCGAGGGATCCGCACAATTTCATAAGAATCAAATTGAGCAAGGATCTTGCGGGTTACCTGGAGATAGGATATCATTAATGCGTCCCGGGCCTCGTACTCCCCGGTGACTTGATTGGCGATCAGCTGAGAATCGCTGAATGCCCCTATGTTCTGCGCACCCAACTTTCTAGCGGCCCGAAGGCCTGAGATAAGGGCTTCGTATTCTGCGGCGTTGTTGGTAGCCGGGAAGGAGAAGTGCAGCGCATACTCCGTGATGACCCCTTCTGGAGACGCCAAGATCCATCCGGCGCTGCTACCCGAAGAGCACGCGGATCCATCAACGTAGAGTCGCCATTCGTCCGTCGGAGACGGGGGAACCGAAGTACCCTCGGCTTCAAGTGTACTGACTTCCGGCTGAGGGGCCGAGGATGCTTCGGGAGTGAGCTCAGCGATGAAGTCGGCTAGAGCTTGAGCTTTTATTGCAGTCTGTGGCCCATAAGAAACGTCGAACTCTCCCAGTTCGATTGCCCACTTTGCTAACCTACCGGACACTTATGGCCGAGAGAGGACTTGCCTTAAAGGTTGGTCCGTGAAGACCTTTATTGAATGCGCGAGGAAGTAGGACTGGAGTCTCCTCGCGGACGAGACAAGGGCTAAGGCCAGCTTCTCAAGAGCAGGATACCGAAGCTCTGCTCCTTGGAGGGCTCGGCTTATATAGTAAACAGGCCTCTGAACGCCGTCTTGTTCCCGAATGAGGACGGCGCTGACAGCTGTTTCGGATGCTGCGAGATAAAGGAACAGCTGCTCTCCGTGGACCGGTCTGGACAAGACGGGAACATTGGAGAGATAGGCTTTCAGCTGATCGAAGGCCGACTGACACTCGTCCGTCCAGGAGAAGTTGTTAGTCTTCTTCAGCAGTTTGAAGAAAGGAAAACAGTAATCCGCTGCCCTTGACATGAAGCGGCTTAACGCGGCAATTCTTCCATTCAGCTTCTGGACCTCTCGAATATTAGCCGGAGGGCGCATTTGGATAATAGCCGACACCTTTGCGGGATTGGCTTCCACCCCTCGGCGGGTGACCATGTAGCCGAGAAATTTCCCGGAGGCCACGGCGAAGGCACACTTGGCTGGATTCAGCTTCATTTTATACCTGCGCAAGGCAGAGAAAGTCTCGGCCAAATCGGTTAGATGGTCTGCAGCAACGTGGCTTTTCACCAGCATGTCGTCGATGTAGACCTCCATATTACGGCCGAGCTGCGGAGTGAATATCTTGTTGACGAGACGTTGATAGGTTGCCCCTGCATTCTTCAGGCCGAACGGTATCCGAGTATAATAATATAAACCGAGGTCAGTTGTAAAGTTGGTCTTGTCCTCGTCCTCCGGATGCATTCGGATCTGATGATAGCCTGAATAGGCGTCAAGGAAGCTAAGTAGCTCGTGGCCGGAGGTTGCGTCCACCACCTGGTCTATCCGAGGCAGCGGGAAGCTGTCCATCGGACAGACCTTATTGAGGTTGGTGAAATCCACACACATTTGCCACTTGCCATCTTTCTTGGTCACCATTACTACATTGGCGATCCATTCAAGATGGTGAACTTCCCGGAGGTGTCCCACGTCCAGCCCTTTTTGCACTTCGACTTGGATGGCCTTCCTTCTTTCCTGATTGAAGGTACGCCGCTTCTGCTTGATCGGGGACTGGTTGGGGTCGACGTGCAGCCGATGTTCTGCTACTTCCGGGTCGACCCCGGGCATGTCCGCAGGAGACCAGGCGAAGACGTCGAGGTTCTCTTTCAGGAACTCAGCAAGTCTCTCGGCTTCAATTTCCTCTAGGCCGGAGCCTATCATTAGCGTCCGACCTTATCCTCCCGGAACCGGAACGATTGTAAGTTCCTCCCCTGGGACTGCTTCGGCCGAAGATTCGATTGAAAGGGATTCGGCCGCGGCCTTCCCTTTAACCGAGATCATGTAACATTGCCGAGTTGCATCCTGATTTCCTTTGGCTTCGCCATTTCCATGGCTGGTACGGAACTTCAGCTTCTGATGAAAAGATGAGGGTACAGCTCCAATCCTGCCGATCAGCCTTCGGCCAAAGATGGGGTTGTAGGCCGAGTCGACCTTGACGACGGCAAAATCCGTTTCGACGGTTAATTGATGAGGGGCCGTACCTAGGGTTACAGGGAGCCGGACGATGCCTTCTACACGGCAAGGTGAACCATTAAAGCCGAACAGAGGCCCTCGGTGAGGCTTCATATCAACCTCATTCAAACCCATTTTTACAAAACAGTCGTAAAAAAGTACATTTTGGGCACTTCCATTATCAACAAAGATACGATGAACATCGTAATCTTTTATTACATCATTTACAACTAAAGCGTCGTCGTGAGGAACCTGAATGTCGGTCAGATCCTCCTGGCCGAAGATGATGTCTTCTTGATGAGACCGCTTTGGCTCGACGTCGACCGCCGCTATGGTATCGCTGAGCCGACGACGCCTTGGCCCCTCTTCGGGTCCTCCGGATATCATCATAATTGACCCGGCACTGGGTCGCTGGTGTGATGCTTCTACCGGGGCCGAAGTGACCTTTGGCTGAGGTAGGGCTTCTTTATCCGGGAGTTGACGTTGCCTTGCTACATCAGGAACGTCCCGGTTCTGTTGTTGTTGAGGTTGCTCTCGCCGGTACTGTGGCAGACGGCCTTCTCTGATGAGATGGTCAATCTCCTCCCGAAGGTGTCGGCATTCGTCAGTTGAATGGCCGATTTTCCGATGGTACTCACAGTATTTGCGGGGGTCCCTTCGGCGAGGGTCAGTCTTGATGCGCTCCGGCTGTCGGAGCATGCCTTTCACCTCCATGAGCATCCGGGAGGGTAGAGCAGGTAGTGGCAGGTACCGCTGCTGTGGATCCCGACGCTTTTCTCGATCCCATTCTTCCCTCCGGTATCGCTTGCGAGAGGGTTCATGATCTTCTGGGCGAGGACGAACCGCTGGATGGGCAGGCGCTGATACTACTTCGGCAGTACTCTTGCCCTTAGACATCATCAGGGCTTCCCGGTTGATGTATTTATGGGCCCGAGCCACGAGGTCCTGGAAGGTGGAGGGATGGCGTTTCCCGATAGAGCTGAGAAGCCCTTCGTCTATGCACCCGCTGATTACGGCCGAGACAGCAATCGAGCTATCCAAGTTTGGGATTTGGGCAGCTTCAGCCCGAAACTTGGTGAAATATTCTTAGAGGGTCTCGGTAGGCCCTTGCCGAATGGCTAGCAGACTGGCCGAGGTTTTACACTGCCGAGTGGCATCGTAAAATTGGTCGATGAACAGTTGACCTAACTGAACTAGAGAGTGGATGGAATTGGGGGCCAAAGTCTCGAACCAAGTCAGGGCTGTTTTTTTAAGAGTGAGGGGGAAGAGACGGCAGCGGACTGCCTCAGAAACCCCTCGGACAGAGAGATAGGTATTGAACCTCTGGAAGTGGCAGACCTGATCTGTCATTCCATCATAGAGAGGGCCTTTCGGCAGTTTAAAGTTAGGAGGTACCTCAATGGCCAGAAGCTCTGGTGAAAATGGAGTCTGCTCCAGAATGGTGCTGGCGAGGGGCGCTCCGTATGGCCGAGATACCATCTGCTGCATTTCCCTCCTCATCGCCGTCAGCCGCCGGTCCAGATCCGGGGTGGTTGAAGTGGTGACCGAACGTCCTTCGGCCTTGGTTGGATGAAATTCGGACGAAGCATAGTCTTGCTCCGTCATGATGTGGCTGGCGCGATGAGCTCGGGTAGGCGGCGCGAATGGCTCGCTGCGTGCCGTGGTGGCCTCGTCGAGGAAGGCCTGCGAGGGTGTCGGCTGCAGCCTCGCAGTTTGAGCAGGACAGGATGAGGGAGGCGGTACCTGCTGCGGGAGCTGACCCAGTAACCCCATATGCTGGGCTATGGCAGACACCATATCTCGCAAAGGTGCCAAGAAAGTAACAGTGGCGGCCAGCGTCGCCACCTGTCGCTGAAGCTCTTCCACCCGGTTGTCCCTGGGAGCGACGGACTCTGGTATGACAGGGAGGGCAGACCCTTGAGGAAGAACAGACGGGGCACCTTCGGAGTGGAGTGCCGGCGTCGGAGTTGTTCACGTCTCCGCTTCGTCTTGTCCGGATCGTCTGGTCACCGGACAATGAGACATGACTTCTTGCTAGTTTCCCATAGACGGTGCCACGTGATGTTGCCGAAGCTTATCACGGTCGGATTCCGAGACCGGAACCCGAAATTGGATCGGATCGATGAAGAGGACCGACGAGGATCCGGAGCAAGACGAGGGCGGAGACGGGGCCGAGGATCCGAAGCAGAGAGGTAACCGCGCGAAGGCTTCTCCGGTAGCGAAGCCGAGACTCCTTCGGCCGAGGCGGACCAACCTGCAGAAGGCGTCGAGACCGGGGAGAGAAAACCCAAGGTCGGCGGCCGAGACCGACTCGGAGAGGTCGGCGAAGATTCAAACCGAAGCCCCTGCAGAAGGAGAAGAAGAAGAAGAAGAACCAGTCAGTAGGAGTCTCGGGCTTCGGCCCTAAGGAACCCCCTCCGACGGCTAAGTTAGCTTCTGAAGAAGATTCGATTCAGAAGGGAAGGAAGAAAAGGCAGCTTTAGTGCTTTTAGACTGTTGTCCTTTAGTCCAGAAGACATACCTTTGGTAATAAATACCCGTGTATTTATAGCGGAGGATAGATGTTGCTTAGTGGTGGCAACCGATATAGGACTATGTTTTGGTTTACTGATAAACCGCCATAGCGCCTAACCAACCCACCGGAATGGGCCGGATACGGCTACTGGACCGAAGGGGGGGGGAGCGTTGTTGGGCCGGATGCCGCTTAGTGGGCTGAAGCCTACTGGGCCGAGGGCCGCTGGGCCGCTGATGGGCCGAAGGCTGCTGGGCCGCTGATGGGCCGAAGACTGCTGGGCCGCTGATGGGCCGAGGACCACTGGGCTGCTGTTGGGCCTGTTAGTTTAGGTGGCCTACAAGCCAATCTGACTATGTAAATCTCGTTCGTTTATTAATAAAATGGCATAATATTCATTATGTGTAAATCGCATTAATTCTCGTTTCATAATGAAGTCCGTGAATATGTGCTATAGTGATCAGATTATGATGAGATCATACTAATGAGACTGATTACTTAAACACACATATTCTTAATTGTTCCTAGTCGGAGGATATCCAAGAAGGACATCGGATATCCGGTTAGACTAGTTCAAATTACTCCTGCTCATATGATGAGGGTGACTGATCTCATAAGTCACTTGTGTGGAGACACTAAGGCGAATCTGTAGGTGCTCATTGGAGAATGAGTTCACTGAACTGATCCGACTGAATCGCTGGATGGTATAGTACCTCACTGTCAACCAGCTTGATTCTATTGTCGCAGTTGCGTGGATGGTCCTCGGACCTGAGACACCAAGGACACCTTGGCGGTGGACTTCTGTGCTTTGACCTTGGTTTACGAATCTCTAGCCACGGGATTCTAATACGCCAAGGATTGGGTACAGCGGAATACCGTCGAAGGGAATTGTGTGTCAATAAGGAATCATTCGCTCTCGGTACTTAGAGAGAGAATGCTCTAGGAAGGATGCGCGAAAGTCCCTGGCCAGGGCGGACGATAATATCAGGAAAGGAGTTTTCCGATATTTATCAGCGGCATCCAATCCAAGTGAGTCGACCGGTTATGGTTTGACAGCTCGCCATACCCTGAGTTGACTCGAGAGCATTGTACGAATGCAGGATTATATCCACGCGGTAACTGTCGGCGGAAAGGTTCCAAGAGTGGGTTGCTTAACCCAAAATACCTTCCGGGTTCATGCGGTGTTGCTTGGCACCCAACGTGATCGGAGGCCCGGTCGAATTCGATGTGCGACATCAATTCGATTGATTAATTAATTAATAAAGGGTTATTAATTGATTAATAAAGCCAGTGAGGAGTCACTGGAGTTGTTGGGCCATTAACTGGACTGGTACTTGGGCCTAGAGGGTCACACGCAAATGATTCTCAAGGCGATGGATAAATAAGTGGGTTTTATACAAACCGGGGTTTTTATGAAAAACAGCACGGTTAGTATAAAACATAGCGAACGGGCTGAGCAGGCCAAGCTGCTGCTAACCCTAGCCGCCCCTCCTCAGTTTCTGTCTTTCTCTGGCGCCCAGACAGATCCAGATCTACTCCGCCGCTTCTCCGAATCCCGTTCGACGGGAAATCGTCCGCGTGTTGCGGCGATCATTGCGGCGACCGGCGGAGGCTTCGTGGGCTGCAAAGAACGAGGAACTCGAGGATATCCGTCACGGGGAGGATCGCGTGGACTTCGCTAGAGGCCGGGCGTTTGCGCGGCTTGCGGTGTCGCACCGACGGAACCGAACGGTTGCGTATTCGAATCCGCACACGGTGAGAACTTCGATAATCCGATTATCGTATTTTAGATTTCGAAACGGGAACGGATTGCTGTAAATATTTTGTTTTCCGCTGCGTGAGCGATCCGGAGAAATCGAGAAAAACTCAACAGTGGTATCAGAGCCAGGTTTCACTGTTTCTCGTCCCGTTTTGGTTTCCGAAATTAATTTTTATTGAGTTATTCCATGTGTTTAATCCAAATAAAATGACGGAATAGTGTTCATAAGATGAACACAAATAATTTGATTATTTTTCTATGATTTTTCGGATTTTATTTGGGGTTTTCGGAGTTCTTCATGAGATGATGAACCGGGGCTTTTCGGCGACTTCGTACGAGCTTCCCAAGCGTTGGGATGGCCGGCCGAGACTCCGGATCCATAGAGGATAGTCACCACTATCCACCGGTCACCTAGATCGGCGCCGGAGTGGCCTTGGTGGCTCTGTATTCAAGCCCCAAATTCGGGTTCTGAAACCTGAAAAACCAGTTTTTAAGGGGGTTTTTAGGCTTGGATTTCACCCCACTGGAGGCCGCCGGAGGCCGCCGGCGGCCCTACCGGCGCCGGGCATGTCGCCGGCACCGGGGGCATCGCAGGCCAGGGCCGGGCGACACCGGGGGCCAGCCGGCGGCGGCGCCGGTAGCCGCCACCCGAACCTACAAGTCCTTAGGGTTTCGGGTGCTGGGGTTGAAGGAGAAGGGGGTCTGGGGCCCGGTCCCGAACCGGTCGGACCGGCCCGGGCCGGGCCAGGGGCCTGGTTGAACCAGGCCCGCACCAGGCGCCCACAGTGGGCGCCTGGTCCGAGCCCTGGCTCGGCCAGGGCTCGAGCCCAGGTGGCTGAACCCCTTCCCTTTATTTCTTTCCTATTTTAAACCCTCTAAACCCCATATTAACCCCATTGACCCAATTTAAGTTAAATTGAATATTAAATTTAAATTCAAAATTGTTTTGTAAATTTAAATTGATTTTCAATTCTCTTTTAATTGGGCATTAATGTTTTAATCATGATAATTAACAATTAGATGTAATTTGATTAGAGTTAATTATTAGCATAAAGGTTATGCTAATAATTATCTTTAATTATCTAATTTAATTGTTAAATTAGTGATTAATATATAATGATCTAAATGTTAGATTATTATCTATTAATACATCTAATTTTTAATTAATATTAGAGTTAGTTATTAATTTAATTGTTAAATTAATAATTAACTTAAATGACTTATTTAAATGTTAAATTAGTAGTTCTTAATTAATTACTGTTAGTCATTAATTTAACAGTTAAATTAATGATAACTTTAATTATTTAATCTAAGAGTTAGATTAATTAATTATTAATTAGTTAGTGTTAATTGTTAGTTTAAGAGTTGAATTAATAATTAACATTAATTGGCTAATCTAAGTGTTAAATTAGTAGTTAATAATTAATTTGGTTAATTAATAATTTAAGTGTTAAATTGTTAATTAACTTTGTTGAATTAATCTAAGAGTTAGATTAGTTTTTAATAGTCTAATTGTTAGATTATTAATGGGGATTAATCTAAGTGTTAGATTATTAGAAATGTTCTAATTTGCATGGAATAATCTGGAATTATTAATTCGGAGTGTGTGCGCATGTGATGTGTGTTTAATGCTTTTAAATTTTGATTTAATTGCATGTTAATTTAATAAAATGAGTTTTTGAAATTCAAATACCAATTTTGATTGGATCCCAGCTTTTTGAAAGCTAAAACTTATTTATTTTGAAAACTCATTTATTTTGAAAACTCATTTATTTTAGCCATGTGATGCGCTGGATCATGTGTGGGATGTTTAAAACACACCGTGGTCATGGATATGCACTTAATTATTATTCATGTGATGAATGGATTGTGTGGATCGTGGATGTATGATTGTTTATTAATTGTTAATAAATAGAGGTCTGCGCACCTCTCTCTCTCATACTCCGATGTATTTCTACCTCCCTCTTTCTCTTGTACTCGCCATAAGACCTTCTTCAATTTACTTGTAATTATAGAATTTAAATGTAATATGATCGAGGCAACCGAGGAAGGAGCGAGGACGATCCACAGCTGCAACCAGGAAGGCGAAAAGATGGAGATCTCTTGCCTATGTGTTTGCAGGTCATCTAATATAATTGTTGTGTTAGATTGAGTGTGCGTTTGGCTGTTGGCTCCAGTCAAACCCACTGTACTATCCATGACCACACTAATGACATGTATGTGATGTATTGTTTATCTTTTGATTATGAATCAAAGCAGGTTATAGTATTTAGTAAATATATACGATATATTTATATACTATCACCTAGGAGAGACCAAGATAAAAGTTATCCAAATACCCTCAGATAAACTCTAAGCTGTAATGCGAGTAGTTGAGAACTTACCGCGTGGTCCACCATCATTATAGTCATAGGATTCGAATCACTTTAGGCAAGTTTGTTGTACTATCCACAAAGCCTGCTTAATTGGGAGGAGAAATTGTAGCTATGGCATTAGATGCCTATAGATCGCGGTAGAGGAACCATGTAGCTTTGTTATGCTATCCACAAGGGCTGTATGCAAATCTATGCTCATTGCGTAATGATGGTCAGCTTAGACCAGAATTAGTGGTTTGTTGTGCTATCCACAAGGCCATTAAATCTCTGGGGACCGAAGTTATGATCAGATATTGCAAGGAATTGCAAGTCCCATGAGTTGGGTGCTCTCTGATTGTATTACAGTTTGTTGTGCTATCCACAAGACTGTAGTGCAAGTCATTGAGATTCTTATCCCCACTAGGAGACTGTCGACGTCTCCCGTTTTGTATAACTGGGGGTTATACAGTCCGTCGAAAATTAGTGGGAGTTAAATTTGAACAAAAGACCATGTCTTGTTTAAAATTTTAATAATTGAACATCTGCTAAATAGATTTTACTTATCTCCTGTAGGGAATTATGTCGTCGAATAACCCACTCTGTGGCATACTTGATGCCCTTTTTGACTCACCTGATCTACTCGGATTGATTCAGAAACCAGAAGAATGTCTTCAGATCTGAGCACATTGACTTTGTCCCTGGAGCTGATCCTCCTGCTGAATCGGTATTAGATGCCCCTAAAGCAGAGATGATAGCTAACGATAAAAGATCGAAGGACAAAGGCAAAAGAGTAGTGAAGGGTGACTGCTTTTACTATAAGCAGTATGGCCACTGGAAGAGGAACTGCAAGGAATTCCTTGACGATAAAGCTCATGGAAGAGTGAAGCTGTCTGAAGCTTCAGATATCTATATGATAGATATCAACTTATCAGTTAGAGATTCCACATCGTGGGTATTGGATACCGGATGTGCTTCTCATATCTGTCATGATGTACAGATGCTGACAAGTAAGCGCAAGCTGAGACAAGGTGAAGTGGAATTGAGGATAGGAAACGGCGCAAAAGTTGCGACGATTGCTGTTGGGATAGCAAACCTCATGCTTCCATCAGGAGACGCCTTACTTTTAGAAGATTGTTATTATGTTCTTAGCATAATAAAGAACATCATATCAATATCTTGTTTGGATAAGATAGGATATAGGTTGATTATTGAGAATAGAAGTTGTTCAATTTATTATGGTAATAAATCAATAGCTTCGGCATCTTTAGTCAACGGTCTATATCTATTAGATGTTTCTTATTACAATCTTCAAATTGATAATGCTCTTAAGAAGAGCAAGAATTGTGTGAACCAGGCCTACATGTGGCATTGTAGACTTGGGCACATTGGCGAAAGCAGGTTGCAAAAGTTGCACAAGCATGGTTACTTAACAGCATTCGATTATGAATCGTTTGCAACATGTGAATCCTGCCTTATGGGAAAGATGGCAAAATCTCCATTTAGTGGACATGGAGAACGTGTCAAGGACATTCTGGAACTAATACATTCAGATGTATGTGGTCACATGTCCACCCAAGCCAAAGGTGGCTTTTCTTACTTCATCACGTTCACCGATGACTTCTCAAGATTCGGCTATGTGTACTTAATGAAGTACAAGTCGGAAGCATTTGAGAAGTTCAAGGAGTTCAAGCATGAGGTAGAGAAGCAGTTAGGAAAGAGTATTAAAGCTCTTTGATCAGATCGAGGAGGAGAATACTTGAGTACTAATTTCATACAATTCTTAAAGGATAATGGTATCCTTTCTCAGCTGACCCCTCCATATACACCACAGATGAATGGTGTATCAGAAAGGAGGAATCGCACTTTGTTGGACATGGTGCGATCCATGATGAGCTTTTCGGGATTACCAGTGTCCCTCTGGGGGTATGCTCTAGAGTCAGCAGCATACCTACTGAACAGAGTATCCAGCAAGTATGTGGCCTCTACTCCATATGAGATATGGAAAGGCAGGAAACCAGAATTTAAACATGTTAAAGTCTGGGGTTGTCCTGCTCATGTAAAGAGGCATGATCCAGACAAGCTGGAATCACGAACTGATAAATGCAGGTTTGTGGGATATCTATCCAAAGGAAACCTTTTGATACTATTTTTACCATTCTGGTGAACAAAAGGTGTTTGTCGCCAGGAAAGCTGTCTTCTTAGAAGAGGAATACCTTCTCTAGGAGGACAGTGGGAGTAAAATAGTACTGGAAGAGGTTCCAAATCCCCAAACAACTGCATTATCATCAGATGAGATATCATTTCCTGAATCTATTCAGGTACACACAGATGAGCCTCGTAGATCTGGTAGAGTACCTAGACTACCCGAACGATATGTAGGACATATCGCTGAAGGTGAGTCTAAGGTACAATATAATGAGGATGATGATCCTCAAACCTACCAGGAGGCCATAGAAAGCCCAGAAGCCGGGAAATGGCGAGAAGCCATGAACTCATAAATCCAGTCCATGTACACCAACCAAGTTTGGAACTTGGAGGACTTGCCCGAGGGTATTGTACCCATCGGTTGCAAGTGGATCTTTAAGAGAAAGATCGGTGCTAATGGACGGATCGACATTTATAAGGCAAGGTTGGTGGCAAAGGGATATCGTCAAAGGCAAGGAATTGACTATGACGAGACTTTCTCACCAGTTGCCATGATAAAGTCGATCAGAGTTCTACTCGCCATTGCTGCACACTTTGATTATGAAATTTGGCAGATGGATGTGAAGACTGCCTTCCTCAATGGTAACCTTGAGGAAAAGGTGTATATGATACAACCAGAAGGTTTCACATCCAAAGAATCTCCAGATAAAGTGTGCAAGCTTCAGAGGTCCATTTATGGACTGAAGCAGGCTTCCCGGAGCTGGAACATAAGATTTGACGAGGCTGTCAAGTCTTATGACTTCATTAAGAATGAAGATGAGCCTTGTATGTACAAGAAGACCAGTGGGAGTGCAGTCACTTTTCTAGTTCTTTACGTAGATGACATACTACTCATTATGAATGATGTAGCTATGATGTCATCAGTAAAGATCTGGCTGTCGAAAAACTTCTCCATGAAGGATTTGGGAGAAGCATCCTACGTATTGGGAATACGGGTCTATAGAGATAGATCAAAGAGGATACTTGGAATGACCCAATTCTTGTACATAGATACCATAGTCAAAAGGTTTGGCATGGAAAATTCCAAGAGATGTTTCATACCGATAAGACATGGAATTAATCTCTCAAAGGAGCAGTCTCCTAAGACTCCTGATGAGAGGGCATTCATGGATAGAATACCCTATGCATCTGCCATAGGATCTATCATGTATGCCATGCTATGTACACAGCCTGATGTTGCATTTGCTCTAAGTGTTACGAGCAGATTTCAGGCTGATCCAGGCGAAGAGCACTGGAAGACAGTGAAATGTATCCTTAAGTACTTGAGAAGAACTAAGGATATGTTTCTTGTCTATGGAGGAGGTGACTTGAAACTGCGAGGCTATACTAACTCGAGTTTCCAGTCGGATCCAGATGATAGTAAGTCTACATCTGGATTCGTGTTTACAATGAACGAAGGGGCAGTGTGCTGGAAGAGTTCCAAGCAAGTAACCACTGCAGATTCGACGACTGAAGCTGAGTACATCGCTGCAGCTGAAGCCGCCAAGGAAGCAGTGTGGTTGAAGAAATTCATCACCGACCTTGGCGTAGTTCCCAGCATCTCTGAGCCTATTCCACTGTTGTGCGACAACAATGGAGCAATTACGCAAGCGAAAGAGCCACGGTCTCATCAGAAATCGAAGCATATTCTGAGGCACTTTCATCTTATCAGAGAGATCATATCCAGAGGAGATGTAGTAGTGGAAAGAGTTGCATCGGTCGACAATATAGCAGATCCACTGACAAAGCCGTTGGCTCAAATTGTGTTTGAGCGTCACCTAGAGTCTATGGGCTTATTGTATAAAGGTGATTGGCTTTAGTCCAAGTGGGAGATTGTTAGTTTATGTGGCCTACAAGCCAATCTGACTATGTAAATCTCGTTCGTTTATTAATAAAATGGCATAATATTCATTATGTGTAAATCGCATTAATTCTCGTTTTATAATGAAGTCCGTGAATATGTGCTATAGTGATCATATTATGATGAGATCATACTAATGAGACTAATCACTTAAACACACATATTCTTAATTGTTCCTAGTCGGAGGATATCCGAGAAGGACATCGAATATCCGGTTATACTAGTACATATTACTCCTGCTCATATGATGAGGATGATTGATCTCATAAGTCACTTGTGTAGAGACACTAAGACGAATCTGTAGGTACTCATTGGAGAATGAGTTCACTGAATTGATCCGACTGAATCGCTGGATGGTATAGTACCTCACTGTCAACCAGCTTGATTCTATTGTCACAGTTGCGTGGATGGTCCTCGGACCTGAGACACCAAGGATACCTTGGCGGTGGACTTCTGTGCTTTGACCTTGGTTTACGAATCTCTAGCCACGGGATTCTAATACGCCAAGGATTGGGTACAGCGGAATACTGTCGAAGGGAATTGTGTGTCAATAAGGAATCATTCGCTCTCGGTACTTAGAGAGAGAATGCTCTAGGAAGGATGCGCGAAAGTCCCTGGCCAGGGCCGACGATAATATCGGGAAAGGAGTTTTCCGATATTTATCAGCGGCATCCAATCCAAGTGAGTCGACTGGTTAGGGTTTGACAGCTCGCCATACCCTGAGTTGACTCGAGAGCATTGTACGAATCAGGATTATATCCACGTGGTAACTGTCGGCGGAAAGGTTCCAATAGTGGGTTGCTTAACCCCAAATACCTTCCAGGTTCACGCGGTGTTGCTTGGCACCCAACGTGATCGGAGGCCCGGTCGAATTTGATGTGCGACATCAATTCGATTGATTAATTAATTAATAAAGGGTTATTAATTGATTAATAAAGCCAGTGAGGAGTCACTGGGCTTGTTGGGCCATTAACTGGACTGGTACTTGGGCCTAGAGGGTCACACGCAAATGATTCTCAAGGCGATGGATAAATAAGTGGGTTTTATACAAATCGGGAGTTTTTATGAAAAACAGCGCGGTTAGTATAAAACATAGCGAACGGGCTGAGCAGACCAAGCTGCTGCTAACCCTAGCCGCCCCTCCTCAGTTTCTATCTTTATCTGGCGCCCAGACGATCCAGATCTGCTCCGCCGCTTCTCCGAATCCCGTTCGACAGGAAATCGTCCGCGTGTTGCGGCGATCATTGCGACGACCGGTGGAGGCTTCGTAGGCTGCGAAGAACGAGGAACTCAAGGATATCCGTCGCGGGGAGGATCGCGTAGACTTCGCTAGAGGTCGGGCGTTTGCGCGGCTTGCGGTGTCGCACCGACGGAACCGAACAGTTGCGGATTCGAATCCGCACACGGTGAGAATTTCGATAATCCGATTATCTTATTTTAGATTTCGAAACGGGAACGGATCGCTGTAAATATTTTGTTTTCCGCTGCGTGAGCGATCCGGAGAAACCGAGAAAAACCTAACAGGGCCGAGGGCTGCTGAACCGCTAACGGGCCGAAGGCTGCCAGTGGGCCTCTACTGCTACTGATGTTGGGCTGATCCCAGCGTTTGAGCTGTTTTATTGGGTCGAATCAGATTCTTCTCCATCAATATATATACTCATTAAGATACATTACATATTATTAAACTTTATCACATTTTATATCTTGGTCGATGGTGATCAAAAACTATCTATTCTACCAAATTGGAATTAATATGTGGTAGAATAAGAAGGACAATTTGGGTCTAAAATTTTTTTATTCTCCTTCTTATTCTTTGGAATACAATCAAAACAATTAGAATAACTTCTTATTCTACTTTGAATAAATATGCATTATTAAAGCAAAACATCTCTTATTTTAGAATAAACTAAAACATCTCTTATTTTAGAGTAAACCATCCGATATATCTTATCCATTATAAACAATCCAGCAAACAAAACGGAGCCTAAATATTTTGACCCGTGGTCGCTCACATATTTCTCATAGGCTCTAAAAATGCACTAACTAACTTGACCATCAGAATTTACCCCAAGTCACTTTAAAACCCAGTGACCATATTATATACTGGACAGACATGAACCCGACCCCTAACCAGGTCAGTGACTAACTTCTTGAGCTCGGCTTGAACTGCAAGTAGCAATTTAATTAAGGATTATCTCCAAGATAACCCCTTTTTATTCGTTTGATTATGTGCATCAATTAATCCGAAATACAAAGGGATAAGTCGAGGTTAACCCTGAAGTTTATATCTCATAGTGTCTATTGGGATATGTTAATCCAAATTATTTTCATGTTTTTACTCTCATCCCAATAAAAATATCTCACTTTTCAAAACTTATCTATAAGATATTTATGATAATATATCTTTTTTTTCCTTTTTAATCCGTATTTATATAGAAAGATATTAACTTGATCTCAAGTTAATTTATTATGTTAATTTGTTAATTATCAAAGAGGATTCTTACTTATCTCAAAGTATTTTATTCCATTGGACAAAATTGGATCATACCTAACCTACAATCAAATTGGCCCCAAAAAGGCCCTGCTTCACCTTATCCTCGTAGATTAGACTTAATTTTTCCGTACCACTAGCTATATCTCTAAAACCTACAATTAAACTGCCTATTTTTTAAAAAACCAACATTTTTTTCATGACACAGCTCATCGCATAAAGATGGGGGGTGTCTCCCCTAAAAACAGACGATCCGAATACGGCTTTCCTCGTATCGGCCAGCCGTGTTGGACTTCGAAACAGCTGAGGAAGCTTTTCCATGAGGGCCCCACCGGAGTAGGTTACTAATCCCACTCCCCTCGACCGCGACCGGCCACCGTGTAGGTAGGGCTTGACCGGAACGCCACAGCCGGCAGCCGCGAGGAAGACCCGGTGCGTCGGGTTCGTCTCTTCCCGGCTTTTGAAATTTCGAATCGGAGTTTTGGACCGGCTCCAATTACGCCATGAGCCATCCCACAAAGAACTCGCATCCGCCGTCCACCGTCCCCTCTCCAGCTCCCCAAAAACGAACGGCCGCGATTTAAACCCCTCGACCCTTCCCATCCACGCCCTCCTCCCCTCTCCACCCATTCCTCTATTTATGCTTAAAAATTACCATTTCTCCCTCCTCTCAGCGGCACCCTTTTCTTCTGCAAACCCTCCCTTGCCTTCCTGCGGAGGCAAAGTCCCCATCGAGCACGGCTCCTGGAGAAATCTCCAGATCTCCTCCCTCCTGCCGCCACCGCCGGAGATCGGAGAAGCCCCGGATTCCTCCCGCGGGGACGTGGATCTGGTGCCTTAGAACCCTCGCCGGAGACTGCGCAGGATCTGGAACCTAATTTCGTCTTGTCGCGCGTTCTTGGATCTTGCGATCTGCGGGAAGTGGGGGACGGCGGATCCCCTGAGTTGCCGGTGGGATTTGTGCGCGGAAGGCGGGTGGAGTCGGGAGTGGTCGGCGCAGAGACGCCTTAAATGCGCACCGTCGGGACGCACCGGTTCTTCCTGGACCCCCTCGAGAAGGAGACGCTGGTGGCGCGCATGGCCAGGGACGGGAAGGCGGTGGGGGAGGTGGAGGAGGGCGAGATCTCGTCAGACTCCGTGGAGGAGATCTCCGAGGAGGACTTCAAGCAGCAGGAGTTCCGCCGGGGGCCGTCGGGGAGGTCCGGGAGGGCGTGGATGGGGGATCCGATGCAGTACTCAATCCTGCGGCGGAACTATGCCTCCAACTTGTATAACTTCGCCTGGGCACAGGCGGTCCAGAACAAGCCGTTGGGGAGCTTCGTGTATGAGGAGGCGGCAAAGCCAGCGTCGGGGGTTTCCGGTGGGACGGCAAAGCAGGAGGTTTGCAGCGTGATTGACAGCAGCGAGGAGTCCAATGGGCAGGTGGAGAGGGAGGAGGGGGAGTTGGAGGAAGGGGAGATTGAAATGGGATCGACCGAGGTCGGTTTTGTGGATGAGGCTGCGGGTGACCGGTCGGAGAATATCGAGGAGAAGCCAGCTGTCGGCGTGGAGGCTACTGTTCCTCCTCCAGGGGATGTGGCTGAGGAGGACGCGGCGAGCCTACCTTTGGAAGAGGAGATGGAAACCGAAGTTGCAGAGGACTTTGATACACAAGTCGCTACGGTTTTAGAAGATTTGGAGACTATAACTGAGGAAGAAGCAGAGAAGTAAGTTCTTGCCAGTGGGGGTTGACCTCAAAAACGAATTTAATTTAAGACAATAAAATATAAAAAGATTGATATTTGGCACCACTGCAGACTATACGGAAATAATTTTGATGAAAATTTTCGGTAAAGGTTCTTCACTTTTGGGTAGTTTTGGAGTAAATGGCAATTAAGTGGCCGTGGTTTGCTTGTAGATCCTTTGAGGCGTGTTGTTCTCGACTGCGGAAGACTTTGGACTGCTTGCAACGGATGACATCAAGAAGTCATCTTCCTATGTTGGATGCTCTGGTGCAGCAGGCATTTGTGGGCATTCAGACTGTCCACTCTGTAAGATGATGAATTGCATTTTTCACATTCCTGGTATGATTTTGAGGTTTCTGGCCTAGACTTATGCAGTTGCTGATATGAATGCCCCAAATTGATGACAGGTATATCTGAAGAGGAAGGATCAGAGTAAGGATGCATTGTCAAGGTATTTGTTTCCTTCACTAGCTATTAAAACTGCTTATCCTTGTCATTCTTTTGCTTCTTTTTGGCAGCTTAATTTTGTGCTGATAATGTTGTAGGTTGCTTGCTTACATAAAGAACCAGGTTCCTGCTCTTTTTAGCATAGAGCAGTTGAAAGAGGTCTGCTTTTGTTCTTTCTAGCTTGTATAATTTGCTTTGTTGTGTTTGAGGATAAATTAAAGTTGGATATTCCTCTTACAGATAAATGAGATGATGCAATCTGTGGTTCCAGATGCCATTGAAAAGAAGATAGGCAGTACTCCTCAATTAGAATCCACATTATTATTCCCTACTGGTAAACACAGCAGACGGAATGACAAACATGCTACCACCAAATTGCCCAAGTTAGGGACATCTTTTGTTCCCAGAATCAAAACAGACTATCATCCCTTGCTGGATCCCCACGCAGACCATGATGAAGACAGCCTGCCTTCTCCAACTCGTGATAATGCAGCACCTTTGCCTACACCAAAAGCACAAATTGGAGGATCTGCATCAGTTACTAATGAGCCAACATCTGGGAAGCGAGAGGAAACTGAAGATGTTATACTGCCTTCCCGTGAAACAGATGGCATGACCGTTTCTAGGTACCAGCAGAGATACCTTCATGCTTCCTTTCTTCCATGTAATAGGCTCCCAAGCCCAACTCCTTCGGAGGAGGGTAATGATGATGATGGAGACTTTCAGGGGGAAGTTTCTAGTTCTACCACTTCCAATACTGTCAGATCATTGTGTTCATCTGCGTCAATCCCACTCATCGGTTTTAGCTCTAGTACTGCTCAGACAGACAGCTCATGTGCACAGGGAGTGATTTCAGGTAAAGTGGTTGAGCAGATGGGCCCTGGAACAAAGACAGTTATAAAAGCTTCAGCCAAGAATAGAGATCCCAGGCTTAAGCTTCCCAACCATGAAATATCCAGTGCTCCTGATCCTCATAAGCAACAACCTTTGCCCCTGAGTGATAGTGCAGCTAGAAATGTACTTACTGAAGCATCAGCAGAAAATTCTAGAAAACATAAAGTTGTTGATGAGGCTGTGGTTGACAATCATATCTTGAAAAGGCAAAGAAATGACTTGCCCAACTCTAGAGAATCACAGGTCTCATTGGGGAAGGGTGGTTGGTTGGTGGACAGTGGTGCTTCAGTCGATCAACTAAGTAACAGAGGCCAGCCAATAGAAGACAGAGGAATTGAAAATAGAAAACTAGAAACAGGAGAAATTGGTTCTGCCGGAGGACAGAATATAAGCTTAAGAAGTGCAAATGCTGCAAATGAGCAAGCACCAGCAATGAGCAGCCCACCTGTTCTTTCTTTGCCTTCTTTACTGAAGGATTTGGCTGTAAACCCCACAATGTTTATGCAGCTAATTAAGGAGCAACAAAGACTAGCTGCAGAGACTCAGCAGAAGGCTGTTAGTTCAGCTCCGATAGTGACACAGACATCCAGCACAAGCAAATCACCTGAGACTGTGTTGTCATTCAATAGTGAGACATCAAGATTTCCAGATTCTGATAAGAAACCAGCTGAGAAACTTCAAATGCCTTTGCAAACGGTTCCAGCAGTAAGTTCTATGATACCTCGCTAACTAAGGATGCACATGTGTGTTGTGGCTTTGAAAGTTTAAAATGAAGTGACTCTGAGTTCTTTACATCCTTTTTTTTCCTCGTAAAGGTTTATTTTTTCTTGATCCTCCAGTTTTTCTATATGCTTGTCAGATAAGTGCTTAAATGTAGACTCCCATGCTATGTTCAAGCTTTGTACTTTATTTGTAATCCATGGATATCATAATAATGACTATTTAATGATGGAGATCTTTGGGCTTCTAACTTAATAGTAAAATATGTCTCAGATTTCCTATGGGCCTTTCTTTGTATGTGAAACTGGTCATTAATGTGTGAACTTCATTCGCAGAATCACAGTGATGCTGGGAGAATACGAATGAAGCCTCGAGATCCTCGTCGTATTCTTCACAGCAATATGGTACCGAAGGGTGAAAATTTGGGACCTGATCAGCTGAAGCCAAATGGAGTTCACCCATTAAGCATTCAGAGGATTAAGGATTCTTCTACACCACGAGAACAAGGGCAGCAGACACAGGCTACAATGTCTTCCCAGTCAATTCCCCCTCCTGATATTGCTTGGCAGTTCACTAAAAATCTTAAAAACCTTGCTAATATTATTTCAACTTCACAAGCATCTAGTCAGACTCCCTCAGTTCCTCAGAATGTTTCCCAGCCTATATCGACAAGGGTAGATGAGATAGATTGTAGACCTGCGATATCAGAATCAAATAATCAACAGATTACGTCAGCTGTGACACATGGTGCCCGAACAATTTTAGCACAATCATGCAGTCCGTGGGGGAATGTAGATCATTTGTTAGATGGTTATGATGATCAACAGAAAGCTGCTATTCAGATGGAGAGGGCAAGAAGGATTGAAGAGCAGAACATAATGTTTGCTGCCAAGAAACTTTGTCTTGTCTTGGACTTGGATCACACACTCCTTAATTCTGCAAAGGTAAACATAATATTCCTCCAGACACTGAATTATTTCCACTCATTTGTCTGCTGATTCATCCATATTTGCTGCTGCTTTAGTTTATAGAAGTAGATCAAATTCATGAAGAGATGTTGAGGAAAAAGGAAGAGCAGGATCGAGAAAAGCCACAAAGGTCTCTTTTTAGGTTTCCACACATGGGAATGTGGACAAAATTAAGGCCGGGGATATGGAACTTTCTTGAGAAGGTGATTAATCTAGAAAATCAATAACCTGTAAATGGCTCTTATGTCCAACTTCTCTACACTGTTGCATGTGGCCACATTTTCCATAAGCTGAAGGTACTGATGTGGTTGTTGTAGGCAAGTAAACTTTTTGAATTGCATCTGTACACGATGGGGAATAAATTATATGCTACAGAGATGGCAAAAGTGCTCGATCCAACTGGGGCATTATTTTCTGGTCGTGTTATTTCTAAAGGGGATGATGGTGATCCTTATGATGGTGACGATAGGGTGCCAAAGAGCAAAGATTTGGATGGTGTCTTGGGCATGGAGTCCGCCGTGGTGATTATTGATGATTCTGCAAGGGTGTGGCCACATCATAAGCTCAACCTGATTGTTGTGGAAAGGTACTTTTTGTTTAAACCCTTAAAATCACATCATATCTCGTGATTTAATCTATGCAGATGTCAACTTTAGTTAACTCTTTTGCACCATTGGTTGCAGGTATACTTATTTCCCCTGTAGCCGACGGCAATTTGGACTACCTGGGCCTTCTCTTCTTGAGATAGATCATGACGAAAGACTTGAAGATGGAACTCTTGCTTCCTCATTAGCAGTATGACTCCTTGCTCAACAAATTATGTAGCCTATGTCTATTCCGTGTGTGGTCTAATGTTTGTTTTTCTCTGACACAGGTTATTGAGAGAATTCACCAAAACTTCTTCTCCCACAATTGCCTTAGCGATGTAGACGTGAGAAGTATTCTTGCCTCTGAGCAGCGGAAGATCTTATCTGGTTGTCGTATAGTCTTCAGTAGGATATTCCCAGTTGGAGAAGCTAACCCTCATTTGCACCCACTGTGGCAGACAGCTGAACAATTTGGTGCTGTATGCACCAATCAAATTGATGACCAGGTTACCCATGTGGTTGCGAATTCACTTGGGACCGACAAGGTACTCTATACTTGTATAAAAAAGCCTTTGATTATTGACTCAACAAGCTGTGACTGTTTCATCTTAATCTTGGTTCTCAGGTGAACTGGGCTTTATCAACGGGAAGATTTGTTGTTCATCCTGGATGGTGAGGAGCGATCAGTTTAGGTTCTTTAATCTTCAATGTACAACTATTTTGAAGCATGAAGCAAATTTCAAGCACTTATCTGCACTATGGTGCTAAGTATCTTGAACAAGTCTTTGGTAGAAGATTGATGATCTTCTGTGGCCACTGGCTGTCCGAAAAATTTCCCCTTTTTTCACCAAGAAGCTGTCTTGCACCTAGTTGAATGTTTGGCTTTGTGCTCTTACTCATGACTAACAATGTCCTTATTTGTGCAGGGTTGAAGCTTCTGCTTTATTATATCGGCGAGCCAATGAGCAGGATTTTGCAGTTAAACTACAGATCTAAGCCTCTTTGACCTGAAGAGGATTAGATCCTTGGGGTGCTTACCTTGACAGATATGATCGGGATTGGCTGACTCACATTCTAATCTTGACTGAGATGCCTTATTGACCCTCCTCCCTCGCTAACAAAATGATATTAACCCCAGCTCTACACTTGGGGCTTCATTCCAACCAAAAGAAAGGCCTTCATATCAAGCGAGCATAGTGCAGATCTACAGCACCTCAAAACCAGCTAAAATTAATTTCTGGCACGAGAAATAGGCAAATCAATGAACTGGTGAAGATGAAGGAAAGAACTGTCCTTTTAGGTAAAGAAGGAAAACAGAGTATTCGGAGGGGCGGGGTTTGGGATTATGATGTTGGAAACAGGGGATGGACACATAGGAAGATCACGAGTTGTTGTGTTGTGAAGCATGGGATTTTTTTTGGAGGTGGGCTGGCGAATCAACCAAGCCAAGTCTATAGCTTCTCTCGCTTCCTTTTGGCAATACACAGACTTAACCTGCTGCCAGACTTGTGAAGGGGTGTGCATCTTGTTAACAATATGCTCTTAAGAAGAGCATTTGGAAGGAAGGGTAAACGGAAATCGAATTATGGAAAGATAATCCGATCCTAGATATTCCTTTTTATGATCATGCTCCCATTGGTGCTATTAAGTAGTCTATGACTTGTAACAAATGCTAGTACTAGCATCCCATCGTCACCACCATCATCATCATCATGGGAGGAAGTGTAACATGGACTTGCTGAAGATGGACGGTGGAGATGTGAGGAAGATCATAGGTGTCCTTTTTAAGCAATCTGAAAAAGTTCGACCGGAGGATTCTTCAGTCAAATGGTAGGTAGTCGTTAAGCCATCAGAACTCGTGGACGGGCTCCACTTGATGCCTGGCACCGCGTTGGCTCGCTGTGGCCCTTTGCCCTTTTGGAAGAGGTCAGCTTCCGAAGTGGACACCCTCTGATCTCACCAGCCGCCTGTTAAATTGTGGTCCTCGGCGCTGCCAAGTCTGACCACCAACGTGTTCGGTGCCCAGCACCATAAATGTTATCCGAACGTTGCCGTCACCAGGAGACAAAGCTCCCTCTGATCACCCAGGATTGCCCCATGTTTCTAGTGAAGTCCGTGAAACCAAGAGGATTACCAAAAACTAAAAACTAATTCTTCCACATGATACCAGAAATTACACCAATACAGGCCTCACTTTGTTCCAGATTGGTTTATCATGCTTCTGCCATCTGGGCTGGGGATCTATATCATCCATCGGAAAACTATGATCCCCTATATACCCTTTTTTCCCCCCTAACTTGAGCTCATTGGAAAGCATTCATCATAATTCCATTGAAAGGGCTACTTTTTTAACTTCAGGAGTTATTCTTATAAATAAATGTTACAAAAAAAGACTGAGAGTAACATTTTAGTGTTTTATTATGGATGGTGGTTAGCTAATTATTGGGCTCAGAAGTAAATAATCCTACATATGGGCATTCATTTTAGTGCCGTTAAATAAGAGAGTTCAATTTGGGTTTTTCAAATGAGATTTTTATTTTTCAGCACCTATGGTCTACCAACATTTTTTATTACTCCCTGCAATGTTTATGTTCCTTACTAATTATTACAATCATTTAAAATGTCCTTAAAACGTTCCTTAACCTTCTTTATTTTAAGGATGGGTCAAAGATTGTGGGTATTTTAAAGAAACATGAAGATTAAGGGGCTTGTAAGAAATATTAAAAAATTATAGGAATTGAAAGGTAAAATCTCTTTTTAAATTAGGTTCTATACAGACTTGGGATTGGATTCTGACAGGAGACACTGCCAGTGCAAACCAAAAAAAAAAAGTTTTAGCGTACGAAGCGGTAAGCAAATCTAACACGGATCCCATTAATAATGTGGGCACCCGTTTCCTTCCGCCTATTTCCATTACCTTCCTAGCTTCTGGCCCAAAATTAAAGAAGTAGAGATCGATCATTTATTCTAGGATTTTCCTTCATATTCCAGGGTTATGATACTTCTTCTGAATCTAGCGGTGGGCTACGTATTTCCCTCATACATGATCCGCCGCATGCAGGAAGGTAGCAAGACACCTTCACTATAGTGCTATAGGATGATTCTACTTCGTACTTTTATTTCAAGGTATATGGCACCACGGCGAAGGCCACGTTCACATGATCAAATATAATTATTCTTAGCGAACCTTGAGAAAATCCAAAGTGTTATTACGGTGCCAACACATTGAAAGTAAGATAAATTCAACGATGTAGGAAACAAATTGAGACGTAATTCAACTTTACATCATACTTTGATACGGACAAAAGCCATCATTCCAATCAACTCATAATGAACACCTGCATTACCAAATAAACGATCATCCATTAACAGATGGAACGGAATCTTCTAGACCTTAGGTTTTCGTAGGCTTCTAAATACTTACTCATTGACTTAAATAAGACCGAAAAAATACAGGATATTAGGAGATCTTTCAAAAATGAAATTTAAATTGCTATCTATGGGAAAGCCGATGTAGGATTGGATGATTCTTTAGGTTGCTACTCAAGCTATAATTAGCAGCAGGATTATGGGACTGACATCAGCTTGATATAGTTGTATTCATACTTGGGCTGTCAATGGACCCCTGAACCCTGAATGTCCGGCCCGGCCAGATGCTTAAAAATCAGGTTTGAGTAATAAAATTAAGTCCAAATAATGTTTGGGCCGGGCTTAAAAAAATTTCAAGTCCGTTTAGTTTTTCGGGCTGGGCTTGGTTTTGCCTAAGCCCGAGCCTGAAAGCCCACTGATCCTGCTCCGTTATAACAGTACCTTGCTTATTAGTTATTCATGTCTCTTGGATCTTTATTATTTCTAATTTTTATATTGAAGTCATTTGTATCTATTATGTTTTGGTTAGCAATGAAAGTATGGTGTTTATGTTAATGTTGCCAATTAAAGTTGGAATTATTTTTTGTACCCTTCTTCTTATCCTAAACTACTGATGCTTTTAGTAGATGCATAATTATTTTCAATTATTTTGTGAGAAAGATGAATAAATACATACTCATCATGTCAGGTTGACGAATTATATTTTAAACATGACAAGCAATATTCCTTATCCTTTGGCCTGAAGCCTAAACCCGGAATCCGATTTATTTTGGGTTTGGGTTGAACTTGGGCTTTGGATACAAAAATGGATCTGGGCCGGACTTGGGCTTGAGTTTTCATAATAGACTTAGATTTGAGCTTTGCTAAGCCCGACCCATTGACACCCGTAATTCAGACCCTCATGATCTCGCTAATAACAGTTTGGAATTAAGTTGGAGAAGAGCGGTGATAAAGTCATCCAAACTATCATCGGGTATGATTATTCCAAAGCATATTCGTTAAGTACAACATATTAATCCAGTACACAGGTCCTTGACAGCCATGTTCGACTTTTATTTGCAACACTCGGTTGCACTTTTACACTCAATTAGGCCTATCTATAGTTCATGCAGCCTGGAGTTAATGCCTCAAATTCTTACACCGATAGGTCGTATGCCCCCTGTTATGGTGTGGTTCGGCATTGAAGTCTCTACTCAGGAGGGACTGGCAAAGGAAGTTACTTAGAGCGGATACAAGATTATTTTGATTGGAGATTCAATCGGCATAGAATTGGAGAGGACATATTATTGAGGAAAAAATCACATTATTTTAATTTGATGTATCAAAACCACCTCATCTAATGCCACTGTCCAAGGAATGAGTGCTGCCCCTGTGATCTCTGCTATCAATGTTGCGGGTGGTGCCTGCTGCGGGTGCTTGGGTAGGACTCGTCTAACATCATTTGAGTAATGTTTGCTGCTTGGCCGGGGCACAGCACAGTCCGTGTGGATTGCGTTGCATTGTGCCCAACACTGATGTCGGATCTTTTCGATTGGACGGTAATTGTAATGGTCCTACCCTTGTGGATTTATGAACTCAATTTCCCACTAGGATACGTCCATCACGCGAACCAAAGGTTCGTCCTAACCAAGATCATTTTGGGTCGATGGTACAAAAGTACACACAAGGTACAAATAAGTATAACAAAGGAAGTCATTGACTAAAGATATTATAATTTTCACAAATACACATGTCCTAGAATATACTGACAGGGAGTACACAAAGTACATTATCACATAGCCAAAAACAAAAGACTCAAAACACATTAAGCTAAACTAAAGCCACATTGACCACAGGTACTCTGCAACTGGTGAAGCTAGAATCCCAATTCAACCTTGGTTAGGAACTTTCCCCTATAAAAATATTTTGAATAGCTTTTATGAGTCTCACGATAGAACTCTGTAAAGATCATTTACTCCCTACTGCCTCCCTTATATTTTCATTACTTGTTATTAAAATGAAATTCATAATTGTCATGTAATGCAATTAAACATGGTGGATTTTTTTATTTATTTACTAATCACGTTAATGTTACTCATGCATAAGCTATACAACTATATGAAATATTAAGAAAGAAATTAACATAAGAATATAACATATAAATGAATTAAACATCTGCATCATCTATCTTTCAAACATTTATCTTTTCTATTTCTCTTTAATAATATTATACATATGGTATTAAAAATCTAAATAGAAATGCAAAACCATTATCAACAATGACTCATAATTCATCTTGCCATGTCATCAAGTAATAGGGATAATCACACATTAGCGGTCGTATAGTAACTGAGCAGATAGATAGCTCACTAACTTGGTCTCTCAACTTCTACCTGCCTGCCCAGAAGATTTTCGGCTACTCTTACTAGGTGAGATATGTCGTAGGCTGAGAATATAGTCTCAAACTGCATAATCCAAATATCAATCACGAGTGTACTCAAATGATTTTCCTTCCATTGCCTCAATCGGTATGCCCCGAGTCTGGATTAGACTCCATAAAGAAAAGGGACGATGCTCTATGCTTCGACTATAGCACACATCGTAAGGAGCAGAACCCTTATAACTCATTCTGCTATCAAAGTGGGGCTTAAAGTTTAGAACTATTTAATTTAAAAAGGAAGATGGGATTGGTATCGTCCTACCTAAAAAAAGACTGTCGTTGCTCAAGTTGTCACAAAAAGTGAACACAAGCTGTTATCCCTACTAGAGCTTGCCTTCTCTTTCTCTCTCTCTCCCCCCTTTGATGCCATTAGTTAAGGGAGGACTTAAAGGAACAACCTCCTATTTATAAGAGATGTAGGTAGTGGAAGAGGAAGAGGATTAGGAGGATAAGAGAGGCAGTGGATAAAGAAGATAAGGGAAGGTATAAGGCAGTGTTGTAGGGCAGTGGGTGGTGTGGCGGTGTAGAAGGATAGGTGGCCAAGTTTCCTGACAGTTGGACAGCCTTTCTAGTTGACAGGATACATGGTAACCTTATTCCCCTGGACAGCACTTAAGTAAATGGTCTACATTTATTTAATTTCATTTACTTAAGATATTACATATAAATAAGGGAAGTACTCCCTCTCCCCCATTTGAATTCAATAAAAACATACAAAAAAAATCATATCGCTAACATATAAAAAACTAACTCTCCGTTTCTAGAACAAAAATCATGTTTTTAGCAATTCCGTTAAAACACTCTTATACAGTTAGCTCATGAAATAACCATCTTTGTTAAAAGAAAACTCTCATAAATCAAATCTAACATCTTATTTGTTAAAAATTAAAAGCCCGATAAATAAGTTTAATTTATATATGACTTCTCCAAGGAGCTCCCCGTCCTACTGACAACACTTTAACTGAAACTAGAGCTGTTAAGATTGGTCAAACCTAAGGAATCATGCTTTTTAAAGCATAAACTTAACCCATTCAAGAGTCTCTTGAAGCTTATAAAGTGAAAAGTTCTAAGAGAATTCGCAAATAAATACTAAAGTTCATTACTTAGATAGTCTTTACAGTAGTAAAGCATCGGAACAATTTTTCTTTTTCATTTTAGAAAAACTTGCCAAGCTGATTAGCAACCTCAGCTTGGCTTTGGATGGTTGCACAGGTTACAGCAAGTATTACTCATTATTTCATAATGTATAAGCTCTTGCTTAAATAAGGATAAGAAAGAGAATCTCAGATGGCTGCCGTAACCACTCAACCACGCACAGCGCCAACAATTTCTGTTTAGCTTCTATCAAATTGAGATATGGGATGATAAACAAACTATCCCAGGCACTCTTTGAATCTTAATCAAGTTTACTTTGAATATAAGAAATTATTTGAAGTATGTGGAACTTGAAGGAACAATGATGATCTTGATGCAAAATTTAACAATCAAGTCACTAGAACAAAATAATTACTATAATCGAATCACATGTCACACTGAGAAATAATGATAATAAAATAATGATCATCAAGTATAAAATGTGCTTATAAAACTTAGACAGTAAAAAGTGGGCTTAATAAGGACCGAAAGCAATTAGTCGTCAGCAGAATCCTCAAATATTCATCACACGAGCCATCAAATTAAATTATGATAAAAAATTGTAAATAAAACTATTCATCGAACCAGAGCAATAGGCAACACAACAGTAAAATTGTTACTGCAACGCATATGTGCCTACCACAATAGCAATCACTGCCCTTCTCCAGGTAGTTGACAGTGCTTCCTGGAGAATTGATGTTAGGCAGGCAAATCAGTAAAAGAACATTGCAAAATACTTCGATCCTTCATTTGATTAAAATACTTGTACCCTTCCTTCAATCTAGTCCAAATTTTAACGAGACTAATATTTATTATAATGCTGACAACGATGAGAACGACATGCAGATTCTTTGAATCTGCTTCCAGGCCATAGTTTCCAACACTGTAAGATATTCCAAAGGTATACATACCTATTGAAACCACTTTCTTAATGTATAACACGTCAAAATCAGATTTATGTGCAACAACTTGCATTAATATGATGCAATTGGCAAAATATGTATCATATACTAACATTGTTGAGTAAAGCATTGCCACGACACCAGCATCCTCACATCTAGCACCAATCAAGCAAGGAGTGGTTCCATGAAAAGATATGGTAGTTAACTGACAACTGTTTTAAGGAGCAGGCAGTGTGTTTTCTCGTTGAACGGTATACATAAATTGAGTTGAATAATGATACATAAGCAAGTATCAAGTCTTGGTGGGAACACAATGAATCAATATTTCTAATTTGAAATATGCTAGCATGGAAATATCAAAATTCATGCAAGTTTTCACATGACCATGTTTACAGTGCTCCTCACTCCTCAGTAGTCTCTTCCTCATAAATTTAGTCTTTAAGCAGAGAATGATGTCACTGTTAGACAGAAGAATCCGGCAATGGATATATCACTAGTACACGTCATATGCAACTAAGATCAAACAAGCAAGTCTCACATGGCTGCCACCAAAAAATCAGATCCTTGTGTATATCTATAACCTAAACTTCTGTTCTTCTGTAACAACCGGATAACACATGCTTTAAACAGAAAACTTGTCACATCCATCATCAAGAAATAGGTTCAGCAAATCAAATCTTGCAATCATAATCAATTCGAAGCTTCCATTTTCAAATGCAATTGAAATTACAAGAATTTAGGGACATAATAAAACCTGAATTGAAATTACAAGAACATAGGAACATAATAAAAACCCAAATAAATAATTAACCTTAAAAGTCTTACTGCTCAACATGGAAAACATTTGCAAATTTGAAGGTTTTGAACATAGACAACTAAAGACCAGCCTTGATATATCACTTGAAAATAACTTTGGCATAATGTTTATCTGTTAACTTTATCCTTTTTTGTTTTTTAGGAATTTAATGCAGTGTCTAAACATAGGGGACTTTCATTCTTCCACCAGACATCCGTGCTCTGGCAACGGTTTCACCTCTGTTACATTGCTGCATTTCTACAGCCTTCCCTCTCTTTCCTCCTTCTAATCCTATTAGTTAGAATATTCTCTATAGTCTATTGTAGTGCTCTAGCTGATGAATAGTTGAAACCAACATTTTGAGAAGTGGACCAGATACTGAACAGGAAAATGCCTCTAGTCCAGTTTCAAAACATTGCTTGAGACTATCTCTGCACCATTACTGAACATACTGATCGGGGCCCAGGGGAGTACAATTTTCTTCTTATTTGGTAACTGCATGTTGGTAGTTTCTTCTGTAAGTCGATGGTTTTCTTCTTATTTGATAATCGCATGTTGGTAGTTTTTTCTATAAGTCGATGGCCTTGTCCATGTTTCATTAGGGTTGGAGTTGTTGAGTATGCATGCTTGAAAGTCAATCCCTATCCACCCTTCTTGACGCAAAGCAGGAAAAAAAAAGAAGGAAAAAGCCTTAGACAGCCCCTGGCATTCATTCCTTATGTGGATCTCCCTTACAATTCTTAGACTGATGGAAAGATCCATGCCCTTATAAACTCTGTAGACAGGAATTTGTACTGTCTTGCTTTATGTTGGAGGCCTTCTTGAGCAGGGAAGCCATTTAAGTTCCTGAAAATGGAACAGAAGACTACCTCAGGAAGGACTTTGATGATGAAATATGGTTTTGTCCAGATGTATGAAAGACGGATATTCATTTAGTCTGCTATGTTTTTTATTGGACCAGCTAGTACTCAGGAAGAAGGCATCTTGACCTTTCTCATACCCATAGAACAAACACGCTTTTTCAAAGGCCATCCAGGAATGGTTATCAAATTGCAGAAAATTAGTAAATCCCATTTTAAATAAAGCATGACTTTTCAAAGTGATAACAAACCTTGTACACTTGGTTAATTTTCTGTTTGGCAAAAGATGAGAGAATAAATAGTTTTTTTAACAGAGGGACGGGATATTCCACCCCTTTTCTTTTATTTGGGGTGACACCCCAAATACAAATCATCGGGTTATTCTGCCCTCTGATGGAATATTCGAACCCCTGACCAGTTGCCAAACGGTTTTCTAACAGGGATGGCTGAATAACGTCCTATTCCACCTACTTATTCCATAGCCAAACGGTGTGGCTAATAGAACTACTAAATTTATGTGCAATGATGTATTTCAACTATGATTTTGAAGAGGTTGAAAAATAGCCTTCCTTTGGTCTCTATCATAGCTGTTTTGTTGATGTGCACTGATGTATGGCTTTGAAGTGGAGAAATCAGAGGGTGTCCCCTTGGTATTGTCTAATAATTCAACAATAATTGCCTTCTCCATAATATTTTCTAATGTGTCTTTAGGGTTATCAAAATTGGGACAATGCAAACATCCATGCAACAAGAAGATGGAGATGAGTTCATAAAGGGGGAGAGATATTTCACCAGAGAAAACCAAATCTGTCCTAACAGACAGGTATTCTTTAGCACTGTAAGGTGGACAATTTATTGCCTTCCTCGTGATATTTTCTAATGATTCTTTACAGACCGTCGTGTTCTTTAGCACAGTGTGGTAGAGAATTGATTCAGCCATTAACATTGTTGTCCTGAATCTCCCTGGACAACTTGAGTCTCTAAGTCAGAAAAGAATGTTCAAACAGGAGGACATGGAAATACCAAGTTAGAACCATTTGAGTGAAAATACGTATCTGAAGAAGGGGAAGAGCACCAGGCCAAAGAGCAGCCCAACGCTTGGCCCAGAAGCAGCCCATTTGAGTTTACAACCCTCTGGCCATCCCACCATCAGTGTGATGGCTGGGTGAGCCTCACCAGGTGCCAAACCCCAAGGGCTGAGGACTGGAAATGTGGTCAGGAGATAGTCTCCCTCGACCTGCACATGCGCTCACCTAAGCATTAGACACATTGCAATCCCAGGGGACTTTGTGTACCAGGAGGGGCTGATGCAAACTGCCAGAATAAGCAAGCATCGGGCTTTGTGAGTCCAATCCACTAACAGCCGCCTAATTCTGACCAAAAGCACGCAATTGCCCTGGGAACTTGATCCCAAAAGGGCGATTTGGCCTTACTAAGGCATGGGTCATCTCCACTAACCCCCTAGGTTAGACATGACCGCCCTGTGGCATTCCACAAGGGACACAAGTCATGCCTAGGACACCATAGAGAGGGCCGTGCAACCCCTTCTCTGGAAGGAGGATATAAATACCTCACCCCATCCCACAGAAAAAAGGTGCGCGCATTAACCACCAAAACCCCCTAAGAAAAATTCGACTCCCAGACCCTGTCTAAACTTAAGCATCAGAGGGTTAACCCCAGGAACTCTCTCAGGGTCCTCCTGACGCTTCTCTCTTCCTCTCCTCAGGTCTCATTCTCTAGCCATCTCCATCATCAACCATGTGGGGCAGACCTTCATCCAATGGTCTCACTCTCCAGCCATCTTTACTGTCGACCATGCAGGCTGAGCCCTTCATCCAACAGTCACATTCTCCAGCCATCTCCACCACTGAACATGTGAGTTGGGCCCTTTATTCAATGATCTTGATCTCACCATTTTCCACCATCTACAGTATCCAATGTACAAAAAAGTAATCCTGAGTGCACCTTAAAATCCACAATATCTAGTGCAATCAAACTAGATTCTGTCCTCATTGATGATATCAGCATACTGGATGACAACAACTCGAAAAAACTCATTGATCACAGGAGAACTAGTGAATAATAATGTGGAATGGAGAATTGAATTCTGATACAGTAACATGACAGGCTGATCAGTAAGAATGGATAGCTTCTTCTGAAACCAAACAGTTTACATGATGATGACAGAGTCTGGAAAGAGTCTGCAGAACAGCGGCCCTAACTGTTCCAAGGTCAGCAAGAAGCACAAAAGAATCTACTTCTTGTTGCTCCAAGTTCTAATTTAGCAGTTTGCATGATCTGAACTTTTGATACTGCTATATACATAGTGCACCATTTCCTTATGTCTTTTATGGTTTTCTGATATGTAACTTTGTTGGCATCCTGAGGTTGGTTGCGCCTGAAGTGATCTTCTGAAATACCAACTGGTTATATTACTATAACTCATGAAGTAAAAATTAGTCACATGTTCTTCCAAGCTTTTTCTACACGACATTTTCTTCCAGAACCAAATCAAGCCAAGAATATGACTAGTGCTCAGCATTCTTTGTTTTGATTCACTCTATTTTACTTTTCAGCCACATTCCAATGGCCAAACCTGTTATATGTGGATTCTGCCAAAAGGGTTTACTCTACATGGAGCTTAATAGCAGGATTCATTCATTTCGCCATCATTGCTGCTCTCTGAAGTGTTTCCACTCCTTGTTCCCATTCCTACTCCCAAGGAAAATTTGAATGGTACACCAAGAAGTGATGTGAGGTTGATATTGAACTTAATGTTTAGAGATCCCTACAAAATTTAGGATTCCATGGCATACAGAATATCGCTTTTAAAGAACCAATTTAAAGTTAGAGGTAATTACGTATATAACCCTCTTCAATAGCTAATTGCACTTCTACCCCTCAATTTTTTGCCCTATTATTAATAACTATACTAAATAAAAATTATGTCAAAAATGCCCCTACCATCACGTTTTGTAACGATGTTTGACCAAAAGGTAACTAACTATAGTTAAATCTTAATTGTACCTAAAAGAGACAATAATACCTTCACCTTTACCCTCCTACTGATGGGAATCAAGAGCAGCGCACCACTGCATTACACACGATGGAGTGCAACTACCACCGTCAGAGAGTCCTTCTGGCTTCATAGTGGCTCGAAAACTCAACAGAGCTCGTCTAATGTGTAGCTTATTTTTAGACGATCCGTAGATATTTTGTTCATCCCACTTAAGGCTCATTTAGGCCTTTTTTTATTTTTCAGAAATTTTTTGTGCGATTTTCGCACTATTTTTTGTGTTAGGGGTATTTTGGTCCAAAATAAATTTTAAGGAATCAATAGGATTTGTTTTTTCTTTAAATAGTCTTGTAACACTCTTTTTAATTATAGAGTACAAATTTCAGTTATTTTCTATTATTCTTTATCTGCGACGGAGAAAACGACCCCGCGACATGCCCTAGTTGTCGGTGCGATGCCAGAGGCCTCTCCACTACTAGTGTGATGCCGGTAGTCTCTCAATCTCCTTCTTTCCACCTTGTCTCATCAAATTTGATATCAAAGCCTAAGTCCAATCCCCACCGCTGCTCGCCGCCACACCGCTTTTCTCTCTCTTACTCCTCTCTCTCCCACCCTACAGTTGTTCAGGATGAACAGTACTCGAAGTATTGTTTACCATGAACAGTGCATGTGAACAGTACCACGGTACTATAGCACGCACTATAGCGGCCCCATTCATGTCATTTCGCTCTATTTTGCACGTTGTCTGCACAGACATCATGCCATCAACGTGCCGCTTTTCTGCCGACCTACCATCAATCGTCATCGTCACTGCCAGGGAGTCATTCCTATTGATGGTGTAGCATTTGTGCACCAACGGCGACCATCCCGGCCATTACATGTGTCCATCACTTGTGGATAACACCGCCATCGTTCGTCCTTCGTCAATGACCTATCTGCGCCACTGCTTGTGTTCTTCGTTCATAGCCAACGCCGTCAATCTTCTCGCATCGTCCATAGCTATGACTTCCTCAATCTTCTATACTGGGGTTATGTTGCTTAACAAGGCACGTACCACCCTTGTGTTTAATAGTGGACTGAAGAAGAATTTGATTTCACGGACACTTGTCGATTTACTCCCCAAGATTAGAGAAATCAAATTAAATGGTGACCGAACATTTATGAAATTCTATGGGCCTTTCAAGTGTGTTTCTCACATTGATAGGGAATGGTGTACCATCCTTCCTAAGTCAAGGCCGTACATCAGAGTTGGCAAAGATTGGATGGAAGAATGATGTACCACTATGGATCATGAGCGACGGAGGTGCATCTTCCAGTCGCTTCACTTGAAAGGAAAGTTCATTTTTGCAATCAAGTATCCTTCAAGTGTGGCAAAGTCCTAGCTTGAAGATTCAAGCAAAGTCAAGGCTGACTCTGCCATCCTAGCAGATTCAGGTTCTCTGGACACCACCAGCAGTGCATCATCACTATCTCCACCCTTATCCTCTGTAGGGTCAGACCTTGATGTGCCCTTTGCCGCATCAGCTGTAGTAGCTTCTCTGCCTCCAGCTGACCTACGTACAGGAGATCAGACTATCATGGAGGCAGCTGGCCTTCATTTGATGGAAGATTCTCTATTTGCAGAGTCGATGAATAAGCAGGTTCAGCCGACCATCCTCATAGACAGAAACCTTGCATGTTTTTTATTAAGTATGGTGTAAATTTCCTAATCATACAGGACAATACTCTATGCATTTCGATGCAATTATTAGTTCTAGATTTGCAATGATGACACCTATTGTAGTTACTATCATAATCCTCCGACACTACAAAACTTGATGACAAGTTTGTTTTGAATTGGGGGCGAATGATAAGAATCCAAAAACTAGCGCACCATTGCGTTACATATGATGGAGTGCATCTACTGCTGTTGAAAAGTCATTCCAGCTTCATTGTGGCTCGAAAACTCAATAGAGCTCGTCTGATGCATAAGTTATTGTTAGATGGGTCCGTAATATTTTGTTCAACCCATTTAAGGCTCATTTAGGTCTTTTTCTAATTTTCGGAAATTTTTCGTGCGAATTTTGCGCTATTTTTTCTTGTTAGGAGTATTTTAGTCTGAAGTAAAATTTAGGGAGTCACTAGGATTTGCTTTCTCTTTAAATAGTCTTGCAATACTCTTTTTTAATTAATGGATGAATTATTGTACGAATTTTAGTGCGACGGGGTCGAATATGCCCTGCTATGGGGCCGGGTGAACCATACATACAATGTCGGAGGCCACCCCACTGTCAGTGCGACGCCGATAGTCTCTCCAATCCCCTTCTTCCCACCTTGTCCCCCATCACCTATCATCTTCTCTCTCTTCTCTGAACAAAAGATCCTCTCTCTCTCTCTACACGCCATCACAGTATGCAAAGCCTTATGCTGGGAGTCTCTCTCTCTCTCTCTCTCTCTCTCTCTCTCTCTCTCTCTCTCTCTCTCTCTCTCTCTACGAGAAGCCCCATTGCAACCTCTCCGACGGCCCTCCTCCTCGGTGATGGTGGGAGGGATGCTGGACCTCTTGGCAACCACTGGCTGCTCTGCCCTCCACGCTTGTGGTGCCGCCACTAGCATTAGCAACAGATGAAACCATGGTGGCACTCCTCCTTTACAGTGTGGGAGGAGGAGCCCCAAGACGATCAATCTCAGAAATAGTCGAAAGGCGGGGAGGCGCGCAATGGCAAAGTGCAACAACAGCAGCTGGAGAGTGCAGGGGGGAGAGGACAGGAGGTGGATCTCGTTGGACCCTGCATCCCCCTACCAGATCCTCAGGGTCGACTCATCTTGCTCACCTGCACAACTCAAAGCCGCCTTCCAAGTGCGGGTATCTGTACCTCATCCCACCCGAAGGCTCCTTCTCCCTCTCTCTCGACTGTTCTCTTCTTCATTCTTGTGTGTATTTGTGCGACTTTTGGGACGACAATATCTCTCTCTCTCTTTCTCTTTCTCTCTCTCTCTCTCTCTCTCTCTCTCTCTCTCTCTCTCTCTGCATGTGCACCATTGTCGTGAGGGTATATTTGTCTTTTTTTTTTCCCTTACAACAAATGTTAACAACATATTCTGGGTATATTCTTATGGCATGAAACGGTCCTCAGGGGCATTTTTGACATAATTTTCATTTAGTAGGGTTATTAATAAGGCAAAAATTTGAGGGACAAAAGTGTAAGTAGCTATTTAAGAGGGTTATATATGTAATTATCCCTTAAAAGTTATTTTCACTTAGAAAGGAAAAAGTACACAGAAACAAGACAGGAAACTGGGAACTGCCATAGTTATTTTTGTTTTGCATATTGTGTGTTGTCACTATGACAGGCTTATATCATAAAGGAAAGAATATGACACATATAAGTCTGTTAGAATTTACTTTAAATGTTGAAGAGTGGGCAAAATGAAGGATGGTCCTTTGGTACCTGGAAGACATTTCTGAAATTTTGGGATATTTCCCAAGATGGAGCACTGGGAATTAATCATACTACCACCAGAACTTGTGATAAATCAATGATATCATTCTTACAGAGCTACCAGTAATCCCCACAGGAGCACCATCCATCTCTGAAATGATGGAATCGACTTGAATCTCTGATAATAATTTCCCTGTTTTCAATCTTAGATATCAGTTTAACAGCCATATGGCAATCCCCACAGATCCGGAGATTCTTAATTACTTGAACTGCTGTTCCTGGCATTGTGTTAATAATCCCAAAGGCAACTGCCAGCTTCTCACTATGAAGATGCAATACAGTCTCCTTTTCTTCTTGATCAACGTCATGAAGAACATAACCTGTATCAGGGGCATACCCAGCTGCCTGCATCTTTGCCATAAGCAAAGCCAAATAGCTATATATCTCCTCATGTTTAGGATGCTTCTTATCCCCAGACAAAAACACATGAATTCTGCCCCTGAGCTCCACTGAACTATAGCCAGGTGGTTTTACTAGCGCCCTGCACTTAATTAGAGTTCTCATCCTCTCTGCATTATTCCACATTCCAGCATTGGCATAAATATTTGATAGCAACACATAGTATCCACAGTTTGTTGGATCCAACTCAAACAATTTCCTTGCAGAAGCTTCTCCAAGCTCAACATTTTTATGAATTCTACATGCAGCAAGTAAGGCGCCCCAGATCACGGAATCAGGCTTTATTTTCATGCCCATGATCAAGTTATAGGCCTCCGTTAGGTGCCCAGCACGACCTAGAAGATCTACCATGCAAGCATAATGTTCCAATCCAGGATCAATGTCGAATTCTTTCTTCATGGTACTGAACCAATGCCTACCTTCTTCCACAAGCCCAGCATGACTACAAGCTGCTAGAACAGAGACAAATGTTATGTAGTTTGGCCCCAAGCTGGATCTCCTCATCTCAGTGAAGACTTCCAGTGCTTCCTGCCCGTGGCCATGCATGCCATATCCTGCAATCATGGCAGTCCATGATTTGATGTTCCTGTTTTTCATACGGTCAAAGGTTTTCCTCGCCATCACAACTCTCCCACATTTGCAGTACATGTCAACCAAAGATGTTCCGACATACACATCGTCCTCCAAGCCCATGCGTATGACCTACACTTAAGAAAAGGAAATAAATAGAAGGCAAAACATGGCTCAGAGCATGTTCAGATTCAGGCCACTAAACACGAAATCAAAGAAGCAAATACTCTGAGAACAGTATAGCTTGTGCGATGAGAATGGGTCAGGACAATGAATGAAAACAAGCGGGATTATGGAGTGCAGGGACCATGAGGGAAACCACATTCTGTTTCCATTTTTTTTGTCGGAGGTATTATGACAGACTTATCTTCAAATAGGGAAAGACTGCCATAGTTTGCAGAGCAATGTAACCTGTCAATCATCTAAGCATTTTCCAAAGAAACTACAGTGTAATTTGTCCATAATCAAACAGACCCAAGAGAGAAACAATCACCATAGGTAGTCACCTGATTGTGGACACACTTCCCAAACTGCAAGGCGCCGGCTTGTGCACAGGCTAGCAACACAGCGGACAGTGTCATTGCATTATGACACACACAGCCACACTTCACCATTTCCACAAATGCCGCCATCGCCTCTGCCGAGAGCCCATTCTGCGCATACACAGCAATCAACGAATTCCACGAGACGACATCCCTCACATCCATGCCATCGAACACCTCTCTAGCCAGCTCCAAGTCCCCTCCCTTCGCGTACGCATCTATAAGAGTATTCCCCACACCAACATCCGCCGTTAAACCCATCCTCACCAAGAGCCCGTGGATCCCACCGGTGACCCTCCTCTCGGCCAGCCTTGAACACGCCGAGAGGGCAGCGACCGCCAGAACAGAGTCCACGGTCTCCTCTCGCTCCTCCCCTCCCTCGCCGGCCAACAACTCTCCGAACAGCCGCAAACCCTCGCCGGGTCTGCCGTTGGAGACGAAGCCCACGATCATGGACGTCCAGAGGACGACGTTCGGGCGGGGCGTTTCGTCGAACGCCCTCCGGGCGTCCGCCAGCTCCCCGCACTTGGAGTACATGTCGACGAGGGAGGAGGAGACGAAGAGGTCGGGGTGGAGGCCGAGGAGGAAGGCCAGGAGGTGGAGCTGGCGGCCGGAGCGGAGGGAAGGAAGGGCGGCGCAGGACTTGAGCGCGCAGGGGAAGGTGGAGCGGTCCGGCGCAACTGAGAACCGGCGCATACAGGAGAAGGCGCGGAGTGCCTCGACGGAGTCGCCATTGCGAGCGAGGTCGGCAATGATGGCATTCCAGGAGAAGACGGAGGTCGTGTCGACCAGGCGGTTGAAGTGGGCGGAGAGCGTCTCTGTGGTGATCGGGTTGGCGGACGAAGAGGAGAAAAAGCGCTTCAAGGTGATCAGATTCAGTAGAAAGGCCTTCATCCGAGTTTGGGGACGTCTGGGCTCCCTTGCATATTTGTACTTTCATTTTATTTTTACAATTTGTCGTATATAAAAATTTAGAATTCATTTGAAAACACCCACTCGGGTAATTCTAATATAAGTGGGTCCATTATTTTAAAAATTTAGCAGAATCTGTTATATAAAAATTTAGAGTAATACTTTGCTGCATCATTGCCAATGCAAAAAAGATGAACTAAAATGAGCCTCCCAATCTCATTTTGTTACTTGAAAAATCCACATGGGGATTATCTCCCTTGTTAAATACATTACGACGTCATGTGCACGTCAACGCACATGGGAGGAGTTAAAAAATATACATATGTATGTCTTTCGAGAGATTAACCATACTTTTGAGAGCACAATTACGCTCTTACATTATGATGCCCTAATAGAATGGTAGAATGCTCTCTAGAGCACGATCAAAGTGCGATCGTGTTCTAGAGAGTCCAATTATGCTCTTGAGAGCACGATTATATTCTCGAAAGCATATACATTGGCAATTCTTTTTATTTTTTTAAAATATGGTCCCCATATACGTTGACGCGTGGATGACATCGGAACGTATTTAATAGAGAAGACAGCCCTCATATGAGCTTTCCAAGTGGCGAAATGGAAGTTCGTTCCAACTCACCTTTTCTGCACCGGCAACAATGTAGCAAACATTACTCAAAAATTTTAGGACCCATTTTGAAGCACTCAATTGGACAATTCTAATAAGTGGGTTCATTCATTTTTAAAATTTATCAGAATTAAGTATATAAAAATTTAGGACCCTTTTGGAAGCACTCAACCAAACAATTCTAATAAGTGGGTTCATAAGCCATAACTCTAATAAGTGGGTTCACGAGCCTCGACTTTTGCGGCCATAGATCTAGAAAGGAAGTAGGAAGATAGACTAGGAGAGAGAAGGCATCCTATGAAATCCCATGGTGGGTTGGAGGCTGACTATTGTGCTCATGCCATTCAACAACGGAATGAAATTATCAAGGCCAGATTCTTTGGGCCAGTGTACGCCCCAAGACTCATGAAAAGCAAGGTGAATGAGTCATTTTCTTCTGAAATAATCGAGCTGAGTAGGTCACCCCCTTTTGATGTGTCTTAGAATGCATAGTGACCTAGAGAATCTAGCCCAGATGATCTCATTCCTTCAACAACATGTATAAAAGGCATCTTGAAACTCTAATGCCCCCAAATCTAGTTCGGTGCGATCCGCCTTAGATTGGGCTTAGAGATGTGACAAAGGGAACAACTTGACATGCATACATATGAATGAAAAGTAAAATAAAATATTAGTTATCATCACATAAATCAAAATAGGATTTATAACAGTACATATGAATGTCCATCAAGTAATGAATTGAAAGGACATCCATTAAGTCATCTTTCTCACCATTACATCAAAACTATCATAGCTTGTATAGTAGCAAACTAAATAAAAGAAGTTCAAAATAATGATCCTCCTAATATATAGCACCTTATCCAAAGCAAAATTCTTCTCACTAGCCAAATCCAAAAGCCTCTGCTGGGACTCCAAAATTAACTCTCTTGAAATGTTGTTACATTTTATGAGTTCAAGAATTCAGTGGGCATCATATTACCTACGTGAATTAATAGATTTACAAAGTTACATGAAAAGTAAATTATCATATAGCTTAAGTAAGAACATCAAAGAAAACACATCATAACTTGTTATATAAAAACCTTTTCAATATCATGATTAGATCAAATAGTGTGATGTTCTATGGTCAAATTATCATAGATGTGATCTATTTTCACAATTTAAGATCATACACAATTAGCCATAACATAAAATATAAAATTTAAGATCAAACACAATTAGCCATAACATAAACTTATTATATGAAATGCTTGTAACTTAAAGATACATAAATTTGCCATAAACTTGTATGAATATATGAACATGGCTAAGTTGCATATTTAAGCATATTATTCAAGTAATAATAGGTCATGGAGATGGAATTTGAAGCATATATATATCATGTGAAAATTTTCAAAGTTTAATTGTTTAGATGGACATACATTCAAAGTACAAAATAAGGGGCCATAAACTTGACGCTATAGCTCCTAGGCAAAAGAATCAATTGCCTTAGCCACTACGTAGAACTACATATATTTTCAAACGACCATACCATCAAATTATAATTCGGCTCCTTAATTTCATTCTCATTGCCCTCAATATGGAAAGGCCTTACCTAATTGGATGATTATTGAAGATCAGACCGTAAAATCCCCTTAAGATGACAATGTCCATAAGTATAGATTTCATGAAAAGATTTCAAACACATTATTGTAATTGAAGGTGCCTTACACTGGGTAAACATATTTAGCATTATTTAAACCACATAGAGCCATGTAAAGTGTCATTTCAATTATGTGCAAATTATATAAATAAAATTTAAAATCTTAAATACGTTATAAAGGTGTGGAAGAAATTTTTGATTTTTTAAAAGAATATCCATAAAATTTAAATAAACTTTTTAATAAAAATATTTTGAAATCTAATTAATCATATAAACAATATCAAATAATTACAATAATTTATAAAATTTATGGACATGTTCCAGAGTCAAAAGGAAGGTTTTCTCAAATTTTCATGTGAAAATAAGGTTAAATAAGTGAAATAAGACTTTAGAATAGTTTCCAAGACATAGCAAAATTGAATAATGCAAAATTAAACATCTTAAAAAAATAGATGACCGAAACAGAAAACAGTCAACCGAATCCCTATTTTACAGCCTTCCAAGTCTCAACCTCTTTTGTGGCTCTTCAGGTTCTAGTAATCTCCTACAAATTTACTTACTTCATTGCCGCCTCCACACATTATGGACTCTTGGAAGAAGTTCTTAGCATAAGCAAACCCTCCCCATTGTGCAATAGCCCTCTCGCTTTCCCACTCTCTCTCTCTCTCTCTAAAACTCTCTAAATCTTACCTTTTCTAAGATTCTAAACTATAACTAGGATTTGTTGCACAAATTGGACATCAATACATAGTCAATCTACTACTTCCTAAGTCCAAAATAACTCCTATTACTCCCCTAGTTAGGTTTTCAAGGGAGAGAAGTTTCCCTCCATGAGAAAGTTCAATTCCTAAGAGATTTTGGACTCTTTCCCTCGTAGAGTCATACATGTATACATTTTCTTTACCTCAAAATGTCAAAATTAATACAAATTTGTGTTCTTTCCAATGGATTTGGTTTAGCGTTAATCTAAGTTTTCTACAAGGTCATACTCACAAAATAATAGGACAATGTCCTCAATACCTATGGACCATGAATTAAGTTAATAAGCGTGTGTAGAATCTATAATAATAAGGTTGATCAGAGATGTACCATCCTTAAAACTAGTCAGCCGAATAGAGTAAAGGTGTCCAATCGTTAGCAACTGTATATGGTTCCTATTCACTGCCAAGGCTATCCATACCATATGGATCCGCCAATAGATAGTTCAAATCCATCTACTTTAGAATAGATAGTTCAAATCCATGTACTTTACAATAGGTTCATTGTTTTTTGAATGATTCATTAGGTTACTAGATGAAAAAGACTATTTTTTATGACATTTGGATATGTCCTTTAATAAGGATTTATTTTAGTCCCACAAGTTCTCAAGACCAAAAATGTTCTTCTTATGTTTCTTTAATGGTACTTTTTTTTTGTTTGACAAACACATAAATTTTCAATGCATGCTCTTAAATGTTTGTTTCTTCCTTTTATTCTAGCAAATATTTGTTTTGCTCTGTTTCTAGGGTTGTATAAGAACATTGCTCAGTTTAGTACAATGATGAATGTAGGCAGGCTAAGGTGCTACCCTCTCCTCCTTCCTGTACCCTGCAAAAATTGTGGAACAAAAATTAAGGAATCCTTTGAGGAGGCTTAATAGAAACTTTCTTGGTAGCCCCCTTTAGAGCTAGTTAACTTCCTTTTTCTCATGCTTCTACTTTCCCTCTAAAGTCTAAACTCTATAACATGTGGAGATTTACTTAATGTACTTTATAAGCCTAGCTTTATAACTATAGAGTCATGGATAGGTTACATATTCCATCTTTTCACTTTTTTAATAATTATCTTAATTGATATTTAGGTCTTCAATTACTACTAGGGATCTTCAACCCACTTGTTCATTCATCTATCCCTTAAGAAAACTCACATCTCATTTGGCCCTTCATTGATCCCCACCTCTCTCTCTCTCTCTCTCTCTCTATATATATATATATATATATATATATATATTTATCTTTGTGTGTGTGTGTGTAGCTGGGTGGGGGAACTACAAAACATAGAGGAAGTTGGATTGCATTTGCCATTGCTCGTCATCTATGTAAAGTTGAAGACCATAGGATCTAGAGACGTGGCAGGATACTGTAAAGGAGTTAGGCTGAATTTGATGTTGTTCAACCTTCGTCTTCTTGCATTGGGTGTGGCTTGGTCACTTTGTGCCTTGGTAATTTCTTCATAGTGGTGAGATTTGCAAACATTTTTCTACTTATAATTTTACAACTTTTAAACTTACTCTACCCTTTCCCATATGAACTATTTTAGTGTGACAATCAACTTTCTACCCATATTGTAATTACAATAAATGATAGTAAATATACATCATATTCACCAAATAATCTTAAAACACATTATTATCTATTTGAAAGTGTATGTAATTGTTTCTTATGCTTCATGACTTTTAAATCAATTTGTGTTCATGCAGCCTCCTCCGTTCTCTTTTCATTTTTACAATCTTTGCATCTACTCTAAAAGATAATATAGTGATTTGGACAAGATACATATATTGTACACATGTTCATGTCAATGAAGAGCAGTAAAACCATCGGGAAAACATTGTGATGTTTTTATGATTGCTCTTAATTTTGACTTAACCCATTTAAATGATATGAGTATATGACGCCCTAAAAATCTTACATCCACCCCTAGATTAATAGGTGGACAACTTCAAGCACATTTACATTTTAAGTAACACTTTTTGTACTCACCATAATTTTTCAATATGTTCTTTTCTGTACCCTATTTTGGGCTTTTGTGTAATGCAACATATGTATATTTTAATCTTTATTTGTGGGATTTTATAAGGTGTTACCTACCTTATTTCTAATCTTATCACACTACATCTCTATTGCCTGGTAGGTTTGGTAGTGGCTATGTACATGTTTTCCATTGTAGTCTTCATATGCATGAGTCTATTATGTTGACCATTTTTCTAGTGATGTTTATATATGTCGGTTATTGACTACAATTGAATTCGAGTTGCAACGATGGTTTCAAGTACCAAGCTCAAACCAAGTCAAAAACAAAATAGAGCAGAGCTATGGTGGTCATGCATTCTCAAGGTAAGGGAGAGAGTGGCCGTACCACCCAAACCTCACAGTGGATGGCACAAATAAATCAACTCCACAATTGAGTAGACATTTTTTTTCTTATAAATAACATGTTGCGGACTAATTACAAGTCCTTCCAATTAATCCTGAGTTTGTTCAATGGCAACCTTTTCAACTATATGAGTAGCAAAATCACTCGCAGGGCCTATGTTCTCGTAGCACCTTGCAGTGTACCATGGGGTTGAATAAAAACCTGCGTTCTTGTTTTTAGTGGTCTAAAGAATAGCGCTTGCCAATCAACTTTATATATAAATGTTGCATTGCTATCATATTCAGGATAAAATGGACACAAAATAGTATATGCCTTACTATTAATTGATTGTAATACCCTTCGAACCCAATTCAAATAGTCTGACTTATTTTGGATTAGAAGATGAGATAGCGGGAACAACTCAACATACATACATGAATATGAGAAATATAATGTGAACTTATTTGAAATTTGAGATGGTAATAATATTTATTTTATTTTCTTATTGTGAAAGTAATTGAATAATGGAGGCACACGATTGATGAAGGACTCTCAATATTCTGAGACCCTGTTCCAAAGGACTAATATATATATATATATATATATATATATATATATATATATATATATATGCACACACACTATGTAGAATCTATACATAACATATGTGCGGAGCACATACCAGTCGTGCCAAAAAAGAGTATGTTGGTTGTACACAAAAGCAAAGAGGGGCAGTTGGTGATTGGGAGAACATACAGGAGATCACCATGTCAATATACAGTTAGGAGAGCAATCTATGGCAAGGTCTAGAAGCAGTTATGACGGTGATTTGTTAGAATCCTTAACTCCCCCCCCCAAACGTGTTTAGAATGTTGAGCTTGTCTCTGACCTCATGAAACTGTGGAGGATGCAACGGCTTTGTGAGTGCATCAGCAAGTTGATCCTTATAGCATAGATAGCGAACATCTAGATCCTTCTTGGCAACCTTATCAAAGTGGAAATCTATTTCTACATGCTTGGTGCGAGCATGAAAAATTGGGTTAGTCGTGAGGTATGTGGCCCCGATATTATCACACCAAAGAATCGGAGGATGGGGTAAAGTAACTCAAAGTTCCTTGAGAAGATATCGAAGCCATGTTAATTCAGATGTAGCACCGATTGATGCCTTGTATTTTGCTTTTGTGCTGGAGCGAGCAACAGTAGGTTGCTTCTGTGCAATCCAGGAGATAAGTGAAGAACCCAAAACTAATGAGAAAACCTCCAGTGGACATGCTATCATCATGATTACCCACCTAATCTGCATCACTGAATGCATGAAGTTGCAATTGTGAAGATGGGCGAATGAGGAATCCACGATCAAGAGTGCCTTTTAAGTACCTCAAGATTCGTTTGACAGCCGAACAATGTGAATCGGTTGGATTTTGCATTTATTGACAGACCTTGTTTACGGCAAAGCTAATATCTGGTCCGATCATAGTGAGGTACTGCAACGCTCCGACAGTGCTCCGACGCAAAGTTGGGTCTTCGGTTAATGAAGACCCATCAATAGCAGAAAGGGTTCTGGATGCCGCCATGGGAGTGTTGACAGACTTAAGACCATCCAATTTAGTTCTGTTAAGCAAATCAACAAGGTATTGCTGTTGAGAGAGAATAAGTCCATCAAGAGTATTATGAACTTCAATGCCCAAAAAGAAATGAAGTGGACCAAGGTCTCATAGGGCAAATATTTTTCCCAGCTTGGTAATTAGATAAGAGATGGCTGTGGAATTATTGTTGATGACAATAATGTCATCGACATAAATATGCATATACATACAAATACTGCCATCATCATAAACAAATAAAGAGGTGTCTGTTTTAGAAGAATGAAAATTGAAACCAACCAAGCATTGACTAAGGCATTGAAACCAGGCTCGTGAGGCTTGCTTAAGCCCATATAATGCCTTATGTAGATGACAAACATAGTCCGAGTGTTGTGGATCAATGAAACCTTGGGGTTGAGCCATCACTGACAAGAGATGGCCAAAGTAAGAACTAGGCGTGTCGTTGTTGGTATGACAACCAGACTAAAGGTATCATGGTAGTCTATGCCCTCATGTTGCTTGTATCCCTTAGCGACAAGACGTGCTTTGTGATGTTCAATGGATCCATTAGCATGACATTTTATTTTGAATATCCATTTGCTATCAATAACATGCATGGTGAGTAAGCATGGAACAGGTTGCCATGTACCATTCTTAAGTAATGTATCGTATTCATCGGCCATAGCACGTTGTCACTCAGGATAGCGAGGTGCCTATGAGAAACAAGTCGGTTCTACAGAAACAGGGGCATGCAAGTCAGCAACTGGAAGAGGATGCTTCATGGCCAGATATAGTTTTGGGTGTCGGGTGCCATCTTAGGATCGAGTGTCCATTGGATGAGGAGAATGAAGCACTTGTCGATGGGCATTTATCGGAGATGGTCCATTTGTTAGTATTAGGTGGCCCGAAAGCCAATATGATACTATGTATTATTCAGTTTATTAATAAAAATGACATAAATTCATTATGTAACTAAATCAATCATTGTTTATCGTATCATGATGAAGTCCATGAACATGTGCAATAGTCTTCGGATTATGATGAGATCATAATTACATGACCGAAGACTTATAAATTCATGTTCTTAATTATTCTTAGTCGGAGGATGTTTGAGAAGGACATCAAACATCCGGATAGACACGTACAAGTTTCTTCAACTCATATGATGAGGGTGATCGATCCTATAAGTCACTTGTGTGGAGACACTATACTGGACCTGCAGGTGCTCATTGATGAATGAGTTCACTGAATTGATCCGACCATGAATCGTTGGATGGTATATACCTCACTATTAACTAATTCGATTCTTTTGTCACGGTTGCGTAGATGATCCTTAGACCTGAGACGCCAAAGATATCTTGTTGGTACGTCTCTAAATTTTGACCTTGACTAACGAATCTCTAACCATGAGTTATCAATAAGTTAAGCGATCGGATTCAGGGAGATACCCTCGAAGGTAATTGTGTGTTCGATACGGGATTATCTGCTCTCAGTAATATGAGAGAGAATGTTCTGGAAATGATGCGCTCAAGTCCCTGGCCAGGGCGGACTCTGTATCAGATAAATAATTATCTTATATAGATTAGCGGCATTTGATTTAAGTAAATCGACCGGCTAGGATTTAACAGTAATCCATACCCTAGGTCGATTGGGAAACATTGTACAGACGAAAGATTATATCCGCGCGGTAACCGTTGACGGAAAGATTCCCATAGTGGGTTGCATAAACCTTAATGTTTTATGGGATCACGCAGTGTTACTTGGCACCCAACTTGATTGGAAGCCCGTTCGAATTTTTTGTGGGACATTAAATTCGGCTGATTAATTAATATAAGAATATTAATTAATTCAGTGGGTCCGTAAAAGGTTACTGGACTTAATAGGCCATTAACTGGACTAGTATTTAGGCTTAGAGGGTCACACACAAATGATTTTCAAGTTGGTGACTTTTTGACAGGGTTTCGGATAAGTGTGGATTTTTCTGAAAAATCGCGAAAACACTTATTATAAAAGAACCGTTGCTAGGTCGGGGGCCAGCAATCCTGACCTAGCCGCCCCCCTCTCTCTTCTCTCTGTCTCTGGAGCCCCCCACATCTAGCTGGCTCTGAGAGACTCCGCTCCGACTCCCGCCTGCTCCGTCTTCCCGTCCGACGGGAATCTGAATCTGCATGTCGCGGAGAGTTATGCGTAGTCAGACGGGATCCGCGGATACTGCTGCAAACGACGAAGTGAGGACGATCCACCAAGAAGAAGACCGCGTTGATACAGCTAGAGGTCGGACATCTACGCGATTTGCGGCATTACACCGATGGAACTAAATGAACGTGGATTCAAATCCGCGCGAAGTAAATTTAGTTAATCGAAACGGGACGGATCCGATTCCGTAATTATTTTATCCGCTGCATTTTGAGCAGATCCGGACACATACGTACCCTACACCCTTAGTGTGGGCGGCCTCATTTGAACTTGCTGGCATGGGCTGGCCAAGAGCAGACGAAAAATGAGATCCATCAAGCGCACTATCTAGAGGTCTTGCAGTAGGTGGTGTGGCAGCAGCAGAAGTGGAAAGAGGCGTACACTTGTCAATGGAAGTTGCAGATGGGCTAGACTGTATAGGCCTAAAGACAGAAGTATCATGACCTTGTTGAACCAAGTGGGATGAGACACGAATATAGATGCCCTGATCATGCACTGAGGAGTGTGGCACGGAAGACATATTCATTTTTTTTTTTTTTTTTTTGGATGTGGCTCAGAAGCCAAGTATATACAACTATTTACAAGATCGGGATTCCAATCCGGAACCCGAGATTTCCTCCAATATTTTTGGAGATAATTTCGAACGGTCGATGGGTCCGCCTAATTAGGCGACAATTCCAAATTCGTCTGATTTCTGGAGAAGTAATCTCGCAGACCAGGAGATAAATATCTCAACAACACCAAAGTTGTAAGGCTGAGAGGTTTTTAGGCCCCAACCAAGATTGAACCTGAGACCTCCCTTTTGCAAGGGAGGTGGTGAACCAACTGCCCTAGGCAGCTGGTTCACATGGAAGACATATTGTTGAATGGGAATTGATGCTCATCAAATAACACGTGGTGAGATATAAATTCGGCTTGTTGGAATATGCAAACATTGGTAGTCATGATGAAATGGACTATAACCAAAAAAATAAACAACAAGCAGAATGGGGATCAAGTATGCGTGCAGCATATGGTCGCAGCATTGGACAGCAAGCCCAATCAAAAGCACAGAGAAATGAGTAATCAGGTGTGTTGCTGAACAGTACCTCATATGGAGATCTATTTTGAAGAAGTGACGTGGGCATCCTATTAATAAGATATACGGCAGTGCGAACAATAGCATCCCAATATTTTTGAGTTACTAATGCATTATTTTAAAGTGCGGTTCTTCTCAACATAGGTTTGGACTGAACTCAGTCAGTGCAAAGAGGGAAGGAGGGAGTCATTCAGAGAAACTCTTTTTCGGGAATGACAAAAGCACCATATGAGTTTTTTTTTTTGAAATCTCCCCTCTCGGCACTGACTGAATTTAGTCCAAACCTGCACGTAGGTAATCTTTATTCTCTCGATAATGTGCTTATATTTACGTCCAGCATATCCATTCTGCTCATGTGTACGTGGGCAAGAGAGGCGATGAATAATACCAGATGCATCCAATTGACGAGAAAGACTTCGATATTCACCTCCCAAATCTGACTGCAAAACTTTGATAAGTCGTCCAAAATAGCACTCAACATGGCGACGAAAAGTTTCAACGAGCATACTTTAGATTTTGATTCGAGGGGAAACACCCATGTATATTGACTATAGTCGTCAAGGAAGTGCACATAATAATGCTAACCAGCATAGGAAATAATAGGTGAGGGGCCCCAGACATCACTTAAAATTAAATCCAAGGGCGTTGAAGAGTGCGAACAAGAGCTAGAAAATGGTAACTTATGAAGTTTGGAGGTAGCACATGCATCACAAATTGAATAAATATTATTATTTGAACTAGAAGGTAGATCAAAATGTGAGATAACAGATTGCACCAGCTTGATGCTTGGGTGGCCCAGTCTAGAATGCCACATTGCAAGATTTGCTCTTTCACCTAAGTTGACTTGTGCTGAGGGATGATGACACCCAAGTTGCAGTTGGTATAGCCCACGGTTACTTTGGCCTTGCAAAAGAACTTGCCCCGTCTGGCGATCCTTAACTTACACACAATTAGGATGAAACTCAATGTATGCATTATTATCAGAGGTAAGTTTCTGAATGGAGAGAAGATTCTTACAAATAGTAGGAACATGTAAGATTTGATCTAAATAAACAGAGGAGCCTGATTATGTGAACATAGAAGAGCCAACAAATTAGGAGTCTGATACCATGTGAAAGTAATTGAACAATGGAGGCACATGATTGATGAAGGGTTCTCAATATTTTAAGACCCTACGCTAAAGGATTTATATATATATATATATATAACCGAGCATCCTAACTTCTTCAGCCATTGTAGAGAACTGGAGTAGGAGTTTTAGATCGACGTCGAGTTTCAATTTAACATGGAAGGTCATTAAATTCATATTTTTTCTTATAAAGATTCTTTTTTTCAATAAGAAGATAAAATCGGGAGGCCACTCAATAGCTAACATCTTGTTAGAAAGAGCTCACAGTTTCTTCCTTCAAAATATATACAAAGGCAAACCTATAACTAGAAAGCCAAGTTCAAATTGAAATCCAGTACCATCCTACTTCACTTGGATTTGTTTTTTTTTTTTTTTTAAAGGAGCAGAAGATAGAATATCACGGAGGATATTAGCTGAGTTAGCTGACTCTGATATCTTGATAGAGTATCCCGTTCAAAACTATTCAGCAATGAGTAGGAAAGCCATTTTGTTATAAACACAGTTTTATGTACGCATCGCTGTGAGAATCGTCGCAGAACATGATTATCGCACACTGCGCTCGGATCTAAATTCGATTCATTTGGTTGTTCGAACCAGATTGTTCTTGGGCACGGTTCACTCTGTACTTTTTCTAATCCAGATCTAAACGACAGCACTCTCGTCCGTCTTGTGGTGTAATTTCTATTTTTCTGACCGATTCTGTCTTTACTGATTTGATTCGGAAATGCGGAGCTATCGGGAAGGAATCATGTTCAGTACTCCACCCATGCCCGGAGCACAAAGCTTATTCCATCTCATGGAACTAATACAGAGTAAGAAAAAAGAAGTACTTATTGTAATGCCTTTCTTTCTGAGCACTGTGGTGTAATTGTCATCTAGTGGACGGATCCGATAATGCGAGAGACCATTGGTCTCAAAGTTGTATGTTTCTAATTTGATAATATCTATATTATATATATAAAACAGAGTTTTTTAGTGCATATGTCAATACTAGAAAATTCTCTCACAAAATCAACTTGACCTTAACTTGATCCAACCTAATTTCAGGTTAAACTCAGTATGACTTGCACCGTGACCTAAGGAAGCTATGTTAATATGTGTGAGAATCAAGAACTACGAGATAAACAAGGTTAAAATAAGCTTAAATCAAGTTTTTGTCCTAAGCTGACCAGTCTAAAGTTCAGAGCAAAATGATTTGACCTGAATTTAAGTCATCAAAACTTTTGACACGCTACATTTTTAAGAGTCATGTTAGATTCTGCCAGATCTTATCCTATGGGTGTGTAAGAGTAACATCCCTAATTACATCACAGTATCTGGAGGTGAGTTGCTTACTATCACTTTCAATTTAGACTACGAAAGAACATTACAATGTCTATCTCTTCTCTTTTCTGGTCACATGGCTCAGTGACAAAATATATATGTTGAGAAGTTTGAGTTTCATTATTGCCCAATTATCAGAGATTTTTGTGTATCCAATGTAAGATAAATGTTCATTTTTTTTGAAAAAATATGACTTAATCACACTTTTCCATTTGAATATATTTTTTTATAATAAATCATAATTTATTGAAATAATCCTTAAAATGTTCATAAATTGACGTCATGATTTAATCATATGTTCTCGAGAGAATCATCTTTTTTAAAAAAGAAAGCAAATTTTCTTACAATTTTTTTTTAAAAATGCATATTATATTTATAAAAGTAATTTATATAAATTAAGAAATTGATATTCCTTTTACTAGTTTTCATGAAGTTTACATATTTTTTTGTCAACATGAGACTTTTTCTAGGGCTGATTTCTTTCGGAATTCTGGCTTGATGACTTATTTGTACCAAGTGATTCGAGGTTGACTTTTATAGATTGTCGAGTGATTACGTGGATAAAAGTCTACCAGCCAAGGGAGAAATCTTCTAGGACTGTGTCCTTTTAAGTACAAATACATCTACTGAGACTCTTTTCTTAGTAAGTGGTATCATTGGTCAAGTATAGTCAAAATTACTCTTAAATGGGAGAGTTCAAATCTCAACAATGTCATGCTTTTTTTCTTTTTTAATAAGGACATTAATTTCCGCACACACGCCATCCTTTCGTTGCCTATTACAAGCATGACTATTCTACTCTCGAACAATCTACCACAGGAAAGAATATTCTCTTCATAGACCTTGTCCTTAGTGGGGAATAATCGGACATAAGTCCTCTCCAAATTATGAATTAATTTCCATGTACAGTGCCAGAGGTAAGAATTAAATATATGTATAGTGAGTAGTAGCGGATTCAACTCATATCTAGTGGAGTCCGAAGACCCATTAGACTTTAAAAAATTAAGAAGATATATTAATTTTAACCTATAAGAATGACTAGTCTATTTATTCCGACCTATTAGAATGACCACATTAGTCTATTGATTCCGATTCAATAAAGTAATCTTACTGAATCACTGTTTGAATGATTTACTGAACAAAATTTCTATATCTGCCATTATACTGAAAGTTGATCCATAACATTCCATATCAAAAAAATACTACTAAGTATAAATCACGTCCAACTAGCCGGTCTATCTCCTCTCTCTCTCTCTCTACGTTATTATAGTTTCTAGTAAAATTTGGTCAACGTTAGCACGTGCCATCTTTCTTTAGATAGTGGGAGAAGCTGTTCAAGCACCTTCTCCCTCCACCAATGACTGAAAGTCGATTTTTCTGCAGGTGCCATTTGCTCGGTTCAATTCCGGACTTGAAATCAGCAACATTTTGAAAACAAACACTACCTAAAAATTCACATTAGAAATCCGGCCATCCCCACGGGATCATCACGGCGGGAGCGGGTCAGTGGAGGCTTCGCTTTATGTGAGAGGGACAAACAGGGCACGCACGGTTCTGCAGTGCACGGGCGGGTGGTGGCAACGCACAACATCACAAATCTGCCGAGCACCAAACACGGCATCCTCGCCTCTCTTCCAGATACGAGGCTCCACTGCACCGGCGTGTGGATCCTTCAATTTTCTTCGCTGCGCAAGTACCAAGTATAACAACACGATCCTCCCCAAAAACTCCACGTGCTGTTCTCACGTGCAGTAAGCTTCGCACAGGTAAGTTCCTCGTCTGCACCTGCACGCAAAGGGGGAAGAGCCGAAGAGGGGGCAACATGGCACCAGCCTCCAGGTACTCAATGTCATGGTGCTCATCATTGTTCGTGTACAAACGGGGAGTTTTTTTTTTTTTTTTTTTTTGCAGATATACTTTTCAAACACACCTTATCTACATGTATACTCTTGATTCTCATGTTTTCGTATCAATATTTTTGAAATATTTAGAAAGTTACACTTATATTCCTCAATCTAATGATTTTGCATAAATATCTTTAAATTTACTAATATTTTACACATATACCTCTCTATTCATTAAAATCTTACAGATATCATGATTTATGTAATATTTTTGACATATTTCGTTGAAATTCACTTAAATTTGACGAAAGGGATATAAATGTAATATTTTGAAGATTTCAGAAATATTGATGATAATATGTGAGAGTTTGAGATATGCATACAAATACGATGTATTTGAAGAGTATACATGTAAGAAAAGCTCTTTTTTCTTTGCTTTCCTCTCGTCTCTTTCCTCCCTGTCAAGGGTGTGTTCTGCTTGGTCTATGTAAAATATTTTTAAATAAAAAATATTTTCTAAGGACGTAAAATTATAACTTTTTTTTCACATATATACCTCTCGAAAAACATCGTATTTGCATATATACTCTCAACTCTCTTATTATTAAGAATATCCTCATAAATTCTAAAATGTTGCATTTATACCTCTCGATCAAACTAAGGAGAATTTCAACAAAATATGTCAAAAAGATTCCACAAATCATGATAACATAGTAAGTGTCGGGGGTATATATGTAAAATTTTAGTGAATTTACAAGTATCTTTAGATGGAAGAATATAAATGCAACTTTTTGATAATTTCAAGAGTATTCTTGATAATAGGAGAAAGTTAGAGTATATATGCAAATACGGTATTTTTTAGAAATATATATAAAAAAAACCTTTATATATAAAAAAAAAGACCCTAACATGTCCCTTTTTTCTCTGATTTCTCTTTGTCATTAAACAGCAGGTGCCAGGGGACTAATTTAGTGCGAAGGAGGTGAGCTGTTTAGCTTGCGTCACGCCACCTCGATCATTACCAAATCCAGCTTGCTGGCTGCGGGCGCTAAAGATTGGCATAATGGGACCATCACGCTGCGTGGTGACCTGTCCTTACCCTTTATTTAATTACGTCCTTGTTTCTAATCCCTCACAGGATTATATCAATGATAACAGTGATTAGTGCAGTAATCGCTCCTTCGGTACTATCAGTTATGTGATATCAAAACCTAGTCGAGTGTGTATCTATAATGAAATATCACGTGGCCAATGATTTTAGGAAGGATGGTTTAGAAGTGATTATGAACAATACTCCTATAGACATTTGACAAAACTTTAGTAAACAATAAACCTTTGACCTGTGGCCATGTCGGGTTGCAAAATCTATCTAGAAGTACACATTCTAAACACAGATTTGGATAAAAAATAAAGAGAAAATGACATCCCCTGTGCAATTAAACTGAAACTTACTTTTCATATCACCAATTTTATATGGGGTCGGTGTATCGTAAAAGGCTGTAAAATATTATAAGTAATCTTAAAATAATACTCTCTTTATATTTGAATATCTGTATATTGTTTTATACTATTTTATTTGTACGTTCAAAGTTTCATAAATTATCACATTTTAAAATTAATTATTTTTTAAAAATTTTCTTTTAGTTGATTTTGATTTTAAAATTAAAATTTTCGTAAATTAAAATCAATAATTTTAAAATTAATAAATTTGTTTTTACTGAGTTTAAAATAGATGATTTCAAAATTAATATTTTACAAACGGGCCTATTCACAGTTCCCACATTTGTACAAACATAAATTCCTTGCACACCTAAACTTTATGACCACATTTATTCCTAGGAAACAATCCAATCCATAGAGGAATATGCATCAATGTATAGTTTTTATTATGTTCCCCATTCTTAAATATTTCACTTTCGTCACCTTTGCTATTGTTCTTACCGCTGTTGTTATTTTACCCGACACGCCTTCTCCCCTCCCGACCTCCCCCACCCCCCCCCACCCCGCATCGAGATCTGCTCGGATACCATAGTCGCTGCCACCGTCTTCTCCACTCTCTCCCTCCGTCCCCTCTCGCCTTCCCTCGTCGTCTCCCCATCTCCATCGCCCGTCTTCCTGCAGAATTGCGGCTGATCTGCTCATCGGGAGGCCCGTCAAGTGCTCTGCGACCGATCCTGCCTCCGCGCCGGGCGACCGCCACCGACGGCTCTCTCAAAACCCTGCCCGGGGGGATCCTTAGCAATAGATTTGCGCAGATAGAGGGGGTAGTCGGAGATGGATCGGAGGAGGGCGGGGAGCCCCGTGTACTCGCGGCAGAGGAGCGGGGGGTCGAGCAGCACGGGGTCGTCTTCCCCGGCGATGTCCCCGGCGCACCACCGGTCCTCCTCGGCGGCGGCGGGCCTGTCCAACATAAAGAGGACCCAGAACGTCGCAGCCAAGGCGGCCGCCGCGCGCCTGGCGCAGGTCATGGCGTCCCAGACGGCCGCTGATAATGACGAGGACGAGGACGAGGACGATCTGCTTCCCAGCGGCGCGGCAGGGTTCCGGTATGGTTCTCTGAGGCCAGTCTCGAGCAGTAATGGCGGTGGTGGTGGTGCCGCTGCTGGTAGTGGTGTTGCGTTGGGAAGGCCGACTAGATCTCCTTCTCCTGCGGTATAGGTCTCTTGTGCTCGAGCTGTTTTTTCAAAATTGGCCATGAGTTCTGAGCTTACAAGTAGAATAATCTGGATATCTTGTTCATATATTTCCTGCGGGGTTAACGTAGATTTAGGGATTCCGCGAGTTGTATGGCGGTTTTTGACCTCTTTTCGATTTCCAAGACAACGTCTTTCCTCGGTTCTCAGCTACTTGAGGATTGTTGTGGACTTGCTTCCTTTTGCTTCTAATTTCCTTTCTGGTGACATAAACGAAAGAAGGGATCTATTCGTATGGCGTTCAGTGGTTGACCACTGATTGTGTACATTTTATTAAGTTCTGAACTTTTTCCCTCCAGTTTTAGGTTGTGTCTAACTGTGTTTCGAGTGTGCTTTGTCCATTTCTTGTGCTATCGTCAAAAGACTAATGTAAATTGGTGCTAAGCTTCTAATTCATTCTTTTTTGACAATCTGTTTTGCTACATTATGAAGAGACAGAATTATCTGATGTGTGATCAGATTCATTATATTTGTTGAAGTGGGTGCTGTTGGATCTGTGTATTAGAAATCTGGTAGATTATATCTGTCTTACACTGGAGCTCAACCTATAGTGACCTGGACTATCGTGGAACTCTACTTAAGAACATTTCTGGTTTCTCAGTCGATGTTGTTCTAGAAAGGTGTTGCTTGACCCATTTAAGATGTTCCCTAGTGTTTGTTTAGTGAAGTTTTGTACATGGGGTTGTAGTCTGTTCATATGATATTGCCGGGCTTTTCATGTCGCTGGAGTAGGAACCCATGATCAGAACTATGGGAGAAATAAATCCTTCCTTCCTAAGTGTGGTATGGAGTTGCTGGTTGGGTTCTTTAGCCAATGTTGGGAACTATGAAATTGTATCAACCTCATGTATGCAGCTTTCTACATCTGCTTCTTGAATCTATTGATGTGGAGATTGAAAGTATGACTATATCCTGTTACTCAAGGTCAGATTATAGCTTTTCGTACCAAAGATAATTACTTCTTATGTTTTGTCAGATTTTTGGCTATTCTTTTCCGACGAAAAATATTTTTGGTATATGGTACTCAAAAGGGAATCATGGTACTTATTTTCTGAAGCAACTGAGTAACAGTTTTTTCTCGTTTTAATTAGTTAGGTCGGAACTTCATGGACCATACTCCATCTGTACGTTCAACGTCTGCTGGAAGGCCGTCAGTTTCTGTTCGTTCAACACCACTGGTGCCACCGAGTCGAACATCGCTAAGGACTCCATCACCTATTCCAACAATAGAACCTCCTGTTGATAGGCATAGAGATAAGAGGTAACAAAAGCCTATGATCTGTTATTAATTGCATCACTTTCAACTGTTGTGAATGCTGGGACATAAACGGTTGATCATCTGTTAGATTTTGTTTGATGCCTGAATGAGATTTAACTCTGATCATAATATTTATATCATTAATGTCTTACCTCATCTTGTCACTTTCAAAAAAATGTCTTACCTCATCTTGTGGAGGATGTGTCTTCCAAAGTTTATTTTTAGTTTAAAGCTGCAATTCCACTCTGGTGCGAATTAAAGGAATTACAAAAGAGTAAATTCTTGTAAGCTATTTGGTTTAGTTACAAAATCTGCAGCTTATTGTTTTACCTTAAAGCCCGGGTTTGATTTAAAGCTGGACCCATTTGCTTTCATAACTTTCATTGCAAATGACCTACTGAAAATAAATGCTTATCAACTGCTATCAGGAGATGTATTGTTGTACAATACTACAAAAAGGTTCGCCGACTCGGGGATCCGTATTGGATCGGATTCAGCCAAATATGACTCGGAACCGGTCCGACTCGCACAAGTTGCAAGAATCAAGCCAATGAGATTGTTAAGAGTAATGAGTTTAAGTCATATTTTAGAGAAATGTATCCTTTTAATTGATGTAAAAGATATAAATTTACTTATCAAATGGGAAAACCTCAATTTAAAATAACCCATTATGTATGCATGAGCTGGCATGATTCGGTACGACTGAATGCATACCAGCAGATTGGACTCGCCCAGATACAAGTCGACTCTTATGAGTGCTAACATGTTCAACACTTAAACTATAGCTGTTTTTTTTTTTGGACGTGAACCAGTGAAGACCAGACCAGTTTTGGCTGCTTTGATCCAGAAACTGTTGAAACTAGCTGAACTTGGCCGGATCCACCTGGAACTAAACTTGTATTGGACATTGTATGGTTTAAAGTATCCATAATTTGGCAGGAGCCAGTTGGAATAAGTCAAGACCAGGCTTGGAAGCGGATGGCACCACATATTCACAAAATTAATAAAAAAGGAAAATTACATCAAATGCAGAACCCAAAAAAGCCCAAAAGCTTCCCAACCCTGTAAATCACTTATACGTGTAGAAAAAAAAATCGAAACCCTCAAAGCCCTATAGCTCATTTATAAGTAACTTGGGGTACCCAAAAAACCCAAAGTCAAACCCTCCTGTTAAGCCAAGCAAAACACAATGGGCTAAGGTATCCAGGCTTATCCTTTTTCTGCTGATCACCCTTGGACCCTAACACGGAATATTTCCTTTAGCAAAAGCTGACTCTCTCTGCCTGAACCTAACCTTTGGCTGCAGGGACTTTGATTCCTCTGGAAATTTGCACATGCCACTCTCCACCATTTAGGAGAACCAGCTTCAGAGTCTGCCCACCACAAGGAACCCATGTTCTTTAACCAGGAAGTGAATGCCCCAATCAATAAACAATTAAATATAGGTCATTCCCCCATCCTAGGAGATGAGGCTAGAGGCAGACAGCGATGCACACTGGGTCCTGTTCTCCAGTTGATGTCCACAACAGTTGCCGCCATTCTATCCTGCACTAGATGTGCAGCCTTACCCTCTTATTGTCCACTGAGGACAAATCTGTAATGTGAGGTCCTTCTGAACTGAGAGCCATCGTATATTCCTCATCCACTATTGTGAACCTTAAGTGCTCATCTCTCACAAAGAGACCTCAAACCTATGACACCAGCTAGCTTCATTCACATCACCTAGTTTCTGTGATGCTGACCTGTTCTGGCTGCCCTCACGGGCCTCGCAATCCCCTTCAAAGTACAAATATCTTTTTGGTGAACTTGCCAGCAGGTTAAATGGAAGAAGGGTGACAGGGTGTCAAGGAAGCCTGTGGGATGATCAAGGAATGCCATATCGGATCTCAGCTTTGTCTTAGAGGTTTTGGAGAGAAGAGATCTTGGAGAGATCTCGAGAAATTGGGGATGGTGGCCAGAGGAATAAATAATGTGACGAGAAAAGAAAAACACCTTACCTGCAGACCATGGTGCTCAATGGGCAAGAAAGGGGGAGTCTGAAAATGTGTTGGGAATTGAACACAAATGATGCCCAAGTTCCAAACTAAATAATGAAATTAGAGGATAAACTTTCCTCTAGACTACAATGCTCGATGGGCATGCTTCAGCAACCTCCACACATGCCAGCAGCACAACAAAGAGTGGGAAAACCCACTCAAAACTGTCAAGTCCTCAAATAATATGAAAGGGACAAGCAGGGTGTTAAAAATTGCCCAACAAACCAACCTAGTCCACCCACGAACACGAAACAGAGGAGTGGTGATGCAAGAGACGATGCATGGCTTATGGAGTTATAATGGCCCATCTAGACTCTATATATATGAATGTTGTTCCAGAAATAAGAAGAGAAGATTTTATGGAAGAGAAGAAAATTACCCGAGTTTCGTGACCGGTTCTCTGCGAGAGAGAGCCCCATACCCTCCTTCCTTGGTGTGATGCCAAGGTTTTCCCCTCCCCGGTGCGACGCCGGGGAAACTCTCCCTACCGGTGTGAGGCCGGCAGGATCCCTCTCCCATTCCCCACTCTTCCCCTTCGTCCCGCATCAATCTTTGGTATCGTCCCATTCCCCCCGCCGCTGGTGTCATTGCAGCCCACCGACGCAACCCGCCGCCATCCTCCCCATCCCCGCTCGTTCTTTGCATAGGTTTTTGTGGGGAGGAGGGCTAGCTGAAGAAGAAAGGGGGGCGAAGTCGTCGTCGCCTCCCCTCGTTGGCGCCGTCGTTATCGTCGCCGGCCTCCATCGACACCGGCGCCGCTGTCGCCGGCTCCCGCCGCGGCCCCTATCGCCTGCTGCCATCGCCCCCCCACTCATCCTCTTCGTTTCTGTTACGGGTTAGAAGAAAAGAGGTGGGGGGGGGAGCAAAAAGGGCTCGTCCCCCTTTAAACCCTAACCGGTCAAATCGTTTTTTTTATCGGTCCTAGGTGGTCTGAACCAGGTTGACCCGGTCCGCCTGAGCCATCCAAGCATTGGTCCGAACCCTATTCAAGGTGGTCCGAGCCACACACCCCTTCAAAGCCCCTATTCGAACCTGGTCTAACCAGGTCTTAGGTGGTCCGAACCAGTGCTCCTGTGGGTCCAGCCCAAATCACAGGGGGTCCGGCCTACGGGTTTGCTACAGTGCACACAGATGGTGCACTAATAGGTCCCATCGCACTGCCAGCGCCACAGACTCATCGGTGCTCTGATTTGCGTGCCGTTCGAGCCGTTGGGTTCGTATCGACGATGCCTATCCAGATCCATTGCGCTGCGTCCCTGGCCAGCCTCATTTTGCGTGCCACTTCTGCACGCATATCGAGGACACCGATTGCACATCCCGAGGCCCGCGTCAGCTGCCTCGATTTGCGTGCCAACCTCTCGGTGCACCGATTTTACAGCCACCAGCGTCTGATCTGCCTTGTTTTATTGGTTTTGCAGTGGCCAGCGGCCGACTTACCTCGTTTTGCGTGCCGCACTTGCACACTTTACGAGGACACTTTTGCTCGCTGTTCGAGGTCGTTTTCATACTCCGATTCGTGCACCGTTCACGCAAACGGGTTCGTCTCGATGAGACCGACCAGATCTGACACACTGAGTTTCCGACTTGTCTTGTTTTGCGTGCCGCTGCCGCACGCATATCGATGTCATCTTTTGGGCTCCGTTTCTTGTATTGATCGCGTCATTGGCTTCGTCTCAGCAAGACGGACTTAGCTCTAGAGTGGTGTTGCCCCTACGACGCCTCGTTCTGCGGACCACTGATTGATTCTATCATAATTGGAACTTTGGGGTAATCTCTTGCAACATGTCTTCCATTTATTTCCGTTTCGCTGTGTTCTTGTCGAATCGAGAATGGACGACATTGATATTAAATGAGAGAACGAGTGATAATGCGATTCCCCAACATATTGTTGATTCACGGTTGAAGACGAACGATATTCTTGTAGACGGTGATAAGGCTTTTGTGGAGTTTTATCGGCGAGTTACGGGTGTCACCACAGGACACTCCACTACTTATGTGGATGGAGTTTGGTGTACTATAAATCCATGGAGCTCTTCTATTTGCTTGGGTCGAGAGTGGCTATCAGAGCGCCAAGCGACAATGGATTGTGATAGACGTCGATGCTCCCTCGTACACCCTCATCTTGATGGACGTGAGTTCACGTTTCCGGAATCGTCACTTTATTCTCTTAATGTAATGGAAATATTGTCCAAGTTGCTTGATACAGTTTCGCCAGCTACAAATTATGATCAATCAGATGTGTCAGTTGATACTGAGAGTACTAGTGTCGATCCTATGGCTGATGATGTTCGGGATACTACTCTATGTATTGATTCTAGACTTAATTTAATGGCGGACGATGTGATTGAGACTAATTCAGTACCATTGGTCGTCAGTGAGTCATCAGATAATGTTGAGTGGGACCAGGCACTCATTGTTGAAGCTGGATTTGGCTTACTTTCTGAATACTCATTTGATGTTCCAGATGTCCAGTGCGATTCCCTATGTCTTGCAGACGTTGCTTCATTTGAGTTTGACTTGCTATGGTGTAACTTTGAGGCCTATTGTCAGTGCCACCTTCAGCTCCTCATCTTGAAGATCTATATGCAGTCAATTGTACGCCGCTGATATGTGGTCCCCTTGCTCTTCATATGGCTTCTTCGGCATTTCAAAACTCGAGGACGAGTTTTTTCGAACCAGGGGAGATTGATGTAGGGAACGATGCAGGGATTGTGGCTCCTTTATTGGCTTTTATTAGGACCATTTATGGTCTATTATGTTGTTTTTAATTTTCTAGGAATTATAAAAACGTGAATAAGGGAGGGGAAGTCCTAGAGTCATATAGGAATCTCTAGGGTCAGGGGTTACAAATCCACTCCCTATATATGTATGCGTTTTTCAGAAGAAAAAGAAAAGATGAATTATTGAAAGAAAATGAAGTGATGTGTGTGATCAGATCTCTGCGAGAGAGATCTCCATAAGCCCCCCCTTCCTTGGTGCGACGCCGGGGGAATCTCCCCATCCTCTGGTGCGAGGCCGATGATCCTTCTCCCATTTCCCCCCTATTTCCTCTTGTCCCGCATCAAGTGGGGTGTTTATGGGATTTTGTTTTTGTAAGGCTGCCGAGATAGACAATTTTGCGAGATTCTCATGAGATTGAAGACCATGGGTTTCAATGGTCTTGGCACCTCTCTTGGAAACTTTGATGTGCAGGCTTAAACAGGTCCATTTTTTTGCCCGGTGTGGCACAACCTATTGATACCTGTTTTCTTTTTTGGATGAGTGATACTTGATAGTTTTATCCATAATGAGCTTCTAATATGCAATATTCAGAGGAAGTAAAGTCTATGTGGACAATATTGCTATTAGGAGTTTGACTTTTTTATATACTTGGTCTAGGCATATTCTAGGGTTTTCTGTTGACAATTGGAAGAAGGCATTTGAATAGATAATGCCTTTGTAATTTTGTTTTTGTTTTTTTGGTTTTGATGGGATAGGAATCTCTCCTGTCCGATTGTGCATTGTACTTCCTCTCTTTATGAATAAAATTGGTGCTACAATCCATATTTTTTTCAAAATAAATAAATAAATAAATCTGCCAATGTTGTTTTATCGCTGTAAGTTTCTCATATATATATATATTATAATAAGTGCATATTAAAGACATTTATATACTAACAAGGGCATTTTTTATGTTTAAAGTGTAATGGCCCACGATTTTATATATACATGGATCTCTGGTAGTTGGACAATCCAAAAACTAAGTGATAAAATGCTGGAAGATAAAATTAAAGAAAAAGTCATGTACATCATATAACAATATAAACAAAATATTTAAAGTTCATATCCTAATAAAAATGTAACCAATGGCCACACCTGATGAATTTGTTCGAATTAACTAATGATGTCCCATTGTACTAGCATAAAGAAATCAACACCTAAAAATATTTGAAAATAATAGGATGTGAGCCAATGTAAACATTGGTCTCAGTAGGGCTCATCTACATCCCACTTTGACCCCACCTATTTACGTTTATATTAGTTATTCACAAAATAAATAACTAATCATGCATGTCCTTATTCTATAAGACTCAAGCTGAAGAAAACACAATATAGCAGGGAAATTTCGAATAATAGAATCTTTGGAAAATCATTAAAATGAATAGAAACTCTACTTTTGTTGCTTCGTCAATCGTCTTAAGGTTCTTTTTCTTATATCTCTTGATCTCTCTTTTCATGAAGTAATAAATTGTGTTCATGCTTTCTTATTCTAATGGTTCGTATATATATATATATATGTATATATATATATTTTACATATATATATACATATATACATATATACATATATATATATGTATACATATATATATATATATACACATATATATATATACATATATATATATATACATATGTACATATATATATATACATATGTACATATATATATATACATATATACATATGTATAGGAGTTAATTCATGTAAGATTATTTACAAGTCTTGGAGATGAGCAACTGCTCTTGTGCATCCTCTTCCTCTATTATCAAAGGCGATGCCAAATTTATTCCAAAGTGGCGAATGCCTTGAGATAACATGAAGTTCTGCGACCTGCTTCCCCCCGCTGGCGATGGGGAAGGATGGCAGATTGTGGGTAGGAGAGAGAGAGAGAGAAAACTCTCCCGAAGACTCATTAGTTTATCTCACGTCCTCCGGTGGGCAAGGATGCCTGCCTCAAATGTCTCCGGCGAGGACATTGGGCTAGGGATTGCCTTAACCAGGTGCGTTGCTTCACCTGTGGGCAGCAAGGTCACAAGAGTTTCTCTTGTCAGAAGAAGATGCCTTCCGACACTGTTCTTTCTCCTACAGTGGAAATCCCCTGGTCCATCGAGGTTAGTCATGCCCAGTCTCTCCTGCAAGCTGGGCTTTTGGTCCATTTCATACCTCTGGAGCATCCTTCGGAGGACCCTGTGTATCCCCCTGTGCTACTTATCCAAGATGCTCTGTCCCATGTCTGGCCAGGAAATTTCCATTGGAAAATCTGTGAGTTACCTGGAATGGATTTCATTGTGCATTCCTCGATGGAGGGATGGAGAGAAGCTGTTCTTTCTATGAAGAAGGTTCTCTTTAGAGGCTTCTCCTTCCATTTCTCGCAATGGAATATTGAGAAGGGAACGAAGCCAGCAGCTGAAGGGCATCTTGTTTGGTGCTTAGTGAAAGATCTGCCTCTTCACATCTGGAACGTTCCTACACTCCGGGCGCTGGTTGAAGGTTTTGGCAGTCTTCGGAAGATTGATGACAGGACGCTTCACTCGGAGATGCTCTTATACGCTAGACTTCTAGTGGAGGTGGATTCTCTGGAGTGCATTCCCTCTTCTTTGAAAATTAGATTGGGTGGCAGGAAGTTCTGGATTTCTATCTCTCCTGAGCTCCCCTCTTCTTCCTCCTTGTCTTGCAATGTGGACGAGCCCCACCGGCCTGTGCCTATGGACTGGACTTGGGCAGAGGTTGTCTCTGCCTACAATTCTTACAAGAATTATCGCCTCCCTATTCAGGTGACTTCTAAAACAGGGGCTTCGGCACTCCCGGCGACGAAGAGATTGCTTGTCCAGAAATGGGTGCCGAGTCAGACTCGGGCACCTGACTCCAGAGCGAATCAGTTAACTGAACAGACGGCTCCTGGTTTATCCTCAAGAAATGCTTCCCTTTCTTTTAAGAGAGCTGCAATCGCGAGTTTCTCTCATAAGGGTGCCAATCTCTTCATTCAAGATGACGATTGTGTGGTCTTTGATGTATCGGGGAAGGCGGGGAAGACTCATTATGGGCAGCGCTCCTCCCGGAATTCATGTGGGTTGTCTGGTTTCAATAAGGTCATTAATTCGGTTAACAGCCTTGCGGGTATGGAAGATAAACAGTGTCGGGCCTTGGACTCCACCCTGTCGGGTCCTTTTGAAAGGTCCGTATCGGGTAAGTCATTCGGGTCCCCGGATCTGGAGTTCGGGTCGTTCGGGCTTTTATCGGATGCTTCGTTCTCACCCATCAATACCCGATACGACCCCCTCCTCCTTTCTCCAGAATTTGGCTTCTCTGCAACTCATTCCAGTATTCCGTCTTTGATTGCTAAGGCTTCCTCCCAGTCCAAGGATTTGGCTGGCAATCTACCTCAAGATGCTCCCCTCCCAGCTCTCTCTTCTCTGCCGTGCAGAATGATGCCATCGTCTCTTTTTCTGAACCTTTTATTCTGGTTGATAATGCTCTTCCCTCCAAACTGAACCACGATCGTTGGTTCTCAGGCCTTAACAACGAGGTTGACAACTCAAGAGCTATTGTTCCTTTCTGTACATCTTCCGAACCCCTGTATGTGGAGAAGCCATGGATGGACGATATTATCCAGTTCGGTGAAAGGATCGGAGTCTCATTTCTGGGTAGGGAGAAGATGGTTATCAGCTTCATCAAGAAGCTGAGAAGGGTGGATGCTGTGCACAACTCATCCAAAGCCAAAGGTTATAAAGGAGGGAAGAAAATCGGAAAAAGAGAAATCTCTTATGTCCAAAACAATGTTCTACATGATGGACTACGAGATAAAAAGGTGATAGGGAAGAACTTGCTTTTGCAATGATTATTTGCTCATGGAATATCAGAGGGTTGATTGAGAATCTAAACAGAGAGCTGTGAGAGATTGTATTTTTAGCCACAAAATTGACTGCTTTTGCCTTTAAGAAACCAAAATGGAAACAGTGAAAGATCAATGCATTGCTAGGATCAGTGGATCTTCTCTTTCCGATTGGGTATCCTTACCTGCAGTTGGGAACAGTGGGGGACAGATTATAATGTGGAATGGAATAAATTTCATGGCTCTTTATGTGACATAGGTCAGTTTAGTCTGTCAATATCTTTCTCTGGTATCAACAACAACAAAAATTGGATTCTTACTTCTGTTTATGGTCCTAACAAAGACCAGGATAGGGATAATTTTCTGCAAGAACTTCACAGACTGACAGAATTATTTTCGAACAAATGGTGGTGCATTCTTGGTGATTTCAATGTAGTGAGATTTCCTTGGGAGAGATCTGGGAACCAAAAGTGGTCTGCTGACATGGAAAAATTTAATTGCTGGATTAATGACAGTGGTCTGGTAGATTTGGAACTTCCAAACAGAAAATATACTTGGTCCAATATGTCTAATCTGCAGAATCTTAATTTCCAATCTAGGATTGATAGAATTCTGGTTTCTACACAATGGATCAAATATTATCCCCTCTCATCCATGATAGGTCTTAACAAATCTGTTTCAGATCACACTCCTTTGCTTATGAAGACTTTGGATGGAAAGAGCAAGAGCAGGATGTTCAGATACGAAATAGCCTGGCAGTCACAAGAAGGTTTTAAAGAACTGGTTACTAATTGGTGGAAGGAAGGCACTTCACATAATTCTGCTTGTAGGAACTTCTCTACTAAGCTCAAGAGGCTTAGAAATTGTTTGAAATCTTGGAACCATCAGATCCAAGAGACTAAATCTGCAACTAGGAGGATGATTATGAGCAAATTGGAAGCCCTTGAAGCTAAGGCAGATTCACATAATCTTTCCTCTGAGGAATTCTTCGAACTGGGGACCCTTAAGGCTGAATTTAATGATTGGCTTCGCCTTGAAGAAATCAAATGGAAACAAAGAGCCAAGGAACTTTGGCTCAAGGAAGGGGATAATAACACTAGATTCTTTCATGCAGTTGCAGGAGCCAAGAAGAGATCTCTTAAGATAGAACATATTAAAGTTGAAGAGCAGTTTATTGACTTAGAGGTTGGCATCAAGCAAGCTCCTATCTCCTACTTCCAAGATATATTAACAGAAAATGAGAGTTGGAGACCTTATTTGAAGGAGGGCATTCTTCCTAAAATAGACAATTCAACCGCTGACTCTTTATGTGATGATTTTCTTGAAGAGGAAGTTAAGGAAGCTGTTTTCAACATGGATGCAAACAAATCCCCAGGGCCCGATGGCTTTTCTATAGGATTCTATCAATTCTTCTGGGATGTCATTAAGGAAGACTTAATGAATGTTTTGTATGAATTTCAGCATAGGCCGCAATCTATCAAATACTTCAACTCAACTGTTATTGTCCTCATTCCAAAGAAGGAGGGTGCTGAGAAGCCTGCTGATTTTAGACCTATTAGTCTTTTAAATGGCTGTTATAAAATCATCACTAAAATCATGGCTAACTGGCTGAAGAAGGCTTTGCAAGATGTGATTTCCATCAATCAATTGGCTTTCTTAAAAGGAAGATATATCCTAGATAACTTCCTAGCAGCTCATGAAGCTATTCATTCACAGAAATGTTCTAAGAAACAAGGAGTTGTCTTTAAATTAGATTTTGAGAAAGCCTTTGATAAAGTTAGTTGGAGCTGCATTGAAAAAGTTTTCCTGCTTATGGGCTTCAAATATAGATGGATTAGTTGGGTTAGGAGTTGTATTTCCTCTGCCAGATTTTCTATTCTTATCAATGGAGAACCAAGTGGTTACTTTGCTAACTCTAGAGGACTAAGACAGGGAGATCCTATTTCTCCTCTCATCTTCATCATGGTTAGCCAAGTTCTGAGCTCTCTTTGGGATCAAGCTGCTTCTAAAGGTTTAGTTGATGGCTTCGTTACTAGCAGAAATGGTTTTCAGCTATTGCATCTTCAATTTACAGATGACACTATGATTTTCTCATCTTCTGATGAGACTAAGATTGCAAATATCAAGAAATCCTACTGTTAATAGAGGCTGTCACCGGACTTTCTATTAATTTTGACAAATCTAAAATTGTAGGCATCAACACTGGGGAAGACAGAAGCAATCAGATTGCTGCTGCTTTGAACTGCAAAAAGGCCCATTTTCCCATCAAATATCTTGGTCTCCCTCTCTCAAATGCCAGCAGTAAAGTTAGGGAATAGGACCCTCTAATCCAAAAGTTTGCACATGCTTTGAAAGGTTGGAAAGCAAAATTTCTATATGTAAGAAGTAAATGGATCCTCTCCAAAACTGTTCTTTCATCCTTGAGCACTTATCATCTCTCCATTCTTTCTATTCCTAAAACTGTGGAAAGAATCCTTGAAAGCATAAGGAGTTCTTTTTTCTGGGGAGGAGGAAAAATGGAGAATAAAGGACTGCACCTTGTAGCATGGGAAAGGGTCTGCACTAGCAAAGCATAGGGAGGCGTTGGTCTGACCAGCATTAGGATTACCAATACAACATTGCTTGTTAAATGGCTATGGAGAATGGGTGAAAATGACAATGCTTTATGGGTCAAAATCATCAGAAACAAATACTACCCTCAAGCATCCAAATAGACTATTTAGCCTTCCTATCAATCAGCTATTTCACCCATATGGAGGAACATCAACAAGCTTGCTGATCTTGTCAACACAGCCATCACTTTCACTATGGGAGATGGGAACTTGATCAGATTTTGGGAGGACAGATGGTGCTCGGACACTCCTTTTGCACTTAAATTTCAGCAATTGTATTGTATCGCAGAGGATAAAGGGAAGTCAATTAATGTCATCTATGCTACAGAAAACAGTCACTGGAATTTTAATCTCAGAAGGGAACCTCTGGGCATTGAAATGGATCAACTCTTGCTTGTTCTAAACTATATAAATCAGTTTTCTCTCAACTTTATGAAGGATGACTCTAGAAGTTGGGTCTGGAACTGTAAGGGGACATTTTCTGTTAATACTCTTACTAAAATTCTTAGTGACAGAAGATTGAGAGTCCATTTGCATTATACTGTGTGGTCCAACCTTCTTCCAACAAAAATCAGAATTTTCCTTTGGAAATTGGCACTTGGCAGACTTCCAACCATGGACATGCTGAATTCATCTTTTCTGTCAATACTCCTTATTGTGTTTTCTGTGGAATCCTGAAGGAAAATGCCCAGCATCTATTTGTGTATTGTGGGGTAATTAATGTCTTATGGAGATCCATTGGACTTTCACTCTCTTTTCAGTGGAAGGACTTCCATGATTTACCATGCCTCCTCCAAGAATGAAAAGGATTTTGCCCAATACCTTCCGACCTTAAGATTTAGTCTATTCTCTTACCAGTCATGTTATGGTCTATCTGGTTTGAAAGAAATTCAAGAATTTTCCATCAATCATTCAATCTGATCGTTCACATCTTGGATACAGCTGTTAGGTGGACTTTTATCTGGGCAAAAACTGCTGGGCTCCTCTTCAACATGGAAGACTCTTCATTGCTCCTTGCTGTTTTGAAGTCCAAGAAGCTTTTCTTGTGATTGTTTCCAATTTTATCCTCTGGATAAATCCTGTTGTTTGATTTGAGTTTGTGTTTGACTTCGGTCAAGAGAATTTTTGACTTCGGTCAATGTGTAACTATGTAACCCTTCTTATATCAATGAAATGTGACTTCTTGTCACCTTAAAAAAAAAAAAAGTCTTGGAGATGAGCTACAAACAGAAACTTAGTTTTGACCCTTAATTTTTCTTTCTTTAATCTTTCTTCTGAAGGATCGTGTTCTTGTAGTCGATTTTGACTAAGTGGCTCATTCTTCCGAAGGATGGGGATAACCACCCACCGGTAGGCTTCAATTGCTGAGTAGGGATGCTCCGCATTCTTAGGCTGACTAGAAGACGTACGTCTCTAATTACGTCATCCGGATTCCAGCCCTGAGTGCACTCAAGTGATCTTTCTATCCATTGCCCTGAGTTGTCGTGTCCCGAGTCTAGACTTCTAGATCCCTTTAAAATGAACAAGGGACGCTCCGTGCCCCAACTTCGGCACACATGTTAAGGAGCAATGACTGAAGTCCCCTATCCCCAAGGGGAAATTTTTTAAGGGCCCTTTTCATCGGTGAGGTGATGTCACCTTTCTTTATATAATAAGAAAGTATTTCGAGAAACACATGAAACCTTATGTGATTACGATATTATAGTCATAAGATGCAGTTATGTTCTTTGGGCATACACTTAAGATGATAGTTTTTTTACTCACAAGTCACGACTGTAGCCACGTCCTTATCCCTTTCATGAGGGTCTTTGATCATCACAGCTAGAGTCATGATCATAGGTCAAAGACTCTTACATTAAGATCTTGATCATAAATTATTTCATGTTCTCGAGTAATCATGGTTCTTCTTGTGAATCATGAGGATGTTATTATACTAAACATGATCTTAATGACACATGGGAGTTTTCTTACATAACATGACAATGAAATGGAGCTATCTAAAGACGGAGTCACAAATAGAAGTATAGTAATCATGATTGTAATTGTGAGTGCATTGAATTCAAGCTTAGTAGATAGTCATGACAAAACAAGAACTTCGACTGGCTGAACTGCTTCTTACATGATTATTTTATCCTACTTATTTCCATTAAAGTTTAGCAAGGCAAAACAGGAAATTGAACTGAGAGGACCTCCCTATCTTTTAAATAAGACCCCTAATATCTAACTTGCTTAATACTTAATACTTGATCAAAATCAACTAAAATTAATTAAAAACCTATGGGGGGAGTAGGTTGTATCGTCCTACCTTAAAAGAAGAGCCACCGTTGGGCTGCTGCCGGAGTGCCGCCAAGCCGCTGCTGGACTGCTGCCAAGCTGCTGCCAGGCCGCCACCGGACCACCGCCGGCCGCCATCGGGCCACCCCTCACTCCCTTCTCCCTCTTCTTCTTCTTTTGTTCCCTCTCACACAGCCTCTTTCACCTTACCCCTTCCTAGGATGGTAGGGAAATGGAGGGGGTGACCCCCTATTTATAGGGGTTTGAGGAGGTGGAATAAGGAGGTGGATTGACGAGGTGGAGAGGTTGAGGCGGTTTAAGGCTGTGGGCCTTCTATAAGGTCCATTAACAGGCCCAATATAGGCCCATTAGTGGCCTATTAAGGGCACAACACAGCCCAATAAGGGCCTGGTGGTTTGGCCCATTTTTGGCCCAATTTGGCAGCCTATTAAGGATCATTTGGGATCTGTTTTTGGGTCGTCCTATAACCCATTAATAGCCCAATATGTAAGGCCGAATAAGAAGTCTTTGGTGTAATTCACTTTAGCCCTTGACTTCTAAACTAATAACCTTTTAATCTTAGGTTTTTTTTAAACTGAAATTCTTTCTATGAATTTACAAGTGGATCCTTACATTAAGATTCATACACATAAATTTTTATGCATAGATTGATCAAGTATTTTTGTGTTCATTGATTTCTCCTCATGTCCTAGTTTTTTGATTTGACAATTTGGCACCATGCTTTTCATCCCATAACACACACACACACCAGGGAAAAAAAGGAAGAGAGCCTTGTCTATCTCAGACGGCAATGTCTAATTTGGTAGAGGGGCTGAGACAAGGGACCACTGAAATTGTCCAGTGGTATTAGCTAACTACCTATACTTTACTTTGTTCCCTGTTGAAACCCATTTTTTTATGAAGAAAAGGAGGCCAAAAAAATAGAATAATAATAAAAAGAGAAAGGGGAATGGGGGGTGGCCACTGGTTCTTCAAACCAGTGGCACCCCCCCTCCGGTTCTTTAACCGGTGGGAAGAACCGGTGGGGACCCCCACCACTGGCTCTATAACCAGTGGGGGGTGCCAACCGGTTCCAATCGGTGGGGGTACCCACCGGTTCAACACCCCCCCCCCCCCCCCCCCCCCCCCCCCTCTCTAATATCTCTCTCTCACTTGTGTTAACGGTGGCACCCCCCACCTCAAAAATTAACGGTGGGTACTCCCACCGGTTAAGGCTCAAAGGCCCATAAATGCCCCCCAAGAGGGAGGAAGGAGGCATGCCCATTTCGGCCAAAAATTCATAAGGGAAAATTTTGTCATTTTGAAGACATGAACTTGGTGTTCTACACAAGTTCAGCGCGCGTCAGGAGGAGGAGTCTCTTTTGAGTTCCCTTTTAAGGTTATCTTAAGGGGATACTTTGCCGGAATTTTGTTGTAAATCCGGCATTATATAAGTCGCTACTCTGTCGAATTTTTAATGAAATAAAATATTGGCTATGTTGCTTTCGTACTTAATGTATGTATGTTTTTTTTTGTAATCTCATTAATCATGCATGCATGTACTTAGCCATATTTAATTAATCATATGCTTAATTAATTGTATACATAATGACATAAATACCTTTGGCCTCTCCCCTAAATCTAATTAAGTCCTAAAACATACTTAAAGCCTAGTTAATAAAAATATAAACATACTCATAAACTATAACTTAAATAACATATACTTAACATGCTTAAAAAAACATGAATATCATTATACTCCTTAAATAACTCATCTAATTACGGAATTGATCCTAAATGACTTAAATATCCCTCATGCTTAATTAAATAATAAAATCTGTAGGAATTAATAAAAACTAGTAAAATCAATATAAAAACCAGAAAAGTTCAGTAAAAACTCAGTAAAAATCAGAAAACCAAATATGAAAATTACATAAATCCCAAAACATGACTTAAATATCCTTTATATACTCAATTAATTAATAAAAACCAGTAAAATTAATAAAAAACCAGTAAAATTCAGTAAAAAACAGAGAACCAAATCTGAGAATATATAAAATTTCCGAAATGACCAAAATACCCCCCCCCCCCCGAACTTAATGAAATTACCAAAATACCCTTCTCATGAGAAAAATCTGTAAAAATCACAGAAAAATTCTAAAAAATATAAAAACCACCCAGCATACCCTAAATTCCCTCAAAACCCTAAAAACAATAAAAATAACCAAAATACCCTTACAACCCAAATACACTTAAAATCAAGGTTCAGAAACCCGGGATCGGGGCTCGGATCGGCCGGTCCAAAACCGATCGGATCGGCCGATTCCGATCCGAGTCAGTCCGATCCCGGCCGATCCTGGCTGAGTCAGGCTCGGCTGGTTCGGATAGCAGAAAAAATAGAAAAAATATGAAAAAATGTGGAAAAAATATAAAACACAAGTCTAATGCATAATTGTGTTGAAATACATTGATTTGAAGTACATAAGATGTTGTTGGACAAAAAAACCTTGAATAAACTTACATATATGATTATGAACTTACATTTATTCCAAACGTACATTATACTGAATGAACATATGGCTAACATACTCAGCCCATGACATATAGCTCTGGTAGTATTGTTCATACTGCATCACATACCGGCTATAGTCATCCGTATTGGTATAAATGACTGAAAATTGTGGATATTCTAGACAACCCCCTGAATAGTCGGATGTATCAGAATGTTGAGGAGGGTAAACTACATATCCAGTAGGCTGACTATATGAGGATGCATCTGATAGTTGCTCCTGATATTCCTGAGGAGCTTTACCTTTGTCCTTCCTCCTTGATCTGCTGAATGTTTGAATGGAAGATTCTTCACGTCCTCCTCTGCTACCATGATGTTCATCTTGGGTAGCATGTGTGAATTCTTCTTCTCCAGTGAATTGAATTGGTGGAGCTGGAGCTGGGGCACTGGTAGCATCTCCGCCATCCTCAGAACTGTCGGAGCTCGTCTTTGATGTCGAGTCATTTGAGGTTTGATATTGGACCTCATCACTTGGTTCTGGCGTTTCATCATCTTCCTCGATAGTCTCCAGATCAGCAATTTGAATTCCATGACCACTCTTTCTTCTGCTTGGTACTTGTTTTTTGCTCTTCTTCTGACGTTTTGGAGAAGGAGGTTGAAAATCAGTAAGTAATGGAACATTATCTAACTCACCTTCCGCCCATTCCCGATCATTTGGGTTGAATTCAGGCTCATTTGAGGTGCTTGAATCAACCCATGCATTTAGTGGATGTTGCTCCTCGAACAGCTCATCCAAGTCTATGGGTTCTTCTGCATGTGTCGTCTCTGTGGCTTGTCCGGAAATTCTCTCTTTCTCCTGCCTTTGAAGGTTCCTTATGAGCTCCAGATTCTTTAGCTTCAACCTCATGTTATAATGACAGAATACGAGCTTCTCTAGACGGCTCGACTTCAATCTATTCCTTTGCTTGGTGTGAATCAAGCCAAAGGTGCTCCAGTTTCTCTCACAGCCTGATGAAGAGGTTGTTTGACTTAAGACCCGAATTGCAACATAGGCTAGATCTTCATACCCATATGTTTTTCCATGATCTAGCCACCAGTCAGCTGTAAATAGAAAATTGGCCATGTCAACAATGTGCAAGTTATAATTAAAATTTAAGTAGAACATCTAGTTAATAATTTTCAAACCTGGACTCAAAATTTTGGCAGCTCTTTGAGCAGTACTTGTCCCAAAGTGGTATAACATCATTCTGTAATCATGCATTTGCTTGCATGCCAATATTGCTCTGTCCTCATCTGCAAGCATACGCTTAATAACAGACTTAGCCCCCATCAACACTTCCGAACAACTATCATAGCTATCCTTCTTCCCATCAGTTCTGAACATGTACTGAGGGTTGAAAAAATAACCTAAATAAATAAGTCGAAGTTAGTTATTACTTAAGAGAAATGTGTATACAAATAATACATATAGAAAGTTAGTAGTTTACCAGCTGCATGAAGATCGTGATGTAAAGTGTGTTCCCAACGTCTGTCTATTATGTCCCACCACTTCACAAAGGTTGTTGGGTTGTTCAGTTGAATGAGCTCCTTAGCTCTGTCCATAGCTTCATATAAAAAACCCATATCCGATCTTCTTTCTCCATCACAAGATCGCAAGACACGGACAAGCGGTTCTACAACATTTAACACCGCTTGCACCCCCCTCCAGAAGGGTCTAGACTGAATTAAATCAGCCACTTTCTTACCTTTCTCTCTGACCTTAGTTGGTACATGCCGCAATATGTGATTCTCCCAATCTTCCGATGCCACCATCCTAATCAAGTTGTTCTTTTGTTGACTTAAACTATCTAGAGAGATATATTGAGATGCAAACCTGGTGGCTCCCGGACGAAGCAACTCTCTTCCATGAGTATGTGTGCGCATGATATCCAGAATGTTGTTGTGGTTGTAGATGAATGTGGTGATAAATCGACCACTCTTGACCACTCCATCTACCATTGGATCAGAGCAAATGTCTTCCAACATCAAGTCAATACAATGAGCAGAACAGGGAACCCAGTATAAATGTTCTCTCTTTTGCATCAACATTTGTCCAGCTAACTTGAACGCCGCTGCATTGTCCGTAACCACTTGGACAATCCTTTTTTCGCCCACTTCTTCCACCATTTGATCCATTAATTCACACAGGTACTGGGCATTCTTTATCTTTCCAGATGCATCAATGGACTTCCAAAATACGGTTCCAGCTTTACAGTAAATTAAGAAGTTGATCATACTTCTTCTTGTTATCCCTGTAAAATTCCAAACGTGATAAGAAATCAGAAATAGACCTATTCTGATTAAGAAAAAATGAAGATAAGATAAGAAACTGAATATAAGATTTATGTACCTGTCCATCCATCGCACATTAAAGTGCATCCATACTCATCCCAGATCCTTTCAAATGATTTAATGTATGTTCGGATGTCATCAACTTCCATATCCAAGTACTTGTTGTATATCTCATATGGAGAAGGTCCTTCAACCCCTTTGCCAACTTCTTGTATGGTCTCGATCATGGACTCATAATATGGCCCCTTGGCCGCATTAGCAGGGATACTGTTATAGAAAAACCACCTAGATGTAGCTCTCCCTATCTTCTCCTTACAAAGTTTTAAGTTCTTGAATGCAGCACTAATAGAAGGTTGTTTATCCCTCTTCTTGGTGAGCAAGGGATCTATTGGACCTACTCTAGGATCTGCAGCTCTAGTGAACTCCTGAGGCAGCTCCTCGCATACATTAGTGCTCATGCCGGCGCTAGTGCTCCCTTGTGCAGAAGGTGTGGAGCCACTTCCTTGTCCTCCGTATCTTCCAGTGTGCCGAAATAAGTCCTCATCTGCAAAGGACCGCCGGCTTGCTTCCATTGCACGTCGCAATTCAGCTTTAAATGTAAAAGAAAAAAAATTAATCTACTATAACTATTTGTCTGAAAACGTTAAGTGAAGAACATGAAAATAAGTTAAATAAGAAACTTACTTGTATCCCAATCATCAACATTTATAGGTTGATTACTTCCACCAAGCCGGACTCCAGCATCAGACCTTCGCGCTAGTTCAGTCAATTCCTCTCGAATTTCCTGTCTTCTTCTGGCAGTACTTGCTTTGCTTGATTCCTTCTCCTTCATGTAAGCTCGAAATTGGATCCTAACCTCTGAAGGAACTCGAGCACATGCTGCAACTTCACCTTTTATTCTAGCAAGATGTTGTTTGAATCGGTAGACCCCGCCAGAGACAACCCGGTTGCAATATTTGCATTGTACCTTTCTTTGGCTCATGTCCACCGGTGTGCAATGACCCCAAGCAGGATCAGCACTAGGAGGATTCCCAGATGACCGCTCAGCAGCACCTTGAGATGCCATTCCTTCACAGCACAAGAAGATGAGAGATCGCAGAGCTTGTAGTAGACTAGAAGTGACCTCGTGGGAGAGATGGAGAGAGAATTCTATGAGGGAGAGAGAGCAAGAATGTTAGGAGGCTCAAAGGGCATTTGTGGAGCCTTAGGAGGGCCTTGGGGGGGTTTAAATAGACCCCCAAGGCCCAAACTAGCCGTTGCTGGCCGTTTGGGAACGGCCAGCAACGGCTAGTTTGACCCCCAACGGCTAGTCAAACTAGCCGTTGGGGGCCGGGTCGGGCCGATCCGAGCCGACCCGGCCCGGTCCGGTCCCGGATCGCCCGATCCGGCTCGGACCGGCCGATCCGAGTCCAGGACTCGGCAAGGAACCCCGGAATCGGCACGGTCGGCCAAAAACCTGTCCGACTCGGCCGATCCGTGCCGATCCGAGCCGAGTTTTTAAACCTTGCTTAAAATAGCTCTAAAATACCTCCTAAGGTTTCGAAACCTTCCTAAATAATTAAAACTCATCTCAAACACCAAAATGGCCCTAATGCCCCTATGCCCTTCAACTTGGCATAATTATGAAAATATCCTTATGGGCATAGTTGGCAGTACCGGCCGATACCGGTACGTACCGGTATCGGATGGCACCGGTACCATGCCTATAATGAGTATCGGCCGATACCGGCCGGTACGTACCGGTACCGGTACCCACTGATACCGGTACCAGTATTGCCATCCATGCTTATAGGTTTAAAATACTTGGAATCAATCCAGATAATTCAGAGTCAATCCAAAATCATTTAAAAAGTCTTCCAACCAATCATAAACTCATCCTAAACTTGGACGAGGCTAAGGACTTAACCTAAAACATATCTTCATATGCATGCGCTGCATGTAGTAGTAGTGGTGTATGTTACAAGGGCATCAACGGACGGTTAATCAAGGGTTGTTGAGTGGTTGCTCGACGTAATTAACATTGATACTCGGATCTTCGCCTGGTCCGAAGTCTCGGACTCCCTGAGGGCTAATTCCAAGCTCTCATAGTCCAAGAAATAAAATACATAAAACCGACCTATATTTCTCAAAATAAGACAAATAACAATAAAGAATATAATATGAGAGATCTAAGCCTAGGTCCAAACATTCCCTCTCTCTTAAGTGTTTATTTCTTTTTAACTCATTGGATCCTCTTTCATTGTTTCTGGCCAGCATGTCAATATCCATTGATCATAATCCAGTTTATGTATTCTGTGGTTAAGGAAGACCTTGTAGAACTCAAAAGAATGGCAAAAATAGTGATGTGTTATCAGAATTCACATGCTTTGAGGAACTTTTGGATGTATATGTTTGTTAGAGAGACAGATCTGTAATTTTGTAGTGTTTAGAGAACTAAATAATTAAGCCTGAAAGTAGATTTACAAAACCTGGAGATGTATACTTTTATCACCATTCAGGAAAATGGATAATTCCAATTGTGAGTTGTGTGGTTCATTTTTTTATATGTCTAGGTCTGCAATTGTTTCTTTCACCTCCTTTTAGTACCAGTCCTTGCTTTGTAGGCAAAGATGTGCACTGTAAATGACTATTATAGATTTGGAGTATAATTGGCGATGCTTAACAAATGTTGCAGGTTCCCAGCCAATGTGGGTCATGGGCTTATGAACTCAAGAGAAACAGGGAATAAGCGTGAGGCTTCTGCACTTCATGACGAGGTACTCTGTTTTACTCTTTTACTTTGTGGAATGATAATATAATTATAGGGAAAACATATGCAGGTAACTTGTTCCTGTTTGGTATTGCGATAAGGCCAGATAACCCCAAGTTATCACCTAACCTTACTTTGGTGACTAAAAAACAGTGAGGTTATGCCAAGTTAAGGTTACCCCCAGTTCCAGACTTAAATTTGGGGATAAGGAACTCTATTTCCTATCAGAAAAAGTCTGAATTAAAAGAAGTTTAGCTTTTGCCAACTTCTGGGATAAATATGTGGCATTCCACCTATTAGTCAGAATAAGTTGTCCCTATGCCCTTGGCCGTCTTATCCCTGCTCGAGTTATCTCACTATTAAACAACTCCAGATTAAGGATAGGCCATTGGAATGATTTAAGCCCATCCCCAATGAAAGTATGCCAATACCAGATGGGACCTTAGGATTTGAGTGAGGAATCCGCCATCCAATATAGAACCTTGGATAGGAAGAGAATAACATTTATGTTTCTTCTTGATTGAGATATCTCTTTGAATGATGCTTATGGCGACTTTGTTGAAATTGCAGCTTGATGTGCTGCAGGATGAGAATGAGAATCTTCTTGACAAGGTGAGCTCATATTACCTAGACTCTATTCTCTTGCTGGAATTTTGATAACAGGAAATTTAATTATTGATTGGTATTTGTTGTCCAGCTTCGCCTTGCAGAAGAAAGATTTGAGGAAGCGGAGGCCAGGGCTAGGGAGCTTGAGAAACAGGTTAGTCTTAAGAATCTCCTGTTTGTTGCTTGTTGATCACTCAATGAGTCTGTGGAGAGCAAAGGATGGGCAACTGTTTCACACGGTGCTGTATATTTGATGTTGTACCATTTAAAAAATATGACCCTGAGATGTTCTGTCTATATTTATGGCTTCTTACTTCCTCTGTAACTTGCTGTAGTACCCTCCTGTATGCTGACTGTAGGGAAGTCCGGTAAGCTTTTTTTGTCTAAGACTATCATACGTGCCCTGCCACTTAAGATGGAAAAAAGGGGAAGAGTCCATTCTGCCTTTGTAAATATGTTTTTCACCAGTCTGCAATCTTTTTATGGATGAGCTTAGAATCCAATGTTCAAGTGATTTTTTTAACAAGTGCCAACCTAATTGTTTATGGACTTGGCATGCCAAATTGCCTACGGAGGATTTCAAAGAGAACATTGAATTAAAACAACCCTTTAAAAGTTCTCTGGACTTGCTAAGAGCCTGGATCAAGAGTGAGTAAAGAAATGTTTGGTATAGGGAACTATGATTATTTTTGATGAGGAATCAAGCATCAATGAGAGAATGCATCAGAGTGAGTAAAGAAATGTTTGGTAGAATGAACTGTGATTATTTTTGATGTGCAATCAAGCATGAATGAGAGAATGCCTCGTTGCACAATGTTGGTGCCCTCTGTAGATTGTCAAAATCTATTGACAAACCAATGTCTGCAAGAATTCCACTAGCTATTGAATTGCGGATGATAGACTACTGATCATTTTGAGCTGCACTTATTTTGCCATTAATATCATGTTCAAGAAGAAATCTCATGGTCAGGTAAAAGAGAAACAATATTATTCTGATTATAGATGGGATAGGGGATGTTCAGAATTCGATGAAATTAATTAATGGTGGGCACTGGAGGGGTGTAAGGGCTGATGTGACGAATTATAACTCTGAAGTAGTTGAAGCACATGCTGAAGCTTGGCAGACTCTGTGGGTTTACTATCTTTACTGGCGTGAGCTTTATCCTTATTTGTGTAGATTTATTGTGTATCTGTTTCCTTCATCTATGGCAAGACTGTGATCTATCTGGGAAATATTTCTTCTTATGTAGAAGGCTAGCGCAGTGGTTCTGTTTCTGTGTTGATTAGTATTTTGTGTTATGTTGAGCATGGTTTATTTTTGGCAAATTTACAGTGTAACTATTGGACTGGCAATAAGCTGAGCCGAGCCTTGGTGGGCTTGAGCTCTCTTTGATTAAAATTTTTAGGTTGAGCTCATGCCTGAGCTTGATTTGGGCCTATGTTAAGAGCTTTTTTGGAAGTTGAGCCCATTGTAAGATCTTGAATTCAGTTCAATCAAATATTGCAGGACTCGAGGTGCAGGGCTACATTCATAGGTCTTCCCATCAGCTTGTCAATCACTCTATTCAGGTGGGGGAGGGGGGTGGGGTTGGAAATGCAGCCCTATACCTCCATATCCACTCTATTTTCCGATTTGTCAATTGAGACCATGGGTGCAAACAAGTCCAATATAGTTTAAAAACATGCACTTTTGATATTCATTAAGATAAGCAATAAAATACAGTATAATATATTCATCACAGTGAGAATTGGTAGTTGGTTTTGCATGCGACCATTTGGACTATTTGGGCAAGAAATTCCACATCGTCCATGATAAGCCAAGGACTTCAGAGTGGCTGGTCTGCTTTGTTTGTGATTGAGTTGGGGCTTGGGCAGAGGCTTTGTGGGGAACTGGATACTCTCTTCCCCCTCTTTTATATTGCCTATGCACATAAACAGGCCACACTAACTTGGTGTGGAGTTTCTTCCTTGTCTATACATGGTGGATGTTTTGGAAGTGCTTAGTGCGGTGGGAGGTGGATTTTGGGGGAATTCTCTTGGGGTTTACTTTCCTTCGCTTAATTGTATACTTCTCCCTTTTACTTAATGAATATGTGCTACCATCCACTTCAAACAGGGCGATCATCAAACTGGCTCTGAAGCCAAACAAGCCAGATTTTGATAGGCTGAACTCAAATTGTTTAACCAAGCAAGGGGCCTAAAATGCTGATGCAAACCCCCATCTCCATTCTACTTCTAATGGGCCCATTCACAGCCCCAAGTCTAAACGAGCCCAATAACATTTAAAAAAGTACTTATATTTATGTCCATAAATTTTAGGAAGCCTACCTCTGTTGACTGACTCCTGAATTCTCCAACTGGTACATTTTAGCCTTCTTGACTTTTTTCTTTTTGTGGCTGATCTTATTCCATTGATGTATCTTGTTAGATTCATCAGGAAAATGGATTAGTAACTTTACATATAACAGATTATTCAAAAGATGTCAACAGAGCTGGTGGATGTAATGTTCTCAGAATCAGTTCTATTAGGAACTGGCCTGGGCTAATCATTGTATGAATTGAGGTGTGAGATGTCCAGAATTGATCTGGATTGCTGATCCTTAGTGTGTGTGTGTGTGCTTCTTCCTTTTTTTTTTTTAAAAAGTGGGACCATTGTGAGTCTGACACCCCCAACCCTCCATTATCACCCAAGACCCAACAATAGGAGAAAAAAGGATACGAAAAGATCAGAATGGTCCTGTCCTGATAATAAACTGATTCTTGAACCTGTGGATGGAGCAGATGGGTATCATTGAAGAGCTTGGAAGAAAGATTGATGTAAAATGTACAGTTTTTCAGGAAAATCTTTTGTTTTCAGCCAAAAAGCCTGTACATATTTGTACAAATCATAAAAGGCAGTGTATGCTGTTGTCCAAAAATAAATAAAAAATAAAGAAGGGCAGTGAATGATGCATGAGCTAGCAATGTGACCTTCACAGGCTTCACTTCTGTTCTTTATCAAGTTAAGCTCTTTTTGAATATGAAGGTCTATGGGACTTCAGTTGTGCGCTTTGTCAATGTATTGGTTGCAGTCATTCTCAAAGAAGAGTTACTTGATGGGTGAATTCAGGGTTGGCATCATGACTAACGTGCATATTTGAGATGTTGTTAGAGGCTTGGATAGCAATGGACAGTGCTTAGAAACAGTATGGCATATGATCAACCCTTAAATCTTGGAATGGCACATAGATTTTCATCCCAAGTAATAAGAAACTTTTCGTGCCATTTATGAACGTAATCCATATGTGGATGGGAAGCTGTGTGGATATTCGCAACCTCTGTTGCTCCTTTTGTTACACACATTAGCTGTTTTTCAAACGTCAGATGATCATAGGCATGCATTTTGTTGTTCCATTGTTTTAATTTTGGTTTAAAAATGAGAAGATAATGCTCCTTCTATTTTTTTAATTTTGATATTTTGCAGGTTGCTGCTCTTGGTGAAGGAGTCTCTCTAGAGGCCCGTCTGTTGAGCAGGTATTTCTGAATCTTTTATTTTAATATTACAGCAATATCTCTGTTTGCTCATTTTTTTGGCTATTTTGATGGTCGTTTTGCAGAAAAGAGGCAGCATTGCGCCAAAGAGAGGTAATTGCAGAACACTGAACCTTCACTGTCATAAATAGACTAGTTGGTATAATTACTTAACTAGGATAACTTTTGGGGAGATAATTTCCATCTCATGATAGACTAATTGGCATGTTCTTATAAAATATTTATAGTATGATCAGATGAATTTTACACACCTTTTTAGGTCAGACAGTGATACTGAATTATTCTTGAGGTTTAAGAGATTCCTAGAATTACTATTTTACATTGAAATTCAGTCTTCTCTAGTGGAACACTTTTGAATTTACTCCTTTGAGCCAAATGGAATGTTGCAGCGATTTGTTTCCTTACCAATCAGAGGCTATTGACCATAGAACTCATTATCCGGTAATGGTTGATTTTCTTCCTAGATGGCTAGGAATTTTGGGAATTGTACCATGTCTTAGTGCAGTCTTCATCTTCCCAGGAACTGGTCCATACTGCAGATTCATCTTTGACTTGTACATGAGCAAGTCCTTTCCTGATATTTTTAAATGACCATCAGTTAATGGGGAAGTTTTAGTTTGTTTGAAAACTGAAAACTGGACTTGAAACCCGTTCAGCCTGATCTTGGTTCCAGATCCATTCAGACCAACTGCTTCAGCCATGAATCTGTCAGTTTAGCCCAGTTTTGTCCTGTTTTTCTGATGCAGGCTGTGACACGCATGAGGTTCATGCATGAATCAACTGGTTTTGAACAGTTATTATCATCTATAACTTGGATTTGTTTTTATAACCATACAAAAATCATTTACCTCTAGAAGCCAAAGCAATTTGATTGATTCCACTCCAAAAATCATTCTGTTGGTTTCTGATTCTGAGTGTGGGTTACGAAACAACAAAGATAAAGTCAGCCTAGGTGACTTATTTTCTGCTGTCCCTAATTTTGGTTTGCTTATGGTACACTTTACAATATCCTTAGAGCTTATGCAAAAAATAAAAATAAAAATCATAGCATAGTTTAGAATAGAGGAAATCTAGATGCATACTTCAAATCGGATGTATTAAGCTGGGGGATAGTACTATGCGTTTCAAAGTTGAGGATATGTCAAAAGATGGGGGAAAAACATTTTGAAAAGTTATTGAATGAGATTATGACTTTATGAGAGATTAGGGATGATGTGATATGGAAGAATTTTCTAGGATACTGGTGAGGTGTTGACCCGAAATTTTTATGCATGATGAAATTACCCAATATGCATATGCATATAGTCATGCAATGTGAATAACAACATATAACATATACTCACGCATATGTGAGCTTATGTTAATATGAAAACAAACATGTGCTCATGCTATGAGGCCCATGTTGATATAAGAAATTTCCCTATATCTATTTGTAATATGTTTGCAAACATGCGTTACGAACATGCATGCATAAGAAAATACAAGGAGTGGGAATGTACCTTAGCAAAATTGCCTCGAGATGGCCCCTATACGCTGTCCAAAACAGCCCCGATATGGCACCTATATGCTGTCCAAAACAGCCCCGATATAGCTCCTATGTGCTGCCCAAAACAGCCCCGGAAGCCTTCGATGTGCTGCCCCGAAAATAGCTTCGTAGCCCCACTGAATGGGCTCGATAAAAAGCCCGAACTGCCGCAGAAAATGGCTCAAACGGCTGCGAAATAGAGGCCCAAAAACCGCCCAAATACCCCCCAAATAGGAGCCTAAAACGGCCCAAAAGGAGGCCCAACAACAGGCCCGGGGCAGCCCGATATGAAGTCCAAGTGATGGCCCAAATAAACAGTCCAAGTGGGCCCAATAAAAGTCCGAAGTGGGCCCAAAATCTGCAGACCAAGGAAAAACCCACAAGAAAAAGACAGCAACAAAACTAAAAAAATGAGGGAGTGGTCTCTCTCTCTCTCTCTCCCCCTTGTTTAAATAATAAGGAGAGAGAGAGAGAGAGGAGGGACCGGTGGGGGGGCCCCCACCGGTTGGTGGACCCGGTTTCCTCCAAAGGAGGAAGGGGGGGGGTGTCCTCTCCCTCTCCTCCCACTCAAAATTCAAAAAAAAAGAAGAAAAGGGGGGGGGGAATTAATGGAGGTTTAGGCCATTCAATGTGGGATTTCAAATCTGCGCCCCACCATGGTTAGTGGAGCTCCCACTAACTCATATTTAATTCTCCCATGATTAGTGGAAGAAACCCACTCCTTTTCACACTTAAGCAAATAGAGAAAAGCAAGGAGGGAGTTAATGATGGTTCATTGAAAAAGGAAGAAGAGAAGAAGAAAACCATGAGAAAGGGGAGGGGAGCAACACCCCCCCCCCCCCCCCCCCCCCCCCCCCAACCACCAGTGGTGGGTCCAACCGGAGGCACCCCCCCACCGGTTGGGAACCGGTGGGGGTGCCCACCGGGCCCCGCCCACTCTCTCTCTCTCACTCCTCCCTTCTCTCCTCTCTATTCTCTCCCCCAAAAAATTAACAGTGGCACTCCCCACCTCAAGAATTAACGGTGGCACCCCCCACCTCAAAAATTAACGGTGGGGGTACCCACCGGGCATGGGCTTCGCAGCCTATACATATGGGTCCAATGGAAGCCCAAAGGACACACACCTTGCATGCCGCCTTGGCTAAAAAACTCTTAGGGGAAGAATTGCTGCAAGTTTGAAGACTGAACTTGGTGCTCTCGCACGAGTATAAAGTGCGGGTGGAGGAGGCTTCATTTCAGAGTTTTTCCTAAGGTTTTCCTAAGTGAAACTCCACCGAATTTTATTGTAAAGTCGCCCTTTTATAAGGCGAAACTCCGCCGAAATAATGAATAAGATATCAATGTCTTTGTGCATATGTGTATGTGTGTTCATAAACTTGCCATTTAAGTAGCATTATGTTAATATATTCTCCCACATAATTAATTTATTAATTAGTCTAATAACTAATTAAAATACATAAGTATTCCAATCACCCTTGGCCTCACCCCTACATATAACTAAACCTAGACTAATAATTAAATCTCAACAATGAAACATAGACATCTAAAACAATATACTTAAGTTACAAAATGACTTAAATACCCCTCACATTTCATTAATTATTAAAATCTGTAGTAATTAACAGAAATCAGTAAAATAAATATAAAAAAACCAGAGAAGTTCAGTAAAAACCAGTAAAACTCATTAAAAATCAGAAAACTAAATCTAAAATACATAAACCCAAAAATGACTTAAATATTTTTCATATATCTGATTAATTAATAGAAACCAGTAAAATTAACATAAAAATCAGTAAAAACTAGTAAAAAACAGAAAACTAAATCTGAAAACATTTAAAATTCCCGAAATGACCAAAATACCCCCCCAGAACTTAACAAAATTACAAAAATATCCTCCCTCATGATACAAATCTGTAACAATCACAGAAAAATCTTTAAAAAAATATTAAAACTTCTCCTATGCCTGTAATACCCTTCAAACCCTAATAAGACGGGTAAAATTACCAAAGTACCCTCAATGTGACGAAAATAACTAAAAACTCCAGAAAAATATATAAAAATGGACTTTAAGTCTATAAACCTGATTTGGAGTAAAATTAATATCCCTATGACCTAAATATGTCTAAATTGGTCTTAAAATATCTCCTAGGGCTTTCAAGCTTCCTTAAAATACTAAAACCTACCCTACAATAAAATGACCATAATGACCCTAATGCAACATAATTACTGAAATACCCCATGGGTCTTAAATGTTTGGAATTAATCCTAAACAACCAGGAATCAATCCCAAAACACTTAAAATAAATCCTAGCACTTAGGAGTTCACTTTGATACCTTGGAACAAATCCAAATACCCTATAACACTGGAATGAATCCAAATACTCTAAAGACTTGGGAGAGGCCAAGGACTTAAAAACTGCTTTCACCTGCATGCATATTGCGTGATAGTAAAGATGGTTTAAAGGGCATCCCTCAGAATGTTAATCAAGGGTTGTTGAGCAGTTGCTCGACATAATTAACACTGGCCGAGGTCAGTGGAGACTGGAGAGAGGTCATATACTCGGATCTTTGCCTGATCCGAAGTCTCGGACTCCCTGAGGGCTAATCCTAAGTTCCCATAGTCCAAGAAATAAAATAAATAAAACCGACCTATATTTCTCCAAATAAGACAAATAATAATAACAAATAATATGATAGGAGAGATAGTTAGGCCCAGGTTCCAAACAGGAGGTTAAGTAAGCCTGAACTTAGAAAGGAGAAGAGACCTGGGGACCCAATGGAGTAATTTATAGAGGTTTAGAATGGTAGGATGACGACCAGCTTGGTAAGTGACTCACTTACCTTATCTTTCATTGAGATAAGATGACTGATTAATAATGGGTTGGTATAGTTACCCCATTTTTAAAATAAAGGTGACGATGTGACATCATGAGTGCACTAGCTGTAAAATGATTTGAATAATGAGTATAATTTGGTTAAGCAGCTTCAGTAAGGATCATTCAAACCAAAGTTAGGGAAGCTAAAAGCTAAAAGATAATTAAACAGGTTTCATCTGAGGATGATCTATGATGCTGGTTATTTTAGCTTTGAAGTAATGGAAAGTTTTCGGGATATAAGAACCTATGTACTTTTTTTTCTAAGTTTAGAGAATACTTGTGAGACAGCATTTTGGGGCACAATCTGGTGAGCACTTATAATGAAATATGTTAATAGGTGTGTTAAAGGATATGCCGTTGTGCACAAGAGCTAGGATTTATTTGTGAAGTGTTGAATTTCCAGTAGCTATAGGTCTTCATATGTGTTTCTTTGTCAGCTTTAAAGTGGAATATGGAAGGACACAATAAAGGTGACCGGCTTGAAGGACTAAGACCAAGAACTATGGAATTTGAATTTAGGAATAATTATTATTTATTGTGTTGAATTTCCAGTAGCTATAAGTTTTCACATGTGTTCCTTTGTCAGCTTTAAACTGGAAATATGGAAGGATGGTAGAGGTGGCAGGCTTGAAGGACTAAGACAAAAACTATGGAATTTGAATTTAGCAATGAGCAAGAAGAAGATGAGACGATGACTAATCTTGATGGTTGTCCTGTCCCACTAGTGGGAAGCTTCTGACATCTAGGTTCTGAAGTACAAAAAGATGATGCTTGCAAAAAGAAGGTAAAAAAATAAAATATGATAATATTTGTCATAATGTCAAGACTTGATAAAAAGTGATTTGATGAAAAAAAGATATGCGTCATAGAAATGTTTCCTTGAGACTTTTTGCAATGCAGTATAAAATCTTGTGCCATAATTTGGGGAATTTATCCTTTAGTTTTTGGTTTTTGTGATGTAGTATCAAATCTTGTGCCATAGCTTGGGGAGTCTATGCATGGTACCTACAGAACGTATTATGATGGCTTATGTTGTTAGTGAACCAAATTGCAATCCAAAACTCAAGTTAGTGGGTAGATAGGCCCAAAAGTAATATAGGCATGGAGTGGCTTGTGAATACTTTGGTATGAGACTAAATGGCATTTTCCAACATCTCCCCTTGAATGAACCTTGCTAGAGGCATATGACAAGCAGTGTTCCTAAATCATGAGGCCAAACAGGGGGTCCAATGAGTGCCACTGGCTCTGATATGATGGCACTGCTCCATTGCCAACCCAAAACTTGAGAGTGGTGGTGAGGCCTATAACTAAGTGGTGGTGAGGCCTATAACTAATATAGGCACAGAATGGTTCTGAATAACCAGTATGGGCTTATGGCTTTTGCCAACATATGTATACAATATAGGCCAAAAACATGCCGTGCAAGGGATTTTACGCATGGTAGAGGGAAAGGTGGCTGAGCTAACTAGCTAAGAATTAAATTGAAGTATGGTTTGAAATGTACGAACAAAATTATTAGTGGTGGCGAATGGTGGTGATGAATATTATGTGCAGAAATATTTTTCAAGGGTGCAAAAACTTGTATCCGGCCATTGGTGGAAGACCAACTGGACCCTATTCAGAGCAGTGTGAGGCAGTGCATATCCACGCCAGGTGCTTATCTATGTCCTGTTTCTTTTCTTTGTTACATCTTTCTTCCACATCCATAGGCAATATGCATTTCATGCGTATTTGCAACTCTTCACCACTTGTCATCACCATGAAATACATGACCAGCCACATCTACCATATTCTGTTCACATTCGGGTCACCTTTCAGCCTTATCTCCTCCTTTCCCTAAATGCCATTCGTCAAACTTGTCCACATCCACCTTTTGCTGTCAAGCCTATCATCATCCTTGAAAGATACCACGTCAGCCTATTGTTGGGATCTCCATTTTCCTTTTTGTTTCTTCCACTACCCCTCATCAGCCGATCAATAGGATCTCTATTATATATACTGCTTTAGTACTCCTCGCTAGGGGAGAAAGGACTATGTATCTAAAATCCCTGCTTAAATTTCTCTGCACTGAACTGAATTGTACTCTGTTTTTCTGCCTAAAGCCTATAATCAACAGAACCCATTTTCCTAAGTTCCTAACCCAAATTCCCATTTTCCTAGTTAGTCTAGACCACAGAACCAAACTGAACTTCCAAAGAAATTTGAGTTTGTTTTGATTCAAGAAAATTTGAAACTATAACCCAAACAAAAAATCAAAGAAGTTGGTACACAAACACATCTATAACTTAAACTATTTTATGTATATTTATCGTTTTTTTTAAGCCTTTGTTACCTCTAGTCTACTTAATTTAGGGAAAACTTCCTATAATCTCTCCATTTAGTAAAAATTCCATGCAATCTCACATTTCTTTGGGAAAAGACTTTTCTGGGAGTTTTCCCAAAATAATCAGGAATATTTTCGAATTTTCTGGATTTTTTGGCTAAACAAAAGTGAGATTGTGGGGAACTTTTACTAATAGTGAGATTATAGGGAGTTCTCCCTAGATTAAGAAGATAAAGATTAGAGGGGCCAAAAAACTAAAACTAAAAGTTACCTTATTCATATATGTGGTAGGATTGTCAACAATTTTTTTCTCTAGTGCACACATTATCATAAAAATGATTTCTTGGTTCATTTTTAGAAAATACAAGAACATAGGATAAAAATTCAAAATACATTATAGACGAAACAAAAAAATTGGTCTAGTTTCTATGAGTAGACCGGTTTGGTTGGAATAATTTCCCCCCATGTTCAATCAAGTTACAAAGAAGATATGCTTTGGCAGCTCATATTTGGCAAGATTCATTTCTTTTATGCTCCTTTGCATGAGATGTGTGGCAGCTCATATTTGACAAGATTCATTCCCAAGGTAGCGAGGCTGCTTCAACACTTCTACGAATGCTCTTCTGTTTAAGTGGGGTTTGCACCTTACCCTCAAGCAGGATAGGAAGATCTGGTGGCTGATCCTCCATGCTACTATGTGGGCTCTTTGGGGTGAAAGGAATAGGAGAATCATCAGGAAGGAGGCTTTGGTCCTGCAGAAAATTGCTTTGTGATGCAGGATACGAAGCAAAGAATCCCTCCCCCATTCCCTTTTGCTTTTATTAGGCCAATTTATGGCCCATCATGTTTTTTAGGAGTTATAAAAACAGGAATAAGGGATGGGAAGTCCTAGAGTCAGGGAGGGAGTCTAAGAGTCGGGAGTTACATATCTCCCTATATGTATGTCGTTTTCAGAGATGGAGGAAAATTGACAAGAAAAAAAAAAAAAAAATTTACCTGTGTATTGTGCGTGCAGAAACGGTTCTCTGCGAGAGAGAGCCCATACCCTGTCCCCGGTGTGACGCCGGGAACTCCCCAATCCTCTGGTGCGAGGCTTAGGATCCTCCCTCCCATTCCCCCTTTCCCCCCCTCCTGTCCCGCATCAGTTTTTGGTATCGGCCGCCCTAGCTGCCCTCCGGATCTGCTGCACTAGCCGCCGCCGGAGCCACCCGCGCCTTCCACCTCCGCCGAAGCCGCCGCCGTCGAGCCCCGCCACCGTCGCCGTCGCAGCCTCCCCCCAGCACCGCCGCCGTCGCCACCCGCCAGAGCCTCCGCCCCTGCCACCTTCGTGCCCCGCCCCCACCTGCATCGGTTCGATGTTGGTGAACCGTGAAAGGAGAAGAAGAAAGAGGAAGGGGAAGTAAGGGGCTCGTCCCCTTTTAAGTGGTCCGGTCTGAACCGGTCCAATCCAACCCGGTTCGGTTCGAGCCCTATCATCAGCTGGTTCGAGCCCTAATCCTACTGGGTTCGAGCCATTAGCAACCAGAGAGCTTAACCCTTGAGGGCAGGTGGCTCAGACCGGTGAACCTGGATCGGACCCAATGAACATGGCTCGAACCATGTGGCTTACGGCTCGAACCAAGTAGTTATCTGGTCCAGTCCTGGTCCGAACCAGGGTGCGGTCAGGTCCGAACCAGGAGCCAAACCAGGTCTGTGGAGGTGCAACAGGTGGTGCAATTGCAACGTTATCGTACCTCCCTCACGCAGAGCTCGTTCGTGCTCCGATTTACGAGCCGTCTGCGCCGTTGGACTTGTATCGACGAAGCCTATCCAGATCCAGAGTGCTTCTGTTGCCGATCTGCCTCGTTTTACGTGCCGTTGCTGCACGCAAACCGAGGACTCCAATCGAGCATCCCGAGGCCCGTGTCAGCCGCCTCGATTTGCGTGTCAACTATCCGGCACACCGATCTCGCAAGCAGCCAGCATCCTATCTGTCTCGTTTTGCGTGCCGCTGCTACACGCATACCGAGGACCCCAATCGCATATCTCGAGGCCCGCATCAACCGTCTCGATTTGCGTGCCAATTTCAGACACTGATTCTGCAGCAACCAGCGTCCCAATTTGCCTTGTTTGGCGTGCCAGGCTTGCACGCTTTACGAGGGCACTTGTGCTCACCGTTCGAGGTCGTCCTGGACCCCGATTTGAGCGCCGTCAGCGGCGTTGGTCTCATCTCAGCGAGGCCCATCCAATTTCAGCAACACATCAGACCCGATTTGCATAGATTTGCGTGCCACTTCTGCATGTATTTCGAGGTGATCTTTTGTGCCCCGTTTTGCGCACCGATCGTACCATTGACATCCCAGCAGCAAGATGGACCTCGTCAGCTCTTCTTCACCTAGTGGTGCATTGATTTGTACGTCATCTGCTCTATCTGGACCAATTTGTCTCACAAGTCGGAATCCTAGGTACGTTTCCTCACGATGGACTTTACGTTTGAGGTGGATCTACCCGATTCTATGCAAGCCAGGGTGTTTCTTACTGCAAGTCCGTTCGGTAATTTTATTTCGCAATCGATTGTGGATTCTCTATCCCATACGGACTATATAGTTGTCTCTGGAGACCGAGCTTGTGTGCAATTTTCCCATCTTCTAAAGGACAAAAGCATTTTCCGATCTGTCAGATATTATGATCATGCATGGTGCAAGGTTACATCACAGGGTTCATATATTAGCTTGGGCAAAGAATGGATGGACGTGCGACAAGTTGTGATTGATCCCACATGGCGAGATTGTCTTTTACGACCCGAGGGATACCATACATCCTTTCGCATTCTCAATTCTACTTATCATACTCAGGAGAAGCTTCAACAGTTATTAGCTTGTTTAGCTAAAATGGCACCCTCATCTATTACTGGTTGGGATCACGATTTATTCATTGCTTCTGGACTACATTTGATTGATGATACAGTGTTCGAAGTTGATGCCTCATGGGTGGTTCACAGTTGGGATCACGCATTATTTAGTCGGTCAGGATTGGATCGCATATATGAGGATGTGTTTTGCACAGATACTGCACCAGTTCCTATCATCTCATGGGATCAGGACTTACTTGTTGAGGCAGAGTTACATCTTATTACTGATGATATTTTTGCTGACTCAAAACCTCATCCAACATTTACTGAAGATGTGATGATAGCTACTCTGTACGAGGATATGTATGACTTGCTACAGTCTCCCGTGGATATGGTATGGCAGACTTTCTGTGATTCACATACAGCAGACTGGGTGGTGATTCTTGATATGATTATCTACTTGAAGACTCCCACAGATGATCCAATCGTCCGCTTGATTATACTGGCGCATTTCAAAACTCGAGGACGAGTTTTTTTGAACCAGGGGAGATTGATGCAGGATACGAAGCAAAGAATCCCTCCCCCATTCCCTTTTGCTTTTATTAGGCCAATTTATGGCCCATCATGTTTTTTAGGAGTTATAAAAACAGGAATAAGGGATGGGAAGTCCTAGAGTCAGGGAGGGAGTCTAAGAGTCGGGAGTTACATATCTCCCTATATGTATGTCGTTTTCAGAGATGGAGGAAAATTGACAAGAAAAAAAAAAAAAATTTACCTGTGTATTGTGCGTGCAGAAACGGTTCTATGCGAGAGAGAGCCCATACCCTGTCCCCGGTGTGACGCCGGGAACTCCCCAATCCTCTGGTGCGAGGCCGAGGATCCTCCCTCCCATTCCCCCTTTCCCCCCCTCCTGTCCCGCATCACTTTGTTTGTAGCAGAGTTATGGAGTTGGTCTATTGCCTTTTGTAATGGAGATGATTCCCTTTCCTCTCTTTTTGTTATGTTGGGAGAGTAGTTCTTGTGCCTTCTTGGTGCCTTTTGTATAGAGGGAGCTTCTGAGAGTTTTTATTTCTCAGTCTTGTATATTCCCTCTTTTGCTACGGTTTTAATATACTTGGTGGTACTATCCACTTTTCCAAAATCAAGTTACAAAGAAATTCAAAGTAGACACAAACCTCTGTGACCAGTCCATTCACAACTTTCTTACTTGTCAGCTAGTCCAATTGCTCAGTCTAAACGCAAATGGGAAATGTCTATTATCTTTTAGTTAGCAAACTGTCCTGCATCAGTTTGCTGTTTTGTCGAGACCGCTTTAAGATTTCCATATTTTCAGGCCCTGAGACGAAACCATGGCCAATACCAAGAAGAAGAGGGAACATGATGAGGAGGACAGTAAAGGACTGGACTAGGGACTAGTTTGGGCCTGGTAAAATCACTAAAGAGTTAGTTGTTGCTTGTTAGTGATCCTAGATGGCTGTGGATTGAATTGGACCCAATTGAATTATGCCTGGACCATAGAGTTAAACGGATCATGGGTTGCAAGATCTTATGGAAAGGGCTTTAATAAGTGTCCAAATAGGTTCAGGTGACTGCAGTTTTTGTGGGCATGTGATCCAACAAAGTAAGAATTTCGGGTTTATTTACAATTTGACATTAAGGAGGGGTCAAATATAGTGTCATGCTATATTTTCCCTTGATGTTTCTCTCTCAGAGGTAAAGGTTGACAGAAAGGAAGGATAAAGGGGAAGATGGTGGTGATGCTCACGAAGGACACAGGTGAAACCCTCATTAACACATTCTAACAGGGTGATGATGCGAAGCCATCTGTTCTGTTGCATGTGACATGGGTCACGTTAGGATTCACATCCACATTGGAGTGGTCTCCATGTTTGATAAAAATGTGGAGAATAAAGAGCTCCTATTAGGTGGGGACTCTTTAAGGGACTTCTCTATATATATGTGCATATAGAGACTAGAAGAGCACTACGTGAGTTCTCCTCCTTTTCTCTCCCAACCTCCTCCCTCTCCGCTCTATTTCTCTCTTGGAAGAATCATCAGTGGCCTCCGCAACTTGGCGTGTGGATTCTGCAGGCGACTAGTAGCCGCACCGCGCCGACGAGGGGACCGTCTTCCGCCAGATGCCGACGATGGTTGCGCACACGCTCAGGTAATTTTCTGATCACCAGTGGTATTAGAGCATGGTTCTGGCTCCACAGCCGCATGGTGGCGGCCTCCAGCGGCGGTGTTGGTGGTGTCACCCCACGCCAGTGACTCGTCCGCCCCAATCCTCGAGCCGTCCCTCCTCCGCCGTATCCCTGTTCATCCTCTCTTTACTGTTCATCCGTGGAGGGAGGACGAAGATGACCCATTTTTTAATTTTAGTTATAAATTTTTTAAAATTGCCTCTATATACCTGTTAGATATTTAAGTTCTAACGATTCATTTAAAAATCTGTTTAAAGTTACAAAATGGGTCTAAAGATAATATTTTTTTTTAATCCTAAAAATCATGTAATTTATTTTATCATGTATTTTTCCTGTAATTTCATGAAAATTATTTTTTCGAGATAGGGGATAATAAATACATGAAATTTATCGCGAATTGCATGGTTGTGTGTGATTGTTTAGACGGATGGCCAGTGTCCCAAAGTGTTATTTTTCAGGGACTCATCGGAGACCGTGGCGATACCATCTGGATGTTTTTCATCATTCAATTCCAATTTTATTGTAATTATTAGGGGCCGATCGCAATTGGTTCGGTTCCCAAGTTGTAAAATTTGAGCGAAGTAATTTTGGACTGTATATGGACTTTGGACTTTAATATTGTTAATTTTTTGTTTGGATGATGGACTAACCGGGACACTGGCTATCCGGCTATTTTTTGTTTAATTATTATTGGACACACTCGTTATCATTTAAGGGAGGGGGGTAGTTCATTTTTAGTAAATAATGAATTGCATGTATATGTTTGTTATATTGATCTGTGGTAGCATGAAATTTAAATTTTTATTTGCTTGCTTTGTGATGCGATCAATATACCCCTCCTGTGTATGCATGTTATATTTAGGAAATGCATTCCTATACATTTATCATGTATTTTAAAGGACTTTGTCCTGTAATTTTTTAAAATCATGTGGATTTAATGTTAGGGAATGAGTCCCTTAAAATTCTTTATGTTTTTTCTTCTTATTTAATTGGAATATAGTTTGTAGCACATATTAAAGTGATAATTACAAGCTTAACAAAGTTTTCGAACTGATATATGTGAAACAAACTCTATGAGTAATTAATTTTAAGAAGAAATACATTTTTTAAGTGCTTAATTTTTCCACCTACGCAATGTAGGAGATAACATGGCCTTTAAAGGCATATACCATGAGTTGTCCAGTCAAGATAAATTAAAGGGCAAAAATTACGACATGTGCCACAAAAAAATTCAGTATCTCTTTAACGAGAAGGAGATACTTGAGACCTTGACTAATGTGATACTGCCACCATCAGATGATGGATTGCTTGTACAAGTCAATCGTGACAAGTATGCTTATGATATATGACTGAATAAAGATAGAAGTGCGCGCTACACTATGTTGAGCTGTATGCACAATGACCTTATTAGAGAATTTGAGAGCTACAAAACTGTCAAAGAGATGTGGGAGCAATTGAAGCTCCAATATGGAGGCACATTAGTAATGAGGCTGAGGGTCTTAGCTTTGAAGTTTAATTAGTATATGATGAATCTAAAACATTCTATGGCAGAGCACTTGAAGGTGATGTCTTCAATAATAAGAGAATTGAAGACAACTGGCACTGAGCTCTCAGATGAGCAGCAGATACTTGTTGTATTGAGGTCCCTTCCTGATGTTTCTTGGGAGCATATCAAATTGGTGCTAACTCATAATGAAAGCATTAAGACTTTCAGTGATGTTTTACGTCACCTAGAGTTAGAGGCGGAGTGCAAAGGGGCGACCTGTCATAGTGCACTAGTAATTGATGCAAACAGGCCTAAGACAAAGTGGCCCAGGCAAAATTGGAACAAGAAGAATAATAATTTTCAGCAAAAGGCTGGAAAGAAAAGGGGACAACAAAACAACCAAAAGGGTAAGTATGGCAAGCGAGGAAAGAAAAACTTGAGCAAGGTTAAGCGCTTCAACTGTCAGAAGATGAGAAATTATGCTAGTGATTGCACTAAGCCAAAGAAGATTTATCTCATCCCTAGAAATCCTCTTTATGTGCGCTCTAATATTTTTATTGCTCACACGGTCTCTCATTAGATTGTAGACTCAGGAGCAACTAGTTACATAGCTTGTGAGCGAGTCGGGTTCTTAGATTACCGTCGAATACTAGCTGGCAGCTAGTACGTCACTATGGGGAATAACGCTCAGGAAGAAGTCCTTAGAGTTGGCTCGTACCAACTAAAGATGCGAACTAGACGCACTCTTCTTTTACATGATGTACTTTATGCACTTGGTGTTTGATGTAATCTATTTTCAGTTATAGCACTTTTACGTTTGGATTATTCTTTCAACTTTTTAGGGACCTTAGTATCTTTTTATTATGACAAAAGTCTTTATAATCTTGGTCACTTAAGGGACAATTTGTTTATCATGAATTTATAAAATAATGATTCTATTTCATTAATTGCATCTTCTTTTGATATTATTTATGAATCTGTATCATGGCATGCAAGACTGGGGCACAGAGGACATGAGAGAATGAGCCGATTGGTTTGACAGGAAAAGCCTATAGAAAGCCATTTGAGAAGGCTATGAGGGCTTCTTACCCACTAGAGCTAATCCACTTAGACATATGTAGACTCTTAAATGTGAGGACACGTCATGGCGAATCCTACTTTATCACTTGCATAGATGACTATCCTTGTTATGGTTCAGTGTATCTTCTCTCTCATCGCTCAAAGGTCTTAACTTGTTTAAGCGTTTTCTAGCTGAGGTAGAGAATGATAAAGAGATGAGCATTAAGGCTCTTCGCACTGATAGGGGCAGATAATACCTCTCATATCAGTTTAGAGAGTTATGTGAAGAAAAAGGAATTCGCAGACAGCTTACTATTCTTTATACTTTGCAACAAAATGGTGTTGCAGAGAGGAGGAATTGTACTTTTATGGAGATGGTTCGATCGATGATGGCGCAAGCTAATCTTATAATAAGTTTCTGGGGGGATGCACTATTGACTGTTGCCTATATCCTGAGCCGAGTGCCTTCTAAGTCAGTACCTTCAACTCCCTACGAACTATGGAAAGGCGAAAAGTCCTACTTGGAGGACTTACGTCCATGGGGATTACGTGGATATGTTCACAGTACCTCCCATAAGTATGGTAAGTTGGGCCCTAGAGCTGGCAAACATGTGTTCATAAGGTACCTCGAGCAATTTAAGGGCTTTGTGATGTATGGTGAACATTCGGATGGAGGAATGACTGAGAAAGAGATTCGAGATGTGGTCTTCCTTGAGGGAGATTACCCATCTATAGGAGAGGTCAAGCAGGACATGCAGATGTTTGAGTTGTAAGATCCTATTGAGAATACTATGTCTTCCGTCACAGGGGGAATTAGTCTTATCCCAGAAGTTTCCGAAGACAGTGGGAGTGTTCCAATAGACAGTGGGAGTGAACCACTTAATGTTTTATCTCGTAGAAGTCAATACGGATATATCCCTCGACGTCGTTTTACGATTGAAGGGGAATTATTCTTGTGTACTTCTGTGGACGCTGATGAGTCTGCATCCTACGAGGAAGCAATGACCTCACCTGACTCAGAAAAGCAGATACCTGTAATGAGGGAAGAAATGAATTCAATGGCTAAAAACAAAATATGGGAGTTGGTTGATTTATCACCTGGACGCAAGGTTATTGTGAATAAGTGGGTTCTCAAAGTCAAACATAAGGCTGATAAGTCAATTGACAAGTATAAAGTCCGACTCGTGGCGAAAGGCTATATCTAATTAAAGGGAATAGACTACGAAGAGACATTCTCCCCAGTGGTGAGATCGCCTCTATTCGTCTCATTCTGACTATCGTCACTCATCTAGATTGAGAATTGTTCTAGATGGATGTTAAGACAACTTTTCTCAATGGAGAATTAGACGAAGAGATCTATATGGCTCAACCTTTGGGTTTCGAAGTTGAAGGACAAGAGTGCAAAGTGTGTCGCCTGAAACGTTCCATATTTGGTCTCAAGCAATCGTCTAGACAGTGGTATTACCGGTTTCACTAAGCAATCATTTTGATTGCTTTAGAATGACTGAAGAGGACTACTGTGTCTATGTCAAGAGAGTTATGAAAAGTGTTCTCGTTCTTTTTTTATATTGCTAGTCGGAAATGACATAGAGTTAATAAAAACTACTCAAGAGTGGTTATCCTCTACATTCGAAATGAAGGATTTAGGTGAGGCTGATTATATACTGAGAGTAAAGATCCAGAGAGATCGATCCAAGAGACTTAGAAGTTTGTCTCAAGAGACTTTCATTAAGAAAATCTTAGAGCGCTTCCGGATGCATGAAGTCAAGCCTGTAGATACTCCAATGTAGAGGGGTTTAATTCTTAGCATTGATCAATATCCTAATATAGAGGAAAAGAAAGAATGAATGAAGGATGTCCTTTTTGCGAATGCAGTCGGTTTTCTCATGTATACTATGATGTGCACTCTTTCCGACATTTGCTTTGCGGTTGGTATGGTTAGTAGATATCAGAGTAATTCTGGAACTCATGGAATTTTGGCACGGATCGGAGGCCGGATCGGTACCCACCGATCCCGATACGAATCGGGATCAGATTGACCGAAATTGGCTGAAATTGGCCAGAATAGGCCGATTCCAACTAGATCGGGACCCACCGGTCCCCATCCGATTCGGCCGATCCGAATCGGGATCAGCCGATTCTGCATTCCATCTGGAACTACGCATTGGCAAGTAGTAAAAATGATTTTTAGATATCTGTAAGGTACTGAGAACCTCGCTATGTGTTATTATGGTGGGAGCTTTAGATTGACTAGATACTCAGATGCTGATGGATCAGTTGGCAGAGATGAGCGTAAGTCCATTTCGAGGTAGACATTCGTACTTGTAGGAAGAGCTATTTCCTAGTGCAGCAAGAAGGAAGCATGTCTCTCTTTGTCTACGATGAAGTCTGAGTATGTTGCTTGCACCATTGCAGTTTAAGAAGCCATCTGGTTGAGGCGATTTTAGGGGAGCTTGGATGTCACAGTACATGCAAGAGATGTTGTTGTGGCCTATTGCGACAATATGGTCACGATAGCCTACACGAGGGATCCTAAGTATCATGGAAAGTCAAAGCATATTGACACTTGTTATCACTTTATCAGAGATCATTGCGCATGGGTTGGTAGTCCTTAGATATATTTCTACTAGTGAGATACTTGCTGATCTTTTCATCAAATCTCTTGTCAAAATTTTGTTTCTCAAACATGTTGGAGGTTTAAGACTGAGAAGGGTCTAGTCGTTTTTTGTTATGGACACCATTTTATGCAATAAAATACGAGTATTTTCTTTGCATTATTAGTGTATTTATATTTATGAATGTGAATGTGCTTGCCACCAGATTGTGATCGGTCCACTCACACGGACGATCGCCATGTCGCTATAAGAGTAAGCATGATGAGATAGACTCTGTAGACTTTGCACTCAGTGGGAGTATATATTTTCTACGTTGAGTGGGAGCGTGATAAGAGTCGTAATCGCCTTAGCAGGTGGCTAAGGTGAAACTGATTGAAAAATAGTCGGACATTGACTCTTCCATGTAGCCTATGGATAGCCGAATCTGATGAGAGCCATATGGGCAACCTGGATGCGCTTAGTGGAGTGCAGGATTACAGATTTGTATGGTGTATGAGCGTGGCTATTCCTGTTCTTAGCTCTACCATAACATACTAATCATACTGTATGTGTTATCCTTTAACCTTCAGAGGAGTGACTGAATGGATCTCTACTTCGTCACTGTGTGAAGCTTCTGTCTTTTTATTATTCCCTTTGAGACTATGCACTTTGTCATGATGTGGACACTTGATGATGTTACGTTAGTATGTTTTTCAAGGATCATGATGCATGCGGTTCAGCGGAGCATGTTTAAGAAAGCAATTAAGTTGAAGCAGATTGACATGTGTGGTGTAGGAAAAATCGACTTGCATCACACTTATGTTGTTTTGACTCATTGTTGGCTAGCAGTTATGATGGATGTGTCTAATACAATCATGAGTACATAAACATAGTTTTTGAGAGGTTGAGGAAGAGATCTCAGAGGGATCAGATCTCCTTAACCAAGTATGAGTTTGTGATTTTGGGTATGAGACAAGATTTGGAGTTGCAGTGTTATGTTAGTACCGTGATGACTTAATATAACACTCCTCACTTATATATCTTTCTCGTTCGGTCGCACACGTCATTTCCCTGTATGAAAGGTAGAGGTATAAGAGGAGAGACAAATGTGATATATCTAATGTGTCTGAGTAGAAGATGTTACACATGACATGGGTCATGTTAGGATTCACATCCACATTGGAGTGGTCTCCATGTTGGATAAGGATGTGGAGAATAAAGAGCCCCTATTAGGTGGGGACTCTTTGAGGAACTTCTCTATATATATGTGCATATAGAGACTAGAAGAGCACTACATGAGTTCTTCTCCTCCTTTTCTCTTCCGACCTCCTCCCTCTCCTCTCTCTCTCTTGGTGGAATCACTAGTGGCCTCTAGGACTTGGCTTGTGGATTCTGTGGGCGACTTTGGTAGCTACACTACGCCGATGAGGGGACCGTCTTCCGCTAGACGCCGACGAGGGCTGCGCACGCGTTCAAGTAATTTTCCGATCATCATGTTCTTTATGTTGGGGTATGACCTTTGCCACTTTCAACAGTTCCTCTGAGACCCTTTTATTTTCTATTGAGAAAAGAGTTTGATGGTAATGCATAGCATGTTTTTTAGTGTTCTCAGGATCTAGTCCCTTCCTTTTCTTAGATCATCAAGCCCCCTGATCGTTTTCTTTGTCTTTCATCCCCCCATCCTACTCTTTCTAATAATACAAAAGGGAGGCTGAAGGTTAGGCCTGAGAAAGTACAAAATAAAGTACATTAAGGTTAAACAGTGACTTAGTCAAACTTTACTAAAAAAAGTAAGGGAGTTTGCTGATGAAGTCAGGTCAGTTGGTTAAGGAAAGCAAAGGTGCACAGAAGCTTGCTCGTTGATTAATTAAAATGAAGAAAGAAGTAGTGGAGAAGTGTCGGTATAAGAGCTTTGGAGACTACAGTAAACTAAGGTATGGACCATCTCTTCATTGAACTTGAAATTCTGCTGACAAGTCAAACAACCTGTGGTTGCTAAATGGCTGTGGAAACTCGTCTCTTTTGACTCTGGTTTGTGGTGGGAGGTTATCACCCATAAGTACTATGGGCAGCAGAGAGTGTGGGATGTTGCTCTTATTACCACATAATGTCTCATGGGCTTGGAAGGGCGTACTTGATTGCTTAGACATCTTCCTTTGTGGGAGCTCAGATCAAGATTGGTGATGGCAGCACGTGTCTATTCTGGAAGGACACCTGGTGTGGGAACCATCCCCTTAAGGAGATGTTCCCTAGTCTCTTTTCCATAGCTACTGACCCAGATGCAGTTGCCTGCCATATGTTTGACACTGATGTCCCTCAGCCTTGTTGGAGGCCTGCCTTCAGAAGGTCTTTGAGAGATGAGGAGATGGACGATTTGCTGCTTTTGCTCAATAGTCTACAGGGCTACATGCTGGACTCAACAGCGCAGGATGAGTGGGCATGGAAATGGGATGCAAGGGCTGTTTCTCTGTTAAATCTACCTACTCCATGATTGCAGATGGTGGGATCCGATACTCCTCAATGCGGTTTGGAAGGTCAGGAGCCCCCCTAAGGTGCAGTTCCTTTTACGGAGAACCTCCATTAATAGACTTCCGATCTGCAACAGGCTCGCTTAGTTCATGCCAGACATCCTATTGACTTGTGTTCTTTGTCGCTCCATGGAGGAATGGGCGGATCACCTGTGCACGGCTTTGCTCATTTTCTCTGGAGGTTTGGAGTCTGCTGAGTCAGAAGTTGCGGACCGAAATCCACCTGGCCATTCAGTGGATCATCTTCTTAGTTCATGGGAGAGACCATGGCCCCAGAAGGGGGACCACATTGTTTGGTGGCTCATCCTTCACGCGACCATTGGGGCTTTTGGACGGGGCGTAACAATAGGGTGTTTAGGAGGGAGGCAAATATTCCCGACCATGTATTTTCTTTTACCGCATCAAAGGTTAGGGAGTGGGCTAGTCTTGTGTGCAGTACTAATCAGTCTAACTCATCGTCTTTTGGGAGAGAGTTGATGGGTTGCTCACCTGCTTGGTGATGATGTATAGGAAGATTTTGTTTCTGTATCTTCCTCTTTTGTAACTCCTCTTTTTTATAATACATGTGGTACTATCTGCTCACCCCTCCTTAAAAAAAAAAGAAGTCATCAAATGACCTGTGAGCAAATTTTGTTCAGGGCTTTGAAGAACTGTCATTCTTCAGCTTGGATGCATCTAAAATCCAATTTCTGTGTGAAGTTGTACATGTTACTGACCTGAATCACCAACTCTAAACTTGAGTTAGTAGGTGGGGAGGCCCAAAGGCTCGAACGGATCTAGCCATGGAGTGGGTTGTGAATTGCCTGTGTGGGATTAAACAACTTTTGCCACCCCCCTCTTCCAGCAAACCTGTGTGAATTGGCAAGGTAAGCGGCGCTCCTTAAAATCTCAAGGCCAAATGTGGGCAAAATACAAGAAGTGAACTGACTGATAATATTTTGAAGCGAACCACTGGCTCAACACTTGAGTTAGTGAGTGGAGGGGCCTCATAATTAATACAGGCATGTAGAGAATTGTGGATGCCTGGTGTGGAACTAAATGACCTTGGCCAACCCCCCATCCCGATGAATCCATGTCAAGTCGTACAACAGATGATGCTCCCCAAAACCACAAGGCCAAAGAGGGGGAACCCAATGAGTTAATCAGCTTTGATATCATGTTATTGACCTGAACCGTCAACCCAGAATTTGATTTAGCAATTGGTTAGGCCTAGAACTAATATAGGCATGGAGTGGCTTGTGAATACTAGTATGGGACTAAATAACATAGATGCGTTGATTCTAAGAAAAGATGAGATGGGAGACGAAGTGAATAGGACCTGGGTGGGAACTGTTAAGAGATGTCTGAAGAATTTCAATCTCGTCATATAGATGGAATGGTGCTTTGTTGGTGAAATAAATCTTCATTAGCCATAGAGATCTGGTTCGTTCTTTGCAAATTGCCAAAAACTTTATAATGTTCTTTCTTGTGAAAATTATGCGTGTAATCCTGCCTTTACATTGGATTTGAAATTAACGTGCGAAACTGCATTATTTGTTCCAGGCTGCTCTAAAAGCTGCCAAGCAGACTAAGGAAGGAAGAGATGATGAAACAGCAGCTCTTCGATTAGAAATGGAGGTAGGATGTGTTACTTGTCTCCAGCATTTGTGATCACCAGACAAAGTGAAACCAGATAGTTCCTGAATGTTGCAATTTGCATTGCTTCTTCTTTCCTTCCCTTGAATAGTCTGCAAAAGATGAGGCCGCAAATGCCATAGAGCAACTTCGTGAAGCCGAATCGGAAGCAAAAGCTCTTCGATCTATGACACAGAGAATGATCCTGACTCAGGAAGAGATGGTACACACGAGGAACCTTGGGCATCTATTAATTGCTTAATCAGCCAGTTTTAGATATTGTAAGTCTTTTGGTTTTCAGGAGGAAGTTGTTCTCAAAAGGTGTTGGCTTGCTCGTTATTGGGGATTGGCTGTTCGGCATGGTAACCCTCTTACATTTTTTGTGCTCTGGAAGTCTCTTTGTTTTAAGTTTAATTCCTTGTTAATGCTGCTAAGTGACAAATGATGAATGTATATCGAGTCATGTTTTGGCTGAAGTAGACGATGTGAGAGCATAAATTGAGTGTTTCAGCTCCCGCTGAAGATCCCAATTCTTGAACTCGAGTAATCTGTCATACTCCTATTGAGATGGATTCGATCTATGTTATGGACAGCACCAAAAACAATCATAAAATCATGTGCAAGATTGAATTATCATCTAAAGTAGTGAGGTTTCATTTTCATATGCTACCTCCATGAACGGCTTTGAATTCCACTTACAGAATGGCATGCATGATGTAGTGGTGCTGACCTTGTGTGGTGCAAGGCAGGAATGGGGATCAGGCATGGATCAGTCTGAGTTTGACTGATCGCACTGGATCAATTCTGAGTGGATTTGGACTGATCCCACACCGATTTGGCCTGAACCCCCCACCCCCTTTTTACGTTCACAAGGTGCATGAAAAAATTTAAAAATATGGAAAAAAAGTTTTAAAAAGTACATAAATGGGTATTACTATGTATGAAGACAAAGTGGACAAAAAAAAAGGAAACTTAAGAGCAAATCAGAGCTTGGGAGAGCAAAATGAGAGGAACTGAAATTGGAAAAAAGAGAGAATTAGAGAGAGAAAGAGTGCTTAGAGGGAGAGAGGGGAGTGGGAATGGGTTGACATGGGGGTGAGAATGGCCATATGGGGACTATTTATAGTCTGATTTTGATTTAATGTGTCGATATATTTCAAGATCCGATCTAGTGAATCAACTTAATTAGTTAATAGGTAAACTTATCCCGACATAGCTAAAGGCATATGGTGGAAAGAGATTGATGACTAACTAACTCTCATATGTTTTTTTTTTAAGGTGATCAAATAGATCACATATTCATAAATAATTAAATATAGAAAGTACACCAGAGAACAAAATAGTTCTCAGAAAACACATAACTCCCTTACAAAATAGGATAAACAGAAAAACCCTCTCCCAGGAAGAATCTCACACAATATCTTATCAAGGATAAAAAGATATTACATCAAGAGCACCAAATTACAATATCAGCCAAACAATCTTGTCCACTGCCGCAAATCAGCCAGGATAGGAGATGAATTCAGATCCATCAAAATCCTTGCAGCTTTACCCCATTCAAAAATCCATCTAATAACTCTGCGCATTATGTTGTAGAAGGTATCAAACTCATTCCTGAACCTTCTATAGTTTCTTTCAATCCAGATTCCCCATAAAAATGCAGGAAGGATTAAAGACCATATCTCCCTCTCAGACGGAGAGGGATATAGTTTAACCCATCCTTCCAACATATGAAGCACAGAGGAGGGTTCCTCCCAACTCAAATTAAGGCATCTGCAGCATGACAGCCACCACACATGTACAATACCACACTTGCAAAACAAATGATATGCATCTTCAGTAAAACTACCACAGAAATAACAACTGAGCTTCTACAAAGGAAGGAACCTGCTGAGCTTGTCCATAGTTGGTAACCTTCCTAAAGCAATCTTCCAAAGGAAAAGGTTGATCTTACAAGGTAAGATTTTAGACCACACTACAGGTTCCCAGGGCACTCTAACTCCACTGTCATTAATCACTCTTACCAATGCATTTACAGAGAAGATTCCTTTAGCACTCCAAACCCATCGTCTTGTATCATTACAATTCCTTTGTAGCTCAAAACTAACCCATCGTCTTGTATCATTACAATTCCTTTGTAGCTCAAAACTGTGGATGATGTACAACACAACCACCAACTGTTGAAATTCATGACATGTTAAATTTCTTCTAAATGTCAATTTCCATGGATTGGAATGCCCATATAAATATAACTCAGCTATATATTTGTTTTTATCCTCAGAAATAAGAAACAGATCTGTGAATTCCATTGCCAAAGGCTGGTGCAATGCCCATCTATCTTCCCAGAATTTAATCAGGCTCCCATTACCCACTTGAAGGGAAATAGAAGGGGCAATCATATCCACCATGTTGCTAATATTCCTCCATATAGGGGACATATTAGATAAGGATATCGGAGTCAAATTCCATCTAGATGAACCATGGTAATATTTTGTTCTAATGATTTTTATCCACAAGGCATCACCCTCTACACCCATTCTCTAGATCCACTTGGCCAATAAAGCTTAGTTAAAGGTACCAACTTTTACCAAGCCAACCCCCCCTTGATCCTTCCTCCTACAAACTTTGTCCCAAGCAACAAGATGCAAAGCTCTTGAATCTCTCTTCCCTCTTTCCCCAAAAAATAGGCTTATCTTGGATTCAAGTATTTTTTCCACCTTTTTCGGAATTCTGAAAATGGAGAGATAATAGGTTGCCAAAGCCGAGAGGACCGATTTAGATAACATCCATCTTCCTCCAGCTGATAAAAATCTGGCCTTCCACCCTTCCAATCTTTGCTTAAACCTTCTAATAAGATCATCCCAATCCCTTACTTTACATTGAACATCAGATAAAGGGAGCCCTAGGTAAGAAAATGGAAATGAAGATACTTTGCAAGTGAATGAATAAGCAATTTCCTGAACTCTCTCTAAGCCCAAATTAATGCCAACAACCTCAGATTTTTAAAAATTGATAGCCAACACAGTGATAGCTTCGGTTAGAATCAATAAATTCTTCATGTTTGAAAGCATAGCCTCATCACCATAAGAAAACAACGGAGTGTCAACCTCAGATTTTTAAAAATTGATAGCCAACACAGTGATAGCTTCGGTTAGAATCAATAAATTCTTCATGTTTGAAAGCATAGCCTCATCACCATAAGAAAACAACGGAGTGTCATCGGCAAACTGAAGATGTGACAACAAAAAACCATCTCTCCCCACTGAAAAACCATCAACCAACCCTTGTATTGCCGCCCTATCCCATAGGGAACTGAAAACCTGTCCTACTAAAATAAAAATCAGTGGAGACATAGGATCTCCTTGCCTCAGTCCCCGCGAACTTTTAAAATGCCCACATGATTCTCCATTAAACAAGATTGAGAATTTGGTAGTGGATATGCAGCTCATGATCCAACCAATCCATTTATGACCAAAAGCCATGGCTCCAAAAGTTTTTTGAATACACAACCAGCTAACCCGATCATTAAGCTTTCTCAGAGTCTAATTTAACAAGTACACCTTCCTTTCTACTGCTCTTCTAAGAAACAATTGCTTCATGGGCTGACAAAAAATTGTCCAAAATATACCTAACCTTAAAAGGAATGCTGCTTGATTTGGACTAATCACCTCCTTCAACAAATTTTTGAGCCGATTAGCTAGCACCTTGGTAATAGTTTTTAGCAACCATTCAAAAGACTGATAGGCCTAAAATCAGACACATAATCAGCCCCTTCCCGCTTTGGGAGAAGAACAATAAACGTGGAATTAAAGCTTCTAAAGCTCAGGGGCCTTTCATGAAACTCTTTCATCACCTTCAACAAGTCTTCTTTGATAGTATCCCAGAAATGTTGATAGAAACCCATAGAAAAACCGTCCGGTCTTGGTGATTTATTGGCTTCCATACTAAAAACTGCAACTTTGACTTCCTCCTCTGAGAATGGAACACACAACTCATGTGCCTGGCTTTCTTTGATTTTTGGCAAAATCCCATCCTGAATGTGAGGTCTCCACCACTCATCTTCCTTGAACAACTTCTCATAATATGAAACAAAGATTGTCTTAGTCTCTTCCTCTGATTCCACCGCTTGGTTATCAACTTTCACTTGATCAATTCTCATAGCCCTCTTCTTAGCACAAGCAACTTCATGAAAAAATCTTGTATTCTTATCCCCCTCTCTCAGCCACAACTCTTTCGATCTCTGTTTCCACCTCATCTCTTCTCTTAGCAGTCACATATTATATTCCTTTTTAAGTTCAACCAGCTCCTTGTTTTCTTCATCAGATAACCTGGCCACATCAGCTCTTGTTTCCAATGCATCTATTTTCTGAATAACCAGCTGCCTAGTAGAGGAACCTACCCCAAAAGTCACTGCACTCCATGATTTAATTGCTGACTTCACCCTCTTCAGCTTGTAAGCAAATGTCGCAGCCGCCTGATTAGAAGATTCCACCTCCTGCCACCACTTTGTTACCAGCCCTTTAAAGTCCTCATGTGTGTGCCAAGCTAATTCATATCTGAAAATTCTAGACTTTCTTTTTTTCTCTTCCCTAGTCCTCAACAACAAAGGCATATGGTCTGAAACCATCCTGTTCAAACCTAAAACATGAGACATATGATACATATTAATCCACTCAGCTGAAAGCAACACCCTATCTAGTCTTAATTGAACACCATGTAGTTGTAGGTTAGACCAAGTAAATTTTCTATTTGGAATTTCAAGATCCACCATCCCACAATTAGAGGTCCAATCTCCAAATCTCTCCATATCTGAGTTCTAATTCTGACAGTCCGTTCTCTCCCAAGGATATCTTACACAATTAAAATCACCCAGAATACACCACATTCCTTTACAAAACACAGCCAATCTGTCCAATTCTTGCCAAAACTCAATCCTCGCCTGCTGAGAATGAGGGCCATAGACTGAGGTAACAACCCAGGACTCTGACCCATCCATTGCCTTGAAAGTAATTGAAATACTGAAAATGCCTTTATCACAAATCCTTCCTTTAAACCGATCACCATTCCATATGATAAGTTGTTCCCCACTTGTACCTTGTGCAGGAAATGCAACCCATTATGTTAACAAAGATCCTCCAAGCTGCTTGATAATTTGTCCGTCCACATTTTCCATTTTGGTCTCTTGCAAGCAAATACAATCCAGTCTCTGACTCCTCACCAGATCACTTATCGCCCTTCTCTTCCCATCCCCGTTAAGCCCTCTAATATTCCAAGAACATAGCAACATTAAGTCGATTTCATGCCCCCCTGCTTCTTAGGTCTAAGAGAATCTACAATTTCATTATGGTTAATGAAGTTGACTTCTCTTTTCTCAATTTTCACACCCCCTCCAGTCCCTTTCCTCTTTAAAGAACACTACATAGCCTCTGAATGTCTTAGTTTCTTTATAAAACTTATTACAGTTTCTTCCTTTCCCTGAAACGACAAACCAATTTTCCGACCAAAGTCCATGATATCCTCCACCCAGTGTTCATGCCCCACAACAGGGCTAGGAGAGAATAGGACAATGGCTTTGGACATCTCCATTTCGGAACTCCCCTGAATTGAGTCAACAGTCCTTGGCATTTGGAACGCCAGTACCTCAGGTTCCAAGGCTACTTGAAGCCCATCCACAACATTTCCTGCAGACAGAATTGGCTTCACCACTACATCTGCATCCACAGTGGAAACGTTCCTCAGGGGATCCACCGGAAGAACATAAAAGCTTGAGGAGGCTGGAGGCTTAACAGAAAGGCTTCGATCCTTGACAAGAAGAGAGAAGTTGTCGTAAATCTCGGAACCAACCTGGGACGCCTCCCCAAAGACCATCTGCGACTAGGCAGACACCCCCTTAGCGCCATCAAGGGAACTGCTCCGCTATCACAGACGCCGAAGGAGGAAGATAAACAGTGCTCAAATCGCGAACCGGTCGAATACACAAATTCCGGTTCACGGGCAAGTCATAGTCAGGCACCTTAAGCCGGGTGGATGACTTAAGATGAACCGGCCGGCCGGGAACTAAGTCAGGATCCGAATCCTCGTCACCCGGATCCGATAGAACCCATTCGGCCCGACACTGCTCATCTTCCCCACCCGAGAAACCCAACGGACGATCATGCAAGAGCCCGGCTCCCAGAATCTCGAGACTCAACGAAAAGCACCCCACCGCCCTCGCCTCGAACAAGGCAACATCCCAACATGACCTCAGTAATTCCTCCGCCACCCTTTGTCTCATAGGAACCCAGATTCCATGCTGTTGCTTGGCCCGAGGAGAAACCTGAACCGACGCTCTTGAAGGTCTGTGAACCCCTCCCTTGACCAAACTCACACTCCTCCCTACCCCTTCTGGCTGCTGAGTCACTGGGTATGACTCAACCAACTCGGAAGAATTAGCAAGTGAACAACCACCCGAAGTAAAAACCGAGCCCTGTTTCTTCCCCTGATATTTTTTGTACTCCGCAACTACCTCAGCCCAGGTCCACTCCATTTATGAAGCCATGTCTGACTTGGCAACCAGTGATACCTCCTTCACAATCTTCACCCAGAAATCTTTCCCCACAACGTGAATCAACACTCTATTAGGAACTTCTTCCACAGAAAACACCTCCACTAAAACCCGTGCATATAAGAACATGGATCCATCCAGTGACCGAGGGTCAACCTCCTTAAGCAGGCCAAAGTTAGAGGAGATAGCCTGGAAAGTCTCCCCATTCCAAACATGGAGTGGGCTACCTATCAATCGGATCCAGAGTTTGTGGCCCTGAGGAACAGGGTAGGAGGGTAGGTCGACGCCTGGACAGACCAAGACGAACACTTGAACTCAAATATGCTCCGCCTACCCTGAAGAATCTTAATGGCAGAGGACAACCAATCTGCCGAGGACTCTTGACCAGAAAAGAGCACTGGTCGAGCTCCCTAATCCACCAATTGTCAATGTTCGGCCAAAATTGTCGTAAGGCTTCCATCAAAGCCTTCAGGGCGTCCGAAGAGCACAGCTTGGGAAGCTCCTTCAAAACCGACACTACCATGCAGTCTTCCAACCAAGCCCGAGCTCCAGAGACCGCGGACGACCAAGGAACCAAGATCCTAACTTGCGTAGGCTTGGGCTTCAGTCCTGAAGGAGAAGCACGGTCCGTGCGAAGTCGGAGAGGACAAGATGAACTCCTATGACCTTGCTCACGGCAGAGAATACAACGGACCTTCTCCTTGCAGTCCTTAGCCCAATGGCCACACCCCAGGCATCTGATACACGAATCTCTACTCACCGGGAGTGAAGGCAGAGTCGTCTTGTTCCCACGGGCCCGCAGTTTCCTCTGCACAACCCTCCATTGCCCATCTTCAACGAGGCACTCTTTCTCACCCAACTCATGGCCATCTCTCACACCCCTCTTGCTCACAACCTCTCGCTCACGACCCTCCGCCATGACTAATAACTAACTCTCATATGTTTATTTGATAGTTCGTAATTGTCATACTATTGCCAATAAAATCACATATCATGATCATAACTACCTTGTCGTGGCTTATAATTACTCTATAAAAGCATTTAGAATATCATAAGAGTATCAGTTAACTCCTATGGGTATTTTCAACTTGAGATACATGAGTCCTAAATCACAGTATGTTGTTACATAATCATCTATATTTCAGACAATTATAATCCAAGCCAACCTTGAATCAACTAGCCATTGGAGGCTCTCTAGCGCATGCTAGAGTTGGAGCCCAAAAGCTTACTTGGTATTGGCCAGATTGGCAGATCCAGCCTCCAGGGGCAGATCCAGCCCGGGATCAGCCAATCCTAGTCGATCCCAGCTGATTGTCTGAGGCTGGATTGGGATCAGACTAGTTCCAGCAAAACGATCGGATTGGCCGATCCGTGCCGATCCTTACTTCCGTGGTGTAGTGTGAACATGAAATCACAATTCAAAGAGCAAAATTATTTGTCATCTTATCAATTGCTATTATTTGTCTTATAATTTATTTCTCATTGGGATGAATCTCAAGATGTATGTGAAACAGCTTTGCAAGTTTTAATGCATCATCATTGTTGTTGTCATCATCATCATAAACCTTATCATAGGATCCAAACATTTGTCCAACTTCCAATCTGGCTGCTTGCATGATGTCGACCATCTATAATGGGACCAAGATTACTTTAGATGGGAGAGGGTCTGTCAAAGGTTCCATGAGGCCACTTGGGGGCTGAAAACTACTTGTTTATGTACTTTAAGCTCATGTGTTCATGGAGGGCTTTTAACAGTTCCCCAAGATATGGTAAGAGTCCAGGTGAAGAGGGAAGGAGGAAACATGCGTATGCAACTATAAATTAGCTTGTGTGAAGACCAAGTGGAAGTAATAATGCATCTACGAATTAATCTCTGCCAATATCAAGTCTAAGAAATGTGGTTTGTTTGAGCTGGCAGAGATTAGTTGATCCAGACCTCCTGTGACCTAGGGAGGGTCATGGATTAATCACATATTCATTTGCAATGTATCAGGTCTACAGTCCTTGGCGTAGGTTGTCTATTTTCTATCTAACTCATTTTTTCTCAAAATTGAATATGTAGGTATCTATCCTGAAATCGCAGTATCTAAACATGAGCACTGGTCATCATTAGCTCCTCTCCCTTTTGAAGTGGTTATTTCTGCGGGACAAAAAGCCAAAGAAGATTCTCGGAGCCGAGGTAAGCTATCTTGGCATGACCTTTTTTCCCCCTCTCACTTCCTTTGAGCCTTAGACTGTGGGTGATTTTTAATCATAGTAAGAAATAGTTATCAGTGAAAATTTTCTATATATGCAGTGTCATTTGGAACTGATGTATATTTTGTGTTAAATAGGTGATGATGATCCTGAGAAAAAGAGCAAGCTTGTACGAGACTTGAGTGATATAACCGGAGAAGGCAATATTGAGAGTATGCTTTCAGTTGAGATGGGTTTAAGGGAACTATCTTCATTGAAGGTTGCTTTTCATTGGCATCTTTATTCATTAGTGTATTTTCATTCTGTGGTAATTTTTACATCCAAAAGCTGCTGTTTTTGGCCGCTTTATGGAGACCATCAGATGTTTGTATAGTTTAATGTTGGTTCCTCTTTTCTGTCACTTGACTTCTTTGCTTTTGTTTTTGAAGGTAGAAGATGCTGTTGTCTTTGCATTGGCCCAGCATCGGCGTCCAAACTTAGTTCGGCAATCAACTTCAGGTTTGTTATATGTTTGTTTTTATTACATGTTACTTGCTGGTGGTTGTAAACTTGTAATTAGCATCAAGTATTCATCATTGGCTGTTTATCAATACATTGTGGTCTTCTTTCGGTAGTTCTTTTCTGTACATGCACAGCTTTTTGTAAAAAGCATTCTGCATGCCATCTCCCAATAGACCAGTATGGTCAGATAAGCTTTGAATACTTCCTCTTATCACTTCCACTTTCTTTTTGATTTCTATTCCTAACACTTTGAGAGCTTTATCTATTTTCAGATCTAAAGTCACCTGGAGATCCAAAGTTTATGGAGGCATTTGGTAATGATTTATCCCTATATTTGTACCTTCCATTCTTGCAATTATTGACATGCCAGTTTCTAAAGATAAGCTCATGTGGACCTCGAGCCATTTGTAGCTGTAGTTCTAATGTGGTCGACCTGTGCTTTGCTGTCTTATGCTCATATTTTGGATAATTTTATTAAGGTCATCAAGTTTTCTTTCCTCCCCTCATTACCAAAGGTGTAATTAAGCTCATCTTTTGACACAGAACTGAACCAAGAGGAATCAGAAGACGTCTTTTTTAAGCAGGTTTGTATTCAGTCTCTCATGTCTCTATCTGGATGCCTTGCCAGTTAGCGTCTTTGTTGTTCTGGATACTTTGTACGGAAGATCATTCCTGTGTTTCCTTTGGATGCAATTAAGCATTTATCGAACTCAATTCTGGTTTATTCTTTCATCCAGGTATAAACTTATGTTTATTTTAGGTCCATGAAGAATAGATACCCAAATGGATCTTCATATGCTTCCCTGGTCCATGAATGATGTTTGGTTGCAAGTTGTTCTTGTCACTAGAACTATCTGGATTGAGTGTATACAGTACTCAATTTATGACATTGATGATGTACTTAAATTATGACATCGATAATGTTTTTCCTTTTCTATCCTTGCTAATGGCTGCTGTGCTATTGATAAACTTAATCAGCATTTATTCTACCTGCTGCTTTTGCAGTGGCATTATAGTATTATGCTTCCACCTTTTTCAGAATTGTGTCTTTGAGTAACTTGTTGATTCTTATGAAAGTTCGGTGTGAATACCTGAAATTCATGTTTAATTCTCTTTGAACCATGACCTCAGCTTGGCTTATCATGGTTGATATAATGGAGATTTACAGAAATTCAAAAAGGTTCATTCTTGCACATGTTAGAGAACATGCTTATCTTCAAAGTATCTTCCGCTCCTAAGTGGTGCTGGTTTTAGGGACATCGACATTGAAGTCACATAAAGCTTGTGGTTCGGCTTTCTGGTGTTGCAAACATGACATGCAACATTTTTTTTTTCCTGCAGGCATGGCTTATATATTTCTGGAGGAGAGCCAAAGCCCATGGTGTTGAAGAAGATATTGCAGAGGATCGGTTAGAATTTTGGATCGCAAGAAGTGGGCAGCCACAATCTTCCCATGATGCTGTCGATGGTAAACTTTTCTGCACTTAGTTCAATTTAATTTAAAGTTTTTGTTTTGGTTTGAAAGCATCCCTTGACATGTTTGCTGCCATTTCTGTAACAGTCCCTGCATACACGGAGGATTTGAAACCCGGGATTCCACGAATGTGTGTCCAATACTGGACCAAAGTTTGTCAGTCTTTCATCTTTCGTAGCTGCAGAGTCCTGAAACAACAGGATAGTAAACAAATAGGGAATAAGGAGAGAAGTCATTGGCATGTTCATTATATAACAGTGAGGGATTTTTGGATATATGCCCCTGTAAACCACCATATTTAATGTATGTCCCTGACTCCCACATATTGTTATAAAAATCCTTGACATCTTTAAAAAGGTTACAACTATACTCTTTTGTCAAAATGCCATGAATTCTAACCAAATGTACCTGAAAGATTCTGGTATTTTTGAATATACACCCTGACTTCACCAGAGTTGATGCCTTCTATTGAATCTTTGTGGCATATTCTGATAGAGGTCACAATATTATGATCAGGATGGTATAAACGCAACCTTTTTAAAGATGTCAGGGGTATGTATAACAATATCCAGTTAAAGATGTCAGGGGTATGTATAACAATATCCAGGAGGGTATACATATATGGTGTTTTCCAGGACTACATGTACAAAAAACCCTAACAGTAAATAAAACCAACTTCAAATACATATCCCAATGAAAATAACAACTGGCCATACCTGAAGACAAATTTGGACCACAAAAACTTGTCTTAAATTCACTACTGTTGGGTGTTTGGGCCTAAAAAATTTAAAGTGAAGAGCATGAGGCTTGTCTCAGTAGAGTCCTCTACACCTATTTCAACATAATTACTACATGCTTATATTTCACTACTGAGGAGATCAACCTAAGCATGTAGATTCCATAATTTCATACTTGCTGAAAATGGAAGAGTAAATGTACATGATCAATCAGAAAAGTTAATTTAATTTTCATGCTTTACTCATGATGGATATAAGAACTTTTTTATCATAAAGCTAATCATAAAGCACATGGGAAAGATTCCCCGGAACACATCAAAATGGTAAGGGCTTTCTCTGACATCTTTTATGAGTTCATCTTTAGTCAGTTCTCATCTTTAGGTCTTTCTTCCATGATGCACCGGATTGGCACAGATTGGATTAGATCGGCTGATCCGGTCGGATTTTGGACCAACCATTCCTATCCCATGCCCCGATCGTCTGCCCCGAAGCCGGGATCAGATGGAGCAGATCGGCCGGATCGAACTGGATTGGCCGATCTGGTTAACAATGGCTAGTTTCGAACTAGGGGGTCTATATAAACCCCAAGCCCATTCTCCATCCCCCCCAATCTAACTTCTCTCTCTCTCTATATATATATATATATATACATATATCTTCTTATAAACTCTCGCTCTTTATTCCCATTTCTCTCTCTCTCTCTCTCTCTCAAATTCTCCTCTTTCTATTCTCATTTCTTACATTCTATTTTTAGGTTTCTATCACTGATTATATCTCTTTCTCTCTCCCTCTCTCTCTTTAAGCTTTTTCTCTCTATAATTTAAACTTTAAACTCACTTCCCTCTCTCTAAGCTCTCTAAGTTGGCCTTGTGAAGTGGCACTCTATAACGATCGCATGGATTCTTCATGGTGCTTTGTTTAGTAAGTTGTCTTTCTATAACACACTCTCTTCTCTCTCTCTAACATCCTTATCTCTCTAAATTTTCCTTTCTTGTTCTTTTTTTTCCCTCTTAGATAAATTAATATTAACAATATTCAAGAGTAAATAAAATGAATATGTTTCCATGTTGCGATTCAGAATAAAATTGAGAAATATATACTTCTCCTTTATTTTTTTTACTGATGGTTATTTAGTTCAAGATAGAAGTGACAATAACTCATTCAATCGTATACCTCCTTTGGCACTAATGACATATTCTCATAATACAAGATTATACTGAAATGTTTATCAATGTACGATTAGGCCAAATGAGAATGTAGTATTAGTACCAAAGGGGTATGTAATCCCATCATTGACAAAAGATTTCAATAAATGTAAGTGATTGAAGGACCCCTATTGTCACTTGTATGCAGAATCAAATAATCATCAGCAAAAAGATAAAACAGTGATAATACTATTTGTATTTAAGAGGGAAAAAAAGTAGAACAAGATGGATAAAATTTTAGAGATGAAAGATAGAGAGAGAATGTGTCATTGACAAAAGATTTCAATAAATGTAAGTGATTGAAGGACCCTTATTGTCACTTGTATGCAGAATCAAATAATCATCAGCAAAAAGATAAAACAGTGATAATACTATTTGTATTTAAGAGGAAAAAAAAGTAGAGCAAGAGGGATAAAACTTTAGAGATGAAAGATAGAGAGAGAATGTGTTTAATAGAGAGACCACTTACTAAAGAAATAAAGATAGATAGAGTTTGAGTTACACAAGCTAGAAATCAAGGTAAAATCTGAAATTTTGATCTTTTATATATTTTTAAAAATTTTAGGTATTTTATTTAATTTTGCTTTCCTCTTTGCTCCTCGATTTTTTTTCAATGGAAATATGATAAACCATTAGTCATAGTTCATTGTTCTATCGTATAAATCTATAGATATTATTGTCATCATTGATCACATCATGGTTTGTAATCTTCATGTTCCTTCTTAATCATAGTTCTTACATTCTTGGTATTCTTTCCTTCATGATCAGTTTTTCTATATATATTGTATTGATAAATAAGAGATAAGTTTTTTAATTCATATCTGGTTCCCATCTGTGTTAATTCATATCAGAGATCATATCCAGAATTCATATCAGAGATCATCTCAGTTCATTTTTTGCTTTCAGCTATCTTAAATCACATGATGTGGTCCCTTTCTAACTTAAGGAGTGACAGGGATAACTGTTCACTGTGGTCTGAAAAGTCTACTTATAGTAGATAGATTGCCCATTGGCTCAATGCCTCAACGTGTCTGCCTGAATATCCAGGCTAGTCTCTAGATACTACAGTGGGAGAGGCAGGTTATCAGGTTAAATCTTAAACAGTTCTGAATTATGTTATCTTCATTAAAATAAGCAGGAACACACTTAAGTGAATCCCCAACACTGCCTAATCGGTCATGTCTTGGGCTTGGAATTTAGGCTTCGTAAGAAAGGACAATTCGTGTCCTTACTATGTTATGGTTGACAGTATTGGCCGATACTGATACTTATCAGCCGATATGTGTCATATTGTTTTCAAGGCATTGCCTAAGCGACAAGGCGCTCCCTCATGCCCAAGGCGACCTGGTGCCTAGGCGAGCAGCCCATTAAGGCACTTGCCTAGGCCGCCTAGGTCCGTCCAGCCCACTTAAGGCCCGCCCAACCCACCTTGTTGCAGAAACAACCAGCCTTTGTTTATGTCTAATTTAATCATTAGAAAGAAGTTGAAGGGCATTTTCATATAATTGATCATATTTACATCAGAAAGGGGAAATAGATGATCGAACTTCCCACTTCGCATGAGATTCTTCTGCCGGGGGGTATCCTTTCCTTAAATTCTCCTCTCAAATTTAGACATGTCACTATGTTTAACAGTTGATAAGTGGAGAATTGACATTAGTATGTTGGTTTGCTTATGGTTTATTCAAATGTATCTTATACTTGTCTTTCGTTCTTTACATGGTATAATTTATTAACTAGTAAATTTCAGGTTGAGTTTTTGTTTTCCCATCTTGATTGACATACTTCAAAGTTTTCATTGTGTTTTTCCTTAATTCATTTCTTAATATTTGTCACAAAGTCTATTTTTTTTTCCTTTTACACTATTAATGTTGAGTATTGTGAATGCCACCTTTGTATATAAATAAAAGTAGAATTTTATACGGTGGAAAATTTAGATAGTAATTCTCTTGAAACATACTAGATTATATAAACTAGGCTTAGCTTAGGCGCCCCGCCTTGTCGTTTAAGCAATGAGGTGATAGGCCATTGCCTTGATCGCCTTGGACGCTTTGACAACAATGACGTATCGATATCAGTGGATATCGATATGATACTGGGGGATTGCCCAATACCAGTCATTTGTATTTAAAAAAAAATGAAAAAAACTTTTATTGGCCGGTATTGGGCCAAAATGCACTGGTATCGTTCACCCCCCATATTGGTACCGATACTGATGCTGCCATCCTTGTGACTATGGCACTAGTGGTGCTTTTAAGCCAGTGTCCCCTCTATCCCCAAGGGATATAGATCATAGAGTAATGCTTGCTGCACTGAGGGTCAGTACAGCAAGCTGAGTTATCTTGCAATGTAAGATGCCATTTGTCCACGTGGGTAAATGTCACATGGGTTGGACAACTTTTTTTTACAGGTAGGCTAGACAAACATTAAATGCGAGTAAGTAGTTTTGGGTATGACAAATACTTTGTGGGCATGACAAATAGTGTTTGTCATGTCCACGAAATATGTCACATCCGAAAAATATTTATCACGCCCATAAATCTGTACACACACGTAGGGATGACAAATACTTCTAGGCATGACGAATACTATTTGTCATATCCACGAAGTATTTGTCATGCCTACAAAATGTGTTACGTCCAAATTTTTTTACACATACGCATGCCCACGAATTATTTGTCATGCCCACATGTATTTGTCATGCCTAGAATCCTATACTCACATTTAATGCTCGTCTGACTCACTTATGGAAAAAGTTACCTAACCCATGTGTCACTTGCCCACGTGGACTAATGACATCTTGCATTGTAAGATGACTCAGATCCACCTGCCCACGTGGACTAATGACATCTTGCATTGTAAGATGACTCAGATCCTCAGTGCAACAAGCTTTACTCATAGATCATATGGGTCTGTCGACTCTATCCCACTAATCAAGTGATGTCACTTCTTATCGCAAATTAAAAAAATAATACAAAAATTATTGTATACATTAATAATTTGAACCTTTCATTCATAAAGTCATGACTATGAATAATCAAGATTTTAACATATATAAATCATTTCGTTCTTCTGTCATCAACAGAATCAACATGTCTCATCTTCTTTTTCATTTTCATGATATGTTTGAAGTTGTGTTCAATAATCATATGATGTGAAGAAGAAATCGTAGTTGAGGAAATCATTAGTCATGTTCAAGTCCTCCATTCTCTTAAAAATTGACTAACATTGGATGCGCTAAAGGAGTGTTATCAGGTTATATGACAATTGAACATGGTTGATCCTGGTTTCTATACATAGTTTGCATATCAATACACTTTTGATGCTTTCATATGTCTCTTAGATTTCATCTTTGGTTGGTTGGCATTTCTGTTTTCAGTGGAGCGAGGTCTAATAGAGATGAGGAAGCTAGGGATTGAACAGCAGCTTTGGGAAGCATCACGTAGGGAAATCGACCAGGCACCTTTTGACGCTATTCAGAAACCAGTCACAGACTTAGAAGCACCATCATGACCGTCTCAGCAACTCATTGTTTACTGAAAGGAGAAATGTCGTCCAGGTTGCTCAATAACGATCTACCTTTCAAACCTTCTCAGATGTCATAATTTTGTAGAGCATCAATTTTCATTTGATTGTAAAGTGATCATAGTTGTTCGTCCTCTATACGTGGGTGGATGCCATTTATGGGCTTGTATTATTCAGCTATCGGAATGGACTTAGGTCAGTGAAAATTTTGTCAAGACAATTTCTTCCAGAGGGAATGCTGCAATGAAATTTATCTTCTTGTCTGCTTTCTGAGCCCTCTGGTAGGACATTTTTCTCGCGTTGTCGGTTAGAAACACACAAACCAAGAGCCCAAAGCACAAGAAAGTTGAGGCGGCCCCGAGGTGCAGCTGTAGGGGCCCTGTTCGGTCGGACAATGGTGTCTCTTCAGAATTTCTCGAGCTTGGAAGCTCGTTGAAAACTTTTTCAATTAGCTAGTGTGGCCGGTGATCATTTGATGTGATGTGATTGCGACGTAACGAGCTACGAAACATGCCAATCACCGAAAGCCGTATTATCCGACCCAGGTCATGGCTGTGACGATACTGTTACTACACTTGGCCTTCGTTGGATTAATTGCCACTCTGTGCAGCCATGAGTACCATGTTATAGAGTCTGACGCAAGTAGTTCTGTACCAGGTTCTCTTACGTCAAGGAATGCTAGGTAATTGTAAGATGTCATGTTTGTTTGGTCAGTTAGTCAGTCCAGTGGAACTGGACTTAGTCCCCAACTGCAAGGAGTTGGGATTGAGTTGGCCCAAAGCCTTAAGATTTACTTTGAAGAGATTTTTCCGTACTTGATGTAATACGTCCGCCGAGCAAGCGATGGGTCCATGGAACTCGGGAGAGGCTGTTTACGAATTGTCCAAAAAAGCGAGAATTTTGCCCAGAGGACGAGAGTTCTAAGGGTTGATGCTCACTTGTATGCACTGCGGGTGGGTTTGAATCCACCACCTCCCCACCCATGGCGGGGAGGGTGTACTGTTACGCCACAGGTGCGGGTACAAATAAGATGTCATGTTGGTGGTGGCTGTATGATATGACTTACCTTACATGTTACAACTTACCGTAAGAATATGTGTTTGTCAGTAGGTGTGACTACTGTCAGTGGGACAGTGGGAGCAACCTTGCTGAACATGCTCTTCTTTGGAGTTAGAAGACCAAAGACCGAGTGAAATACGACAATGCTAATCTAAGGCGCCAAAGGTGTGCCTCCGATTATGGTTCTGTGCAAAAAAATAAAAAATAAAAAAGGAAAAAAAAAAGGAAAAGAAAAGATCATGTTTACGCGCCTATTTCAGATTTGGGTAAGAAGGAATGAGGAATGTATCCCTTCAGAGGATAGCCTGAACCCAACGCGTCAATGGAGCAAAGGTTTCGTCTCATGGCATCCGAGAGCGGCGTGGCTTCCCGTCCCACCCACGAGACCGGTCTTTGCTCTGGTCAGTTTGAAGTATGTGTGGATAGAAAGAGGACATGGTTTCTAAGACTGCAAATGAACTTAAACTTCCGATGAACAGCTCATACGACTACTCAATAATAGTTCGACTTGGCTCATTTATCAAGCTAAGTAAATAAACTTGAACAAAAATTTGAGTCCAGTACGTTAAATGAGCAAGACTTGAACACGGGCGAGTTTGACTCAATTACGTTCATGAATAAACCCATTTTATAAAGTTTTCTATCAGATAACTGAGATTCAAACAACTTGGTACTCACTAAGATCTGACCCGTGTTCATAAATTTAAATGTAAACAAAAAAGGGCTAAATCTATCATAGGAGAGAGAGAGAGAGAGAGAGAGAGAGATTTGGCCCTCTCACAGACCAACTCATTAGGGGTTATAAGCTTTCATATTAGCTCGTCCTTGATAATCCTCTTTTGGTTTTTTTAGGGGTTAACATATAAACTTTGATACGAGGACGTCCTCGCCAATCGGCCTATGAGTTGTCGTTATTTCGACCTTCTTTTATAAGGGGAAGTCACATGCTTAAGGATTTTGAATATGTAAAAATACCTCATCTGTAATATGTGGATTATAAAATTGTTTCTCAATTGTCTATATAACTATAAGTGCGGAAGAGTTACAATTTATGCAAAAGCATTTCCCGCTAAAAGAATATTCAGTGTGTTGTAAAATGTCAATAAATATTATTAAAATACTATAAAGCCTGTTGCTCCTTATGTTTAGAGTGCTGAAAATTATTTTGCGATAGTTTTCTTCATTTAGTGTGTTGTAAATGACCGCATTTTAAAAACCATATTGACCCCTCACATTTCTAGTCTCCCGTTGCGATTTTCAGTCTAAAATTACTGAATATTAAATTGAACAAAGGTTCCACATTAAAATCGGTGATTCAAAAGTAATTTACGGCATTTTGTGTTAAACCAATGGTCCCCTGGCGTAGAAATACTAGAAGAGTGAGGGTGGGAGATTACGATCTCATCCTCTAATCATCTCATCCTTATACGATCGAGATCATCTAAATCGCTTGTTCTATATTATTTGTATTTTCCTCAATCCAATTTTTTTTAAAAATAAGGAACTTCCTCTTTTCAAGGTCCCACTTCTCTTCTGCCCCATAAGAGATGCTCCAATAGAATTAAGTGAAAAGCAAAATGCATAGAGAAAATAAGATAGAAGTTCTTTTCCAGATTGATGGGCCCATCTGATCTGATCGTCCTCTTTCCTAAGGCTAATACTTGCTGCAAGGCTCAATTGCAATGCAGTTGCAACCGTGGTCGTCCGATCGTGAGATCGAATACTGCGGAGTTACTATGTCATCTTACAGAAGTAGAACAGGCCTTAAAACTCCTGTGCCGTTCGATCCTGTGATGGGGCAGCAGTTGTAACTACGTTGCAACTGAGCATGGCAGTAATGTGTTACTTCCCAACATGTGGGACCCACGGTCGTGGCAGCGTAGGCCCATTGGAGAAAATAAAGCTGCGCTGGTCAGCCTGGCCCATCAGGCCTTGGTGGTGGGCCGCGTTGGTGGGCTATACGGTTGTTCCATGCCACTTCACCTCCTCCATCTCCATCCGTGAACGCATGCTCAAGGAGCAAAAAGTGGGGGAGGCCCACGGGCCCTCCACCACCACCTTTCTTCTGAAATCATTACGCGCTGTGCTGCCCTGACAGCATCATTACATTGGAGTTGAAAGTTGTTTCCTTTTATTTTTCTCTCCAAAAGTTTAAAGAAACACACAAGAAAGCACATTCTCTTTTCTTGGTTGGAAAAACTTGAAAAAACAAATAAAATTATTAAAGATTAATTAGAACTCTTTCCCTGACATTATCTTTCCCCCCGACTATCTGCCACCTATTTTGTGAAAAGACTGTTTTTTTTGTCCTTTCCCTAGCACCATTAATTTTTTATGTAAATTTTAGTTTTATCCTCTATTTTTTGTTTCTCATGATTGACACCTTAACATACTGACACGTTAACGGAGTTAATTTGTCAAGATGTCGATATCCTAATGTCTTAACACTTTAGTATATACATTAAAGGCTAATACGCCATCAGTTCATTACCTTTAGTTACTTGAGGGGGCGGAAATTAAGTCTCTCAGAAAAAAAAAAAATCCAAAGTAAAAAAAAATAGTGTCAGACTTCTTCCGATAGAGACCCTAGTTTATCTTTCCAATAGAATATCACTTGAAATTGTGCCAAAGAAGTGTCTTCCCAATTTTGCTGTTCGTCAGACATCCTTATGAAGAGAGTTTGCCACACGTCCTAACCTCCGACCATTCGGACGGATCATACATACCTGTTTCCATGAAATCATTGTAATACCAAGAGCAAACCCAACTGAAAAGAGCGTTGGGTTCACAGTCGAAGTCTTGACATGTGCTCTTAATTTCAAGTTCCAATCATCACCATCATCATCATCATATAATGTTAAATGGTATAATCATCTTCATACATCCAATTACATAGTAGCATATAGTACATATCCAACCAGGTTTATTCCAAGAGAAGAGGTCTTCTCGATACGTGTTTGGAGAGAGTCCAGTATTATTGAGAAGGGGAGAGTCCAAGCATTTACTAAATTTTAAGATTATACGAGAAACTTTTTTGTAATATTCGACTTCCTCCCCTTCTCATTACTACTAGATTTCGATACAAACGTATATTAAGAGGATCTCCTCTCTTATTCCAAACATGTAAGAAGCAATTGCCCTCGTTTCACAGCTCAAGGAGAGAAGACGTGTGGGAGAGGAAGAAGAAGAGGAGGCTCCCCCCTGGTTGCTTGCGAAGACACGAGGGCGTCCCCATGGCGCAGCTAATTATACCAAGAGCCAAAAAGAAAAGACCGGCTTCTCCACCTCATTTGCGTAATAACAATGTCGTAGGTATTAACAACGAGAAAGCCACTTTTCCTCCCCACGAGCCCACAACATCACACATAATGATAGCCACAAGGAAACTAGAAAGGTGGGCATGGAAGAACAAGGGGGTACGTGAGAGAGCAGAAGGGCTGGAAGAGCCAAAAGGAAGAGCAAAAGGAGGGGAACAAAAGCTTCAGCTGGCCGGCTGGCTTTGCTTTCTTTCTCAGCAAGGCTCCAAAGAAGAGAGAGTCGTGAGAGAGGCCAGAAAGGGGCGACCCCACCCTGTTTGCTCGGCATGCACGCCGATCCGTCGGAAAAAATGGGAATCCGTAGCTAATGCTGGGTTTTGAATTGGATAATCCGTCGCTAATTCCTACAAACATTTGATTATATAGCAAGTATGGACAAGGCCAGCTCGAAGTGTGCGGCGGGTTCTGATCAAACAAAGGTTGTAGGCTTTGTAGTGTTGAAGACTTTGGGGTGGTGCCTCTGTGTTCGTGCTGCTGCGCGTGTTAGAGGGGCGTGTGGGGAAGAGCTAGCTGTGCGCGCTGCACGAGCGTGGTGTGGGGTCGAGACTTCATGCGTTGTTCCCAAGAGGGGAAATGGGAACTCTAAATAAGGAAGAGGATTAGATTAACCAATTGCTCGCCTTCTCCCTATTAAATTCATCTTTCTTTTTTGAAAAGAGATCTGACCCCTCTCCTCCTCTAAGTATTGTTAGATTCATGTCCAACACACAGTACTGAGAAGATCTATTCTATTCCTTTTTCCTTCTTTTATCTTTACTTGTTACCCGCCATTTCCTCGATCTCCTTCTTTTTTAGTACTGTTTTAAACAAACTTAAAAGTGCAAGCTTGCCAAAAAGAAAGGCATAGGTCGAATTTATCATTAAGGGCACATTTTGATAAATGTGAAGTTCAAAAATCAATAATATAAAACTTGTCATAAACAATTATATATATTTTAAAAGAACTAAAAATATGTCACATCCTTTGGGCGGAGTCTGAAGCATTATAACAACTCAAGTAAAAAAATAACGATGATTGCAAGTAAAGTTTCATTCAACTCAGGAAAGTTGCATTTAAACTTTTACATCCTTGTTCACATTTTATCTTAAGATTACCTCCTTTTTCTTCCCCACATTACCATGCAGTATCAAATATAAACTAAACCAAAATCATGGTCTCATAACTAGAACTCTGGCTAGCTATATCAAAAGTACCGGATGAAATCAAGTTGCTCTTGCCGATCTCCTGCAGCGCCTCTTGCATTCAGTTCCGGATCGAGCAATGGCAATTGGAAGTGGAAAGCTCACCCGACAGATCGAGTTAATCCTCTGAGCCCTTTTCCCTGAACACCACCTTTTCCCTGGTTCTGCTGGTGCATGCATTTTTGATGTTACAGGTCCCAACTGCTTGACCTGCCAGACCAGCAGGGGGACAACATGACTGGCATCCGCCCACATGTGCCACAGCTTTTCCCCTCTTTCTTTGCACGCATGGCCTGTGTGGCATGCGGATACATATAGTCTAAGGGAAGTCACATAAGAGGAAGAACTAAATTAAGTGTTCAAAGATTTTATAACTAATGTGCATGAGTGCATGGTTGTTTAGCTAGCTATGCTTGTGATGGCATTGTATCTGCATAAATTGAACAGACATGTCTTATATCTAAACTTTGTTGATTTTAGAGAGAGTACTAAATATGTCTACCTGACACTGTTATAAGGACATCGTTTAAGTTTAGATGAGATCCTTTAGATTTTATTTTTAAACTCTATTATATTTTCACTTGCAAAACTAAGGACAAAACTCTATTTTATTCACTTGCAAAACTAAGGATATCTAAGAAAGCAGAAAGGAAGGCCAGGCCAGGCAAGAACAAACATGTGCTGCACATCACACTGATCAAAAGGAACGACACTACCAACCCCACTCATCATGGGTGCTGGAGCTCCACGAGCTGCCCATAATTGCTCAATCATTGAAACCCTAGCATGTGCTTAGGAGCTTAAAGGAGGGAAAGATGGTGGTTTAGGTTTGTGCTTAATTTTTATTACAAGCCAGCAAGAGCTGAAAGCTGTCGGAAGAATCGGTCAGGTCTTGGGTATGTATATTGTTGATAGATAAAACCAAAAGTAGGCTCTATAGCGTCTGTTAGCGAGAGAAATTAAGATATAATATAAGACTACCTTGATTCTTGGGGAGTAAGATTAGGAGTAAAAGACTATATATCTTTCTCAGACGAGAACAAGAGATAAATTAAATGGGATTTTGATAAAATTTAGTAAGAACCACAGTGGCAAGATTAATTATCTCTGTGTCCTCCTGAGATCACATTTGAGATATACTCAATATAATTGGTGCAGAAAATTTTGGTGTTTTTGTCACCCTAAAGCCAGAACCTTCAGTTTCATTCTCTAGCTAATCACTTGTTTCTTGCAATGGACTAAAAATATTTTAGCTTCTGTGAAGTGCTTCAAAATTATCAACGTAGTTCATTGTCATACCTACATTGTAATATACATGACAACCGTGCGTAGCATAAGACAGTAAAGTGGAAAAACTTCCAGAAAACATGGTATTACTGTCATTACGGGAATTGCTGACATGGTGGTCATACATACTTTCTTCGTCTTTCTAGATTTTAATTGTATTAAATGAAAGAAAGTTGGTCTAAACTAAACATTTGGTCCATCTAGTAAAGGAGTTTCAACCACAATGAGAGGAAACATATTAGTCACTGCATGGATTTCCCTTAACCACACATCTCCCTCACCAAGGATTCCTCTTTTCACTCCAACTTTTTCTAGATATAGATTCTTCCATTGCTATGAGGGTGTAAAAAAACCTCTGTTTGCCTAGGGACTTGGGAACACACTGCTCCTCACGCACCTCCAAGGAGATAACATATCATCCACAGAGACTGACATCTTATGAAGCAAGATAAGTGTAAGAAGTTTTCTTGCTATACTACATATTCTAAGGACACAGATTGGGGGGGTGTGCATATCTCATTTGTTGATGAGAGTTTTGAACTTTTGGATCTATTGACCAGAATGCTAGAGCACTACTCAAAAGCAATGTATATATTACATCAGCATCTGGATGCAATGACAAGGGAGCAAGATTTGCACAAGGCCCCTTAGGAGAGATGTGCTACAATGGTGTCTGATTGTATTCGGTCAATATTAGAGGGTATTTCTTCAAAAAAAAAATCTCACACAGAACTTTTTCCAACTCCACATGAGGGATTTTTCTAAAAAAATCCCTTCCTCCTCTCAATACTGATAGTGTTGAGTCCTTGGATGTATTGAGAGGATCCAAATTGTTAACAAATGGATAAGACTTCTTGTATGTCAAATGAACTTAAATAAAGAACTTAACTTGTAACACTCCTCAAATATAATTAAATTGTATCTCTAAACATCGATGTACCTTTTCGAATATTCGTTCAGTTCTTTATAGGAACTCTATCGTTAATCATGCTTAATTGAGAGTAGTACTAGAATGGGTGACTACTCGAAAAATCTTTGCTCTAGAGTCAATTACTACTAAAAAGATAAAATCGTGAGGCCTATGGACCAAAGTGGACATACCTTGATACTGTGGAGTACATGATGTTACAGAATGATATAACACTCCTCAAATACAGTTAAGTTGTATCTCCAAATATCGAGACACTTTTTTTTAGTATTGACTTAGTTCTTTACAAGAATTTCATAGTTAATCGTACTTAATTGGGAGTAGTACTAAGATGGTTGATCATTCAGGAAGTCCATACTCTGGAGCTAATTAAAAAGGCAAAATCGTAAGGCCCATGGATCAAAATAGACAATACCTTGATGTTATGAAGTACAGGACATTATAGAATAGTATTAGATAGCTAGTCTAAAAGAATAAGAATAAAATTCATTATAGGGACCATGGCTACTTATAAGAGCTTAAAGTTAATAAGACTAATGAGGGATAATAGAGTCGCTATAGCTTACTTACAAGAGATTAGGTGGAAGGGATATAGAGCAAAGGAAGTTCATGGCTTTAAGATATGTTATCCAAGCAAAGGTACCAACAAAGGTAGTGTAGCCATTATGTTAGAAAAGATTTAAAAGACAAAATTGTAAATGTTGAGAGAAAGGGTGTCCTATACACATCTTTAGTGCATTTAATTATATTAGACTAGCCTACTGATACGTAATTTAGTTAGCCCATTAGAGAAACCTGTTAAGTTTGAATTTCCAACATAACTTTTTCTGTTGTTCTCTAAATGGATTAACATTAGGTGCCTTAGAAAGAAATTAAATTAGGTATAGCTTTCATGTTGAGTACATTTTCTAATTTTATCATTTGGAGGGTCAAATTTGAGAAACACTGTACGAGGGTCAGTTTTGAAAATAATTAAAAAAACAACATCTATGTTCTTACTTTCTTAGTTTGAATTGAATCGAGTAAAAGTTACATTTGTGTTGGCTAACCTACGATGAATGGGGCATTTGTAGGACTTGGACTAGTTAGAAATTTCTAGAAATAGGTAGTGGATTCATCCATAAATTCATTGAAATTTGAGGGCTCTTTGAGAGTTTCTGCTTAAGAGATGGGACTCATAAAGCTCCTCATAATAGGAGAGAGGAAGAGCTTATATGGCGTTTGGCTTTTCTTTCCTATAATTTTGCCTTTAAAATTTTAAAACAAGTTGCTTTTTGACACTTTTTAAAAGTGATGTAAATCTCTTCTTGACCTGTTTGGCAGAAGTACTATCATAAATTTTAAAAATGAAATAGACCTATTTGGCAAATTCTATGTCAACATAATTTTTAAAAGTTAATAAATTATCTTTTAAAATAGGATAAGCACATCAAATCATGTCTTCCTTATCCAAAAAATAACCAAGTTCAATCTCAGAAATGACATAATGTATTAAAAAATGCATAAGTTCACTCTTACAAATGTTCAAAATAATAATAAAAAAAACCTCATCTATCTATGTCGCCTATTCTCATAATCTGCCTATGTCTGCAATGCAATGTTATTATGAAGTTCTTTGCGATGATGTCATTGTTCAGAATATACTACTAAACACTGATGTTCTTCATGTCGGATTGTTTGTTGCCTTCTCCTTTCAACTTCTCTATCTATTTCATCTCCATGTTCTCTTTCAGTGTCAAGTCAAATTTCATCTTTTCCATCTTTACTATCTCTAATAAAAATTAAGTAGTGCACATACAACAATAACTATCTTCATTTGCACATCAACAAGATATTCAAGAGGTTTGATAAAAATTCAAAAACATTCTTTAAGAACCCAAACATATGTTCAATGGCATTTTACAATGAAGCATGTCATATATTAAAAAAGTCTTTATGATCCTACAGAGTTGAGTGACATGGACCAAATTCTTTTAAATGATGCCTGTGCAAGAAATTGTAGTGTATTTGCATAACCCGCATGGACAAGATAATATTTACCTAATGAAAAAGGACATGATATTATCAACTATACAAATATTTAATTTATGTTTTATATGAGTTACCTTCTTGGACATAAATCCTGATTTTAGAGCACTGTCCAAAACTGCAGCATCAATAGCAGAACCCTCATATCTAGCATTAACATAAAGAAAGCGCCTGTGAAAGGAGCGCACGGCCATAACGTTTTGAGATGCATGTCCTTTGCAATTGCGATAAGAAAGTCTATCATTAGCTAGATGTTAGTTAATATATCTGTCCCATCAATAGTTTCAATACAATCCTATATGGGACAATTAATATCCATACAAAAATTAGATTAATAATTAACTGTTAAGAGATGTACGTAAACTATTAAGGCCATCCCTTACAGAGAACTTATTGGGGTTAGTGGGTGCTCCATGGTTTGCACCATGAGGGCCATCCCCTACAGAGGACTTTACGGTGTCGAGGACACTCGTAAACTACCATCCAGACCTGCATTTCCAAGTGGTCAAGAAAGGAGAGGAGGAAGGCAAAGAAGGGATGGAGACGACGACCTTGAGGATAAACAAGGGAGGGGCGCCAGAGGAGCATTGGTCTCCCGAAAACACTACAGGAAGAAGAAAAAAAAAAAAAGAACAATTATATATATATACTTAAGTTTGCCTTGATCCATCCCGAGTTGCAGTCGGACTGAGTTGAGGGAGGTGAAGTCTTCCAATCCGGATTGACTTCTGTGAGATAGGACCTTTAATTTGAGCGAGTTGGTCTAGATATTTGGTGAAGAGGTGGACTCGGACTCTACAGCCCCTGCACTCACTGTTAAGATTATTAGGGGTTCTGACTTTTAGGACCGCCCTCAGATTGAGTCTAGGCCAGGTCTTGAACAAATAGCTTTAGCTTGTCTCGACGGGATGTGGGCCCCCATAACGATGCGTTCAATAGGTTACAAGTGGAATAATTAATTGGGCCGGTCCACTAGCTTTTTAGGCTTGGCAAAGTTCGTCTCCTTCACATGCCTTTCTTGTTTCCATTGTAAGCTTATAAAATTGGTACAAATTGCTCAAAAGTAGTGTTGAACCGAAAATAAAAATAAAAATGTTGAACCAAATGCTAGAAGATCGAGGGAGAAGAGCAAAGGAGCAGGAGTACGAGAAAATCACTAAGATACGAAAGTAATGGGGATTTACATATGTATGCCTTTAGAATGTATTATTTTTCATGCACTCACACATTCTTTATATTATCATATACACCCTCATAGTAAACTACATGTAGCATTACCATGCCCTGATGTTTGTTCACTATTTAACTTCAGCCGGGTCAAGAGAGGAGAAAGACTAATTTTCCCTTGTTTAACCTCCTTACATAAGCTTTCATATTCTCCTATATGTCCCCGAAAACATTATATTTTACAGTCTAGTTACACTTTTAACATAATATTCCTTCATTTCTGACAATATTAGAGCCAGAGGGTTATAACCAACTTAGTGTTGCTCATTATGAGGGTACACGTGGTAATGTAAGGAATATGAGGGTATAGTAAAATATGAAAGATTCTGAGCTTAGCAGTTGTAAACCTATGACCTACCTCTACTGTCGAACCTCTCCTTGGAATAACTCTTGTCAAAAACATTACTAACCTTGCCTTTTAATTGATCTGGTGCTAACCTCTTGACCCACTAGTTGATCGATGTTAAGGCCTTGTTTGGACGCAACTTAATAAAATGCGAATAAGTTTATCATGAATGTATTTATCGTAAAATCATTTATTATAAATATGCTTTTTATAATTTCATGTTTGGTTCGTTTTACATAAATTTAAGTGAAATTATAATAAATCTAAGAGAGACTCCAACGTAACCCAACTCTTAGTAGGTTTATAAAAAACATGTTTATGAGATTATTTTGAATTCACGGCGAACTCCAGTGAATTTATGATAAACTTATTCTTTTACAATTCAAATTAAGGTTACAGTGAAGAGTATATTTTTCATATATGTAAACGCACTTAAGAGTTGCATCCAAAGAAATCAAACTCTTTTCTTCCTCGCAAGAGCGACCATAGGAGAAACAAAACAAAAGCCTCGTACAGAATACCAGCAAGTTAGATACCTAAACTTCAGAGTACCTGAAGTATTTTGAAATGCGGAACTTTTGAATATTTCTTAAAGCTCTCTTTGTGCCATGGATGGTATAAGAACCACAAATTTATAGTTTTAAGTGAGAAAGAGCTGTTGTGGGAAAAGTTTCAAGCCCTTTAATATTAAAAATGACTAGCTAAGGGCTAGTTTTTAATCTTAAATTTGCGTCAGAACCAGGAACTATTCACGTATTCTTTTCACTTGCTAATAGTTCTCTATAGATCTATCGACAGTTTTGCAATTGCCATCTGGTAGAGAGTCTTCTTATAGGAATATCGATAATCTATTCTAAAATGTCCGCATTTTTTGAGAATGCTTCTATTTTACCTCCATTTCCTCTGATTGCGTATACTTTTCAACTTTGAGAAATCATAAGTTTTAATATGTATTTTAGATGGAATTAGCTAGTCTTGGTTTTTCTATTCTTGAAGTCTTCTATGTCATATTCGTCACTTTTACATATTCAGACTTAAAGGGGTTGGTTATTTGGTGTGTGATAAAATATTGTGAAATGACGTAAGAAACTATGAATCAGTGTTTTCTTTATGTTTTGGTTGTTGTAATTTATGTTATTTTTTTATAGGTTCGGAGTATCATAAATTACTATATTATAAAATTGGTTGACTTAAAATCTTCCTTTCAATTTATTTTGATTTTCAGTACTCCAAGACTACTATCCTCCAAAATCGAAAATTTTAAAATTGATGATTTTAAAATTCAGAATTTTATTTTCACTGATTCTAATCAAAATTTTACGCCATTTAACCGCATATCAGACACGTCCTAAGCCACTAAAAAATATAGAATAAGGTGATCCTATCAGATTTCAGTCCTCCTCTTTAGCCGGTTACTGCAACTACTGGACTAGGCAGATGGTAGCTCATTAGTTATGTCTTTAAGGCTTCTGAAGTTCTGATGATGTGGTCAAACTTTTTACTTATCTTGTTAGATTTGAAATTGGTTCTTTAATTTAGGCTTCCAGTTGAGCCATTTAAGCCCAAAATTGTGACAAATCTTCTTCAAACGTTTCGTAGTCAAGGTAAATATGTTAGATCACAGTGTTTAGGTTCTATCATTACCAAAATTTTCCTTGGAATCAGCATCCTGTCAAGTCTAGCTGATCCACTGAATCACAAATGAGTTAAAATTTTATTACTATATTTATATGTTTTATAAAAATATATTTTCTCCTCCTTTCCTTCTGATGACTTTTCCACTATCTTCATATTTCTAAGACTGAACAAAAAAGGGAAAAAAAAAACTTATTATATCATCTAACAAAATTATACAACAATCGAGTTCTCAGTTGGTATCTAATGAGTTCTCTAAATTGGAAGGCCGAGAGTTTGATGATGAATGAAAATGTAAAAAATTCTTTTCTACGTTAATTATGGGGTCAATAGTTTTTTTTTTTTTTAAAGTTATACTTACTACATTGGCAGCTGGCGCTGCACTGGCTACCGGTATTTTTAACAATGTTTTTACAAAATTTTTAAGCCGGCCTACAAATTTTGATTTTTTAATTTATTTTGAATCGTCATTGTACAAACATATAACTTAGATTAGAATTGGCCTAAAAAAAGTTATATTTTTTCTTTTTTTGGTTGAACTACCGACAGCAGCACCTGCCGCTAGTGCGGCAGATATGACTCTTTTTGTTTTCCCAAAATGATCGTGTTAAACTTGGGACAGTCATGTACAAACCTGAAGAGCTCTGTTAGTATAGATTTACTTCAGATGAAATCTCAAAATCGCGGTGTTGAGATTCAGAGGCACAGACTTATACGTACTGGAATCATAATTTATTTAGAAACCGATATAAGACTAATTGTCCAAAGTCACTATGGGCCAATAGCCAACACTCCCCCTCACGGCCACCATGGGCCGTAGAAATGAAAGGAGAGACGAAAGAGATCAAGATCAGGATCAACGTTCTGATACCAAGATGAAATCCCAAAACCGCAGTTTGTAAAAACCTCCTACTTAGAAGAACATGTTGACAATGTTCGTAGTGGAATTCTCTCTAACTTTAGAAATGACATTATACCTACCCGGTGCCACTAACCAAAAAAATATAATAAGATTGCACAAAATCTTCTATAACAAGAGATAAGTTTCACATGAGCGACACTCACTTGACCAAGATTTAACAATGCAATGAACTTTGCTTCTATAATTTCATTACCGGAGAACTGTCCTTGTATGTTTTCCTCCCGACAATGTGAGAGAAGCAGGAAGAGGCAGAATCATGGCAGCAGCACCCAAGATGGATTGGCCGATTCCAATGGGTCTCCTTAAGTTGTCACGGTCAAGTATGTGGTGAGGTTATCAGTCATCTGTTCTGGAGGCCGAGATGCGCTTCCCTGAAAAGGATGGAAATCTCAACCTCGTTAAACTAAACATCCACACAGAATAGTAAATAAATTCCATGTTGGTCCTGAAAACCCTGCCGCTGGTGCACTTGCCTTTGCCTTTAGCAGCACTGTTAACGTACCGTACGCACGTACTAGTCATCACAATGGGTGGTCAGGATCTTCTGTCGGCAGCAATCTCTCTCTTACTAACCAAAGTAAACGGTCAAGATCCTCTCGTGGTACCCTCTCTCTCTCTCTCTTACTGTGATTCCTTGTTGTATATACAGACAATGGCCATAACTATGTTTCAAAGTTGCACAATTCATGGGTCATTGTTCATGCCGTCCCTTCCCACTCTGGAGCCACGACCACTGGGTAGATTCTCGACATGACCACACATTCTGCGGTTTCCTCCAAAACCCAAAGCCCACCACTGTCTGATCGGAAGGGAGGAGGGGACGCCCTCCTCTGCAGTGCAGCAGCAGCTGGCTGCCCCCCTCCCAACCCAATGCCATTGTTCTGATCGCAACAGTGGGGGTGCCCCCTCTCTGCAGGGCCGCAGCAGTTGCTCCTGAGCCTGCTGATCGTCGTAGTCCCCGACACCCGTTTGCTGTGTGTGCGCTTCTTCCCACGAGCTGCCGAGGTCCTTCGGGTGCCCCCCTTCGCCATAAAGAACGTGATACCTGGTTCTCTAGGCACCAGCTGTTGGGTGGCCAAGATGGACCTTGGGTTGCTTGCATTGGGATCATGGAGGACCCTTGTCGTTTCCACAGCGGGGACAGCGTGCGTCTGTGTGTTCGTATCAAATGTTGACCATGCTGCGACAACAGCAACTATTCATATGGACATGGATATCCACATGCATACAGGTACCCATGCAGACACCATGCGCAGGCAGACACAGGGATAGGCTTGCCGAGAGAGAGAGAGAGTATCCGGTTTTATCGGCTATACATGTGCTTGAAGCCTTCATCTCGTGTTATCTTGGCTTTCTCTCGGAGACCTCCCAGCCGAGAGTATGAGAGCCAACTGGTAGGGCACCGGGTACGTGAAGAAAGCTTCTACGTACTAAGGTGCTAACCCTCCAAACAGAAAGATCATGCCATTATTAGGAAGTGTGACGCGTAGGAAATTATGAATGCTACACTTTTGTGTACCAATTGATAACAAAAAAGTGGTACTAATAATCCACACCTTGCGTATGAATTGGTACAAAGGACCTTTTGTCCTCTCGCTGCATAAGTAATTAAGCGATCACAATAGTAAATCTTGCATCAAAGGATACCCGCAGAAGAAAAAGATCTTTTATTAAAGTTACTTGGAGACAACTTTATTTTTTATATTATTACTTTTTTTGTTTCCACATAATAAGATGAGATTTATCTTGAATGATGTAAGAAAAACAGACGTATGACACAGACAATAACGACTAAACATAGTGGAGTCCACTTGGTCGCTGGGATTCCCAAATCCTGTGGAATTTTCCCTCTCACTGTGGGGCTCCTCTCCCTGCAGGTCCACCAGAGAATTTTTTCCCTGCGTATCCCCCTCTGTGGGGCTGGTCAGACATCGAAATCCGAATGAGGAAGTTGCAACGGGATAATTTGAAGTTCTTCCCACACCTCGCCCAAGGGATCACATGTGTGCACCACAGTGTCAGGTTCCCAAGTGGAGAGCTGCTGCAAACAGGGGAAGAGGGCTTTTTCAAAATGCCTTCTGCTACCTGAGGCATTTCCTCCAGTAGGGGCTGTGGGCAGAGCTCCCTGCAGGGCCTGCAACTTTCCTGTGGCCCATTCCACCTCCCCAGGAGGAGGAGGAAGAACAAAGAAGAAGCAGAAGAAGAGATGAGAGAGGAAGGGTAAACAGGCATGAAGCTAGAAATGGGAGGTGACTGCATCCCCACGCTACACTGCGTGAGGAGGACAGCCTCTTTTCACCCGGGTCAAAAACAAAGCAAACCAACTAGCAGCTCTACTGTGGATGAGTGGGTCTCAGCAGCTTCCACACCACAAAAGATGGTAAGGCCTTTCTATGTGTTTCCCCCATTTAAAATTTGTGTTCCTTGGCAAAAGAAACCATGCCCCAGACCGTGAAATGAGTAAAGAATATAAAGTAATCCCCATGCCCCATGGAATGATAATTTTCTTTAAGTGGAGTTATCTCGGGTGCCCAAAACTAAGGCCCTTCCACGGCTAGGATATCTATAGTTTTCCCCTTCACAGGAGGGAACAGCAGTGAAAAGGTCTCTTGAGGTTTCACTTAGAAAGGTAATGGACGGGAAAGTAAGAGTGCAGAAAGGTTATTTCACTTTGTTGGTATTTCCCTCATTAACCACAGTATCCAAATCATCAGCAAGTGCATGCTAACACACTACGCCACACAAGCCTAGAGTTTTATACCTTGTTATTGTGCTCTCTGTCCTCCTCTAGTTAGAGAGAAATTGTTAGATTTTATTGCATTTGGCCTTCTCATGCACAGTGATAAATATGAAAAGCTCATTAAAGAGTCTGACTGTGGATCTCATCTTACGAGCATGGGTGTTTCCTGGTGGGCATCATGTTCATCACCTGGTGTGCATAGGGCTGTCATCATTCTTGAACGCATCAAGTAATGTTGTATATATAAGACAAAAGATGGATCTTTCCATCTCCCCATCTGTAAAGAAATTGTCTCCCATAATTACTAGCCAGTACCCCACTCCACCCATCCTGGGGCCTCAAAATATGAGACTCCTCGGAACCCGGTTTTACCATTATACAGGCACCCCTCAAACACAAATTGTATGTTAGGATCAGAGTGAGTAAGTACTTGGAGATCTCATCAGCCATCCAATCAGATCCCCTTGTGATCCAATTCTATTTTCTTTACTTCCACCAAACACTGGAGAGAAATAAAAAAGCTGGGCTTGTTCTGACACTGATCAGATGCCCCTGCAGTAGGCACACAGGAGCAACCATCAGTTCCTTTCTTGAAACCATCCCCTCCCACCCTACAGTATCTGCCTGATCACCCCCTCTTCAACTCTGGTTGAGGAGAAAAAGATGTGGGAGAAGTGGGAATGCACAAAGCTACTTTCCGTATGAGCCATGAAAGCTTCTCCTCGTATGAGGTGATCTAGTGATCCAGTCTATGCCTACGTATTCTAGAGGTCGAGATCCCTCTGCGCCGCGGTGCAGTGCTCCCCACGATGGAATAAGGACATCCCTGTCTGATGCATGGAGCCAGTTAATTTAGGATTCTAGTGATAGCAATTTGATAAGCTATGATGTCTCTAATTAGAGATCAGAAACCATTAATAAGCCAACTGGATGCATCAGGTAAGGATGCAAATAACTTAAACAGTGTAGATCTATTATGCTGTCCGTCTATTAAAACTTTGTTAAATTCACCTATGTACTATGTAGTCAGTTTTCCTTTAAGGGTGACTCATTGGGCCATAGTTAAGTACTTTATAAAAGACATATAATTCATTTACTTTTGAATTTTCGAATTAAATTTTCGTACTCAGCTCCGAACATAAAAAATAGATAAAAATATTCATTTTTTTTTTACACCAACCATCTTATTCACGTATAAGACAAAAATATTTAATATTTTTCTTTTAATATATCATATTATTAATTTAAAATAAGACTTTTACTACTTAAATATTATAGAACATGAGGTTATATAATAAAAAAACTTATTTTTCATTGACAACAACTTAATAACTATTTATTACATAATTATAGTTTTTACTTAAACTTATTTAAAATCCTGATAACAAATTTTATGGATCTCTTGCCGAATCATTTTTTAATCTTTAATTATTTGATCAAATTATTTGACCATATCTTTCAAATTTTAAATTGAATTATATTCAAAGATGTTTCTGCCATATAATACCTGAATTGTATTTAACTAACTAGACAGATATACACATGGGATATCTGGATTCGATTCCGAACGATGTTCGAAATTTTCTTTCAAAGAGAGAATATTTCGCACACCCATGATAAGCCTATCTAATGAGGTGATTATTCTCGCCCATTCAAACTTTGATGAAATAATTTTACGGACAAAAAGAAACAATCCTGCTGCACAGCAGGAGGTAGGCTTCCGATCAAACTTTAAATTGAGACCTCCCAAGAAAAAGGTCAAGAAGTGAAACCAACCATTATGTACAATTTGTTCTATGTATTATTTAGTCAATTGGATAATTAAGTTCTCAACCTATCACATATATTCTATTATTTATAAGAGATTTGTATCATCTTCATTTTCCCTCTCTTCCCCACCCCCGGTTAACGCCAAGTTTTAAGGAGACGCAGGCCTAAACCATGGACATCAGAAAAGTTCAAAGAAAGGGGATCCAAAGAATTGAAGAAAAACCAGAGCAAAATCGAAGATGCTCTCCTATTTATAGTCCCGACCAAGCTCTTAGCTATTTGCTGCTAGCTCTGTGGCCGACGCCCCCCAACCCACCCATCTCCCTCTTCTGCCATCTGTGACCCGCCCATCTGCGCAAACATGCGCACTTCTTCTCCGGCATGGATAGCCCTGGCAATGGCGGCCGCCGTGCTCCTCCTATGCCTTTCCAATGGGTCGGGCTCGGGGCTTTCCCACCCGGACATGGTCCCCCAGCTACCCGGACAACCTCAGGTCAGCTTCCAGCAGTTCTCTGGCTACGTTACGGTGGATGAGAAGGAGGAGAGGGCCTTGTTCTACTACTTCGCGGAGGCAGAGGTAGATCCGCTGTCCAAGCCGCTTGTCCTCTGGTTAAATGGAGGTAAACGCCACTAGGCACCTGTTCTACCAATGGGTTTTGTTGGGGGTAGAGGGGATAACCCAGCAGTGTTTCAGATTTCGGATGGAATCTGTGCTGCATTTTCTTGATTGTGATATGGAATCTGCCAGAATAGATAGCAAAGGCAGCCCCTTTTGGACCGGGTTTCCTCTCATGGGTTTGGTTGGTCTCCTTGTGCAGGGCCTGGTTGCTCATCTGTTGGAGTGGGAGCATTCTCTGAGAACGGGCCTTTCAGGCCAAGTGGGCAGTCGTTGGTCAGAAATGAGTATAGCTGGAACAAAGGTTGTCTGTGCTTTTAATTTCTCCTATTCCTTTTGTCTTTGATTCCGCCCGACTGCCTGGTGTCTCTCTAAAGATAAGAACTTGAAGAAGCTGATGGTTTCCCTCCTGTCTTGTGGTTTTGCAGAGGCTAACATGCTCTACTTGGAGACGCCAGCAGGAGTTGGTTTTTCCTATTCAGTAGATGACTCTTATTATGGAGCCGTGGATGATAAGATGACTGGTACAATTTTATGCTTATTCTTCCTTCATTCCCTCCTTTTCCAGCTTCCATCATTCTCAGAGACATCTTAGATTCAGGTTCCTAGGGTCCAGCTTTCTTACCCATCTTGTACGCAAGTCTCTGAAGATGAGGCCAAAATCCTTCGGACCCAATTCATGTGCATCTATATCTACGAGTTTTACTTTTCCTCATTCAAATGGAAATCTTATAGTTCAGTTCTCAATGTTGGATGAATTAAGACCCAATTAAAACAATGTGTTCTCTGAGACCCGTTTGTTTCTGCTCTATTGTAGCGAGAGACAACCTGGTGTTCCTGCAGCGGTGGTTCCTCAAATTCCCTCAGTACAAGGACAGAGATCTCTTCATAGCAGGAGAAAGCTATGCAGGTAACCACCGACACACATCTCACCCTTTAGTGGACGGACACCCCCACATAACGTTCATCTCTTGGGTACTAACCATTATGGCCGTGGTTATTGCAGGTCACTACGTTCCCCAGCTCGCTGAGCTCATGGTCCAGTTCAACCGGAGGAAGAGAACCTTCAATCTCAAAGGGATTGCCGTGCGTAGACTATAACATACACGTAGAGTTTTCCAATCTTTGCGTTGCCCAGTAAATTGGCAGTTCCACTGATCCAAAGTTCGTATTTTTCTTTTCTCTTCCTTGCAATGGCAGCTCGGCAACCCAGTTCTGGAATTCGCCACCGACTTCAACTCGAGGGCCGAGTTCCTCTGGTCTCACGGCCTCATATCCGACTCCACGTACAGAATCTTCTCCAACGCCTGCAACTACTCCCGCTACGTGAGCGAGTACTACAGGGGCTCCCTCTCCCCGGTGTGCTCGAGGGTGATGAGCCAGGTGACCAGGGAGACCAGCAGATTCGTCGACAAGTACGACGTCACCCTCGACGTGTGCATCTCTTCGGTGCTCTCGCAGTCCAAGGCTCTTTCTCCCCAGGTGGGTCTTGTAGTGCTGCCATCTTCGTCTTGAGGAGGCGCCTCATGTTGCCGGGCATTGAGGAATTTTTCCTTTTTTTTTCTCTTGTTGCGGATGAAACAGCAAGTAACAGAGCGCATAGACGTCTGCGTGGAGGATGAGACGGTGAACTACCTGAACAGGAAGGATGTGCAGAGTGCTCTCCACGCACGCCTGGCTGGTGTGAGCAGATGGACCGTTTGCAGCAGGTACGTATATACTCTCTCTCTCTCTCTCTCTCACACACACACACACACACATTTTGGCCATCATGTGGTTCTTACCAAGTACCGGGTCTAATAAAAATGCCATTTTTATGAGGGAACTGATGATGTTTAATTATCTATGTTGTTCCAGTGTCCTGGAGTATGATTTCCTCAACTTGGAAGTACCCACCATTTCTATCGTGGGATCGCTCATCAGGGCAGGGATCCCTGTGCTGGTCTACAGGTGATTAGTCATAAAGCTCGCTGTTTTGGAGCTGGTTGCAGAAGTTTGTGCTTGTGTGGATGGGAAAATAGGTAATTTCATACCATTTTGGCTATTTTTTTCCCCTTATGTTTCTGTTTCCCTGCTGCAGTGGTGATCAGGATTCTGTGATTCCCTTAACTGGAAGCCGAACGCTGGTTCAGAGGCTGGCAAATGAGCTGGGTATGAAGACGACGGTGCCTTACAGGGTCTGGTTCGAGGGGAAACAGGTAAAAAAGGGATCTTTTTGGTGATGGAGATGAAGATGTTTGCTTCTTTCTCGATTCCCACCCGTTTTAGTAACTAAACTGGGTTTTTTGTTCCGACAGGTGGGTGGGTGGACTCAAGTGCATGGGAACATGCTGTCCTTTGCCACCATTAGAGGAGCTTCCCACGAGGCCCCGTTTTCGCAGCCAGAGAGGTCGCTTGTGCTCTTCAAGTCGTTTCTTGGTGGGAGGCCGCTGCCGGAAACCTTCTGAGTTGGTTTCTGCTAGAGAGAGAGAGAGAGAGAGAGAGAGAGAGAGAGAGAGAGAGAGAGAGAGTAACTTGTAATTAACGTTTCTGCGGTGCTGTAAGAACCTCACTGATTTGTTTGCCTGGGTTTTGCTAATATGAAGTATGAGAATCTCATCAATTTGTCCTTTGGTGTGATCAATGACCCTGAAAGGATCTGTTTTAGAAATTTCATCAGCACTGCATCATACCAATTTGCCCAAGGCAGTTCCCCGTGTTCTAACTCATGGATACTTGTGACGAACAACACGAGACTTTTTATACCTGTCTTCTGTACTTTTTTGATGGGTTACTAAAAGAATAACTATGATTTATGAAGAACTATTTATTTAATTCAAACGTAACCTGAATGTTTATAACGATTGAGATCTGCATGGCTTAATTTGTGCAGTTGGAGCTCGCTGCATCAGTCCATTTAGCCCGATGGGCCCTAAAGTTCTCAAACTTTGGAAAGTATGCTCTAGGGATGCCAAAGTGTGGAAATTTTAGTTGGTGGTAGAAGATGTAGACGCTGACCGTTAGAAAGGTGCCAAACCTTTTTTTTTTGGAGCAAGTTAAAGTAAGATCGTGTTTGGTGCGGCTTCCATTTAAAAGTATTTTTGTATTTTTATTTAATTATTTTGTATGGAAGTCATTGGATCTTGAAAACTATTTATGTCGTATTTTACTTGTGTTTTGATTTCCAATCAAAAATTACAAAGATGGAGCTTTCAAGATTAGAGAAAAAGTGAGGTTGTGATGAAAGAGTTTTGACTTTTGTAATAAACTAAAATTAGCTATAACCTCTCTTCCTCAACTCATTCTGATGCGGCAGAATCCGATTCGGCCCATAGAAGCAGGCTCAAACCCCACTGAGCCCAACAGCGGCAGTACCGGGCCCTCCGGAAGCCTTCGGCCCGCCAGCGGCCCAGTAGCCTTCGGCCCATAAGCGGCACCCTCGCTCTCGGCCCAACAGGCTTCAGCCCGTCAGCGGCCCACCAGCCTGCGGCCCGGGAGCAACGCGGCAGCCCAGGGACCAGCAGCTTTCGGCCCATCAGCGGCCCAACCCCCTTCGGCCCGGCAGCCGAGTCCGGCCCACTCCGGTGGCGGATCAGACGCTATGGCGGTTTGTCAGTAAGCCTCCTTTAGTCCTATATCGGCTGCCACCGTTAACCACCCGCTACCCTCCGCTATAAGTATCCTGCTATTTGTAGCCAAGGGGGTGGTGGGAAAAACGGATGCCTCTCCAAGCTTCCGAATAGCTTTATAGCTACCCTTTCTTGCTTTCTGAATCGAATCTTCTTCAGAAGCTAACTTGACCGTCGGAGGGGGTTCCCCAGGGCTGACGCCCGGGACTCCTGCTGACCGGTTCTTCTTCTTCTTTCCCTCCTGCAGGGGCTCGGTTCGAATCGTCGCCGACCTCCCCGAGTCGGTCTCGGCCGCCGACCTCGGATTCCTCTCCCTGGTCTCGACGCCGAACGACCGGCTGCCTCAAGCTAGGAGACTCGGTCTCGCGCTGAAGTAGCCTTCGGACTCGCTGTCCGAGGGCAATCCCGCCAGCTGCCCTACGTCAGGAGACTCGGCCTCGCGCTGAAGGTGGCTCCGGGCCCCCTGGTCGGAGAGCGAGCCGTCCCCCCGTCCGATCTCGGACTTTCCGGCTTCTGCTCCGACGCTCGTCAACCACTCGGCCGAGAGAAGCTCCTGCTCGCGCCGCGCCTTCGTCCGCCGAAGGAGCAGCGGCTCACTATACAAGAGCAGCTCCGGCGGCAGATCGCGCCCCCCGCGGGCGGATCCATTTCATCCCGAGAAGACCCCGTCTTCGCCCCGACGCGGACCCCTGTCAGGTCCCCTCGTCACTGTTCGACCCGGACCAGCTCCGGACCCTCTTTTTTCCGGATCCCCGTTTGCGGGATCCGGTCGTGATAGATCCAGTCTACATCACGTGGCGCCGTCTGTGGGAAACCAACAAAACAAGTCATGTCTCAGCGACCTGTGACCCGACGATCCGGGCAGAGCGAAGCAGAAGCACGCGAGGCCTCGGCACAGATGCCGCCTTCCGAAGGCGCGCCGTCTGCCCCGCCGAACCCGCCTCTGCCGACCATCCCGGAGTCCTTCGGCTCGGAAGACCGAGTGGGGGTACTCCAGCAGCAAGTGGCCACGCTGGCCGCTGCCGTCACGTCCCTAGCGCCTCTTCAGGAGATGGTGTCCGCCATCGCCCAGCGCATGGGACTGACGGGGCAGCCTCCCCAGCAGGCGCCGCTCCCCCCACTCTACTCAGTACAAGACGCCCGGTTCCGACCGGTGCCTGCGCCAGCCTCTCTCTACGAAGCTGCGGCGGCACGCAGCGAGCCCTCGGCATTGCCTGTCCGAGCTCCCCGCGTCGATCGCCCGACGGAGCAGGATCATGCTTCGTCGGAGTACCATCCGGCTCGGACCGGAGGGCCATCCGTCGCCACCTCGGCCGCCCCGGACCTGGACCAGCGGCTGACGGCGATGCGCAAGGAGATGCAGCAGATGGTGTCCCGGCCTCACGGGGCGCCCCTCGCCAGCAGCATCCTGGAGCAGACCCCGTTCACGGCGGAGCTCCTGGCCACTGAGGTGCCCCCCGACTTCAAGCTGCCAAAGGGCCCTCTCTATGATGGGATGACAGATCCGGTCTGTCATTTCCAGAGGTTCAACGCCTACCTCCGGGTCCGGGGGATCTCCGAGGCAGTCCGCTGCCGTCTCTTCCCCCTCACCCTCGAAAAAATCGCCCTCACCTGGTTCGAGACGCTGGCCCCTAACTCCATCCACTCCCTAGCACAGTTGGGCCAGTTGTTCATCGACCAGTTCTATGATGCCACCCGGCAGAGCAAGACCTCCGCCAGTCTGCTGGCTATTCGGCAGGGTCCTGCCGAGACTCTCCAGGATTACTTCACCCGGTTCCGAACCGAGGCCGCCCAGATCCCAAACCTCAACAAGGCCTGTCCCATGGACAGTTTTCCGCTGCCTCGGATAGACCAGGTGGTGGACGCCACTTCTGGCCACGAGCTCTTAAGCTTCCTCGACGCCTATTCGGGCTACCACCAGATCCGGATGCATCCGGACGACGAGAGCAAGACCAGCTTCACCACCGATTTAGGTCTGTACTGCTACACCCGAATGCCCTTCGGTCTGAAGAACGCCGGCGCGACATATCAGCGACTGGTCAACAAGGTATTCGCCACGCAGCTCGGCCGAAACATGGAGGTCTATATAGACGACATGTTGGTCAAGAGCCCTGTCGCTGCGGAGCATCTGGCCGATCTGGCCGAGACTTTCTCCGCCCTCAGGCGGTACAAGATGAAGCTGAACCCGGCCAAATGCGCCTTCGGGGTAGCCTCCGGAAAATTCCTCGGCTATATGGTCACTCACCGAGGGGTGGAGGCTAACCCCGAGAAGGTTTCGGCCATCATAAAGATGCGCCCCCCCCGGCTAACCTCCGAGAGGTACAGAAGCTGAACGGGAGGATCGCAGCCCTCAGCCGCTTCATGTCAAGGGCGGTCGACTACTGTTTTCCCTTCTTCAAGCTGCTGAAGAAGGCCAACAACTTTGACTGGACAGAAGAGTGCCAAACAGCCTTCAATCAGCTGAAGGCCTACCTCTCCAAAGTCCCCATCCTGTCAAAACCAATTCCCGGGGAGCCCCTGAGCTTATACCTCGCAGTCTCCGAGACGGCCCTCAGCACCGTCCTCGTCCGAGAACAAGAAGGCATTCAGAAGCCCGTTTATTACACCAGCCGAGCCCTTCAGGGAGCGGAACTCCGGTACCAAGCCCTGGAAAAGTTGGCTCTGGCCCTCGTCACGTCTGCAAGGAGGCTTCGGCCGTATTTTCTGGCCCATTCCGTGAGAGTCCTCACCAACCAGCCCTTGAGGCAGATTCTTTCCCGGCCGGAGGTGTCCGGCAGGCTGGCGAAGTGGTCAATTGAGCTAGGGGAGTTCGACATCTCCTACGCCCCTCGGGTAGCAATAAAAGCCCAAGCATTGGCGGACTTCATCGCTGAACTTACCCCCGGCGCTTCCGCCACACCGCAGCCGGAGCCCGAGGTGGTCAAAGCCGACACTACTTCGGCACCTTCGCCACCGGATGAGTGGCAACTCTTTGTGGACGGCTCCGCGTGCTCTACAGGCAGCGGCGCCGGATGGATCCTGGCGTCACCCGAAGGAATCATCACGGAGTACGCCCTGCGTTTCTCCTTTCCAGCGACTAACAACGCCGCCGAGTACGAAGCCCTCATCTCCGGCCTCCGGGCCGCGAAGAAGCTCGGCGCCCGGAACCTGAAAGCCTTCAGCGATTCTCAGTTAATCGTCGGCCACGTTTCCGGGGAGTATGAGGCTCGGGACGCAGTGATGGCGTCTTATCTCCAGGTAACTCGCAAGATTCTCAGTCAGTTCGATTCCTGTGAAATCATCAGGATCCCGAGATCCGAGAATACCCGGGCCGATGCCCTTTCCCAGTTGGCGTCAACCCAAGACGGGGGCGGAGGCCGGATGATCCTCGTCGAGGAGCTCGCCGAACCCAGCCTCGGTGAAACCGAAGCCATGCAAATTGCTGAAGCAGAGGCCGAGACGTGGATGACTCCCCTCGTCGCTTTCCTTCTCCAAGGAGAAGTCCCACCAGATCCAAGGGAGGCGAGGCGCATTCGGCAGCGCTCATCCCACTTTCTCCTTTTGGACGGGGCGTTGTACAAAAAATCATTCGGCCGACCACTGCTACGGTGCCTCGGCCCAGCAGAAGCCGACTACGCCGTAAGAGAGGTCCACGAAGGAGTGTGCGGAGCGCACGCAGGAGGAAGAGCCCTGGCTCACAAGCTCCTGAGACAAGGCTACTGGTGGCCAACACTCCGAGAGGACGCTCTAGCCCTCGTGCGGCGCTGCGACCAGTGCCAGAGGTTTAGCTCCCTCATTCATCAGGCGGCCACCCTTCTGACCCCATTATCTGATCCCTGGCCTTTCGCCCAATGGGGAATCGACATCCTGGGACCTTTTCCCGTCGCCACCGGCCAAAGGAAATTCCTCATCGTGGCGGTCGATTACTTCACCAAGTGGGTCGAAGCCGAACCTCTCGCTACAATAACCGACAACAATGCTTGGAACTTCGTATGGAAGTCCATCATTTGCCGGTTCGGTATCCCTCGGGCCATCATCTCTGACAACGGAAAGCAGTTCGATAGCCGACGGTTCGGTGACAACTGCGCCAGCTTCGGCATACTCCACAAGTTCACTTCGGTAGCGCATCCTCAAGCGAACGGCCAAGCCGAAGTCACTAACCGAAGCCTCTTACAGGGATTGAAAACCCGACTCGGCGAAGCTAAGGGCCGATGGGTGGAAGAGCTGCCGAGTGTCCTATGGGCCTATCGGACGACAAGCCGAACCCCCACCGGCGAAACTCCCTTCCGCATGGCCTACGGGATAGAGGCCGTTATTCCCATAGAAGTCGGCCTCCCTTCTCCCAGAGTCATTGCCTATAATGCGGAAGTCAACGAAGAAGGTCTGAAAGACCACTTGGACCTCATTGAAGAGGTCCGAGACAAAGCTCGTATCCGGCTGGCGGCTTATCAGCAACGAATGGTCAAGTACCACAACACTCGAGTAAAGCCCCGGAGCTTCGAAGCGGGGAGTCTCGTGTTGAGGAATGCCCATGCTTCCAAGCCAACCGAAGCTTCGGGAAAGCTTGCCCCCAACTGGGAGGGGCCCTACCGGATCAGGGAGGTGATCAGACGAGGAGCATACCGGTTGGAGACCCTTTCGGGCCAACCCCTTCCCCGCACATGGAATGTAGAGCGCCTTCGGCGTTATTATATGTAAGTCAACTCTCCCCAGGCTTTTAGCCGAAGGCTATAAATAAGAGAACTCATTTTTCGTTCAGAAAAACTTGTCATGGTTTTCTCTAAGTCCGTGTAAACCGTATCGGGAGTGGCTTCGGCCATGCAAACCGTACCGGGAGCGGCATGGTTCTCTCTAAGTCCGTGTAAACCGTATCGGGAGTGGCTTCGGCCATGCAAACCGTACGGGGAGCGGCATGGTTCTCTCTAAGTCCGTGTAAACCGTATCGGGAGTGGCTTCGGCCATGCAAACCGTACCGGGAGCGGCATGGTTCTCTTAAAAGTCCGTGAGTCCTTCGATCCGACGAATGGCTTCGGCCATGTAATCCGGATCAGGACACGGCATGGTTTTCTCTAAGTCCGTGTAAACCGTATCGGGAGTGGCTTCGGCCATGCAAACCGTACCGGGAGCGGCATGGTTCTCTCTAAGTCCGTGTAAACCGTATCGGGAGTGGCTTCGGCCATGCAAACCGTACCGGGAGCGGCATGGTTCTCTTAAAAGTCCGTGAGTCCTTCGATACGACGAATGGCTTCGGCCATGTAATCCGGATCAGGACACGACATGGTTTTCTCTAAGTCCGTGTAAACCGTATCTGGAGTGGCTTCGGCCATGCAAACCGTACCGGGAGCGGCATGGTTCTCTTAAAAGTCCGTGAGTCCTTCGATCCGACGAATGGCTTCGGCCATGTAATCCGGATCAGGACACGGCATGGTTTTCTCTAAGTCCGTGTAAACCGTATCTGGAGTGGCTTCGGCCATGCAAACTGTACCGGGAGCGGCATGGTTCTCTTAAAAGTCCGTGAGTCCTTCGATCCGACGAATGGCTTCGGCCATGTAATCCGGATCAGGACACGGCATGGTTTTCTCTAAGTCCGTGTAAACCGTATCGGGAGTGGCTTCGGCCATGCAAACCGTACCGGGAGCGGCATGGTTCTCTTAAAAGTCCGTGAGTCCTTCGATCCGACGAATGGCTTCGGCCATGTAATCCGGATCAGGACACGGCATGGTTTTCTCTAAGTCCGTGTAAACCGTATCGGGAGTGGCTTCGGCCATGCAAACCGTACCGGGAGCGGCATGGTTCTCTTAAAAGTCCGTGAGTCCTTCGATCCGACGAATGGCTTCGGCCATGTAATCCGGATTAGGACACGGCATGGTTTTCTCTAAGTCCGTGTAAACCGTATCGGGAGTGGCTTCGGCCATGCAAACCGTACCGGGAGCGGCATGGTTCTCTTAAAAGTCCGTGAGTCCTTCGATCCGACGAATGGCTTCGGCCATGTAATCCGGATCAGGACACGGCATGGTTTTCTCTAAGTCCGTGTAAACCGTATCGGGAGTGGCTTCGGCCATGCAAACCGTACCGGGAGCGGCATGGTTCTCTTAAAAGTCCGTGAGTCCTTTGATCCGACAAATGGCTTCGGCCATGTAATCCGGATCAGGACACGGCGTGGTCTTTATAAGTCCGTGTAAACCGTATCGGGAGTGGCTTCGGCCATGTAAACCGTACCGGGAGCGGCATGATTCTCTCAGAGCCCATAAGCCCTTTGATCCGACGAATGGCTTCGGCCATGTAATCCGGATCAAGGCACGGCATATTATTCTCCAGGTAATATCCTTCCAACGGCTTGTCCGAACCTGCAACGGATCTCGGCTTCGTAGGATATGGCAAACGACACACGGATCTCGGATTCCAGAAAGACCAGATCCAGTCAAGACAAACAGGAGACAGCAAGGTAAAGCCAAAAACCTTCCTTCTATTTTCATAAAGCGAAGGGAAGTACAAAACTCGGCCGTATGCCTGGCCGAGAGCTTACAAAAGTAAAAGAAAAAGGGAAGCCGAGGGGAACCCTCGTGTCAGTCCTCGGCGACCCTCTCCTCCTCTACTCCGACGACGTTTCGGCCGGGAGAAGGAGAGGGAGAGTCGACGATCTGCACCGCTTCAGGAGCGGCGCCTTCAACATCGGCGTCCTCAATAGCGGCCTCCTCGGCATCGGCCTCCTCGGCAGGCGCCTCCTCGGTAGGCGCCTCCTCGGCGGTTTCGACCTCATCTTCCTCAGCTGCAGGCGAGGCCCTCTCCGCCACGAGCTCCTCCCACCAGGATAAAAGCTCCTTGGCTTCCTCGCCCTTCGGCAGGGCAACCCCGGTCAGATCGACGCTCGGGCAGGCCCTCTGGGCGACTGCCAGTTCGAGGTCGAACACCGTGGAAGACGCCCGCAGCTGGGCTAGGAGGATCTCTTGGGCGTAGTCGCTCCCGGCCTTGTAGTTGGCCACGGCCGACTCCGCTGCCTTTTCCAGTTCCCGCTTCAAGGCCGACACCTCCTCGGCGAGGCGGCGCTTCTCCGAAGCTCGCCGGGCCTCCCTGTCCTGGGTCTGGGCCTTGAAGGTCCGGAATTCGGACTCGACCGCCGCAAGATCGCTCTCGGCCTTCTTCTTGGCCTCGGCGGCGGCACGGGCCTCTGCTGCCCTCTCCTCCAGCTGCGTCCGCGCTCGGGTGCTCGCAGTCACGAGCTCCTCAACTAAGGGCTCGATGCGAGGAGCCGCCGAAGTGCCTTCCCCCGAACCAACCGGATCCACCTCGGCTTCCAGAAGCTTACGCCGGAGCAGCTCCTGACGATGCATCAGGACACGGCTCGTCATCGAAGCCTGCGGATCGAGGGCAGATGAGGGTCAGTAAAATCAGAAGAAATAGCTAAAGATGAGCTGAGACACTTTCGGGTTGCTCACCTGAACCGTCAGACGGGCACTCATCTCCGTCAGATCGGTGATGGAGTGGGCCTTCAGCTCCTTGAAGATTGAAGGGAGAGTGAGGCTGTTGAGCAGATGAAGGCACGTCTGCGGGTCCTCCATGCTCTCCCCCGATGCGGGATACCGCCGCTCGAGCTGCGCCCGCGGTTCAGCATCTCCTTCGCCGGCTCCTGCCGATACGGCCGGAGGGGAGTCACCCCTCGGCCTCTCGGGAGACGCCAACCTCACAGCCCTTCGGGCCCCGACGCTCTTCCTGACCAGCTGAGCCTCCACCTCTTCTTCGGCCTCCTCTACCCGGGGGCGCTTCGACGCTCGGCCGCCTCCCCGAGAGGCAAACTTAGTCTTCTGCTCCCTCTCGAGAGCAGCAGCAGCCGCACGACCCTCAGCGGAGGCCGCAGTCCTGGGGCCCCCGCCTCTTGTCCTCGGACCCCCGGTGCCTCGAACAGGCCTGCCTACCGCTTGCGGGGCCGGCGCCCGGCGTGAAGCGCGCTGATCCGATAACTGATCGAGGAGGTCATCGAGCTGGGCCATCGCTGCAGAGCGAGAAGAAAGCGTCAGAAGCAGAAATGCAATCAAGTAAAAGATTCAGAGCCGACTTACCCTCGGCCGAAACTTCGTCAGCCTCCAAAGCCGGAAGAGCTTCGGCCGGAGGAGCGGCAGTCCTTCCCCCGCGGCCCCGCGGAGTCTCCCCGGGAGGAAGGTACGGAAATACCCGCTCCGGATCACGCTTGGGGTCCGGCCAAACCCCGGCACCTATCAACCGCTCCGCGTCGGTAAGAAGCACCGAGACGTTGTATGGGGCCTTCACCTGGACGTGGCCCACAATAGTGCTCTGAACGGGGGACAGAACAGGAGGTCCCGAGAGTCCTGCGGCCAGCGGCACCCATTCGGTGGGGAAGGGCCACACACCCTTCTCCTTCTCCGGCAGAGAGACGAAGATGAACTTCCTCTTCCAGCCGTGGATAGACGAAGGCTTCCCAGAGAAGATTCTTCGGCCGACCCGAGGGACGAAGCAGTACCACTCGGAGTTCCCCTGCGTTTGGATCTTGAAGAGATAGCGGAAGACATTGAGAGAGGGACGGATCTTTATGTGAGCGAAGACGCTCAAGAATCCGTACACAGTGCGCCAAGAATTGGGGAAAAGCTGAGACGGGGCCAGCCCGTAGAAGCTAAGGAGATTGACAACGAAGGTGGGGAGAGGGAGACGGAAGCCCGCCTCAAAGCTGTCAACGTAAATGGAGAAAGACCCCGGGCGAACGGTATTTGCCCTAGTGGCGGAATCGGGCCGATGGGGGGTCGTCCAAGAAGGAAGCTGAAAGTAAGAAACTAAGTTCCTCACCTCTACGTCCGAAAGGGCGCAGCTTTCCCCCGAAGCAACATCCGGGAGGCGGCGTTCCGAGGTGGAAGCCTGGCCCGAGTCCCGAACCTCTTGGAGAGCCTCGGCCCCGGAAGCCTCGGCCTCGGGAGCCTCGGTCCCAGAAGCCTCGGTCCCGGAAGCCTCGACTCCAGAAACCTCAGTCCCAGAAGTTTCGGACCCTTCGGACCCGGAGTTTTCAGACTCCCCGGACATCGCGGAAGCAAGAGATCCCGAGGCAAGAGGATCCGACAGGGAAGACTTGGGAGAATTAGGGGGAGTATACTCCTCGTCTGAAGGAGTAATCTCACTGGAAGAGCTCCGGACCATAGAGCCGCGGAGGGAAGGAAGAAGGCTAAGGCTTACTCGCAGAAAGAGGGAGAGGATCTCTCCTGGACCAAGCGTTGCCTCAAGCCTCCAGGCTCCACCAGCGATGCACTCTGAGGGACGAAGAGCCTCCCACAGTAGCCGACGAAGCTCGGACGAAGCCTTCAGGAAGCTGGCCTTTCGCGAGAGAAGGAAGAAGAGCTTGGGCAGTTGCAAGAGGAACGTAAGCGAGGCAGCAAGAAGAGGAACAGTGCCCCACGGAGGGCCTGTATTTGTAGAGCCTGTTCGAAACGCCTCCCGCCGAAGCCTGCGGCCGAGATCGTCCCGCTCGTCCCTTCGCTCCTCCCGGATGACCGCCACGTGTGCCGTCCTTCGGCAATGATGACGGGCCGGCTTCGGGAATTGAAGCAGAGCGATCGGCGGCTGACGGCGCTCCGGCCCTTTGGTTAACCACTCGGATGCCCGCCACGTGTCCCGATCCGCAAGGGACGAAGGGAACGGCGGCAATCCGAGTGGAGCCTCGGGCAGAGGGCCGGATCGATCCGCGACCCGCGGGCGGTCGGGATCCGTTTGTGTTTTCTGCAGAACGGCTGGATGCGCGACGCGTGTCCTGTGCTTCCTCGCGAGGCGACGCGCCGTCCCGTCCATTTAATGAAGCCTGACACGGATCAGAGGGCCCGACCCTTCGGCTTCTCAGCTCTAAGCCTTCGTCGACTCTCCGAGCAAGGGCGAAGCAACCGCGCGACCCTCGGCCGACCGAGGGTCTCCCTTTCCCAGTAGAAAGGGAACAGAACTCCAAGTGAGACACCTGCTGTGATTTTCTTTCTTTTTCTGACAGTTTTAGGCTATACTCTTGCCGTCTCAGAACTGAGGAAGACAAGAGTGGGGGGCTATGTGATGCGGCAGAATCCGATTCGGCCCATAGAAGCAGGCCCAAACTCCACTGAGCCCAACAGCGGCAGTACCGGGCCCTCCGGAAGCCTTCGGCCCGCCAGCGGCCCAGTAGCCTTCGGCCCATAAGCGGCACCCTCGCTCCCGGCCCAACAGGCTTCAGCCCGTCAGCGGCCCACCAGCCTGCGGCCCGGGAGCAACGCGGCAGCCCAGGGACCAGCAGCTTTCGGCCCATCAGCGGCCCAACCCCCTTCGGCCCGGCAGCCGAGTCCGGCCCACTCCGGTGGCGGATCAGACGCTATGGCGGTTTGTCAGTAAGCCTCCTTTAGTCCTATATCGGCTGCCACCGTTAACCACCCGCTACCCTCCGCTATAAGTATCCTGCTATTTGTAGCCAAGGGGGTGGTGGGAAAAACGGATGCCTCCCCAAGCTTCCGAATAGCTTTATAGCTACCCTTTCTTGCTTTCTGAATCGAATCTTCTTCAGAAGCTAACTTGACCGTCGGAGGGGGTTCCCCAGGGCTGATGCCCGGGACTCCTGCTGACCGGTTCTTCTTCTTCTTTCCCTCCTGCAGGGGCTCGGTTCGAATCGTCGCCGACCTCCCCGAGTCGGTCTCGGCCGCCGACCTCGGATTCCTCTCCCTGGTCTCGACGCCGAACGACCGGCTGCCTCAAGCTAGGAGACTCGGTCTCGCGCTGAAGTAGCCTTCGGACTCGCTGTCCGAGGGCAATCCCGCCAGCTGCCCTACGTCAGGAGACTCGGCCTCGCGCTGAAGGTGGCTCCGGGCCCCCTGGTCGGAGAGCGAGCCGTCCCCCCGTCCGATCTCGGACTTTCCGGCTTCTGCTCCGACGCTCGTCAACCACTCGACCGAGAGAAGCTCCTGCTCGTGCCGCGCCTTCGTCCGCCGAAGGAGCAGCGGCTCACTATACAAGAGCAGCTCCGGCGGCAGATCGCGCCCCCCGCGGGCGGATCCATTTCATCCCGAGAAGACCCCGTCTTCGCCCCGACGCGGACCCCTGTCGGGTCCCCTCGTCACTGTTCGACCCGGACCAGCTCCGGACCCTCTTTTTTCCGGATCCCCGTTTGCGGGATCCGGTCGTGATAGATCCAGTCTACATCACATTCTATGTAAGAAGTGGAAGCAAAAGTAATTTTCAAGTGGAAGTTTTGCCAAATAAGTCCTAAAGTATTTAACTCGAAAACGTTTTTGTTTGAAACTTTTACAAGTTAAATGGGGGGGTGGACTCTGCGTAAACTCCAGGATAATTACAAACTACGTTCAATAATACACCCCATCCCCACAAAACACAGGCACGTAGTACAACGCATGAAGTTGGAACAAAAATCTCAATGCCAATTAGGTATATTTATCTTTAGTGCAACTTTCAGAAGAGATGAGATAGTCTTGTAGCCAAAAGTCCTCATTTGACATTACCGTGAATGATAAGTTTTTGCACCAAGTCACTGCGAAATATACATATCGTTTAATTGTTCTTCCGCGTGTAGAACAAACATTCCTCATTCTTATAAGCACATTCACATTCCTTAATGGAAGAATCAGACAAGGATCCCACTGATAAGTTCAATAATCTCTCGGGTTTCATCTTGGGAGTCATTAGCTACATCTTATCTTTGTGAATTTGTCATACATTCCTCATTCTGCTGCATCTTATCTTCGTGACCTCCAAATCCTTTAAACCAAACTGGAGAAGCAGGTTAAAAGTAATGCCTTCAGTAACATTGTTTCCTACATGAAAGTTTTCATAGACGCAGGAGACATGGATCAACTCTGGGATCGCATTGGAATCTTGTAGCCAGGCATATATGAGCATTTTTCTGCTCTTGATGAAATAATATGTTACCATCTATTGCAGTTGGCATAAGCTCTAATTTTAACATCTCCATCACTCCCCCAGCCCAGACAGGGAGAAGGGTGGACTGTGGATATGAGGGTCAACTTCAAGGAAGGCCCATTACAAGATTAAGTAGAATATTCTCCTTTCAGGATACTGGAAGGGATGTAATTTGATTACAAGTGGAAATGGTGAATATTTGCCATCTTCATGTATACTTCCCTCATACTGAATGGAAATCCACATTCTTCTGTCGTTATTTCTTTTTGCAAGAACGCTGTCCATTTTAAGAGAACTGATGGGCAAAATGGCTGCATCGCTTCATTCTCTAATCTCAAAGCCACCAAGTTCTAGGCCGTGTTTAGTATAGCTTTCAATTAAAAGTACGTTTAGGTTTTCACCTGTTATTTTGAAAGAAAGAGATTAACACGTACAAGTTGTTTATATACTATAGTATTTATTTTTAAAATTTCTAACTAAAAGGCACAATTTTTATAATCAACTGAAGTTAGTTATGATTATTCTCCCTCAATATTGTTTATGTTGAAAGTGAGGTCAAAAATAGCTTGTAAGTACTAGAAGTTTTACAAGACATGGCTCTAATAAACTTAAGTGGCATCACCCGTTTCTTCATGGCAAAATTTTGAAGATTATACCCTGGTTTTCACTACATTGCAGAGCGTAGACATAATTATGCAGGTGATGGTCATCTCTCTACGTTGGTTTTTCCATTACAGCACTGCAGAGTACTTCTCTATCACTTGTCCTTGGTTTAAATACAGTGTTTTTCATGTGGGAGATGTCAAATCTCACGAGTCCCGCTGTTAGGGATTATTTCATATCCGACATAAATGTTTCACCTAATTAGACGACAATCTTAGACCAACTCCACCACCAAAGAGTAATTTTATAGGCCACACCCAAATATCTTAGGTGCCAGCACTTGTTATGTGTTGAACCTGTGACTTTCCATTTGAGAAGGTCTTGATGTACCAATTGAACTAAGAAATGAGATCTTCTAGTCATTTTTCAATGGTTCCTAAGCATTGACAAGAGAGAAAGGTTCTTTTTCTCTTATGTTTTTTCCTCTAAGAGAACTTTTTTTTCCTCAAGAAAGGAAAATTCTTTGTTCCCAGATTAAAAATTATTATGAGAAAAATATTTTTTTTCCTAGTTAGGGGTTATTGGGAAAAGTCAAATCTTGTGTGGGTTAATAATGTTAAATCTTAATAATCCCTTGGAGAGGGAGAGAGTGATCTATGGAGAGTGGGAGAGAAACTTGATTTTTTCTTGGAAAAGAAATTTTTTTAAGGCCTAGAGGTAGGAAAACTTTTTGAGCAATGGAACAAAAAGTTTTCCGTAACCATTTCTTTTCCCAAACTCGTAATCCAAGGAAAAGTAGTTTTCCTGGAAAGTGGACTTTTCTATCCCATTTTCTGAAATCCCGAACCCATCCTAAGTCATTTCATGAGTGGAATAAAATAACCAATGGTCGTAAAGCATCGAGATGGATGACAGAAAAAACTTTTTTCTCTCGTGGAATAAAGTAGTGAGTGTTCAAGGGAGTTTGGGGAATACAATAAAAAGGGATCAGGGAATCCCAATCCCTGAGCTCGGCCCAGTTGGTGAGACTTCCGGGTACCATCTAGCTGTAAACATAGAATTAGGATGATTTCTGGTACATATGAGTAATATTTGTTGTAATACCCTCTCCAATCGTAATGAGGGCATTGCAGTGGGTAAAAGAAAAAAAAAAATTTAGGTCGGCCCGAGATCTCCTACCTAGCTGTATAGTGCAATGTCAGATCGGGCGACCCAAAAAAATCTAAAAAATCAAAAACCGTTATCGGGCTCAGCCCATCAAGGGGCATTTTTCACTGTTCATTAGATCGGTTTTTAATTTTTCAGATTTTTTTGGGTCGTCTGATCGGGCGTTGCACTGTGCGGCAGGATAGGAGACCTCACAATCGACCTAAAAAAAAAATTAAAAAAAGACTCTTTTACCCACTGCAATGCCCTCATTGCGATTGGAGGAGGTATTGCATAAGTATTATTGTGTACATATAGAGGACTTCAACTATACTTTGCCAGTTATTCATGACGTCCAACTGAGCTATAGGGCCAATTAGTGAGACTGTAACCGTAGAAGGATGATTTTGGAACTTAGAGGACTTTTACTACACTTCACTAGTTACAAGTGAAGTGTAAAGGCAGGGAGTGACGATAGGAAGTATTGGTCAGAGACAGGAAGAAGCATTACAGAAGGTACAGATAACATTAAAGGTGGTAATGCATTAAATATTGAGAGGTTATAGTTATTCAAGGGAATCTTCTCACTCTCCTAGTTGAAGTTATACCATGATTATTTATTATTTTTAATCTATCAGTGTTTCTGTAGTCATGATTTGCTGCATCGTACCGGATCTGACTACCTCGTACGGGTCGACTTGTATCTGGATCAATTTGATCTGCTAGTACATATCAAGTTGGACTAGATTGTGCCGACTCATATACACGTAATAGGTTATTTTAAATTGAGTTTTTTTTTTCATTTGATAAGTAAATTTTAATTTTTATATCAAGTAGTAAGATACATTTATCTAAAATGTGCTTTAAGCCCATTACTTTTAACAAACTCGTTGACTTGACTCATGCGACTCGTTAGAGTCGGACCGAGTCGGATTAGATCTGACACGTAACTAGCTAAACCCGATCCGATCCAAATCTTCGAGTCAGCAAACCTTGTCTGTATTATTTTAGCTTACATATTTTTAGTAATTTTATATTTATAATTTATATATCTTATATGTAATCGGACATATTTTTATATCTGAATGTCTCATTTTTAAAAAAGATTCATGTTCAACTCCTATACTTGTGTTGCTACTTGACAATTAACATTGATCCGTATCTTATAAATCTTAAGCGTAAAGATTGAATATTTGTTATACTAAAAAAGATTATGTAAAACCACAAAAATATAGGCTTTCTCAAATTTGAACAAGGACCAGGTGTTGTTTGGTTTACTGTAAAATGCCACAATCCTCCGGTTCTAAAGCCGATGAATTTGCTCACTTTGTTTGCAGAATAACTTAAACCAGAATAAGGTTATGGGGATTTCTTAAACCAGAATAAGAGGTATTTTGATTTGGTAAGTTATTGGTATTCCACCAAGAATAAGGAGAATTATACTGCGCTATTCCAAGTGATTTGGTAGGAATAAGTGGAATAAGGAGTGAAATAAAAGGTAAAATTGAGAGAATTGGAGGAATTAGATATTCCAGATAGGTTTGGAGAGTTGAGGAAATTGGAGGAATTAGGCATACTCTCAACCAAATCAGAATAGGGCCTTTATATCGGCTATTCTGGCCCTATTCTACAAACAAAGTGAGGTTGTAAAGCACAGAGTACTTCGTGCATGGATCACACTGGGAATCAGAACTCGAGTTTTCGTTTTCATCAGTATTGACATGAAACTTCACTTTTTTTTTTAACTAGTAGCCTAATGGAAATAGGAGAAGGGAAAGGCTACTGGATAAGGGACCCTGATTCGAATCTCAACTAATACTTGAATGAGCACAGGGTATGATGATAGCTTTAGAATGTGTCGTTAAAAACCCAAGCTAACAATCATATTTTAATCGGCTCATGTAAACTAATTTTAGCAATAGCAATGGTGAGTCCGAGTCGATCCACAGGGAAATAAGATTTTTAACTTTAAAACCTTTGGATTTTTAGCTATTTAAAAGAGGATTGATTGTTTGAATTAACTAATTAATCACTTATCTGACCAACAAATCAATTATTCGAGCTTATTAAAATTGAAATCTAACTAATTAAGCAACTTTAGAAAAGACAAACAAATCCTTGGTAGAATCTAAAAGGGGGAACATCTAAATATTAAAAAAAATCAATATTTAACAACATTCCATCAATAGGCTAAAAGAAGAAATAAAGTTACAGAATTTTCTACTTGAATATCCTAAGTAATCACTAAACCTAAGCAAATAACTATCTAATAACAAGAATAAATAAAGGAAAGAACACTGCAGCAAGCAATGGCTTGGAGGGCTTCTGTGTATGTGGGGCGGCGCATTAAACCGCGGGGGGTACGTGGCAGGCAAGGAGAGCAGCGGCGCATTGAACCGGGCCCTGGTGCGTGGAGGACGAGGCGAGGTAGGAGGTGCGGCAGGCGAGGCGGCGTGGCAGACGAGGCGGCGCGGCAGACGAGGGCGTTGCAGACGGCGGCTCGGTCGACGATGCACGGGCACGGGCGACGATGCCCGGTCTCGCGAACAACGCGGCTTCGTCGCGTGGCTTCTAGGCGACGGCGGAGGGCGGGAGTCACGCGGCGCCACGTGGCAGTGAGAGAGAGAAGGAGAGAGGTGGAGAAAAGGAGGAGAGAGAGGGAGACTGCGGGAGAGAGGGAGGCAGAGAGAGAGCGGCTAAGAGAAGGAGAGGACGACTGAGAGAGAAAAAGTAAGGGAGAGAAAGAGAGGTTGCGGCTGAGGAGAGAAAGGTGCAGAGAGAAAAAGTAAGGGAGAGAAAGAGAGAGACTTTGGGGAAGAGGAAAACAGAGAGAGAAAAAGACTGCCGCTGAGGAGAAGAGGGGGGATCTTTTTAAAGAAAAGAGAAGGAAGGATTTTTTAAAAGAACGAAAGTGAAAGAAAAGAAGGCGGCTGACCCCTTAAATTAGGGTTTCTTGGGTAAAGGGTTAGGGTAATCCTAATATGAGAGTAAATGACCAGTTTGCCCCTACGTCTTTTCTTTTTCCAAAAAGATGGGCGATTCTGCTGAGATTTGAACCCCAGACCTCCCACAAACCCGCAAAGACACCATTACACCACAGCTTCATTCATACCCTGTTCACATAAAATAAATTCAAATTAGCATATTATCATCACATTTATTTATTTATTTCATCTCGGTTTTGTCGAAAAATCGCAAACGCGCTATACTCCATTAATCACATGAAATGACGATGTTTTTAAGTCGGAATTTGACGAAATTAGTACCGTTGGAATTTGTACGAAATTATCTATCATTTCATGCTATTTTACAGATAAAAACTTAAGTATAATGCGTATGATTGCCCTTAAATGATCAAATTATCAACTTATCACACCCCCCAACTTATTCATTGCTAGTCCCTTAGCAATGCAAATAGAGGAAAAATTAGGACAACAATGAATTATCATGCTTCATTTGTAGTTATCTATCACAAACAATTTAAGTGGTAGCCGATTGGTTAAGCTAAAGTTTTCATATCCCACAATATTTTGATTCGCGACAGGTGATTGCGCATGAAAATTGGCATGCTTAGAACTCGTTTCTAACCTTTCTGGTATATTCTTACCTTTACTACCCTTTAAATAAGACTACCTGGGGAAGAGAAGAGAATAAAAGATTTTCCGATCAGTCAGCGAGGACCGTTTTTCAGCTCCCGCCCCGACTCAGCACTTTTCACGACTTGGTCATATTTCTGGTACGATGGACTTTTTAGCACGGCTTTTTCATTTAATTGTACTTTTGCCTTTAAGAGTGCGTACTTTTTGCCACTCTCTTTGAATTGCCTGAGGGGAGGTGCGTACTTTTTGCCACCTACCTTCTTTTAGCTCTTTTAACACCTTCTATTGCATTTAGTGTTTACAACTGTCCATTTTAAATGACCGCCTCTTTTAGAGTGCTGAGTGGGACAGTCCCCTATTACGAATCCTAACACATTCCTTTCGTTCAACCAAAAAAAATAAATTATAATAAGTAGTCTTATCCTTAATGTTAATTCTAGTAATTCTATACTTTTAAGATCTTTCATTTATTCTAAGTTGCCGTGTGTGTGTGAAAATTATCCTGCCGTGGATTTTTGTGAAGTGGGATATTTAAACTTTGAAGGCTCTTTAACCAATGTGACTAACAAAAAACTGATTTGTTTAAGATTTACATAATGAAACATGATTTCATGCAATTTTCAGAGGATGTGAAAAGAAGTTTTTGAAAGAAATTTTAAAATTTTGACCATTTTTCAGTGAAAGGTATCAGTTTTCTTCAAAAGATTTTTTAATAAATACATATCAAATTGATTGTCCTACCCCCCAACTTGATTGACATTGTCTTCAATGGCATAAAAGATATGAAAAACATGCCAGCCAGAATAGAATTGTGAATGAGAGAAACAACCTGTGATGAAGAGGATGCGACTTACCAAAGGCGACTGCTACTCAGGGACCTAAAAATGAAAAGAAATACAAAAACTGAATTAAAATATTGGGTTGCCTCCCAACAAGCGCTAAGTTTATCGTCTTTAGACAGACGGAAGTTCAGTTATTGTGGATCACTCAGTTGTATGGATTCAGGTGGCTCATTTTGAGATTTTCAATAAATGGTTTCAACCGTTGACCATTAACGGTGAAAGTGTTCCCACTCTTGGGATTTAGAATTTTAACAGCTCCATGATCGAAGGCTTTAACGACCACGAATGGTCCATCCCATCTGGATTTCAGTTTTCCTGGAAATAGGCGGAGCCTAGAGTTAAATAGCCAAACTTTCTGATTTGGAAGAAAGGATTTTCTCACAATATGTTTATCATGGAAAGCTTTAGTTTTGGCTTTATAAATCTTTGAATTTTCATAGACCTCGTTGCGTAACTCTTATAGCTCACTCAGTTGTAAGGTTCGGTGGGCACCAGCTTGGGCTAGGTCCAGATTGACTTGTTTAATGGCCCAATAAGCCCTATGTTCCAATTCCACCGAAAGGTGGCACGCTTTTCCAAAAACTAGGCGATAAGGAGACATGCCAATAGGAGTTTTGTAAGCGGTCCGATAGGCCCATAAGGCATCATCCAATCTTTCAAACCAATCTTTTATATCGGGCCTAATGGACATTTGCAGAATATTCTTAATCTCTCTGTTGGAAACTTCTACTTGGCTACTGGTTTTGGGATGATAAGGGGTAGCCATTTTGTGATTAATCCCATATTTCTTAAGCAAAGCGTGAAACTAGTAATTCGTGAAATGTGTTCCCCTATCACTTATGATAGCTTTAGGCCACCCGAACCGAGAAAAGATATTCTTCTAAACGAATTTAATGACCACTTTATGATCATTGGTTCGGGTGGCTACTACTTCAATCCACTTAGAGACATAATCCACCGCTACCAGAATATATGTATGTCCAAAAGAAGGTGGAAAAGGTCCCATAAAGTCAATCCCCCAAACATTAAAGACTTCAACCACTAAGATTGGGTTGAGTGGCATCATATCCCTTTTCGCCATATTTTCTACAGCCTGGCATCGGAGGCAAGTTTTACTGAATTCATGGGCATCTTTGAAAAGTGTGGGCCAATAAAAACCACTTTGCAGGACCTTAGCTGCAGTTTTCTTTCCCGAGAAATGGCCCCCACAAGCCTGATTATGGCAGAAGTTGATAACACTCTGTTGTTCTTCTTGAGGAACACATCGCCTAATGATTTGATTATGACAGAATTTGAATAGTTCCGGATCCTCCCAGAAATAATACTTCTCCTGGGAAAAGAATTTGTCCTTCTCACTTTTAGTCCATCCTTTCGGAAGCTGATTAGTCACCTTGTAATTGACAATATGAGCATACCAAGGTGCAACAGTGTGAGAAATGGCCAGTAGATGCTCATCAGGAAATGAATCAATTATTGGTGCACTCTCGGAAATCAGAATTCAGGATAGGTGGTCAGCTACCACATCCTCAGAGCCCTTCTTATCCCGAATTTCCAAATCAAATTCTTGAAGGAGTAGGATCCATCTGATAAGTCTGGGCTTCGCATCCTTCTTAGTCAAAAGATATTTCAAAGCTGAGTGATCGGAATAGATTATGACTTTTGCCCCTACAAGATATCATCTGAATTTTTTTAGGGCAAAAATCACAGCTAATAATTCCTTTTCTGTGGTGGTATAATTCATTTGAGCATCTGCAAGGGTGCGACTTGCATAATATATCACCATGGGACACTTGTTAATTCTTTGTCCCAAAACCGCACCGATAGCATAATCAGAGGCATCACACATGATTTCGAAGGGCAAAGACCAATCTGGAGATTGAAGAATCGGAGCTTTGGTCAAAGATTCCTTCAGAGAATTGAATGCCATGATGCAAGATTCATCCATTTGGAAAGGAACATCCTTAGCTAGGAGAAGAGTTAAAGGCCGGGCGATTTGAGAGAAATGGTGGATAAACCGGCGATAGAAACCGGCATGGCCAAAGAATGAATGGATCTGTCTGACCGAGGTGGGAGGAGGAAGATTGGATATGAGATCGATCTTAGCTTTATCTACCTCTATCCCCCTTTCAGACACAATATGGCCTAGAACAATGCCCTCTCGAACCATAAAATGGCTCTTTTCCCAGCTAAGTATCAGATTGGTGTCTATGCATCTTGCTAGCACCTGTTTAAGATTTTCCAAGTAATTTTCAAAAGAATCCCCGAAGATTGAGAAATCATCCATGAAAACTTCGAGGAATTCTCCCACCATATCGGAGAATATAGCCATCATACACCGTTGAAATGTGGCTGGTGCGTTGCATAATCCAAATGGCATTCTCCTAAAAGTAAACGTGCCATAAGGGCACGTAAAGGTGCTCTTTTCTTGATCTTCCGGGTAAATAGCCACTTGATTGTACCCGGAGTACCCATCTAAGAAGCAAAAGTACTTCTGGCCCGATAACTTTTCCAGAATCTGATCCATGAATGGGAGTGGAAAGTGATCCTTCTTAGTCATGAGATTCAGCTTTCGGTAATCAATGCACACTCTCCATCCCGTGGTGAGCCTAGTGGGTACCTCTTCCCCATGATCATTCTTGATAACCGTTAATCTAGATTTCTTGGGTACCACTTGGGTTGGGATGACCCATTTACTATCCGATATGGGGTAAATGATACCTGCATCCAGCCATTTCACAACTTCCTTCTTCACTACTTCTTTCATATTGGGATTAAGCCGCCTTTGCATCTCCCGACTAGGTTTGGAGTTCTCTTCCATGTAGATATGATGTATGCAAATGGACGGACTTATTCCTTTCAAATATGCCACCGACCATCCAATGGCACCCTTGTGGTCTTTGAGGACCTCGGTTAATCGGGCCTCCTGCGGCGATGTGAGATTTGCCGCAATGATGACCGGGAGAGTTTGGTCCGGGCCCAAAAAGATATACTTGAGAGACTTAGGTAATCGTTTGAGTTCAAGCTCAGGGGGTACTTCTAAGGATGGCAAAGCGGGCTCAGATTGTAAGGCTGGTAAAGGTTCAACCTTGGGCCAAGATGTTAATGGGCCGGGAGAATCCTTTAAAGTATTGGCTTCCTCCAAAAGGTCATGTATGAACATCTTATTTTCTTCAACCAGATTATCCAAGATATCAATAGTATGGCATTCTTCTTCATGATCTGGATATCGAGATGCTTTGAAGACATTAATCTTAACCTTTTGACCCCCAAATGAAATGTCCATCATGCCAGTTTCACAATTTATATTAGCTTTGGCAGTGGCTAAGAATGGACGACCTAGGATGATCGGGGTGTGAATGAGTTCCTCAGGTAATGCCATATCCAAAATAAGAAAATCCACGGGAAAATAACAATCATAAACCTTCACAATAACATTCTCAATTAATCCCCGTGGAGTTTTCACAGACCTATCAACCAACTGCAAGATGATGGATGTGGGTTTTAATTCCCCAATATCAAATTTCTCATAAATGGCTGTTGGCAAGAGGTTCACACTAGCACCTAAATCCAATAAAGCTCTATCAAATGTAACTCCACCTAAGTCACATGAGATCAAAGGTGCTCCAGGATCCTTCAACTTCTTGGGAAGATGATTCATCACAATTGCACTCTCATCTTCCGAAAGCTGAACCTTTTCGGGTGCCATTCTAGATTCTTTTCGTGGAGTACATAATTCCTTGAAGAACTTAGCATAAGCTGGCACATGCTTGATGGCATCGAGGAGTGGAATATTAATCTGGACTTGTCTGAATAAGTCCAACAGCTCCTCATTATGGGCCAGTTTCTTCCTGGTATTGAGCTTAGCTAACAAAGCATTTGGAAATGGCACCCTAGGTTGATAAGAACTTGGGCCTTCATCTATCTTCCCTTTTCCTTTCGGATCCTCCTCCAACTTCTCCATGTTGGGTTCAGCCTCACTGTCACTTTCAATTTCATGAGGCCCATCAGTGGAACCTTCGGCTAACTCTCCATCTGTATGTGGGTTTTCTAAACTTTTCCCACTCCTAAGGGCTGAAATGGCTTTAGCATTCTCAAATTGCGGTCCTTTAGGCTGTGGTAACGGGCCAGGCTGAGGTAAAAGGCTCGATTGCTGTGAAAAATCCGGAGGTTGATTCCTTGGATTGACAATGGGTTGACTAGGAAGTTGACCCACTTCTCTTCTCATCGTAGCTTCAGCTAGTTGGCCCATTTGACTTTCCAACTTAGAAATAGATTGTTGCTGGGTCAAAATCAGTTGTTGGAGTTGAGTGAATTTGTCATCAAAGTTGGGCTGAAGAGGTTGTTGGTAAGTGGGTGGAGGATGGTATTGGGTTGGTTGTCCAGATTGGAATGAGTGGTAGTGGGCCGGTTGACCTGATTGAAATGATTGATAGTGGGCCGGTTGAGAAAATTGGGCCTGGGATCCCCTAGCCTGAACATTTCCGTAGAAATTAGATTGATGTTGAAATGAATTCGGTGGCTTTTGGGCCTGATGCATGGGAGGATTGGACATTGGTAATGGGGCCTGCTGATTCTTCCAAGAGAAATTAGGGTGGTTTCTCCAGCCAGGATTGTAAGTATTTGAGAATAAATCATTATTGGGCCTGGAGAATCCCTGGGTAGCCTGAACTTGTTCTTGAATATATGGTGGAAGTTGGGCCGCGGTTAGACATTCATTCACTTGATGGGTTGGACTTGCGCATAAGGCACAAATGTCATGATTGGCAGAAGATGGGCATTCATATGGATTAGATTGTGTTGGGTAAGTAGGCTCTTGCTTGTTTAAGGCCAAGAGTTGGTCTAATTTCTGGGCCAAGATGTCTACTTTATCCAATTTATGATTAATCAGATTTATGTACATTCTGGATTCAGGCTTGTAGACACGCTAATTTTGACGTCATTTTGAGTAAATTTCATATCATATAATAATGCCTCATAATGGTTTGATAATTAATCATTGATTAATTTTTATTAATCTTTTTGAGTGTCGGGTCGAACAGACATGTTTTAAGTTAATCAATCGAATTGATTTTAACTCAAATTTCAGTTAAAATATGAAAAAGTCTAAAAGGCGTCGGCCCATGTGGACGCCATTTAGAGTTTATTCCTATTTTAGCGTTTAAATTTGAATTTTAATTAATTGATTTATTAACTAAAAGGCGTCTGTGAGTCTCGACGCGTTTTAGGTTTCCTAGGCTGTTTTAACTTCTCTTCCGGATGTTTATCCTTATCTTAATTAAGGTAAAAGACGTCTACACAAGTGGACGTGTTTTAGCTAATAAAGATAAAGATAAGTTTTCCCGGATATTTATCATTATCTTATTTAATCTGAAAGGCGTCATCCAAAGTGGACGCGTTTTAGATAATTACAGATAAAGATGAATTAATCAGTGTTTATCTGTCGATTAAGGTAGATAAATCCGAGATTTTTCTGTGTTAATCGCGAACGCAGAAAATGCCTATAAATACCTTGCCTATCAAGGAGTTAAAAAAAAGAGAGAGAAAATTATTGAGCCTCAGCGTTATAGCGATTTGAAGATCGGAGCAACCACGTCGGAACGCCGGAGCGCTGCCATTTCCAGAAGTCGGCATCCTTCTTCAAGATCTTCATCCTTCAAGGCTTCTCCAACTGGGCATAAGTTTTTCATATCTGAATTTCATTTACATTCTTTAGTTTCATTCTCTCATATTCACTGCATGCAACACACACCACCTCATTAATTCTCCAAAACCCATCTGTTCTAAAGGGGTTTCAAAGTCATTTAAAACAAGTGAGTTGCTGTTTAAACATGTTTCTAATCATAGTTAACTTTATTATTTCTATTTAGATTCTCATCACTATTTCCTCTTTATTTTTCTGTGTTTCTGTCTCTGCTGCATCCAACAACTGAACAACAAGAAATCAAAAAAAGGGAAATCAAGCACGAAGCCAGGAGAACTTCTGGACGATCCTCAACATTCAACAGCAAGAACAAAAGAACAAGAAGAGGCTCTCTTTCTTCAGCCGGCTGAAGGAGGGGAACCAAGGATTCATTCTTCCGCGTTTGAACAGGTAAGCGATCAAACTCTTTTGAAGCTTTTTAGTTAAAAGTTTCTGGCGATCACAGCACCTTAGTTGCATTTTTTTTAATAGGTTAATTTACCCTAAACAACATAGTTCTTCACATTAATCACACGAGCAAATTTTCAGCACCTACAAGGCTCTCCACGGGCCTTAAGTTCATACATTCCAGTCCGTTTAGATGGCCCAACAGACCTCTCATAAGATGATAATGAGGCATGATTGATAGAATTTTCGCTTAACATCTCAAAAAGATTATAAGCCTCATCTTCATTTTTCATCATAAATGCTCCCCCACATGAGGCATCCACCATTTGTCTGAACTGTTCAGACAATCCTTCATTGGATGCTTGAACAATTTTCCATTTTGAAAGTCTATGATGAGGGCATTTCCTAAGTAATTCTTTCAGTCTTTTCCAAGATTCATGGATCAATTCCCCGGGAGTTTAGGTAAAACTCGTTATGGCCCTTCTCATGGTATTGGTCCGCCCTATGGGGTAGAACTTCTTGAGAAATTCTTTCTGCATTTCTTCCCATGTCCTAATGGGCCTACCTATAGTCCCCAACCAATATTTAGCCTTATCCTTTAATGAAAAAGGAAATAAGGTCAACTTAAGGCCATCATCGGTGAAATTCGGGATCTTTACCGTGGAACATATTTTTAGAAATTCATCCAGATGCTTATAGGGATCTTCATTAGTATTCCCATAAAAGGATGGGAGCATCTGAATGGTGCTAGATTTAATTTCATATTGATTGGCTGGATTCTGAGGAAGATGAATACAGGATGAAGGTTGATATCGATTTGGAATGAAATAGTCCTTCATTTGCTTCGGTGGGTCTTGATTATCAACCATTTGATCGTGCAGTAGGTTCCTTTGGTGTAGGATTCTCTCGATTTCAGCAAATGGTCCTAGAAGGTTAGGGTTTTGAGATCTCCTACTTTGCATACACTAGGACTGAGAGAGAGATGATGGATTTGAATTTTGTTTTCTATTTCTTTTTTCTTTTTTTTTTAAATACAAACAATTTTTGGCAATCAAATTACCCTAATGATCTAATGTTAACCTAGACTCTCTATGTGAATTTTCTTACAAGGTGAATGGGGTCCACCTCAAGTCACAACTACAATCAATCAACGGCCAGGTAAGAGGTGGGGTAGTGGGAGGCTTCCCCTACTTTCGTAGGGACCTAATTAGAGAACCACTTTCCCGCTTATTTTAACCTCTAGCCTAGACACCGTTGCCAAAAGTGAGGGCAACCCGAAATTTAAACCACTCACGGTGTAAACCCTAGATTCTCTTTTGACTTGCTTTTAACTGTATTAAGAAATGTCAATACAAGGAAGGTGATTTGTGGGCTAAGGAAGGGTGATCAAATCCCTAGCTTATGTGGTTAAAGTTGTTGCTCTTAAAGTCTTTTTGAATGTAATACAAGGCAATAAGCAAATCAATTCAGGGTGTGTTGATGCAATCATGAATGACTTGCTAAAATTGAAACACGTACCTTTCCCCCGCAATCTTCAACAATTTATAGAAATAACTATAAAAGAAAACTAGCTCATGCTTTCCTAGAATGATGAATGCCTAGCATGGAAGGTTTTTAATCTGGAAATGTAGATTTTTAAATTTGAATGTTCTTCTTTTGTCCTTTTTTAGTTAATGGAAACCTATCTAAACTAGAAACTACAAAAATTGAAACTAACTAAAGTAAGGAAATTGAAACATAAAAAGTTGGAACATACTTACCATGATTTCGCTTTCCTCTTCTTCTTTTTTCTTTTCAATATACTTGCAAAAATAAGAAAAATGAGGTTAGCTAAAGATTAATTACACTAAATCCAAGATAATCAAAATTAAAAATCTAAATCCGCGGCAACGGCGCCAAAAATTGATAGCTTTAGAATGTGTCGTTAAAAACCCAAGCTAACAATCATATTTTAATCGGTTCATGTAAATTAATTTTAGCAATAGCAATGGTGAGTCCGAGTCGATCCACAGGGAAATAAGATTTTTAACTTTAAAAACTTTGGATTTTTAGCTATTTAAAAGAGGATTGATTGTTTGTATTAACTAATTAATCGCCTATCTGACCAACAAATCAATTATTCGAGCTTATTAAAATTGAAATCTAACTAATTAAGCAACTTTAGAAAAGACAAACAAATCATTGGTAGAATCTAAAAGGGGGAACATCTAAATATAAAAAAAAATCAATATTTAACAACATTCCATCAATAGGCTAAAAGAAGAAATAAAGTTACAGAATTTTCTACTTGAATATCCTAAGTAATCACTAAACCTAAGCAAATAACTATCTAATAACAAGAATAAATAAAGGAAAGAACACTGCAGCAAGCAATGGCTTGGAGGGCTTCTGTGTATGTGGGGCGGCGCATTAAACCGCGGGGGGTACGTGGCAGGCAAGGAGAGCAGCGGCGCATTGAACCGGGCCCTGGTGCATGGAGGACGAGGCGAGGTAGGAGGTGCGGCAGGCGAGGCGGCGTGGCAGACGAGGCGGCGCGGCAGACGAGGGCGTTGTAGACGGCGGCTCGGTCGACGATGCACGGGCACGGGCGACGATGCCCGGTCTCGCGAACAACGCGGCTTCGTCGCGTGGCTTCTAGGCGACGGCGGAGGGCGGGAGTCACGCGGCGCCACGTGGCACGTCTGGTCCCGCCGAGCAGGGTTGCTGTGAGAGAGAGAAGGAGAGAGGTGGAGAAAAGGAGGAGAGAGAGGGAGACTGCGGGAGAGAGGGAGGCAGAGAGAGAGCGGCTAAGAGAAGGAGAGGACGACTGAGAGAGAAAAAGTAAGGGAGAGAAAGAGAGGTTGCGGCTGAGGAGAGAAAGGTGCAGAGAGAAAAAGTAAGGGAGAGAAAGAGAGAGACTTTGGGGAAGAGGAAAACAGAGAGAGAAAAAGATTGCCGCTGAGGAGAAGAGGGGGGATCCTTTTAAAGAAAAGAGAAGGAATGATTTTTTAAAATAAAGAAAGTGAGAGAAAAGAAGGCGGCTGACCCCTTAAATTAGGGTTTCTTGGGTAAAGGGTTAGGATAACCTTAATATGAGGAGTAAATGACCAGTTTGCCCTTACGTTTTTCTTTTTCCAAAAAGATGGGCGATTCTGTTGAGATTTGAACCCCAGACTCCCACAATCTTGCAAAGACTTAACCATTACACCACAACTTCCTTCATGCCCTGTTCACATAAAATAAATTCAAATTAGTATATTATCATCACATTTATTTATTTATTTCATCTCGGTTTTGTCGAAAAACCGCAAATGCGCTATACTCCATTAATCACATGAAATGACGATGTTTTTAAGTCGAAATTTGACGAAATTGGTACCGTTGGAATTGGTACGAAATTATCTATCATTTCATGCTATTTTACAGAGAAAAACTTAAGTATAATGCGTATGATTGCCCTTAAATGATCAAATTATCAACTTATCATATGACATGGTCATGCGAGGATTCAAATCCGAGACCTTCACCGCACAAAAGCAGAAAGGGGGGAACCATTACGCTACTGTGTACTTCGACATAAAACTTCACGGAAATAGAACACATCCCCCAGCCAAGATAAATTCCGATAGCTACTTGTCAGCTAAGCAAGACTTGGCCATTTAACAAGAGCAAAAGTGAGAGTAACGTGCATTTATAGGCATAACAAATGAAATAGTTTGGTACATAGGAGGATTGCCTGTTTTTTATGGTACTAGCCATTACGGAACAACTGTGACAACGTAGTTCAATAGGTCTCGGATTCAAGTCAATCGAGAGTCTAAGAACTCCTCTTACCCTTCGGCCTTAGTGTGTTGTGGCATTGTCTTCCTTCGTTTGTGGGATACTTCTCTAGAGATCAACTTAGGTCCGGAACAATTGCCTTAGTAGACGGAAACTATCAGAGTGGCAAGAAATATTCTGTTCTTGAGAGGAAATATCAAACTTTGTCCGGAATTAAACTTTAGCCTCCTATATATATATATTGATGTAGCCGAAGCTATCACGACCGGATTCCGAAGCCGGAATCCGAAAAGATGGATCCGGAGCTGGGTCGGATCGGTGTTCAGAGGCCCGACGGGGATCCGGAAGGCGAAGGAGGCAGAGGCGAAGCCGAAGGTCCGAAGGCCGAGGGGTGCTCGGTCGGTGGCTGGCTTGCTCCGGGAAGTCGGGGCCGAGGCTCCGCTGTTGCGGGGGCAGCCGGCGCACGGCGTCGAGACCAGGGAGAGGAGTCCGAGGTCGGCGGTCGATACCGACTCGGGAAGGTCGGCGATGATTCGAACCGAGCTCCTGCAGGAGGGGAAGAAGAAGAAAACCGGTCAGCAGGAGTCCCGGGCTTCAGCTCTAAGGAACCCCCTCCGACGATCAAGTTAGCTCCTGAAGAAGATTCGATTCAGAAGGCAAATAGTAGCTTTAATACTTTTTGGACCGTAGTCCTTAAGGGTCTCCAAGGCTTAAGAGAGCATACCTTTGACAATAAATAGCGGTGTATTTATAGCAGATGATAGAGGATGGTTAACGGTGGTAGCCGATATAGGACTAAATGCGGGCTTACTGGTAAACCGCTATAGTGCCTGGTCCGCCACCGGAGTGGGCCGGACTCGGCTATCGGGCCGAAGGGGGTTGGGCCGCTGATGGGCCGAAGCCTGTTGGGCCCTGGGCTGCCGCGCTGCTCCCGGGCCGTAGGCTGGTGGGCCGCTGACGGGCCGAAGGCTGTTGGGCCGGGAGCGACGGTGCCGCTTATGGGCCGAAGGCTGTTGGGCCGCTGATGGGCCGAAGGCTCCCTGAGGGCCTTGTACTGCTGCTGCTGGGCTGAACGGGGTTTGGGCTTGTTTTAGTGGGCCGAATCGGATTCTGCCTCATCACATAGCCCCCCACTCTTGTCTTCCTCAGTTCTGAGATGGCGAGAGTATAGCCCGAAGCTAGTAGGAAAATGACGTAACAGGTGTCTTACCCAAAGCTCTGTTCTTTTTCTTTGAGAAAAGGGTGCCCTTGGTCGGCCGAGGGCTAAGCGGTTGCTTCGTCTTCATTCAGAGTGGCGACGAAGGCTCATGGCCCTGAAGGCGAAGGGCTGAGCCCTCTGGCTTGTGCCAGGCTTCATTAAATGGACGGGACGGGCGTCGCCTCGCGGAAAAACACGGGACACGCGTCGCGCATCCGGCCGCTCCGTCAAAAACACAAAAGGATCCTGACCGCCCGCGGGTCGCGGATCGCCTCGGCTCTCTGCCCGAGGCTCCACTCGGATTGCCGCCGCTCCCTTCTTCGGCACGCGGATCGGGACACGTGGCGGGCATCCGGGTGACCAGCCGAAGGGTCGGAGCGCTTTCGGCCGTTGATCGCTCTGCTTCAAGTCCCGGAGCCGGCCCGTCATCATTGCCGAAGGACGGTGCACGTGGCGGGCATCCGAGAGGAGCGGTGGGACGAAGGGGACGATCTCGGCCGTTGGCTTCGGCGGGAGGCGCTTCGGATGGGGCTTATAAATACAAGCCCTCAGCAGGGCACTGTTCTTCTTCCTGCTGCTGCGTCTGTGTTGCTCCTGCGATCACCCGAGCTCTCCCTCCTCTCCGGCGAAAGGATAGCTCTCTGAAGGCTTCGTCCGAGCTCGCTGGCCACCGTGGGAGGATCTCCATCCTTCAGAGCACCTTGTTGGTGGAGCTGGGTGGCTTGAGAGGCCGCGTTCGGTTCAGGAGAGATTTCCTCCCCCTTCCTGAGAGTAAGCCTTGACCTTCTTTCTCCCCTTCGCGACCTTATGGTCCGGAGTTCCTCTTCTAGTGAGATTACTCCTTCGGACGAGGAGTACACTCCTTCCCACTCTCCCAAATCTTCTCTGTCATCTCCCCTCACCTTGGATTCCCTCGCCTCTGCGATGTCTGAAGAGCCTGAGGTCTCTGGGGCCGAGGGGTCCGAGGCTTCCGGGGCCGAAGTTTCCGGGGCCGAGGTTTCCGGGGCCGAGGCTTCCGGGGCCGAGGCTTCCGGGGCCGAGACCTCCGGGGCCGAGGCCTCCGGGGCCGAGGCCCCCGAGGAGGTCCGGAACCCGGGCCGGGCTTCCACCTCGGGACGTCGCCGTCCCGACACTGCTTCGGAAGCATCCTGCGCCCTTTCAGACGTAGAGGTTAGCAACCTTGCTTCTTACTTCCAGCTTCCTTCTTGGACGACCCCTCACCGGCCTGGCTCCACCACCAGGACCAACACTCCCCGCCCGGGTTCCTTCTCTATCTATGTAGATAGTTTCCTGGCGGGCTTTCGTCTTCCTCTTCCCACCTTCGTCATCAATCTTCTTTGCTTCTACGGGCTGGCCCCGTCTCAGCTTTTTCCCAACTCCTGGCGCACCGTATACGGTTTCTTGGCCGTTTTCGCCCGTATACGGATTACTCCTTCTATCAACGTCTTCCGCTACCTCTTTAAAATCCAGAGGCAGGGGAGATCCGAGTGGTATTGCTTCGTCCCTCGGGTCGGCCGAAGCATCTTCTCCGGGAAGCCCTCGTCCATCCATGGCTGGAAGAGGAAATTCATCCTCATCTCCCTGCCGGAGAACGAGAAGGGCATGTGGCCCTTTCCTACCGAATGGGCGCCGCTGGCCGCAGGCCTCTCGGATCCTCCCTTTCTGACCTCCATCCAGAGCACCCTCGTGGGCCACATCCAGATCATGGCCCCGTACAACATCTGGGGGCTTCTCAGTGAGGCGGAGCGGCTGGTGAATGCCGGGGTATGGCCGGACCCTCGGTTCGATCCGGAGCGGGCCTCTCCATACCTTCCTCCCGGGGAGACTCCGCGGGGCCGCGAAGGAAGTGCTGCCGAAGCTCCTCCGGCTGACGAGGCTGATGAAGTTTCGGCCGAGGGTAAGTCGGCTTTGAGTTTGCAACTGGCCGTTATTTCGTTTTTAACACGTCTTCTCTTGCTTGCAGCAATGTCCGGGCTCGATGCCTTACTCGCCCGGATATCCGATCAGCGCGATCAAGGCCGGGTACCAGCCCCACAGGCGGCAGGCGGGTCCGGCCGAGGCGCTGGAGGTCCGAGGACTGCAGCCTCCACCGAGGGCCGTGCTGCCACCGCCGCTCTCGAAAGGGAGCGAAAGACCAAGTTCGCCGCTCGAAGGGGCGGCCGACCGTCGAAGCGCCCCCGGGCGGAAGAGGCCGAAGAGGCGGAGCCGGCTCCGTTGATCAGGAGAAGTGCCGGGGCCCGAAGGGCTGCAAGGCTGGCGTCTCCCGAGATGCCGAGGGGCGACTCTCCTCCGGCCGTATCGGCAGGGGCAGAGGACAAAGGCGCCGGGTCGCAGGCGCCCCGAGCGCAGCGCGAGTGGTGGCGCCCTGAGCCGGGGATCTATAAGGACGAGAGCATGGAGGACTCGCAGACGTGCCTCCGTCTACTCCGCAGCCTCACTCTCCCTTCGGCTTACGAAGAGCTGAGGGACCACTCAGTCACCGACCTGACGGCGATGAGCGCTCGGTTGGCGGTCCAGGTAAGAAGCTTCTGAGTGTGCTTCAACTTAGCTTTCCTTAGCTGTTCTTTGATTTTTTCTGATCCTTGTCTGCTTTCGGTCCGCAGGCCGCGGTAACGGGTAGCGTCCTGATTCACCATCAGGAGCTGCTCCGGATCAAGCTCCTGGAGGCCGAGGGTGAGTCGGCCTCGGCAGGTCCGGGTGAGGGCTCTTCGACGGGGCCTCGTATCGAGCCCATGATCGATGGGCTAGTAGCCGCGAACGCCCGGTCGCGGGCGGAACTGGAGGAAAGGGCAGCAGAGGCCCGTGCTTCCGCCGAGGCCAAAGTGAAGGCCGAGCGGGAGAAGGAGAAGGCCGAGCGGGAGCTTGCTGCGGCTCAGGCTGAGATCCGGGCCCTCAAGGCCCAGATCCAGGACAAAGACTCCCGGAGGGCTTCGGAGAATCGCCGTCACGCTGAGGAGGTATCGGCTCTGAAGCAGGAGCTGGAGGAGGCGGCGGACTCGGCCATAGCCGATTATAAGGCCGGCCCGGACTACACCGAAGAAATAATCCAAGCTCAACTGCTAGCGGCCTCCTCGGTCTTCGACCTCGGACTAGCTGTCGCCCAGAAGGCCTGTCCAAGTGTTGATCTAACCGGGGTTGCCCTGCCGATGGGTGAGGAAGCCAAGGAGCTCCTATCTTGGTGGAAGGAGCTTATGGCCAAGAGGGCCTCGACCCCAGCTCCAGGCGACGAAGCCGTACCCGCCGAGGAGGCCCCTGTCGAGGCTGCCCCTCCTGAGGCTGTACAGATCGTCGATTCTCCCTCTCCCTCTCCTGGTCGGAATGCAGTCGAAGCCGAGGAGGAGGGGATTGTCGAGGGCTGATACGAGGGCTCCCCTGGTTTTTATTTTTTTCTTCTGCTGTAAGCCCTCGGCCAGGCGTATGGCCGGTTTTGTACTTCCCCTTTTGTGAATACAGGAAGTATTTCTGAGTTTTACCTTGTTGTTTTGTGCATGATTGACCGAATCTGGCCTTTCAGAAGTCCGAGATCCTGCCGTCGTTCGCTATAGTTCGCGAAGCCGAGACCCGACGTAGGTTCGGATAGGGCGTTGATAGAATATCGCCAGTAGATATGGCCGGGGCCTTCGCTAATGTGGCTCATAATATCCGAAGGGGTATCCCGCCGTCCTAGATGCGGTTCGTGTGGCCGAAGCCACTCCGTCTTATGCGGATTTAGAGATATATCTCGCCGCTCCCTGATCCGGATTACATGGCCGAAGCCATTCGTCGGATCGAGGTTTTTGCGGACTTAGGAAGAACACCATGCCGCGTCCTGATCCGGATTACATGGCCGAAGCCATTCGTCGGATCGAAGGACTCGCGGACTTAGAGAGAATACCATGCTGCTCCCGATACGGTTTGCATGGCCGAAGCCACTCCCGGTACGGTTTACACGGACTTAGAGAATAACATGCTGCGTCCTGATCCGGATTACATGGCCGAAGCCATTCGTCGGATCGAAGGACTCGTGGACTTTGAGAGAATACCATGCCGCTCCCGATACGGTTTGCATGGCCGAAGCCACTCCCGGTACGGTTTACACGGACTTAGAGAATAACATGCCGCGTCCTGATCCGGATTACATGGCCGAAGCCATTCGTCAGATCGAAGGACTCGCGGACTTTGAGAGAATACCATGCCGCTCCCGATACGGTTTGCATGGCCGAAGCCACTCCCGGTACGGTTTACACGGATTTAGAGAATAACATGCCGCGTCCTGATCCGGGTTACATGGCCGAAGCCATTCGTCGGATCGAAGGACTCGCGGACTTTGAGAGAATACCATGCCGCTCCCGATACGGTTTGCATGGCCGAAGCCACTCCCGGTACGGTTTACACGGACTTAGGTCTTGTTTGGTATCGGGATAGAAAAAGGGAAGAATAGGGATAAATTAACCTAGGTTAATTTATCCCTATCCTTATTCTATGATGTGTTTGGTATGTGAGGGGATAAGAAAAAAGTTAATCCTATTCTCTATTTGGTGAAAATGAGCACAGTACGGAAGATAAGTTGTGAAAAAGACATTGCTACCCTTCTAATCTAGAGTAACATGGGTATTATATTATTTTATGTAATATAACTATATATTCAATATATATGTAGTATATTAAGTGTAAATATTTTTTTATTTTTTATTACTCGTATCATGATACACTAAACATACTTAATTCAAGTTATTGAATTTAATTATATTTTAAAGGCACTCAATTTATACTACACATAATTAACATATAATTAGAATATAATAATATATTAAATATACTTAATAGTATTATTCAATATAGTAAATGAACCATTATTAAAGTTAATTATATTATTATTTTATAAATCCGATGTAATACTAATGTCTATTAGTACTAATACTAGTATATAAGTACTAATACTAATCTAAGATAATAATATATGTATTATATTATATAATAATGTATTAAAATATTTATTAGTGTTATTTAAAATAATAATGTATATTATTATATTACTATTTAAAATATATTAAAGATGCTTAGATTTATTTAAGTATTATATATATTATTTTAAGTATTATTGAATTTAAGTATATATTAAAGTATATATTAAAGTACACATTATGTCATTAGCTAGTAATGAAGCCGTTATTGAATTTAAGTATATTATTTTATAAATCCAATGTAGTACTAATGCTTATTAATACTAATATTAGTATGTAAGTACTAATATTACTAATATAAGTACTAATATTAATTTAAGATAATAATATATGTAAGTACTGATATTATATTATATATAATAATATATTAAAATACTTATTAGCACTATTTAAAGATAATGATATATAAGATAAATATAATAATATATTCTATAGGTGGTATTGATTTGATTAAGAATTTTATTTAATAATATATTTAACGTCATTAGATAGTAATAAAATAATTATTAGAGTTAAATATATTATTATTTTATGAACCAAGATAAGGGGCAAATGAGGGTAACAATGAGGTTAAGGGGCGAGGATAAGTCATTCCACCTTTTTGGTGGAATAAGTTATCCCCATATCTAACCCCAAAAATGAGGTTAAGCTCCCTTATCCCTATCCCCCTTAACCCCTCTTATCCTCGTGACTTTTTGCAATGCCAAACGAGGAACGGGGATATACAAGCCTTATCCCTGGCTTATCCCGATACCAAACGGGACCTTAGAGAATAACATGCCGCGTCCTGATCCGGATTACATGGCCGAAGCCATTCGTCGAATCGAAGGACTCGCGGACTTTGAGAGAATACCATGCCGCTCCCGATACGGTTTGCATGGCCGAAGCCACTCCATGTACGGTTTACACGGACTTAGAGAAAATATCAACAGGTTTCCTGAAAAAGAGATCTTTATTCATACCCTCCGGCTGAAAGCCTGGGGAGAAGTGACTTACATATAATAACGCCGAAGGCGCTCTACATTCCAGGTGCGAGGAAGAGGTTGGCCCGAAAGGGTCTCCAACCGATAAGCTCCACGCCTGATCACCTCCCTGACCCGATAGGGCCCCTCCCAGTTGGGGGCAAGCTTCCCTGAGGCTTCGGCTGGCTTGGAAGCATGAGCATTCCTCAACATGAGGCCCCCTACTTCAAAGCTTCGGGGCTTTACTCGAGTGTTGTGGTACTTGGCCATGCGCTGCTGATAAGCTGCCAGCCGGATACGAGTCTTGTCTCGGGTCTCTTCAATGAGGTCCAAGTGGTCTTTCAAACCTTCTTCGTTGGCCTCCGGATTGTAAGCAACGACCCTGGGAGAGGGAAGGCCGATTTCCACCTGAATAACGGCCTCTATCCCATCGGCCATGCGAAAGGGAGTTTCGCCGGTGGGGGTTCGGCTTGTCGTCCGATAGACCCACAGAACACTTGGCAGCTCCTCTACCCATCGGCCTTTAGCTTCGCCGAGGCGGGTTTTCAGTCCCTGCAGCAGGCTTCGGTTGGTGACTTCAACCTGGCCGTTTGCTCGAGGATGCGCTACCGAAGTGAATTTGTGAAGTATGCCGAAGCTGGCGCAGTTGTCGCTGAACCGTCGACTGTCGAACTGCTTTCCATTGTCAGAAATGATGGCCCGAGGGATGCCGAACCGGCAAATGATGGACTTCCACACGAAGTTCCAAGCATTGCTATCGGTTATTGATGCGAGGGGTTCGGCTTCGACCCACTTAGTGAAATAATCTACCGCCACAATGAGGAATTTTCTTTGGCCGGTGGCGATGGGAAAAGGTCCCAGGAGGTCGATTCCCCATTGAGCGAAAGGCCAGGGATCGAACAAGGGGGTCAGAAGGGTGGCTGCCTGGTGAATGAGGGAGCTGAACCTCTGGCACTGGTCACAGCGCCGTACGAGGGCTAGAGCGTCCTCTCGGAGTGTCGGCCACCAGTAGCCTTGCCTTAGAAGCTTGTGAGCCAGGGCCCTTCCTCCCGCATGCGCCCCGCACACCCCTTCATGTACTTCTCTCGTGGCGTAGTCGGCTTCAGCCGGGCCGAGGCACCGCAACAGTGGTCGGCCGAAGGATTTCTTGTATAGCACCCCGTCCAGAAGGAGGAAGTGGGATGAGCGCTGCCGAATGTGCTTCGCCTCCCTTGGGTCTGGCGGGACTTCTCCTCGGAGAAGAAAGGCGACGAGGGGAGTCATCCATGTCTCGGCCTCGACCTCAGTGACTTGCATGGCTTCGGTTTCACCGAGGCTTGGTTCGGCGAGCTCCTCTACGAGGATCATTCGGCCTCCTCCCCCATCTTGAGCTGACGCCAGCCGGGAAAGTGCATCGGCTCGGGTATTCTCGGCTCTCGGGATCCTCACGATTTCATAAGAATCGAATTGGGCGAGGATTTTGCGAGTCACCTGGAGATAAGATGCCATTATTGCATCCCGAGCCTCGTATTCCCCGGAGATGTGGCTGGCGATAAGTTGGGAATCGCTGAAGGCTTTCAGGTTCCGTGCGCTGAGCTTCTTCGCGGCCCGGAGGCCAGAGATGAGAGCTTCGTACTCGGCGGCATTGTTAGTTGCTGGGAAGGAGAAACGCAGGGCGTACTCCGTGACTACCCCTTCGGGTGATGCCAGGATCCATCCGGCGCCACTGCCCGTGGAGCACGCGGAGCCGTCCACAAAGAGTCGCCATTCGTCTGCTGGCGCAGGAGCCGAAGTAGCCTCGGCTTCGACCACGTCGGGTGTCGGCTGAGGTGCCGAGGAAGCGCCGGGGGTAAGTTCGGCGATGAAGTCTGCCAACACCTGGGCTTTTATTGCTACCCGAGGTGCGTAGGAGATGTCGAACTCTCCTAGCTCGATCGCCCACTTTGCCAGCCTGCCGGACACCTCCGGCCGGGAGAGAATTTGCCTCAGGGACTGGTTGGTGAGAACCTTCACGGAATGAGCCAGAAAATAAGGCCGGAGCCTCCTCGCGGACGAGACGAGGGCCAAAGCCAACTTCTCCAGGGCAAGATACCAGAGTTCTGCTCCTTGAAGGGTTCGGCTGGTATAGTAAACTGGCTTGTGAACGCCATCTTGCTCGAGGACGAGGACGGCGCTGAGAGCCGTCTCGGAGACTGCAAGGTACAAGCTCAAGGGCTCCCCGGGAACCGGCTTGGACAAGATGGGGACTTTGGAGAGGTAGGCCTTCAGTTGATTGAAGGCCGCTTGGCACTCATCCGTCCAGTCGAAGTTATTGGCCTTCTTCAGCAGCTTGAAGAAGGGGAAACAGTAATCTGCCGCCCTTGACATGAAGCGGCTCAGGGCTGCGATCCTCCCGTTCAGCTTCTGCACCTCTCGGAGGTTTGCCGGGGGGCGCATCTGCATGATGGCCGAAACCTTCTCGGGATTAGCCTCCACCCCTCGGTGAGTGACCATGTAGCCGAGGAACTTTCCGGAGGCTACCCCAAAGGCGCACTTGGCCGGGTTCAGCTTCATCTTGTACCGCCTAAGGACGGAGAAAGTCTCGGCCAAGTCGGCCAAATGCTCTGCAGCAACGCGGCTCTTGACCAACATGTCGTCTATATAGACCTCCATGTTTCGGCCGAGCTGCGTGGCGAACACTTTGTTGACCAGGCGCTGATATGTCGCGCCGGCATTCTTCAGACCGAAGGGCATCCGGGTATAGCAGTATAGGCCCAGATCGGTCGTGAAGCTGGTCTTGCTCTCATCATCCGGATGCATCCGGATCAAGTGGTAATCTGAATAGGCGTCGAGGAAGCTTAAGAGCTCGTGGCCGGAAGTCGCGTCCACCACCTGGTCTATCCGAGGCAGCGGAAAACTGTCCATCGGACAGGCCATGTTGAGGTTGGTGAAGTCCACGCACATACGCCATTTGCCATCTTTCTTTGGCACCATCACCACGTTGGCGATCCAGTCCGGATGATGCACCTCTCGGAGGTGTCCGGCGTCCAGCCCCTTTTGCACTTCGGCTTGGATGGCGGCTCTCCTTCCCTGATTGAAGGTGTGCCGCTTCTGCTTTACCGGGGGCTGGTTAGGATCGGTATGGAGTCGGTGCTCTGCTACCTCCGGGTCAACCCCGGGCATGTCCGCCGGAGACCAGGCGAAGACGTCGAGATTCTTTTTCAAGAACTCGGTAAGCTTCTCTGCTTCAGTCTCCTCTAGGTCGGAGCCTATCATCAGGACTCGTCCTTCGCCTCCCGGAATAGGGACGGCGAGGAGTGCTTCTCCCGGAGATGCCTCGGCTGATGATTCGATCGTCAGAGTTTCGGCTGCGGTCTTCCCTTTGACCGAAATCATGTAGCACTGCCGGGCCGCTTCTTGATTCCCTCTGGCCTCGCCTATTCCATGGCTGGTATGAAACTTCAGCTTCTGATGAAAGGACGAAGGCACGGCCCCGATCCCGCCGATGAGCCTTCGGCCGAATATGGCGTTGTAGGCTGAATCGATTTTTACAACGGCAAAGTCCGTTTCAACGGTTAATTGCCGGGGGGCGGAGCCTAAGGTTACAGGGAGTCGGACAATGCCCTCTACTCGGCAGGGCGAGCCGTTAAAACCGAAGAGGGGGCCTCGGTGAGGCTTCATATTAGCCTCACTCAATCCCATTTTTTCAAAACAGTCATAAAACAAGATGTTTGGGGCACTTCCATTATCAACAAATATTCTATGTACATCATAACTATTTATTACAGCATTGACGACGAGGGCGTCATCGTGAGGGACCTGAACATCAGTCAGGTCCTCGGAGCCGAAGGTGATGTCTTCTTGACGAGGCCGCTTCGGTTCGCCGTCAACCGCTGCTACGGTGCTACGCTGCCGCGGCCTTGATCCTTCCCCCGGCCCTCCGGATATCATCATGATAGACCCGGAACTGGGTCTTTGATGGGATGATTCTACCGGGGCCGAGGTGACCTTCGGTGAAGGAGCGGCTTCTATCGCCGGGGGTTGTTGCTGCCTAGGCGCTGCAGGGATATCCCGGTTTTGCTGTGGCGGCTGCTTCCGTCGGTACTGCGGCAATCTTCCCTCTCGGACGAGGCGGTCGATTTCCTCCCGGAGCTGCCAGCACTCATCCGTCGTGTGGCCGATCTCCCGGTGATACTCACAGTATTTGCCGGGGTCCCTTCGGCGAGGATCCGTCTTGATGCGATCAGGCCGCCGGATCATGCCCTTCACCTCCATGAGCATCCGGGAAGGGGGAGCAGGTAAGGGCAGGTACCGCGGCTGCGGGTCCCGTCGCCTCTCCCTGTCCCAGTCCTCCCGGCGATACCGCTTTCGGGAGGGCTCTTGGTCTTCTGGCCGAGGTCGGACCACCTGGGGAGCAGGTGCCGAGGTGGCTTCGGCTGCGCCTTTACCCCTGGACAGCATCAGGGCCTCCCGGTTGATGTATTTATAGGCCCGGGCCACGAGGTCCTGGAAGGTAGGGGGATGGCGCTTCCCGATGGAGCCGAGGAGCCCCTCGTCCCGGCACCCGCTGATCACGGCCGAGACCGCGATCGAGCTGTCGAGGTTCGGGATTTGGGCGGCCTCGGTCCGGAACTTGGTGAAGTACTCCTGGAGAGTTTCGGTGGGGCCTTGCCGGATGGCCAGCAAGCTGGCGGAGGTTTTGCACTGCCGGGTGGCATCATAAAACTGGTCGATGAACAACTGGCCCAACTGGACTAGGGAGTGGATGGAGTTGGGGGCCAGCGTCTCGAACCAGGTGAGGGCGATTTTTTCAAGGGTGAGGGGGAAAAGACGGCAGCGGACTGCCTCGGAGACCCCTCGGACCCGGAGGTAGGCGTTGAATCTCGGGAAATGACAGACCGGATCTGTCATTCCGTCGTAGAGAGGGCCCTTCGGCAGCTTGAAATTGGGGGGCACCTCGGTGGCCAGGAGCTCCGCCGTGAATGGGGTCTGCTCCAGGATGCTGCTGGCGAGAGGCGCCCCGTGAGGCCGAGACACCATCTGTTGCATCTCCTTGCGCATTGCCGTCAGCCGCCGGTCCAGGTCCGGGGCAGTCGAGGTGGCGACGGATTGTCCTCCGGTCCGGGCCGGACGGAATTCCGACGAAGCATAGTCTTGCTCCGTCAGGCGATCGGTGCGAGGAGCTCGGGCAGGTAGCGCCGAGGGCTCGCTGCGCGTCGCCGCGGTTTCGTTGGGAGAAACCGGTGCAAGCGCCGGCCGGAACCGGGCATCTTGTACTTGGTAGAGTGGGGGGAGCGGCGCCTGCTGAGGAAGTTGTCCCATCAGTCCCATGCGTTGGGCGATGGCGGATACCATCTCCTGAAGAGGCGCTAGGGACGTGACGGCAGCGGCCAGCGTTGCCACTTGCTGCTGGAACACCCCCACTCGGTCTTCCGAGGCGAGAGACTCCGGTATGGTCGGCAGAGGAAGGCTCGGCGGGGCAGAAGGGACGCCTTCGGAAGGCAGCATCTGCGCCGAGGCCTCCCGTGCTTCTGCTTCACTTTGTCCGGACCGTCGGGTAACAGGTCGCTGAGACATGACTTGTTTGTTGGTTTCCCACAGACGGCGCCACGTGATGTAGCCGAAGCTATCACGACCGGATTCCGAAGCCGGAATCCGAAAAGATGGATCCGGAGCTGGGTCGGATCGGTGTTCAGAGGCCCGACGGGGATCCGGAAGGCGAAGGAGGCAGAGGCGAAGCCGAAGGTCCGAAGGCCGAGGGGTGCTCGGTCGGTGGCTGGCTTGCTCCGGGAAGTCGGGGCCGAGGCTCCGCTGTTGCGGGGGCAGCCGGCGCACGGCGTCGAGACCAGGGAGAGGAGTCCGAGGTCGGCGGTCGAGACCGACTCGGGAAGGTCGGCGATGATTCGAACCGAGCTCCTGCAGGAGGGGAAGAAGAAGAAAACCGGTCAGCAGGAGTCCCGGGCTTTAGCCCTAAGGAACCCCCTCCGACGGTCAAGTTAACTCCTGAAGAAGATTCGATTCAGAAGGCAAAGAGTAGCTTTAATGCTTTTTGGACCGTAGTCCTTAAGGGTCTCCGAGGCTTAAGAGAGCATACCTTTGGCAATAAATAGCGGTGTATTTATAGCAGAGGATAGAGGATGGTTAACGGTGGTAGCCGATATAGGACTAAATGCGGGCTTACTGGTAAACCGCCATAGTGCCTGGTCCGCCACCGGAGTGGGCCGGACTCGGCTATCGGGCCGAAGGGGGTTGGGCCGCTGATGGGCCGAAGCCTGTTGGGCCCTGGGCTGCCGTGCTGCTCCTGGGCCGTAGGCTGGTGGGCCGCTGACGGGCCGAAGCCTGTTGGGCCGGGAGCGACGGTGCCGCTTATGGGCCGAAGGCTGTTGGGCCGCTGATGGGCCGAAGGCTCCCTGAGGGCCTTGTACTGCTGCTGCTGGGCTGAACGGGGTTTGGGCTTGTTTTAGTGGGCCGAATCGGATTCTGCCTCATCATATATATATATATATATATATATATATATATATATATATATATATATATATATATATATATATATATATATATATATATATATACCTTGCCAATTGAATCACCCTTTAAAAAAAGACATGAAATGTAGGTGCAGTTGGATAAGAGAAAATTAAAATGAAAATAAATTTTAATTAGATTCCTATTTAGATGCTTGACATTTTTAGTCTCCTGTCCAGTTTTCGCTAAGCTTATGGTTCCACCTTTTTGCCCGACGTTATTTTTTGCCCCTCCTATTAACTATTCATATTAGACAGGTGATGTGTTAACATAATAATATAGTAATGAAATAATGTAGTAACGTTATTCTCTTTCTCAAGTATTAACGTCGCAACATATTAACTAAAGAGCGTTGTGAAGTTAATGCCTTAATTTATTGACACGTTAATATGTTACTATCGTGATACTATGTTACTATGTTATTTTGTTATCGCATCTCTATTTCATTACAATATATAATTAATTTTTCCAAGAAAAGTGATGGTCCAGCCTATGAGTATGTGCATTCAACTGATTTTGGATGTCAAATGTGCAATTCTAATATTGTATTCATTATAGTATTTTATTCATCCTTTTTTTCTTTATAACAGTTGATCATCAGACAACATAAACACTAAATCTCACATTTTAGTTACATACTTCAGCATATAGTTGTGAAACTGAGTCAGGTGTGCAATGGCACAATTTTCTTTCATACATCTGTACAAAGCACACCATATTTTGACGTCTAGAAAAAATAAAATATTATAATATTTTTTAATTCTTCTAAACGGTTTATAAATTTTTAATTTTTTTCTAAGCTTCAAAATAAGATGTACCTTGTACAGACGTGTAGGTCAACTCGGTTCCGACCTAAAAATATAATTTAAAAAAAATATATATATATATTGGTACACTAGCACTTCACTCGTATTTACTTCTACCCTGGAACATAGAAATTCGCACAAAGAAAATCACTCTTACCATACATAATCTACAGCGCAAAAACGTCAGATAGATTCCGGCAAATCCAACATCACCTTTCAAACCTGCACTTCTGCTACTCGATTCACGAATTCAATACAACGCTTGTTCACAATTTTCAGAAGCAAACACAGAACACCTTAGTAGTCGAGAGCCGATACGCTCCACACAACAATTGCCGCATTTATGCAAAAAGACCCAGTAAGGCTCCAAACTGTTCCATATATATATGTACGTATATATATATGGCAGTATCATATTATGATATCATGCTGAGAGACAACATTTAACAGGGACGTGAACGGATGCTATCACCAATACAATATTTCATCAACAGCCACATAGCATAATCACAGGAAAATTAGCTATTATATGGGGATTGCTGGTGCAGCTGGCTCCGGAAGACCGCTCCCGCCAGTGAGGACCGTTACCTTTCCATCTGAGTCCACATCCACGATAGCCGAGTCTCCGTCCTTTATTTCTCCAGCAAGTAATTTCTCCGCCAAACTGTCCTCCAGAAGCCGCATGATGGCCCTCCTCAGTGGTCTTGCTCCATAGCTCGGATTGAAACCTTCATCCACTACCCGATCCTTGAACCTTTCCGTTACTTGGAGCTCTATGTTCTTTGACTTCAGTCTGTCGAACACCTCCTTCAGCATTATATCTGCTATCTCCTTGACCTCTGGCTTTGTCAATTGCCTGAAGACAATCATTTCGTCTAACCTGTTAAGGAATTCTGGACGGAAGTAGCGTTTTAGCTCCTCGGTGACCAGGCTCTTGATACGGCCATAAGTCCTGTCTTTTACCTCAAAGTCCAGATCAAACCCAATCTTGCGGCCTCCCTTCTCAATCACACTGCTTCCGACATTGGATGTCATGATCAGGAGTGTATTCTTGAAATCCACCGTCCGACCCTTGCTGTCTGTCAGTCTCCCGTCTTCCAAGATCTGTAGCATCATATTGAAGACATCAGGGTGCGCCTTCTCTATCTCATCAAAGAGGATTACAGTGTACGGTCGACGGCGAACAGCTTCAGTTAGTTGGCCACCCTCGGTGTAGCCAACATACCCTGGTGGGGAGCCAATGAGCTTGGACACTGTGTGTCTCTCCATGAACTCACTCATGTCGAGTCGGATCATTGCTTCCTCAGAGCCGAAGTAGTAGGCACCCAAAGCCTTTGCAAGTTCTGACTTTCCAACGCCGGTTGGACCAGAAAAGATGAAGCTGGCTATTGGTCTGTTGGGATTCTTGAGGCCAACACGGGCTCGCCGGACGGCTCGGCAGATGGCCTCGACAGCCTCATCCTGGCCAATGACACGCTTGTGCAGAGTTTCTTCCATCTTAAGAAGACGGTCAGACTCATCACTCGAGACTTTCTCCACAGGAATCCCAGTCCATGAAGAGACAATATGCTGTATATCAGCCTCAATAACAATAGGACCAGATTCTCCTGCCTCACTTTCTGCTTTTGTTATTTCCTTGCCTTTCTCAATTAGGGCGGAAATCTGAGCCTTCAGCTCCATTTCTCTATCTCGTAATTCCCCCGCCTATAAGATTGTTTCATTCTCAGTACAGAAGCATTAATTGTTTGCAAATGTGACAACATGAACAAAACAAAGTCACAAACATGCACACAGAGACAATGCAGGCACCAAACAAACTTGCAAGCATGCATTCACATGCACAAGCACTAAGCATGCATGTGCATATGCCACGCACACAACTGCACACGTGCGCACAGACTAAAAATTCACTGTATAATGAAATTGGACTACTGGCAAGAAAGCTACCAAGCAGTTTCAGATCATTCACATATACAGCTATTTACATGCTCCTAAATACTTTGCATAGCTGCATAATATAAGTTTATATCGCCTTAAAATTCTGTGCATGATGTAGTCTCCAGCCAATGGAATAGTCAAAATTCAAGTAAATAGAATCATTAAGTATTCCACCATAAAGGCTACCCAGATTCATGAGCAGAAAATGTAATCAGATAGTTTAGTACCTTCTCAAAATCTTGTCCACGGACAGCTTCATTTTTCTCCTTCGTTATCTGCCTAAGCTCTTTATCAAGTTCTCTGGCCTCCTCGGGCAGCTAAATGCACACCTTTATGTTAACTTATGCAGCATCCAAATGAAAAGGCCAGGAAAAATAAGAAAAGAAATACACACCTGAGCATGGCGAAGCCTAACACGAGAACCAGCTTCATCAATCAAGTCAATTGCTTTGTCAGGGAGGAACCGATCACTGAGAATAGAAAACCAGGTATTCAGAAGGGATACAACAAGATGCCATAAAATGGAGATTCCAGAAAAAGGATCAGGAACAAGAAATTGTTTAAACATAATGTTTCAGTAATATTCTGTGTTTGTTTGATGTAGGTCAGGTTCATCTCCTTGTTTGAGCCACCCATGGGTAGGATTATGAACATGTGTGTGTGTGTGTGTCGCCTTTTCTCTGGGGACTAGACAATTTAATAATGATGCAAAATATAAGAGTCAAACTGGATGAAAAGCCAAAAAATTTAAATCATATATATGCTAATACACCCAAATATTAATGTAAATATCATGGCACAACATTTCTAAGTATGAAATCATTAAAAGGGACTGTTTCAATCCCAGATACATTGGTCGATATAGCTGCACCATTAACTTTGCCTGTGGAAAACATGAATCAGATCCCTATGAAGCTCCATAGTCAAGTCTCCACGAAACATGGCTGAACAAAACCGGCCAGTCCTAGGAAGTAAGAACTAATGTTACTTCTCAGACTCTGTGGAAAAAGGTATGTACATAAATTATAAACCGGTCAAGGGATGACTAATGACCTGCCCAAAAGGACTATATTAAGATGCATCAAACAAGAAACTGCTTCCCCCACAAGCATCATACTCATTTTAAAGGGGAAACCAATAGTTGCTTACGGCACCCTTTCAGGTTTTTGTTTCACGAGATCCAAATCAGCCCTTCAAATACATAACTTATTGAATAGAGAACTATCCCCTTGGAAGAAACTGACTAGCATAAGCTGCGTGTGCAAGCTGTTGTTTTTAAAACCAATCTTCCCCCACTCTGGTTTCAGACTTGGTTCACCCAAGGAACTGGCTGACTCAAGAGTACAACTTGTTCCAGCCAGTTCCACGGCATATACAAAATACTACAAAATGGTAAATTTTACTCGATTCCAATTGATTCGCCAGCTTTGACCTAATTACAGTCGGTTTTGGTTGGCACTCACCCAGTCTCCACTAGATTCAAGACTGTTCTGACCAGTTCCACCTGGCTACTGTGTTTCCAATAACAAAACCAGTACAGCATCCAGTTTTGCCAGATCTGATCTGGTTTCAGATGGATAACGACGTTAAGGTTTTAAGACCAACAGATTGAGCTATCATGTACCACAAGGCTATTGGTCTAGATATGACCAAAAAATAACATTCACTAGCCTGCCATTAAGCACCAACAGTAGAGCCTCTAATTCTCCTCTGCCTGCTCCCTCCCACCATATCAAGACAACAGTCTCCATTGATTTGGTTTTAATCTTTTATTTATTTATTTTATTTTTATTTTCATATTTCTTATTTTTCTACATACTGTTACGAGCTGCTCACAGGGTTCCCCAAATTGCTAAACTCCTGACACAACTTTTTCAGTGAATGAAACTTTGAACACACCTGGGAAAGTGTTTGCGCGAAGATTTTTCTAACCTTCGGTCGGGACCTGACCTAGACACATCTCTCCTATGTCGGATTATTCGGAAATCCGTTTTTTTGTTTATCTAGAGAATTATAGGTCGGTTTTATATTTTATCGGACTATGAGAGCTTGGGATTAGCCCTCAGGGAATCCGGGACTTCGAATCAAGCGAAGATTCGAGTATATGACCTCTCTCCACTGACCTCGGTCAGTGTTAATTACGCTGAGCGACTGCTCGGCAACCCTTGATTAACCGTCCGTAAGATGCCCTTATAATATGCAACATTACTACTACAGGCAGCACATGCATATGAAGATATATTTTAGGTTAAACTCTTGGCCTCACCCAAGTTTAGGATGTGTTTATATGATCTTCGATTGATTCCAAGCTATCTGGATTAATTCCAAGTATATTGGATTGACTCCAAGTATTCTGGATTGATTCCAAGTATTTTAAACCCATAGGGATATTTTTGTAATTATGCCAAGTTGGAGGGTATAGGGAGATTATGGTTATTTAAGTGTATGAAATGACTTTTAATGATTTAGGAAGGTTTCAAAACCTTAGGAGGTATTTTAGAGTTATTTCAAGTGTGTTTGGATGGTAAGGGTATTTTGGTAATTTTGCCCAAATTGGATTTTTAGACTTAAAGTCTATTTTTATATTTTTCTGAGATTTTTATTTATTTTTATCATATTGTGGGTATTTTGGTAATTTTACCCATCTTATTAAGGTTTGGAGGGTATTTTGGACATATGAGAGATTTTGATATTTTTAAGAATTTTCTGTGATTTTTACTGATTTTTAACATGTATGAGGGTATTTTTGTAATTTGTATTAAGCTCTAGGGGCATTTTAGTCATTTCAGAATTTTATATATTTTCAGATTTGGTTCTCTGTTTTTTACTGGTTTTTACTGAATTTTACTGATTTTTATTAATTAATTAGGTATATGAAGGATATTTAAGTTATATTTTGGATTTATGTAATTTCCAGATTTTGTTTTCTGATTTTTACTGAGTATTACTGATTTTCACAGAATTTTTCTGATTTTTATATTTATTTTATTAATTTTAGATAATTTTCGCAGATTTTATTAATTAATTAAGTATGTGGAGTATTTAAGTCATTTTTAACTTAAGTATATTATTTTATGAGTTAATGTTTCATTATTAAATTTTAGTTATGTATGGGGTGAGGCCAATGATATTTTAGAATATTTAATTATATGTTTTATGTGTTTTAATTAGTTATAAGACTAATTATTTTGCATATGAAAATATAGTAACGTAGTGTTACTTAAATAATATATTCATGAACATACATGCACACACATATGCTCAAAGAACAACATGGGCATTTCATTCATCATTTCGGCATAATCCCGTCTTGTAAAACGGTGATTTTACAACATAAATTTGGCAGAGCTTCCCCTTAGGAATAAACCTTAGGAAGAGAGCCCTCCAAGAAAATATCGCCTCCAAATCGCAGCAAACCCAGGCAAGAGCACCGGATTTGGTCTTCAAACTGGCAGAGTTTCCCCTAGGAATTTTTGGGCCAAATGGGCATGGGGCTTCTCCTTACCCCTTGGGGGGTATTTATAGGCTTCAAAGCCTTAACCGGTGGGGGTACCCACCGGAATGCTTGAGGTGGGGCGTACCCACCGGTTCCATCATCTCTCCTCCCCTCTTCTTTTTTTTATATATATTTTTTTTGGCCAATGGGTGGAGAGAGAGATGAGAGGGAGAGCATGCAAAGGAGAGAAAGGGAGAGAGAGGGAAGGGGGGACCGGTTGGCACCCCCACCGGTTCCAACCGGTGGAGGGGGGTGCCACCGGATGGACCCCCCCCCACCGGTTGGGAACCGGTGGGGGGGTCTCCCCACCGGTTTTGGGAAACCGGTGGGGGGTTCCCCTACCCACTTCTTCCTTCTTTTCCCCCTTTTTTAGGCTCATTAATGAGCTTGGGTGGCATATTTGGGGTGTGGGCCAATGTGAAAAGGGTTTGAACCCCCTAAGTCCATATTTGGCTCCATGTGAAAGGGGATTTTAGGAAGAGTATTAAATGGGGTTCACATGGGATTCTTAACCCATGTGTGAATGGGGTTAAGATTCCCATTAACTCCCTCCATCCTAATTAATCCCCCCCCTTTCTTTGAATTTAAAATGGGCAAGAAGGGAGGGCTCCCCCTCCCCCCCCACCGGTTTCCCCTCTTGGAACCGGTGGGGGGTTCCCCAACCGGTGGGGGGGCTTCTCCCCCTCCCTTTGGCTTCTTCTCTTCTTCTCTTTTTCTTTTCTTTTTTTTTTTGAGAAAAATGGTTCCAACAAATGCCCCCCACGGGACATGTGCCGGAGGTGAAGACGACGGTGCATGTCCCGGGCCCCATTCGGCTACAAGAATCATCATTTTGCATGCTTGAGGAATTCTCAAATGCGGCATGCCGGTATTGTCTTGATGAATTCCCGTTTCTCGCCTTATGTATTTACGGCTATTGGGGGAAGTCAACCGCTGTCTCATATATACCAGGTGATACATTGCTTTGGCTTGCTATGCATATGCTCCATCTGAGCTTGTCTGGGTCCCGATGACCCTCAATTTTGGTACTTAGACACCTCAAACTATGCCCAGGAAGTCCTGTTTTCATAACTTTTCGACTTTCCGGATATATTTGAAAGCGTCTACCCCTCTGATTATGAGAATCCTCTTGGCCTTCGCGACTTGGAGGTTCTGCGAGAGTTGATGCCGCTTGAATCTTTCGACGTTTACTTGGATTCTAGGAGATCTCTTGGCCTTCACGACATGGAGACTCCTTAAGAACACACATGCGAGTCGTTTAATTCTTCCGGCATTTGCTCTATCTTGGGGTATCAGTACCTTATATTGGCATTTCCAAGAGCTCCGCACGAAGCGTTCTGGACTGGCCTAATATCTGGTTCATAGCAATTTGACTTTGTCCTATGACTTTATTAGGACTCGGTCGATTTTTGCTTTTCGAGACTTTTATTGCAGCTCTCTGGCGCTGATTTTATCTCTCTATCTTCTTGTAGCTTGCTGCCTTTGTCTTCATGACCCTCATGGGAGTTCCTCATATGGCAGGGCATGGGGAGGACAATATCCCCTTCCTGCTAATTGTCGAGTAACTCTTCGCCAAAGCGGGCCGAAATCGAAACTATTAAGGGAGGCAATGCAGCTCGGGTTGCGGAGACTCCTATGCTCCAATATCAGAAGGACATTGTCCTTTCTGGTACCGCGGACGCCCATATCGCCGCTCTGCGTCAGAATGCATATGTTCCTGAGGCTCCACTGGAGGGAGAATTCCCATTTTGTGGCGACCATCGAACATCGCTTCGACTGATATTCCGGAGATGGAGTCGAATTTCTTCAACAGGGTTGAAATTTTCTATTTGTTGAAGAACTCGAACTACTCTGCGTGTTCATCTCGAACTCCAACATTGCTCAGTGTATCGCAAATATTTTCCTGGAGATAAATGCTAAGTTTGAGTGGTACGGACCATTTATTATATGTTGCATGTATTCTCTCTTTCTTATGTAACTAATACCAGCGCCTTTTCAGGTTTTCGCCAGCATTAGCCCCCTCTTATTTTTGCCTGTGCGCCCTTGCGGGTTTTCACACAGCGGGGTTACCCGATTTTGCCTAAGGTGCCCTTTCGGGTTTTCACCTTAGCTGGGTATAAGATATTTTTACCCTTAACCGACCCCTTTTGAGAATGAGATCGATTAAGTCTGTCGGAGCACCTCATTTTTAAGCTCCTTTTTTTTTTTTTTTTTTTTAAAAAAACTAATACCAGCGCCTTTTCAGGTTTTCACCAGTATTAGCCCCCTCTTATTTTTGCCTGTGCGCCCTTGCGGGTTTTCACACAGCGGGGTTACCCGATTTTGCCTAAAGTGCCCTTTCGGGTTTTCACCTTAGCTGGATATAAAAGACATTTTTACCCTTAACCGACCCTTTTGAGGATGAGATCGATTAAGTCCGTCGGAGCACCTCATTTTTAAGCTCCCTTTTTTTTATTATTATTATTATTATTTATTTTTTTGGTAGAGAATTACGGTTTCCCTGATAACCGCTCAGAAATATATGTAGGGAACTAAGTCTTCCCTGAGAACTGACAATGAATTTTATATGTAGGGAATTGAGTCTTCCCTGAGAACCGATAAGAAATATACGTAGGGAATTGAGTCTTCCCTGAGAACCGATAAGGAATTACATGTAGGGAACTGAGTCTTCCCTGAGAACCGATAAGAAATTTTATGTAGGGAACTGAGTCTTCCCTGAGAACCGATAAGGAATTTTATGTAGGGAACTAAGTCTTCCCTGAGAACCGATAAGAAATATGTAGGGAACTGAGTCTTCCCTGAGAACCGATAAGGATTATATGTAGGGAATTGAGTCTTCCCTGAGAACCGGTAAGAAATATATGTGGGGAACTGAGTCTTCCCTGAGAACCGATAAGGAATTTTATATGTAGGGAATTGAGTCTTCCCTGAGAACCGATAAGAAATATATGTGGGGAACTGAGTCTTCCCTGTGAGCCGATAAGGAATTATATGAGGGAATTGAGTCTTCCCTGAGAACCGATAAGAAATATATGTGGGGAACTGAGTCTTCCCTGAGAACCGATAAGGAATATATGTAGGGAACTGAGGCCTCCCTGTGAGCCGATAAGAAATATATGTAGGGAACTGAGTCTTCCCTGAGAACCGATAAGAAATATATGTAGGGAATTATGTCTTCCCTGAGAACCGATAATGAATTATATGTAGGGAACTGAGTCTTCCCTGAGAGCCGATAAGAAATTATATGTAGGGAACTGAGTCTTCCCTGAGAACCGATAAGAAATTATATAGTTTTCGAGAAACGGGGCCTTTAGGTAGCCGTGGATTTGGGATACAACGGCTCCCGAAGACCAAATATTTTGAGACACAATGCTCCCCAGAGGCGAATTCCGGAGTTTAACGCCTCCCGTAGGCAAAATATGAACTTCAGGATTCAAAGCCTCCTGCAGACGAAATATGAATTCTAGGATTTAAAGCCTCCCGTAGGCGAATTCCGGAGTTTAACGCCTCCCGTAGGCGAATATGAATTCCGAGATTCAAAGCCTCTCGTAGGCGAAATATGAACTCCGAGATTCAAAGCCTCCCGTAGGCGAATTCCGGAGTTTAACGCCTCCCGTAGGCGAATATGAATTCCGAGATTCAAAGCCTCTCGTAGGCGAAATATGAACTCCGAGATTCAAAGCCTCCCGTAGGCGAAATATGAATTCCGAGATTCAAAGCCTCCCGTAGGCGAAATATGAACTTCGAGATTCAAAGCCTCCCGTAGGCGAATATGAATTACGAGATTCAAAGCCTCCCGTAGGCGAATATGAATTCCGAGATTCAAAGCCTCCCGTAGGCGAAATATGAATTCTAGGATTTAAAGCCTTCCGTAGACGAAATATGAATTTCCAGGATATAAAGCCTCCCGTAGGCGAATATGAGTTTTTAGGATATAAAGCCTCCTGTAGGCGAATATGAGTTTCCAGGATATAAAGCCTCCTGTAGGCGAATACGAAATATGAATTTCCAGGATATAATGCCTCCTGTAGGCGAATATGAGTTTCCAGGATGTAAAGCCTCCTGTAGGCGAATATGAAATATGAATTTCCAGGATATAATGCCTCCTGTAGACGAATATGAAATATGAATTTCCAGGATATAAAGCCTCCTGTAGGCGAATATGAAATATGAATTTCCAGGATATAAAGCCTCCTGTAGGCGAATATGGATTTCCAGGCCACCAAGGCACACCAGTGGGACTAGCGTATACCAGGGGCAATTTTAGGGTATAATGTCCCTTTGGGGCGAATTCGACCGCCTTCAGCACGCCGATGGGACTATAGCATATGGGTATGCCGATGAGACTATAGCATATGGGTATGTCGATGGGACTAGTGTATGCCCAGGGAAGATTCAGGATACATTGCCTCCTCGGGGCGATAGGAAAATTTTCAACCCTTTTATGGCATGCCAGCGGGACTGGCGTATGCTCAGGGAAGACTTTAGGATACAATGCCTCCTTGGGGCAAAGGAATTTTTCAACCCCTTTATGGCATGCCGGTGGAACTAGTTTAAGCCAAGGGGAGGATTTAGGATATATTGCCTTCCCAGGGTGAATATGAAAATCTTCAGGGTATAACGCCTCCCCGGGGCAGATTCCGGAGTTTAACGCCTTCCGCGGGCGAATGCCGGAGTTTAACGCCTTCCGCGGGCGAATGCCGGAGTTTAACGCCTTCCGCAGGCGAATTGTGAATTCTGCATTGCATGATATTCTTGACGGCAAATATTTTCTTTCGAGGTGAAACACCCACAATTATGTAACATCTTTCGAGAATATGTCTGTGTATTTGCCTTGGGTATAACAGGAACGGGGATCATCCCCTCAGGCTGTATCGATCAGAAGAGCGAGTTTTCCCACTTCCTTATCAGGTCGGGAGGTCATCGTCATCATCGCCTCGGTCGTAGCCCTTGATGGGACATTATTGTACCACCAGTGTGGTACCAAGGGTTTATTCGTCATTGGCGACTCTGATATCCTCCCTGGGTAGGGATGTGGGAAAACTCGATCTCTACCCTCAACAGGCTGAGAGAGTTCTCCCCCCCGTCGGGGAACAAATATGCGGCTTTATGAGCCTATGTATTCGCGCACGAATATTATTGGCTTTTCTTGGCGCAAATAACTTTTGCGCGTTGTCCCCCGACGGGTTGCAGGATAATGTTTTTTTTTTTTTTTTTAATATATAATACTAACATCGGCGCTCTTACGAGTTTTCACCGAAGCTAGCCCCTTTTATTTTTTTGCCTGTGCGCCCTTTGCGGGTTTTCACACAGTAGGGTTCACCCATTTTTGCCTGAAGCGCCCTTTCGGGTTTTCACTTCAGCTGGGTTTTTAGACTTCTTTGCCCTTAATTGGCCCCTCACAGGAGCGGGACCAATCAAGTCTGTCGGGGCACCTCATTTTTAAGCCCCACACTCTCTTTTTTTTTTTTTTTTTTTTTTGGCTCATGGATCTGCAAATTACACTCAATGTGTAATCGTATGTGGCTGTGGGGGATTTACCAGGTATTTCCCCATATTTATCTTTCCTTCTTGAATCAGCTTTTCTACTTCATCTTTGAACATAAAGCAACGTTCAATTGGATGGGTGATGAAGCGGTGGTATGGGCAGTAATTGGGTGCATCTACCCGATGTATTTCTTCTTCCCTTTTTGGCTTGGGCAGAATAATTGCTTTTCTGCTCATACATAACTCGAAGAGTTCTTTGGTCTTCTCCTTTGGAAAGGAGTATGGTCTCTTGAGCCTTTTTGCCAGGGATTCAGCATCTTTAAAACTTATCCTTGTTTCTGCACCAGCAACTTGCTTTCCTCGGAAACTTTGCCTAGCTGCAAAAGTGGCCTCGAGAGTATTGTCGTGACTTTCACAACCTTTGCATTTGAGCACCATTCCCTCTCGGTACTGGGCTTCTGGTGGTTCATTTAAGTTTATGATAAGTTTGCCCTTATTCTTTAGAGGACGGCTGCATTTTGGTCCTGGCTCCTCAAAGGAGAAGGGCCTATTGATTCTGTCAATTGACATGACTTCTGTCCATTGTCTTGCAAGACCTTCCATTACTTGAGTGAGTTCATACTGCTGATGAGAGATTTGTCCCGGACTCACTTGAATCCCCTCCAGTGCTGCCATAATGGACCCCTCGAGAGTGGAAATTGCTGGAGTATATGATGGATTTATCTTCTGCTCCAATGAGATTTGCTGGTGAGAGAGTTGTATCAGACTCATCTGAATCTTCTCTAGTGTTGTCATGATAGACGCTTCTGGAGTGGAAGTCGCTGGAGCATATGATGGTATTGCCTCATGCTCCGGTGAAACTTGCTGATGGGAGAGCTGTGACATATTCATCTGAATCTCCTCCAGTGCCGCCACGATAGACCCTTCCGGAGTGGGGGTCGCTGGGGGATATGATGATACCGCTTCCTGCTTTGGAGGGGCATCTATATTCTTATTTGTAGGCTCTTCTTCTGAGGAGTTTTCATCCATATGGACGACATTTGCTGTAAATGTTTGTCTGGGCATTCGATGTGGTTGAGGCGGGTCTACCAGGTATTTTCCCATCTCCACGGCCCCTGCTCGGATAAGCATTTCAATTTCCCCTTTGCAGATATAACAATCATCTATTACATGTCCCAACATACGATGGTACATGCAATAGTTGGGTTCATCTATTTTACCAACTTCTGCTGGTCTTTTTGGTTCGGGTAGCATCAAGAGATTGGCCCGCATGCAGACATTAAACAACTCTCTTGTATCCTCCCTTATGAAAGAGTAAGCCATTTTCCTTCTCTCATTAAGGGTGGCATATGATCCCCTTCTATTGGATGTTGAGGCATTTGCATTGCTCTTGCCCCCTGTATTTTCTACAGCTGAGGCGAAGTCTATAGCATTGGCCTCTTCTGTATCCATATTTTGCTTCTTTGGGGCTTTCCCCCCAATGGAGGCAATGGTTGGATGGTCTGCATAGAATATTTCGACCTCCGTTGCAATGTTATTTAGTTGATCAAAGTTCTTGACATTTGCGCCAATCAGCTTTTCACTTATTTCAGGCTTTAAGCCCCTCTTGCACAATCGTACCGCATCCTCGTGGGTCGGCGTATTGTCGCATTTCATGCAGAGGTTTCGCCATTTTTTGATATAGTCGGTGGCGGATTCATTCCTGCCTTGCTTTAGTGTCACCAATTCAGTGATGGTGACCTTTCGTTCCGACACCTTGAAACGGTCGAGGAACCTTTTCTGCATTTCCTCCCAACTGTTGATAGAGTTAGGCTTCAACTTTGCATACCATTGGAATGCAATGCCCGTGAGAGAGGTAGAAAAGAACCTCAGAAGATAGGCCTCATCAGTAGCCAGCTCTCCCAAGTCACTCATATAGTGGGCAATATGCTCCTGGGCCGAACCTTCCCCGTCATACCTGATGAATTTGGGACACTTATTGTGATCTGGCGGGAGCTTCTTGAACATATGACGTACCGGAAATGGCACTTTGTATAAGTCGAATGTGCCTATTCCGTGGTCTTGTTCTGCTATTTTGGCTTCAACAATTTGCTCAATAAGATGCTTCTGCAATGCCGTAGCATCATCTGCAGGAGCATGAGATTGCTGAGCATTATGATTGGGCTCCACAACCTGATCTTCTTGTATCTCATTAGGGTTGAAGTTGACATCTGCAGCTTGCGGTCTTATCACCGCTGGCATAGACACTGCCCTTGGAGGTGGTACATTTACTAGGGGGACTTGAGCTACCCTTTGCTGCTCCTCCATCTTTTGTATTAGGCCATAGAGTAAAGCCTTGAGTTGTTGATTTTCTTGTCTAATCTCCTCTATAGTCTGAGGTTGTATTTGATCTTGAGGTTGTTCTGGAGCGGCTTCAATATCTGAAGCATTTGCCCCGTCTTCATCAGCTCCTCCAGCAGCATTGCTACTGTCAATTTGGGGTGGCTCTGCCCCCTGACTTCCTCGATTCAACAAGCGCATAGCCTGCTCCATTTGACGGGTTATGGGCCCGACCCGTTGCATCATATTGATGATATCATTTGGGTCTTCCGACTAGGAAGGCTGCCGGTTGGTGATATTGGAGGTGTAGCATGTGTAGACCCGTATACTATCCTCCGTCCTTCTGGCAGTTTCCTTCTTTTTGTGAGTCGATCGGACCAATGCGCCCAACCGCTCGAGGACAGATGTCTGTTGCCAGACTTGTTCCTGCGCCTTACAGGCACTCTTTATCTTTTGACCTTGTAAAGAACGAGGCCAGATAGTTGAGCTGGTCATCTGCCCCTCAGACTCTACGAGCTGTTGAGGCTGTTGTTCTGCTAGGGTATCCCTAGCTTGGCGAATTTTGCGGGCTTCTTTTTTGGTTACCCACATTTCCTTTATACGGAGGCTCCTATCCTCCAATGGATTGCCCCCAGCCCGAGGCATAAATTTGCCCCCATTCCGAGGCATAGAGTTACCCCCATTCCGAGGCATGGAGTTGCCCCTCGCTCGAGACATGACAAGTTCTGGTATGATTATTGGCTCCTGACAAGTAGTGCCCTTTTGAGTCCTTTTCTTCTTTTCGAACGTTGCCCCATCCTGGCAAACCTTCAATAGAACCCCGAACCAATTCTGGACAGGAACTGTCGGGATATGATGGATCTTAGGAATGATGGGTTGCCCGCCATCCAGACGAATATGCAGGTTCCCCACTAATATAGTTTTCCCCGTCCTGGACGGGCTTGCGGTTAGAACCTTCCGCTTTTGCCCCCCGTTGGACGAGGAGGCTAGAGAGATGCTGATGGTATACACGGCAAGCACTCGCCCATATCGGCTGCCGTTGTTGCATGTTCTGGCGCGAGAAGCGCACCTCTTCTTCTTCTTTTCCGGAGCAAGCTCCGGTGCCGGAACGACCCCCAGAAAGTATGGAGAACCTACTACTGCGGGGAAGTCCCCGAAGCATGTTGGTGTGGTCAGATATCCACACCGTACGTGGGTCGCCACCACAAGTGGGCCATAGGTGACCCTTGCCGCCATCGTCGTCTTTTAAGCAGAAAGTCAGTCACCTGCATAAGACATGACAAAGTTAGTAGTAGAGTTGTGGTGAGGGCATCACCGGACGGAGAGATGAAGGGAAAGAGAGGTCCCACCGGGCGTGCCATCTCTGTTTGCGCGAAGATTTTTCTAACCTTCGGTCGGGACCTGACCTAGACACATCTCTCCTATGTCGGATTATTCGAAAATCCGTTTTTTTGTTTATCTAGAGAATTATAAGTCGGTTTTATATTTTATCGGACTATGAGAGCTTGGGATTAGCCATCAGGGAATCCGGGACTTCGAATCAAGCGAAGATTCAAGTATATGACCTCTCTCCACTGACCTCGGTCAGTGTTAATTACGCTGAGCGACTGCTCGGCAACCCTTGATTAACCGTCCGTAAGATGCCCTTATAATATGCAACATTACTACTACAGGCAGCACATGCATATGAAGATATATTTTAGGTTAAACTCTTGGCCTCACCCAAGTTTAGGATGTGTTTATATGATCTTCGATTGATTCCAAGCTATCTGGATTAATTCCAAGTATATTGGATTGACTCCAAGTATTCTGGATTGATTCCAAGTATTTTAAACCCATAGGGGTATTTTTGTAATTATGCCAAGTTGGAGGGTATAGGGAGATTATGGTTATTTAAGTGTATGAAATGAGTTTTAATGATTTAGGAAGGTTTCAAAACCTTAGGAGGTATTTTAGAGTTATTTCAAATGTGTTTGGATGGTAAGGGTATTTTGATAATTTTGCCCAAATTGGATTTTTAGACTTAAAGTCTATTTTTATATTTTTCTGAGATTTTTATTTACTTTTATCATATTGTGGGTATTTTGGTAATTTTACCCATCTTATTAAGGTTTGGAGGGTATTTTGGACATATGAGAGATTTTGATATTTTTAAGAATTTTCTGTGATTTTTACTGATTTTTAACATGTATGAGGGTATTTTTGTAATTTGTATTAAGCTCTAGGGGCATTTTAGTCATTTCAGAATTTTATATATTTTCAGATTTGGTTCTCTATTTTTTACTGGTTTTTACTGAATTTTACTGATTTTTTATTAATTTTATTGATTTTTATTAATTAATTAGGTATATGAAGGATATTTAAGTTATATTTTGGATTTATGTAATTTCCAGATTTTGTTTTCTGATTTTTACTGAGTATTACTGATTTTCACAGAATTTTTCTGATTTTTATATTTATTTTATTAATTTTAGATAATTTTCGCAGATTTTATTAATTAATTAAGTATGTGGAGTATTTAAGTCATTTTTAACTTAAGTATATTATTTTATGAGTTAATGTTTCATTATTAAATTTTAGTTATGTATGGGGTGAGGCCAATGATATTTTAGAATATTTAATTATATGTTTTATGTGTTTTAATTAATTATAAGACTAATTATTTTGCATATGAAAATATAGTAACGTAGTGTTACTTAAATAATATATTCATGAACATACATGCACACACATATGCTCAAAGAACAACATGGGCATTTCATTCATCATTTCGGCATAATCCCGTCTTGTAAAACGGTGATTTTACAACATAAATTTGACAGAGCTTCCCCTTAGGAATAAACCTTAGGAAGAGAGCCCTCCAAGAAAATATCGCCTCCAAATCGCAGCAAACCCGGGCAAGAGCACCGGATTTGGTCTTCAAACTGGCAGAGTTTCCCCTAAGAATTTTTGGGCCAAATGGGCATGGGGCTTCTCCTTACCCCTTGGGGGGTATTTATAGGCTTCAAAGCCTTAACCGGTGGGGGTACCCACCGGAATGCTTGAGGTGGGGCGTACCCACCGATTCCATCATCTCTCCTCCCCTCTTCTTTTTTTTATATATATTTTTTTTGGCCAATGGGTGGAGAGAGAGATGAGAGGGAGAGCATGCAAAGGAGAGAAAGGGAGAGAGAGGGAAGGGGGGACCGGTTGGCACCCCCACCGGTTCCAACCGGTGGAGGGGGGTGCCACCGGATGGACCCCCCCCCACCGGTTGGGAACCGGTGGGGGGGTCTCCCCACCGGTTTTGGGAAACCGGTGGGAGGTTCCCCTACCCACTTCTTCCTTCTTTTCCCCCTTTTTTAGGCTCATTAATGAGCTTGGGTGGCATATTTGGGGTGTGGGCCAATGTGAAAAGGGTTTGAACCCCCTAAGTCCATATTTGGCTCCATGTGAAAGGGGATTTTAGGATGAGTATTAAATGGGGTTCACATGGGATTCTTAACCCATGTGTGAATGGGGTTAAGATTCCCATTAACTCCCTCCATCCTAATTAATCCCCCCCCTTTCTTTGAATTTAAAATGGGCAAGAAGGGAGGGCTCCCCCTCCCCCCCACCGGTTTCCCCTCTTGGAACCGGTGGGGGGTTCCCCAACCGGTGGGGGGGCTTCTCCCCCTCCCTTTGGCTTCTTCTCTTCTTCTCTTTTTCTTTTCTTTTTTTTTTTGAGAAAAATGGTTCCAACAGAAAGTTAAAGGGAAAAAAAAAAAGATCCCAAGAGAATTTTGCAAGCTGATGCTAGGACCAATGTTTAAGTTACCATTATAATATGTTCAGACTTCTTTTACAACTCAAGGTAACTATTTCCCTAAGCGTACATGCGAGAGTAGAACTCATAACATAGACACATATGTACTAGACTAATAGGTAATAGCACTAGCATCTCCAATCCTAATATAAAACTAAGAAATATACAAAATCTCTCTAGACTACAAAACAAAAATACAAAAAAGGTATAGACAAAATTAAGACCAACAAACAACATCACAAACATAAAACCTAGGTTCGGATAATCCAATGTTATTCAAAAATTGAAATAGGAGTACGCATTCAACATAGAGTATGTGTTCAATTTCTTATTCTAATTTTAGTTTGGATAATCAGATGTTATTCTATGTTGAACAACGGATTCTTATTCTCTGATAACCAAGGCCCTCTTTGAAGATCGAATAACTCTAGAATAGGATGCCTTATTCAGAACAGCTGAGTTTGTAGACTTAGTTGCTCGTATTCGTTGTTTAGGGTGAGAATGGATATTCCAGAATAGTGGAATAAGCAATTCAACCAGAAAGTTGAAACTGCTTATTCTAGGTAGAAACACAGTTAATTATACCGATTTTTATGTATTCTAGTTTTTTATTTACTTTCCCTAATTTTTGTTGTTGTTTAGGTATCAACAAGGTTACTAAAGCAAAATGCCTCTTATTTCAGCATAAGCAATCCTCGCGCAAGCAATCTGGGATAGGGAATGCAGTTAGCAAAGGGGCCTTAAATTATTTTGGGTAAGAGGTGAATAAAAATTTGATTAGGAATTTTGTCATAAATCGACTTATGTGGACAAGGATTTGAATCCATGTTCATGTAATTTACTAGAATATGGATTCTAGATTTATCCCATTCCAGTGGACTTGGTTATCCTATTATATTCTAGGTTGCTAAACTGAGATTATAAACTTTTTTTAATCTGGATCCTTCCACCCTTTATTCTAGGCTTATTCCATTACCGAACCAAGGCATAAGCCATCCCAGATATGAGGAGAGGACAGATGAATCAATGGCATATATGAGAATTGGTCAACGGTTGCTACAACCCCAACCCCCCACCACACCCCAACCCACCCACCCCCCAAAAAAAACAATAAAAACAATAAAACAAAATAAACTAAACGTGCATTCAAATGTACCCATGTCAGCTGGTGCATGATCCACCTTCCAGTCACATACCATGTCAGCAGAATAAAAAGGGAAAATTTTCCCATCATGCTAGCACTTTCGTATAAATATCTACATAAATATGAGATTATTTCATTTGTCTAAATTTTTCCAATTTTGTAAAAGACACACTAGAATGCAAATATGAAATGTTATTAGGTATCAATTAAGGCTCTATGTTTGTCTCATGTTCAAATATACTTGATTACTTTAGTTGCCTTATGTCAAGGTATGAGACTTTGAATTTCAATATACAAAAACTTAAAGCCATCAGTGAGGCATCATTTACCATGTCTCAAACAAAAGAGAAGCATACATTCACATGGTATATTCTTGAGAGCATCACAAACCTGATATATTGATATGACAATTGTGCGGCAGCAACTAAAGCTTCATCAGTGTAACGAAGTTTGTGGTGGATCTCATAACGTTCACGCAGCCCTCTCAGAATCAGTATTGTCTCATCAACTGTAGGTTCCGGCACTTTTACTGGTTGAAATCTTCTCTCCAAGGCTGGATCCTTCTCTATGTGCTTCCGATACTCATCAAGAGTTGTCGCTCCAATGCACTGCAAAGAAGATCAAAATCTTGCCTCATAAGCAAGAATCAAAATCCCAAGGGTTCCATCATTGTAGAATGAATGACCAAGGAAAATGGGGGAAATCAGAAATTCCTTAGGGCCTCTTTGATAATCAGATAACTAGAGAATAGGGTGATTTATCCCATCTAATTCAATTTGGTAAGCAGAATCTGTTGTTTGGAAGGGAATATCCCAGCATAAGTAATTTGACCATAGAGGCTGAGTTACTTGTCCTTGCTAGAATAGAAGCTGACTTTTGCCTAGTCTACCTTCTATTTCACTCTTTTACCAAACCCATTAGAACAACATTAGCTTGTTTTCCCCATCAGAATAACATTAGCTTGTTTTCTTTATTCTAAGTTCAAAAAACCTGCGGTTATCAAATTAAAAAAAAACACTTATTTTGGTATATGGTAGCCAAGAATAACTCACATAGTTAACCTATCCAGTTACCAAGGATGCCCTTAAGGAGGCAGAATAATAACTTTCCTGCCATCCAGGCAGGTCTTCAGCTAACTGCATCCGAGATGTCAGCGGAGACAACAGATGCATGGTTTAACTAGCTGGTCCATCATCAGGCATGAAAGCCCCAATATTTCTTGTATGCGATATGTATTGAACAATTTAAGGATTGATTAATCGATTGAAAGAAACTAACAAAAATGAGATCTTTTTGGAGGAGACATTTATTACCTCAGCAACTCAATATGTCCCAATTGTGAAATGTAGGACATTTAGGACCACACTACAAAACATTGAAAATCAGGAACCAGCAAACCACATGAGATGGTTTTCTGTTACAAGGTCACTTACATCAGGGTCCCTAATGACAATGAGAGAAGGTGGACAATGTCCCTAGAAAAGTAGGTCATAACAAAACAGAAACTTCTGTTGTGGCACTTCATGTTAGCGTTCAGACTTCAGTTTGTGAGACAAAGATGAAATTATCTAAACAAATAGTTCTGGCTTATACTAAGAATAAAGAAAATACATGGGAATCCTAGATTACCTGCAGTTCACCTCTTGCGAGAGCTGGTTTTAGTATGTTTGCTGCATCAATTGCACCCTCAGCTGCTCCTGCTCCAATTAATGTATGTACTTCATCTATAAAGAGAATTATCTCATCACTTTGCCTAATTTCTTCCATCAGTTTCTTCAATCTTTCCTCAAACTCTCCACGATACTTTGTACCAGCAACCAGAAGTCCCATATCAAGAGTTATCACCTACATTTTTATGACCACAATAGTTAAGAGAAAAGTCTAAAGATATGATTCGAATTTCATGCAGGAACACAGGGGAAGGTGGGGAAAGAGGAGCTTAGGGTTTTAACCTTCTTTCCCTCGATGGTCTCCGGAACGTCACCGTTTGCAATACGCTGAGCAAGCCCTTCAGCTATTGCTGTCTTTCCAACACCAGGTTCTCCAATAAGGCAAGGATTATTCTTTGTCCTCCTACCTAAGATTTGAGTCACACGCTCTATCTGGGGCTGCCTGCCAATGACAGGATCTAATTTACCCTGGAAAAATATATACATGGTTACTTCCTTTCTGACTAGATTATGTACTGTCAGCAAAAGCACAAAAAAGGCTAACATGTCAGACCTCCTCTGCTAACTTTGTCAAATTGGTTCCATACTCCTCCAGTGTAGGCATCTTGTTACTGCCACTGCTTCCTCCTCCCACCCCAGCACCGACAGCTTCTGCACTTTCTCCTACCATCCTAATAACCTGCTCGTGTACAAAACACACAGTTCCTTCATGAATCAGATACTAACATGGACATAAGGAACAAAAGCATTGAACGGGACATACTAAACTTTACCTGTGTACGGATGTTGCCTGGATCAGCTCCAAGGTTTTCAAGCACACGAGCAGCAACACCTTCACCCTCACGCAGCAGCCCTAGAAGCAAGTGCTCAGATCCAATGTAATTATGGCCTGAAAACTCAACATATGTATAAGTCAGTTTCCCACCAACTATGAATACGAATACATCATCATATGATAGACAGTTAGGCAATGAAAAAGCCATCTTTACACAAAGGATGATATCATTTGTTATCATAAGCACTATGCCATTAATCTGAGTCAGCTGTGTCGTCTGAAGGACTCGAGCTTGTTCATGAATTGTAAAGCATATCACAGATGTCTTTGACAAATAAAATGTTTTCAGTCAAAAGCTTCCATCTCATGCCAGATTTCCTACCTGTGACCGGCTCACCTCTTTTATGGTGAAGATCAGGCCCCACTTACTCTATACACAACGTCACAACAGGAAGGAAGAAACTGTGGAGCATATCTTCTTGTGTTCCTCCTTCAGTAAGGAGGTTTGACATCTTATTCTAAACAGGAGTATCTCTTTGATAATTCCGAAAGACGTGAAGCTCCTTACTGAAACATGGTACAGATTTTGAAAGCTATATTAGGTATGTAGGATGTGGTGGTTGATTTTACATGTGACATTATTGGCCATCTGCGGGGAGAGGAATGGCTGGATCTTCAAAAGACAAACGTGACCAGTAGAGACTCTTGTCAACTTCATCTATGATAAAGCGAGAGAGTAGTTCAGGTCCCAACAGTACAATTACTAAGATATCAAAAAACAACTCGAACAGCACACAGTTGCGGCTGGGGTGGGGGCCAGTTTTAGGTTGCTGACCTGAGTCTGACCTCGAAGATTCAAAAAAACAAACTATATTTACTATATACCCTACTCGAGAACCATAGCTCCCTCGCTAACAAAAGTAGTTTGCCCATACTAACTGTATGTACAAATCAAAAAAGCAGAAAGGCAATAAATTGAAAAAAAAAATCTAGCCATTACATGAGAACCAGAACAATCATGCTAGCCAAAATTGCTTGTACTTGCAATGTGTACCAAGAAAAGATAAAAAAAGGACACAATAATATGAAGAAAAATTCCTGCTACTAGGTATATTATGTCATTCATGGGTCTTGTTACAATTAACTCATAGAGGCTCGGTTACTTTCATGAAGACAATCTACTCACGTTGGTTACATGAATATTATCCAAAGATGATTTCAGCTAGGAAGGTATCTTCATTTAAACATGCTTAAATAAATTGCGTAGTAACAGAAATATCATTACCACTCTTTTACTGAATTGTTGCCAAACCTATATACGTCATGCATCATGTGAGTGCAGATGAACTAAAGTAAAGACAAAAGTCTGCACTCAGAAAAATGAAAAAGTGAAGATAAGTGCAGAAACACAGATCCACCCTCGGACAATCAAATCGAAATGTACAATGGGATCATAAACAAAAATTGTCAAACTATGGACTAACTAAGTGTAAAGGAGCAACCAAATACAATGTGAGGATTTAGAGAGGTTACCAAGTTGCCGGGCTTCTTCTAACGACAGTTCCAGTACACGCTTAGCACGTGGCGTAAATGGTATCTCAACAGCCACAAAGCCACTGCCCCTGCCAATAATTTTTTCCACTTCCACACGGGCATCCTTCAGATTGACTCCCATGGACTTCAGAACCTTAGCAGCAATGCCAGTTCCTTCACCAATAAGCCCCAACAGTATTTGTTCAGTACCAACAAAGTTGTGTCCAAGTCTTCTCGCCTCTTCTTGGGCGAGCATAATAACTTTAATGGCCTTCTCGGTGAAGCGTTCAAACATAGCTACAACAACTCCACGGCGGGCCTTCCCCCGTGGTGCAGAGATAGCAGCTGCTACCGCAGAATGGAAACTCCGGTCAGATCTTGACATACGGTTCAAAACATTAGAAACCCGCAATCCTGTGAAGCCTCTCATTCTGGGAGGGTGTGATCCCATAGCGCAAAACATTCTTGCAGCCCTTCTAGATTTACTAGACCCTCGAATCTGGCCACATCGTCCATGTGCAACTTCTCCTGGGAGAATAGCTGACTGAACCAATGCTCCAGCCATTACTTCCAGTCTGATACAAGAGTTCCACAGTTAATATAAATGTAGCCCCTAAACATCAAGCACAATAACATGTCAGCCATGATAAGCCGTGCATTTTCTGTGAGTTCAAAATTTCCAAAATAAGCCATCAGTTGTTAATATTGCAATAGCATCCTGGTTAACAAAGAAACTGGTTGACTATTCAAGACAAGTTAAAATGCAATGAAATGTATAACAGACCATTCATAGATGATCACAATTAAAGTGAGACAGAACCTCAAAATGGTTGAGCACATGCATGTGAAATTATAATCACATAAGCGTCAAGAAGCAAATGAATATAAAATTTATCAGGATACAGGTGATATGTGCACTATGTAGTCAAAGGCAAGTGTGGCGCTCGCCTAGGCGACGAGGCGAGGCGATGATAACCCGCCTTGCTTTGGCCTGATTCGCCTAGGTGAACGCTGAAAACGCCTCAAGCGTTGAGGCGCCCGCCTCTGGCGCCTCCGTCGCCTAGGCCCGCCTCAGCCGGTCCGTTCGGCCTGAACTTGGCCCATGTGGCCCAGACCAAAGGACCTAATGCCCGGGCTATAAAAGCGAACCATTAACCCCCACATCCGTCCCGATCTATTAGAAACCCTAACGCCTTGCCCCTAGCCATTCGTCGTCCTCCGCCCCTCTACAGTCGTCGTTCGTGGCTGGTAGCTCCACGATCCCTCCCCTGCGATAGCGACGGCAACGGCGCAGCCCTCCGGGGACGACGATGGTGACAACGCAGCACTCTGGCGACGCAACACTCCAGTGACGGCGATTTTAGGTAAGTCCCCCTCCCCCGACCCCCTCTCTGTCTCGCTCCCCTCCTCCGACCCTCTCACTCTCTTTGTCTCTCTCATGTCTCGCTCCCCTCCCTCGACTCTCTAACTCTCTTTATCTCTATCCCTCTCTCTCTCCCTATCTCACTCCCCTCCCTCGACTCTCTAACTCTCTCTATCTCTCTCCCTGTCTCCCGACCCTCTCTCTCTCTCTCCCTATCTCGCTCCCCTCCCTAGACTCTCTAACTCTCTCTATCTCTCTCCCTGTCTCCCGACCCTCTCTCTGTGTCTCTCTCCTTATCTCGCTCCCCTCCCTCGACTCTCTAACTCCCTCTATCTCTCTCCCTATCTCCCGACCCTCTCTCTCTGTCTCTCTCCCTATCTCGCTCCCCTCCTTCAACCCTCTCACTCTCTATCTCTATCCCTATCTCCGTCCCTCCCCCGTCCCTCTCACTCTTTGTCTCTCTCCCTATCTCGCTCCTCTCCCCTGACCCTCTCACTCTCTGTCTCTCTCTCTCTGTATCGCTCCCCTCACCCAACCCTCTCACGCTCTCTGTTTCTCTCCCTGTCTCCCTCCCTCCCCTGACCTCTCACTCTTTCTCTCTCTCTCCTGACCCTCTCACTCTCTTTGTCTCTCTCCATGTCTCGCTCTCCCCTCCCGACCCTCTCACTCTGTCTACTTCTTTCCCTGTCTCCCTCCCCTCCCCCCGACCATCTCACTCTTTGTCTCTCTCTCTCTCTCTCTCACCCCCACCCTATCACTCTCTCTATCTGTCTCACTCTATCTATCTCTCAACTCTTTGTCTCTTTCTTTCCTCCGTCTCTCTCTCACTATCTTCATAATTGTCTCTCTCTTTACAGGTGGAGAGTGATTTATGAACTAGGTGGAGTGTCGACAACATTGATTTCTCTTTGTGACTAAGGTTCTACTTTTCACCCTATCTATTGTTATGTTTTTTCTTAATTATATCTAAGTTCATGATTATTAAATATTATGTATTAATTTTTGTATTGAATTTTTATTGTCAATGTTATTTGTTTAAGATGTCAACACCAGTTGGAGATTCGTCTCATTCGTCTAATCAAGGGCCTACTGAAAGAAAATGGAGAAATAAAGACCCGGACTGGAAATATGGTACTTTGGTGAATCCAACTAATATGAACCGGGTAAAATGTAATTTATGTCAGAAATATTGTAAAGGAGGGATCCATTAATTGAAACAACACATAACTGGGACTTCTACAAATGTGACAACTTGTTTGAAGGTGACACTAGAGGCAAAAGAAGAAATTAAATAGTACATGGAGCCAAGGTTTAAAAACTCAGCTCGGATCGGCACGGATCGGCCGAGTCGGAGCGGTTTTGGGCCGACCGTGCCGATCCCGAGTAACCTGGCCGAGTCCAGGCCTCGGATCGGCCGGTCCGAGCCGGATCGGGCGATCCGGGACCGGATCGGGCCGGGTCGACTCGGATCGGCCCAACCCGGCCCCCAACGGCTAGTTTGACTAGCCGTTGGGGGTCAAACTAGCCGTTGCTGGCCGTTCCCAAACGGCCAGCAACGGCTAGTTTGGGCCTTGGGGGTCTATTTAAACCCCCCCAAGGCCCTCCTAAGGCTCCACAATTGCCCTTTGAGCCTCCTAACATTCTTGCTCTCTCTCCCACTCTCTCCCACTCTCTCGATCATAGAATTCTCTCTCCATTTCTCCCACGAGGTCACTTCTAGTCTACTACAAGCTCCGCGATCTCTCATCTTCTTGTGCTATGAAGGAATGGCATCTCAATGTGCTGCTGAGCGGTCATCTGGGAATCCTCCTAGTGCTGATCCTGTTTGGGGTCATTGCACACCGGTGGACATGGGCCAAAGAAAGGTACAATGCAAATATTGCAACCGGGTTGTCTCTGGCGGGGTCTACCGATTCAAACAACATCTTGCTGGAATAAAAGGTGAAGTTACAGCATGTGCTCGAGTTCCTTCAGAGGTTAGGATCCAATTTCGAACTTACATGAAGGAGAAGGAATCAAGCAAAGCAAGTACTGCCAGAAGAAGACAGGAAATTCGAGAGGAATTGTCTGAACCAGCGCGAAGGTCTGATGCTGGAGTCCGGCTTGGTGGAAGTAATCAACCTATAAATGTTGATGATTGGGATACAAGTAAGTTTCTTATTTAACTTATTTTCATGTTCTTCATTTAACGTTTTCAGACAAATAGTTATAGTAGATTATTATTTTTTTCTTTTACATTTAAAGCTGAATTGCGACGTGCAATGGAAGTAAGCCGGCGGTCCTTTGCAGATGAGGACTTATTTCGGCACACTGGAAGATATGGAGGACAAGGAAGTGGCTCCACACCTTCTGCACAAGGGAGCACTAGTGCCGGTATGAGCACTAATGTATGCGAGGAGCTGCCTCAGGAGTTCACTAGAGCTGGAGATCCTAGAGTAGGTCCAATAGATCCCTTGCTCACCAAGAAGAGGGATAAACAACCTTCTATTAGTGCTGCATTCAAGAACTTAAAACTTTGTAAGGAGAAGATAGGGAGAGCTACATCTAGGTGGTTTTTCTATAACAGTATCCCTGCTAATGCGGCCAAGGGGTCATATTATGAGTCCATGATCGAGACCATACAAGAAGTTGGCAAAGGGGTTGAGGGACCTTCTCCATATGAGATATACAACAAGTACTTGGATATGGAAGTTGATGACATCCGAACATACATTAAATCATTTGAAAGGATCTGGGATGAGTATGGATGCACTTTAATGTGCGATGGATGGACAGGTACATAAATCTTATCTTCAATTTCTTATCTTATCTTCATTTTTTCTTAATCAGAATGGGTCTCTTTCTGATTTCTTATCACGTTTGGAACTTTACAGAGATAACAAGAAGAAGTATGATTAACTTCTTAATTTACTGCAAAGCTGGAACCGTATTTTGGAAGTCTATTGATGCATCTGGAAAAATAAAGAATGCTCAGTACCTGTGTAAATTAATGGATCAAATGGTAGAAGAAGTGGGCGAAAAAAGGATTGTCCAAGTGGTTACAGACAATGCAGCGGCGTTCAAGTTAGCTGGACAAATGTTGATGCAGAAGAGAAAACATCTATACTGGGTTCCCTGTTCTGCTCATTGTATTGACTTGATGTTGGAAGACATTTGCTCTGATCCGATGGTAGATAGAGTGGTCAAGAGTGGTCGATTTATCACCACATTCATCTACAACCACAACAACATTCTGGATATCATGCGCACACATACTCATGGAAGAGAGTTGCTTCGCCCGGGAGCCACCAGGTTTGCATCTCAATATATCTCTCTAGATAGTTTAAGTCAACAAAAGAACAACTTGATTAGAATGGTGGCATCGGAAGATTGGGAGAATCACATATTGCGGCATGTACCAACTAAGGTCAGAGAGAAAGGTAAGAAAGTGGCTGATCTAATTCAGTCTAGACCCTTCTGGAGGAGGGTGCAAGCGGTGTTAAATATTGTAGAACCGCTTGTCCGTGTCTTGCGATCTTGTGATGGAGAAAGAAGATCGGATATGGGATATTTATATGAAGCTATGGACAGAGCTAAGGAGCTCATTCAACTGAACAACCCAACAACCTTTGTGAAGTGGTGGGACATAATAGACAGACGTTGGGAACACACTTTACATCACGATCTTCATGCAGCTGGTAAGGTACTAACTTTCTATGTGTATTATTTGTATACACATTTTTCTTAAGTAATAACTAACTTCGACTTATTTATTTAGGTTATTTTTTCAACCCTCAGTACATGTTTAGAACTGATGGGAAGAAGGATAGCTATGATAGTTGCTCGGAAGTGTTGATGGGGGCTAAGTCTGTTATTAAGCGCATGCTTGCAGATGAGGACAGAGCAATATTGGCATGCAAGCAAATACATGATTACAGAATGATGTTATACCACTTTGGGACAAGTACTGCTCAAAGAGCTGCTAAAATTTTGAGTCCATGTTTGAAAATTATTAACTAGATGTTCTACTTAAATTTTAATTATAGCTTGCACATTGTTGACATGGCCAATTTTCTATTTACAGCTGACTGGTGGCTAGATCATGGAAAAACATATGGGTATGAAGATCTAGCCTATGTTGCAATTCGGGTCTTAAGTCAAACAACCTCTTCATCAGGCTGTGAGAGAAACTGGAGCACCTTTGGCTTGATTCACACCAAGCAAAGGAATAGATTGAAGTCGATCCGTCTAGAGAAGCTAGTATTCTGTCATTATAACATGAGGTTAAAGCTAAAAAATCTGGAGCTCATAAGGAACCTTCAAAGGCAGGAGAAAGAGAGAATTTTCGGACAAGCCACAGAGACGACACATGCAGAAGAACCCATAGACTTGGATGAGCTGTTCGAGGAGCAACATCCACTAAATGCATGGGTTGATGCAAGCACCTCAAATGAGCCTGAATTCAACCCAAATGATCGGGAATGGGCGGAAGGTGAGTTAGATAATGTTCCATTACTTACTGATTTTCAACCTCCTTCTCCAAAACGTCAGAAGAAGAGCAAAAAACAAGCACCAAGCAAAAGGAAGAGTGGTACTGGAATTCAAATTGCTGATCTGGAGACTATCGAGGAAGATGATGAAACGCCAGAACCAAGTGATGAGGTCTAATATCAAACCTCAAATGACTCGACATCAAAGACAAGCTCCGACAGTTCTGAGGATGGCGGAGATGCTACCAGTGCCCCAGCCCCAGCTCCACCAATTCAATTCACTGGAGAAGAAGAATACACACATGCTACCCGAGATGAACATCATGGTAGCAGAGGAGGACGTGAAGAATCTTCCATTCAAACATTCAGCAGATCAAGGAGGAAGGACAAAGGTAAAGCTCCTCAAGAATATCAGGAGCAACTATCAGATGCATCATCATATTCTCCATACGAAGGGTATAGTAAGCCTACTGGATATGTAGTTTACCCTCCTCAACATTCTGATACATCCGACTATTCAGGGAGTTGTCTAGAATATCCACAATTTTCAGTCATTTATACCAATACGGATGACTATAGCCGGTATGTTATGCAATATGAACAATACTACCAGAGCTATATGTCATGGGCTGAGTATGTTAGCCATATGTTCATTCAGTATAATGTACGTTTGGAATAAATGTAAGTTCATAATCATATATGTAAATTTATTCAAGGTTTTTTTGTCCAACAACATCGTATGTATTTCAAATCAATGTATTTCAATACAATTATGCATTAGACTTGTGTTTTATATTTTTTCCACATTTTTTCATATTTTTTTCTATTTTTTCTGCTATCCGAACCAGCCAAGCCTGACTCAGCCAGGATCGGCCGGGATCGGATCCGATCCGATCGGTTTTGGACCGGCCGATCCGGGACCCGATCCCGGGTTTCTTAACCTTGCATGGAGCAATCAAAACAAGCAAAGATTGAAAAGAAATGTTTGATTAGGGAAGCAGAAAGTCGAGATGATATTTTTAGAGATTCGACTTCCAAAGATTCATCTTTTGAGGTGAATCAAGTTGATGACATTCTTGCAAAGCCTCCTCAAATGATAGGTCTTTTAGATAGATTTTATACTTTTAATCTTGAAGATTCAAATGGCAAATCTATCAAAGACAAGAAGAATGAGAAGGAAGCATGAGAAAGGGTCATCCAATACACAGCTAAGTGGATGTATCAAGCTGGAATCTCATTCAATATTGTGCCTTAAAATAATTTCCAAACAATGTTAGAAGCTATAGGACAATTCGGTCCGGGATTGAAAGGCCCTAACTATCATGAAGTTCGTGAGACCCTTCTCCAAAAGACATTCAAAAGACTCAAGAATTAGTTGATATACAAAAATCCAACTTGGTGAAGTTTGGTTGTACTATCATATCTGATGCATAGACAGATGGGAAAGGCCGCACATTAGTCAATTTTTTGGTCAATTCATCTACTGGAATTGTGTTCTTAAGGTCTATTGATGGCATCTCAGTATGTCAAAGATGCAAAGTTGTTGGCTGACTTATTAAACAAGATAGTTATAAAGGTTGGTGCATAGAACGTGATACATGTTGTCATAGATAATGAAGCAAGCTATGTTGCTACAAGAAAAATGTTGATGGCAGCCCACCCTCACTTATTTTGGACACCATGCGCTATCCATTGCCTAAACTTAATATTGAAGGACATTTCCAAGGTGTCTCCAATCAAGTCAACCATTCGGAGGGTAATGATGGTTACTACATTTATTTATGCACATACGAGGGTGCTTGCTATAATGAGGAAGTATACAAATGAAAAGAATCTTGTCCGTGGAGCTGTGACCCGCTTTGCCACCAATTATTTGAATATGCAAAGTTTACTGGATTGTAAAGATGGTTTGAGAAGAATGTTTACATCTACTAAATGGATAACCAATAACAAGTGGGTAAGAAAAACTGAAGGAAAGAAAGCACAAGATATAATTTTGAAGACTTAGTTTTGGAATGGAGTTGTTTATGCACTAAAGATATTCAAGCCCCTTGTCATGGTTTTGCGGTTGGTTGATGGAGAGAAGCCGCCAATTGGTTATATTTATGAAGCCATGGAACGCGCCAAGGAAAGTATCAAGAATGCTATGGGTGGAAAGGTGGACAAGTATGATCCACTTTGGGAGATCATTGATAGGAGATGGGATTTTCAACTTCATCGTCCTTTACATGCAACTGGATACTACCTTAACCCTCAATTCTATTATGCAAATCTAAGGATTAATTATGATGGTGAAGTGAAACAAGGACTATAGGATTGCATTGAGAAGTTAGTTCCTGATCGTAAGGTTCAAGATGAGATTACTAAGGAATTAGCATGTTATTGGAATGTTATGGGCTTCTTTGAGAGAGAAATGACCACAAGGCAATGTACTACATTTAATCCTACTATATTTCTATATAGACTACTGGTAGTACATTTATTCATTAATTTCCTTTTGATGTGAAAATTAAATACTATTTGGATGTCTTATGCAGTTAATCGGTGGGTGGATTTTGGGGGCAAAACTCCTAATCTGCAAAAGATGGTCATTCGCATCTTGAGCCTCATTTGTAGTGCATCTAGCTATGAACGTAATTGGAGTACATTTTAACAGGTTTAAATGTTTATTAACTTTCATTGAATAATACATCTTATACTTATTTTTATTCTATATTAATCTAATAATGATATTTTTCTAAGTGCATGCTAAGAAAAGGAATAGGTTGGAGCAAAAAAAGCTGAATGATCTCGTGTTCCAATACAACCAACGCCTTTAAGATCGCTTCTTACGTTTCCAACAAACTGAGCTTGATCACATAAGTTTGGAAGATATTGATGATTGCAATGAGTGGATAGCACATCCCTATGATAATGAAGATGTTGTACATGAGGATGAGGACCTCACATGGTTAGATGTTGAGATTGCTACAGGGATTGGTGAAGAAGAATGTCCACATATAAGGTCAACATCAAAGAAACGTTGTTTAGGGAAGAGGAAAGCGGTTGCAACAAGTCCCACATCAGAGTCTATTGAAGAGCTTGAAGTTGGGTCTAATGATACAACGGAGGACTTTGAGGGTGAACTTCCACTTGAGCAGGATGAGGATTCTGAGAGTGATGAATGAGTGCGGCTTGAGAGTTGTGAAAGGAATGTATTCATAAACTTATTAGCCTTATTTGGAAATATTGGCTACTTATTTTCTTAAGGAATTATTTGAATGTTATAATAGACTTATTTACTTTACATTTGTACGTTTATATTGTGTTTGCTTAGCACTATGTTGATAAATTTTCATTATGGTGGGTTTAATTAGTAGCAAAATGTCCATGAATTTGTTGATTACATCTTTGAATGATTAAATTTTATTTCAATTAGTTTGATTTAAAATTATTTGATTATATTGATAATTTGAGTGAATGAATATGTCATTATGTATGATTATATTTGTGTTTTTGACATTTTGTATAAATAAGTGAATTATAAATATATATATATATTTTAAATACTCAAACACCTAGGCCATCGCCTAGGTGTTTGAGGCTGAGGCGACCCCCTGGTCGCCTCACGCCTCTGACTACATAGTATGTACATGTACATTGCAAATGTTTTGTATGCTTTCTTTATTTTCCTTATGTGGCATGCACTATTAATCACTTAAGCAGATAAAAAATAAACTTTTGAGTAAAGCGTTTTGTGCAAGAAAAACAAGTGAGTTCAATAAGTATGAGAAATTCTCAACAACTTAAGCCACAAGCAAAACTCTCCAAGATTCATGGGTAGATAGATCAAAAGGTGAGGGAGGAAAGGGGGAGAATGCAGGATATCCTATGAAGTTATCAGATGAAAACTTGGTGGTTTCCATAAATGCATCTGAATATGCATATATGAATAGCTTGATTGCACACAATAGTTGGCAAACTGCAGGAGAAAAGAAAGCATGCAACCTCATCGAATTACATGAGATAGCATGACTGTATGTCTCGACAGTATGGCCTGATTAATAACATGATTTACATATGAACAATTTGAAACAAACCATCCCCTCAAGTGCACATATGTGCGATGGCAGGGACTTATGTCTATGACCAAATTGTACATAGCCCTTTAAAACAGTTCAGTGAAAAATTTTCTTACACTTGATCATTGGCATTAGAAAAGGAAATCCAATGGAGTTCATAATCATCCAGACCAGAGATTCAAACTCAGTAATGCAATGCCCAACAGGAAAATAAAAGGCGCACATCACTTGGACAAGGGCAGCATCACCAAAGTAACTGCACCTGCAACTCAAAATCTGGACAAACAAGAAAGCGGCACGCCTACAGCTGACTCATACCATCAATTACATGAACATAACGTTCCAAAACTAAAACACAACCCACTTCTACAAGCTCAAAACTTGCGAAAGTCATACCAGAGTCCACTCATAAAGTTCCGACACTCCCAATGACACATGACAACTACCAGAATCGCAAAAGACACAAGCTTTTAACTCAAAAAGAGATCAGAAACAGGAACCAACAAATAACTAGCCGAAACGGGGAACCCAATCCCCAATTTCCTCAACCGCTCAAGAAACCGGGAGACAGCATAGCTGCAGCAGGAACAGGATTGCGCAAGGACAATCCCACCACCCTCCATGGAAGCGCGCAGCCGAATAAACCCTAAATTTGATTCACAGATACAACAAATTGCCATACCGTTCGCTTCGGAACGATTAGACGGAAGACACAGCAAGAGAATAGAGAAAGACAGATAGCAGACCTTGCAACGAAGCTGGAAGCAGGCGCTCCGGCGCAAACCCTAGCAAGGTGCAGCTGCAGGAGAAGGGGGAGGAGGGGAAGGCAGCCCTCTTCTTCGCCCTCTTCCACGGAAGAAGAGGAGGATGAGGAGATTGGGGCTTTGGAGTGAAGAGGAACTGCGAATATTTCTCGCCTATCCGGGCCTCTTCTTTTTTATTACTATAATTTATAATTTATAAATGCGTCCTCTTTTTTTCCCATGCGGGATCGGCGTGGATAGGTGGACGAGGGAGAGCCGCGTGTCTCCTCTCGGAGGGGGGGCTGAAGGGTGTCCTGGTCGGGTATTGTAGTAGCGATTATCCTGGTCCCACTACGTGGCAATGAATTAGTGGCTGGAAGGGTTGACGTTTTCCTGGGTGATGATCCACTAGAATGGAGCTGCTGCGGAGGGCAGCGGAGGGGGCCGGGCGGGCGAGTTCTTGCGGTCTCGTCGGCCCGATCGCCTCACTTGCTTGCCGTTTCGGACTTGCCAACCTGCGATTTTTTGGGAGCTGATGTGATGAAGTGGTTAATATTTGTTGCACTAAGATTTTTAGGCATGATAAATAATTTATGGATATGATAAATAATATTCATCATGTTTACATGTAATTATTATTTTTAAAAAATATTTATCATGCTCATAAATTTATACACATATATATAATGATACAAATATTTTTAAGTAGGATAAATATTTCATAGGCATGACAAAGATTATTTGTTATACGTACAAAATATTTGTCACGTCCAAAAATTTGTACACAAATAAGTAGAGGTGACAAATATTTTTTAGGTATGACAAATAATTCATGAGCATGACAAATAGTTCTACGAAATCTTTATTATGTCCACATATATTTGCCATGTCTTGAATCTTGCACCACATTTAATACATGTCTGGTCCACCCATAAAAAAACTTATCCAATCCATGTGCCACCTACTATGTGGATAAATAGCATCTTGTATTGCAAGATGACTCAGCTTATTGCAATGACTCTTAGTGCAGCGTTCATTACTCTTATATTCATCCACGTGGACAAAAAAAACAACTTCCCCTCTTCTTTCTTCTGGAAAGGGGATCCTCTAGAGTCCGAACCTCCTCCCCTTGAGACCCTATGCTCCTCAAGACACATGAAGGGGAAGGTGATGGGATAGGACACCAAGGCCCATCATTTTAGAGTTTGATGGGCCGAAATCTCGACCATTATGATCAGAGCCCTCTGTCTCCAATTGGAAGGGCATAGTCCGACAATCTCCTACAGAAGAGAACATTGTTAGAAGGCCTCCGGCAGCAGTCCATGATATCTCCCTTCGATGCCTAAATCAAAAGACTGGGAATTTTGAGAGAAAGCTAAGGTAACTCGGACTCCAAGAAACATACTATATTGATTAGACTATGGGTCCTTATATAGTGGAGCAAAGGAGTCCCAACAGAGGAAGCAGGATTCAGAGAGACTCCCCACCCCACCCCACCCCGGAGTTGATCCTCAGATGGAGGGGTTATTTTAAGGAAACTGGATCCATGGGGGATTCCTAGATTTGCCTTAATCTAGACATGAGTAGGGGATAGTCCTTATAGGGCAGGACCCTTAACTGGGCAAGTTTCCAACTTAGCCGAGGTTTCCTTTGGGAGGGCAGGGGTTTTCCGATGTAGGTTGAGTCCTGCCCAAGGTAGAGATTGGCCCGAGCATCTTGTCAAGGGACGGATTCCAATCTCCTTCCCTTATAGTTGTCTTTATCTAGGTGAGGCTTATCAACATTGGGCCTTTCATGAGTTGAGGTCCGGGCCCAATGGTCTCGACCTACCTCATTTGGCGTATGGACCATTCTAAGAAGCCTCTATAGTATCCTCGAGCAAATGAATGGGCCGGCCCATGGACTATCTCGGTCGATCGGAATCTTCTCTCTTCACTTACCCCCCCACTCCTTGGCGCGTAGCTCACGTTAACGAGTAAGAGCCCAAACAATCTGTTAGCATGGCCTGCCACGTTGAGTCAGCTGGAATGGTCGTCTGACTGTTGTTATAAACAAGAAGGGATCAGTTGTGGTAACGTTTCAAATTTTGAAGGGTTGCCCGACTACTGTGCCAGACTAGAGACATTTCCAAATGATGGGCGCTTTTTGTTAGTATTAGATGGTCTCAAAGCCAATCCGATACTATGTAATGATTCAGATTATTAATAAATGGCAATTATTCATTGTGTGTAATTAATTTGATCTATGTTTATCGTATCACGATAAAATCCATGAACATGTGCAACAATCGTCGGATTATGATGAGATCATAATTATGGGACCGAAAACTTATAAACACATGTTCTTAATTGTTCTTAGTCATAGGATGTTTGAGATAGGACATCGAACATCCGGATAGACTAGTATGGGTTACTTCAGCTCATATGATGAGGGTGACTGATCCCATAAGTCACTTGTGTGGAGACACTATGCTGGACCTGTAGGTGCTTATTGACGAATGAGTTCACTGAACTGATCCGACTATAAATCGCTGGATGGTAAACACCTCACTGTTAACCAGCTTGATTCTTTTGTCACGGTTGCGTGGATGATCCTTGGACCTGAGACGCCAAAAATATCTTGTTGGTAGGTTTCTGAACTTTGATCTTGACTAACGAATCCCTAACCAGGGGTTATCAATAAGTCAAGCGATCAAGTTCAGGGAAATGCCCTCGAAGGTAATTGTGTGTTCAATACGGGATCATCCGCTCTCGGTAGTTTGAGAAAGAATGTTCCGGGAATGATGCGCTTAAAGTCCCTGGCCAGGGTGGACTCTGTGTTTGATAAGGAGTTATCGAATTCAGATTAGCAGCATCTGATTCAAGTGAATCGACCAAATAGGGTTTAACAGTAAACCATATCCTAGGTCGATTCGGGAACATTGCACGGATGAAGGATTATATCCGCGCGCTAACCGATGACAGAAAGGTTCCAATAGAGGGTTGCGATAACCCCAGTACTATCCAGGATCACGCGATATTGCTTGGCATCCAACGTGATCGGAAGTCCGTCCAAATTTATTGTGGGACATTAAATTCGGTTGATTAATTGAATATGAGGATATTAATTAATTCAGTGGGTCAGTAAAGGGTTACTGGACTTAATGGGCTATTAACTGGACTGATATTTGGGCCTAGAGGGTCACACGCAAATGGTTTTCAAGTCGATGGATAATCCAACATGATTTTGGATAAGTGTGGGTTTTTACGAAAAACCGTAAACATACTTATTATAAAAGAACATATACTACGTCAGGGGCCAGCAACCCTAACCTAGCCGTTGTTCTTTCTCTCTCTCTCCTCTTTATTGGGCGTGCAACACGAGGCGGCCATCTGGAGGCTCCGCTTCGATTCCCGACTGCTCCGCCATCCGTCCGACGGGAGATTCTGAATCCGCATGCCGCGGCGGATTACGCGTAGCCAGACGGGATCCACGAACGTTGCATCGAGCGAGGAGGCGAGGACGATCCATCGCGAGGAAAACCGCGTGGATACCACTAGAGGTCGGGCATCTGCGCGACTTGCGGCATCCCTCTGACGAAACCGGAAAACGAACACGGATTCGAATCCGCGCAAGGTAAATCCTATTTACTCTGGTCTTGTTTTGTTGATCGAAACGGGATGGATCCGATCCCGAAATTAAATTTATTCCGCTGCGTTTTCAGTCGGATCCCGACACAGCGATCCCAACACTTTTCTCACCGTGGGAAGCACCAGTTCTCTCTCCTCCTGGCTAGTGCGTCCGGTCAATGATCTCGGGCTTCGTACATCGCATCCAATCGAACTTCATCCATCGTTTCAAATAATTATGCCTCATGTATAGCCCATCACTTCGTTACCTAAGGGACGCCTTTCTCAAGAAACGCCGCACCGTCGTTACCCTAGAGTCAGAAATTATAAAAGGTAGGGTGGAAGTTCAAAAGGGGGACCTCGACATCATTCCTATCTTCTACTCCCCCTTGCCATAAAGCCTTCTTATGCTAGTTCGAGCAGAAGTTCTAGGAAATTCCTTGCATCTGCCGCTTCCCTCCCTCCGCGATGGCTTGTCGGATTTCGAGGGACATGAGGTATGTCGAGAAAGTGGAGAAGGATCGTCGGGCCTTGGGGCCTTCGAGGGCTTCTGGGGAGCTTTTGGCGAGGTTGCGGGATACCTATCGGATTCCTCTAGAGCATACCTTCGAGTTGTCGTCACTCGATGAGAGGATCCATTCTGCTCGGACGTGCTCTTTCATGTCTTACAAAGCCATCTTTAAGGCGGGCTTTCGGCTACCACTGTCCCCCTTCATCGTTCAACTACTAGGGTGGCTCTAGGGTCCTCCTGCGCAATTGATGCCGAACACATGGAGGATGGCGCTAGAGTTCACCGTACTAGCTCGGGATAAGGGGTATCCGATGCTTAGAAGATGGAATTCCATAGTACCATGACATCAAAAGGTACCTAAAAGATAAAACCTTCCCTTCATATGCATCATATAATGACTGTAGAACTATTCAGAGATTGGCCATGTAGTTTATATTGTGTAGTGGGCATTTATATAAAAGGTCATATGATAACATTCTTCTTAGATGCATTGATGAACATGAAGCTTCAAAAGTAATGGAAGATATTCATAATGGTGTGTGCAGTCCACATATGAAGCTTCGAATTTATTGTGGGATATTAAATTCGGTTAATTAATTGATATAAGTGAGTCAGTAAGGAGTTATTGGACTTAATGGACTATTAATCTGAATCTGCATGTCGCGGAGAGTCACGCGCAGCTAGACGGAACCGTGGACGCTGCACCGAGCGAGGAAGCAAGGACTATCTATCGAGAGGAAGACTGTGTGGATACCGCTAGAGGTCGGGCACTTGCGTAGCTTGCGACATCGCACCGACGGAACTAGACGAATGCGGGTTCGAATCCGCACAAGATGAAAATCCGATTTTCATAAATTTTAATATCCGAAACGAGAATGATTCGATTTTATTTTCTGTTGCGTATTATTCGGATCCGATCCAGCGAGCCTAACAAATGTCACATCCTCTTTTATTCAAGTCAAACGTTAAACATGCTTACATGTCTTTCTCTTTGGACTCTTCATTCACTTCTTTTAAGAACTAATGACATATCACATATTTTTTTCATTCAAGTCAAAAGTTCAACATGTCTACATGTCTTTCCTTTTGGATTCATCTTTCACCCCTTTTAAAAACTAATGATATATCTTATCCAAATTACATCAACCATTCTCATCCATTGATTTTCGTTAATTCAAACTTGTATTGCCACATCATCAAGATTACTATGTCATCCATCTATCTATAAATAGAGCATTCCATCCCACTCATTTCCAAGCTAGGAAGAGTGTAAGGAGACCATCCTTTCGTATGCTCTAAAAATCCAAGAGGAAGAGAAACCCTAGTCCAAGTCATAGAGTCTAAGTTTTAACCCTTCTATGAAATATGAGATAGTCGGTGAAAATTAGCGACATAATTTTGTACCTCTCTCTTTCTTTTTTTCTCTTGATTATCTTTTATTTTTCTTTAAGCCCTTCACAAATAGATCTTATCACAAGTTGGTAAGATTCACTTTGTTAGCAAGTTGGTGTCCCCTACAAAAGAGATCTTATCACAAGTTGATAAGATTTGTTTTGTTAGTAAGTTGATGCTTTTACGAAATGGATCTTATTATTAGTTGGTAAGGTTCACTTTGTTAGAAAGTTGATTAGATTAGTAAGGACCAATTTTCGAAGTGTATGGGTGTTTAATCTCTTTTATACACTTAACCGAAGCACAAACCCATAACCTATGCTAAGACATAGCCTTGAAGTCAAATTTATTATCATATTCTTCCAAATCTTTTAGGTTTCTAAACCTCTTATTCGGGTGGCGACTCCCAAAATCTATTTTTAGTGATCTAAGCATTCGAATTGCTACAAATAATCAATTGATATGGAAAGAAAAGTAGACGAAGGGAAAAACCCAATACTTTAAAGATAGGTACTTGATTATTATCACAATTTTTGTCCATTAGAATGCAATAATTGAGAAAATGAAGTGACCCTAAGAGAACCCATATGGCTTATTAGTCCAATCCTATGCTATGTATTATGGCTTTTGTTTTGCACCTTATGCAACTTAACAAGTTGGCAATACTTTTAAGGGCCTTTTTAGTTTTTATATCTTCGAATCTACTTAATTTATCAAAACTCCTTATAACTTTTGTATGTAATAAAAATTCCTTATAATATCACTTTTATTTTTGAAGAAGACCCTTAAAATATTTCAAAATATTGGGGACCTTTTTACATTTTCTGGGATATTTTCCATATAAAAAGAAGTTTATAAGGAGAGCCCTACTTCAAAAGGGACTTTTACAAGGCTACGCTCCTTCAGAGTTTATTTGTTAAATTATCTAATTTATGTTAGTATTATTTTTAAAAATCTCACTACCATAAAAATACTTCTAGCGTCCCTATTTTAAAATATTTTATTAAAACATTTTATCCAACCGTAGTTAATTTTTAGTGAGCATTGAAAAATAGTACAACATATTACTTGCTCGTTAATGCAACATCGTAAGAATGGAATAATGATTCTAAAAGAAATTGAGATGATATATTACTTATGTAAACTATTTTAAGTAGCAATATCATAGTATGTTTTTTATATAGCTTGTTGTTATCATTGTTTCATGGAAGCACGATATGAGGGAAATTCCTTAATGATTGTAATGACTCATATTATGACTCTTGATGACCTTGTATGTTAAGAAGTAGGGGCTGGTAAGTTCATAGAGATCTAATTTCTTGCCCACAATGATATTCTTTAATCAAAATGACGACCAGAGGAAAAGGTGTATGTGTTTGTACATCAAGGAAAGAAGCAAAGAACACAACAAAGATGTCCTTCAAACTTAAATTTCAATATTGACTAGATTCAAAAAATCAATAAACTATTTATGTCTAAATAATGTTTATTAAAATAAAACCATTTCTTCATGTAAAAAGAGTTACAAAGACTTAATAGCCCAGTTTCGTACATGCATTGTTCTGCTATCTTGTAATGCAATACAACGACAAAGTTTAGTCCGCTAGGTAGATGTCCATGAAGAGGTTAATAGTAGTTAGAATAATATAGAATGTCAAAGAGAATCAATGTGGATGCAATTTTCTTGTAAGAAAGAAAAAATATAATATAGTTTTTTTCCCACAGAATGGCACATTAAAGGGAAGTTGAATACATTCAGATAAACTTGTTAGAATCAATTAGAAAAATGAGCATGTAAGTTTGAAATTACTGGAAAAAGATTGGGGAAAGATTATCATGGTTATCAGGGTTGCAAACAAGATGTACACCTCAATAGGGAGCCAAGATACATAAACTTGAAAATGGTATGTTAGGACTAAACCATTGAAATAAATTATTCTAAAACTAGGGTGAGAATGTTTTATTATTTTTTACAGAAGATGTCTTTATTGAGGATTGTTTGATGTCCTATAAAACGTGATAAAATTTCTTTACATTTGGAGTAGAATAAAATATTTATAATATTTCCTAAAATGTTTGGAATGCCATAAATTGGAGAATTTCAAAGTATTGTTGACCTGTTTGGCACCCTTTTTACCTGCCATCACTTTAAGAAAAATCAAAACTCAAGGGTTATAAAATTAGGGAATTACAGTGATTTTGTTTTCACTAGATTAAAAATGATATTTTCAAAATTAGTGTTTTATGATAATTTGGTACCTCTAAGATAAAATTTTCTGAATAAGCCCCTTTTATCTCACATAAATTGAGTCATAGAACAGAATATGAAGTTAACATGGATTCAAATAGAAATTGACATTAATAAATTACAAAAGTGAAAGTGAACATAGGATATTTGAAAACAACATAATAAATATTAGCAATTTACTTTCAGTTGTGTGACTATCATTGTAGCTCAGTAGGATAGACGATGCTAACTCCAAAGTGAAGTTTCAATTGTCAGAAGCTACCAAAGGGAGAGGACTTTTTTTTTTTTTTGGGCAATAAGAAACTTAATATATATTAGAGAATTAAAATAGATCCAGAAGTTACAAAAACCTCCAGACAAGGAGAGATGTGGGGGTAGACCCATTCCATGGAAGCTCTGTTAGAAATCCCAAATTTGGCAAGGATATGGGCAGCTTGGTTCCCTATTCTTGCAACAAGGTGGACGGAAAGAAGGGAGTGGAGGAGTCTCCTACAGTCTTGAATGATTGCATGAGACTTCCAAGAGAAGGCAGATGGAGATTGGAGCAATTGCACTGTTAGAGTTAAGGATATTAGCTTTAGCTTATACTGTTCCTAGGACACAATGTTTTGTGTGTCCAGGTATATAATGTATTATTCTCTCTTTCTATGAGGTTAATTTATAGGGATCTTTCCTCTAATCAACATGGTATCAAAGCCATAGGCTCTGGGCCGCTGTTGCCGCCGCCACGCCGCTGTCACACCTCACCGCCGCCGCCGTCCAGCACGCCGCCGCCCTCTGCTGCCCACGCCGCCGCCGCCGCCCTCTGCTGCCCACGCCGCCGCCGCCCTCTGGTGCCCACGCTGCCCTGCCACCTTGCTCGTCCTGCCGCCCTGCTCGTCCCCAAGCCCCTACCGCACCGCCTAGCCAGCTTGTCCAGCCCACGCCCTCTGCTCGTCCCCAACCCCACCCCACCCCACCACCCTACTCGTCCCCAACCCCCACCTCTGCACCGCCCGTCCAGCTTGTCGCACCGCATAGCCTGTCCCCACGACCCACCGCACTGCCCAACCAGCCCCAAGCCCCCCCCCCCCCCCCCCCCCCCCCCCCCGCACCACAGAAGCCCACGCCCCACCGCACCGCCCGTCCAGCCCCAAGCTCCACCACCCGTTCAACCCCGCGCCCCACCCCACCTCACAACCCACATCACCCAGATCCCACACACCTTCCCACAGTTGCACGACCCTCGAGGCCTCACCCCTCATCCCCTCCGTCACCTCATCTTTTCAACCGCAATTACTACGCAGTCATCTCCACCACAAATGCGACATTGGACTGTTCATTGTATGGTTCGATAAAGCTGTTCACAGTCTCTCTTCTTTAAAGATGGTCAACACATAGAGATCCTTGTCTAGTTCTCTCTTTCTCTATGTGTTGACATCTCTTAATTTGACGCTCGTCTGGTCTTACCCCATTGTTCGAGATGGAGAATTCGTCATCTCCTGCTCCTCCTTCGGCATCCTATTCTTCCGGTGAAGGGAAGACGCATCACATGATGGCTACTTCTGTTAAGCTGACTGGAGCCAACTATAATCAGTGGTCGAGGGCGTTTCGATTCTTAGTGATGGCTATAAAGAAACTTCGTCATCTTGATGATCATCCTCCTGCGAAATCGGATTTAAAAGTCTACGAAGCTTGGCAAGCGGATGACGGGGTGGTGATCTCTGTCCTTGGAAATAGTTGTGAACTGCATATTTTTCACAACGTTTTATTTCTGGACACTGCAAAAGACATGTGGGACTCTATGAAGCGTACCTACTCAGGTGACAAAATATTTCCCACATTTATAATTTGTACTCCAAATTATTTGCCATGAAGCAGGAGGGGTAACATGTATCGCAATATTTTTCTGAGGTCCAAGGCTTGTGGATTGAACTCCAACTATATCACCCTACTGCTCTCGATGCTGCTACTCTTCAAAAACAGCGGGAGGAGTTCATTGTTGCCAAGTTCCTTTCTGGACTTGACGACAACCCCAGACATGTTCGGGATAATCTTTTAGCAGATACGGCTATTCCACACCTGGTTGATGCATTCTCTCGTGTTCTATGCGCTAGTATTACCTCTCATGTGGATGTTGGTCCCTTGGTTGCAACTTCTCTGGACGCTGGCAGTGCTTCCGCCTTTGCTGCAAACGGGCGCGGCCGTGGTCGCGGCTGTGGTCGATCACCATGCTCACACTGCGGGAGGTCAAATCATCAATCAGATTTTTGTTGGAAGAAATACGGCAAAAGAGGCAGGAAGTCCAATCCGACCGCCAACCTTGGAGTTACATCTGATACCCCTGCGGAAGTTCTACCTTTACAGTTGCAGTTGATTAGTACTTCCTCTCCACGATCGGAAGGGGAAGTGACTTTATCCCGGGAGGAATATGAGGCATTCCAACGACTTCTCAAAGGCCCTGCATCATCATCCTCCTTCCATGCGGTTTCGTCTTCAGGTAGTGCACTGGTTGTTCACCGTCCCTCCTGGATTGTGGATTCGGGGGCTTCCTGTCACATGACAGGTGACAGCTCCCTTTTCTCTTCCCTTGACCTTACTACTTCTCATGCCCCTGTATCTGTAGCTGATGGCTCCCACTCATCTGTTGCGGGAAAAGGCATTGTTCAGTCTTCTACTCTTATCTTGAATGATGTGCTTTATGTTCCTAAATTTCCAGTTAATCTCTTATCTATTAGCTAGCTAACTTGTTCTATGGGTTGTTCAGTAACCTTCTATCCGTCTCATTGTATCTTTCAGGACCTCCAGACGAAGAAGCAGATTGGTGGCGGGCATGAATCTGGGGGTCTCTATTATCTTAATGTTGATCAATCTCTCCAGAATTCTCAGGCATTATCTGCATCAGACATCGCTTATCAGTGGCATTGTTGGTTGGGTCATCCATCCATTTAGAAGCTTCGTGATGTCATTTCCATTCCGTCTACAGTCAATAAGTTTTACTGTGATGCTTGTGAGTTAGGGAAGCATCACTGGGTCTCTTTTCCTCCTAGTCAGAATAAAAGGAGCTCTGCTCCCTTTCATCTTGTTCACTCTGTTGTCTGGGGACCGTCTCCTGTTATCTCCAGACTCGGATTTCATTATTTTGTTACATTTATAGATGATTTTTCTCGTATGACGTGGATTTTTCTACTCAAGTCAAGGTTTGATGTACTTCCAACCTTTCAATACTTCTATGCTGAAATAAAGACTCAATATGCTACTTCTATTAAAGTTGTGCGTACCGATAATGCCTTGGAATATACTCAGACATCTTTTGCATCCTTCTGTGCGTTTCATGGGATTATCCATCAAACATCATGCTCGTATACCTCTCAACAAAATGGGATTGCTGAAAGAAAGAACCGCCATCTTCTGGATGTTGCTCGGACCTTGATGTTCCACATGAATGTTCCCAAAAATTACTGGGGAGATGCAGTTCTCACGTCATGTTATCTCATTAACCGTGTTCCGAGCATTGTGTTGGATGTAAAATCACCATTCTTACGTCTTCATCCTGATCAGCACCCGTATCCTTTGGTTCTACGGGTGTTTGGCTGTAAATGTTTTGTTCACTTACTCGGTCCGGGTCGTGATAAACTGTCCCCACGGTCGGTTGCATGTATCTTTGTTGGATACTCTCGTACTCAAAAGGGATATCGTTGTTTTGAACCCCGGACCAAGAAGTCTTTTGTTACAGCCGATGTCACTTTTTATGAGTCTGTCCCTTTCTTCCACCTATCCGTTCATGTGTAGACTCATTCCTTGACTCCTGTTGTTCCAATTCCTATTTTACTTGATGTGTTTCCTTCTGACTCTGCCATTGTCACTGATAATGAGGTTGTTGCGCCCCTGGATAATGACCAACGGTATGGACAGGTTTATCAGCAGCGAGAGAAAGGTCCACCACATAGTGCACCACTATCTTCTTCCCCGTCGGAGGCTCCTTCACCTGATGAGTCCTTTTCCTTACCTGCGTCAGATCTGCATCTCCCTATTGCTCTTCGGAAAGGAGTACGCTCAGTTAAAACTATTTACCAATATCCTATTGGTAACTTTGTTTCTTATCACTCATTGCATCCTTTTTTCCGTCAGTTTGCTTTGTCTATTTATGTTGTGCCTATTCCCAGGTCTATATCTAAGGCTATTTCTCAACTGGAATGAAAGCTGCTATGGATGATGAAATGCAGGCCTTGATTTTACGAGGAACTTGGACCCTTGTACGCCGACCGGCTGATGTTACTCTCGTTTCCTGCCGTTGGGTCTTCACTATCAAGTACTCTCCAGATAGCACTATTGACAAGTACAAGGCACGACTTGTGGCGAAAGGGTTCACTCAAACATATGGAGTTGACTACTTTGAAACCTTTTCACCTGTCGCCCGATTGAATTCTGTTCGGGTTCTCTTCTCTCTTGCTGTGAATCAGGGATGGCGGATGATCCAAATGGATGTCAAAAATGCCTTCCTGTATGGTGATCTTCAGGAAGAGGTCTATATGGAGCAACCTCCAGGGTATACTGCTCAGGGGGAGTTAGTGTGCAAATTGAAGAAGGCCATTTATAGTCTTAAACAGAGTCCGCGGGCTTGGTTTGACAAGTTTAGTCACATTGCTTTTGGTGTTGGGTTGAAACGAAGCCAAGCTAATCACTCTGTGTTCATTCGACATTCCTCTACTGGTATTGTCATCTTAGTTGTTTATGTTGATGTTATGCTCCTCACAGGTAGTGATACACATGGGGTTGAAGAAATTCGGACATATTTAGAGAAGCATTTCGTAACAAAGAATCTAGGGAGGCCTCGCTACTTCCTAGGTATTGAGATAGCATTTGGAAAAGATGGTGTGTCTCTTTCACAGAGAAAGTATGCTCTTGATCTCCTTAAAGAGATGGGGTTACTTGACTGTAAGCCCGTTAATACTCCTACAGTTACTCAGCAGGATTTGGATGTGGAAGATAGTCCAGACCTTGATGATGTTTCAAGGTATAGATAGTTGTATGGAAAGCTCATTTATTTGAAGTCACAAGACCTGTTATTGCATTTGTTGTCGGAGTAGTGAGTCAATTAATGCAGAAATCCAAGAAGTGTCATTGGGAAGCTGCTGTGAAGATCTTGCATTATATAAAGGCTGCCCCTGGAAGAGGATTATTATACAAAAAGAATGGACACTTGAAGATTGAAACTTTCTCAGATGCTGACTATGCAGGATCCAAATTAGATAGACGATCTACTTCTGGATTCTGTACATATGTTGGTGGTAACCTAGTTACATGGAGGAGTAAGAAACAAAGTGTTGTGGCTAGATCAAGTGCAGAAGCCAAGTATAGAGCAATGGCTCAGACTGCTTGTGAGATGATGTGGCTTCAAAGGTTAATGTTTGACTTTGGAGTTACATATACTGAACCAATGGAGATGCACAATGACAATCAAGCTGCCATTCACATTGCTAAGAATCCTATGTTTCATGAACGTACAAAGCACATAGAGGTGGACTGTCATTTTGTGAGAGATGTAGTCATGTCTCAAAAGATTAGTACTCCGTATACCCCTACCGATGATCAACTAGCTGATTTGTTTATTAAGTCTTTTGGGGTGTCTCGGTTCAATACTCTTTGTAACAAGCTGGGCATGATTGATATATATGCTCTACCTTGAGGGGGAGTGTTAGAGTTAAGGATATTAGCTTTAGCTTATAGTGTTCCTAGGACACAATGTTTTGTGTGTCCAGGTATATAATGTATTATTCTCTCTTTCTATGAGGTTAATTTATAGGGATCTTTCCTCTAATCAACATGCACAATGCGGAGGGCATCGCCTTCAATGCAGACTCTGTAATTGAGTTCAAATGCCATCCGCAAACCATGCAAAAGGCCAAGGCTTCTACAATCTCTGCTTCATAGTAAGAGGTAACTATACATTGACATTTGAGGACTGTACCTGCATCATTTATGAGAATAAGACCAAGTGCTCCCCTGTCAACTGAAGTAGCTCCATCCACATTTAATTTGAACTCAGAGGGAGGAGGAGGAAGCCACACTTGCATTATCGAAGGCTTAACCTTGGCTGCTGTAGGGGTTAACTCCTGCCACATATTCCATTCACTTGTAGCTCTCTTAATAGCAGCAACAGGAGATGGCACCTTCCCCTCGAAGACAAAAGTGCATCTTTCTTTCCATATTTGCCAAATTATGGAGCAGCATAATGCTTGGATAAGAGTCTCGTTCAAATGGGAGTGAACTGGTTTAGAGGACCATTCCAACAATCTATCTGCCAGATGTACAGTAGTACCATGCATACGGTAACCAAAAGGGGATAGTAGCCATGCAGCTCAAGCCAAATCACAGTGAAAGAGGATGTGTTGAACATCCTTCACATCTTTAGAGCACACAGTACATACAGGATCAATGCCATCCAAACGCTTAGCCAAAAGTGAGTTGACTGGAATTGCATTCCAAAGGCACTTCCAAACAAATAACTGGATCGTCGGGGGGACTAATTGTGAGACCTTACGATTCCAGAGTGCCTCCCAAACAGGATCTGGACTAGAAGAGGAAGGTACTTGATTATGTTTAGTCAACCACCGATATGCTAACTTAATAGTGAGATTGCAATCTGGAGCCATATCCCAGACCAAGATATCTTGGGGAGATTGAGGGTTGTGAGGGATCAGAATAGTTAAAATTTGTTGGACTGTAGAGGAATCAAATAGTTGCTGGAGTAGTTGACAATTCCATTTCTGGTCTACAATAAGTTGTTGAACTTTGATCAGACCAGGCGAAGTTCTAAGTGGGAGTGGGGGGTCAATGTAACCAAGAATCCATTTTTCCTTCCAAATGTCAGTAGAGCAACCAGTCTGGATAAGCCAATGCGATCCTTTTCTAATATTCTCTCTAACACTGAGGATAGCTTTCCAAATGAACAAACAATTCTTAGTTTCCTTGGCTTCCCAAAAAGAAAGGTTTTTCATGTACTTGGATCTTAGAACTAGTGACCATAAGGCAGAATCATCAGCAATCATCTGCCAGGCTAGCTTCATGATGGCAGCTGTATTGTAAGTTTGGAAGTCTTTTATACCCAACCCTCCAAACCATTTGTGATGTTTAACTCTGCTCCATCGGCATAAATGAATCTTTCTCTAGGTATCTTCTTCACCCCACCAGAAGGAACATTGAATTTGGTTAGGCTTTGTTAAAACTGATTTGGGGAAGAGACGAATAGCCATAATATGATTAGGGATAGCAGCCAGGGTTGAGCGGATGAGTGTAGTTCTACCTGCCTGAGTCAAGGACTTAATCTTCCATCTGCTCACTTTGTTCTTCATCTTGGAAATAACATATGACAACTGGTTGCTCAGAGCTTTCTGAGGAATGAGAGGGGCACCCAAATACAATGCATTCCTATCAATTGGTCTAATGCCAGTACTCACGCAGATCTGATCTCTGAGGCTGCTGGGGGTGCATCTATTAAAAATGAAACCTGATTTGTGCTTGTTTATAACTTGGCCTGATCACATTTCATACTGCTCCACACAGCTCATCAATTCCTTAATGTCTGCATCCTCAGCTTTACCAAACAAAATCACATTGTCTGCGTACATGATATGAGAAATGGAGGCCAGTTGGTTGTTAACTTTGAACCCATTGATGGAGCCTGACTTCAATTTCTGATTCAGCAAGGTGGACAACATTTCAGCACACAAAATATATAGGAAAGGGGACAGTGGGCATCCTTGCCTCAGTCCGCGCGTGGGGAATTGCTGACCGGTAGCTTCTCCATTGATCAAAATGGAGTAAGAAGGTGTAGTGACACATTGCATGATCAGATTAGTCATAGCATCAGAAAAACCATAGAAACGAAGCATTTGCGCAATGAACTTCCATTCAAGGGTATCATAAGCTTTGGATATATCTAGTTTGAGAGCAAAGTAGGCACCTTTGCGCTGGTTCATGGAATGAAGAATTTCTTGGACAGTGATAATACTACCAAAGATATTCCGGTTCGGGATGAAGGCATTTTGGTTGGGGGAAATTAAGGAGTTCAGCATAGGTTTAATCCTATTCACTAGAATTTTTGCAATGATCTTATAAACAACATTAGTCAAATTGATTGGCCTAAAATCACTAGGGGTAGCAGCATGCTCATTCTTGGGGATAAGAGTAATGTGGGTTTGATTGAAACCGTAAGGCATATGATGAGTGGTGAAGAAATTTAAGACCAAAGAACAGACCTCATCTTTGACAATGCTTCAGTGCTTCTGGTAGAAGGAAGTAGGGAGATCATCTGGATCTGGGGACTTTCCTGGCTTCATAGACATGATGACACTTTCAATTTCTCCCAAGGAGGGTAAGGCTTCAATTTTCTGGTTGTCTTGAGAGGAAATTCTAGTGAAGAGGTTGGAGAGGGAGGAGGGAGGACTTGGAGGATGGCAAGTGGAATAGATAGAGTTATAAGAAGAAAGCAAGATGTCTCAAACTTCATTAATGTCAGTAGCCCAGGTCCCATCTGGACGTTTAAGACCTGCAATGCGGTTCCTGCTTCTGCGGATAAGAGCTTTGATATGGAAGAAATTTGTGTTTCCGTCACCTTGTTTGTACCAATAGGACTTAGCTCTTTGAAACCAGTAAACTTCTTCTTGCAGAACAAACCTTTCAAGCTCTCTTTCTAGATTAATTTCTTTCTCAAGGTGTTGATTAGAAATTGGGAGACTCCTTATGTATTTAAGTTCAGAATTGATTCTCTGGATTTCAGCTGCCGGATTCTTAACATGGGATTTTTTCCAATCCTTGATGGACTGTTGGAGCTTTTTAACTTTCCAGATGTAATTATCTTTGTTGGCCATGTCCCCTTCAAAGAAGAAGGAAGATATTTTTAAAGAAGTCACTTGGCTTTTAGGCATGAGTAGGTGCATCAATGTTCCATTTCTGACCTATGTTATATATCTTCATTACGATAGGAGCATGCGAACATGGATCGATCGGTAGGGTTGCGTATGGGCAGCGGCCGCCGTAGTGGTGGGCCGGATCTCACGTACGCTCACTGGGGTGGTTGCACTGGTGATCCGTTGAAAACCGCACTCACGTGAACACTAGGCCCACAAAAGCCCACGATTTCCTCCCTCCTCCCCCCCCCCCCCCGTCAGGCGTGGTCCCGCGACCTGATGGACCTAAGATTGACGGCCACGATTCCCCCGCCGGTGCCCGATTCAGACCGTTATAATGGCTCACCGTGGCTGTTACCTCCCATGAAGACTTCATCATAACCTCACCTGCTCCGTTTTCCTGTGGGATATTTTATATATATTTTCCTATAAATTATCATATTTATATGTAAACTCTTGGCTCTCACGTATTGTTATACGAGTAATACTAGCTGCCATGTATTGTTATTTAATGTGGATTGCAATGCATGGTACAACAGTCGTCCGATCGGACCCAGATCGGACGGCTGCTGCGCAGTCCGTCTAAATTTGAAGGGATATTTTTTATGTTTATTTTTACTTTTGTCAAATTTTTTAAAAAAATTTAAACTGTCCGATCAAAAATCTGACGGTACAGTTTGGTTGCTTAGGTTGACTCTGACCCGACTATATATTTTTTTTCAAAAAAAACATGTTTTGCATGTAAATCGAGGTTTGTGTCTTTTTTTTTGAAAAAAATTATACAATCAGGTTGGAGCCGACCCGAGCAACTTAAATGTACCGTTGAATTTTTGATCGGACGTTCTAAAAAAATTTAAAAAATTTGACAATAATAAAAAAAAAAACTTCTCTCAAACGGGCCCTTAAATTTATACCGACTGCACAACAGTCATCAAATCCGAATCTGATCGGACTGTTGTGCCATGCATTACATTACAATCCACATTAGATTGTAATGCATGACATTATAACAAATATTACTCATTGTTAACTTACCAGAATGAAGTATGTTAAAAAGATCCGAATATGCTAAATTAAAATTTATGGAGTCTTCCCAGTATTTTCAGTTGAAGTTCACCACGTTTTGATGGAAAGTTATAATTATAATCTTTTCGAAGATGTCAAGATTAAAGAGTATTTATAGTAATATATGAGAATTAGGGGTGTACATACAAATATAATTTATAATAGCATATGTAAAAAACCCATTGTTTTGACTTCCCCTTCCACCCTATATATAACCACACGGTCAAGGATCTCATGATTAACTTGATACGATCTCACAGGTGTAACGATTAATTATCTTTGATCACTGGTCAAAACGGCAACTAATTATGATTGTTGACCTACGCGATTATGATTGTTGACCCCACATGCCGGTTTGTTGATTCTCCTGAACCGGCTCTAGGGAGTAGGGACTATACTCTTCCGAATCATGTGAAGCTGGTGCCAGATGTGCTAGCTCGTATCAAGTTACAAGTAGAGAGTGGGGTTAGTGACTTAATAAAACGCCTAGATATCACGCTCTTATCATTTTATTGACGTATAATACAAAAAATATTTTATATTTTATATTAATGAATAAAATTGAAACTATGATTACTTAAAGTTCATAAATTATGATATTATATGATAAAATTTTTTACTATTTTCTTAAGACAAGCTTATAATTAGATGAATATCCCTTTGTTATATAGTTATTATACCTTTATTTTAATTTTTTAAATTGTTGCAAAAATATTTTATTTATTTTTATACCTTTTGACTTTTTAAATTGTTTGACCAACTTTTTAACCATCTAGTTCAAATTTTAGCTCGAAATATATTCAACATATTTTTACTCTAAAATACCTATACTATGTTTAACTGCCTATATACAAATCCAACTCATATGTATATATAACTAACCATGGGTCAGTAGTTGGACGCTAACATCAATTAGGGGTTGCTTGTCAAAATAGTAAGGTTTTAAAAAAAAAATCATCTTATAATATTTTCATATGTTCAATTCAATGTAAAACAATATAAAATAGAGTTCTGGACCTTTTGTTTGGCCACCTAAGGACACATTCTCTTGTTTTGATTTCTATTAAAAAATCATTTTTGTTGGATTGAAAATTCGTCCAATCTAAATCGGACGGCTATAACTCTTCTAAATCACGGAGATCTCCTCATCGCTCCTGCAGAACTCCCTCCGATATCTAAATCAAGACGCAGAAGAGAGCAAAGGCACGAGTAGTGTAGTTCGAAGTTTAAGATGTACTTTCTGAGGTTACTGTTGAGTTCTCTTTATAGGGACATGTTGAAGATAATCGAAGAATCCGTAGGGAGGACGTATCAGGTAAGTCCAATTTCATTTTTGGGCGGGACATGATTCTTACTTTCTTATATGGTGCTGATTTTCTTTATCAGTAGATTGGAGAAGAATTCGGAAAAGACTTTCTTCTGTCCGAAGTCTCCCCACATCTTACAGGACATCGGAGTCTGTTTCAGATTTAAAAATCTCTTATGATGACCTATTCACATGGGTCGGAAGAACTCACTGGGCCTTGACAGGAACACTGAGTGCTTCTTATCAAGTCAGCCCACTCAATATATGGGCTAGACTGAATCGGACCTTTTCAACCTTAAAACAAAAGTAGACGAAGTTACCAAACTAGTGAATTACCAAACCATTAAATGGAAACAAAGAACCCTTCAAAGGAATTGTCTTTACCATCATCTCACCTACAAACAATAATAGATAAGTTGGTCCCATCCAACGCGAGACACGCTATTACTGTACTGCATGTGTGTTATTTTATTTCAGCTGACCTGAAGCCGCTTCCAGCTGTGGTGCATGTTATGAGTGGGGTTGTCGCAAGGCTGTCCGGGCAGGAGACGCCGAAGAGACGACGACCTCTGCGTGCTTCCATCCAATCCCTGGTGTTCTTTACACGCTAATACGATCTCCAACCAGAGATTTCCTATTTGTTTTGTTACCGGGGGAGCACAAAGACACAGGCGTTCGTATGATCTGTTCAACTTGTCGGAGCTGCATGATGCATGCAGTACGAGTGGGGCACACAGCAGGGTTTGCCCTTTCTCTCTCTCGTCTCCCCCCGCCCGGGGGAGGCCCCAGAGGGTACCCCCACACTGCAGCGGTGACCCCCGGCAAGGGGACGCCCACCACGATCTCGAAGGGCGAACGACCTCCGCGACGAGAGCCCGCGCGGACTGGAGCGGCCACGGCGGCCGCGGCTGTGTGGTGAGGCGGTGCGGGGCGGGGGCGCCGCTGCCGCGCGCTCCCCGCGGGGGGCCCCGGACAATGGCGATTTGCCGCGGGGACACGTGCCCGGAGCCAGGTCGCCGCTGCCGTCTTTTTCGCCAGCTACAGCGGCGGCGTAAAAGTGGACGCTGTTGTGTGCACGGTGGGAGGGACGGATAGCTCGGGCGACCACATGCGTCCAAAGAAACTGTAACGTGTTTAGAAAAAAAATAAGCTCATATAAGAGGAGTTTTTTTAAAAAAATTGATCCGTTGAATTAGTCGTGGCCTCATAGGCAGTATTTAGTAATTAAGATAAAAAATATTTGAAAAAGAGGAATTTATAGATTCTTCTACAATTCAAAAAGAGGATTAACGGTGAGAAAATTTATACATCAACAACCCACTAGTCAATCCCCGAAGGCGTCTCTCTACAAAGACAAGAAGATCGCAGGATTGTGTCCCTGTCCACAATTGTGCGAGGCGGGTGGGTGAGATTTCACACACTGAGTCTTTTCTTTTTTTGCCCATTTTTTACGCACAGAGTCAAGAACACTCTCTCTTGGGACACAGAAGGACGGGAAAAACTCAACATGGGCAGGTTAATTCCATTTGTTGGGACTACCGTATATATAGAGAGATTCCCTCCTAGCTGCTCCACTGTGCTTGTTAGGTGACTGTCCAATCAAAGACCATGTTTCAAAGTGTATAATAATGGAACCAAAATCACATTTGATAACATCTATCTCTGTTCCAACTTCACTATCTCTTCTAAGCAGATGTCGATCGATAGGGTAAGAGACGCCCCAAATCAACCTTAAACAGCAGGTGTAATCGACGGGAGGGTTACTGGATCCATGTCGTGTAGCCCGTCATGCCTTGCATAGGCTGATGGCTGGCTGGCAGTGAGGTAACGTGTGGGTGAGGCGCGGCAACAGGGGTGGAACCCCACCTCGGGTTTCCTTTTGTCGCCACCTGACATGTTTAGGGGCATCCACTGTGCCAGTGTGAACTTTTCATTTATCACTAGTATTTCCTTCTTCGTCGGACTAATCAATCAAATATGAAATATGAGAAGAGATCCTCTTAATATGTATTTAGATAGGAGTATAATAGTCTAAAAAGAAAGAAGTCAGGTATTTACTAAAGTTTGAGATTACATGAGGATTTTTTTTATAATATTTAATTATTTTTTTTCTCTCAGTACTATTAGACTTCGATCAAAACACATGCTGATAGAATCCCCTCTCAATATATTTGTATCGGGATGGGTGGGCGCATAGTTATTGCTATTAATTAACCAAGGAGAAGCTGCTCTTATCTCTCTCTCTTCCAAAACCCCCTCCCCACCTGTGTCTCGTTCCTTTCTGCCTTTGTATTCTTCTCCATTGCTTTTGGGTTGGTGGTAGTCTTCGTCCCTGGAGTCCTCATGACATAAATGACGGAGTGTGGTGTGTTACAGGAGCGCCATCAAGCCTCTCCCTTTTCGCCTTCAAATGTGAGTTCCGGTTAGGTTGGCCGCAAAGATCTGAGCCGCCTGTGCCGTGCTTTGTAACCGGGAACAGAACAGCGAGAACAGAAGGGGAAGCTGTACAGGGGGACAGAGCAGAAAAGAAGAAAGAAGAAAAATGCTGAGATTAATAGCCAGGTACTTCTTTCTTGTTTAAGTTTCCTCTGCTTTAAAGCTGAATTCTTCTCTTAAATTCCTCTGTTGTTCTTTCCCTCCTGTGCCCGACTTGTGATTTTTTAAGATTTTCTTTTCTGGGGCTTTCTTGGGAGGGAACAGGAGAGGGTTCACGGGGAGGACTGCTGTCTGCTACGAGAGGCGAGCCGGTTTTGCCTCCATGGGAGGAGGAGGACAGAGGTACTACAGCGTTACTGTTACTTGCTATTTGCTAACCTTACAGGTTGCCAGTGCCAAACGGTTCAAAGCTGCTTCCTTTCTTCTTCCCTATGCTCCTCTCATCATTTGAAGCTTTGTCATGTAACATGTTCCATCTTTTGTTCTACCCTTCTCCCGGACCTGGATGATGAGACTCCTCCCGGCAACAGTCGCCCTTTCTATAGCCTCCTCTTCTGCCTCCTTACGGAGAAAACAGGTACCCGTAGCTAGTGGCAGACCCGCGCCCACCACCATGCCATCACCACCCGACGAAGAACATACCGCCAACGGTCGCTGGCGGCCACTTAATGCTCTCATTAACGCTGCCCATTTAATGGGTTTTCGTTCACGCCGCAGGCTGGAGGGGAAGGTGGCCCTCATAACAGGCGGGGCGAGCGGACTCGGGAGGGCCACCGCACGCGAGTTCGTCCAGCAGGGCGCCCGCGTCGTGCTGGCGGACACCGACCGCCACCTCAGCCCGCTTGTGGCGGCGGAGCTCGCCCCCCACGCTCACTTCGTCCCCTGCGACGTCACCCAGGAGCAGCAGGTCGCCGACGCCGTGGACTTCGCCGTCTCCCAGCACGGCAGGCTCGACGTCATGCACAACAACGCGGGCGTGACGGGGCCCTCCCAGCCCCCCGGCATCGCCGACCTCGACCTGGACGAGTTCGACCGGGTCATGCGCGTCAACGTGCGAGGCGTCGTGGCCGGCATCAAGCACGCCGCCAGGGTCATGGTCCCCGCGGGCGCCGGCTCCATCCTCTGCACCGCCAGCATCAGCGGGCTCATGGGCGGGCTCGGCCCCCACCCCTACACCATCTCCAAGTTCGCCATCCCGGGCATCGTGAAGGCTGCGGCGGCCGAGCTGTGCCGCAGCGGCGTGCGTGTGAACTGCATCTCGCCGTTCGTGGTGGCCACGCCGCTGGTGATCGACCAGCTCTCCGCGTTCTACGCCGGGATGGGGAGGGAGAAGATAGTGGAGATGGTGAACGGGCTGGGGGTGCTGAAGGGGGCGTCCTGCGAGGAGGCCGACGTGGCGAAGGCGGCGGCCTACCTGGCATCCGACGAGGCCAAGTACGTGACGGGGCATAATCTGGTGGTGGACGGGGGATTCACCTGCTTCAAGCATCTCAACTTTCCCTTGCCGGATCAGCCGGCTTGACTAGCTGGTGGGTTTGTGGCCAGGCCCGCTAGGGTCTTTGGGTTTGGTTGTGTTTGGAGGATGGCCAAACCTGTGGGGATGAATATATCATTTGCATGCAAGTTACAGAGACCTTGTTTTGGTCAAGACTGGGGGAAGAGTGGATATGTTTACCTGCTGGGTCAACGGGTAGGTGTAGTGTTGTTCAACCGCCCAGTTATTTAAAATCATGTATGCTTTACATTTGTATCTCATCATTGTGTTATGTGACGTGTGTACAAGAAGAGTAATACTTGTTGTACAATCACCAGTCACACTGCATAATTTTGTGTGGTTAGACCACGTGGTCACTTTGGTCAATTAGACGAGTTGATACGACCAACTCTATAATATTTTACTTGATAAATATGTGTTTCGATTGATGAATATAATTTTTTATTGACAAATATAATTTTTGATCGATAAATATAATTTTTGAAATATATATTTGTTAATCCGAAAACTGTATCAGTCAATCGAAATATGCATTTACTGATCGAAGTATATATTTGTCAATTAAAAATTGAATTTGTCGATCGAAATATTATAAGAGTAATCATGTTAGTTCACTCAACTGATTAAGTTGATCACATGATTTAACTGTAGGAAGTTGTACAGTGTGATTAGATTTGTTGCACAATTTAATTATACAGCAAGTGTTACTCATATGAGAATATCTTTAGAGAAATTGATCAGATGGGTTAAATAGTTAGGATAAGTGGATAACACGTCAAGCAATACTTCACCTTCCGAAATGTTACTGAGTCATTGAGTCAAAATGTCAAGTCCAGAGGATACATGTGAATCTGAAGAAATCAAAATTTCTACAACCACAACAAAAAATAAACTAAAATTTTAAATTATGACTCGATAATATTAGAGAGGCATAGAAATTGGGGATAATTAATCTTAAGAAGGTAACTATGTATTTATAAAGAAAACTCTTCACCTTCTTCCCAACAAAGATCATTTTCTTAAAATGATAAGACCGTGAGACCCAAAGGCCAAAGGAGATCATACTTTGTTAGCGAGAGCCTAAGTTCCTTCTCGCAACATCGCTGCCGCATGTGGGAACCCCAACTCATATATACACGCTTACCTTCTCATGGAGCTACGTAGAGACATAGAAACAGAGGCTAATTAATTCCGTATCAATTATTGAGAAAACAACCAAGTGCTGATAAAAGAGGTTCCCCACTTTTCTCCAAATAAAAATTCTTTTCTTAAAATGACAATCGTGAAGTTTATAGACTAAAGTGGATAATATCTTGTTGGCGAGAGCCCAAGTTCTTTCCCGTAACAAATATATTGCGTAGTTTTATGAAATCTTATGTTCTATGAACTAGTGTATCATATCTATACTATAATATTAAAATAGAGTTTCTATTTTCTTGCCAAAATTAAAACCAAGACACGTGATAATAGGAGAATCTCTCTTTCTCTATCTCTCTTTACGAAGAATTATTAAAACATAGTTCATATTTTTTCGTCAAAATTAAAACATGTTGATTTAAGTTTGATATTTTAACATGTATCGAAGTGCATTTTTTGCAATTTCTTCCTAGTAAAACTCGGGGTATTACGCATACCATTTTAGGTAAGTGAAGCTTACTGTTTCATTCCCTTGGTAACGGCACCTTGATGGCACAGGAATTTCTTGATGGTTATGCCTTGATTCTCATGATGATGAGGTGAATTTAGTACTTGATCTATCTTTTGATGACAAAATGATTTGTTTAGCTTCATTATTTTCATGTTAGTGTTAGTGAAGATATACAAAGAAGTGCCAAAGTTGCATCCCTCGACTCTAATTTGGGCCACAGTTATCTAGACAACCGTGTAGTCACCTCCACATGTCACCATATTACTTTTGCCGCACCACAACCAGTGGAGCTCCACCTTTGCACTATAGCCGTTGGAGTCACTTTTGCTGTTGAAAACTGCACAACTCTTAGCGATGGAGCATAGACTGGGATGAAACAGGCTTTATCAGTGGCCAAGACGTGTACGACAGCTAGGTATGTAAATTGGGTGGGTATGCAATAATTTATGTCTAATCTAAATTTAAAATAGTCTAACCTAATTTTAACTCAATCTAAAGTCAGTCTAAATTGAACTTAAATTTAATCCTAATTCAATAGTGAGTGGGTTGAGTTGGGTTGGATTGAGTTGAGTTGAGTTGGACTAACCCTATTTATAAATGATTTGTTTGAAGTGTTTTACTTCTTGTATAAATTATCGAAAAAGTCAATAGTTTAAACTAGGCCAGCCAGTTTTCAACTCAACTCTGTCCGAATTTAATTAATGTCAATCCAAGTTTAGTCCAACTTAATTTATATAATTTAGGTAAATTCAATTTTTTTTAATATGGATTGAGTTGAACTAGGTCACGGGTTGACTTGTCCAATTGACATCCCTAACAACAGTAAAGGGAATTGGGATGATGGAAGTGTCATGGAAGAGAAATTGCCGTATGATGGTGCATGGGCTAACCTCAGGCATCGACCAGTGAGGGGTGGGAAGGAAGGAGATTTCGTGGGTGTCAAGTTTAATTTCCCTATGGTTAATCCTAACCTAGTTTGCGTCTATATATTATGCTATCCTAATTTTGTTTCACACACAATGTCCCCCTTCACGACGAATTTGAGGCTACTCGTTCGAAGTTGCCAAGACGACTATAGAAATTGGAGATAACTTAAGCCTGGTTTTTTTTTATCACGCAAAGTCGAACAAGCAACTTGTGGGCCACAGCAGGACGGATTGGGCCAGGCCCGGCTAGCTCACTCTATTTGGCATGTCAAAGAGAAGAGTAGTACTTTAGGTGCGGTGCAGCAACGCTGTTGATCGAGCCGGTATGCGCCCATATCCATTTCTTTTAAAAGAATTCTTTAAGATTGGCTCTATTACGTTCCACATGTCTCAATGACTTGATCTCTAATGAAATGATTCAAAAAGTTTTAAAAATAAAAAATAAAACTCTAAAACTAAAAATTATTATTGAACTCGTCCCCTTAAGAATGTTTCTTTTAGTGTACATTGGGGTATCCTCCGAGTGTTACAGTGCAACCATTTCCCTATTGACAGATAGAAGGGCACGTAGTTTTCAAGGCCCACTGCATCTTTTGCGAGATAAAGTTGCAACTGTAAGCTGTCTGACCCATTGCAACATCCTATAGTGCAACAAGTATTTTACATGCACTGGCAGTTGATGTTACACTTGCTATTACTGGTATTTTTAATTTAAATTTTTTGATTTTTTTTTTGTGGTCTTCATTATGTCCTACATGTTTATACAATCTAATTTCTGATCGAATGATATGAAAAAAGATGAATTTTTTTTCATTTTTTCGTTGAATCAGAGATCAAAACGCATGAAACTATTTTTCACTATTCATTTGGGGTCGATTTTTTATTTGCATCTTTTTTAAGTTGTCTAATCGAAAATTCAATTGTATAGACATGTAAATCAGGTTTGGAGCTACCAAAAACACCTTTTTTTAAATTAAAACACCGACAACCGGTGTAACACCGGCTACCGCTGCAACAAGTCATTCTTATTTTACTCTGTCAAAACATGATCTAACTCCAACTGAGCCTACCTGTTGACAATTCTGAAAAAGTCTTAGTTGTAGTGAGAACTCGGCCCAACTTAGATTGGCCTATGAAAGAATAGTAGAGGGGACCTAGACTTATTAAGGAGTAATGCTTGCTGCACTGGCCTGAGTTGAGTCATCTTATAATGTAAGATACTATTGGTCCACCTAGGTAGGAGTCACATTGGTTGAGTAGCTTTTTCTACAAGTGAGTGGCACAAGCATTAAATACGAGTGCAGGATTTAGGACGTGACAAATGTATATACGCATGACAAATATTTCATGGACATGACAAATACTATTTGTCACGCCTACGGAGCATTTATCACATTTGAAAAATATTTGTCATGTCTATAAATTTATACACGTGTAAGGATGACAAATATTTCTCAAGCGTGATATCACACCTGTAAAATATTTTTCACATTAAAAATCTGTATACAAATACATAGATATGACAAATATTTTGTAGACGTAACAAATACTTCGTGCACGTGACAAATAATATTTATCACACTCACGTAGTATTTGTCATGTTTACGTATATTTATCATGTGTAGAACCCTTCACTCGCATTTAATACTTATGTGGCTCACTGGTAAAAAAGGCTACTCGACCTATGTGACTCCTACCTATGCAGACTAATGACATCTTGCATTACAAGATGATTCATCTTGTTGCATTGACACTCAATGCAGCAAGCATTACTCCTTATCAAGAGGATAAAGCTTCCGATACTTTAGTCAATAACAGGTAAAGCATAATATGGAAAGAATTTTATTGTCTTTATGATGAGTACATAATGACCTCCACTTACAGTCGAATTGTCTTAATGATCAAGACTTATTTAAACTGGTGATCAAGGCTCAAATGCTTTAATTGTTATTGTTTAAAGTCTACTGGGAGAAGGCCGTGCGATCAAGAAATTAAATGCTTTATTCATCTCTTCTATTTCGCTTAAGGTTATCCTCCCTGTAATAACTTTCCTTTAGTTATTATTTAGTGCAACCATCTTGCCAACTTTTAGTTGGTTGCTTCTCCAAGTAAGCGTACCCCTCTCCCTTTCTCCAATGTGATGGGGATCGCAACCAAGTAATGCAAATTCTTAGTCTCAACGTCAACTAACAGTCCTAGTTTTTGCTATCTAGTAAGGATGTAATTTGGGTGGGTTAAGTTGGGTTATGTGGTAATTTAGGTTTAACCCAAATTAATTTTAGTCCGGCTCAAATTTAGTCCAAATTCAACTTAAAGTCAGCTAAAGTCAATTCAAATTTAACGGTGAGTGGGTTGGATTGGCCCTATTTATAATTAGTTTGTTAAAAATATTTATCTTTTGTACGAAGTAATGTAAAAGCCAATAGATCAAACCGGGCCAATCCGTTTTTGGCTCGACCCAACTCAATTTAACTACTCTCAACCTAAGTTTAACCCAACTCAATTTACATAATTTGAGTCAATCTAATGTACTATAATGTGGGTTAGACTAGACTAGACCACGGGTTGACCCGCCCAATTGACACCTATACTCCCTAGCCATTCTACCCAATGTTAAACGTCCAATAAGACACCTCCTTGACAGCTGCTTAGTTACGCCATCTAGGTCTCCGGTCATCCAAAGTGAGGTAGATGCTACCATATTGGCCCCTTGTGGTGATAAGAGCGCTCAATTGGGTTTACTTTGCATTTGGAATTTCTTGTGCCGAACAAAGTTCTATTAAAACGATGCTAAGGATCCGTGGTCTACATTTGTATGCATAATTCTTTATAGCTAATTTTGCATTTTCATGGGAATTATATTAAATCATGTGTTTTCGGAGAGGGTTTCTGCAAAAACCTAAAAATGGATTCACAGAAGTGACACCTACCTAGCACTCCACGGATGCTTGAGTCAGCTAAAAATCAAACCTAACAAGTCTAGCATTTGTTAAACCTAGCCTGATCAAATTGGGTCAATTGAAATTTTCGTCAACAAGCATTTGCGCGCCTGCCAATTGAACCATCTACAATTTTAGACTTGAATATAAGAAAGAAGATTTCTAAAGAATTACATAAATTCATTCATAGAAAGAGAATCAAATACTACATCTTTTGAGATCGACATTTCATCGTCTGACATGAAATTCCCGTATAATTAATCATTATCCAAGTCATTCCTTTTCAAATAAAGATCTAGTTTCTTGAGCCTGGTCGCATTCTTTGTGAAACCCCCAACTAAGGCATGTAAAATCCATGGAATGTGTGTTAAATTCCACCCCCACTGATCTGGTGGTCTTCCCCCTGCCACGTGGGAGTTTACTATCGTAGGTAGTATAAAAGATAATAAGATAAATGGCCTCGCTAAAATTCAAACTTGCTTCACTAGGTGTAAGCCTCATCTAACTGTGCCAATTTTTCCATTAGCAAAAAAAAAAAAGAAAATTCATGAAACATGCATATCTATTGTAAAACATGTGACGTGTCTAAGACATCTCACACGTATCCCAAATAATGGGGGGATCGTTAGACATTTCAGTGGAAAATCATGAGAGAATCTACATGTAACTAGGGTTTGGAGACCATCATCCCAACTAGTGGTCTTCCACTCCTTTAACTCTGCAAAGGTACATGGTTAGGTTGTTTTAGGAAATTGTTGGATAGATTGAGTTAGGGTTAAGGAAGTTGGACTAGGTTGGATTTAGTTTAAGGAGTCTTGATATGGATTAAACTCGAGTTGACCTCAACCTGTCTTGCTGTTGAGATTCCTGCCACATGCAACCCATTAAGGAAAGCCCAACTATGGTGGATCTGACCAGCTTACCCCCATGGTTGACTGAGCCGGTCCACTAGTGCAGGTCATCGCATCAAGAGGAATTGTAGATGAAGTTACGAAACTTGCCACATATTTTGATTTCATAAAGGTTGTACGTGATCACATGATCAACAAATCTAGCGAAGTAATCTCATCATTGGCACATCCAGTGCTTGTGGCGCAACGGACACGCTCCCCCAGTTGACAGGGAGACTCGGATTCGAACATTGTAAGGGAGTCTCTCGCGAGTGTCTTTTCCCTTTCCCACGCTTAATCCGGCGGAATGCCGAATTTCGAACTCGGGTTCTTGGTTAGGAATCCCCCTCCCCGTTACCACTAGTCTACTCGTTCAGAAAAAAAATCCCTCCTTGGCACACTTCTTTCAAAGGTTGGATAGAAAATATAAAGATTTTTACATGTATATCCCTAAAAACTAACATATTTGTATCTATACTCTCAACATATTTGTATCTAACTCTAAGGGAATATACTAAAGATTACAAATAGTTTTACACGTGTACTCCTAAATTTATTAAAATTTTACATATATGCCCCTAACTTTATCATAATTTATGAAATTTTTCTGACATATTCAGTTAGAGTTAACCGTATTTTGACGGAGAGACATATCAGCCATGTTTATGAAGTTTTCAAGAGTATTTCATACAATAAATGGGAGTTAAAAGGTGTAGATACAAATATTTCAGGAGTATATATACAAAAAAATCCCTAAAATATGTAAACCGGGACTTCGAGTATGTACAAAGGAGACCTTTTTACCATGTACTCATGCTGCAATTTTGTCACTCGGTTATTGACTTCAGCGTAGAAATGGCCTTCCCCAAACCAAATCAAGAACACTCTTTCTTTCCTCCTTACTGGATCAATATAGCCTTTTCTAGTCAACATCATCTGAATAAGATATACTGAATTTAGATTTTACATTCGCAGTTCTACCTAGAGAAGCATGATGCATTGTAGATGCACAGAGAACCACGCAATCTCATAGATTCAATCACATGGACAAATATATCGAAGAGATCTTAAAAAATTTAAGTGCCTGACTGTTGCATTAGAATAGGGGCATTTGTCCTATTATGATTTATGTTAAATTCCGTGTCAAAGAGTGTCATTATACCATTTTTCATATTCTATCATATCACTCTTTTTATTATCTTATTTACCACACTCTTTGTATAACGTCATGTACTCCACAACAGTAAAAAGTGTTGTCTGCATTGACTCATTGGCCTCATAGTTTTATCTTTTCAGTAGTAATTGGTTTCAGAACGGAGATTTTTCGAGTGGTCACCCATCTCAATACGACTTCCAGCCAAACACACTTAAGCGCGGCTCGTAAATAATTGAGTCAATATTAAAAAAATACACTTTAATGTTGGGAGATACAATTTAGTTATATTTGAGGAGTATTATATTCTACCCCCATATATCAACGACGTCCTCATGGTTACGTTTCTTAGCCCACAATTAACCTCTAGGTCAATTAAATGCATGCTTCACACAGAGGAAGGCGAAGAAAAAAAAGGAAGGGGCGACTGAGCATGCATCTAGATTTATACAGGCTTAGGAAGGAGAAACAGAAAGGAAGGGCTTCTTGGGAATGTAAATTTATGAGGCAACGAGCAGGGAGATAAACTTACGACAAGGAGGAGCATCACAATGCAGTGCTAGCAACTAGCGAGGAGAATGTTCCCCTTCATGACGAATTTGAGTAATTGGAGATGATTTGAGCCTAGTTTTGATCATGCACAAGGGCGGATCCAGTGTTGATCCAGTGCGGTCACAGGACCCCACTGAAATATCGGATTTCCTTGTAAAGAATACAGGCCAGGGGCCCAATAATCCTACTGAATCGGCTCGGTGACTCCGGAAGACATGGACTGACGATCCCATGGAGACACAAGCTCTTGCATTCCACACTGGTCTCAAGGTAGCAACACAGTTACATTCCAGGGTGACAGACTGACAGCAAGGAGATCATGCACTGGTGGTGGCAGCTGGGTTCCGTAAGAACCACAACACACCACCACCTTGGAAGAGTAAGAACACCATCTCCAACTGCAGGGATATGCTAGAATCCCAGTTACCCATGTCCACAGAAATGCCAACAATGCAGCACACACACTGGTAACACAGGCTAAAGACTCCATGTGCAACCCACACTGGGAACCAGGCGTAATACCTTCTTGTATTGCTCGCATTGTAACAATTGAATCTTCAGTTATGGAATGAATAGAGCCCCGGAGCTCATTCGCTCAAAAAAAGGAAAAAAAAGAAGAAGAAGAATGGAAAAGATCACGCAAGTCGAAACATGCAGCTTGTAGGCCACAGCACGTTGTGTTGGATCAGGGCTGGCTGAAATGTAGCTACGGGCCAGAGTCTATTTGACATGTCAAAGAGGACAGTATTACTTGCATGCGGTGATGCACACATATCGGTGTTTTATCCTTTTTTTTGGAAATTTTTTTAAGGTTGACTCCACCTGTATGTTTGTACAGTTTGATCTTTGATTGGATGACCCGTAAAATTTTAAAAATTAAAAACAAAGTCTCACAACTGTTATTGGGCTCGGCGCATTAAGAGTATTTTTTACTGTTCGTTGGGGGGCACCCTCCAAATATTATGGTTCAACAAGTGTCCAATTGACAGATCAAACGGCATGTAACCTTCAAAGCTCACTGCATCTCTTGTGACATAACACGGAAACCGTATGCTGTCTGATCCACCAATTGAATAACCGTTCCATTGCAATACCCCACATTGCAGCAAGTATTTTTCTTTGTCAAAACATGATCTAGCTCCAGCCAACCATGCCCGTTGACGATGCAGAAAAAGTCTTTGTTGTACCAACTTAGATGGCCCTGTGATGGAGACTAGCAAAGGGGACTTAAATTTATCAAGAGGATAAAACTTCCAATACTTGAGTGAATAACAGAGCGAGCATAATATGGGAGAGAATTTACTGTCTATGATGAGCATAGAATGACCTTCACTTATGGTCGAATTGTCTTAAGGATCAAGATTTAAACTGCTGATGATTAACCATATTAGTTTTAAAGATTGCCATAATGAGCTTTCTTGCTCACGTCCAGAAGATACTTAGCAGAGAGTTTTCTTCCTATTTGGACTTTGGCATTTGGTCTCCTCAGTTATGCGTCAATTTTTAGAATGAGACATTACATGTTCTCATCAAATTGGCAATGACAACAAGAGGACTACAAAAGCTTCCCAGCAAACTAAAAATCAGGTTAATCTTTTATGAAGAGCTATGAAGTTTAAAGGTTGGCAAATCAGAATGATTTGACAGGGTTACATTCTTCTTTTACCCTTTTTAAACAACCAAATAGAAATTTGAAAATTATCAACGTGAAATGGATGTAGGACTTCAAGTCCTTTGTCAAGAACCACGACGGTCTCGAACCTCATGTACTCCTTTCTCCTGGAAACTTCCCCGGACTCCCGGCGGTATTCTCGACGACTCCGGCGTCCAGGTGTTCCCGTCGTCGGCTCAATAGTGGGGGGGGGGGGGGGGGGGGGGTCCTCGCTGGCATCGGCTCCCCTTCCTCCTACCGCCCCCCACCTCTACCCCTCGTTCCTGGTTCCCTCCCCGCCATCTTCCTCACCCCATCCATTTGTTTTTTTCCTTTTTTCTCCCCCAAATCGCCATATGCATCAATACCATCCACCGTTTATGTTACCTCCCTCTTTCAGTCCTACCCCAAACCTTTTGATTTGCCTTGGGGAGATTTTTGCCTCTGATTTGGGGTTTTGGCCTGTGTTTGTTTCATACTCGGCATATTATGTTGGGCTATCACTTTTGTGGTTTTGTGTTGTGGTTTCCTTCTAGGTGTCTCGTATCCATCAGTTTAGGTGTGGACTTCTTCAAAAACTTGCGGTGCTTTGGTTCTTAAGTTGCTCTTGAATCGGGAGTTTCGAAATGAATGGTGGCGCTCGAGTCTTGTGCATATCACGTGCTTTCTTAACGAGGCACGTCTCCGAGCGCACCTTTGTTCAACTGCCAAAGACTACAGTCCAGTTCGGCTTCTCCTTCATCGGCATCTCCTTGGAGATTTTTCTCCATTGATAAGAAGAACCTGGCCGTCGTCTCTATGCTTGTTCTACGTTTACTTGTTGGTGGTATGTGGGCCTTCACCAATAGTGTTGTGTAATTTCCACAATATCTGTTCGTTTCCCTTTCCAGCTACAGTACGTATTATGCTGTGGTGGGTAAGCTACCGGTACGCCTTTGGACTTTTGATGTACTTTATGTTAAAATCATACATAAAAGTATTTTATGTACGGTCTCAGCATTCTAATAAATGTTATGAGTTTCCAAACTCGATTAACTTGCACTAGATAGAATATCATTTTTAGTGTCTCAGCATTCTAATAAAGTTTGCTAAAGTGCATGTGATTAAGTTATATGCACTGTTTTTGCCCTGTCCCCATGTTAATATATATATATATATAATGTGTGTGTCATAAATTTTTAAATATTCCAATAATATATTGTCCAATTCTCCTAGCTCATCATATAGAAGCCCTGAATAGTCGGATATAGCTAAAGAAAGGGAAGAGTACAACAAATAGAAAGGCATACTCCTAGACACACGGTCAAATAACTTGAATAATTCAGGCTCCTCCCCACCATGGGCAGACACGACCACACGAACCCTTACTTGAAACAGTTAGAGTGAGCCCCATTGACATCAAGCCCAGTAGAGATCATTTGATCCCACCTCCCCATTAAATTAGGCTTATCAAGAGCTAACGAAGTAATACAAAACAATTATTTTCTGGATATATGCTTCTTAACTATGATAACGCGGCATAGTAAAGTAGCATGTCCACCAATTAGCTAATCAGGGAAAACTTAAATGTCATGGCATGCTCTGATATATAATTGTAAAAATCTACCAAAACATAATTATATTTATGTCTTCATTGATACTGATCTATTCATGATTATCACACATATCCATTTTCATCAAGCTAGTCATCATTATTTATTAGTGTTATCATATAATCATTATCATTTTTTAATTAATGAAAACATATATAGTAAAAGTAATTAATGACTTTCCTTTAGTTGTTGTCTAATGCAACCATCTATCTTGCCATCTTTTAGTTGGTTGCTTCCCCAAGTAAGTGTTTCCCTCTCCTTTTCTCCAATGTGATTGGGATAAGTACCAACTAGTGTCATCTCTAAGGCTTAACGTCAGACTAACAGTCCTAGTTTTAGCCCCCTAGCTAGCCATTCTACCCAAGGTTAAACGTCGACCATATAACATTCAACCCTCAAAACTCTGGAATCTGTTCTAAAACCCCAAGATCGACAACCATATACCTCCCTCAGTATCTTGGAAGGCTCTCAGGCAAGCTGCACCCACTAATGTCAGATTGGCCAGGATCCTTAATTGGATGCATGGAATCTATCTGCCATGCATGTCCTAAGAGCAATTAAACAATGTAACATATCTTATTTCACTGTCATATTGCTCGTTCAGTCTGGTTGGCTTCACCTTGTGAGTATAGATCTGATCTAGATCATAGAAGCCTTGAAGACAGGATCATCCAATGGTTTGAGCAGTACAAAGATAAAAGGTCCATTCGTTTTCACGTAAAATGAGCCGCATGAAAAGTTTTTCTCGAAAAATATATCATAATCACTTATTTGGTAACCCCTAAAATTCAAGTCAACATAAAACTTAATTCATTGACTCTTTCTTTTCTTGATTTTGGCATATCCATGGGATAAGAGTGAATGCCATTTTTCAAAAGAGGTGAAAATATTTTCATGAGCATCACATGATGAATTTTATTTTTATTTTTCTTGTAAATATATTTCTTTAGAAAATTACTTCCGTCCGATGATATTTTACATTTAACCAAACGAACCCAAAGCCACGGCAGATATACACCCCCTGATTTATAAGATTATCATTCTCTGGCATATATGGAAAGAGAGATGCTCCTTCACCATGAAAGGTAAATCCTCTCGTCCTATGAATATCCTCCACAGAGCAGAATATTTCTTCCATAACTGGAGAGAGAGCGAGATAGACCTTCATCTTTATGGTGCCAAATAGACCCCCTTTGGCAACCCTCTACTTCTCACTCTCTCAAGATCAATGTGGATGATGCATTACAACAATCTCAGACGGGCATTGGCATCGTTATCAGGGACCACCAGGGAGCTCCCATCTCCTGTCCCACTATCTTTATACTTCCAATTCCTTTCCGGAAGTTGGGGAAGCTCTGGCTTTTCTCAAGGGGCTCTAATTGGCAACTGGCTTACAATCGTTGGTGATCCTCGAAGGTGATGCACTTAATCTTGTCAAGTCCATACAGGGATCTACAGAAGTACCCCCCGTCACTGCAGAACTTTAGTTCTTGCATTTCTGTTAATTTTGCTCCCAGTATCTTGTAACCATGTTGCAGCTCATAATTTGGCTAAATTTGCTCTCAGGACCGAATCAAATGCTTCATGGTTACTTGATGATTTTCCATTCCGATACCTATCAATCCCTCTTAAGGGACAGTACTTTCTATAATCCGGGTTAAGTAATGATATCCTTATTTTATCTTTCACAAAAAAAAAAAACATTTTCACCCCTAGCTGACTAGCTAGCTACACTATATAGGTCTTTGGGGTCCAAATAGGTGAGATAGGTATGAGCAATGGATATCTACCACATTGGCCCATCATGGTCATAGGAGTACCTTTTTTTTTTTTGTTACAACTGCAATTTAGTGACTCAACATGGAGGCTATCTCCTATTAAATGTCCACCGATGTCATCCACATGTCAGCGTATATAGAGGTGTCAAATTTAAAAAAATCAGACTATGTTTTCAAGAGCATGGATTGTACACTCGAGAGCATAATCACGCTCTCAAAAGCATGATGCTCTGAAAATTTCTCACGAGTGTCATGCTCATGGTCATGCTCTCGAGAGCATGAGAGCATCCTAAGACTCTTGAGAGCATCTGGAGAACGTAGGGATACTTTCGAGAGCCTCATGATATTGTTGAGACCTTGAAGATGCTCTCAAAAAAATAGTTTAGTGGGTAAATTTTTTATATATTTTTTAATCTGAAATGTACGCTGACGCGCGGATGACATCGACAGCCGTGTAATGAGCAGACAAACTCCCATGTGAGCTCTCTAAGTAGCAGAAAGACATTGAGGAGCTCAATCTACATTAACACATTTACACTGACAGTGGTGTAGGTGCTGAAAAATTGCTCGTGTGATTAATGTGAAAAACTATGTTGTTTAGGGTAAATTAACCTATTAAAAAAACGCAACTAAAGTGAAGTGATCGCCAGAAACTTTTAACTAAAAAGCTTCAAAAGAAGTTTGATCGCCTACCTGTTTAAACGCGGAAGAATGAGTCCTTGGTTCCCCTCCTTCAGCCGGCTGAAGAAAGAGACCCCTTTCTTGTTCTTTTGTTCTTGCTGTTGAATGTTGAGGATCGTCCAGAAGTTCTCCTGGCTTCGTGCTTGATTTCCCTCTTTTGATTTGTTTAAATGACTTTGAAACCTCTTTAGAACAGATGGGTTTTGGAAAATTAATGGCGTGGTGTGTATTGCATGAAGTGAATATGAGAATAAAACTAATGAATGAAAATGAAATTCAGATATGAAAAACTTATGCCCAGTCCAGTTGGTTGAAGCTTTGAAAAGATGAAGATCTTGAAGAAGGATGCCGACTTCTGGAAATGGCAGCGCTCCGGCGTTCCGACGTGGTTGCTCCGATCTTCAAATTGCTATAACGCTGTGGCTCGATAATTCTCTCTCTCTTTTTTTTTTCAACTCCTTGAGATGCAAGGTATTTATAGGCATTTTCTGCGTTCGCGATTAACATAGAAAAATCTCAGATTTATCTACTTTAATCGACAGATAATTACTGATTAATTCATCTTTATCTGTAATTATCTAAAACGCGTCCACTATGGCTGACGCCTTTCAGATTAATTAAGATAAGGATAAATATCCGGGAAAACTTATCTTTATCTTTATTAGATAAAACGCGTCTACATGTGCAGACGTCTTTTACACTAATTAAGATAAGGATAAACATCCGGAAGAGAAGTTAAAATAGCCTAGGAAACTTAAAACGCGTCGACCTTCACATACGCCTTTTAGCTAATTAATCAATTAATTAAAATTCAAATTTAAACGCTAAAATAGGAATAAACTCTAAATAGCGTCTACATGGATCGACGCCTTTTAGAATTATGTATATTTTAACTGAAATTTGAGCTAAAATCAATTCAATTGATTAACTTAAATATGTCTGTTCAACCCGACACTAAAAAAGATCAATAAAAATTAATCAATGGTTAAATATCAGACCATTATGAGGCATTATTATATGATATGAAATTTACTCAAAATGACGTCAAAATTAGCGTGTCTACAGCTGCCTCACCTTGGCATCGTCTTTGCAAGGGAGTGAAATGGAATGGAATGTACTGAAAAGGTGATGCCAAGGTGTGATGAGACACGCTCTTAACATCACATGATTGGAATTTTTCTCAAAATCATCAATGAAGATAGCTTAATGAAATCAACGGAATCAATCCTGTCTGGATGAGGTAGACAAGGAAATAAAATAAAGTCGATCAACCTCCTCGGAATGGGAAGTACCCCAGGTCGTAGACACTGTAGGTTTCATCATGGGGAGCGTTTGCCAGCCAATGTGGACGTGCTGCAGCCATGATGGATCTTAAAAGAAAACAAGAAATATTGGATAAAGAATCCAAGAAAAGATAGAATTCCAAGGATATCTTCAAGCGAACCTCAAAGATAATCAAGATACTCAATTCAGAATGGAATATTTCATATCATGTTGAAATTATTTAATTAATGGTCTGAAACTTAATCAGTAATTAATCCTTATCACAATGATTTCAAAGTCCTACATGATGCATGCTGGGCTAAAAGAAAAATATAAAGTCAAATAAAATATAAATTAATCAAGGATAATATTGTTAAACTGTCATTAATGAGTCAAGATACCAATTCTTGTAATTCAATGCTAAGCCGAAGCTCGTTTATCCACGCACCGTTTCACAAAAGTGGAACCATCATTCCCACTAATTAACAATCCAACGGCCTATCCATGCGATTAAGAATTCTCTAGAATTATCACTGTTTTTGTTGTAGGGGAACTCAAATTCCAGTTTCATCAAAACCACAAGGTCCTTGATATACTCTAATAAATATTTAACATATAGTAATGCGAATGCAAAATAATTACATGGAATAATACAAGGGTAGAAATAACCGTCTTTTTAGCCACGGTCAGGACTTCTTGACTCCCACAGCGGATCTTCTTGATATTTTCAGCTTTCTTGAATTTTCTGCGAGCTCGACAGCGTGCCCATGAGCGTGGTTTGACCAGTGCTTTTACGGCCAGTGCCGCTGTGTCTTCCGGCCAGGCAGGGCCGAGCGCGATGAGACCACCTCCACCTCCTAGCCGAGAGCCAGCACCGGATGCACCTGACGAGGCCCAGAGCCAGTTGGACGAGGGCGGAGGGGAGAGCCAGCCTTGAGGGCTCATGTATCTTTTCTTTTCATGTATCATGTACAAAAACACCTTTTGATAATATACATGAAATTTTTGGCTCCAATCTTGTGTTCCTGTGTTTATCTTGCATCCTGTACACACTTAACAAACAGGTTAAGTATCTATTTAGGCTTAGCCCCTTGCCTGACCAAATAAATGGTCAATCAATTTTTTCTTCAATAAATGGTCAAGGGGCATAGCCTTTATGAACAAAGGTAATGAGAATAATCAAACTTAAGTAAAATGCAACATACAAGCAAACGGATACTCACTGAAAATAAAAGGAATGAAACACACTAAATGCAACAAGCAAATGCTAATTGTTGTTTTTTTTGAAATATTCATTTTTGTTTGAGGTTTTGAAATATATGTATTTTTTTTTTTTTGACATATGTATTTTTTTGAATTTTTGACATATATATATATTTTTTTTGAATTTTTGACATATGTATTTTTTATGTATTTTTTTTGGATTTTTGAAACATATGTATTTTTTTTGAATTTTTGACATATGTATTTTTTTTGAATTTTAGACATGTATTTTTTTTGAATTTTTGACATATATATTTTTTTTGGCTTTTTGACATATATATTTTTTTTGAATTTTTGACATATATATTTTTTTTGGCTTTTTGACATATATATTTTTTTTGAATTTTGACATATATATTTTTTTGGATTTTTGACTAAAAGATCAGCATGGTACTTGGATCAAAAGATCATATTCATTTATTAACTTAATTTCCAAATTATTCTTTAACAACTCAACTTAAACCCCTCGTGTTTGAATTTGTGTTTCGATTCATGAACCAATTTGATGATTTGATCCCTAGTCAATCTAAGCCATTCCTTAAGTTTGGAGTACATCTCCTTAGAAAGAAAAGATGAATAAGTTTAGAAAGCCCATGAGAAGGTTCCGGAGATTTAAAAAGATGTCCCTTTCCTACCCTAATATCCGTTGGGGTTCGGTCATTTCTTTCCGGGGTATTTATCGACCTTGCGTTCCCTTTTGTTTCATTTCATGTCATGGCCTTGATGTAACGTTTGTAATGTAATGGCCTTTTTGATTTGACATTTGGCTTTTGCCTTACTTTTTCTTTTTGCTATTCTTTTCTTTTTTTTTTCGGGACGGATCTCCCCTATTTTTTTTATGACGGCCTCCTACTAAGATGGCGGGTATTCTTGGTAGTCTAATCTAAGCCTCGTTCCGACATCATGGGCCGAGTATAAAACAGAATTTCTTTTTTTTAAAAGGAACGATTTGTACTTTACACTTTTGGTCAAGCTTTCGATATCCTTTAGGACTTGGCATCTCTTGTTACTCACGAATCAAACGTGTCAGTGTGTGTAGTAATGGGCTTGAAATTAAGTTATTCAGACTAATAAGGAAATTTGAGTTTATAAATTTTCTGATTCCACTGGTCTTCGTACCATACTGATCGACTCTTTAACCTAAGGGTAGTATTTCTTAAGATATAAACTATTCCAAGGATGCTTTAACTTTTCTCCTTCTGCATTAATAAGACGATAAGCATTAGCAGGAAAAGCGTGCGATACAACATAAGGTCCTTCCCAGTTGGGTTGGAGCTTAGAACGCGGACCACCAGGTTTTATAAAAATTCTTTTAACAACCATTTCACCGACTTTGAACTTACGTTCAATGACTTTCTTTTGATAAAAACGTGCTAATCTATTTTGATAAACTTTTGCATGATTAGCAGCTGACCATCTTTTCTCATCTAAAAGTTCCAATTGAGCAAGGAGTGCTGAACGATGTTCATCAATAGAAAATTCCTTATTCAATTGTACTCTTAATGACGGTATAAGGATCTCATATGGAACTACCGCCTCCATTCCAAATGTTAAGGAATAAGGAGTTTGTCCAGTAGGCGTGCGGATCGAAGTTCGGTAGGCCCATAGAGCCTCAACCAATTTTTTTGGCCAATCTGTGAATTTATTAGATTTGCACGTCTTTTTGATGATTTTTATCAAAGTCTTATTTGTTGCCTCTGCTTGGCCATTGCCTTGCGGATAATAAGGAGACGAATGATGCAATGCAATTTTATACCTGTTACAAAGGTCCTTCAATTCCTGTGATACGAACTGCGGTCCGTTGTCGGTGACGATGGTGCTTGGAATTCCAAATCGGGTGATGATGTTCTTCATGATGAACTTGCAGACGGTTGATGCTTTGATCTCCACGTACGCTTCACCTTCTGCCCACTTGGTGAAGTATTCCGTTCCGTGAGAATAAAAGATTTCTGCTTGATGCCGGAATCTGGATTACCAAGAGGTCCAATAATGTCGAAAGCCCACATGGAGAAAGGCCATGGGGAAGAAACAGGATGGAGTGAAGATGCAGGAGAATGAATTTTGTCGGCGTGAAGTTGACACTTAGCACACCTACGGACATATCCTACGCAGTCTTCTTCCATGGTTGGCCAATAAAATCCTTGTCTAAGGATCTTCTTTGCTAGCATCTGTCCATTGACATGACCACCACAAACTCCACTATGAGCTCCTTCCATAACCTTCCAAAGCTCATCTTCGTCTAGACATCTAAGAAGAACTCCATCAAAACCTCTCTTGTACAGTGCTCCCCCAACTAGGGTGTATCGTTGAGCAACTCTCCTGATAGCTCTCTTCTCCTCAGTTGTAGCTTCCTCAGGATATGATTGATCTTCACCATGGCTTCTGTTCATCATCCATCTCTTCTAACAGCTCTATCAACATGATTTCTCTTTTCTCAATGATATCTCCGTCTCTGACTTTCTTCAGCAGCTTCTCCTTAGTTCTAAGGAATGAAGGATCTTTCACGGCGGGTGAAAGACGCCTATGAACTATGATTGATTCGGATTGTTAGCTGATTGGAAAATTAAGAGAAGATGCAAGTGAAGCTAGAGCCTCAGCTAAGATGTTCTGATTCCTAGGGACATGGACAAAGATCAATTTCGTGAAAAGCTTTGAATAAGCAGAAGTAAGCTCTTGATAAGGCTTGAGTTTGGGATCGAGAGTTCGATACTTGGTCAGTACTTGGCGAAGAATTAATTGGCTATCACCTACAATCCTGAGTTTGGTAGCACCATGGAAATGAGCAGCCTCGAGACCAGCAAGGAGTGCCTCGTATTCAGCTATATTGTTTGTGACTGGAAAATCAAGCTGAAAGGCTTGTGGAATGGTGATACCTTCAGGTGATAACAGAACGATACCGATCCCTTTTCCATGAGAATTCAGAGCTCCGTCAAAATGCAGAGTCCACATATCATCTCTGATTTGATTAACGGACATCAGTTCCTCATCCGGAAACTCTGATCGCACTGGATCAAATCGAGGAAGGGGATGATGAGCGAGATGTTCTGCTATGGCATAGCCCTTGATCGCTTTCTGCTGAATATAGATGATGTCGAATTGAGATAGAAAGCTTTGCCATCGCGCTAACCTATCAGTAAGAACATATTTCTCCAGAAGGAATTTGATCGGATTCATCCTAGCGATGAGATGGACTTCATGGGCCAGAAAATAATGCTTCAATTTCTGCACGACCCAGACCAATGCTGCACATGTTTTCTCCATCGCCGTATATCTCTGTTCAGCGGGGTTGAGAAGTTTAGAGAGATAATAGGCTGCCCTCTCTTTTCCTTCTTCATCCTCTTGTGCTAGGACAGCCCCCACTGCATCATCCAGGACTGAAATATAAAGTATCAATGGTTTGCCTGGAGATGGTGGTCTCAGAACAGGAGGACTTGCTAAATAGTCTTTTAATCCATCGAATGCCTCCTGACACTTATCGTCCCAATCGAATTTGACTCCCGGCTTGGTAAGCTCGTAAAACGGCCTACACCTTTGTGAGTGCTGGGAGACAAAGCGGCGAATAAATTGTAACCTTCCGATTAATCCTCTCAACTCTTTCAAGTTTTTAGGAGGTGGCATTTCTCTAATAGCCTTCGCCTTGTTAGGATCGATCTTAATTCCCCGTTTACTGACGATAAATCCAAGCAATTTTCCTGAAGATACCCCGAATACACATTTCTTGGGGTTCATCTTTAACTGATATTCTCTCGATCTCTCTAATACCCTTGCCAAAACTTTAGCGTGCTCAGCCTTTGTTTTTTATTTAACCAATAAGTCATCCACATACACTTCCAAATCTATATGCATCATGTCATGAAATATTGCCATCATGGCCCTTTGATAAGTGGCTCCAGCATTCTTTAATCCAAATGGCATGACAACATAACAGTATGTTCCCCAAGGTGTAGTGAATGATGTTTTCTCTTGATCCTCTTCTGCTAGCTTAATCTGATTGTATCCTGAAAATCCATCCATGAATGATAACGTCTCATAGCCAGCAGTGTTATCGATGAGTACATCAATATGAGGCAATGGAAAATCATCTTTAGGACACGCCCGGTTCAAATCGTGGAAGTCAATGCAAATTCTGACCTTCCCGTCCTTCTTCATAACCGGGACTATATTGGCCACCCATTGTGGATAAAGGACAACTCTAATAAATTTGGCTTTATGCAACTTATCGACCTCTTCCTTCATCTTTAAAGCCATCTGTGGGTGGAATCGCCTTAATTTCTGTTTGACCGGGCTAACTCCGTCTTTTAATGTCAACCTGTGTTCAACTAAAGATGAGTCTAACCCCGGCATATCTTCATAACTCCAGGCGAAAGTGTCCTTATAGTCCTTTAGCACTTGTACCATTGCGTTCTCATCCTCTGAAGAAAGATTTTTACTGACGAGGACAACCTTAGGTTCGTCTTCAGTCCCTAAATTAATTTCTTTGGTGGGCTCTTCTACGGCAGCTGAGGGTTCATCAAATCTCTTCACTCCACTGGCATATGCCTCAGCTGCGTCCTCGTCGTCTTCCTCAATGGGGTCCTTTTCATGTACTAATTCATATACCCCGTACCCATCATTGACTGAGTCATCGTCCATGCAATCTTCTGGCATCTGAATTGGATTTTCTAAAAGCTGAGGGATCAAAGAACAAGAAGAGCACTTATCAGCTAAGTCCTGGAGGTATCTATCTGGAATTTGCCTACCCTTAGGCTTCCTAGACTTCCTAACCTGACTAGACTGACTAGACTGCCTAACTTCACTATTATAACCTAACGAAGACGAAGCAGGATGAAAATCCTGGGATACAAGTGGAAATACAAGAGAATCCTTCTGAGGGGAGGGACAGAGTAAATCTAGGAGAGAATCTTGACCGAAGGACCCGCGCGGTGGGGTGCAATCGGACAAGTAAGATGTTTCCTCGATGAGGATTTGGGAAGAATTTGTTGCCAAATTGGCGTTTTTTTTTGGAAAATGAAAGAATTAAACATAAAGCAGGAATGAATAAAAATGGGAGGAGAATCAGACGGAGGAAGTGGCACCAAGGCCAGAGGATTAGGGGGATCATATAGTAATATGTCCCAAATCAAATTATGCAACCTCTCTAGATCGAGAGGAGGTTGTGGTATAATGTCCCGAGGGGACAGAGTAATCATGACGGGCGGAGCCCGTGGAATATCTTCAATTATGACCCGCGACCAAGTCGGGGTCAAGAGCAGTGTACGAAATAAGGTATGGAGCGTGAAGACATGTGAAGGATATGTCCCCCTCCAGAGCAGATCTGTTGTATAACCAGCTTGATATGGGTCATCCGGTTCCCCTTCATCAGTTTCTTCAGATAGCAATATCCGCTTGTCAAATATGGCACCAGGGCTTTCAATCAGTTCATCAATCTGCGGCGGCCACTTAGGTTCTGCAGGATCCAGAAATAGTCTGTTCAGTGCAATATACAGGTCCCTCAGATCGAACCACCTGTACCATTCACATTCAGGGTCATGGAATTTCCTCCTTTTCATAGGCCGCAGAGCCTCCAAGGATTGGTACGTAAGCAGTTCAGAGCAATGTCTGGCCAAATCCCTCCCATATATATCATGGAAGTCAAAACAGGAAGTAATGACTACCGTATTGTCATAGCTAAGTATGGGCCCTTTCACGAAGTGTGTACACAGGGTCCATGTTAGGGGATCTCGGCCTTCTTTGGGTGGCGTAGACATTGCCTCCCAGATTTTCGGGCCTTCTTTGATCTCTGCTTTCTGAACCGGATCTTGCTTCAGTTTTATTGGCCTATAGCCCAGACCACTTCCAGGTGCTGTTCGATGATTTCTGACAGGAGTGGTCCTGCCTTACAATTGTGTGCCCAGACCTTTCCCAGGCTCGTAGCCATTCTTCATAATGATCCTCCATCCTGGGGTACTCATGCACTTCCCCCTTTTGATAGCATCTAATGGGTATGGAGAAATAGTAGCGGCTTTTAGAGGATCAGCCACTGGACGGTAGACCTGTAATACCGACAGAAAAGGTTGTCGGCCAGGTGAAACAGCAGACTTAATGTTCAAGGAATGAGCAGCAGCAAGGATCGGCATGCTCGTTACTTTAATTATTCGTCCTTTGTAAGGAAATTTGAGGCATTGATGATTCGTAGAAGGAATCGCCTCGAGAGTTTTAATATAAGGACGACCTAAAATGACATTTATGGAAGGGTCGATTTCCAGGATGTGAAATTCGACCTCCGCATGACTTACAGGGCCCAGCTCCATCTTTAAATAGACCATTCCCAGAGGGGAACGGGTAGAATTATCATATGCTGTTACTGAGATGGGGCTGGGCAGCCATTTCTCTTTGGGCACACCGCATAGCTCCAGGGTCTTCGGAGGTAGAACATTGATCGAAGCCCCTGTGTCGACCAGGCATGCATCCACGGCCTTCTTACAGATGTTGACCGTGATACTCAGAGCCATGCTTCTGGCTGCTGGCGGTGCTAGTTCTGATGTATGAAATGTTATGGAGGGCTGATCCCCCTGAGGAACTAGTAGTGCTGCAATCTTCTCTACCGGTACGTCTTCATTGACCATCACCTTCTGCAGATATTCCATCAAAGCTTCTTGGTGACTCTTGGATCTTTTGATTAATTCTAGTATAGTGATCCGTGCCGGTGTCCGATCCAGGTGTTTCAACAGGTCATATTGAGTGCCTGGTGCACTCTCTTCATTATGGGCTTCCTCAGTCGGCTGTGATGGGCCGTCTCTGACTGTGGACTGAGGGAAGACCTTGTTGAAAATCCTTCCACTCCGGAGCGCGTGTTCCTCAACCGTGGAGGATCCGGGTGACACCTTAAGTACCGCAGGGTTGGATGGTGCGGATGGCGTAGAGGGTTGGTATGTAGGTGGTGGCGTAGAGCTAGGTGGTGATGGCGCAGTGCGGATTAAAGGCCTAGAGGGTTGGATGGTGGATGGGTAAGTGGTTGGCGAATTGGGGAATGGTACGCGTAATAGCGGTTTAGATGGTAAGGGCATATCTGAATAGGTGGTAGTGGTAGCGGGTGAAGTAGGAAATGGTACGCGTAATAATGGCCTAGATGGTAGGAGGGGTGCGTTATTGGTTTGCGGGTGGTTATATGATGGAGGCGTAGTGGTGCGGGGTGTAATGGGTCTAAGGAAGGCGGGTAGTGGTAATGGGTTATTGGGCGTGGGTGAGTGGTATGTAGGTGTGGGTATAGGGGTGATGGTAACGGGTTGTGGTCTGGGTATGTGGATGGTGCGGCGTGGTGGTCGCTCTGCGGTACTTTGAACGTGACCCGTTGAACAAAGAGAGGAAGAGTCCTCTACTCTCCACTGCTGCCCACGACCAGCCTCAGACTGGCTGTTCGTCAAGATGGGAGCAACCTGGTTTTGGTTCTGGTGCTCCGGGAGTGGATTCTGTACTATGCCCATGTTGGGTGGTGCTACTGCCTGTGCCGGTGGTCTTGCTTGCTGCTGCTGCTGCTGCGGTCTCCTCGCCTTCAGGGTTGTTATGTATTTCTTCATTTCCTCCCAGTCTATGCCGCCCTGCTCGTTGAGATCATGGATATAATCTCTGAATTGGAAGCAGGTGTCAATGGTATGTCCAGGTTGCCTGTGGAAGTAGCAATACCTAGACGTATCGGCATTTTGAGGCCAGACGGCCTTCTCTCTTGGCAAAACTAAGGCATTGGCTGCCATTAAAGCGCTGAAAATATCCGCCAAGGATTCTGGGAGGGCCGGATACTCTGCCCTTTTCGGGCCTGGAGGTCTCCTTTGTTGGTTGTAGTCACCAGGAGGAGGGACATTGTGGTACGCCGGCGGTGCGCGCGGCTGGTATTGTGGCTGTTGCTGTTGCTGATACTGCTGCTGAGGGGGCTGCTGATACTGCTGTTGCCGTTGCGGCTGTTGCTGTTGCTGGTTCTGATTCGGCTGCTGGGGCCGCTGGTACTGCTGTTGGTAATGGGGGTTCTGCTGCTGCCTGTACCCCTGTTGGCTCGGCTGTGGTGGCCTCTGGTACTGCTGCTGATTCCTCACAAACTGGGGCGAGTTATTGTTCATGGTACTGACCTGCTCATGAGAGAGCGTGCCCTCAGTAGTTGGACCTGAGCTAGGAGAATTCGGCACTGCAGGCTTCCGAGGCGGAGGCCTGTTAGGTCTGTGAGGATCAAAGACGCTAGAGAACGTAGCGTCCTTGAAGGCATTCTGGCAATACCGGGCTCTTTCATAGAGCTCTGCCATGTTAGTCAAATTGTTCAAGGAGAGGACTAGCTTGAACTGGGGCGTGGCGTTGGAAATCAACATTTTCACTTGTTCAGATTCAGACAAGTGATCCTTCACTTTTTCAGCCAGGCCCCGCCACCTGTCAGCAAAACTGACAAACTCCTCGTCCGGTTTCATCTTTTCTGCAATAAGATCCGTGATAGACAAGGAGGGTGCAACTCTGTCCTGGTATCGTTGGATAAATTTGCGTGAAACGATACCGTAATCCTCTACTTCTTAGGGTTCCAGAGAAAAGAACCACTCGAGGGCTGGTCCCTCTAGGGATCTCCTGAACAAGAAAGCCAACGACCTCTTGTCGTTCTGCCAGAAAGAGGATTCGTACATGAACTCCTTCAGGTGCGTGAAGGGGTTACCAGTACCATTATACTTTCGATACACTGGCATTTCAGAGGGTGGCAGATGGAACACTGGCAGGCTCGGTAAATTGATTTCTGGCACAGCTTTAACCCCCATCATGTTCTGGAGATTGTTGAACTGCTCATCCATGCGCTCCATCTTGGCCAGCAACGTTTGCGTGGTCAGATCTGCCTGGGGAGGAGGAGGAGGAGGAAGTACCTGATAGGCCTGCTGCCTAGAGTACGTCGGACAAGGAGGATAATAAGGATGAGGTCCGGCAGAGCTTCCGCCATGCCCGAGGGCATTTTGATACATGGGCGTCTGCGGTCTAGCCGGTTGCCTGGATGATGAAAGTTGTGGCCCAGTTGGCCGAGAAGTAAGATGAAGGCCTTCCATGGCCTGATGGATATAAGGAGGAGGAGGTTGAGGTTGTTGAGGAACAACGGGGGGAGCCACAGGGTTCGGCTCAGCAGGCTGCATGGGTGCCTTCCCCTTCAAGATAGACTGGATCGCCTCGAACTGTTGAGGGTCCAGTCGGGAGGCAAGAACTCCCAGAGCATTGACGAGATCCATAGGATCGGAGGGTGAGGGATCATTCTGATTCATGTCCCCTTCAAGGTCGGGATTGGGAATCGCATATTCATTCGGAGGAAGATCATGATATTGATCGTGTGGATGAAAAAGAGGAGTTCGGACATTCCCGTCATGTCGAACTGGAATGGGGACAGAATTACGAGAGGCATCAGCATCTCTCCCGTTCTCGTAGTTGAAATCTGAATTGCGAGAGGCATTAGCATCTCCCTCGTAGTTGATAATGGCGTCTTGGGCCATACTCAAATCTCTGCCTGATCGCAGCAACATGATATTAGATTGCCTTTTCAAAGATTTAATCAGACAAGTTGTGCAGAGATTAATCAAATAAGTGGATGCTTAACGTGATTTCAGGATTCCTTGTTGAATTATTTGAATTGGATTAAACCACAATTTCGCTCAGGGAAGGATCCTAGTTTCAGTTTGATTTCCACCGTTATTCTCTAAGATTCTCTCTTACAACGCTTTCGGAATCTAGCCGGGACTTCAATTGGTACAACCAGCCCGATGATCAAGGAGGAATACCTTGATTTTGGGGACTTATGGAGGTCTCAACGTCAACTTCTCTAGTCTGATCAAGGGACCAACCCAATCAGAGAGAGTTGCTAACGTCGAGTAATGTGTTCCTAAGAAAAGGAGAGTTTTAGCCTCAATGCGTATGCCCTGCGACCTGGATGGCCTCTAATGCTTAATAAAGTAATGGATAGCTAGCACTCAACACAGAAATCTGGAAACTGAAAAATAATTAAGAAACTGTCTGAATCGCGTCGATGATAGTCGACGCTATTCAAAACAGAACTTAATTCTTTCGCAGAGAACAGATGCAAACAGCAGAGAAAGCCTGGAAAATAACTAAAAACTGTCTGAATCGCGTCGATGATTGTCGACGCTATTCAGCACAGAACTTAATTATTTCGCAGAAACAGATGCAAACGACAGAGATAATCTGGAGGCTAAAAGACGTCCAGGAGTGCTGACGCGGTTTTGAAACGCGTCGCTGTTCCTGGACGCTTTTTAGTTCGCAGAAGCAGATTTCCAGAAGGATTTTCTGGGTCGAATCCTCCTTAAACAGGGTAAAATGCAGTAAACAATCGACTCATGCAAAGATTTTTAGTTTCATATTTTAAACAGGATGATTTACTAACTAAACAACTAAGAAATCACGCAATCACACAGCATTTTATCACAAAAAACAGCTTTTTGATTTAATCAAAGGGGAGGCAAGATCTTGCCACTGGGGTGTGCACGTGGTGCACGAGGGAAATTAATCAAACTAAACACTCACCAATTGGTGAGGACGTGCCGAAAGACACAAATGGTGCACCGTAGGTGCCCGGTATGATAATAACAAGAACAAAAGAAATTAAAAGACGGCGAGACCAAGTCCCACCGTGATCGCCAAAAGAGCTGTAGGTGCTGAAAAATTGCTCGTGTGATTAATGTGAAAAACTATGTTGTTTAGGGTAAATTAACCTATTAAAAAAATGCAACTAAAGTGAAGTGATCGCCAGAAACTTTTAACTAAAAAGCTTCAAAAGAAGTTTGATCGCCTACCTGTTTAAACGCGGAAGAATGAGTCCTTGGTTCCCCTCCTTCAGCCGGCTGAAGAAAGAGAGCCCTTTCTTGTTCTTTTGTTCTTGCTGTTGAATGTTGAGGATCGTCCAGAAGTTCTCCTGGCTTCGTGCTTGATTTCCCTCTTTTGATTTGTTTAAATGACTTTGAAACCCCTTTAGAACAGATGGGTTTTGGAAAATTAATGGCGTGGTGTGTGTTGCATGAAGTGAATATGAGAATAAAACTAATGAATGAAAATGAAATTCAGATATGAAAAACTTATGCCCAGTCCAGTTGGTTGAAGCTTTGAAAAGATGAAGATCTTGAAGAAGGATGCCGACTTCTGGAAATGGCAGCGCTCCGGCGTTCCGACGTGGTTACTCCGATCTTCAAATTGCTATAACGCTGTGGCTCAATAATTCTCTCTCTCTTTTTTTTTCCAACTCCTTGAGATGCAAGGTATTTATAGGCATTTTCTGCGTTCGCGATTAACATAGAAAAATCTCAGATTTATCTACTTTAATCGACAGATAATTACTGATTAATTCATCTTTATCTGTAATTATCTAAAACGCGTCCACTATGGCTGACGCCTTTCAGATTAATTAAGATAAGGATAAATATCCGGGAAAACTTATCTTTATCTTTATTAGATAAAACGCGTCTACATGTGCAGACGTCTTTTACACTAATTAAGATAAGGATAAACATCCGGAAGAGAAGTTAAAATAGCCTAGGAAACTTAAAACGCGTCGACCTTCACAGACGCCTTTTAGCTAATTAATCAATTAATTAAAATTCAAATTTAAACGCTAAAATAGGAATAAACTCTAAATAGCGTCTACATGGATCGACGCCTTTTAGAATTATGTATATTTTAACTGAAATTTGAGCTAAAATCAATTCAATTGATTAACTTAAATATGTCTGTTCAACCCGACACTCAAAAAGATCAATAAAAATTAATCAATGGTTAAATATCAGACCATTATGAGACATTATTATATGATATGAAATTTACTCAAAATGACGTCAAAATTAGCGTGTCTACAAGTGGTACAATAAACATTACTCTTTCCATGTTTATTAGGAACTGCATGATCATTTATTAGGAAAATCTTTGCTAAAAGCAGCAGTTGCATGTGTCAAAAGTATGCTAAATATATAGTAAAACGAATCATCTCAGCAAATGACAGTTCTCATCAAGTCCACCAAAAAATGACATCTGGTTTTAAAAAAGTGCTTCCACTACCGGAAACATTCCCCATTTTCTTTCCCCGCTGATGTGAGTGCACTTAAGCTCCCTTCTTAAAAAAAATCCTTAACCTATATATGCTTTTCCTTTAAAAGGGTAAAAAGATTGAGGAGGTTTTCCTGGTAACTTAGCATTCCTTAAAATTATAGTACAGCATTTCTCTACGTACAAAGTGATCTCTTGAGTTGGACCCAGCAAAGTCCGCAGTTAGCCGCCCTGTGTGTTAAGTACTAGTTGGTCTGGACCATTTATGTTGTTCCAGCCTATGTATATAAGATAGTTTGGTTTAAACTAAGATAGGAAAATAACTTCTGGGACCAGCCTAACGCATTCTCTTGAGGTATGTTTGATATGTTGATGTTTAATTTGTTGTGGATTTAAGGCAGGGACAAGGATGCTTTGCCACCCGTTTGGTACTCAAACAAATTGTACTAAACCGTGGTGGACATAGAAATTTTGTCAGTGAAGTCATTCGGATATTAAGTCATAAACATGGCTGGGTCAATAGTATGGGATCTTAAATTTGGTTTGTGAGGTCCTGGATTAGGTCAGTGTGGTCCCGGGTTAGGTACTGTTTTAAATTGAGCTAATAGATTTGGCAAAATTCAATGGGATCCCAAGACCCCACTAAATTAATGTTGGATCTGCCACTGACTAAACCTATTTCCGTTTGCGGATGGTAGCGACTATGTTTAATCTCATAGGTTATTCCAGTCCCAAACATGAGCTTTATTATTGTAAATTAACTTTTACTTAATATTTTATATTCCACCAGTCTATTAAATTAAATGTCGTCAAGAAATGTGAGTTGAAAATTTCACGATTGGTTTCTCGGTCACTCGATAAAACTAGTTGTGCCCCTCCCCCTCTTTTAACCTTTAATATCTCAATAATTTTAGGTTGGACATGTTTAAAAATATGAAAAGAAATAATTGATGTTGTATACATTGATTCTCTCACTATATAAAAAATGAGAATGAAAATGAAAATACTCATATACATACCCATATACCCAACTTTTTTCTGTGGTTCAGTGTACTATAAAAAATTAAAAAATAAGATACTTGGAATGGATATCTCACCTGCTTGAAAATATAGTTACTTTTCAGATTTTTGAAAGTTTATCCACATCCTTAAATTATTTGCTAGATCTTGTTAATGTGCATACCAAATGAAACCTAATTTAACCCTTTTTGTGACATTAATTCAGTATAAGAGGTTGTTTATAATTTTGCCTAGGAAATTTGAATACGAAAAGAAATTTGTCAAATGTCCCATGTCACTAGATAATTAACAAGCTATCTTTGGCATCCATTCTTAGAATTTCTTTCTCATTTTTCATCCTAAGAAGGAAGAAGACATTCTTCATTTTCCGTTAATGAGAATATAATTTGGCTTCATTTTTTAACTTATGCGGGAATGTCCTTTTTAAGCCAACGGTAATTCTAAAAGAAACAATGTTTTCTTGAAAGAAGGCTTTCTAAATTTGAGAAGGAACTTTCAAAACCATTCTCATTCTATCTCAAATAACCCCTTCTTTCTTAAAAGATTTTTTTAGAAGAATTACCAAAGACATTTAAATGGACTCATTCTTCGTTGTAAGTTAAAATGAGTGTTCTAAAATGAATACCAAAGGCTACCAAAAACTACCTGCCCGACGGTTCTCCTGCCCCTTTTTTCTGACTAGTCTTCAAACAGTGCAAATGCAACCACCTCCCCACGACACACCAAGAATGTCATTCGGTTCCGAGTGAAATTCTTCTTAGTACGGGTTTGGACTGAACTCAGTCAGTACAGAGAGGAAATGAGAGAGTCTTTCATAAAAGTCCCTCCTCGGAAATGGGAAAAACACCATATGAGGGGTTTTTTGAAACATTCTCCTCTCTTTACTGACTGAGTTCAGTCCAAATATAGACGTAGAGGATCTATATTCTTCGGTTCCGTAATTAGGTTCTTAAAGTATTTCCAAATTTTCTCATCACATTAATTTTGTTGACATGAAAGTAATAAAGAAAAATCTACTCAATGTATTTTGAATGCATTGTGTTCTTTAAATTCTAAATCTTTAGGTTCTATTTAGTATTGGGATGATTTCAGTAATGGCCCAATTTAGTTTGGAGTTGTTTCTTAGCAATATAATTCATGTGGGGATAAGACGGCTATGAGCATGGAGGTAACTTATTCCACTTAAATAATTAAGTGGAATGGTTTATCCTTGGATTTAATGCTAAACAGGGGGATAATGCAAGTTACTTTAAATCAGGGTTATCCTAATATATACCGAATGGACTTCCATGTCTCCGAGTTTAAATGCAAAATGAGGGTTACTATAATTTGAGATAACTTCAACTTTTTGGGAGTACTAAATAGAGGTCCAAAAGTTACTTTGGATTATCCTTCCTAAAGTGAAATTAGCATGAATGAGATAAACGGCTTGTGACTTCAACAATTAGTGAAACTAGCATGTTGGTCAAGTGATCAGACAATGAAGCATGAAGCCATTCAGTCACTCAATCATCTTTGCCCAAGTGGTGACTGCAAATGGCTGATACAATAACAAAAACCAGATTTTCGATTTCTATTTACATTCTCATTGAATAAAACTATTTACTTTCTAATTTTTGAGCATCTAGTTGAGAATGGTAAGCAAAAAATATAGCATTTGACGTTAACAAGCCTTTGTATTGCATATGTTCACTTTTTGACTAGTCCTATTTATAGTGTAGCCTAACCTAAGGAAGGCATCCCCTCCACTGTTTCACTAGTTGCTCCTGGACAGATAGTTTCTTTTCCATCCTTCTTAGGTAATGAAGAATCTATCAAGTTACATCAAGGGACACCAGATATGTAAGTGTACATCCAGTGAGACTACAACCACGTTGGAGACAGAAATAGGGATAGTATCTTCCGCTTTCATTTCTCATAAGATTTATCGATGATGGGAATAGAAACAAAAATAATTGTTTCCAATACTGCATCTATTTTTACTTTTAAATCAAAAATCAAAAATCAAAACAGAAGTGAATGGAAGTTTTTACTATCGTCATCAGCATAATAAAACATTTTTTTAGATCATTATTACTATTCACTTCTAAAAACATTCTACCCAAATCATGCATCATAAAATTACATCAAATTTTAGGAAAGTTTCTTACTTCCTAACGTGGCCGTACTTTTGTCAAATTATGGATAAAAATTTTCACCGTTGGATATGAGAGGAATCTATTTAATGAGTTCAATATTTACTTTATAAAATAATATATATAAGATACATAATAATTCGAAAACAGAAAACGGATGCAAAAACGACTGTTTTGTTTCTGACTTCTATAATCATCAGAGATATATTTTCATTTCTAATAACTTAATGGGCGGTGTTAATGAAATAGATAATTAAAACTCAGTATCCATTTGCAGCCCTAATACCCAGTGTCCAGATAAAGATCAAAATATCTATATAACACAAAGGTCAGGTGTCCGGATGCCAAGAACTGTCATAAACCCTGCAATCACTTCAGTGAGACTGCCAGGAGATGCGGTGCTCACTGCTCAGGGCCCTGTTCACTCCTCCTTCGACACTGCAACGTGCCACTGACAGTGGGAGGATTGATGGAGGTCATGACATGCGCGCAGCGGAGAGAACTACGTACTGCTGAGAAGAAGACCTCGCCCAGCTGATGGCTCAGAGCTCGACCCCGAAGAGAGCAGAGATTAGTTACAATAAATGGCATCTCCACGCAGCAGGTCCAGCAGCGGCTCCGCTCACGCCCACAAGTTAATGCGCCCCGCCCCCGCCGGCAGCGCCACTCGCCCCCCGATGCCGCACCGAACACTCCCGCCGGGCCACCACCAGCAACTGAAACAACTGCGAGTTGCTTCGTGTCTTCGAGGGAGAGAGAGTGGCTCCAGAGGCCAGGTAGCGCCTGCTCCAGCCTCCATGCATGGAGGGCAGTTCTGAGCTTTGTGCATGACGTGTGTACTGTCCATGATGGTGGTGCTAGCTGTGAGCTCCCCGGCGGGCATAGAGGGGGAGATCTCCGGCAGCTGGGCTCACTGGCATGGATTGGAGGGGGTCCTTTAAGAGGTTTTGCCGACGCTGCTTGCTGCCAAATGATTGCCGTCACTGAGATGTCTGTGTGCAGCAGTGCACTTATTGTGGGATCCTTAGAACTCGTGAAGTGGGTAAATTGGGAGTCCGGCCTGTCTTGTAGGCGCATTAACTAGGCTGGGAAGTGGGGAAGGAGCGGGAGGTTTCTCTGATTTCTATAGGGGGACGAACTAGTTGTTGCATGCATCTGCTGTCACAAGAATCCAAGTTTTTTGAGAGAAAAAATATCCATACTTTTTAAGAAAATTATATTTTAAAAGAGAGTAATAATTGCTGCGCGACGTGAGGTGCAGTAAAAAAAAATGATTTTTTTTTTTTAAGATTGGCCCCATCATGCATCTCGTATCTATATAATTTAATCTCCCATCACACGATTCAAAAAATTAAAAAAATTAAAAATCGAGTCCCATTTTGTTCAGTGCGACTCATAGTTAACTCTTTAAGGATGTTTTTACTAGAAAATTTTACTTTTTAACCCTTATAAACTTTCAATATTATGAAAAAAACCGTCCTAATTAATCAAACTAATATATCAGAAACCCCAATAATCTTTAAATGTTTAAAAAATCAAACCCTTGTTTGAAATAAGGAATATGTGAGGAATATTCCATCCGCCGCCACCATTTCTGCCTCCATTGCCACCTTTGGTGCCCCCTATATGATCTATATCTATGACACGCCATCTATGGCTTCAATGGCACCTGTTTGATTCGCATCGGTGCCAACTACTTAAGGAATTGAAGAGCCTCCTCGTCGAGGAGAAGGGCATCGAAACAATGGCCTTATCTTTGGATCATAAAGTGCGTGTGCCATAGACACACGATGGATTGCCAGTTCAAAGGCACCGTCCTTCTCAGCAACTAGAGCGAGATGACGACAGCGGTGAATACGGTGGACAATGTGTTTGACTAATGAAATCTTTCCTCACATATTTCTTCCTTAAAACATCCACTAACCACATGGACATTTTTATAGATATTCAAAGATTATGGGGCTTTTAAAAAAATAATCCATTAAAAGGATTTTTTCTGTAATATCAAAAGTCCATAAAGACTTAAAAAGTATAAACTCATTTTTACTATTCAATGAGATTTATTTTTTTATTTTTTAAAATTTGAGATCGTCTTCTGATCGAGTTATACAGACACATTGGACATAAAAGAACTGACTTTTAAAACATTTTAATCTTTTAAACTATACCACATGAGTACAGCAAGTATTACATTTTAGAAGAAACTAATGAAACTGGGAGTAAGTTCAAATATCATTATCTATTCATGAAGTAATTTATTAATATGTTCGTGAAGTAATCGAAGTCATTTGGGAAGTCGCATTTTTTAAAATGTAATTTATTAATATGTTCTTTTCTTTGTTTAAAAACAGTTTTTATAGATTTGTTGCTTTGGAAGTCGGGTTAGTGCAAATATTATTATCTATTCGTGAGGTAATCAAAGTCATTTGAAAAGTTAAATTTTTTAAATGTAATTTGTTAATAGGTTTAATTTTTTTGTTTAAAAACAGTTTTTCATAAAATTTGAAATAAATGATTTTTCTTTCACAAGTTATTCTGGTATTTTTGGCATTAGTTTTTGAGCCAGTCTTTCTGGAATTCCCCACTTTGGTGACAGTGCACTCTTGGAATACTTAAGTTGCCAGATGCTAAGAGCAATGCTAGTATGAGGGCAATATTTTTCTATTTTTGACCATCTAAAAAGGAAGTTAACAAAAATAGTACTTTAATTAATAAAAAATGTCAACTATTCGTGAAACATGAAAAGAAAAAAATATAAATCTCATTTGCGTTATAAAATCACTAAATTAAGCAACACCAATTGATCTTTTTTTTTTTACAGCAGTACGTAGAATTTTTGCGTGTCTGATCCATGTAGCGTCTCATCAGCTGTACGCAGGAGCTTTCTTCACTCTCCAACTAACATAAATGTAGATAAGCAATAATGTAAAATGGCGTAGATGCCAAAGAAGCGTACATATTAGCATATGACTAATACTTGCTGCAATGCCATCTCCTCTCCTCTCCAATTGCAACCGAGATATTACAGTGAGTAAAGGAAAAGATTTTTTTTTTGAATGTTTTAAGTTCGGAGTCGTGGTCTCTTGTCCGGTTGTACAGTACAATGCCTGAACGGATGACCCAAAAAAATTAAAAATAAAAAATTGACCTAATGAACAGTAAAAAAATGTCCTTTAATTGGTAGAACCTAATAACATTTTTTTATTTTTCAAATTTTTTTACGTTGCCTGATCAGGCATTGCATTACATGGCCAGTGTAGAGGACCTTTTTGCCCACTGAAATGCTCCCATTGCGATTGTTTGGAAATGCACTACAGCAAACATTATTCTTAGCATATAGTCATGACAGGAGTAGTGCATGCAGTGAGATATTGGGGCCCCATGCATGGTTGAGGCCCATGGGAATGTTTTACTTAATAAACATGCCCTGCATTAGATTAGACCCAAACTAAGAGGAAATAATTGGAGCTTAGTCATGACTGACACTTCCTTCTTTAAGTCCAACTCACATGTGATTGGATTGGACTGTCTGAATCCCGTAAGTTTGAGATTAATATCATGGTGATACTATCACAGTTCGATCGGACCCACGCGTCAATTGAAATAACCAATGCCATAATGCTAGGTTTTTAGACCCCATCAGAATCTGTCTCACACCCTGGCACCCACTTCAAACCAAAGCAGGACAAAGTTAACTTAACCACTAGGAGACCAAGTAACGTACGTAACCCGGAACCAAAGGAATTGTTAGCATTTGCCAAGTGGCAGCAGAGCCTCCATCCTCCTCACCCTGTAAGATTTTCCCATCACCATCTGGACTTAAACCAGAACTTGTCGTCTAGAGAGGTCACAGATCAGACAGTGGACGACGTGTAGCCCCGGGAGGCACCAACACGACACAAGAAGAGACCGGAATGGAAGGCCCAGGCCCTCTTCTGTCTTCTTCTACTACTACGTTCAACCCACCCCAAGCCTTCTCATCGATACATGCATACACCCCCCTCTGCCGCGTCCAACGCCACATGCAGCAAGCAGCTAGCGACTCGCAGACACATGGGCATCTTATAATAATATCCCTCCCCCCAGCTGCGGGTGTCACAGAGATCTGCTCGAACACGACACAAGTGAGCTGAGAACTCCAACTCATAGCATACGTTTCTATTATACAAAACTTTAAGAAAAAGGGAGAGTGGTGGACGGTTCTGTACTGTGGCCTTCCTCTCCCCTCAGTACTCCTAATCCTCTCCAGTCTCCTCTCCTCTATCAAATGGGGGAGGGTTGAGGAGTGTTGTGACAGCACTTGTGCCAAGTGCTAAGGCATATAGAGAGAGAGCAAGCTGGGGGTTGCTGAGGGGTCCTTCTCAGAGTTTTTTTTGTTTTCTCTCTCTCTCTCTCTTTGGTGGGGGGAGGGAGGGAAATGAGGGAGGGGGAATTGCTTTAGGTGCGGTGAATAGGGCAATCACGGGAAGCTTGGGGGGGAGGGGGAGGTATCCCTTTCACCCTAAAATTTATTCCCACCCTGCGAGGCTTGCAGTTTCTTCAGCCTCTCGCTATCTTGACCCCACCAGTCGCCCAGGCTGTGCTCTCTCGCGCCTCCCCTTTTGTCCCCTCTGCCATTAATAAACGCTTACCTCATCCAGTCCAGTCGTTAAAGGGAGGGGGAGGGCTGCTCGTCCTCCCTTCGCGCAGGGGGACGGTTGCCTCTCTGATAGGGAAAACTACAGCCAGTGATTTCTACGCCCATACGGGGGAGAGAGGAGATTTCCCCAAATTAATGCCACTTGCTTGATTGCTGGGGCACATGATGGATCTGAACATATAATCATGATCAATATGTCTATATAATCTGATTTTCGATCATATGATTTAAGTGATTTTAAAAAATAAAAAATCGAACACTGTTTTAATTATTCGGCGCAACCCATTAAGAGTATTTGCTAATTTATTATTCATCATGTAATTTTTTACTTTTCAAAATCTTTTGGATTACCTAATCTGAGATCAAGTTATACCAATATATCGAGCATGGTGCAATATGATCTCCAATCAGATTAATCAAAAAAATTATAAAAATAAAAAATCAAATTCTATTTTATTTGGCTGACCCGTTAAGGGTATTTTTTTTACTGATCATTGGAACTCAATTTTTTATTTTTCAAAATCTTTTAGATCATCTAATTGGAGATTGAGTTATGCGAATATGTTGAACATGATAGATCTGAACTTTTAAATATATATATATATATATATATATATTCTTTTCATTTTTTGAGTTAATAACTTTTTGTAAAGGAGGAAGATATAAATGGGAGTGGAAATAGCTTTGGGGTCAACACCAGGGATTCTCTTTCTGATTCGTATGCCATGTGAAAGTCATCACTGCTGATCTCTGTTTTCTTTTTCCCTTGCTAGTTAAAGGTGGTGGGAGAGTGAAAAGGTCTCTCGAAAGTTTGTATTTTTTTGAGCATGTCTTTCTGCAATTGTAAAGTCCACGAAACAATGAAAAATTATAAGAGAAATATATAATCCATTCCCGATAAAAATGGCAAAGAGTACAGTAAAAAGTAAGATATATAATATAAGATTTTTATAATTATTATTATTTTATTACAATCACCAAATTATGTTTCTAACTCATGTTTCTCTTATCCACTTCAAACTCTTCACTGTCCCTCCGATCGCATGAGGTAATTTTTTTTAACTCTCTATCGCATGCTATTAATATCATGTCAACATAATATATTTACATTACATACCTTTTCTCTGAAATATATATTTCTATTATGGCCATATCGCACATTTTCATTATGTTTATGTTATATACTTTTCGTTAGATTGAACATTTTTACGATTTATGCTGCACACATTTTCTATATTGTAATTTTCATTCTAGTTGCACATTTTCGTTTTAATATTTTAATTTTTGGTAAATAATTATTAATAGGATAAAAAGTTATCTTTTGCGCTCCAAAAATTTCATTCTTCTCATGCGTTCTTTCATAAAAATATATACTTTATTAAAGAATGAAATTTCAGCTTGTTACGCACTATTGACAGAATGCATTCTTTTTTGCAGAAAATACGCACCTTCTTTGACAAGAAAATTTCAACTTACTTGCACACTTTTATCATCAAGATATATATTTTAATATCAAAATACATATTTTTAACAGAGAATATACACTGTTGAACCAAAATACACAAATACATTATTTATGCACTTTTTTTTTATAAAGCAACACTTCAACTCATTTATACACTTATCACCAAAGTACATACTTTCACAGTAGAATATGGGTTTCTGTAATCTATTTTTAAAGTAAGATAAATACTCTATCAAGCATAAATATTTTTCACATCAAAATACACACTGGTGCAGTAGAAGGTTCAGCATGAAGGGTGTCGAGGGACAACGTTGAAAGATTTGTTGAGCGTTCTGTGGGTGCTGCGTTGTCGAAGGCATTCATAACATGGTGTCAAAGGTTCTTAGGGTATTGAGAATGTCTGGAGAGAAGGAGTAAACAGCAAAGGGAAGTTAAAAAGGGGAACTAAGAGAAGGGAAAAGACAGCATAAAACGTCCCTAAAAGGTCACTCAAATCTCCCTAAAAACTCCTCTAAAGAAAATTTTAAAGATGATTTAAAGATTATGAAGAATTTTAATAAAATATGAAAATTGCGGGAGCTTATAAGCAATACCGAAGAATCGTAGGAACTGAAAAGTAAAAATCCCATAATAATAATGATGTGCAATAGAACAAATATATATATGGTAAACATAACAAGGATGTGTAATATAGAGCAAGAATGTATATTCCAAATGGAATAAAAAATATATACTATAGACAAAAAATAATAACATAAATATCCTATATAATGTAATATTAATGGCATAGGATGAAATGGGAAAAATTATAATATTAATGGCATAGGATGAAATGGGAAAAATTAACCGTCCGATGTAGTTGATAGGTACATTAGAGACTAGAGCAAAAAAGGGAAACATAGATTTGAAAATTATTTAGAATATATTTTAATAAATGATTTAATAAAATAATAATATTTATAAAAAGTCCTTATTAATATTTCTCGTTTACAATAAAGGTACGATGAATTACTGTTATTTGGGTATCTACCCTCTCCGATTCGAGATCAAGTGCCCAAGGGATGAGACACTAACGACTTTTCTAGTTCCCAATTTTACATTTATAATAATAATGTTTAATGTAATTTAAAGATGACATTTGAAATACTAATTTAAAGATGACATTTGAAATACTAATTTTGACTAATATGTATTAATAGATGATAATAATGTTGATTTTAATTTAAAAGAAGTTGAGAAATAAAAAATGTCTGTTTCTAATGCACATGGGTGTAAAGTACATAATGAAAAATATCTTTCTACTTTTCACGTTCTTCAAAAATGATAGGAGAGGAACGTGGCCTGTCTACAGAAGTTTCTCACCTCTATAGCTGTTCCTTTCTTCCTAGATATTCCCATTTGTATCATATCCCGCCAAGTGTCCAGTCACCTTTTGGTTTCAGAATAAGACCTCTTAATCTAATTATTAAGCTATCATTTCCTATAATTTTAAACTATCTGATTAATATTTTTAAAATTTTGAAAAAAAAAACTGAATTTTTTTTCATTAAGATGCTGTTTGTTTCAAGACAAAATTTTGTACGAAAAAATATAGAACTTTCTAAGTCGTCAGTTTTAGAATGATCAATTTTAAAATCACTAAAAACTTTTCGATTTTAACGTCATAAACTAAAGTATTTTGTTTGGATACTTGTAAAAACACATGAAAATAAAACAAAGGGACATACAAAATCTATAGTTTTGATTTACCTGGTTCTTCTCTGAAAACCAAAACAAGAAAATGGGCCTCTAGTTAGGCAGATAAAAATTCGACAGAATTTTATTTTATATTCTTCATTATGAAACAGATCTCAGGTTCCTTAATTTCTAGATGATTGTGTAAGAGTAACAACCCAATTCCTAACGATGTTTGAAGAACTTTTATTCATTGATTTTAGTTTCTACTTTTAATTTAAGAATGTTAAATAAAAATATATCTAATTCACCTTTAGGACATATGAGAATGTCCATTCCTCTTTCATATTATAATTAACGGACTTCCGATCTAAGTTCTCAGTTAAAATAAGGAAAAAAATCACGTAAATAACTTTTCAAAGCCATTATGATCTATCAAAGTTGATTAAACTTATAAAAGGATTGAAGAATGTTTTGGCGCTACTCTCTTCACAACTTCTTTTTTCTCACCATCCAAACCAATAACCGAAGAAAGTGCTGTACTCAAGTTCAGTATTTTTATTTTCACTTTCATTGATCTAATCTCAAATTTTAGTAGTTTAAACCACATATACCAAAAAGAATTACCGTACACAAATTTATGTTGTTCGACAACAATACTTCGTCTCCCTTCCCTGCCGGCTTTATATTATTATTATTATTATTATTATTTAACACAAGAACCAGAGTACAGGTCTCTAAGAAATAATCAACTGCGTTTTGTTCTTTTTCTCATACATTAGCATTGATTTCTTGGGATTGCAATGCATATATCTACTCAAAAATTAACTCCAAAATGCTCTTGAATCAGATTACGCCATGGTAGTCTTGACACTACTAACCCTGATGTCAATACCAGATTCCTCCCATAAATTAGATCTTCTAAAATGTAGACATTTTGATTTTTGGTGTTTGACACCACTTTACTGTAGAACTATGGACATCACTTGACCCTAGTGTCACACCACTCCACTCTTAGTTTGTCCAAAACTCACGAACATGACATAGATGGGATGATCCTCCCCTCGGTTGGGAAAAAAAAAAGCCAGGTATTTTATGAACATAATAAGACACTACAATCTCAACAGTGATAAAAGTAGTGACTCCATATTATTCTTTCAGTTTAATTAAAACTAATTTTAATCGCGGCATGCAATTCCCTGGAGGCACGTAAACCATCGCCCTGGGCGGGATGAGAAAACCGCCCCATTTCACAAGAAGTTAAGATTACCATCATGATGACAATCCCATGTGGCCGGCGCCCTCACATTCGGCGCCAAGCTAAACTTTAACAGCCCCCATCATGACACGGCAACGTTAAGAATAGCCCCATGCTTCGTCTCATCTGCCTTTTCACCTTCCCAAACGCCCCGTTAGCAACAAAACTTGAAGCCCCCATGAGGGATTCGGATCCCCACCCAACATTGGAGCTTATATGAGAAGCGACCAAGAAGGGGAAATGGGACTTTGCGAGTAGCAAGCAAGCCAGAAGAAGGAGAAGGAAATCAAAGGAAAATGAGGGATTTGGGGTAAATGGTAAATGAAGAGAGAGAAAGAGAGGGGGACGTAATTAATGACACCTTGTGCCGACCTCAGTTAAAGGGAAGGGCATTTTCTAAAAAAATTTCCACAGAGAGAGAGAGAGATATAGAGGCCCCAGAGGGGAATAGATAACCACACGTCTCTCTGCAGTAGAACGTTCAAACCCGTCTCATCCATCTCTCTCTCTCTCTCTCTCTCTCTCTCTCTCTCTTCTTCTTGTTCTGCCCAGCCCTCCCCTTCAGATGAGGTGACCGCTAGAGACCCAGGCTTGCAAGCGGAAAAGGGCCTGCAATATAAACCCATTTCTCTCCTTTGCCTCTCCACCTCTCTCTCTTTCCCTCTCTTGCTCGTTCGCGTTTGGGCCGGTCGTGGCAGAGGGCAGCAGTGCCAGTGGGTTCTCCTGGGCGGCGAGTGCAGTGTACTGCGGGGAAGTGAGAAGAGATGCTTTCCAAGGTTAGTGGCGTCGTCTGGATGGAGGATGGTGGCGTGGGAGGCGCAGAGGAAGACGAGGACGCCGTCTCCTGGACGAGGGGGCATGGTGCAGGCGGTGGCGATGGAGGGGGAGGTGGGTTGGAGCTGGGGGAGGGCAAGGACGAGCTGGGCCTCGCCACCTTCAAGTCCATGCTCGAGGATGACTGGTACCTTGCCGCCACTGCGGGCACTTCCGGGCATGGGGAGCCCGGCGGGCACCCCTCGGTGCACCACGGGTTCGAGTCCTTGCAGACCCACCACCACCACCACCACCACCAGCAGGACATCAAGGGCGTGGGCTTCTCTGCCAACCCCTCACCGGCGGACACCATGCTGCTGCAGGCGCCGGTGGACTCGTCCTCCTCATGCTCGCCCTCCTCCGTCTTCAGCCTCGACCCCTCCCAGCCCTTCTTTCCCCAGAAGAGCGCCCTTTCCTCCCTGCTCAACGCCGTCTGCTCCAACCCATTCGACGCCGCCACCTTCGACCTCGGCTGCGACGCCTCGGGCTTCCTGATGGGGGCTCCCCAGATGTCGAATTCCCCAGTACTGCTGAGCAGGGGAGGCGGGGGCGTGGGTGCCGCCGGGGGTAGCGGTGGCGGCGGCCTGGGGTTCGGCGGGCTGGCCCCCTGCGGGCCGATGGGAGCCCCGGATCTGAGCCCCACCGCCCAGTTCCAGAGCAGCCGTCTGATGCCGCTGCCGGAGAGCAGCGGCGCCGGCACCAGCTTCAGCCCCACCATGGGCTTCGGTGTCTTCGACAGCTCCCCATTCCTGAGCAGGTCCAAGGTCCTCCGGCCGCTGGAGATCTTCCCCACGGTAGGGGCGCAACCCACGCTGTTCCAGAAGCGCGCCGCCGCCCTCCGCCAGAACTCCGCGGCGGGCAGCCCCGGGGCTGTGGCGGCGCTGGGCGAGGAAAGCGGGAGCTTGGGGGGCTTCATGGGGCAGGACAGCGGGGGGGCGGCGAGCCACGGCAGCGGCGGCGGCGCCATGATGGAGGAGCACGAGAAGAGGAGGAGGGTGAACGAGGAGGAGGACATGGACGAGGCCAGCATTGACGGGTCGGGCCTAAACTACGACTCCGACGATGTGGCGGCGGAGGCCGTGAAGGCGGAGGACGGCACGAAGGCCGGCGGCGGAGGGAACACCTCCAACGCCAACAGCACCGTCACTGGCGGCGGCGGCGGCGACCAGAAGGGGAAGAAGAAGGGCTTGCCCGCGAAGAACCTCATGGCGGAGAGGCGGCGGCGCAAGAAGCTTAATGACCGGCTCTACATGCTTAGATCCGTCGTCCCAAAGATCACCAAGGTGAGCAACCAAGTCTTCTGTTTCTAACTTGCTCTCGTGTTTCTGTTTTCTCTTGTGATTTTGATTACTTATTGTTTGGTTCTTATATATGTGAACAATTAACTAAACTAGGTGGTGGCATCCATAGGTAAACTTGTGGCTTCAACCCAATCTTGCTTTGGGATTAAGGTTCTCTGTTTTGTTAAAGCTAGTTGGTGGTAATTTTTGGGGGGTAGAGTGGTTTAACTGGCTTTCCTTAGTTGTAAAAATGTTGGGTTCAATGCATGGCCTTGAAGACTATGTATAAGTGACCTTGTTTTACTTGTTCTTTTCTTCTGATTCTTGCATGTGAGATTGACCGGGTATCTGACTTTCAGCAAGAACCCAGCTGATTGTCTCATGATTAAAATATGTGAATTGGCTTCCAAGATATGCATAAAAAGTACAAAGCTATGCCCAAAGTTGAACACAGATATTGTATAAAGTCCCCATGTTCGTGTTCTTTTCTTCAAACGGTGAAAATGTTATGAGCTGAAACATGCATACATATGTGAGCAAACCAACTGGGGTTGTTGTGTGTGGAAACCATTGTCCAATTTCCTCTTGCTTAATCTAGGTGAAACAACCGTCTTCTTCTATTAACTTGGTTCACTTGCCATGGCAGATGGACAGGGCGTCCATACTTGGTGATGCCATCGAGTACTTGAAGGAGCTCTTGCAAAGGATCAACGACCTCCACAACGAGCTGGAGTCCAACCCATCTGGTTCCTCGTTACCCAACACCACTGCTACCACCCCAAGCTTCCACCCCTTGACACCAACACCGCCCACTCTCCCCTGCCGTGTCAAGGAGGAACTTTGCCCCAGTTCCTTACCAAGCCCCAACAGTCAGCTACCAAGGGTAAGGTTCATCATATCCCATCCTCTTGCTCCCTCATAACACACTTGTGCTTGCGAAGCAAGTAGACCATCGTGCCTTGCTATGCATGTCAACCATGAAAGCTCTCTAAGAAGATTGGACTTGTTTGCACAGGTGGAAGTGAGGGAAAGAGAAGGCCGGGCAGTGAACATCCATATGTTCTGTGCCCGCAGACCTGGCCTCCTGCTGTCCACAATGAGGGCACTGGACAGTCTTGGGCTGGACATCCAACAGGCCGTCATCAGCTGCTTCAATGGGTTTGCTCTAGACGTCTTCCGCGCTGAGGTAAACCTCTCCTCCATTTCCTCTTCCGCACCATTCGTGCAACAGGCTGCCATCCTCTCTGGTTTCCAAGCTGTGCCATCTTTGTCCTCTGCTTGACCAAGACTTGCCTTCCCTGCTTGCATGCAGCAATGCAAGGATGGCCCCGGCGTCCGGGCCGAGGAGATCAAAGCAGTGCTTCTGCACTCTGCAGGCTGCCATGGCCCGATGTAAGTTCCAAAATGGTGTTAAAATGTGATGGCTTCGGCTGATGGTGCTTATTATGGGAGGTGGAGGATTTCCAACTGCGTCTACTTCTCATACCTGCAGTGGGAAACAATGTTGCAGGGCTCATTTTAGTAGTTGAACAGTCTTTACTTTGACAAAGGATGTAGGGGTGGTGATTGCCTTCTAGTTATTCCTCACCTTGGCAGAAACTTGGCCATTTTCAAATTCTGTCTGAAATAAAAGCTAATCTGTTTGATATATATAGGTTCACTGATGTAGGCATACGCTTCATGTGAATTTATAGTGCCAGTGGTTATGTATTTGGCGTCTTTTTTTCGATGCCTTTTAGGCCTTTATTGTTGTTTTTGAAGCTATTAAAGGGCCATCATTGGGATCTATTTTTGTGTTATATTTCAAAACGGATTTTAAAATCTTACCTATCTTTTTTCTTTGGTTTGGTTGGATGAAAAGTGAATAAAATTAGAGAAAATTTGAGTGAAGTATTGGATAGAAAAATAACTCAGGATTTCGGTCGGTAGCCATCCAACAACTCGTGGGTTCGATCATTGTCACCTTCGTATGGTGTGAACCGGAAAGCTGTGTCCCACCTCCGGGGTTTATCAGGCAACCGGATCTCTCTCGACATTTAAAAAAAAGTATTAGATAGAAAAGTGCAGGATTTCTGCATTGTTTCGGTGAGGTCCAGCTGTTAAAAATTAGATCGAAATTGAATGAAATCAGAGAAAATTATTAGACAGAACTGGTGAATATATATGTTTCAAAAAAATAAAAAAAATACTGGTGAATGGAAAAGGCCAACAATTCCCTTCTTTTGTGGTTGTCCAGCTCGATCTGTTAACACTGTTCGGACAAGCGTCGGAAACATACGGAGCTTCCCCAGTTGTCATCATCATTGCCTAGACAACTTACTTTTGGATGCATACGGAAATAGTGAATTATTTCATGATGATGATAAGGATTTTAGTACACTATTATGTATGGTACCATCAAAGTTCAAAAAAAAGACGAGTATGGTACCATCTCCAACTTGTCAAATTTTTACTTCATCCTTTTTTTTTTTTTTTCGCTGATTAAGACCATCAGTGATGGATGACCGGCGTTGGTTTGATAGAAGGATGAGGGGGACCATGATGGCTTATTCCGGTGCCTGGTATGATAGGAAAATATTAGTCCAACTTTATTTAGTGTATACTAGAATAAGGATTATTTTGGTTTGATAGTTTTGATGTAAGCAATTCATATTGATTTATATCGAAACAAATAATCTAGTTACTAAACAAGTCCTATGGCCTAGCGAACCAAAATTGATACAATCTCAATACAAACAAAAGAAACTATTGAACTTGTGGAAATACTGTTCACAATAATCAATCTTTGAAAGGTTTTTTTTTTTTTTTTTGAAGGGACCCAGAGGCTGATTATGTACAGTTATTTACAAGTGACCGGGATTTTAATCGGGAACCGAGATAATCCTCCAAAGAGTTCTGTCTGATTTCTAGGAAAATAATCACACAGACCAGGAGATAAATATCCCAACAACACTTAGGAGGCTGCATGGCTGGGAGTTTTTAAGCCCAACCAGATTCGAACCTGATTGCAAGGGAGGTGGGTGAACCAACTGCCCAAGGCAGCTGATTCTTTGAAAGGCACATTTTGGACGTTTATTGTAACACTCAAATAATATATCAGCTGCACCCTCGCCACACATCTGCAATCTAAAGAACTCGGGCATCCCATTTCTCATTACTATATGTTTAACAGGATAGGTTTTGTAGCATAGCTTTTGGCCGACAGGATTTTTCCAAACCCTAGTGTTTGGAGGTACATCTTGTGGACTCTCCCTTTCCGGGGTGATGCGGGGAGCAGTGGCAAACTCTACGGGATTCGCATAGCCCCATAGCTTTTGGCTTCCCAAGCCCTCTCTCTCTCTTTTTTTTCTCTTTTTTCTCTTCGACTCCAAGGAGCATAGCTGCTGAATAGGTGAACAGGGTCGCCATGGTCAGCCAGAATTTGCCAAGGGAGCTACACAACAGGTCAGGACTCAGGAGGGTCCCCATCTTTAAACTGGGAAATATCATTTTCTTCTGATTCCATGTGTTTCCGGGAGGACTGTGGAGCTCGCTTTCCCCCATCTGTTGAAAAGGGCCTTAACTTTTCCCACCCCTGTTTGTCTCAAGCCATGGCCGGCCTTGGGCTCATTTGTCTTTCTTTTTGTCTCTTCTCTTTGTTTGCGGTAGATACCCCCCCTCTCAGACCCTGTGGGTCACCATGCCATGTATCGGATCGGTGCCCCAAGGTGGGTCCGGGTGGGGGCGATGGCCTGTGTGGGGACATGGCTACTGCGTATTCTGCAGCATCAGAACAGGGCCTCGTGGGGCATTTGCCACCTTGTAAAGGCTTCAAATCATTCAGGTATTTCATATGGTGATGCTAAATTGTTCATCCAACACACCTTTCAAACATACTCCTAAGTTTTTGATGCAATCACCACCAGAGGTTCTCCCTTTAACACTAGAAAGATTGGAACCAAATTGTCTCACGACGTTCTAAACCCAACTCATGTTTCACCGGGTAACAGCCTGCATAACATAATATTGGCTATTAATCGAGTGGATAGTGTGTAATTTATATTATTGAATATGGGTTTTGGGGGTCAATGGGGTGGAAGGGGTAAAAGATAGGTTTGGATCAATGGATGACAGGCTATGGGGAGATTTGACAATATATGAGAGAGGAGATTTACCTCATAAGTTCATGGTGGTGACTTATGCCCTCATATTTTTTAAAGATGGCATAGATTGTGGAGAGTATTCTACTCTTTGCAGTGAGACCTTTTTTAAGTTTGAAAGGGTTGTCCGAAGAAGAAGGAACTTTTGTTGCGCAAATGTATTTCTCAGATTGGAAATCACTCTCTTTGGAAGATCTTGCAAATATTTGCTCATATAGTCACCTGACACTTCGCAAGGAAATCATAAACTAACCATTGTGTCCATGATTAGTAGGTGGTGCATCCTAGATTCCTAGTTGCTAAGAAAAGTGTTGATCAGTCATTTTGTTCGCTGGCCCATTTTATAGTAGTAGATTCCAAGATATCAATCTATTATGCACAAGTTTTTTAGCATATCCATTAGTTTTGAGGTTCCCACGTTTGGATTCTTATAATATCAATCATTTATATCACTAAAAGTTATAGTTTTGTAGTTCATGAAAAGCGCCACCAACCTCATTAGTCTAATACACATCTCTGATGAGTTCATTCACATCATTGTAGATGAATGAACACAGGCTTGATAGATATTGCCAACTTTTATACATACACGTCATCGTACAGTCATTAATTGGCCGGTAGGGGCAGATTGTGGTATAACAATACTGTGGCATTCTTGCTTCCAATGTAAGATGTATAGATCTCTTATTGATTCATGGTTTAACATCCCTCTTCATTTATGTCATCAACAAGTGCTTAGCTATGCTAAGATAGTCTCACATTAAGACCTGGCAGAAAGAGATATGCCTAATATTTTAGGATCTCTTTATCTTCAACACAAGATTTTGAGTTATTTATCTAATATGATATCAAAGCCATCCTCCATTTATTTGACTCCCAAAATTTGAGTCAGCTTTACCCTAGACATGCAGGCAGATGTTAGGCTATAGCTCTACGTTAAACGAGACACGTCTTGCATCTTGGAACCTCTTGTACTCTTCACCGCATGATTCTGAGTTGTTGAATGCGGTTCAGATGGTTTTATTTGACAGCCAAAACTACACATTTTTCGCATATTTCTGCTTAATTATGACCCAGCGTCCAACATGAATTGGTCCACAACTTCTAATGATTTCGCATATTTCTGCTTAATTATGACCCAGTGTCCAACATGAATTTTTGAGAAAGTCTCTTGCATCTTACATAGAATTTTGCCTTCAACTTAACAATATTTCATTTTGCAGATACCTTGTAGAGAATCTCAATGCCCCACATAGAGGTGCATGCAAAGATATCTACATAATTCACATGCTCTATCAGCATCTAATCTTTATCAGTTATCTGTCAGAACAGATTAAGTGCTAACAAGTCATAACTCGGATGGCCCCATCCCTCTCTCTCACGGAAGACTGGGGGAGTTCAACTTCTTCTCACTATTGTGCAGTGACGGACGTAAAAATTTTGTCCAATGGGATTATTCGGACATTAGGTCATAAGTATGATTGGGTCAGTGAGGTCTTAGGCTGTCATATATATAGAGTCTTGAGTTGGGTCAATGGAGTCTTGAATTGGATCAGTGGAGTCCCGGATTAAACTGTTTAGATTGGACCTATGGATTTAACAAAATCCAGTGAGATCTCAGGATCCCACTGAATGAACACTGGATCTGCCATTGCTCCTGTGCAAGAAAATTAATCCGACAGTTGAGGGAAACTGTTGAGGGGAAGCTAAGGAGTGTCCAGGGAAGAAAGATTAGATAGTAGGCTTGTAATTTAGCCAATTTCAAAACAACTCTCTGTAACTTGCTTATTTAATAAACTTTATGGTCTCACTCTTATTCACAATGACTGTTTTAGAGTATTCTCTTTTAAGAAGAAAATATTTAGGGACCTTTTGAATTTTCTAATATTTACCAAATAAACCAGATTTAAGATTATAGAAGACTAGATAGATTAGGTGCGTTTATTTCAGAAAGAAAGACCACTTCTAGGGGTCTACATCCATCAAAAACCTAAAAAAAGGATTTAATGGCTGCAACCTGCAACACTCCCCAGTCCTGAGCAGGAAGCGACAGTATTTAATTCCTTCTAGAATCTAGATCAAGACCACCGTATTAAAAATGCACTCTCTGGTGCTTCAAAGCATCTTTGGCATCTGGAACACCCCCCACCTGCACTCAGTTCATAAATAAAACATAGGGAACCGCATGGATTCCGATCAAACATTGTTTAGATATTGATAATATCATTCTTAAAGTTTGAAAGATGGTGCCAAGGTTCAAACAAGAATGTCTGTCTCATCCAAAGCATGCTGTTCTGTGAAATCGATCGGTGTATATTAAAAAGACCATTGGGGAACAACAGGATACGCCATCTCCAGTGCTAGTAAGAGTACCTCCTGCCCTCCTCAACGCTTGCCACAGTTGCCCCTGGAGAACAGCAATTGACTGAAACATAGCTATCCATTTGACTGTGCATGGCATAGACTAGAGAGCCTAGGGGCAGAGCCTAGGAGCAGCCAGTTCTCTTTTTAGGTTCTTGAAAGGCACATTTACGAGTTAAATCTAATTAAGCGTACGGTATGTCAAAATTAAGTACACACTAGACACTGTAAAATTTTAAGTTTTAAATGATCTATAGTATTTGTGTGCTGCTCTAAAAAAAGGGACTTTTTTATGGGATTTTTACTTTTTAGTCCTTATAATCTATTAATATTCTTTATAAATCCATACAATCTTTTTATTCCTTATTAGTTCCTATAATTGTTTAAAACATTCATAAACAACCTTCCCTAAAAAACCCCTCAGAAGGGACTTTTTAAAAATTATTCAAGATTATATAACTGTGATTAAATCATGATTAAATTACTACTTATTAAATTTATGAAGATTTTAAATATTCTTTCAATAAATCGGGAATCGTTCCTAAAAAAATATATTAAGATGGAAAAGTGTTGAAACCGTTAATAGACAGCATGGGAGCTTTAAGCAGATCATTAACTTCATGAATCTGTTCTTAAAAGCCATGGAGTCGTAGCTCTACTTCTAGATGAGGTGCACCCATAACACTGGAGCTTCCTTTATTTTATGTTCTTGACAAAGGACTCGGACGAATAGACATATAGCCAATAGTTTCACTAGGGAAAAAATGTGTTGTGGAAAAGCTCATATTTTTCACAAGTGGACGAATACGCACGTTCGAGGGATCTGCTAGCATATAATTAATTAAGCGTGCAAGATATATTTTGAAATGTGCATGAATACTACAACCAATGACCAGAGGAAAAATCATATCAATTCATACATAATTCAATAATTGCCACCACATGCACCAATTTTTGTTAACAATCATATGATTATACCTGTAGCTAGGTCCAGTATTTTTGCTGTCCGCGTTACTGTCACTAATGCTGATGTAGTACACTTTGCTGACGATATTAATATCTGAACTTACCTATTTATTATATTAGTGTGGACATAATTAAATCACATAAAGATATTTTTTAGTCTCACTTTGATAGTAGAATGGGTAATTATTGAATGAGTTATTCTTGATTATTTATTTCAGAAGATGGGACATTTTACTTTAATAATGGGAAGGAGGTGATCAAGTCAGAATACTAAGTTATTAAGTGTTGGGTGAAATTGTTTATTCACTTTATTCGGAGAATAAATATTTCTTGACCGTCAGAGTAACATTATTTCAAAAACAAAAAGTTTTTTATGTTAGATTCTACTATCAAAATGAGGAGAATCCTCTCCAATCTTCATATATTTCTTCGGGCATGCAAGAGATCCAGCAACATTTCACATTCATGTTACGACCGCGCACGACGGAACTGCAGCACCGTGGTTATGGCGTACAGAAATGGGTGTGATTAAGGTGTCAATGATCCGAGTTTGGATAGACTCTGTACTCAAAATAATTATATTAAGATTGAGTAACACTTGCTGCACTGCGTGCGCATAGGGTGCGATCAATTTTTTTTTTTTAATTTTTTAAGATAGGTCTCATCATATTCTACATATCTATATAATTTGATCTTTCGTTAGACGATCTCAAAAAATTTGAAAAATCAAACCCAATGAACAATAAAAAATCACTGTTATTGCATTCGATTTTTTATTTTTCAGATTTTTTTAAATCGTCTAATCTGAGATCAGCCCGTATAAGAAGTATCGGACAATGATAGGCCAGCCTAAAAAATGTAAACAGATTTTGCTGCTATTGCAACCCCGCGCACGATGCGGCAAATTTATCTTGATGATGCATGAAAATTTGCGTGTCTTCCCTGAGATATTGTCCCCAGAGTGAAGGTGGGGTTTTGTCTTTTTCCTTAGAAAAGGGTCTTCATTGGGAAGAAAGGTTGTGTTCTACTTATAAGCACACGTCTATTTTTACAACATCCAATGTAGAACTAAAGTGATTTGTCATTTTTATGTCTCTACAGTCTCCTGTGAAAGTAAACGTGTGCGGACCCCTTTGAGCCGTTGGACGGATCAGACCAATTAGGGGTGCTCGGACAAGTTACTGACTTTTTTGTTCAGTTCCCATAAACGGCGCCATGTGATGATGTATGAAAATTTGCGTGTCTTCTCTGAGGTATTGTCCCGAGAGCGGAGGTAGGGTTTTGTCCTTTTTTCTTAGAAAATGGCCCTCGTTGGGAAGAGAGGTTGCGTTATGCTTATCCCTGAGGTATTGTCCCCAGAGCGGAGGTAGAATTTTGTCCTTTTTCCTTAGAAAATGGGCCCTCGTTGAGAAGAGAGGTTGCGCTCTGCTTATCCCTGAGGTATTGTGCCCAGAGCGGAGGTGTAATTTTGTCCTTTTTCGTTAGAAAATGGGCCCTCGTTGGGAAGAGAGGTTGCACTCTGCTTATCCCTGAAGTATTGTCCCCAGAGCGGAGGTCCTTTTTCCTTAGAAAAAAGCCCTCGTTGGGAAGAGAGGTTGTGCTCTACTTATAAGTAGAGCGCAACCTCTCTTCCCAACGAGAGTCCTTTTCTAAGGAAAAATGACAAAACCCCACCTCCGCTCTGGGGACAATACCTCAGGGAAGGTATGCAAATTTTCATGCATCATCACATGGCGCCGTCTGTGTGAACTGAACAAAAAAGGCAGTAACTTGTCCGAACACCCCTAGTCGGCCTGATCCGTCCAGTGGCTCAAAAGGGTCCGCACACGCCTACTTTCACAAAGAACTGTGTAAAGACATAAAAATGGCAAACCGCTTTACTCCTACATCGGATGTTGTAAAAATAGGCGTGTGCTTATAAACAGAACGCAACCTCTCTTCCCAACGAGAGCCCTTTTCTAAGGAAAATGACAAAACCCCACCTCCGCTCTGGGGACAATATCTCAGGGAAGGCATACAAATTTTCATGCATCATCACATGGCGCTGTCTGTGGGAACTAAACAAAAAGCCACTAACTTGTCCGAGCACTCCTAACCTGCATGATCCGTCCAACGGCTCAAAGGGTTCCACACACACCTACTTTCATAGGGGACTGTGTAGAGGCATAAAAATGGCAAACCACTTTAGTCCTACATCGGATATTGTAAAAATAGGCGTGTTCTTATAAGCAGAGTGTAACCTCTCTTCCAAACAAGGGTCCTTTTTTAAGGAAAATGACAAAACCTCACCTCCGCTCTGGGAACAATTGCTCAGGGAAGGCACGTAAATTTTCATGCATCATCACATGGCGCCGTCGGTGGGAACTGAACAAAAAGCCACTAACTTGTCCGAGCACTCCTAGCCGGCATGATCCGTCCAGCGGCTCAAAGGGGTCCGCACACGCCTACTTTCACATGGGGCTATGTAGAGGCATAAATGGCAAATCGCTTTAGTCCTTCATCGGATGTTGTAAAAATAAGCGTGTGCTTATAAGCAAAGCGTAACCTCTCTTCTCAACGAGGGCCTTTTTCTAAGGAAAAGGACAAAACCCCACCTCCGCTTTGGAGACAATGCCTCAGGGAAGACACGCAAATTTTCATGCATCATCACATGGCGCCGTCTGTGGGAACTGAACAAAAAAGTCAGTAACTTGTCCGAGCACCCCTAGTCGGCTTGATCCGTCCAACGGCTCAAAGAGGTCCCGCACACGCCTACTTTCACAGGGGGCTGTGTAGAGACATAAAAATGGCAAACCGCTTTAGTCCTACATCGGATGTTGTAAAAATAGGCGTGTGCTTATAAGCAGAGCGCAACCTATCTTCCTAACGAGGGCCATTTTCTAAGGAAAATGACAAAACCCCACATCCGCTTTGGGGACAATACCTCAAGGAAGGCACGCAAATTTTCATGCGTCATCACATGGCGCCGTCTGTGGGAACTGAACAAAAAAGTCAGTAACTTGTCCGAGCACCCTTAGCCGGCCTGATCCGTCCAGCAGCTCAAAGGAGTCCGCACACGCCTACTTTCACATGGGGCTGTGTAGAGACATAAAAATGGCAAACCGCTTTAGTCCTACATCGGATGTTGTAAAAATAGGCGTGTGCTTATAAGCAGAGCGTAACTTCTCTTCCCAATGAGGACCCTTTTTTAAGGAAAATGACAAAACCCCACCTCCGCTTTAGGGACAATACCTCGGGGAAGGCACGCAAATTTTCATGCATCATCACATGACGTCGTCTGTGGGAACTGAATAAAAAAGGCAGTAACTTGTCCGAGCACCCCTAACTAGCCTGATCCGTCCAGCAGCTCAAAGGAGTCCGCATACGCCTACTTTCACAAGGGGCTGTATAGAGACATAAAAATGGCAAACCGCTTTAGTCCTACATCGGATGTTGTAAAAATAGGCGTGTGCTTATAAGCAAAGCGCAATCTCTCTTCCCAACGAGAGTCATTTTCTAAGAAAAAAGACAAAACCCCACGTCCGCTCTGAGGACAATATCTCATGAAAGACACGCAAATTTTCGTGCATCATCATACCCTATCAAGATTAGGAGTAGATCTAAGAAAGTTCATGGGTAAATGGATAAACATATTGGATCTTTGATTTAATTTTTAAATATTTAATGCTAAAAGGTAAATGGGCTTACTACATGCTTTATTTATCTTAAATTTTAACACGTGATAACTGAATTGAATTTCAGGACTACATTTTTTGAAAGTCGATCATAAATTTATCTTATGTATACCAATAACTAAACGGGCATGCATATCCAGACCAAACCAAAATGCATTTGTTAATAGATTTGGATCCGTTTTGGGAGCCCTAGGTGTGATTGTCTTTCTTTATGCTCGTCTCCTTCGTTGTCAGAAAAAACTCTGCCCTCTTACAGTTTGGGGTGTCTAACTAAAGACTCTTCTTCTTCTTCTTCTTCTTTTTGGACGCTGAACTGAAGATTCTAAACACGTCAATTCTGAACCAGCTGCTTAGGGCAGTTGGTTCATCACTTGCCTCTTAATTGAGAGGTCTTAGATTCGATTTTGGTTGGAGCTTAAAAACTCTCCAGTCATGCAGTTTAAAGTGTTATTGGGATCTTTATTCTCTGATCTGTGAGATTACTTCTCCGGATAATCAGGTGGATCTGAAAATTCTCGTCTAATTAGGCGGACTTCTCGACCGGCGCGAAATTATCTCCAATTCTGAAGAATATCTCGGGTTCGATCCATGGTCGCTTGTAAATACCTGTACATATCTGGCCACTGTGCCACTGATAAAAAAACACACGCCAATTCTGACATCTTAATTTGTTATATTGCAACATCAAATGGCAATATTTCTCGTCCTCTTACATGTATATAACAAGGATCAAATACATCTGATATCTCCATTGATGAGGGGGAAAAAAAAAAGAGTCGGGGGGGGGGGGGGGGGGGGGGTGGGGGGGGAGGGGAGAGGGAGGGAGATCTCCATTGGTGAACAGAACCCAATGAGTAAAAATTCATGCCATCCTGCATGGGAACATATACCCCAAACTAGACTCCATCGGTAAATCGGCGAGCTCGGGATCTAGCCATCTACACTCCTTTTTCTTTCTTTTGGTTAGAACAGATCTATATGGACTCCTGCAAATAAAGCCCCCTTTATTTGATCTTGGGTCGCAAGACTAGTGTCCTTTCCTAACTTGAAGCATGGTACTGTGTACTACTGCACGAATGGCTGTGCTACCCATGAAGCCATACTCTTATATAGAACAGAATTCGTCATCTCGGGCTCTTCTTCTCTTTATAATTGCATTGCAATAATAGAAGAGGAAGGTGACGTATAAAGTTGTGAATAAAGTTGACAGGGGTACTTCTTGTCCTGTTAGTGTTGGACCCTTCAAAAGTTGTACGTAGGGGTCAGAACAGTTGACATGAACGTGCCGTCCCTTTGGCTCAGCGGAGATGGCGGACTTTGGGAGCAACCGGGCACCCATTTGGTTCAGAGGACCCAGGGCTCTCTCATGCCATTTGTGACTAGGGATGTCAAGTAACCAATGATTCCATTATCCACACTATTCGTCAGTTTAACAGATGATTTGTTCGGACAATTTTTTTTATCTTTGATTAGTTATCGGATACCAAAATAGATAAGATTTTTGAACCCACTTTAACGGATACAAAAATAGGTCGTCTTGTTTTCGAAACCGTTATCAGTGGATATACGCCATTACATCATTTTATTCTTTTTTATTTTATTTTTCTTTTAAAGATATTATGGACTTTTAAGTGAAAATTTTATTTTAATGTAATTTAGTTGGACTGTTATGTTTATGCTATATTATCGATGAGAGAACTTTAATTTAAGTAATTTGTTTCTCTTAAAGAATAGTTATTTTTTGTGCTCATATTTTGTTTCAAATAGATAATTTATAATAAATTTATACTTTAAATTTGACTTTCATAGCTTCTGTTAACTACCCAACAAATGAGTAATATTTGCTACACCACTAGCAGTGTAAAGCCCGCTGCACCGCGAGCAGGCAACTGTCCAGCAGCAATAATTTTCTATTTTTTATTTTTAAATTTTTTTTAAGTCTGCCTCATCATGACCAACATGTCTTTTATAGGCCGATCTCTGATCAGATGGCCCAAAAATCTAAAAAATAAAAAACTAAGCCCAATGAATAGTTTTGAACAAGATTTTTAACATCATCCGATCAAAGACCGACTTGTATAAAACCTGTCGACCATGATGAGGCCAACTTAAAAAATTTCAAAAAAAAAAATTCAAAAAGAAATCATGCAAGATTATAAGGACTAAAAAGTAAAAACTTTTTATTTTAAACCCCTGAAATCTATGAAGCCCCTTAAAAAGTCTCCCTAATTAGCAATCGTCAAAAAAAAAATATTAAAAGAATATTCCTTCTATGTATATATTTAAATCAAAGTATATTATGAATCTTTTATGAATATTCTTAATATATATATTTTTTGTTTTCGTTAAGTAGAAAGACTTTTAGGGAGGGTTCAAGGATAATGGAAGTTTAAGCTAAATATCAAGATTGCAAATGTGACGTTTTGTACTTCATAATATCAAGGTATTGTATGCTTGTGCTCATGGATCTCACAATTTTATGCTCGTAGAGAGTTTCATCCTCAGCGTCACCCGTTTCTCTTTTCCTTTTCTTATATATATATATATATATAAAAATTAACCATCTGATTTGAATTTGATGGATGCGGATACAATCCCTTGCCGGCGGACAGAATCCTGGCTATATAATTGATGAGGCAGAATCCGATTCAGCCCATTAAAGCAAGTCCAACGCAGATCAGTCCAAAAGCAGCAGTAGAAGGCCCACTGGCAGCCTTCGGCCTATTAGCGGCCCAGCAGCCCTCGGTCCAGTAAGCAGTCCAGTGGTCCTCGGCCCGTCAGCGGCCCAATAGTCTTCGGCCCATTAGCGGCTCAGCAGCCCTCGGCCCAGCAGGCTCCAGCCCACTATGCGGCATCTGGCCCATCAGCGGCCCAACCTCCTTCGGCCCAGTAGTGGTATCCGGCCCACTCCGGTGGGAGGGTTAGGCGCTATGGCGGTTTACCAGTAGACCCAGAACATAGTCCTATATCGGCTGCCACCGTTAAGCAACCTCTATCATCCGCTATAAATACACGGGTATTTATTACCAAAGGTATGTCTTCGAGACCCCAAGGACTACAGTCCAAAAAGCATTAAAGCTACTTCTTCCACTTCTTTGCCTTCTGAATCGAATCATCTTCAGAAGCTAACTTAACCGTCGGAGGGGGTTCCTTAGGGCCGAAGCCCGGGACTCCTACTGACGGGTTCTTCTTTTTTCCCTCCTTCTGCAGGGGCTTCGGTTTGAATCTTCGCCGACCTCTCCGAGTCGGTCTCGGCCGCCGACCTCGGGTCTTCTTCCTCCGGTCTCGACGCCATCCGACGGCTGAATTACCTCTGCCTCGCCCGGAGGAACCTCAGCCACGCCTTCCGCGGGCTGGCCCACATCTGTCTGAGGGAGTCTCGGCTTCGCTCCCGGCGGGCCCCCGTCCGGGTACCCCTCGGCATAGAATCTTCGGCCTCGTCTCCGCCCTCGCCTCGTTCCGGATCCCCGTCGGGCCTCTTCTCCGATCCAATCCAGCTTCGGATCCCAACTTCGGATTCCAGTCTCGGAATCTGGTCGTGATAACTTCGGCATAATCACGTGGCGCCATCTGTGGGAAACTAGCAAGAAGTCATGTCTCATCGTCCAGTGACCCGACGATCCGGGCAAAACGAGGCAACGACACGGGCGACTTCAGCACCGCCGCTCCATTCCGAAGGTGCTCCGTCTGCTCCACCACAAGGCTCGGCTCTTCCTGTCATACCAGAGTCCCTCGCTCCTAGAGACAACCGGATGGAGGAACTTCAGCAACAAGTGGCAACACTAGCCGCCGCCGTTACCTCTCTAGCACCCTTGCAAGACATGGTATCCGCCATCGCCCAACGCATGGGGCTACTGGGCCAGCTCCCCCGACAAGTGCCGTCTCCTCCACTCTACCCTGCCCAAGATGCGAGGCTTCAGTCAACACCTCCGCAGGTCTTCCCAGACGAGACCGTCACGACGCTCAGCGAGCCCTCGGCACCGCCTGCCCGAGTCCCTCGCACCGACCACATTATGACGGAGCAAGGCTATGCTTCGTCCGAATTTCGTCCAGCCGGAATCGGAGGACGTTCGGTCACTACTTCAACTGTCCCGGACCTGGACCAGCGGTTGACAGCAATGAGGAAAGAGATGCAGCAGATGGTATCTCGGCCATACGGAGCGCCTCTCGCCAGCACCATTCTGGAGCAAACTCCGTTCTCGCCAGAGCTCCTGGCTACCGAGGTACCTCCCAACTTTAAACTGCCGAAAGACCCTCTTTACGATGGAATGACAGATCCGGTCTGCCACTTCCAGAGGTTTAACACCTACCTCTCTGTCCGAAGGGTCTCTGAGGCAGTCCGCTGCCGCCTCTTCTCCCTCACCCTCGAGAAAACAGCCCTAACCTGGTTCGAGACATTGGCCTCCAACTCTATCCACTCTTTAGTCCAGTTGGGCCAATTGTTCATCGACCAGTTCTATGATGCCACCCGGCAGTGCAAAACCTTGGCCAGTCTATTAGCCATTCGGCAAGGACCGACCGAGACCCTCCAAGAATATTTTACCAAATTCCGGGCCGAAGCTGCCCAAATCCCGAATCTGGACAGTTCAATTGCGGTCTCGGCCGTAATCAGAGGGTGCCTGGACGAAGGGCTTCTCGGCTCTATCGAGAAGCGCCATCCCTCCACCTTCCAGGACCTCGTAGCTCGGGCCCATAAATACATTAACCGAGAAGCCCTGATGATGTCCAAGGGCAAGAGTACCGCCGAAGCAATACCGGCACCTGCCCCTCTGGCGGTTCGTCCTCGACCCGAAGATCAAGAACCCTCTCGTAAGCGATATCGGAGGGAGGAGTGGGACCGAGACAAGCGACGGGATCCGCAGCCGCGGTACCTGCCGCTACCTGCACCCCCTTCCCGAATGCTTATGGAGGTGAAGGGCATGCTCCGGCGGCCGAAGCGTATCAAAACTGATCTTCGCCGAAGGGACCCCGACAAATATTGTGAATACCATCGCGAAGCCGGCCACTCGACTGACGAATGCCGGCACCTTCGGGAGGAAATTGATCGCCTCATCAGAGAGGGCCGACTGCCACAATACCGACGGGAGCAGCCTCAACAGCAACGGAACCGGGACGTCCCTGAAACGGCCAGGCCACGGCAAGCCCCGGAGAAAGAAGCCGCTCCTCCACCAAAGGACACCTTGGCCCCGGTAAAAACATCTCACCAACGACCCAGTGCTGGGTCAATCATGATGATATCCGGTGGACCGGGAGAAGGATCGAGGCGTCGTCAGCTCAGCTCTACAACAGTAGCGGCGGTCGATGTCGAGCCGAAGCGGTCTCGTCAAGAAGACATTACCTTCGGCCAAGAGGATCTAACCGACATTCAGGTTCCTCACGACGACGCCCTCGTTGTAAATGCTGTAATAAATAGCTACGATGTTCATCGTATCTTCGTCGATAATGGAAGTGCCCCAAATGTATTATTTTACGATTGTTTTGTAAAGATGGGATTGAATGAGGCTAATATGAAGCCTCACCGGGGACCTCTATTTGGTTTTAACGGTTCGCCCTGCCGAGTAGAAGGCATTGTCCGGCTCCCTGTAACCATAGGTTCGGCTCTCCGGCAATTAACCGTAGAAACGGATTTTGCCGTTGTCAAAGTTGATTCAGCTTACAACGCCATCTTTGGCCGAAGGCTAATCGGCGGGATCAGAGCTGTACCCTCATCCTTCCACCAGAAGCTGAAATTCCATACCAGTCATGGAATCGGCGAAGCTAAAGGGAATCAAGAAGCAGCTCGACGATGTTATATGATTTCGGTTAAGGGAAAGGCTGCGGCCGAATCCCTGTCAATCGAATCTTCAGCCGAAGCATCCCCGGGAGAGGAACTTATCGCCATCCCAGTTTCGGGAGGCGAGGGACGGACCCTTATGATAGGCTCCGGCCTAGAAAAAACTGAAGCCGAGAGACTTGCCGTGTTCCTGAAAAAAAAAACCTCGACGTCTTCGCCTGGTCTCCTGCAGACATGTCCGGGGTCGACCCGGAGGTAGCGGAGCATCGGCTGCATATTGATCCCAACCAGCCCCCGGTCAAGCAGAAGCGACGTACCTTCAATCAGGAAAGGAGGACGGCCATCCAAGCCGAAGTACAAAAAGGGTTGGACGCCGGACATCTCCGAGAGGTACACCACCCAGACTGGATCGCCAATGTGGTGATGGTGCCCAAGAAAGATGGCAAGTGGCGGATGTGCGTGGACTTCACCAACCTCAACAAAGCCTATCCGATGGATAGCTTCCCGCTGCCTCGGATAGATCAGGTGGTGGACACAACCTCCGGCCACGAGCTATTAAGCTTCCTCAACGCCTGCTCAGGCTACCATCAGATCTGAATGCATCCAGAAGATGAAAGTAAAACCAGCTTCATGACTGATCTCGGTCTATACTGATATACCCGGATGCCCTTCGGCCTGAAGAATGCCGGAGCGACATATCAACGCCTCGTCAACAAGATATTTGCTCCGCAGCTCGGCCGCAACATGGAAGTCTACATCGACGACATGCTGGTGAAAAGCGGCGTCGCTGCAGACCATCTGACAGACTTTGCCGAGACGTTCTCTGCTATGCGCCATTACAAAATGAAGCTAAATCCAGCTAAGTGCGCCTTCGACGTGGCCTCCGGAAAGTTTCTCGGCTATATGGTCACTCGCCGAGGGGTGGAAGCTAACCCCGCAAAGGTCTCGGCCATTATTCAAATGCGCCCTCCGGCTAACCTCTGAGAGGTCCAAAAGCTAAACGGAAGGATTGCCGCTTTAAGCCGCTTCATGTCAAGGGCGGCAGATTATTGCTTTCCCTTCTTCAAACTACTGAAGAAGACCAACAGCTTTTTCTGGACTGACGAGTGCCAATCGGCCTTTGAGCAGCTGAAGGTCTATCTCTCCAATGTTCCCATCCTGTCCAAGTCGGTCCATGGAGAGCCGTTGTTTCTCTACCTCGCAATATCTGAGACAGCTATCAGCGTCATCCTCGTCCGGGAGCAAGACAGCATTCAGAAGCCTGTCTACTACATAAGCCGAGCCCTCCAAGGAGCAGAGCTTCGATATCTTGCTCTCGAGAAATTGGCTTTAGCCCTCGTCTCATCCGCAAGACGGCTCCGGCCTTACTTCCTCGCCCACTCAATAAAGGTCTTCACCAATCAGCCTTTGAGGCAAGTCCTCTCCCGACCGGAGGTATCCGGCAGGCTGGCAAAATGGGCAATCGAACTGGGAGAGTTCGACATCTCTTATGGGCCGCGGACGGCAATAAAAGCTCAAGCCCTAGCCGACTTCATCGCCGAGCTCACCCCCGAAGCATCCTCGACCCCTCAGCCGGAAGTCAATATATCCGAGGCCGAGGATACTCCAGCTACTACGCCTCCGGCGGATGAATGGCAGCTCTACGTAGATGGCTCCGCGTGCTCCATGGGTAGCGGCGCCGGATGGATCCTGGCATCTCCGGAAGGGGTCATCACGGAGTATGCGTTGTGCTTCTCCTTCCCCGCTACCAACAACGCTGCCGAATACGAAGCCCTCATCTCCGGCCTTCGGGCCGCCAAAAAGCTCGGCGCGCAGAACATAAAGGCATTTAGCGACTCTCAGCTAATCGCCAGTCACATTTCTGGGGAATACGAGGCACGGGATGCGATAATGGTGTCTTATCTCCAGGTAACTCGCAAGATTCTTGCTCAGTTCGATTTTTATGAAATTGTGCGGATCCCGAGAGTCAAGAATGCTCGAGCCGATGCTCTCTCCCGTCTAGCCTCGACTCAGGACGGGGGAGGAGGCCGAATGATTCTCGTAGAAGAACTGGCCGAGCCAAGCCTCGAGGAGTCCGAGGTCATACAAATGACTGAATCTGAAGCCGAGACCTGGATGACTCCCCTAATCACTTTCCTCCTTCGAGGAGAAATCCCGACCGATCCAAAAGAAGCAAGACACATTCGGCAACGTTCTTCTCACTTCCTTCTCCTGGACGGGCTATTATATAAAAAGTCCTTCGGCCGACCACTCTTGCGATGCCTCGACCCGGCCGAAGCTGACTATGCGCTGCGAGAGGTACATGAAGGGGTATGCGGAGCACATGCAGGAGGAAGGGCTCTAGCTCACAAGCTTTTAAGGCAAGGATACTGGTGGCCGACGCTCCGAGAGGACGCAACCGCCCTCGTCCATCGCTACGATCAATGCCAGAGGTTCAGCTCCCTCATCCACCAGTCAGCAACCCTTCTAACTCCTTTATCTGACCCCTAGCCTTTCGCCCAATGGGGAATCGACCTCCTGGGGCCCTTTCCCGTTGCCACCGGCCAGAGGAAGTTCCTTGTTGTGGCGATGGACTATTTTACTAAATGGGTGGAAGCCGAACCCCTTACGTCCATAACCGATAGCAACGCATGGAACTTCGTATGGAAGTCCATCATTTGCCAATACAGCATCCCTCGGGCCATTATCTCAGACAACAACAAACAGTTTGACAACCGTCGGTTCAAGGACAACTGCGCCAGTTTCGGTATTCTCCACAAACTCGCATCGGTAGCTCACCCTCGGACAAATGGCCAAGTCGAGGTCACTAACCGAAGTCTACTACAAGGACTGAAGACCCGCCTCGGCAAGGCCAAGGGCCGATGGGTGGAAGAGCAGCCAAGCGTCTTATAGGCTTATCGAACCACAAGTCGAACCCCGACCGGCGAAACCCCGTTCTGTATGGCTTACGGGGTAGAAGTCGTTATTCCTGTCGAAGTCAGCCTTCCCTCACCAAGAGTTCTCACTCATGACCCTGAAGCCAATGAGGAAGCCCTAAAAGATCATCTTGATCTTATAGAAGAAACAAGGGATAAAGCTCGTGTTCAGCTAGCGGCTTATCAGCAGCGCATGGCCAGATACCACAACACTTGAGTAAAGCCCCGAAGCTTTGAAGCCGGGAGCCTCGTGTTAAGGAACGCTCATGCATCTAAGCCGACCGAAGCCGCAGGAAAGCTTTCTCCCAATTGGGAAGGACCGTATCGTATAAATGAAGTAATCCGACGAGGGGTTTATCGGTTGGAAACCCTTTCGGGCCAACCTCTCTCTCGTACCTGGAATGTGGAATGCCTTCGACGCTACTTCATGTAAGTTATTTCCCCCGGAATTTAGCCGGAAGGCATGAATAAAATTCTTCTTTTATATCATATCCGACATTATTCTCTAAGTCCGTATAAACCGTACCGGGAGTGACTTCGGCCATGCAAACCGTATCAGGAGCGGCATGGTATTCTAAAAAGTCCGTGTAAACCGTACCGGGAGTGGCTTCGGCCATCTAAACCGTATCGGAAGCTGCATGGTATTCAAAGTCCGTGTAAACTGTACCGAGAGTGGCTTCGGCCATGCAAACCGTATTGGGAGCGGCAATATTCTCTAAGTCCGTGTAAACCGTACCGGGAGTGGCTTCGGCCATGCAAACCGTATCGGGAGCGGCATGGCATTCAAAGTCCGTGTAAACCGTATCGGGAGTGGCTTCGGCCATGCAAACTGTATCGGGAGCGGCATGGTATTCAAAGTCCGTGTAAACCGTACCAGGAGTGGCTTCGGCCATGCAAACCGTATCGGGAGCAGCAATATTCTCTAAAGTCCGTGTAAACCGTACCGGGAGTGGCTTCGGCCCTGCAAACTGTATCGGGAGCGGCATCGTATTCAAAGTCCATGTAAACCGTACCGGGAGTGGCTTCGGCCATGCAAACCGTATCGGGAGCGGCATTATTTTCTAAGTCCATATCCGAATCCGGATTGGCTTCGGCCATGCGAGCTGCATCTAAACAGCAATATGGTCTCAGCCACAAAGAGAACCAGACTCGGTCATTCATTCAGAACACATACAAGTGGAAGCAAAGTACTTTTCATATATATGTGAACAGAGTACAAAATTGGCCGTACACCTGGTCGCAGCCTTTCCAAAAAGCAAACAAAAATCGGGACAAGCCCCCGTACTAGCTTTTGGCATCATCGCCGTCTACATCGACAGGGGTCTGACCAGGAGATGGAGAAGGAGAATCCTCGACCTGAACGGCCTCAACAGGGGCGACCTCATCAGGAACGGCCGCGTCGCCTTCCTCCGAGGCCGAAGCTCTTTCGGCCTTAAGCTTCTTCCACCAGGCCAGAAGCTCATCGCCTTCCTCGTTCATCGGAAGGACGATGCCGGTCAGATCTACGGCCGGGCACGCTTTTTGGGCGATAGCTAGCCCCATACTGAATACATACGACGCCCCCTCGAGTCGAGCCTGCATTATCTCCTCAGCATAATCCGGGCCGGCCTTATAGCTAGCTACAGCTGTACGGGCAGCCTCTTCGGCCTTGGCCTCCAGATCTGCCTTCAGAGACGAGACCTCCTCGGCGTGGCGACGACGCTCCGCGACCCACTGATCGGCCTTGTCCTGGATCTCGGCCTTAAGAATTGTATTTTCGGCCCGGACCGCCTCCAGTTCCTTCTCGGCATTCTCCCTCTCCTACTCGGCCTTCGTCTTAGCCTCGGAGGTGGCACAGATCACCTCCTTTTGCTCCCCCAGCTCGGCCTGCATTCGGGCATTAGCTTTCAGGAGCAAATCAACGTTGGCCTTGAGACTACGTCGCACCGAGGCGACTTTGCCCGAAGCTAGCTGATCCGAAGCCTGGTCGATGTCCCGGAGCTTTTGCTGAATGGCTATCTGGCGGCAGACGAGTCCCCCGTACATGACCGCGGTCTACAGCCGAAGGCAAGCAAAAATCAGCAAGTGCAAACGAGCCAAGGGAAATACTAATCCAAGGCCAATAAAGAAGTTTTTTACCTGGACAGCGTATCGGGCACACTGCATCGACAAGCCCTCCGAGGACAACTCTTTCATCTCGTCCTCGGCCATCGGGAGGGTCAAGCCGCGGAGCAGGCGCAGGCATGTCCGAGAGTCCTCCAGACTCTCGTCTGCGAAGACCCCCATATTCGGGACCCAAGGCTCATGCCCGTATTCACGGGACATGTGCATCCTGGACCCCCCGAAGGGGAAGGAGAGGTCCTCTGTGCCGGCCGCCTCGGCCGGAGGGGAGTCGCCTCTCGGTGGTTCAGGAGGCGACGAGAGAGGGGGCCCTTGGGCAGCCACCGGCCTCTTGGCTGCCGAGGCAGATTCTGTCTCGCTCGGCTCATCCGCCCGGCTCCGCTTCGCTAGTCGGCCGCCCCCTCGCGCGACCGACTTTCCCTTTCTCTCTCTTTCGTGAGCAGCAGCAGCGGCACGGCCTTCGATCGAAGCCGCCGTCTGCCCTACGGCCCGAGCGCTCGGGGCCACGTCTCCTCCAGCCTCCTCTTCTCCCGCCACCTGCTGCGGGGCCGGTCGAGATTGGCCGGGCTGCTTGGCGAGCCGACCGAGCAGTCCCCGAAGCCCAGTCATCTCTGCGGACAAAAAAAAGGGTTAGCAACTTACAACACGCGACTCTCCTCAACTCAAGACCGACTTACCCTCGGCCGAAGCTTCAGCACCCTCTTCGGTCGGAGGAGCTTCGGCCGGAGATGCAACCTCGGCAGCTTCCTCGGCCTCCCCCGAAGTTTCCTCGGGAGGAAGGTAAGGAAAGACCCGAGGAGGAGACTTCGTCGGATCCGGCCAAGCCCCCGTCTGTACAAACCGCTCCTCTTCGTCGAAGAGCTCTGCTATGTCATACGGAGCCTCGGCTTCCAGGAGGCGCATGATGTGGAGCTGGTCGGAATTAAGGGAAGGCGGATCGGAGAGGCCTTCGGCCAGTGGTGCCCACTCAGTGGGGAAGGGCCACACACTCTTCTCCTTCTCCAGAAGAGAAATAAAAATGAAGCTCTTCTTCCAATGGTGAATGGACGAAGGCTTCCCAGAAAATATACCCCGGCCGAAGCGGGGGACGAAGTAGTACCAATCAGATTTCCCCTGCGGCTGTATCTTGAAAAGAAAGCGGAAGATGTTTACCGAAGGGGTGACGTCAATGTAGGCATGCACAGCTAAGAAGGTGTAGACTGTCCGCCAAGAGTCCGGGAAGAATTGGGCCGGGGCCAACCCGTAGAAGCTCAGAAGGTTAATCACAAAGGAAAGGAGGGGAAGAAGGAAGCCCGCCCGGAAGCTCTCCTCATAAATAGAAAAGCTGCCCGGTCGGACGGAGTTAGCCCTAGTGTTTGTTCCGGGCCGATAGGGAATCGTCCAAGATGGGAGCTGGTAATAGGAAGCGATGGCCCTGACACCATCGTCAGTAAGAATGCAGATCGAGTCGAAGACTGTCTCGGCCCGGCGTCGGCCGGAGGTAGAAGCCTGGCCTGTGGCAGGAACCTCCTCGGCTTCTTCAGCCTGAGACATCTCGGCCTCTTCCGCCATGGAGAAAGCAAGGGAACTAGAAGAAAAGGAAGATAAGGAAGATTCGGCAGGCCGGGACGAAGAGCAAGAAGAATAACCTTCGGCCGAAGAGTTACTCTCGGCAGAAGGGGGGCTACTGAACATGAATCACGGAGCAGAGGAGGAGAATTGAGGCTTACCCTCAAACAAGATCTCCTCGACTGCCCACCGCCTCTCGAACAACTGAAAGCTCCCCGACGACAGCTCCAAGCAACGAAAAGCTTTCCGGCGACGGACAGGGCGCTCTCAATCACCTTCGATGGCTCGCTCTTCGCCGGAGAAGCAAGAAAGCTCGGAGAAGATGCTCGCAGGAAGGCATAGGCGCAGGAGAAGGAGAAAGCGAAACAGTGCCCTGAGGAGGGGGGCGCCTATTTATAGGATAAAGTTGAAAGCGTTCCTCGCCAAAATCAACGGCCAAGATCTTCCCCCTCCTCGGCACCGCTTCCCTCAGATGCGCGCCACGTATGTTGTCCTTCAGCAATGAGGACGGGCAGGCTGCCAGATCGAGAAAAAGCAATCAACGGCCGGACGCGGCCTAACCCTTCTGTTGGTCATCCGGATGCTCGCCACGTGTCCCAATCCGTGTGCCGGAAGCAGAAGAGGCGGCGATCCAAGTAAAGCCTTGGGCAGAGAGCCAATGTGACCCGCGATCCGCGTGATCACTGTCGGCGGCCAGGATCTTTTTGTGCTTTCGACGAAACGGCCAGATACGCGACACGTATCCTGTGTTTTCTCACGACGCGACCGTTCTGACTGGAAACTCGACATCTTTTCCGTCCTTTTATTAGGAGTCCTGACACGTTTAGAAGACTCGTCCCTTCGCAACCAAGGACAAAGGCATTCGTCGCTAAACCCCGAACTAAGACGAGTCTAATCGTTACTAGCCCTCGGCCGACCGAAGGCTGTTCCTTCTTTACGACAAAGCAGAGAAAGTTTCAGACAGCACGTGTCATATTACACCTCCGAGGGGGCTTCGGACTTTACTCTCGCCATCTCGTAAAACTGACGAAGGCAAGAGTGGGGGGCTATGTGATGAGGCAGAATCCGATTCGGCCCATTAAAGCAAGCCCAACGCAGATCAGTCCAAAAGCAGCAGTAGAAGGCTCACTGGCAGCCTTCGGCCTATTAGCGGCCCAGCAGCCCTCGGTCCAGTAAGCAGTCCAGTGGTTCTCGGCCCGTCAGCGGCCCAATAGCCTTCGGCCCATTAGCGGCTCAGCAACCCTCGGCCCAGCAGGCTCCAGCCCACTATGCGGCATCTGGCCCATCATCGGCCCAACCCCCTTCGGCCCAGTAGCTGTATCCGGCCTACTCCGGTGGGAGGGTTAGGCGCTATGGCGGTTTACCAGTAGACCCAGAACATAGTCCTATATCGGCTGCCACCGTTAAGCAACCTCTATCATCCGCTATAAATACACGGGTATTTATTACCAAAGGTATGTCTTCGAAACCCCAAGGACTACAGTCCAAAAAGCATTAAAGCTACTTCTTCCACTTCTTTGCCTTATGAATCGAATCATCTTCAGAAGCTAACTTAACTGTCGGAGGGGGTTTCTTAGGGCCAAAGCCCGGGACTCCTACTGACGGGTTCTTCTTCTTTCCCTCATTCTGCAGGAGCTTCGGTTTGAATCTTCGCCGACCTCTCCGAGTCGGTCTCGGCCGCCGACCTCGGGTCTTCTTCCTCCGGTCTCGACGCCATCCGACGGCTGAATTACCTCCGCCTCGCCCGGAGGAACCTCGGCCACGCCTTCCGCGGGCTGGCCCACATCTGTCCGAGGGAGTCTCGGCTTCGCTCCCGGCGGGCCCCCGTCCGGGTACCCCTCGGCATAGAATCTTCGGCCTCGTCTCCGCCCTCGCCTCGTTCCGGATCCCCGTCGGGCCTCTTCTCCGATCCGATCCAGCTTCGGATCCCAACTTCGGATTCCAGTCTCGGAATCCGGTCGTGATAGCTTCGGCTACATCAATAATTTTAGTGAATTCAAGGATACACTGATAAAAATATATGAATCCTTCTGATACACTCCATTTGAGTAGACAATATTTTGATGGAAGGGATATAACTACAATGTTTATGAGGATGTTCAGGGTACTTATAAGAATATGTGAGAGTTGATGGTATATATAAAAATACAATAATTTATAATAATATATACAAAAATCTAAACAAAAAACTATATTTTCCACAAGCATATGAAGCACCTTGGCCTTAAATGTTTTGAGGAATACTTGTTGCAATACTCCATGGCACCGGAGTAAGCTATCATCTTTGATCCATCTTGTTGAACAGAGATTATACCGTAATAGTTAAGGGACATTCTGACAAATATCTCTCTAAATTTTTTCTTTTTCATACAAAAGATTATTTACAAAAATAAATATATCAAAATTATAAGTATCTTTGCATATATATATAATCTTATAAATTATTGTATTTGTATATATTCTCTGACTCTCGCATATGGTTATCAATGCTACTAAAATCTTTAAAAAAATTGCAGTTATGCCCCTACATCAAAATATTGAAAAATATGACAAAATGTTTTTACATATACACTCTTAAATTCACTAAGATTTTGTATATGTCCCCTAAATTCGTTGAAAGGATATACACTTCTGATTTTATCTGAATTTTTGAAATCTTACTAGCATATTTGGTTTGAAGTTAAGACGGAGATGCATAACTGCACCCTTCCTGAAGATTTCGGCGGTATTGATATCAATATGCTGGAGTCAAGAATATACTTACAAATACAGCAGTTTATAGGAGTATATATATATAAAAAAACTCAATAATTTAACATTAAAGATTCAATGTAAGGTGCTAGATATGATATTAAAATTATTATACTTTTATCAGAAAAATATAATAATATTATTCATAAATTAGAAGTGATAAAAACTACAATATAACAAAAACTAAGACGGTGCATCCAACAAAAGACCACTTAATTTTCTTTCCTTTTTTAAAAAAGAGAGAAGATTAGTCAATAGACAAGAAGAATAGACAACTGCAGTGATGTACACGTTAACAAAGGGTATTTGAATATTTTACCATTTTTTATGATTTTTATTTTTTAAAATCAAAATAAGAGATTTTTTGAAATAGAATGCATCTAAGTTAGATGTTCTCAGGAGCACATGATATCTGCCTCCCATATGAAAAAAGATTCAGCATAGAGAGAGAGAGAGAGTAAGAGATAAGCTAATCAATTATTAGTTAACTGAGAAATTTTTTGTTATCAATTTTTAATTAACCGTTAGGTATTGATCTAACGGTTTAAAAAAACCAAACAAAAAATAAATAAAAAAAGAGGCAAGCCCTGCCGCGCCCAGCGTGGCACCTTCCTACGCTGGGCACAGCAAACCGTGCACTGGGCATGACATGGCATGCCGCGCTGCTGTCTAATCATTGATCAGACGGCCGTAAAAAGTTTTTATTTATTTTAAAATAAGTCTTACTTTCTCTTTTAATCACTCACCTCTTATGTAAATTTCAGAAGTCCGAAGATTCTGCAACACAAAAAATGAAGATTCAAAAAGTGTTAACAAGATATATATATATATATATATATATATATATATATATATATATATATATATGCTGGAATACAGCCTAAACTTCAAATACGATCAGGCTGTATTCCAACTCCAGTCCTCCAATTAAGATCAGAGGAATGGGTGCCTTCGCGCGGGATGCTTCTGCACGCGACGGGAAGGCGCGTTGCCGTCGGACCGCAGTCTGACTGTATCCACCGTTCAAATTTGAAGAAAAAAATTTGTTACGGTGCCTTTGACGTCAAAATTCACAGGGTATTGAATACGGTCCTACTGTATTTGAGATTCAGGCCATATTCCAACATTTCTCTCTCTCTCTCTATATATATATAATTCTAGTTAATTGAGGAGTATATTGATTTAACTACAGCCTTTCTGAGAATGTCCTGCTACTTATAAGAATATGTGAGAGTCACTGGCATACATATAAATACAATAATTTATAAAAATATAGATAAAAATCTCAACAAAGAACTACATTTTCAACAAGCACACACAGCACCACAGTCAGAAAGGTTTTGAGGAATACTTGCAGCAATGCTCTATGGCACTGGAATAAGCTGTCCTCTTTGATTCATCCTAGGGAACAGCTATTGTACCATAATATTTAAGAGACATTGAAACAAATATTTCTCTAAAGTTTCATTTTCTTAATAAAAGATTATTTATACAAAATAAATATATCAAATGTAAGAATTTTTACTTACATCTCCTTAGAAACAACCATATTTGTATGTGATGTAGCCGAAGCTATCACGACCGGATTCCGAAGCTGGAATCCGAAGTTTTAGATCCGGAGCTGGATCGGATCGGTGTAAGAGGCCCGACAGGGATCCGTAAGGCGACGGAGGCAGAGGCGCGGCCGAAGGTCCGAGGCCGAGAGTCGCTCGGTCGGAGGCTGGCTTGTCTCCGGAAGGCGGGGCCGAGGTTCCTTCGGCTGGCGGACGGCGCGGAACCGAATCTCCCTCGGACGAGTGGCAGCCGGCGCACGGCGTCGAGACCGGGGAGAGGAGTCCGAGGTCGGCGGCCGAGACCGACTCGGGAAGGTCGGCGATGATTCGAACCGAGCCCCTGCAGGAGGGAAAGAATAAGAAAAACCGGTCAGCAGGAGTCCCGGGCTTCGGCCCTAAGGAACCCCCTCCGACGGTCAAGTTAGCTTCTGAAGAAGATTCGATTCAGAAGGCAAAGAGTAGCTTTAATACTATTTGGACTATAGTCCTTGTGGGTCTCGGAGACATACCTTTGGCAATAAATAGCGGTGTATTTATAGCGAAGGATAAATGATGGTTAACGGTGACAGCCGATATAGGACTATGTTCCGGGCTTACTGGTAAACCGCCATAGTGTCTAATCCTCCACCGGAGTGGGCCGAATATGGCTGTTGGGCCGAAGGGGGTTGGGCCGCTGATGGGCCGAAGCCTGCTAGGCCGAGGGCTACTGCGCTGCTCACGGGCCGGAGGCTAGTGAGCCGCTGATGGGCCGAAGCCTGTTGGGCCGGGAGCAACTGTGCCGCTTACGGGCCGAGGGCTGTTGGGCCGCTAATGGGCCGAAGGCTTCCTAAAGGCCTTCCACTGCTGCTGCTGGGCTGAACTGGGTTTGGGCTTGTTTTAATGGGCCGAATCGAATTCTGCCTCATCACATAGCCCCCCACTCTTGTCTTCCTCAGTTCTGAGATGGCGAGAATATAGCCCGAAGCTTTTTGAGAAATAATGTAACATGTGTTTTACCCGAGGCTTTCTGTTCTCTTTCTTGAGGGTGCCCTCGGTCGGCCGAGGGTCAATCAGTCACTTCCCCGTCTTCATTCGGGATGTATTGACGAAGGCCTTTACCTCTGAGGGCGAAGGGCCGAGCCTTCTGACTTGTGTCAAGTTTCATTAAATGGACGGGACGGGCGTCGCTTTTCCCGTCAGAACAGTCGCCTCGCGAAGAAGCACGGGACACGCGTCGCGCATCCGGCCGCCCCGTTAAAAACACAGAAAGATCCTGACCGCTCGCGGGTCACGGGTCACCTCGGCTCTCTGTCCGAGGTACCGCTCGGATTGCCGCCTCTTCCTTCCCCGGCACGCGGATCGGGACACGTGGCGGGCATCCGAGTAATCAGCCGAAGGGTCGGAGCGCTTTCGGCCGTTGATCATTCTACTCCAACTCCCGGAGTCTGTCCGTCATCATTACCGAAGGACGGTGCACGTGGCGGGTATCCGAGAAAGGCGACGAGACGCAGGGAACGATCTCGGCCGTCGGCTTCGGCGGGAAGGGTTTCGAACTGCGCCTATAAATAGGAACCCTTCGCAGGGCACTGTTCTTCTTCCTGCGCCTGCGTTCTTCTGCGATCTCCCGAGCTCTCCTTCTTCTCCGGCGAAAGGCTAGCCCTCTGGAGGTGTTTTCCGAGCTCGCCGGCTGTCGCAGGAAGATCTCCATCTCTCGGAGCGATTGCTGGGGGAGCTCTGTGGCTTGAGAGGCTGCGTCTGATCCAGGAGAGATCTTTATCCTTTTGAGGGTAAGCCTCAATCTCCTTTCTCCATCTTCGTGACCTTATGCCCCGCAGTCCTTCTTCGAGCGAGATTACCCCTTCAGACGAGGAGTATACTCCGTCTCATTCCCCCAAGTCCTCTCTGTCATCTCCTCTTACTCTGGACTCCCTCGCTTCTGCTATGGCCGAAGAGGCCGAGGCCTCCGGTGCCGAGGGGTCCGAGGAGGTGCATACCCCGGGCCCGGCTTCCTCCTCGGGACGTCGTCGTCCCAAGACTGCCTCGGAAGCAGCCTGCGCCCTCTCGGATGACGGGGTCAGTTACATTGCTTCTTACTACCAACTTCCTTCTTGGATGACCCCCTATCGGCCCGGTTCTCAGACCAGGGCCAACACTCCTCGCCCGGGTAGTTTTTCTATCTATGAAGAAAGCTTCCCGGCTGGCTTTCGTCTTCCTCTCTCTACCTTCGTCATCAACCTTCTCTGTTTCTACGGGCTCGCCCCGTCTCAATTTTTTCCCAATTCTTGGCGCACAGTCTATGCCTTTTTGGCTGTGTTTGCCCGTATACAGACTGTTCCCTCGGTCAACATCTTCCGCTACCTCTTCAAAATCCAAAGGCAGGGGAGATCCGAGTGGTATAGCTTTGTCCCTCGTCTCGGCCGAGGCATTTTTTCCGGGAAGCCCTCGTCCATTCACGGCTAGAAGAGGAACTTTATTCTAGTTTCTCTGCCGGAGAATGAGAGGAGCGTGTGGCCCTTTCCTACCGAGTGGGCACCGCTGGCCGCAAGCCTTTCCGATCCTCCCATCCTCAATTCCATCCAGAGCAACATCGTGGGCCATATCGAGGCCGCGGCCCCGTATGATATTTTGGAGCTCTTCAGCAAGCCAGAGCTGTTTGTGAGTGCCGGGGCATGGCCGGACCCGGCGAGGGATCCGGAGCGGGCTGTCCCTTTCCTTCCTCCCGGGGAGACTTCACGGGAGGGCGAAGGAAGTGCTGGGGCCTCTCCTCCGGCCGAAGCTCCTCCGGCCGCCGAGGTTGCTGAGGCTTCGGCCGAGGGTAAGTCGGTCTTGAGTTGCAACCATTGTGTGTTATTTGTTTCTTACACTTCTTCTGTTGTTTGCAGCGATGTCTGGGATCCAGGGCCTCCTCAGCCGAATAGCCCAGCAGCGCGGCCAAATCCAGCCGTCTCGCCCTCAGGCGGCAGGAGGGTCTGGACGAGGCGTTGTGGCCCCGAGCGTCCGAACCGAGGTCACGATGACTGCGGCCTCTTCCGAGGGCCGTGCTGCTGCCGCCGCTCTCGAGAGGGAGCGGAAAAGCAAGTCGGCCGCCCGAAGGGGCGGTCGTTTGTCTAAGCGGATCCGGGTGGAGGAGCCTGACGAGCCTGAGCCCCCCCCCCCCCCCCCCCCCCCCTTGGTTAGGAGATCCGCCGCGGCCCGAAGGGCCGCGAGGCTGGCGTCCCCCGAAGCGCCGAGGGGCGACTCTCCTCCGGCCGCGATGGCGGGGGCGGAGCAGGAAGGCGCCGAGCCGCAGGTGCCTTGCGCGCAGGAGCGCGAGCTATGGGTCCCTGAGCTGGGGATCTATAGAGACGAGAGCGTGGAGGACCCGCAGACGTGCCTGCGTCTGCTCCGCGGCCTCAACCTCCCGTCGGCTCTGGTGGAGCTGAAGGACCACTCGGTCACTGATCTGGCAATGATCAGTGCCCGATTGGCGATCCAGGTAAGAAGCTTCTTAGTGTGCTTCATTCTAGCTTTCCTTTAGCTCATTTCGAATTTGCTGACCCTTATCTGCTTCAGGCCGCAGGTCGCGGTCACGGGTAGCGTCCTGATTCATCATCAGGAGCTCCTCCGGGATCAACTCCTGGAGGCCGAGAGGGCGTCGGCCTCGGCAGGTTCAGGCGAGGGCCCTTCAGCGGGACGCGACTTTGAGTCCAGCGTCGACGGGCTCGTAGCCGCGAACGCCCGGATGCGGGCTCAGCTGGAGGAGCGGGCAGCGGAGGCCCGAGCTTCTTCCGAGGCCAAGACGAAGGCCGAACGGGAGAAGGCGAAGGCCGAGCGGGAGCTGGCGGCGGCCCAGGCTGAGAATCGGGCCCTTAAGGCCCAGATCCAGGACAAGGACGCCCGGCGGGCTTTGGATAGCCGTCGCCATGCCGAGGAGCTGTTGGCCTTGAAGCTGGAGCTGGAGGAGGCGGTCAGTTCGGCCGTGGCCGACTACAAGGCTGGCCCGGACTTCGCCGAGGAGATAATCCAGGCCCAGCTTCTAGCGGCCTCCTCGGCCTTCTACATCGGGCTGGCTGCCGCCCAGAAGGCTTGTCCAACCGCGGACTTCACCGGGATCGCCCTGCCGACGGACGAGGAAGGCGAAGAGCTCCTGTCCTGGTGGAAGGGGCTCGCGGCCGAGAGGGCCCCGGCCTCGGTGGAAAGCGATGAGGCCGTTCCGGTCGAGGAGGCCCCTGTCGAAGCCACCCCGTCTGAGGCCGTACAGATAGTCGATTCTCCCTCCCCATCTCCTGGCCGAAGCCCAGTTGATGTGGAAGAGGGGAATACCGAGGGCTAGTGCGGGGGCCTGTCCTGGTTTTTATCTTTCTACTTTTGTAAGCCTGCGGCCAGGTGGACGGCCGATTTTGTACTTCCTTTTCTATATATATACAGGAAGTATTTTTGGCTCTACCTTGATGTTGTGCATGATCGACCGAATCTGGTTTCTCATAAATCCGAGATCTTGTCGTCATTTTTGTTGTAGCTCGCAAGGCCGAGACCCGGTGTAGGTTCGGATAGGAAGTCGATAAAATATCGCCACCGATAGTATATACGGCCAGGGCCTTTACTAACATGGTTCATATGATCTGAGGGGATATCATGCCGCTCCCGACGCGGTTTGCGTGGCCGAAGCCACTCCCGGCTTGGTTTACGCGGACTTAGAGATACACCTTGCCGCTTCCCGATCCGGTATACATGGCCGGAGCCACCCTCGGATCAGGTTACCTGCGGGCTTAGAATAAGAACTCATGCCGCTCCCGATACGGTTTGCATGGCCGAAGCCGCTCCCGATACGGTTTGCACGGACTTAAGAGATACCTTGCCGCTCCCGATACGGTTTGCATGGCTGAAGCCACTCCCGGTACGGTTTACACGGACTTAGAATACCATGCCGCTCCCGATACGGTTTGCATGGCCGAAGCCACTCCCGGTACGGTTTACACGGACTTAGAATACCATGCCGCTCCCGATACGGTTTGCATGGCCGAAGCCACTCCCGGTACGATTTACACGGACTTAGAATACCATGCCGCTCCCGATACGGTTTGCATGGCCGAAGCCACTCCCGGTACGGTTTACACGGACTTAGAATACCATGCCGCTCCCGATACGGTTTGCATGGCCGAAGCCACTCCCGGTACGGTTTACACGAACTTAGAATACCATGCCGCTCCCGATATGGTTTGCATGGCCGAAGCCACTCCCGGTACGGTTTATACGGACTTAGAATACCATGCCGCTCCCAATACGGTTTGCATGGCCGAAGCCACTCCCGGTACGGTTTACACGGACTTAGAATACCATGCCGCTCTCGATACGGTTTGCATGGCCGAAGCCACTCCCGGTACGGTTTACACGGACTTAGAATACCATGCCGCCCCCGATACGGTTTGCATGGCCGAAGCCACTCCCGCTACGGTTTGCACGGACTTAAGAGATACACCTAGGTTTTCCGAAAAAGAGACCTTTATTCATGCCCTCCGGCTAAAAGTCCGGGAGAAGTGGTTTATATAAAATAACGCCGAAGGCGTTCTACATTCCAGGTGCGAGGGAGAGGTTGGCCCGAAAGGGTCTCCAACCGATAAGCCCCTCGTATGATTACTTCTTTGACCCGATAGGGACCCTCCCAGTTGGGGGCAAGCTTTCCTGCGGCTTCGGCCGGTTTGGAAGCATGAGCATTCCTCAACACAAGGCTCTCGATTTCAAAGCTTCGGGGCTTCACTCGAGTGTTGTGGTACTTGGCCATGCGCTGCTGATAAGCCGCCAGCCGGATGCGAGCCTTATCTCGGGTTTCTTCTATGAGGTCCAGATGATCCTTCAAGCCTTCTTCGTTGGCCTCCGGATCGTAGGCAATAATTCTTGGAGAGGGAAGGCCGATTTCCACTGGAACAACGGCCTTTATCCCATAAGCCATACGAAATGGAGTTTCGCCGGTAGGGGTTCGGCTCGTAGTCCGATATGCCCAAAGAACACTTGGCAGCTCCTCTACCCATCGGCCTTTAGCTTCGCCGAGGCGGGTTTTTAGTCCCTGCAACAGGCTTCGGTTGGTGACTTCTACCTGGCCGTTTGCCCGAGGGTGTGTTACCAAAGTGAACTTATGAAGAATGTCGAAGCCGGCGCAGTTGTCGCTGAACCGACGGCTATCGAACTGCTTTCCGTTATCCGAAATGATAGCCCGGGGGATGCCGAACCGGCAGATGATGGACTTCTATACGAAGTTCCAAGCATTGCTATCGGTTATTGACGCTAGGGGTTCGGCTTCTACCCACTTGGTAAAATAGTCTACTGCCACGATGAGGAATTTCCTTTGGCCGGTGGCGATGGGAAAAGTCCCCAGGAGGTCGATTCCCCATTGAGCGAAAGGCCAGGGGTCGGATAAGGGGGTCAGAAGGGTGGCTGCCTGGTGGATGAGGGAGCTGAACCTCTGGCACTGATCACAGCGCCGTACGAGGGCTAAAGCGTCCTCTCGGAGTGTCGGCCACCAGTATCCTTGCCTCAGAAGCTTGTGAGCCAGGGCCCTTCCTCCCGCATGCGCTCCGCATACCCCTTCGTGCACTTCTCTCATGGCGTAGTCGGCTTCAGTCGGGCCGAGGCACCGTAACAGCGGTCGGCCGAAGGACTTCTTGTACAATAGCCCGTCCAGAAGGAGGAACTGAGATGAGCGTTGCTAAACGTGCTTCGCCTCCGTTGAATCTGGCGGGACCTCTCCTCGGAGGAGAAAAGCGACGAGGGGAGTCATCCAGGTCTCGGCTTCGGCCTCGGTTATTTGCATGGCCTCAGGCTCGCCGAGGCTTGGTTCGGCGAGTTCCTCTACTAGGATCATTCGGCCTCCTCCCCCGTCTTGGGTTGACGCCAGCCGGGAAAGTGCATCGGCTCGGGCATTCTCGGCTCTCAAGATCCGCACGATTTCACATGAATCGAATTGAGCGAGGATCTTGCGAGTCACCTGGAGATAAGACGCCATTATCGCATCCCGAGCTTCGTATTCCCCGGAAATGTGACTGGCGATCAGCCGAGAGTCACTGAAGGCTTTCAGGTTCCGGGCGCCGAGCTTCCTCGCGGCCCGGAGGCCAGAAATGAGGGCTTCGTACTCGGCGGCGTTATTAGTGGCTGGAAAGGAGAAGCGCAATGCGTACTCCGTGACGACTCCTTCGGGCGATGCCAGGATCCATCCGGCGCCGCTGCCCGTGGAACACGCGGAGCCGTCTACAAAAAGTTGCCACTCGTCTGCTGGTGTATGAGCCGAAGTGTCCTCGGCTTCGGGCACGTCAGCTTTCGGCTAAGGTGCCGAGGAAGTGCTGGGAGTGAGTTCGGCGATAAAGTCCGCCAATGCCTGGGCTTTTATTGCTACCCGAGGTGCGTAGGAGATGTCGAACTCTCCTAGCTCAATCGCCCATTTCGCCAGCCTACCGGATACCTTCGGCCGGGAGAGAATTTGCCTCAGGGGCTGGTCGGTGAGAACCTTTACTGAATGGGCAAGAAAATAAGGTCGAAGCCTCCTCGCAGACGAGACGAGGGCCAAAGCCAATTTTTCCAGCGCGAGATACCGGAGTTCTGCTCCTTAAAGGGCTCGGCTGGTATAATAGACTGGCTTCTGAACGCCATCTTGCTCTCGGACGAGGACGGTGCTGAGGGCTGTTTCGGATACTGCGAGGTAAAGGCTCAGAGGCTCCCCGGGGACTGGTTTGGACAGAATGGGGACTTTGGAGAGGTAGGCCTTCAGCTGGTCGAAGGCTGCCTGGCACTCATCCGTCCAGTCGAAGCTATTGGCCTTCTTCAGCAGCTTGAAGAAGGGGAAACAATAATCCGCCGCCCTCGACATGAAGCGGCTTAGGGCCGCGATCTTCCCATTTAGCTTCTGTACCTCTCGGAGGTTTGCCGGGGGGCGCATTTGTATGATGGCCGAAACCTTCTCGGGGTTAGCTTCTACCCCTCGGTGGGTGACCATGTAGCCGAGGAACTTCCCGGAGGCTACCCCGAAGGCGCACTTGGCCGGGTTCAGCTTCATCTTGTATCGCCGCAGGGCGGAGAATGTCTCGGCCAAGTCGGCCAAATGTTCTACAGCGACGCGGCTTTTGACCAGCATGTCGTCTATATAGACTTCCATGTTGCGGCCGAGCTGCGGGGCGAACACTTTATTGACGAGGCGCTGATATGTAGCTCCGGCATTCTTCAGACCGAAGGGCATCCGGGTATAGCAATATAGACCCAGATCGGTCGTGAAGCTGGTTTTGCTTTCATCATCCGGATGCATTCGGATCTGGTGATAGCCTGAATAGGCGTCGAGGAAGCTCAAGAGTTCGTGGCCGGAGGTTGCGTCTACCACCTGATCTATTCGAGGCAGCGGGAAGCTATCCATCGGACAGGCCCTATTGAGGTTGGTGAAGTCCACGCACATTCGCCACTTGCCATCTTTCTTCGGCACCATCACTACGTTGGCGATCCAGTCCGGGTGATGCACCTCTCGGAGGTGCCCGGCGTCCAGCCCCTTCTGCACTTCGGCTTGGATGGCGGCTCTCCTTTCCTGATTGAAGGTACGCCGCTTCTGCTTAACTGGGGGCTGGTCGGGATCGGTGTGTAGTCGGTGCTCTGCTACTTCCGGGTCGACCCCGGGCATATCTGTTGGAGACCAGGCGAAGACGTCGAGATTCTTTTTTAAGAACTCGGTGAGTTCCTCCGCTTTGGTTTTCTCCAGGCCGGAACCTATCATCAGAGTTCGTCCTTCAACCCCCGGGATCGGAATGGCGACGAGTGCTTCTCTCGGGGACGCCTCGGCTGATGATTCGATTGCCAGGGTTTCGGCTGCAGCCTTCCCTTTGACCGAAATCATATAGCATTGCCGGGCTGCTTCTTGATTTCCCTTGGCCTCGCCTATTCCATGGCTAGTATGAAACTTTAGCTTTTGATGGAAAGACGAAGACACGGCCCCGACCCCGCCGATTAGCCTTCGGCCGAAGATGGCGTTGTAGGCTGAATCGACTTTTACAACGGCAAAATCCGTTTCAACGGTTAGTTGCCGGGGGGCGGAGCCTATGGTTACAGGGAGTCGGACAATGCCCTCTACTCGGCAGGGCGAGCCGTTAAAACCGAAGAGGGGGCCCCGGTGAGGCTTCATATTAGCCTCACTCAATCCCATTTTTACAAAGCAATCGTAAAATAAGATGTTCGGGGCACTTCCATTATCGACAAAAATACGATGTACATCGTAACTATTCATTACAGCGTTTATGACGAGGGCGTCGTCGTGAGGGACCTGAATATCAACCAGGTCCTCTGAGCCGAAGGTAATATCTTCTTGGCGAGGCCGCTTCGGCTCGACGTCAATCGTCGCTATAGTGGCAGTGTTGTACTGCCGCTGCCTTGATCCTTCCCCTGGCCCTCCGGATATCATCATAATAGACCCAGAGCTGGGTCTTTGATGGGATGCTTCTACTGGGGCCGAGGTGACCTTCGGCGAAGGAGCAGCTTCTTTCGCCGATGGTTGCTGTTGCCTGGGCGTCTCAGAGACGTCCCGGTTTCGCTGTGGCGGGGGCTGCTCTCGTCGAGGCTGCGGCAGTCTTCCCTCCCGGATGAGGCGGTCGATTTCTTCTCGAAGCTGCCGGCACTCGTCCGTCGTATGGCCGATCTCCCGATGATACTCGCAGTATTTGTCGGGGTCCCTTCGGCGAGGATCTGTCTTTATGCGCTCTGGTCGCCGGATCATGCCCTTCACCTCCACGAGCATTCGGGAAGGGGGAGCAGGCAGGGGTAGGTACCGCTGTTGCGGGTCCCGTCGCCTTTCTCTGTCCCAGTCCTCCCTGCGATTTCGCTTTTGGGAGGGCTCTTGATCTTCGGGCCGAGGTCGGACCATCTGGGGGGCAGGTGCCGAGGCTGCTTCGGCTGCGCCTTTACCTTTGGGCATCATCAAGCCCTCCCGGTTGATATACTTTTGGGCCCGGGCTACGAGGTCCTGGAAAGTAGGGGGATGACGTTTCCCAATGGAGCCGAGGAGCCCTTCGTCCCGACACCCGCTGATCACGGCCGAGACCGCAATCGAGCTATCGAGGTTTGGGATTTGGGCGGCCTCGGTCCGAAACTTGGTGAAATACTCCTGGAGAGTTTCGGTGGGGCCTTGCCGGATGGCTAGTAGGCTGGCGGAAGTTTTACACTGCCGGGTGGCGTCATAAAACTGGTCGATAAATAGCTGGCCCAACTGGACCAGGGAGTGGATGGAGTTGGGGGCCAGTGCCTCGAACCAGGTTAGGGCGGTCTTCTAAAGGGTGAGGGGGAAAAGTCGGCAGCGGACTACCTCGGCGACCCCTCGGACCGAGAGGTACGTGTTGAATCTCTGGAAATGACAGACCGGATCTGTCATTCCGTCGTAGAGAGGGCCCTTCGGCAGTTTGAAATTGGGAGGCACCTCGGTAGCCAAGAGCTCTGGCGTGAATGGGGTCTGCTCCAGGATGTTGCTAGCAAGGGGCGCCCCGTAGGGCCGAGACACCATCTGCTGCATTTCCTTCCGCATTGCCGTCAGCCGCCGATCCAGGTCCGGGGCGGTCGAGGTGGCGACTGATTGTCCTCCGGTCTTGGCCGAGCGAAATTCTGACGAAGCATAACCTTGCTCCATTGTGCGGTCGGCGCGAGGAGCTCGGGCAGGTAACGCCGAGGGCTCGCTGTGTGTCGTAGCTGTTTCGTCGGGGGAAACCGGCGCAGGCGTTGGCCGGAACCTTGCATCTTGGACTGGATAGAGCGGGGGGAGATGCGCTTGCTGAGGAGGCTGTCCCAGCAATCCCATGCGCTGGGCGATGGCGGATACTATCTCCTGAAGAGGCGTGAGGGACGTGACGGCAGCAGCTAGCGTTGCCACTTGTTGCTGGAGTACTCCCACCCGATCTTCTGCAGCGAGGGACCCAGGTATGACAGGCAGAGCTACGCTCGGCGGAGCAGAAGGGGCGCCTTCGGAGGGCAGCAGTTGTGCCGAGGCTTCCCGTGTCTCTGCCTCGCTCTGTCCGGATCGTCGGGTTACAGGTCGCTGAGACATGACTTGTTTGTTCGATTCCCACAGATGGCGCCACGTGATGTAGCCGATGTAAGGAATCGCCAAGAACGCAACGGAAATAAAATGATTCCATTGTATCGGTTGCTGGGGTTGTAAAACGGACATTAAAACTAAGCGGGAAGAACAATTCTTCACCTTTGCGGGGTTTCGAATCTCCCGTGGATGATGCCGACTCGTTAATCGCGCACGCGCACGATCTCTGGAGGTATCCACACGAGTTCCCACAGCAGACGTGATTTCCTCCTCGACTTGAGTGCTGCGACCAGATCTCAGATCCACCATGGGCGGAGAGAGACAGATGCACTCCGAGAAGAAGAGAGAGAGAGGAGAGAGAGAATCTGGGGAGTAAAAATTCGTCCAACTAACTTTTTACCACTCCCCCTTGGCCCTCCTTATATAGAAATAAGGATAAGCACAACAGTTAATCCTCATGATTATCCAAGAGTTTGGCCTTGGATAATTCTCCATTAAATCTTCATGTTTATCCTGCAGCTTTTCACAAAAACCCAGATAAGCATGAAATTTAACATCTCTCACCGTCTGACGAGAACTCTTATGTGTGTGACCCTCTAGGCCCATATATCAGTCCGGTTGCAGGCCCATTAAACTTAGAACTGTTTCTTGAGTTTAATATTTATTAATTAACATTTAAACATCGCATATTAAATGATTAATTTAATAAACAAGTAAATTATCATCCGATGATTAATTCACTTGGCCTTCTGATCATGAACAGCACCAAACACTACCTCATGATCCCAGAAGATATAAGGGATATTGTTCCCTTCAATTGAACCTTTCCGTCTGCAGATACCGCACAGATATAATCCTTCACTCATTCAATGTCCCGATAACGCAAGGGTATAGTTTTATAGTCAAACCCTCTATCGCATTATCCAGATGGATTCCAGTACACAGTTAATATCTAGAAAGACATCTCTTTCATTTGACCATGGCCAGGGATTTCTGTGTACACATCCATAGGACATTCTCTCTCCAGTCTTATACCAAGAGTGAGTGATCCCTTGTTGTTCGCTCAATTACCTTCGCAAGCTTTCCACTGTATCTGAAAGACCGATTATGGTGGACTTAATGGTTAAAGTCTACGAGTCAGAGAATCAAGATACAATGGTCCACAAACAAGGTATCATTGGTGACTCAGGTCAAAGGACCAACTGTGCTACTGCAACAAATGAATTCCCTGGTTGACTAATAGGTATAATTACCATCCAGGAATTCTTATTTTGGTCTGTTCAGTGAACTCATTCTCTAATGAGCACCCACTTGTTTGTCTTAGTGTCACCACACGAGTGAATGTGAGATCATTCACCCTCATCATATGAGCAGACATAACTTGTGTCGATCTTATCGGATATTTAATGTCCATGTCAAATATCCTATGATCGAGAACTATTTAAGACAATTGCCTTAGGATATTGATCTCACTATCATGATCTCATCATGATTCAATATCCCATACATTTGTCTATGGACCTTCATTACGATAGTCGTTTGTGAGAACTATTAAATGAAGAAATAATTGCCTTTATTAATAATCTGAACTACAATGTACAATGATTGGCTTTGAGGCCACCCAACTCTAACATTCTCCCACTTGGACTATAGCCAATCACCCATGTGTCTAAGTCCCATAGACTTAAGGTGACGTTCTAAATTGTTTTGAGACAATGGCTTAGTCAAGGGATCTGCTACATTATCTTCAGATGAGACTTTCTCAACTACTATATCTCCTCGGGAGATGATCTCACGAATCAGGTGAAATCGTCTCAGAATGTGCTTTGACTTCTGATGTGATCTGGGCTCCTTCGCTTGAGCTATTGCCCCATTGTTGTCACACAATAATGGAACAGGATCTGAAATGCTTGGAACTACTCCAAGCGCCGAGATGAACTTCTTCATCCAAACCGCCTCCTTGGCCGCTTCAGCTGCAGCAATGTATTCTGCTTCGGTCGTCGAATCTGCAGTAGTTTCCTGTTTGGAACTCTTCCAACTTACTGCACCTCCATTTAACATGAACACAAATCCAGACATGGATTTGCTGTCATCCATATCCGACTGGAAACTCGAGTCAGTAAATCCTCGAAGTTCCAAGTCGTTTCCTCCATAAACGAGAAATAGATCCTTAGTCCTTCTCAAGTATCTAAGGATACATTTCACCGCTTTCCAGTGTTCCTCACCTGGATCAGCCTGATATCTACTAGTGACACTTAATGGATGTGCCACATCAAGCCTAGTACATAGCATTGTATACATGATAGATCCTATTGCCGAGGCATAAGGAACTCTATCCATGTATGCCCTCTCTTCAGGTGTCTTGGGAGACATTTCTTTAGAGAGATAAATTCCATGCCTCATAGGAACGAGGCCTCTCTTGGAATTTTCCATGCCAAACCTTTTGACTATGGTATCTATGTACATAGATTGGGATAAGCCAAGCATCCTTTTGGACCTATCTCGATAGATCTTTATTCTCAGAATATAGGATGCTTCTCCCAAATCTTTTATGGAGAAATTTTTGGATAACCAAGCCTTTACCGATGATAACATTCCTACATCATTCCCAATAAGTAGAATGTCATCAACATAAAGCACTAGAAAGGTAACTGCGCTCCCACTAACCTTTTTGTATACACAAGGTTCATCTTCATTCTTAATGAAGTCATAAGATTTGATTGCTTCATCAAATCTTAAGTTCCAAGTTCGGGATGCCTGCTTTAATCCATAGATGGATCTTTGCAGCTTGCATACCTTGCTTGAATGCTCTTTGGAAGTGAATCCTTCAGGTTGTATCATATACACCTCTTCTTGAAGGTTCCCGTTAAGGAATGCTGTTTTCACATCCATTTGCCATATTTTATAATCATAGAATGCAGCGATAGCAAGAAGTATTCTGATTGACTTAATCATGGCAACTGGAGAAAAGGTTTCGTCATAGTCAACACCTTGCCTTTGACGATATCCTTTTGCTACAAGCCTTGCCTTGTATGTGTCAATTTGTCCATCTACCCCGATCTTTCTTTTAAAGATCCATTTACTGCCAATAGGTACTATACCTTCTAGCAGATCAACCAAGCTCCAAACTTGGTTGGCATACATGGACTGAATTTCAGAATCCATTGCCTCTTGCCATTTTTCTGATTCATGACTATTTATGGCTTCAAGGTAGGTTTGAGGATCATCATCCTCATTTAAGTGCACTTTTGGTTTGCCTTCATCGATATGTCCAACATATCTTTCAGGCTGCTTAGGCACTCTACCTGATCTACGAACCTTTTATGTATCATCTTGAACAAGTTCTTGAGTCAATGGTTCAGTGGATGAACCAGTGTTGATTTGTGAGTCTAGAATTTCTTCCAGTTCTATCTTGCTCCCACTGTCTTCTTTTGAAAGATATTCTTTCTCTAAGAAGACAGCTCTTTTTGCGACAAACACCCTTTGATCGCTGGGCTGATAGAAGTAATATCCAAAACTCTCTTTTGGATATCCCACAAATCTACATTTCTCTGTCCTGGAATCCAGTTTGTCTGGATCATGTCTTTTGACATGTGCAGGACAACCCCAGACTCTAACATGCTTAAAGTCTGGTTTCTTTCTTTTCCATATCTCATATGGAGTGGAAGGTACTGACTTACTCGGAACTTTGTTCAACAGATATGCAGCAGTCAATAGTGCATATCCCCATAAAGAGGTTGGAAGTTTGGCATAACTCATCATGGATCGTACCATATCTAATAGAGTACGATTTCTCCTTTCCGATACACCATTTAACTGAGGTGTATAGGGAGGAGTCCACTGAGACAACATACCTTTATCCTTAAGATATTCTGTGAATTCTGTACTTAAGTATTCACCCCTGATGCGTATTTAAATGCCGTCGTTAAAACACAAATAACATCAATCTTAATGTCCGAATCTCAATTAAAAATAACAAAGTAGTGCATGGTTGAGACCGGGTCGATCCACAAGGAAATAGAATTCTTATTTTGAAAACTTTGATATTCTTAGCAAAATTTGTTCATTAGTGTGATTTCTAAAAACGAATTTAGAGAAAGTAATTACCAGAATTTATTAACACCTTTATAACACTAAAATACCTAAAGTTTATTAAGAAAATATCACTTAAGACATTATGGATGTGATTAAACAAAATAGATATACCTAACTAAATAATCTAAGTCTAAAAGAGAAAAACTAATATCTGCAAGAAATGATAACACAAAAACTTCATCACTATTAATGAAATAAGGAGACTTACAATGGCTTTAAAAAGATTATAAAAATAAATTATGCTTGAATGCTTAACACACTTAAAACTAAACTAATTAACACATGAATAACAATGAGGCCAGGAGGCTTCTGTGAAGGCAGCGCTGCAAACGACGTGAGGCGCGGCAAGCGAGGCACCAGGAGGCTTCTGTAAAGGCAGCGTTGCAGATGAAGTGAGGCGCGGCAGACGAGGCACCAGGCGCGGCAGACGAGGCAGGGCGGCGCGGCAAGCGAGGCACCAGTAGGCGAGGTGCACGGCCGGCGAGGTACCACGCGCGGTTGACGCGTGGCGGCGGCCGAGCGGGAGTTCCGCTCCTATGCGCACGGGCGACGAGGCGCGGCGGCGCGAACTCGCTGGCACTGCCGCGTGGCGGAGCGCTGACGCTGGCGGGCCCGGGCGCTGTTGCTGGCTGAGGCGGACGGCGACGCGTGGCTGGTGGGGCCCGAGGCAGCGAGGCTCGGCAGGCGAGGCTGACGGCGCGAGGCTGCTGGGCGGGAATCTCTGGCACGGGCGACGATGCCCCTTCACGCGAATGCTCGTGGGCCGCCGTGTGGCGTGTGGGGCCCGAGGCAGCGGCGGCTGGCTGAGCAGGGCTTCCTCGTGCGTTGCCGCGTGGGCGGCCCGTGCAGGTACGAGCTGGCGCAGAGAGGGACGGAACGGGAGAGAGAGAAAGAGAGAGCGCAGGGGGAGAAAGGGAGGAAGAGATGGAAGAGGAAAAAGACGACGAAGAAAAAAAACAAAACAGAGAGAGAGGCTTCGGTGAAGGGAGATCAGAGAGAGAGAGATAGAAACGTAGAGGGGGGGGAGAAAACAGTGGTGTAGGCGCCCGGAACGTCCCCCGCCGCGGGTGCGGGCTTCGGATGGGGTTCCTCTCCGTTCGTCTTAGCACTGTGGCGATTAAAGGGGTGTTAGAAATAAAGTGTGATCGCCAGGAGCATTACCTCTCGGTCCCTGTGCTCCGCAGGGGTGTAGAAGGTGATCGCGTTTTGTGAGAGCGGGAGACGTCGATTCCTCCTTCTCTTCCTCCGGCCGGCCAAATGAAAAGAGTCCGGTACTCTGCACGCGTGAAGGTGGTAAGGATCCCTGAAAAGGAAAGGCCAGACAAAGAAGAACCCGATTAGAACTGTAACGTGCAAAATCTATCCATATAGATGCAAGAAACTAACTAAAATAAGTGGGAAACGCACCGGATGGGTGGTGGGGAGGGAAGGTGACCATATGTTATGGCCACCCACCTCCTGTTTTTTTTTTAGAACCTCTGCGGGTGTAAGGATCACTAAGTCATCCTACGTGTATGCATGCAAATGAAGAGGAGTTGCGTGTGTGGAGAGTGAAGTGGTATTACTAATGTAATGGGATGAATAAAAAATTAAAAGAGAGAGAAGTTAGAGAGGCAAGCCGTTTCCCAAATGCAGCCTGAGCCTTCCTCCTTGGAGTATCCTTGAGTTTCTCACCAAAAGGTCCCTTCCTCTTGGAATCCTCCTTAACCCCTAAGTCCTCCAACCTCCAGCCTTTCTTCCTCCGAAGTCCTTAACCCTTGCTCGAGAGGATGTGGGGGGGTTAAATAGGCGGAGTAAAAAAAAGGGGAAAACAGGGGTCTAAATCCCCGTAAATCACCCTTCAACCAATGGGGAATGGTCAAGGGTCGGAGGTAGTGGTCGCGGCAGTCGCCGGAGTGGGGAGTGGTCGGAGTAGTGGGGAACGAGGGCGGTGAGTGGAGGAGATCGTGGGAAGACGGAGTCAAGGGAGTGGTTAAGGAGTGGACGGCCAGGTGACATGTCTTCCATTCTTGTGGTGGAAGGCGGCCTGGCTGGCCTTCGATGGAGATGGAAGGCGAGAGGTGGCCTTCGAAGGTGGTGGAAGGCAAGGGGTGGCCTTCGAAGGAGGTGGAAGGCAAGGGGGCTGGCCTTCCACGAAAAGATGGTAAAAAGTGAAAAAGGTGGCTAAAACGGTGGAAGGCGAGGTAGCTGGCCTTCGAAGGGGGTAGAAGGCGGGGGGTGGCCTTCGAAGGTGGTGGAAGGCAAGGGGGCTGGCCTTCCACGAAAAGGTGAAAAGAGGGTCAAAAGGGCGGAAGGCAAGATGGCTGGCCTTCGAAGGTGGTAGAAGGCAAGGGGTGGCCTTCGAAGGTGGTGGAAGGCAAGGGGGCTGGCCTTCCACGAAAAGGTGAAAAGGGTCGGGATTTGGTTGATGGGCCTGGCTGGTAGTGGGCTGAGATGGCTGAAATGAGGGGATTTTGGTGATGACAGGCTAATGGTGGGTTGGGTTCATGACCAAAAGGGTGGTCCAAAATCGGTGTCTACAAATGCCCCTCCGGGACACCTGTTTTGCAGTGGAATGGAATGGAATGATAAATAGGTGTTCCGGAAATCGAAACTGATTTTGGACAGCCCGAAAAGGAGTAAGCTATCCCCAGGGATGATATGCGAATGTGGCAAATGCATGAAGGCTAGCTATTTGAGTTGCAAGAGTGGTTTAAGAAAAGGAACAGAGTTCAGTACTAGAGAATCACAGTCCGTGGGACCCCCGGGTGCTGGAACCGCGAGGCCTTGGCGTACCAGAATATAGCGATCTGGCCCAAGGGGATCTCGAGCTTGAAAAGTGTAGGAGTGTGACTTGAAGAACTCTCAACACAACGGGCGCGCGGTGGCCTGGCGCATCATGGGATCGCCAAGTGAGAGACTCTCAAGCACACTCGCTGAAAAATGGAAGAGGTCTTGCAATTCGAAGGGCCAACCGATGCACATCTGCCAGAATCACAGATCAGCGATGGGTTAAGCGAAGTGATGAATGATGGTCATTGCCCCTAGGGCGAGGATGAATGCTTATGCAAATGCATGCTGGGTTGAAAAATAAAATGAATTCCTAATGCAATTCCTAATGCAAACAGGAGGAACTTATTGGCCAATCGAATAACTTGGAGAATATAGACTCCTCATTGTTTTGTTTAAAGAGGAACTCAGAGTCTATACGCCCGAAGCTATTAGCCTCCTGTGTCTTCGATGGTACTTGCTTCGGATTCCCTGCAGCTGCAAGAACACACATCAGCAATGTTCACATATTCAATAATCTCAACATCACATATTGAATTTGCAGGAAGTTAAGAAGCAAATGTTTCGTTTCGAGTCGAAGCCGTTATGGAAGATATGGCTATTCTATCGGTAGAATGCCAATCCAATATGTCTTCGACTCGAATTCCATGATGAGCCATTGACTCATTTGATGAAGGTGGTCTCCTTCTTTGTGAGGTGAGGTTACCTCCTCGAAGAGAAGGGAGAAAGGTATCTCGTCCTCTTCGTGGATGGACTTTTCCTTTAAGGTGGTAGAAGGCCAAGCGGCTTGCCTTCCACGAAAAGGTGGAAGGCCAGCTAGCTTGCCTTCCACTAAGTGGTGGAAGGCAAAGGGCACGCCGTCCACAAAAGGGGAACGAAAAGGGATGTGGATGCCTTTCCGTCTTTTGTGGAACGTGGAAAGAGTTTGAGATTATCCCGTGACAATTAAAAGGGCTAGTGTCGCGGGACCCTCTTCCAGAACTCCACTTTTCCTGTACAAAGATGGCTTCCTCTTCTACTCCTGCTACTGCCAGAGGGCCCGGAGTTCTGTCTGACGTGGATGGCCACCTGAGCAACCTGGTAGCCCATGGACAGGTACGTTAGGACTTTTATTTGCTCATCTCGCCTTTCTCTTTTCTTTGTTGATTTTTTTTTGGCTACCTTGCAGCCTCTCCCTAAATTTCCCGATGCTAGGCATACCCGCAAATATGCCTGGCTCGCAGCCCTGTTGGAGGTGATAACATTGAGCATGAGAGTGTACATGCACCGATGGAATTTAACACGCTCCATCGTGTTTGCGAAGTGGTTTACCGCCATCCACTGGCACTGGGAAGGATTGGGTGCGCTACTGGAGTTGTGGCATCCGGAGACCCACACCTTTGTGTTTAGGGAGTTTGAGGCAACCGTTTTGCTAGAGGAGGTGGAGACCTTCTATGGTTGGGAGGGCCGGGCTGCCGGTGATCCTTCTGGTTTGCCTTCGTGGGAAGAGACCTTCGCTGACGTTGTGCGGGATAAACGTGAAGTATGCCGTATGACCAACAGCCGAGGGATCCTTGTTGACCGCCTCGCATATTGGTTGATCCGGGAAATCAAGCGCAAGGTGGTCAAACCTGAAAGGCTGATGCGAGGTTTGTGCTTGGTTCTTGGGGGAGTCCTGTGGTTCCCCACTACAGGCTCGGTACTAGAAAAGGAATACGTGAGCGTGCTGAGTTTACTGCAGAGAGGTCACTCCCTTGCCCCGGTGATCTTGTCACACATGTACGGAGGGCTCAGCCATATGAGCATGGGGCGATCTGCTAGAGGAAGTTTGTTCACCTTGCAACTATGGATGGAAATGCATGTATCCTTCGACTTTGATGAAAGTGTAACCTCTGCCTCAAGAATATTTCAGCACAGTGCGTGGTATCCTGCACGCTCGCTTCTTGGCCCCGAGGATCAAGTCAGGTGTCTCGCGGCTCATCTCAAGACGCGGGATGACTGGCGTGATTACCTAAACTTCCTACCTGTGGAGAACTTCATATTCGTCCCAATGATCCTTCGGAACACGGAGTTTACCACGAGGGCTTCTCGCGACCGTGAGTTGTGGCTAATTGGCCCCGATGAGCTGGTTGTGTATCAGGGACATCGCTGTCATCTTCAGATCGGCAATCCCAGACAAGTACCATTCCCTGCCTTACATGATACCCTGATCGTGCCGCGACATACTGGGTATGCGAGAGAGGTTCAGGCCATAGAGCGGCTCCGGCGTGCATGGCGGCGTCACTCCAGGTTTACCAAGGCACGTTTAGCCGTAGCGGAGACTTCAGGGGAAGTCGCAAAATATGTAGGCTATTTAGCCGATATTCGTCCTGCTGTCTGTGCCTTTTTTATGGGGCGCAGAGCTTTGGAGTAATGTAGCCTTCAATTTTCAATGAATAAAATCTTATTGTCCCTGAAATTCTTTTTGCACCTGTGAGCATCTGTCTCCGAACTGCTTGATTGATTCTAGATGGGCAGGCTCCTGGAGAGCGGGCGGGCGGCCAGCACGTGGCTGTCCGTGCGGGTGGACGGCCAGCGCGTGGCCGTCCACGCGCTGGTGGACGGCGTGGCCGTCCACGCGCTGGTGGACGGCCAGCGCGTGGCCGTCCACGCACTGGCTGACGGCCAGCGCGTGGCCGTCCACCCCCGCGGACGGCCAGCACGCGGCCGCCGGTGCCTGCGGACGGCCAGCGCGTGGCCGTCCGTGTGTTGGCGGACGGCCAGCGAGTGGCCGTCCACGCCGGCGGACGGCCAGCGCGTGGCCGTCCGTGTTCTGGCGGACGGCCAGAGCATGGCCGTCCAAGGTTGCGGACGGCCAGCGCGTGGCCGTCCGTTTTGGCCACGGGAATGCGGACGGCCAACTCATGGCCGTCCACGCCATCAGACGGCCATGCCATGGCCGTCCTCTTGGGGTTTAACAGGACTTAACCCGGCCCTCTCTTCTTTCTCCTGGCTCCTCTCTTATTCTTCTTCTTCTCTTTTCGTTCCGACCTTCGAAAGAGCACGTCCATGGCAAGGATGTGGCTCCCCCGTGCTCTTAGGAGGAGGAGGGCCGGCGGCGGCGAGGAAGCGGGTCTGAGCGGCGGCGGCGGCGGCGAAGACGAAGTCATCTGCGCAGGCGACGCCGAGGACACGTACGGAGGTGAAGAAGACGCTGCCAGCGGCAGCAGCGATGGTGGCGGCGATGCCGGAGAGGAGGGAGAAGAGGAGGCGGCGGCGGAGGAGGACGAGGAAGACGAAGGCGACGGAGAGGACGGCGGCGGCGACGAGGCGCCCCCGAAGAGGAAGGTGAGCTTCTTTTGCTTTCCTTTCTGTGAAGCGCAGGGAGAACGGCCGGTGGAGGCGCCGTCCGTGCAGACGGATGGCAGACGGTCCTGCCGTCCGCCCGCGCGGACGGCGGACGGACCTGCCGTCCGCCAGCGCGAACGGCGGACGGGCCCGCCGTCCGCCGGGCTGGGTGGCAGGCCGCCCTGCCGTCCGGACAGGTGAAGATTCAATTGTATATTTTCTGATGTTGTTTGGATTTTTCCAGGGTCCTCAGAGGGTCCGAGGCCATGTTTCATGGGAGCTGGTCTGGGCCTGGTATCACGCACTGCCTGATCAGCTAATCTTCCAAGTGGATGCTTTCGGATTCGGGCCGTTGTTCCGGGTCCAACCGTTTATGGTGGATGCGCCCTTTCTAGTGGCTCTCAGGGAGCGCTGGGATGACAGATGCAGGGCCTTCGTCATGCCTTGGGGACACATGCTGCCCACACTGGAGGACGTCTCCTTCTTGACGGGCCTGCCAGTTATTGGGGATCCAGTAGTGGGCCCCGAGCTTAGGGACTACAGGCAGTTGTCCGATCGACTCCTAGGCGAGGGATATTACAGGATCCAGGGGGCACTGTCCCACATTCCTCTTGGGTACTTCGCCCGATCTGTGGGTTTGAGCCAGGTGAGGCGGATGCCGAGTGAAACCCTGGAGGCTTTTGCAGAGAGAGTGGAGACACTCCTAGACTTGGATGGTCGATCGGACGATGAGAACCTGCGGATCTTCCTCCTGTTCTTCTTTGGGAGACTGCTGTTTGCCACAGCTTCAAATAGAGTTAATCTGAAGTATCTGCCACTACTGGAGGACCTTCAGGCGGCGAAGAAGATGGCGTGGGGGGCTGCCATGCTAGGTCATCTTCTCTCCCACCTGGTGAGCTACCGCCAGGGTTCTGGCAACTTGGGTGGGTTCACCCCTTTTCTCCAGGTAATCTTCTTAGCTGTGGTTCTCCATTCCTTTTGTTGATTGGTACTGACTGTGCTAACTCTTGCAGATCTGGGGTTACACCCGCTTTCCCATTGGCCGTGGGAATGTCTCAGCGGATCGTGAGGGATGGACCCCTCTGATGGCACGGTGGGAGGTGACCCGGGATTATCGTCCAGTGGCGTACCGTGTGGAGGGCATCCGCGCTCAGCTTGATACCTTCCCTCCTCATATGGTGAGTGACTTGAAATATATTGTGCACTTGAACAAGTGACTAGGCTTAATTCTTTGTTCCATTCAGGTGGTGTGGATGCCATATGCAGAGGAGGACCTGGCCGATCATCCGTAGGTGTCCCAGAGCCTTTCTCAGTTCCGGCAGGAGGTGCCCTTGATGTGCGTGAACATTTGTGACGGCCTCTTCGTCCGGATGGCGTACCGCACATGGGGATGGCATCAGCCTCTACTCGTCTATCCAAGCTATCCTGATATGAACCGAGGTCGCCGCCGATCTTCTGCTATTGGTCAAGATTGGCGAGTAGTGAGGCAGGCTGAGATTGCCATATGGCACCGCACCGGGGATGCCCTGCAGGAGGACAAATCTCTGCGGAACAGCTTCAAGTATTTGGAGGATTATTCCCGGCGGTACTCAAACCGCATGTTTCTGGATACACGGCGGGTATGTCACTTTAACCCTTCAGTTTCTTGCGCTTAAATTCTCCCTGGACTAATCTTAGTGATATTCTTGTAACAGATGCCTGAGACTGAAGCTATCGAGATCTTAAAGAGTCAGAATGAGCTTCTGGTTCTGCAGACGAGCGATCTGCTTACCCAGATTGGAGAATTGGTAAGAAGTCTGAATTTTGAGTTAGGATGCAACATTATCCACCTTATCTTTGTGAAAACCTTTGTTACGCAGAGAGAGGCGCTAATCCGCCATGGGCTGCGAAATGATCCATGTGCGGGCTCATCATCCCAGGGGCCAGCTGCCCCAGTTGATTGTGAGACGAGATTGCAGGATGCTCTCCGCCGGGCGGAGGCCCGAGAGGCCGATTTGGCACAGCAGGTGAGACTTGTTCTGCATTTGTGTTCTAATGATTGAACATGTCTGACCCTGAATTTCTTTTGCAGCGCCAGGAATTGGAAGCTGCTTTGGCGAGGGCGCAGGAGTTGGAGAACCTCAATCAGCAGTTGAGGGATCAGGTTTTGGAGGAACGGACGATGAGGGCCAGGACGAGCGAGGGATCCCACCCGGACGTGTACTGGGAGGGTAAGATGGCTGGCCTACAGGAGGAGCTGGCGAGGTCGCAGACAGAGGTGCGGGAGCTTGATTTCAAGTACCGAACCTTATGGGACCGGGTGATGAAGAAGGGGCGAGAACGAGCCATGAGATCCGGCACTCAGAGTCCAGGAGTTCGTCCCCCCATTCCTGCCCCGTCAGCTGGCCAGGCCCCTGCTGGGAGTTCCGTCTTCAGAGATCTTGACTCTCTGTTAGCTGAGGATGCGTGGAGAGCATTACGACCCACGGGCTCATCGGGGTCTATGCGCCCAATTTCCGGACATCGTCGTGCTCGTGAGGAGGACGCCGAGAGCCAGATGAGGCACCCCTCTCGGGATAGGAGAGATGATGATGCGGAGGGAGGGGGGAAGGATTGAGAGGGTACCAACGCAGGGTATGCCCTTGTGTTATGATGATGTATGACTGCTTGCATATTTCGATATCCACATGGGCATTTCTTTGTTCCGCTTTCTGTTCGTACCTGTGATGCCTGCATGCACAACATTAGTGGAAACTGTTAGTAGTATCTGTTTTCGGCCCCTTGCCCAAAAAAGAGCAACTACCTTTTCCCTAGCCTTCGCATAGGGTCAAGGGGCCGTGTCCTACTAACCAGACAAATGGAGAAATATGAATGTGTGATGCAAATGCAAATGATATTAACAAATTAGATGTATGATAAAGCATATTTTGTTTCCGTCTACCTGGTGACTGCCCAAAGTCAGCCTAGTCACATGATAAAAAGGGAAATGCACACTCAACTTCCCAGGCATATGTAGGTGCTGAAAATGCTCGTGTGATTTATATGAAAAACTATGTTGTTTAGGGTAAATTAACCTATTAAAAAAAATGCAACTAAGGTGCTGTGATCGCCAGAAACTTTTAACTAAAAAGCTTCAAAAGAAGTTTGATCGCCTACCTGTTTAAACGCGGAAGAATGAATCCTTGGTTCCCCTCCTTCAGCCGGCTGAAGAAAGAGAGCCATTTCTTGTTCTTTCGTTCTTGCTGTTGAATGTTGAGGATCGTCCAGAAGTTCTCCTGGCTTCGTGCTTGATTTCCCTCTTTTTGATTTGTTTTAAATGGCTTTGAAACCCCTTTAGAACAGATGGGTTTTGGAAAATTGATGGTGTGGTGTGTGTTGCATGCAGTGAGTATGAGAGAATGAAACTAATGAATGAAAATGAAATTCAGATATGAAAAACTTATGCCAGTCCAGTTGGTTGAAGCTTTGAATGGATGAAGATGTGGAAAAGGGACGCCGTCTTCTGGAAATGGCAGCGCTCCGGCGTTCCGACGTGGTTGCTCCGATCTTCAAATTGCTATAACGCTGTGGCTCTCTCTCTCTTTTTCTTTTTCTTTTTTTAACTCCTTGAGATGCAAGGTATTTATAGGCTTTTTCTGCGTTCGCGATTAACATAGAAAAATCTAGGATTTATCCATCTTAATTGACAGATAAATACTGATTAATTCATCTTTATCTGTAATTATCTAAAACGCGTCCACCTTGGCTGACGCCTTTTAGATTTAATTAAGATAAGGATAAATATCCGGGAAAACTTATCTTTATCTTTATTAGCTAAAACGCGTCCACGTGTGTAGACGTCTTTTACACTAATTAAGATAAGGATAAACATCCGGAAGAGAAGTTAAAACAGCTTAGGAAACCTAAATCGCGTCGACACTCACAGACGCCTTTTAGTTAATAAATCAATTAATTAAAATTCAAATTTAAACATTAAAATAGGAATAAACTCTAAATCACGTCCACGTAAGTCGACGCCTTTTATGATTCTTCATATTTTAACTGAAATTTGAGTTAAAATCAATTCAATTGATTAACTTAAACATGTCTGTTTGACCCGACACTCAAAAATATTAATAAAAATTAATTAATGATTAATTATCAGACCATTCTGAGGCATTATTATATGATATGAAATTTACTCAAAATGACGTCAAAATTAGCGTGTCTACAGCTGCCTCACCTTGGCATCGTCTTTGCAAGGGAGTGAAATGAAATGGAATGTACTGAAAAGGTGATGCCAAGGTGTGATGAGACACGCTCTTAACATCACATGATTAGAATTTTTCTCGAAATCATCAATTAAGATAGCTCAATGAAATCAATGGAATCAATCCTGTCTGGATGAGGTAGACAAGGAAATAAAATAAAGTCGATCAACCTCCTCGGAGTGGGAAGTACCTCAGGTCGTAGACACTGTAGGTTTCATCATGGGGAGCGTTTGCCAGCCAATGTGGACGTGCTGCAGCCATGATGGATCTTAAAAGAAAACAAGAATATTGGTAAAGAGTCCAATCAAGGATAGAATCCCAATGATATCTTCAAGCGAACCTCAAAGATAATCAAGATACTCAATTCAGAATGGAATATTTCATATCATGTTTTGAATTATTTGATTAATGGTCTGAAACTTAATCAATAATTAATCCTTATCACAATGATTTCAAAGTCCTACATGATGCATGCTGGGCTAAAAGAAAAATATAAAGTCAAATAAAATATAAATTAATCAAGGATAATATTGTTAAACTGTCATTAATGAGTCAAGATACCAATTCTTGTAATTCAGTGCTAAGCCGAAGCTCGTTTATCCACGCACCGTTTCACAAAAGTGGAACCATCGTCCCCACTAATTAACAATCCAACGGCCTATCCGTGCGATTAAGAATCCTTTGGAATTATCACTGTTTTTGTTGTAGGGGAACTCAAATTCCAGTTTCATCAAAACTACAAGGTCCTTGACATACTCTAATAAATATTTATCATATAATAATGCGAATGCAAAATGATTACATGAAATAATACAAGGATAGAAATAACCGTCTTTTTAGTCACGGTCGAGACTTCTTGAATTCCACAGTGAGATCTTCTCGATATTTTCCAGCTTTATTTAGGTTTTCTTTGAATTTCCTGTAATCAAAATTGTTAATAACTCCAAACAAATATTCAATCAAAACATATAGAATTTCAAAAACGCTGAAACGCTTCGTGTCGCGCAGACGTCATTCAACGTTGAAACGCAGCAGTGCTCCTCGACATCTTTTATTTACAAAAACAGATTTCTGGCTGTTCTCTACTCGGATTCCAACTCTATCAATGTCTTGTGTCCTGTATACAACTTGAACAAACATGTTAAGTATCTGTTCAGGCTTAGCCCCTTGCCTGACCAAATAAATGGTCAATCAATCTTTTTCTTCAATAAATGGTCAAGGGGCATAGCCTTTATCAACAAAGGTAATGAGAATAATCAAACTGAAGCAAAATGCAACATACAAGCAGACAGATGCTCACTGAAAATAAAAGGAATGAAACATACTAAATGCAACAAGCAGATGCTAACTGAAATGTTTTTGTGGTTTTGAAATATTCATTTTTGTTTGGGGTTTTGAAATATATACTTTTTTTTTTTTTTTTTTTGACTTTTGACTTATGTATTTTTTTTTTTTTTTAAACATATGTATTTTTTTTGAATTTTTGATATATATGTATTTTTTTGAATTTTTGATTTTTGACATATGTATGTTTTTTTTTTACTTTTGACTTATGTATATTTTTTTTTGATTTTTGACATATCTATTTTTTTTATATTTTTGACATATGTACTTTTTTGGGTTTTTGACTAAAAGATCAGCATGGTACTTGGATCAAAAGATCATATTCATTTATTAACTTAATTTCCAAATTATTCTTTAACAACTCAACTTAAACCCATCGTGTTTGAATTTGTGTTTCCATTCGTGATCCCATTTGATGATTTGACCTTTAGTCAATGTAAGCCATTCCTTAAGTTTGGAGTACATCTCTTTAGAAAGAAAAGATGAATAAGTTTAGAAAGCCCATGAGAAGGTTCCGGAGACTTAAAAAGATGTCCCTTTCCTACCCTAATATCCGTTGGGGTTCGGTCATTTTCTTTCCGGGGTATTTATCGACCTTGCGTTCCCTTTTATTTCATTTCATGGCCTTGATGTAACGTTTGTAATGTAATGGCCTTTTGATTTGACATTTGGCTTTTGCCTTGCTTTTTCTTTTCTTCCTTTCTTTTCTATTCTTCGGGACGGATCTCCCCCTTTTTTTTATGACGGCCTCCTACTAAGATGGCGGGTATTCTTGGTAGTCTATTCTAAGCCTCGTTCCGACATCATGGGCCGAGTATAAAACAGAATTTTTGCTTTAAAAAGAATGATTTGTACTTTACACTTTTGGTCAACCTTTCGATATCCTTTAGGACTTGTCATCTCTTGTTACTCACGAATCAAACGTGTCAGTGTGTGCAGTAATGGGCTTGAAATTAAGTTATTCAGACTAATAAGGAAATTTGAGTTTATAAATTTTCTGATTCCACTGGTCTTCGTACCATACTGATCTACTCTTTAACCTAAGGGTAGTATTTCTTAAGATGTAAACCATTCCAGGGATGTTTTAGCTCTTCTCCTTCTGCATTAAGAAGACGATAAGCATTACCAGGAAAAGCGTGCGATACCACATAAGGTCCTTCCCAGTTGGGTTGGAGCTTAGAACGCGGACCACCAGGTTTTATAAAAATTCTTTTAACAACCATTTCACCGACTTTGAACTTACGTTCAATGACTTTCTTTTGATAAAAACGTGCTAATCTATTTTGATAAACTTTTGCATGATTAACAGCTGACCATCTTTTCTCGTCTAAAAGTTCCAATTGAGCAAGGAGTGCTGAACGATGTTCATCAATGGAAAATTCCTTATTCAATTGTACACCTACGAACAAATCCTACGAACAAATCCTACACAATCTTCTTCCATGGTTGGCCAATAAAATCCTTGTCTAAGGATCTTCTTTGCTAACATCTGTCCATTGACATGACCACCACAAACTCCACTATGAGCTCCTTCCATAACTTTCCAAAGCTCATCTTCGTCTAGACATCTCAGAAGAACTCCATCAAAACCTCTCTTGTACAGTGCTCCCCCAACTAGGGTGTATCGTTGAGCAACTCTCCTGATAGCTCTCTTCTCCTCAGTTGTAGCTTCTTCAGGATACGATTGATCTTCACAATATTTTGCAATTTCATAATACCATGGCTTCTGTTCATCATCCATCTCTTCTAACAGCTCCATTAACATGATTTCCCTTTTCTCAATGATATCTCCGTCTCTGACTTTCTTCAGCAATTTCTCCTTAGTTCTAAGGAATGAAGGATCTTTCACGGCGGGTGAAAGACGCCTATGAACTATGATTGATTCGGATTGTTTGCTGATTGGAAAATCAAGAGAAGATGCAAGTGAAGCTAGAGCGTCAGCTAAGATGTTCTGATTCCTAGGGACATGGACAAAGATCAATTTCGTGAAAAGCTTTGAGTAAGCAGAAGTAAGTTCTTGATAAGGCTTGAGCTTGGGATCGAGAGTTCGATACTTGGTCAGCACTTGGCGAAGAATTAGTTGGCTATCACCCACAATCCTGAGTTTAGTAGCACCATGAAAATGAGCAGCCTCGAGACCAGCAAGGAGTGCTTCGTATTCAGCTATATTGTTGGTGACTGGAAAATCAAGCTGAAAGGCTTGTGGAATGGTGATACCTTCAGGTGATAACAGAACGATGCCGATCCCTTTTCCATGAGAATTCAGAGCTCCGTCAAAATGCAGAGTCCACATATCATCTCTGATTTGATTTACGGACATCAGTTCCTCATCCGGAAATTCTGATCGGACTGGATCAAATCGAGGAAGGGGATGATGAGCGAGATGTTCTGCTATGGCATAGCCCTTGATCGCTTTCTGTTGAATATAGATGATATCGAATTGAGATAGAAAGCTTTGCCATCGTGCTAACCTATCAGTAAGAACATATTTCTCCAGAAGGAATTTGATCGGATTCATCCTAGCGATGAGATGGACTTCATGGGCCAGAAAATAATGCTTCAATTTCTGCACAACCCAGACCAATGCTGCACATGTTTTCTCCATCGCCGTATATCTCTGTTCAGCGGGGTTGAGAAGTTTAGAGAGATAGTAGGCTGCCCTCTCTTTTCCTTCTTCATCTTCTTGTGCTAGAACAGCCCCCACTGCATCATCCAGGACTGAAATATAAAGTATCAATGGTTTGCCTGGAGATGGTGGTCTCAGAACAGGAGGACTTGCTAAATAATTCTTCAATCCATCAAATGCCTCCTGACACTTATCGTCCCAATCAAATTTGACTCCCGGCTTGGTAAGCTCGTAAAACGGCTTACACCTTTGTGAGTGCTGGGAGACAAAACGGCGAATAAATTGCAACCTCCCGATTAATCCTCTCAACTCTTTCAAATTTTTGGGAGGTGGCATTTCTCTAATGGCCTTCGCATTATTATGATCGATCTCAATTCCCCGTTTACTGATGATAAATCCAAGCAATTTTCCTGAAGATACCCCGAATACACATTTCTTGGGGTTCATCTTTAACTGATATTCTCTCGATCTTTCTAATACCCTTGCCAAAACTTTGGCCTGCTCAGCCTTTGTTTTCGATTTAACCAACAAGTCATCCACGTACACTTCCAAGTCTATGTGCATCATGTCATGAAATATTGCCATCATGGCCCTTTGATAGGTGGCTCCAGCATTCTTTAATCCAAATGGCATGACAACATAACAGTATGTTCCCCAAGGTGTAGTGAATGATGTTTTCTCTTGATCTTCTTCTGCCAGCTTGATCTGATTATATCCTGAAAATCCATCCATGAATGATAACGTCTCATAACCAGCGGTGTTATCGATGAGTACATCAATATGAGGCAATGGAAAATCGTCTTTAGGACACGCCCGGTTCAAATCGCGGAAGTCAATGCAAATTCTGACATTTCCGTCCTTCTTCATAACCGGGACTATGTTAGCCACCCATTGTGGATAGAGGACAACTCTAATAAATTTAGCTTTATGCAACTTATCGACCTCTTCCTTCATCTTTAGAGCCATTTGTGGGTGGAATCGCCTTAATTTCTGCTTGACAGGGCTAGCTCCTTCCTTTAATGTCAATCTGTGTTCAACTAAAGATGAGTCTAACCCTGGCATATCCTCATAACTCCAGGCGAAAGTGTCCTTATAGTCCTTGAGTACTTGTATCATTGCCTTTTCATCCTCTATGGAAAGGTTTTTACTGACGAGGACAACCTTAGGTTCGTCTTCAGTCCTTAAATTAATTTCTTTGGTGGGCTCTTCTACGGCAGCTGAGGGTTCATCAAATCTCTTCACGCCACTGGCATATGCCTCAGCCGCGTCCTCGTCATCTTCCTCTTCAACAATGGGGTCCTTTTCATGTACTAATTCATATACCCCGTACCCATCACTAACTGAGTCATCGTCCATACAATCTTCTGGCATCTGAATTGGATTTTCTAGAAGCTGAGGGATCAAAGAGCAAGAAGAGCACTTAACAGCTAAGTCCTGGAGGTATCTATCTGGAATTTGCCTACCCTTAGGCTTCCTAGACTTCCTAAGCTGACTAACCTGACTAGACTGCCTAACTTCACTATCATAACCTAAGGAAGGCGAAGCAGGATGAAAATCCTGGGATACAAGTGGAAATACAAGAGAATCCTCCCGAGGGGAGGGGCAGAGTAAATCTAGAAGAGAATCTTGACCGAAGGACCCGCGCGATGGGGTGCAATCGGACAAGTAAGATGTTTCCTCAATGAGGATTTGGGAAGAATTTGTTGCCAAAATGGCGTTTTTTTTTTGACAATGAAAGAATTAAACATAAAGCAGGAGTGAATAAAAATGGGAGGAGAATCAGACGGAGGAAGCGGCACCAAGGCCAGAGGATTAGGGGGATCATATAGTAATATGTCCCAGATCAAATTATACAACCCCTCTAGATCGAGAGGAGGTTGTGGTATAATGTCCCGAGGGGACAGAGTAATCATGACGGGCGGAGCCCGTGAAATATCTTCAATTATGACCCGCGACCAAGTCGGGGTCAAGAGTAGTGTACGAAAAAGAGTGTGGAGCATGAAGACATGTGAAGGATATGTCCCCCTCCAGAGCAGATCTGTTGTGTAACCAGCTTCATAGGGGTCATCTGGCTCCCCTTCATCGGTTTCTTCAGATAGCAGTATCCGCTTGTCAAATATAGCACCAGGGCTTTCAATCAATTCATCAATCTGCGGCGGCCACTTAGGTTCTGCAGGATCCAGAAATAGTCTGTTCAGCGCAATATACAGGTCCCTCAGATCGAACCACATGTACCATTCACATTCAGGGTCATGGAATTTCCTCCTTTTCATAGGCCGCAGAGCCTCCAAGGATTGGTACGTAAGAAGTTCAGAACAATGTCTGGCCAAATCCCTCCCATATATATCATGGAAGTCAAAACAGGAAGTAATGACCACCGTATTGTCGTAGCTAAGTATGGGCCCTTTCACAAAGTGTGTACACAGGGTCCATGTTAGGGGATCTCGGCCTTCTTTAGATGGCGTAGACATTGCCTCCCAGATCTTTGGGCCTTCTTCGATTTCTGCTTTCTGAACCGGATCTTGCTTCAGTTTTATTGGCCTATAGCCCAGACCACTTCCAGGTGCTGCTCGATGATTTCTGACAGGAGTGGTCCTGCCTTGCAACTGCGTGCCCAGACCTTTCCCAGGCTCGTAGCCGTTCTTCATCATGATCCTCCATCCTGGGGTACTCATGCACTTCCCCCTTTTGATAGCATCTAACGGATATGGAGAAATAGTAGCGGCTTTCAGAGGATCAGCCACTGGACGGTAAACCTGTAATACCGACAGAAAAGGTTGTCGGCCAGGTAGAACAGCAGACTTAATGTTTAAGGTATGAGCAGCAGCAAGGATCGGCATGCTCGTCACTTTAATTATTCGTCCTTTGTAAGGGAATTTGAGGCATTGATGATTCGTAGAGGGAATTGCCTCGAGAGTTTTAATATAAGGACGACCTAAAATGGCATTTATGGAAGGGTCGATTTCCAAGATGTGAAATTTGACCTCTGCATGACTTACAGGGCCCAGCTCCACCTTTAAATAAACCATTCCCAGAGGGGAACGGGTAGAATTGTCATATGCTGTTACTGATATGGGGCTGGGCAGCCATTTCTCTTTGGGCACACCGCACAGCTCCAGGGTCTTCGGAGGTAGAACATTGATCGAAGTCCCTGTGTCGACCAGGCATGCATCCACGGCCTTCTTACAGATGTTGACCGTGATACTCAGAGCCATGCTTCTGGCTGCCGGCGGTGCTAGTTCCGACGTATGAAATGTTATGGAGGGCTGATCCCCCTGAGGAACTAGTAGTGCTGCAATCTTCTCTACCGGCACGTCTTCATTGACCATCACCTTTTGCAGATATTCCATTAAAGCTTCTTGGTGACTCTTGGATCTTTTGATCAGTTCGAGTATAGTGATCCGTGCCGGTGTCCGATCCAGGTGTTTCAACAAGTCATATTGAGTGCCTGGTGCACTCTCTTCATTGTGGGCTTCCTCAGTTGGCTGTGATGGGCCGTCTCTGACTGTGGACTGAGGAAAGACCTTGTTGAAAATCCTTCCACTCCGGAGCGCGTGTTCCTCAACCGTGGAGGATCCGGGTGACACTTTAAGTATCGCAGAGTTGGATGGTGCGGATGGCGTAGAGGGTTGGTAGGTAGGTGATGGCGTAGGGCTAGGTGGTGATGGCGCGGTGCGGATTAAAGGCCTAGAGGGTTGGATAGTGGATGGGTAAGTGGTTGGTGAAGTGGGGAATGGTACGCGTAATAGTGGTCTAGATGGTAAGGGCATATCCGGATAAGTGGTAGTGGTAGCGGGTGAAGTAGGAAATGGTACGCGTAATAGTGGCCTAGATGGTAGAAGGGGTGCGTTATTGGTTTGTGGGGGGTTATATGATGGAGGTGTAGTAGTGCGGGGCGTAATGGGTCTTAGGAAGGTGGGTAGTGGTAATGGGTTATTGGGTGTGGGTGAGTGATATGTGGGTGTGGGTATGGGGGTGATGGTAATAGGTTGTGGCCTTGGTATGTGGATGGTGCGGCGTGGTGGTCGCTCTGCGGTACTTTGAACGTGACCCGTTGAACAAAGAGAGGAAGAGTCCTCTACTCTCCACTGCTGCCTACGACCAGCCTCAGACTGGCTGTTCGTCAGAATGGGAGCAACCTGGTTTTGGTTCTGATGCTCCGGGAGTGGATTCTGCCCTATTCCCATGTTGGGTGGTGCTGCTGCTTGTGCCGGTGGTCTTGCTTGCTGCTGCTGCTGCTGCGGTCTCCTCGCCTTCAGGGCTGTTATGTACTTCTTCATTTCCTCCCAGTCTATGCCGCCCTGCTAGTTGAGATCATGGATATAATCTCTGAACTGAAAGCAGGTGTCAATGGTATGCTCAGGTTGCCTATGGAAGTAGCAATACCTAGACGTATCGGCATTTTGAGGCCAGACGGCCTTCTCCCTCGGCAAAACTAAGGCATTGGCTGCCATTAAAGCGCTGAAAATATCTGCCAAGGATTCTGGGAGGGCCGGGTACTCTGCCCTTTTCGGGCCTGGAGGTCTCCTCTGCTGGTTGTAGTCACCAGGAGGAGGGACGTTGTGGTACGCCGGCGGTGCACGCGGCTGGTACTGTGGCTGTTGCTATTGCTGCTGATGTGGCTGTGGATACTGCTGTTGATACTGCTGTTGCCGTTGCGGCTGTTGCTGTAATTGTTGCTGATTCGGCTGCTGGAGCCGCTGGTACTGCTGTTGGTAATGGGGGTTCTGCTGCTGCCTGTACCCCTGCTGGCTCGTCTGTGGTGGCCTCTGGTACTGCTGATTCCTCACAAACTGGGGCGAGTTATTGTTCATAGTACTGACCTGCTCGTGAGAGAGCGTGCCCTCAGTAGTTGGACCTGAGCTAGGAGAATTCGGCACTGCAGGCTTCCGAGGCGGAGGCCTGTTAGGTCTGTGAGGATCAAAGACGCTAGAGAACGTAGCTTCCTTGAAAGCATTCTGGGAGTACCGTGCCCTTTCATAGAGCTCTGCCATGTTCGTCAAGTTGTTCAAGGAGAGGACTAGCTTGAACTGGGGAGTGGCGTTAGAAATCAACATTTTCACTTGTTCGGATTCGGACAAGTGATCTTTCACTTTTTCAGCCAGGCCCCGCCACCTGTCAGCAAAACTGACAAACTCCTCGTCCGGTTTCATCTTTTCTGCAATAAGATCCGTGATAGACAAGGAGGGTGCAACTCTGTCCTGGTATCGTTGGATAAATTTGCGTGAAACGATACCGTAATCCTCTACTTCTGAGGGTTCCAGAGAAAAGAACCACTCGAGGGCTGGTCCCTCTAGGGATCTCCTGAACAAGAAAGCCAATGACCTCTTATCATTCTGCCAGAAAGAGGATTCGTACATGAACTCCTTCAGGTGCGTGAAGGGGTTACCAGTACCATTATACTTTCGATACACTGGCATTTCAGATGGTGGCAGATGGAACACTGGCAGGCTCGGTAAATTGATTTCTGGCACAGCTTTAACCCCCATCATTTTCTGAAGATTGTTGAACTGTTCATCCATGCGCTCCATCTTGGCCAGCAACGTCTGCGTGGTTAGATCTGCCTGGGGAGGAGGAGGAGGAGGAGGAAGAACCTGATAGGCCTGCTGCCTAGAGTACGTCGGACAAGGAGGATAATAAGGATGAGGTCCGGCAGAGCTTCCGCCATGCCCGAGGGCATTTTGATAGATGGGCGTCTTGGTCTAGCCGGTTGCCTGGATGACGAAAGTTGTGGCCCAGTTGGCCGAGAAGTAAGATGAAGGCTTTCCATGGCCTGTTGGATATAAGGAAGAGGAGGAGGAGGTTGTTGAGGAACAACGGGGGGAGCCACAGGGTTCGGCTCAGCAGGCTGTATGGGTGCCTTCCCCTTCAAAATGGACTGGATCGCCTCGAACTGCTGAGGGTCCAGTCGGGAGGCAAGAACTCCCAGAGCATTGACAAGATCCATAGGATCGGAGGGTGAGGGATCATTCTGATTCATGTCCCCCTCAAAGTCAGGATTAGGAATCGCATATTCATGCGGAGGAAGATCATGATATTGATCGTGTGGGTTAAAAAGAGGAGTTCGGACATTCCTGTCATGTCGAACTGGAATGGGGACAGAATTACGAGAGGCATCAGCATCTCTCCCGTTCTCGTAGTTGAAATCTGAATTGCGAGGGGCATTAGCATCTCCCTCGTAGTTGATAATGGCGTCTTGGGCCATACTCAAATCTCTGCCTGATCGCAGCAACATTATATTAGATTCTCTTTTCAAAGATTTAATCACACAAGTTGTGCAGAGATTAATCAAACAAGTGGATGCTTAACGTGATTTCAGGATTCCTTGTTGAGTTATTTGAATTGGATTAAACCACAATTTCGCTCAGGGAAGGATCCTAGTTTCAGTTTGATTTCCACCGTTATTCTCTAGGGTTCTCTTTCACAATGCTTTCGGAATCTAGCCGGGACTTCAATTGGTACAACCAGTCCGATGATCAAGGAGGAATACCTTGATTTTGGGGACTTATGGAGGTCTCAACGTCAACTTCTCTAGTCTGATCAAGGGACCAACCCAATCAGAGAGAGTTGCTAACGTCGAGTAATGTGTTCATAAGAAAAGGAGGGTTTTAGCCTCAATGCGTATGCCCTGCGACCTGGATGGCCTCTAATGCTTAATAGAGTAATGGGTAGCTAGCACTCAACACAGAAATCTGGAAACTGAAAAATAATTAAGAAACTGTATGAATCGCGTCGATGATAGTCGACGCTATTCAAAACAGAACTTAATTCTTTCGCAGAGAACAGATGCAAACAGCAGAGAAAGCCTGGAAAATAACTAAAAACTGTCTGAATCGCGTCGATGATGGTCGACGCTATTCAACACAGAACTTAATTATTTCGCAGAAACAGATGTAGACGACAGAGATAATCTGGAGGCTAAAAGGCGTCCAGGTGTCCGGACGCGGTTTTGAAACGCGTCGCCGTTCCTGGACGCTTTTCAGTTCGCAGAAACAGATTTTCAGAAGGATTTTCTGGGTTGAATCCTCCTTAAACAGGGTAAAATGCAGTAAACAATCGACTCATGCAAAGATTTTTAGTTTCAGATTTTAAACAGGATGATTTACTAACTAAACAACTAAAAAATCACGCAATCACACAGCATTTTATCACAAAAAACAGCTTTTTGAATTAATCAAAGGGGAGGCAAGATCTTGCCACTGGGGTGTGCACGTGGTGCACGAGGGAAATTAAGCAAACTAAACACTCACCAATTGGTGAGGACGCGTCGAAAGACACAAATGGTGCACCGTGGGTGCCCGGTATGATAATAACAAGAACAAAAGAAATTAAAAGACGGCGAGACCAAGTCCCACCGTGATCGCCAAAAAGAGCTGTAGGTGCTGAAAATGCTCGTGTGATTTATATGAAAAACTATGTTGTTTAGGGTAAATTAACCTATTAAAAAAAATGCAACTAAGGTGCTGTGATCGCCAGAAACTTTTAACTAAAAAGCTTCAAAAGAAGTTTGATCGCCTACCTGTTTAAACGCGGAAGAATGAATCCTTGGTTCCCCTCCTTCAGCCGGCTGAAGAAAGAGAGCCCTTTCTTGTTCTTTCGTTCTTGCTGTTGAATGTTGAGGATCGTCCAGAAGTTCTCCTGGCTTCGTGCTTGATTTCCCTCTTTTTGATTTGTTTTAAATGGCTTTGAAACCCCTTTAGAACAGATGGGTTTTGGAAAATTGATGGTGTGGTGTGTGTTGCATGCAGTGAGTATGAGAGAATGAAACTAATGAATGAAAATGAAATTCAGATATGAAAAACTTATGCCCAGTCCAGTTGGTTGAAGCTTTGAATGGATGAAGATCTGGAAAAGGGACGCCGTCTTCTGGAAATGGCAGCGCTCCGGCGTTCCGACGTGGTTGCTCCGATCTTCAAATTGCTATAACGCTGTGGCTCTCTCTCTCTTTTTCTTTTCTTTTTTTTAACTCCTTGAGATGCAAGGTATTTATAGGCTTTTTCTGCGTTCGCGATTAACATAGAAAAATCTAGGATTTATCCATCTTAATTGACAGATAAATACTGATTAATTCATCTTTATCTGTAATTATCTAAAACGCGTCCACCTTGGCTGACGCCTTTTAGATTTAATTAAGATAAGGATAAATATCCGGAAAAACTTATCTTTATCTTTATTAGTTAAAACGCGTCCACGTGTGTAGACGTCTTTTACACTAATTAAGATAAGAATAAACATCCGGAAGAGAAGTTAAAACAGCTTAGGAAACCTAAATCGCGTCGACACTCACAGACGCCTTTTAGTTAATAAATCAATTAATTAAAATTCAAATTTAAACATTAAAATAAGAATAAACTCTAAATCACGTCCACGTAAGTCGACGCCTTTTATGATTCTTCATATTTTAACTGAAATTTGAGTTAAAATCAATTCAATTGATTAACTTAAACATGTCTGTTTGACCCGACACTCAAAAATATTAATAAAAATTAATTAATGATTAATTATCAGACCATTCTGAGGCATTATTATATGATATGAAATTTACTCAAAATGACGTCAAAATTAGCGTGTCTACAGCATCCTAAGCTTGCATCTAGATTGATTTGGGCCTCTAGGCTCCTCGAACTAACCTTGACCGGTTAAGACTCATACTGATGACAATACCGTCATGCCATGCTTAGGCTCCCAGCTGCTTCCGACCACCAAGTTTGCCCAAAAAGTTTTCGAGGTAAATGATCTGCCCGACCCGGGTCTCTTTCCTCACAATCTAGAAGGTATATGGTGGAACACCTTGGAACCCTAACGGTCAATCGCGCGACGCTGACCCGGAATCAGACGCCGTCGCACCGATTGGTGACGCGCATGCATTGACCTAAGCCCGAAGTTTTCGAGAGTACACATTGAGATTATGGTTAAGAAATTAGTTCACCAGAAACATTGACATTACTCTTCACCCATTTTGGACTCCTGTGATCATGTGAGCATGTGACGATTTTTGAAAACGAACCATTTTAAAATGATGTTCAGTCTTTAGATAGCTATCTCGCGCTGAACCTTGGGGGAGAAAAAGTGAAGAAATTGTGGAGACAAACTTCACAGGAGGATCGACAAAACCGTTAAAAGGGGGAGCTGTGACAAAACGGACCCCTTTTGACCTCTTAGATGCCCCTATTTTGACTTTTCAGGCCTTTGGTAAATTTCATGGCCAGGCACGGTCACGACCAGGCTTTTTTCATGATTGCTTGAACCCATTTTCCTTTTTTTTGTATTTGACATTTTTGGGGTTATTTGGTATTCCGCCTGCGGGGACACTGCCCTCTTCACGTGCTCTGGTCCTTTACATTTCATTTCTGGGCCCTTCTTTTGTTGAGGGGTTACATCTATCGGGTTTTTGAGGAACCGCAGTTTGCTGAGCTCGACCGTTTAAGGGCGTCAACTGTCCTGATCGGTCGAGAGACGAAGAGCAAAGGTTGCATTTGACAGTGCACTAAAGACTTGGAACTCATTTTAAACAGGTTCTCTTTGAAAAACGTGCAGGTGTGTGCATCTCATGATGAGCATAGGGATCCGTATGAAAGTAAAGTAGACATGTCCAAGGTTCTGGTGGACCAAAACCTTAGCCAAACCTTAATGTTAACCCGACCTATCATGCAACTAGACCTAGACAGGGGGTTACATGGCAGTCACCAGATAGTTGGATTTTTGTGTTTTTTGATTTTTTTTTGTCATTTTTCATAGGAGTATGTACATATTCACAAATATTTTTGATGGATATTTGATTTTTTTTGAGATTTTTTATTTTTGATTTTTGATTTTTTTTTTTTTTTTTTTTGGGTGTTTTCATGGATAAAACTTCTTCAAATATACCCCGTTCCATGGGTGGGGCAATTCCTCTCCTTTCTCATTGATTAAGCGGTAAGCGTTACCTGAGTATGCCTCCTTGATTACAAATGGACCTTCCCAGTTTTCTTGCAATTTGCTCCTGGGACCAGGAATTTTGATCATTTTTCTTTTAAGAACCATTTCCCCAATTCCAAACTTTCTTTCAAGAACCTTTTTTGCATAGAATCTTGCAATCCTATTTCTGTAAACCTGGGCGTGATTTGCCGCTATCATCCTTTTTTCGTCTAACAGTTCCAGTTGGGTTAACATGGCGTTACGACGCTCAGCGTCACTAATTCCATTGTCCAACTGCACTCTTAGAGAAGGGAAGAGAATCTCATATGGGAGTACCGCATCCGTTCCGAATGTGAGTGAATAAGGTGTTTGTCCAGTAGGGGTTCGGACGGAAGTACGGTACGCCCAAAGAGCTTCTACTAGGCGATCAGGCCAGTCTGAATAATTATGTGATCTGCAAGTTCTTTTAATGATTCGAATGAGGGTTTTATTAGTGGCTTCAGCCTGACCATTTCCTTGTGGGTAGTAAGGCGAAGAATGATGCCATACTTACTGCACATGTCCTGGAGCTCTTGGGAGATAAATTGGGGTCCATTGTCGGTGATGAGGTCGCGCGGTGTCCCGAACCTGGCAAGGATGTTGCGCTTGATGAACTTCACCACCGTGGATGCTTTGATTTCTGCAAATGCTTCCGCTTCGGCCCATTTAGTGAAATATTCAGTGGCAGTAAGGATAAATGATTTCCTTTTTGTTTCACCTGATCGATCCTCCAGAGGTCCTATAACGTCGAATGCCCACATGGCGAAGGGCCACGGGGAAACGACGGATTTGAGAGATGAAGAAGGTGCATGAGCCTTGTTAGCATGTAACTGGCATTTTAGGCACCTTTGAACGAATATGGAACAATCGGCCTCCATTGAAGGCCAATAATAGGACATGAGGAGTTTTTGGGCTAAGGCACGACCATAGACGTGACCGCCGCAATCACTGGCATGGGCTGCCTCTATGACATGATGAATTTCGGTATCATCTAGACACCGAAGAAGTACTCCGCTAAAGGATCTCCTGAAAAGGCGGCCGCCTAAGATAAGGTATCGCTGAGATGCACGACGGATAGCCTTACGATCAGAGGATGAGGCATAAGATGGGAATGACCCATCGCGGAGATAGTTCATGATATCAAAATACCACGGATTCCCATCATCCCAATCAGGGGCGAGTTCATCCGTGATAGCGGAGATATGCTCGGATGGACAGAGGAATTGCTGGAACCAAGGGTCCCGGGGGGAAGGCAAATCTTGCTTGTGCAGGGTGATGGTGGCTGAGCCTTTGGTGGCAGGAATCTCTAAAGCTGAAGATAGGGAGGCCAGGGCATCTGCTAGGATATTCTGAGACCTAGGCACATGCACGTAGGTGATCTTCCTGAAGCGCCTAGTAAGTGACTTCACCAACTCCTGATATGGCTTCAGTTTTGAATCCCGGGTTTGGTATTTGCCCACGGTTTGGCGGAGGATTAGTTGAGAGTCTCCAATTATCCTCAATTCTAAGACATTAAGAACCAGCGCCAATTTTAAGCCAGCTAGGAGAGCCTCATATTCAGCAACATTATTGGTTACTGTGAAAGAGAGTTGGCAAGCATGCGGAATACTTACCCCTTCTGGAGATACGAGGACCACTCCTATCCCACTACCCTGAGAATTAAGTGCCCCGTCGAAATGAAGGACCCAGGATGGAGTATTATCCACTATTGATCCCAACTCCTCATCCGGGAATTCTTCGTCGACAGGTGAAAATGTGGGCAATGGGTGATGGGCTAGGTGCTCGGCAATTGCTTGCCCTTTTACAGCCTTCTGATTCACGTAGGTGATGTCAAATTGATTCAAGAAGGTCTGCCATCGCACCAGCCTATCTGTTACAACTGGCCGCTCTAGCAGATATTTGATCGGGTCCATTCTTGCTAGAAGTTTGACCTCGTGGGCGAGGAAGTAGTGTTTCAATTTCTGCACTACCCAGACGACGGCCTCACATGTCCTTTCCATGGCAGTGTATCGCTTTTCGGCATCATTGAAAAGCTTGGACAAATAGTACACTGCTCTTTCCTTTTTCTCGTCGTCTAATTGAGCCAATACTGCACCAGCTGATTCTTCAGTAGTGGAGACATATAGCAGTAGAGGCCGTCCCGGGATAGGAGCCATAAGGACTGGAGGGTTGAGGAGGTAACTCTTCAATTCATCGAAGGCCTTATGACACTTATCACTCCAAATGAACTTTGCCCCTCCTTTTAATAAATCGTAAAAGGGTTTGCATCTCACAGAGTGTTGAGATATGAACCGTCTGATGAATTGCAAACGGCCAATGAGACCCTTTACATCCCTGACATTCTTAGGCGGGGGCATTTCCACTATTGCCTTCACTTTGTCTGGATCGACCTCAATCCCTCTTCTACTCACCATGAATCCCAGCAATTTCCCTGAAGAAACACCAAATACGCACTTCTTTGGGTTCATTTTTAACTGGTGCTCCTTCGATCTCTGCATTACAGCCCTAAGGATTTGAGCGTGCTCCTTCCTAGTTTTGGATTTCACCAAGATATCATCTACATAGACCTCCATATCAATGTGAATCATGTCATGAAAGATTGCCATCATAGCCCTTTGGTAGGTGGCTCCAGCATTCTTAAGTCCAAATGGCATGACCATGTAGCAATAAGTTCCCCATAGAGTTATGAAGGATGTTTTCTCCTGATCTTCCTCAGCTAGTCTGATCTGATTATACCCTGAAAACCCATCCATGAAGGATAACATCTCAAATCCAGCCGTGTTATCAACCAGCAAATCTATATGAGGTAGTGGGAAATCATCCTTTGGGCAAGCTTGATTGAGGTTGCGAAAGTCTATGCAAACTCTAACCTTTCCGTCCTTTTTTGCCACATGGACGATATTAGCTACCCACTTAGGGTAGAGTACTACCCGGATGAACTTGGCCTTGTGTAGTTTGTCAACCTCTTCTTTTACTTTAAGTGCTAATTCCGGTTGTAGCCGTCTCAACTTTTGTTTCACGGGTTTGGCGTCGGGTTTGAGGATTAGCCGATGTTCTACCAGTTCTGTGTTTAATCCAGGCATGTCCTCGTACGACCAAGCAAACCCATCACGGTGCTCTTGGAGCACGGCTATTATGGACCCTTCTTCTTCTGGACTCAAGCGGGCACTAATTAGCACTATCTTCGGATCCTCCTTCGTTCCGAGGTTGACTTCTTCAGTGGGTTCGTCGATAGCTGATGAAGGTTCATCAAACCGTCTCGCCCCACTCACAAGTGGTTCGACCAAGTCATCCACCTCTTCCTCTTCACTAAGCTCGAACACACCTAAACCATCACTGCAAGACTCTTTTTTCATTACCTCCAGTGGTTCGGAGATGACCCCAGTCTGAAGATACTTATCCAATTTTTTCAAATCTTTGCACCTATTTGCTAACTCCTGAACTAAGAACAAAGGAACTTGCCTAGTCCTATAATTTATTGACAAGGAGGAAGCTAACCTAATTCCTAAACTACTATGTACATGGTTTGGAGAACAGGTCAATTCTGTCCTGGATGGGACAAGGGTAGACCCTTGGGACAAAGATTCCATGACGGCAGGGCTCCCCCACCGCATAGGCTCCTCGAAAGTAATTTCCCCTCCAGCGGGATAGGAATTGGACTTTTTTTTTCGTGACCGAACACATGTAGCATGGAACACTCCGAAGAGCTAGCGTTGGTCGGAGCTGAGAGCATCGGGACGGTAGGCGGGTGGGACAAGAAAGGAATGAACGTAGCTGGGGCTGGTTCATCCCGGGCCAAGAGAAGCCCTACCGTCGGTCTGGCTGATTCACAGAACAAGGAGGATAAGCCAAAGTCCTCCTCTTGATGATCTTCATAACACTCTCGCACCTCTTCTTCTATCTTGGGTAATTCCTGCATCTTCTTTATGAAATGATTCATGAGGGACCATCCCTTTGTTTCTTTTGGTGGTTCAACAAACTTATATCCCAGGCCACACCCCCCAATGACAGGGTTCTCTGAGATGGGGTCACGGATTCCTTGTTCTTCTTTTCCTAACCCAGAGCCTGAGCTATATCCCATCTTACTCATGAGCTGCCAACCTATACCCGACCTAGGCCTCAGGTGGGAATTCACTGATGAGAGGACAGGCTCTTTGCCTTTCCTGGAAGTTATCATGGATGGGATTTGCTCTACTGTCACCGAGTCCAATGACTCGATGTAGGGAGTGCTTTTGACCTTCACAATCTTCCCGTTGTACGGGAACTTATAGCACTGGTGGTTGGTAGATGGGACTCCTAAGGTTTGGTCCATCCATGGCCTCCCTAAAATGGCATTGTAGATTGGCTTAACGTCCAGAATGTAGAATTCCGAGGTCATGGACACCGGGCCGATTTCTAGTTGGAGGAAGATCTTCCCGTCTGCTGGTCTCTGGGAATTGTCATAAGCTGAGACCATCATAGAGGTCGACTCAACCTTCTCTGGGTCTATCCCTATCCTTTTGAGGGTCTTAAGGGGACAAACATTGATGGAGGCACCGGTATCCAATAGAGTGGAATCTATTGAATGACCATTAAGGATGGCGGTTAAGCATAGAGGGAGAGATCGGCACTCAGGAGGAGCTAGATCCTTTTCGGGGAAAGAGATCATAGGAGTCTGAGTAACTGAGAGTATGGCATTAGTGACCCCGCCACTAGGAAGATCTTCATTAACTGTGATCTGTTGTAAGAAATTGAACAACGTCTCCCTATGTGTGGGAGATCTGCGGATAAGCTCAAGGATGGAGATCTTAGCGGGGGTTTTCTCTAGATGCTGAAGTATGTCATACTCAGACTGGGTGTTCCCTTTGGCAGGGAATGAGCTATCTTGAGAATCCAGAGGCTGGCTCGGGGGAATGATGCGATTCCTGAGCGTTACCCCTACTGTGATTGGGTCTGTTTCCAATGGTGACCTAATGGGATTGAAGCTGATCATCGAATCATGGTTCTTGTTTGGACAAAAGACAGATAAGGTGGGTCCCTCGGCTGTGATTGGAGGAATCTGCACGAGGGAGACCGGCTTGAGGGTTGCCGATCGCTCTTTGGGTCGGATTAGAACCAAAGGCTCATTAGGAGAAAGCGTGGAGACCTCTGGGGTAGTCCCTTTAGTTTCACACAACCAAGTGGGGTCTTGGTGTTTTATCCCGGACCCTTCATACTCCCAATATTGTTCCCTGCGAACTGTCACGGGCTCCAAGTCATTGATCAGTGTGTTGATCTTCCCTTGAGAGCCGGAGAGGTCTTGACCTGCCTGATGGGAGGGTAACAGGTCCTTCACGATCCCTAGTTCTTTCTTAGCCTTTAGAGCCTCAATGGCTTTTCTCATGTCTTCCCAATTTATCCTCCCTTCATCATTCAAGTCATACACCCAGTCCCTGAAGGTGAAGCAATTATATATGGTGTGTCCCGTGATCCTATGGTAAGGGCAATACCTGGAGGTGTCCGTATTGCGCGGGACACCTTCCTTCGGAGGCGGAAGTTGAATAGCATTGCAGGCCATCAAAGCATAAAAAATATCTGCCAGTGATTCCGGCAGAGGTGGGTATGAGGCCCGCTTAGCCATAGGACGACTGTAGTTAGTCGGGGGAGGGACGGCTGAGTATTGCTTCTGACTGGGCTGAGTATCAGACTTAGAATGAGAATTGGTAACCCTGGTCGGTGGTGCTAGCATGCTGACCCATTCATTGATAGTAACTCCTTCTGTGGTAGGAGCTGATGTGGTTTTCTTATTCCTGCTTCTATTTTCAAAGAATGAGGGCAGAGTGGAGTCTCGAATTTGGGACTGAACTACCCTAGCCCTATTGTATAGCTGCGCGAACGTCTGAAGTTCACTGAGCATAAGGATTGCTCGAAGCTGGGGAGTAGCATTGTTAACAAGCATGGTGACTGCTTGTGCTTCAGGAATGACGACCTCCGCTCTAGAAGCCATGGCTCTCCACCTGTTAGCGAAATGAGTGAAGTCTTCGTCAGACTTCATTTTTTCCATTACTAGATCGAACAAGGTGGGGGGCAAGGCTGCCATGTGGTTGAAGTGGGTAATAAACCTTTCAGAAACCATATCAAAGTTGATCAGGTCAGTAGCTGGTAGAGAAGAGAACCACCTTAAGGCCTCTCCCTCGAGGGACTTTTGGAAAAGGTGGACCAGGAGGACTCTATCGAAGAGCCACTGATGGGAATCCATGAGAAACCCAGACAAGTGATGATGGGGGTCAGTGGTACCATCGTATTTTCTGTACTTAGGTACCTTAAACCCTTGTGGAAAATAAGCTGGGGGGAGCTTGCAGTAGCTCGAGAGAGAATATGGCTGCCTGAGGTTGAGGTTCTCGGCCATGAGTCGCCGTACACAATTCTCGACCTCATTTTTATAAACGAACTCCTCCTGCTTGGGAGGTGTAACCTGATTGATGGGATTAAAAGGGGTCGTATGAGTGGACATGGCTTGACTCGGCTGGGGTCGGCTTGAAGATCCTTGGAATTGGGTTTTCCGAGGAGTGGCATCCTGAATCTTGCCACGGGAAACCAACTGGATGAGTTGATCCGGAGTATAGCGTGATAGGACGGCAATGAGTTCCGGATCTTCTCCGGGGTTTTGGAATGTCCTACTGGAGATCACCGGCTCATCCTCTCCTTGCGAAGTAGAAGATTCGTCGGAATCCTTCCTTTGAGGGCCTTCTCTGGATGCTTGGAGCATCCCTATGAAGGTCTGCTGTGGATCCTCTTCAATCTCAAACAACGGGTTGTGACTCACATTATCACCGAACTGGTCCATATCATCATATACAGCATTGACATACATTCGGTTCATTATGAAGTACAGACCCTAACTGATTTTGGGTTTCACTTGAAATGTTTGCCAATGTTTTATGGAAGTTGGTTTCTAACAAAACATGTTTAACCCTTATCGACCCTTCATTTTTTTTCAAAATTTGTTGCACTGGGATTCAATTAAGTATCTTCAAACTTGAGACAATTCACTGATTTCTCACACAAACCCAAAGGTTCCTATAGGGTGGTTTCGGGTACAACCTGCTCGGCGGCCAAGTGGGAACCCCTGGCTCGCGGAGACTGACGGAGGTTCCCAACAGAATAAGACTAGTCGCACCCGAGTGGGAATCCTCAGGTGGAGAGTCAGATCCTGCGGGAGAGGTGACTAAAGGTGTGATGCCGGCTCTTCCTTAAAACCCCCGCGGAGAACACCCAAAAAACCCAGACAGTTAATCAAACAGGAAGTCAGAGCATTCAACAATTCAACAAAGCAAGCAGCAGCAAAATACACATGAGCAGAAATAACAGAAAAGAAAAGGAAACCGACGGGATGTCGGCGGCTAAGGGCTAGCCGTCAAAAGGCACAGACGGCCAGATGGCAGCCGTCCGAGAGGCAGTCGACGGCCAGGGTATGGCCGTCCAGTGAGTTGGACGGCCAGGCTCTGGCCGTCAGCTGGAGCTTTAGACGGCCAAACGGCGGCCGTCCAAGGATCTCGACGGCAGGGGTCCGGCCGTCCAGAGGGATCCGCTCAAGAGATCCGACGGCCACAGTCTGGCCGTCCAGCAGGTCCAGCGGCCAGGTGACGGCCGTCCAAGGGGTTAGACGGCCGGGGTCTAGCCGTCCAATGATTATTGAGTTTAGGATCCTTACCTTCTTTTCCTTTGAATGCGATGCGTGCAACGGGCTACAGAGCGTCCCACCGTGATCGCCAAAGGGCTGTAGGCGCCCGGAACGTCCCCCGCCGCGGGTGCGGGTTTCGGATGGGGTTCCTCTCCGTTCGTCTTAGCACTGTCGCTTTTCGGTTTTCGCCCCGACTTAAAACTTTTTTTAGGATTTGGTCTTATTTTGCTGTGAAGGACTTTAACACGATTGTTTTGTGCTTTGAGAGTGCGTACTTTTTGCCACTCTCTTTATTTCTGTCTGAGGGGAGGTGCATACTTTTTGCCACCGTCCTTCCTTTGACTCTTTTGAAGCATATTTTTGATTTTTACGCTTCTGATTGTCCCCCTTTCTTTTCTTTTTTCTTTTTTTTTTCCGAAGTGACCGCCTCCTTAAAGTATTAAGTGGTTTGATCTCCTATTACGAATCCTAACTTTCCATTCGTTTGACCTAAAAGTAAAAATAGAATGGGTAATTCTACACTTCGGGTAACTCAAGCAACTCTACACTTTCAGGATCTTCCACTCTTTCCAAGTTACCGTGTGTGTGTGAAAATCATCCTGTCGTGATTCATTGTAGAGAGAGGGGTTAACTCAAACTTTTACTCATCCTTTTACCTCAATTTTTGATCAAGATTCCCTAAATGAAGTGTGGTAGATATGAATTTCTGCTGGGGTGTGAAAATGAAACAATTTTTCTTTTGAAAATTTGTGTGAAAATTGAAAAAATTTCACAATTTTTGTTGATTTTATTCAATATGTATTATGATTCTCCCCCCAACTTGAATGACATTGTCCTCAATGGCATAGAAATGCACAAAAATTAATGATGAGGAGAGATACAACCTGAGATGTGACGAAGCTTTTCTCTGTTCTCCATGGTGGGTTTTTTTATGAATTTTCTAAAAGAAAAGAAAAAAAGAATAATTAGAATAGAAATGAGAAGATTGGGTTGCCTCCCAATAAGCGCTAAGTTTATTGTCTTCAGCCGGACAAAATTATGTTCATTGTGGATCACTTAGCTGTATGGATTCCAATGGACAATTTTGAAGGTTTTCAATGTAAGGTTTTAAGCGTTGCCCATTAACGGTAAATGTATGTCCATTTTTTGGATCCATGATCTTGACTGCACCATGGTTAAAAGCTTTAATTACCACGAATGGCCCATCCCATCTTGATTTCAATTTCCCAGGGAACAAACGCAACCTTGAGTTAAATAGCCAGACTTTTTGATTAGGGTGGAAAGATTTTCTCACAATATGTTTATCATGAAAAGCTTTAGTCTTGGCTTTATAGATTTTCGAGTTCTCATAGGCTTCATTTCTTATTTCCTCCAGTTCGCTCAATTGTAAGGTTCGGTGTGAGCCTGCTTTGACTAGATCAAAATTGACCTGTTTGATAGCCCAATAAGCTCTATGTTCTAATTCCACTGGGAGATGGCAGGCTTTTCCAAAGACTAGCCTATATGGTGACATGCCAATAGGAGTTTTATAAGCAGTTCGATAGGCCCACAAAGCATCATCTAACCTTTCAGACCAATCTTTTCTGTCGGGCCTAACAGATTTTTGCAAGATATTCTTGATTTCTCTATTAGATATCTCTACTTGGCCACTAGTTTGGGGATGGTAAGGGGTAGCAAGTTTATGAGTAATCCCATATCTTTTGAGCAATGCTCGAAATTGAGAATGAGTGAAGTGCGAACCCCCATCACTAATGATAGCCTTTGGCCATCCGAACCTAGAAAAGATATTCTTCTGTACAAATTTCATCACCACCTTGTGATCATTGGTTCGGGTGGCTATTGCTTCAATCCATTTAGACACATAGTCCACTGCCACCAAGATGTATTCGCATCCAAAAGATGGTGGAAAAGGGCCCATGAAATCTATTCCCCAAACATCAAAAATTTCAACCACTAAGATTGGATTTAGAGGCATCATATCTCTTTTAGTGATATTTCCAACAGCTTGACATCTTAGGCATGTTTTGCTGAACTCATAAGCATCCTTGAAGAGTGTGGGCCAATAGAAACCGCTTTGTAAAACCTTTGCTGCGGTTTTCTTTCCGGAGAAATGACCTCCACAAGCAAGGTTATGGGAAAAGTTCAAAACACTTTGTTGTTCTTCTTCAGGCACACATCTCCGGATTATTTGATCTAGACAAATTTTGAAGAGTTCAGGGTCTTCCCAAAAATAATACTTCTCTTGAGAGAAGAATTTATCTTTTTCATTTTTTGTCCATCCTTGTGGGATTTGACCAGTCACCTTAAAATTCACAATATGTGCATACCATGGTGGTGACATGTGGGAAATGGCTAAGAGGTGTTCATCAGGGAATGAATCTCTCATTGGTTCATTATCTGAAATCATGATTCGGGAGAGATGATCAGCAACCACATTCTCGGACCCCTTTTTGTCCCGAATCTCCAAATCAAATTCTTGGAGGAGTAGGATCCACCTGATTAATCTTGGTTTGGCATCTTTCTTTGTCAACAAATATTTCAATGCCGAGTGATCAGAATAAATAATCACTTTTTCCCCCAAAAGGTAAGATCGAAATTTCTCCCGAGCAAAAACAACATCTAACAATTCTTTTTCTGTGGTGGTATAGTTCATTTGAGCATCTACAAGTGTACGACTTGCATAATAAATTACCACAGGCTTTTTATTGATTCTTTGTCCCAGTACTGCCCCCATAGCATAATCAGAAGCATCGCACATTATTTCAAATGGCAAAGACCAATCAGGCGTTTGGAGAATGGGAGCTTTGATCAGAGCCTCTTTTAAAGATTTAAATGCTTCCAAGCATTTTTCATCAATCTGGAATGGGACATCTTTGGCTAAGAGAAGGGTTAATGGTCGGGCAATTTGGGAGAAATTTTGGATAAACTGGCGGTAGAAGCCGGCATGGCCCAAGAATGATCGAATTTGTTTTACCGAAGTGGGTGGAGGAAGATTGGCGATTAGGCTAACTTTAGCTTTATCCACTTCGATACCTCTTCCAGACACTATATGGCCCAAAACTATGCCCTCTTTAACCATGAAATGACTCTTTTCCCAACTTAGAACCAAATTGGTCTCTATGCATCTTCCCAGTACATTTTTCAAAGTCTCCAGACAAATTTCAAATGAATCCCCGAATATTGAAAAATCATCCATGAATACTTCAAGGAATTCTCCCACCATATCTGAAAAGATGGCCAACATGCACCTTTGGAAAGTTGATGGCGCATTGCATAGTCCAAATGGCATTCTTCGGAATGCAAATGTGCCAAATGGACATGTGAATGTGGTTTTCTCCTGATCTTCTGGGTATATAGCCACTTGATTATATCCCGAATATCCATCTAAGAAACAGAAATATTTCTGACCCGCTAGCTTTTCCAAAATCTGATCAATAAACGGGAGTGGAAAATGATCCTTCTTTGTCATTGTGTTCAATTTTCTGTAATCAATACAAACTCTCCACCCCGTGGTTAGCCTAGTGGGCATTTCTTCCCCTTTTTCATTTGTTACCACAGTTAAGCCAGACTTCTTTGGCACTACTTGGGTTGGGCTTACCCACTTGCTATCAGATATCGGGTATATGATACCCGCATCTAGCCATTTCACCACTTCCTTCTTAACCACTTCCATCATAATAGGATTCAATTTCCTTTGCATTTCTCTACTTGGTTTTGCATTATCTTCAAGATAAATATGATGCATGCATGTGGTTGGGCTTATTCCTTTCAAATCAGCTACTGACCACCCTATGGCTTCTTTATGAATTCGAAGAACTTCAATGAGTTGTTCTTCTTGGGTAGGGTTAAGATCCGTAGCTATGATCACAGGTAGAGTTTCAGATGGGCCCAAAAAGACATATTTGAGAGATTCTGGCAAAGGTTTGAGCTCTAACTGAGGAGGAACCTGGAGAGATGGAGGAGTAGGTTCTAGATTGAGTTCAGGTAAAGGCTCAACCTTATTGGGCTGCCAAGTCCTTTTATTCAAATCTGATATGGCCATTAACTCCTCTTCCTCTTCAAATTGAGCCGAAGGGGATGTTTCTACAATATTATCAATCACATCAATTGCAAAACAATCTTCCCCATCCTGCATATGGCCAGAAGCTTTGAAAATGTTGAGGGATAATTTGTGATCTCCAAATGAGATATCCATTAACCCAGATTTGCAGTTAATGATGGCATTTGCAGTGGCTAGAAAAGGTCGGCCCAATATAATTGGGCTATTTCTCAGATGTTGAACGGGCTCCATGTCAAGGATGACAAAATCAACTGGGAAGTAGCAAGTATCAATCCTGACAATGACATCTTCCACCATTCCTTTCGGTGTCCTAAGAGATCTATCGGCCAATTGTAGGATCACCGGAGTTGGTTTCAATTCTCCTATCCCAAATTTTTCATAAACTGAGGTGGGTAATAGGTTCACACTTGCTCCAAGGTCCAATAATGCCTTATCAAAGGTGGTTCCTTCAACAACACAAGAGATAAGTGGTGCTCCAGGGTCTTTCATCTTTTTAGGCAGTTGGTTGAGCAAAATGGCACTCACTTCTTCAGACAAAAAGACTTTTTTGGGATTTGCTTTAGGCTCTCTCTTATGAGTGCAAAGTTCTTTCAAAAACTTGGCATAGGCCGGCACATGTTGGATTGCATCAACCAATGGTATGTTAATGTGGACTTGTTTAAATAAGTCCATTAACTGTTCATTTTTTGCTTGGACTTGATGCTTTCTTTGTTCTTTGCCATTTTCTAAAGCTTGTGGAAAAGGGATTTTCGGTTTATAATTCTCAGGACATTCCTCTATTTTTCCTTTTCCTTGAATGATATTGGGTTGTTCATTCTCATCTTCATCTTCTTCTCCTTTTTCTTCTTCATTTTGTTCAAGATTGGGCTGACTAGATCTTTGATTTGGGTAAGGATCCGGCAAGACTTTACCACTTCTTAAGGCCAAAATTGCTTTCGCATTTTCTAACTGTGGGCCTCTTGGTGGAGTTGGGCCCATTTGAGGTTGGGCTTGAGGATTAGGTAAGATTGGTTGATGTTGGAAACCCGGAGGATAGTTTCGCGGGTTTGCAATGGGTTGACTTGGTAATGGGCCCACTTCCCTCCTCATGGTTGTATCAGCCATTTGACCCAATTGGGCTTCTAATTTTGAAATAGATTGTTGTTGAGAGATGACCAATTGTTGCAATTGTTGCTGTTGTTGTTGTTGATTCATGAGTAATTGTTGCAGCATATTGAATTTGTCATCATTTTGATTTGATGGCTGATGTTGTGGGATTTGATATGGAGGTTGAGAGAACATATTCTGGTTGTTATTGGGCTGAAAGTAAGGAACTTGAGTTTGTTGGTTTTTGTTGAAAGATTGATTTGGATAGTAATTCTGCTGATGGGCCCTGTTCTGAAAATTTTGTGCTTGTGGATTTGGAGCTTGGGCTTGTTGAGATTTCCATGAAAAATTAGGATGATTCTTCAAACCAGGGTTGTAGGTGTTAGAATATGGATCATGATTGGGCTTTGAATAACCCTGGGCTGCTTGGACTTGTTCTTGGATGAACGGTGGCAATTGGGCCGCCGTGGGACACTCACTGACATGGTGAGTTGGGCTGGCACAAAGACTACAAGCTTCTTGGTAAGATGAAGAGGATTCAGAGTAAGGTCTTGATTGTGCATGGATATTAGATCCTTGGTTATTCGAAGCTAGGACTTGGTCTAGCTTTTGGGCCATAAGATCCATTTTGCTCATTTGTTGGGCCAAAAGGTCCACCTTATCCAACTTTTGAGCCAAGGCATTGATATCCATCTTAGGTTCAAATTCTCCTCTATTTCTTATTTCATAAACTCCAGTCCGTTTGGATGTTCCCACAGATCTTTCATATGATGAAAGTGAAGCATGATTTATTGAATTTTCACTTAGCATTTCAAACAAATCATAAGCTTCTTCCTCACTTTTGCTCATGAATGCTCCTCCACAAGATGCATCTACCATTTGCCTGTATTGTGCATCTAAACCTTCAGAGAATGCTTGCACAATTTGCCATCTAGACAATCCATGATGTGGACATTTTCTCAACAATTCTTTCAATCGTTCCCAAGATTCATGAATTTGTTCTCCTGGTAATTGTAAGAATCCAGTTATAGCCCTTCTCATTGTATTAGTTCTCCCGATAGGATAGAATTTTTTTAAGAATTCTTGTTGCATTTCGGGCCAAGTCTTAATTGGCTTCCCTATCGTTCCAAGCCAATATTTGGCTTTGTCCTTAAGTGAGAAAGGGAATAGGGTAAGTCGAAGGGCATCTTCCGTGAAATCTTGAATTTTCACGGTTGAACAAATTTCAAAGAATTCATCCAAATGTTTATATGGATCTTCATTGGTATTCCCATAAAAAGATGGGAGCATTTGGATGGTGCTCGGCTTGATCTCATAATGGCTAGCATGGACATTAGGCAATTGGATACAAGATGAAGGGTTATAGTCTTGAGGAATGAAGTATTCCTTCATTTGTTTTGGCATTTGTTGATTGTTTCCAACCATTTGATGTTGAATGTTGGTTTGGTGATGTAGGTATCTCTCAATTTCTTGAATGGATTTGATAATATATGGCTTTTGAGATCTTCTACCTAGCATACACTAGACCAAGATGAGATGAGAATGGTTATTTTTGTGATTTTTATTTTTATATTTTGTTATGTTTATTTATGCAAAGACAAACAAGTTAATAACAAACCTAAGTGTGTCCTAGACTTAAAGATGAGATTTCTCACAAAATGGCTAGAATTCACTATGAATCACCCCTACAATAGATCAATCGGCCAGGTAAGAGGTGGGATAGTGGGAGGCTCCCCCTACTTTCGTAGGGACCTAATTAAATAACCACTTGTCCACTTAGGCGTTTGCCTTTGTACCCTCTAGCCTAGACACCGTTGTCCAAAGTAGAAATGAATTCAAAGCTCGGTCCAATCATAGTGTGAACCCTAGGTGCAATTGCTACTTGATTTTTTTATTGGACTTGGGACAATGCAAGATGGAGTGTTTGTGGTTTGTGGGCCAAGGAAGGGTGATGAAATCCCCACCTTATCTTGTGATGAAGATGCCCTTATATTATTTGATCAATGAGATGCACACCACAATTCAATCAAATTTGTTTTGTGCAATAATGAAATGACAATGCATGAACATGTTGTTTGCACAATATTGAAAAACTTACCTTGCCTCCCGCACTCTTCAACATGAAATCAATGGCAAAAATTTAACACTAATGCATTCCTAAATGATGCATGTCCTAAAACATGGTAGTTTTGTTTCTAATCTTGAAATGCAAAAAAAAAATTAATTTTGTTTTTCTGATTTTTTTTTATTTAATGAGGGCTATATCTATTTTAAGCAAATCTAAACATAAGAATATTAAAAAGATTGGAACAAACTCACCAAGTTGAGTTTTCCTTTTGTCTTTTTTTTTTTTTTTTTTATTCCTGCAAAAAGACAAAATGAATGTGAGTATGGATTTATACAAATGGACCCAAAATAATCAAAATTAAAATTCTAATTCCCCGGCAACGGCGCCAAAAATTGATGCGTATTTAAATGCCGTCGTTAAAACACAAATAACATCAATCTTAATGTCCGAATCTCAATTAAAAATAACAAAGTAGTGCATGGTTGAGACCGGGTCGATCCACAAGGAAATAGAATTCTTATTTTGAAAACTTTGATATTCTTAGCAAAATTTGTTCATTAGTGTGATTTCTAAAAACGAATTTAGAGAAAGTAATTACCAGAATTTATTAACACCTTTATAACACTAAAATACCTAAAGTTTATTAAGAAAATATCACTTAAGACATTATGGATGTGATTAAACAAAATAGATATACCTAACTAAATAATCTAAGTCTAAAAGAGAAAAACTAATATCTGCAAGAAATGATAACACAAAAACTTCATCACTATTAATGAAATAAGGAGACTTACAATGGCTCTAAAAAGATTATAAAAATAAATTATGCTTGAATGCTTAACACACTTAAAACTAAACTAATTAACACATGAATAACAATGAGGCCAGGAGGCTTCTGTGAAGGCAGCGCTGCAAACGACGTGAGGCGCGGCAAGCGAGGCACCAGGAGGCTTCTGTGAAGGCAGCGTTGCAGACGAAGTGAGGCGCGGCAGACGAGGCAGGGCGGCACGGCAAGCGAGGCACCAGCAGGCGAGGAGCACGGCCGGCGAGGTACCACGCGCGGCTGACGCGTGGCGGCGGCCGAGCGGGAGTTCCGCTCCTGTGCGCACGGGCGACGAGGCGCGGCGGCGCGAACTCGCTGGCACTGCCGCGTGGCGGAGCGCTGACGCTGGCGGGCCCGGGCGCTGCTGCTGGCTGAGGCGGACGGCGACGCATGGCTGGTGGGGCCCGAGGCAGCGAGGCTCGGCAGGCGAGGCTGACGGCGCGAGGCTGCTGGGCGGGAATCTCTGGCACGGGCGACGATGCCCCTTCACGCGAATGCTCGTGGGCCGCCGTGTGGCGTGTGGGGCCCGAGGCAGCGGCGGCTGGCTGAGCAGGGCTTCCTCGTGCGTTGCCGCGTGGGCGGCCCGTGCAGGTACGAGCTGGCGCAGAGAGGGACGGAACGGGAGAGAGAGAAAGAGAGAGCGCAGGGGGAGAAAGGGAGGAAGAGATGGAAGAGGAAAAAGACGACGAAGAAAAAAAACAAAACAGAGAGAGAGGCTTCGGTGAAGGGAGAACAGAGAGAGAGAGATAGAAACGTAGGGGGGGGGGAGAAAACAGTGGGAGTCAGGAAAAACTGTGAGAGAGAGATTAAAAAAATTCCTGAAAAATTGGAGTCACCCCCCTTTTGACCTTCTCCCTTAGTTTTATAGAAAAGATGGGGGGTTTGAATTTCAAAAAGATATTAAAAAAATATTTTCATTAAGTCCCCTTTGATTAGGGGATCCTCATAAAAAACATTAATTGGTGATTTGAATTTCGAATTTTTAGATGGATCCTCCTTTCTTTGAATTTCAGAATTCCCTCCTCCTTTCTCTCTTAGTTGGCATGTGGGCCCCAGTTGAAGCTAAAATACGAAAATAAAATGTTGCTTTTGCCAGGATTCGAACCCTGGTTGCTTCCTTGACGTTCGAGTGGTCCAACCACTATGCCATCTGCTTGTTCATGTCCTGTTTCACATAAAATAACAGTTAAGTTCTCATAGTCATAAATCATTCAACTGCGCATTAAATAATTGCTGAGAAAAATAGAATTGCTACCCTTATTCCATCCATGGAGTGATGAAATTTTAAAATTCAGATTCTGAATGCGCAAATGGTTTATCTTATCATTCCATGTGATTTTGTCCTTTAAATTGATAGCAAATTATGTAAATTTGATCTGTTATTTATGTAAAATCGTGGCCTTAACAACCCCCTCGATCTGATCGAAGAGTTTTAATACTCTTTCCAGTCTGGTTCTCAACTTCGTTTTTAAACTCTTTAAATTTCTCAAAGACTTCTGACTTATATTTCATTAAATATTGTAGCCATATCTTGAGAAATCATCTGTAAATGAAACAAAGTATGAGTAACCACCCATAGCATGAGTGGACATTGGACCACATACATCACTATGTATTAGTTCCAATAAGTCATTAGCTCTTTCTCCATGTCCTGAGAATGGAGCTTTGGTCATCTTTCCCATGAGACAAGCCTCACAGGTTGCAAATGATTCATAATCAAATGGATCAAGATATCCATTCTTTTGCAACCTTATGATCATGTTCTCATTTATATGACCTAGCCTACAATGCCATAGGTACGATTTATTCACATCCTTATCTAAGCGTTCAAGAGAATTATTTACCAGACAAACATCACATGAAATATCAAGTAAATATAATCCATTCAATAAATACCCGGAAGCAAACAATTTGTCTCCTTGATAAATTGAACAACCTTTATTCTCTAGCTTCATAGAATATCCTTGTCTATCTAAACATGAAATAGATATGATATTCCTAATAATGGTTGGAACATAATAACAATCTATCAGTTCCATAGAGTCTCCTGACGGCATCTGAAGTCTTGCTGTCCCCACAGCTAACGCAGCAACTTTTGCTCCATTCCCGAGCCTCAGATCCACGTCTCCGCGGTTCAATCTTCTTTTACTTGTTAACACCTGCAAGTTATTGCAGATATGAGAAACACATCCAGTATCTAATACCCAGGATGTTGATTCTCTATAAGACAAGTTAAGATCGATCATGAGAATACCTGAAGCTTCACCAAGCTTCTCCTTTGCTTTTTCTGCAAGATAAATCTTACAGTTTCTCTTCCAATGACCTTCTTTATGGCAGTGGAAACACTGACCTTTATCATTGACTTTAGCTTTGTCCTTTTGTGCTGCCGGTTTGCTTTTCACTTGCTTCTTAGGCTTACCTTTCTTAAAGGTCTGTCCAGCTTTTCTTTTCTTGTTGGTCTTACCAACAAGCATTACATTTGGCTTATCTTTCTGGATAGTGCCTTCTGCTGTCTTCAACATGTTGAGCAGCTCAGCTAGTGAAACTTCAATTTTGTTCATATTGAAGTTGATAATGAATTGTGAAAATGAATCTGGAAGGGACTGTAGGATTAAGTCAATGCTCAGGTCATTGTTCATAACAAAGCCTAGCACAGCAAGCCTCTCAATCCACTCTATCATCTTGAGCACAAGAGTTTGCACAGATGTGCCCTCGCTCATTTTGGTCATGAACAATTTCTTAGATATCTCATATCTTTCTGTTCTTGATTGTTCACCAAACAACTCTTGTAGGTGATTCAGAATGGTCTTAGGTTCCATGTTACCATGATGTCGCTGCAGTTCATTATTCATTGAACCAAGCATATAACACTGGACCTTGACAGAGTCCTCCTTCCAATTTTCATACATCATTAATTCATCTTCGTTAGCATTATCACCGGGTTGCACTGGATCTGGTTGATCAAGGACATAGGCTAGCTTTTCGCACCTGAGGACAATCTTCAGGTTGCGTAACCAGTCAATGTGATTTGGTCCCGTGAGTTTGTTTGCATCAAGTATGCAACGGAGGGGGTTAGGTGACGACATAGCGACCTACATGGAAATATATAAAATGAGCAGATAGTTCTTAAAATCAGATTTAGGACTTTTAATCTTGATTTATGCTCCCACTATTTTTCGGCGATCTGTATGACCCTCTAAGATACAGAACGGGAGATTCCGGTGATCTCCTAGTGGGGATCAGAATCCTTCGGGCAACATGCATGTGACCTTGTGGTAGCACAACAAATCACATCAAGTCCCTTAGGCAATCAACTCTTGACAGTTGCAACGATTGCAATATCCGATCGATTTAACCCCTGAATCAGAATGACCATGTGGTAGCACAACAAATTAATTTGATTCAGTTAAGTTTATCCATCATTACTTAGATGACATGAATTCATAGTGCAATCCTTGTGGTAGCACAACAAAACTACACTATTTGTCCATTCATCTTAATGACATCACATGTCGTAGACCTAGTTTAATTTCTAAATCAAACAGACCTTGTGGTAGCACAACAAATCCGTTTGAGATAAGAATTATCCTAAGATCTATAATGATGGTGAGTTACGTTGATTATTCTGAATATCTCACGTTTACAACTTAAGTTTTAAAAGAGGGTTTTGATTTTGATTTATAAAAAATCGTGCTATCAATAGTATTTCAATTTGAAGTATCAATATACTTAATAGAAATATATATATGATAGCATAGTCCACAAATATCACATATGTGCAGAAAAATTAAATGGGGATGATCATGGACTGCTTAAACTACTATGGAATCATCGGAGCCAAACGATGATCCATAATAGGATCCTAATGTGAAAACAGCAACACTGGTTCCATTTGATGCGAGTCCTCCCACCAGAGGTGTCTTCAGAAGATCCCGTCCTCTTAGCTTAATCCGATACATTTAAATATGAAATTCAGGACTCGCAGGTCCACAAATGTACATTTAAACAATTAGAAACCTTGATCTTATCAAGGGGAGTACAATCTTATAGGAAGGTAGAAAGTACACTTGGATTAAGAGAGAGGAGGACACGCAGGTCCTATTTAAAATACCAAATGAAATAAGCATCGCATCCATTCACATCATTCATCACATGAAAATACTAAGTCCATGATCATCCCACCATAAAACACATCACATGCATCACAATCATCACATAATTGATGTTTGGTATTAAATTTTATAAATATAAAATTATAATACCAATTAGTTTTCGAAATAACATTTATTTCAGCATAATCAATAATATTCAAAACATTATTGACAAATAAACTAACTAAACCATTCAGTTAATCTAAATACAAATTCAAACAATTTGAACATTAAGAGTAATCAAGTTATGCATGAAATTAGTTTAAAACAGTTTTAAACTAATTAAATTAACATGGAAATTAATTATCTAAAACAATTTTAAATAATTAACTAACACCCATTAATTATAAAGCCCTTTAATAGACTAACAGTTATTAAACACTTTAATAACCTGTAAATAATCATAAAAATAATTAATAACAATTATTAATTATTTCTATAAATTTTCTGTTTTAAAACAATTTTAAAAACTGGCTTAAAAGGGCTAAGATTGGGTTTAATGGGGTTAAACATGCATTAAAAAATTAATTTTTAATTAACCAAAAATGGGCCCAGCCCATTAGGGCCCTGGCTCGGCCAAGGTCGAACCCTGGCTCGGCCAGGGTCGCACCCTGGCTGGGCTAGGGCCGCACCCTGGCTCGGCCAGGGCGCCGCCCGGCCCCGCCCGGTCCGACCGGGTCGGGACCGGGCGGTCCATCCCTATAGGCACTGTTTCGACCCCCCCCCCCCCCCCCCCTTTCTTCTTCCAGAAAACCCTAACCGGCAAGGAGGGACTTGCAGGCGACCCCGGCTGGCGGAGCCCCAGGCGCCGGCAGGGCCGCCGGTTTCCGGCGACGGGGAGGAAATCAAGCCCCAATAACCCACAAAAAACTGATTTTTCAAGTTTAAAAACTCAAGTTCGGGCTCGATTTTTAGCACCTCCAAGGGCACTCCGGTGTCGATCTTCATGCCCAATGTGAAGTGGTGACTATCACCAAGAGATCTAGGGATTCTTCCGGCCATCCCAACGCTTGGGATGCACATACGAAGCCGCCGAAAAACCCAAATAAAAATCCGAAAAATACAGAAAAATAATCAAATCGATCGTGATCATCATATGAACACTAATCTGTCATTTTTAATCGGATTATACTCAAGAACACGTACAATACGGGTTCTTCACGCATAACGAGAAAACACACAAAACGGTGCCGTTTTACAACCGAACCAGCAAACCTGGCTCTGATACCACTGTAAGGAATCGCCAAGAATGCAGCGGAAATAAAATGATTCCATTGTATCGGTTGCTGGGGTTGTAAAACGGACATTAAAACTAAGCGGGAAAAATAGTTCTTCACCTTTACGGGGTTTCGAATCTCCCGTGGATGATGCCGACTCGTTAATCGCGCACGCGCACGATCTCTGGAGGTATCCACACGAGTTCCCGCAGCAGACGCGATTTCCTCCTCGACTTGAGTGCTGCGACCAGATCTCAGATCCACCATGCGCGGAGAGAGACAGATGCACTCCGAGAAGAAGAGAGAGAGAGGAGAGAGAGAATCTGGGAAGTAAAAATTCGTCCAACTAACTTTTTACCACTCCCCCTTGGCCCTCCTTATATAGAAATAAGGATAAGCACAACAGTTAATCCTCATGATTATCCAAGAGTTTGGCCTTGGATAATTCTCCATTAAATCTTCATGTTTATCCTGCAGCTTTTCACAAAAACCCAAATAAGCATGAAATTTAACATCTCTCACCGTCTGACGAGAACTCTTATGTGTGTGACCCTCTAGGCCCATATATCAGTCCGGTTGCAGGCCTATTAAACTTATAACTGTTTCTTGAGTTTAATATTTATTAATTAACATTTAAACATCGCATATTAAATGATTAATTTAATAAACAAGTAAATTATCATCCGATGATTAATTCACTTGGCCTTCTGATCATGAACAGCACCAAACACTACCTCATGATCCCAGAAGATATAAGGGATACTGTTCCCTTCAATTGAACCTTTCCGTCTGCAGATACCGCACAGATATAATCCTTCACTCATGCAATGTCCCGATAACGCAAGGGTATGGTTTTATAGTCAAACCCTCTATCGCATTATCCAGATGGATTCCAGTACACAGTTAATATCTAAAAAGACATCTATTTCATTTGACCATGGCCAGGGATTTCTGTGTACACATCTATAGGACATTCTCTCTCCAGTCTTATACCAAGAGTGAGTGATCCCTTGTTGTTCGCTCAATTACCTTCGCAAGCTTTCCACTGTATCTGAAAGACCGATTATAGTGGACTTAATGGTTAAAGTCTACGAGTCAGAGAATCAAGATACAATGGTTCACAAACAAGGTATCATTGGTGACTCAGGTCAAAGGACCAACTGTGCTACTGCAACAAATGAATTCCCTGGTTGACTAATAGGTATAATTACCATCCAGGAATTCTTATTTGGGTCTGTTCAGTGAACTCATTCTCTAATGAGCACCCACTTGTTTGTCTTAGTGTCACCACACGAGTGAATATGAGATCATTCACCCTCATCATATGAGCAGACATAACTTGTGTCAATCTTATCGGATATTTAATGTCCATGTCAAATATCCTATGATCGAGAACTATTTAAGACAATTGCCTTAGGATATTGATCTCACTATCATGATCTCATCATGATTCAATATCTCATATATTTGTCTATGGACCTTCATTACGATAGTCGTTTGCGAGAACTATTAAATGAAGAAATAATTGCCTTTATTAATAATCTGAACTACAATGTACAATGATTGGCTTTGAGGCCACCAAACTCTAACAGCCGAAGCTATCATGACCGGATTCTGAAGCTGGAATCCGAAGTTTTGGATCCGGAGCTGGGTCGGATCGGTGTAAGAGGCCCGACAGGGATCCGGAAGGCGACGGAGGCAGAGGCGCGGCCGAAGGTCCGAGGCCGAGAGTCGCTCGGTCGGAGGCTGGCTTGTCTCCGGAAGGCGGGGCCGAGGTTCCTTCGGCTGGCGGACGGCACGGAACCGAATCTCCCTCGGACGAGTGGCAGCCGGCGCACGGCGTCGAGACCGGGGAGAGGAGTCCGAGGTCGGCGGCCGAGACCGACTCGGGAAGGTCGGCGATGATTCGAACTGAGCCCCTGCAGGAGCGAAAGAAGAAGAAAAACCGGTCAGCAGGAGTCCCGGGCTTTGGCCCTAAGGAACCCCCTCCGACGGTCAAGTTAGCTTCTGAAGAAGATTCGATTCAGAAGGCAAAGAGTAGCTTTAATGCTATTTGGACTATAGTCCTTGTGGGTCTCGGAGACATACCTTTGGCAATAAATAGCGGTGTATTTATAGCGAAGGATAGAGGATGGTTAACGGTGACAGCCGATATAGGACTATGTTCCGGGCTTACTGGTAAACCGCCATAGTGCCTAATCCTCCACCGGAGTGGGCTGAATATGGCTGTTGGGCCGAAGGGGGTTGGGCCGCTGATGGGCCGAAGCCTGCTAGGCCGAGGGCTATTGCGCTGCTCACGGGCCGGAGGCTGGTGGGCCGCTGATGGGCCGAAGCCTGTTGGGCCGGGAGCAACTGTGCCGCTTACGGGCCGAGGGCTGTTGGGCCGCTAATGGGCCGAAGGCTTCCTGAAGGCCTTCCACTGCTACTGCTGGGCTGAACTGGGTTTGGGCTTGTTTTAATGGGCCGAATCGGATTCTGCCTCATCAGTATGTATATCCCTGACTCCCATATATTGTTATCAATTACTCCTAAAATCTTCCAAAACAGCTACGCCCCTATGTCAAAACGTCACATAATATGGCAAAAGAGTTTGCATATATAACCTTAGATTCACTAGAATTTTGTATATATATATATCTCCTAATTTCGCTGAAATTTTCCGTATGTACTCCTAATTTTATCAGAATTTATAAAGTCTTCCTATAGCATATTAGATTAGGAGTTAACAGTATTATGATGGAGTGGATAATTGCAATTTATGTGAAAATCAAGAACATACATATACATTCGGCAATTTATAAGAATATGTATGCAAAAAACTAATAATTTGAAATTAGAGATTCGATAAGGAGGGCTAGATATGATATTAAAAGTATTATATTTTTATGAGATATAAGAATAATAATTATTTTCTTAAATAGAGGTGAAAAACCTAATAAATAACGAAATGGAAGACCGTGCCTCCAACAAAGGAGTGCAATTATCTTCCTTTCCTTTTTAAGGAAGAGAGAAGATGAGTTAAGAGACGAAGAATAGACAACTACAGTACTGTACACGTTAACAAATGCATATATCACAATCAGACAATCAGATGCCATTCACTAAGGCTGTCAATGGATATCCAAGTTTCAATTATCCGTTCTGTTTTCGTTTTTATTAATGGATACGAAACTCCGTTAAAACCACCCGTTAAATTATTGAAAACGAAAATAAATCTTCGATAATTATAGGAGTCGAAAACGAAAACACTCGTTTCTACATATTTTTTTTGGTCAAGGTAATACTTCCTTTCATTACTTAAGTAGGAATTTTTACAATAAAAAAAGTCCAAAGTACAGAAAGGGGGGTCATGCAGAACAACCCCATCAAGTACAACACAATAGAAGAGTAGACCCATACCGCTTCTCACCATACCCCAACCCGTGTAGTACATAGCACAGCTGCCAAGAAACGAGATTGACAAAGTGCCACTGTAGAACAAGACGAGCAGTATTCGCCAGAGCCTATCACCAAGCACGTATGGCGAGATCGGTGGAAACAACAAACTAGAGTAGCCGATGCCGGATAGGTAACCCATAGAGAAGTCCCACTCAAAGCAGCCATTAGACTTCTCTTGGCAATGCCAGAGCAACACAAGGTGGGTGGCATCCCAATTAAGGTAAGAACGCCTTGGAAGCACCGGCTTCATATTGCATGAACAACTGCAAAATATACGAGCAGTAAGAGCAAAATGGCTCAGAGACACATGCCGGTAACAGCATGTGGGATCAGCACAGGAACACGAGCACATCTAAAAAACTTCAAGACCCCAAGTAGGGATCCACACCAACCTAGCGCGACCACGGCGGAAGCTTTGAGTCACCGGAGAGAGTCGAGGCTAGTGGATCAGTTGGAAGGGAGAAAGAACACAAGGAGCTAATAAAAGTGGCAGCACACGGACATAAAAGCTGATAAGGGGGGTGGGCGAGAGGGAGACCCCGAAGGGATCTCCCCCACCCAAACTTTCGCCTTCGAGGTGGCTCGAAAGCCGCCGACGGATAGTGAGGAAACCGCCGGAGATCGGCAAGTATTCCGCAGGGAGAGGGAATGCTCCCACTTGTTCCGCCACGACCTCCACTCATTTCTGCATCCGCTAACCCATTTCCGTTTTCAAATGATCATGTAACTTATACATTCATCCACGTACACACTCATATATATATAAAATGATTGGACGAAATCAAGAAATAACTCCTCACGTGCAAAATTATAGAAAATCTCCTTTAAGATCAAACAATTTCATCGAATTGAGTATGACTATATGGGTGATAGCATCTACTCTACCAGGAATATCAATGAACTCAATTCTTGCAATTGCTCAAGATACCCTCTTTTAGCTTCTAGGGTCTATTTTTTAGTTCAAGATCCTGTTGGAATAAAAGAATTAGTAGATCTGTTTTGCCCAAAATGAGAATGGGTTGGCGTTATGAACTTATAATCATGGAATCAACTCGATCATCAGATTATAAGTTCATTCCATATCGGATCAGACCGGAATAGGATTATATATATATATATATATATATATATTTATAATATCTAACAATGAGAATATTTGTTGACAGTTTGACAAAAAAAAGGCCATAGTAATAAGTTGGAAACTTTTTAACATTTTAATATGATTTTATGGCTAAATTTAGATTGATAGATAAAATAGATTTCAAAATTTAAAATTCATAGATTATTAATTTTTACTTATATTAAAACTTTGTAAGTTTAAAAATTTTAATTATTAGAAGAAAGTTTATCAAAAAGTGAATAGTAATAGTGATTTTAAATATCTTCTTAATATAACGACGATGATTTTACTTCAGTTTTCGTTTCCATTTCCGATTTCTAATTTAAAATCGAAAATAAATGCGGAAGCGGAAACATACTCCGTTTTCGTCTCCAATAAATCTAGTAGGAAACGGAAGGTGCCCATCTCCTGCCCCTTGACAGCCCTACCACTCACACATCCAAACCTGTTGCTATATGTAGACAAAAGACAATCCACTAATCTAAAATTAGAGGAGACGTGAAAGAAATTAAAATTAGAATAGTCTCGGTTTAGTCCAAGCGATGTTTGCTCCGGACGAAAATATCATATTAAAGTCCTCTTATAATATTTTAGGAGATCACAACTTGAACAGTAAATTGATCTATCAGATGGAAGGTGTACTTCCACTACATCACGACTACAGCAACCACAAATTCACACGCCGCATCACCAGAGTTATCTAAAAAAAAAAAAAAATGAAAATTATTGTAAAATTAGACATTTGATATGTCAATACCATGTGTTAGACGTGATATAAGTGTGACATGGACGTTTCTTTTAAAGTTTTATTTAATTTGACGTAAAATAATATAAAATATTATATTTTTATAATATACAAAATACATTTTTGCGTCAAATCAAATAATTTTGAGAAATAGATAAATACAGCCGACATCAGCTCATCGTTTTCTAGCATTGTATGGGATCGATGAAAAATCATTACAAATGTCTATTTTACTTTTTAATAAATAAGAAACTAAAATAAGATTTGACAATTGACATGTTAACTTAACCGGACAGATGGATATTCTCAGATTATTTTGGTATATTCTTTTTTATAGATATTTTTCTACTAGTTATAACATTTAGAAAATCAAAGGTACAACCATAAAACTAAATAGTAAAACATTAAAGAAAAATTTAAACTCGTGCGGTAGGAAAATCTCGTTTAAAACTCCCACGTGCGGGATCTCCCGCGTCGGCGACTGTGCTCACTCGCGTTGCCCGTGTCTAACGGCCACCTCCCATGGTAGAGCGTAAGAAAACGAAGCATCGCCCAACGGTCTCATCGACGGTGAGTACACCGGAAAAACCCAGCGCCCCGGCGGCGGAGGGCTTTTAATCTCGACCGTCCGCTGGAGACCGCAGAAAACGGGGCAACGCCGTACGGGTAACGGGAGGGTTGGGACTGGAAGGGTTCCACTGTTCCGTTTGCTGTCGCCTGCCAGGTGTAGACTACATATAAAGACTGGCGACCGCGTAGCCGCGCCCGCCCACGCTTGGCAACCCCGCTCGCTCTCCCCGCGTCGTCGGCTCGAAATCTCTACCTCTTCCCCCGCTCTCCGCTCGCCGGCGGCTTCGTCTTGGGCTGCTTCCGGCCGCTCCGTCGCGAGGGAGATCGGAGGTGTGGAGGGAAACATCGGAGAGGAGGAGCAGAAGGCGAAAGATTGGACTTCGCCCGTTCGCCGATCGTCTCTCTCTCCCGCCTTGAAGCTGCAGAGCATTAAATAGGTATAGTTATGGAACAACTGGATTTCGTAGTCGTGATTCTTTTGCCCTTTTTCTGATTTTTTTGGGTGAATTCTGCTCCGTTTTTGGTGGTTTTTCTGAATGCTTTTGGTTGTTGAGATGCGTACTCTTTTTCGCGCCTGAATTCTTCGTTCTTCTAGGGTTTCAGTTGTTGCATTCTGTGTTTAGTGAGAAGTTTTTCTGGACCTTTTGCCCCAGGAAATCTGCTATTCTGCTTTTCGGTTTTCCGATATCTGGTGGTTCTTCCACGTGTTGTGTCTTTGGATTGATGTCGACCTTTTATATGAATATTGTGCTTCCTGCATTTGCAAAAGATTATGTGGAATGCGCATAGTTTGTCTCTGGTATGGAATAATTTAGATACCAGAGGTCACAGGCCTGTTGCAAGTCACAAATCCTTGTTGTTGCAGTAAACTGGTTGGGAGAGGAGCAGAACTGTCTGCGGATGGCGGTGGCCTACAAGTTCACTGTTCCAACTCACTGCTGCGTTGGGCATAGGAGCATTCTGGGATCGCTTCCGTTATTTACGAGTTCCCAGAGTCATTTTGGATTGCAGTCATTTGGTAAACGTACAAGCGAAAGAAGGGAAGCTGCATTTAGAAAGTGTAGTAGTCTGCTGGTGTGTTGCCAGCAAGGGGTTGCCTCGGTTGTTTGGAAGGATCAGCCAGCGAATCAGAATGTTGATGGTAATGTTGCGCAGCTAAGCGTTGTGATGAAATTCGGGGGGTCCTCGGTGGCATCGGCTGACAGGATGAGGGAGGTTGCCGATCTCATTCTTAGCTTTCCTGAAGAAAGGCCGGTGATTGTTCTCTCTGCCATGGGGAAAACCACAAACAAGCTTCTGCTGGTAGGGAGTCTCTGCTCGAAGTTGGCCATTTCTGTTATTTTTCTGTTGTCGGATGGATTTTGAACCGGAATTCAGTGACTATGTTATTAGGCTGGGGAAAAGGCTGTTAGCTGCGGTGTATCTAATGTTTCAGAAATTGATGAACTAAGCTTCATAAAAGAACTGCATCTTAAGTGAGTGTTCCTATGGTTTTGTTCTTTCTAATCTGTGGGTGACCACTCTTTTTTGTATGAGGACTATTCATTTGCATGAATATTGGTGCTTTTGCTTTGTGCAGGACAGCCGATGAACTTGGAGTAGATAGATCTACTATTTCTGGTGAGTATCCGCCTTTTCTCTTTGTGTCATTCCTAAGATTCCTGCATTTAATCCGGAAATGATTAATTTGCTGCGCCAAAGGGTATAGCCAGCATAACAGTGTGACAGTATCAAAAGTACATCATCTAGATACACTTAATGTGCCTCAGCAGAAAGAGGCCCAAAAAGCAAGCCTCCAAAGGTGGTTTGAACAAACTTTCCTAACCTTTTCCTAAAGATTCTCAATGTCACCCAATTCGAAATTTTGTGCTTTGGACTTTGAAGATCCCCATATAATAGAAGCTACCAGAACTCTGCTACCTCCGATCGAGACTTGATTTAAATGTCTGCGTGCTACATAAGTCAAAGCGTAAATGATATTATAGATATAGTGACCCAATCACGAGCCAGGTAGGAAGAAAGGACTATCTATAGGAGAGGGCTACTTGTGGGATGGTGATACGTGACACCATGGTGTGAAACCATCGCTATGTTCGGGATTGGGGCAGGAATGAATTGGATTAATCCAAAAATGGAAAAAATTGTTGGATATATGTGGGATTTAGATCCATAGCTTGTGAGGCACCTTTTAGGGTCAAATCATGTAGGCTTAGCCCAAAGCGGATAATACCTCACAAATGTTATATTAAGTTGTTATAGAATGGTATTAGAGCGGGCCCCATGCCGTAAGATGTTTGGTTGGTTTGAGGACAAACCACATGGAAGCTTGTGGGCCTGTAGTGACCCAATCATGAGCCCGGTAAGAGGAAAGGGCTACCCGCGAGTTAAAGTAATGTGGAGCCACCATTATATTTGGAGGTTAAGGTAAGGATGAACCAGATTAGTCCAACATTGGAACGGAAAAAGTTATTCCGCCATATATGTGAGATTTGGATCCACAACTTGTAAAGCACGTTTTAGGGATAAAACCGTGTGGGCCTTGGTTGGTGGGCTTATAAGGACCCAGTCACAAGCCAAGCAAAAGATTATGCGTAGGAGAGGGCTACCCATGGGACGACGAAGCGTAATGCCACAGTGTGGAGCTACTATAGTGTGGAACCACCACTATGTCTAAGGCTAGGTCAAGAATGAACCGGATGTATCCAACATCGAAAAATAGATAAACTGTTGGGCCATATATGTGAAATTTGGATCCATAACTTGTGAGGCACCTTTAGAGACAAAGTCGTACATACTTGGCCCAAAGCGGATAATACCTCATAAGGGTTGGATTGGGCCGATATAATTAAGGACGCAAGAATGACAGATCCCGATCTGATTCGATCCGGATACGAAAGTTTTGCATCCGAACTAAAGTGTTTCGGTTCTTGCTCCGATCGGATCCAGTTTCGGACCCGGAGAATGTTCCTGAACCTTTCCAATCTTTCTGCATCTGCAGCGATAGAGCCCTTGCGGCGAGCAAGTTGGAAGAAGCTCTCGCATCGTCGTCGTTCCTGTCCACAGTAGCATGGCTGCTTCTTCCCACATCCCCTCGCACATAGCAACTTGGCAACAACAACGCCCATATCATGCTCGCCTGTGCGGGGATAGAAGTGTTGCCTTGGGATGATCCTAGAGTACACACAGAACACCCTATAGGCCACAACAGTGCTGACCCATAACACCCATTGCTTCCCCTATAGCTCTCCCCTCCCATCTCCAACGCCGCCCCCATGCACCTTCTTGGGTTCATCCCCATGCCGACGTACCCCTTCCTCTCTGTCACTGCCTCCGACATGAACCACATGAGTCCCACTACCTCGTTGACGGTGCCACACACAGCAACGCCGCCCAGCGCCGCGCATGCTGCTCGTCGAACACAACATGCACTACAAGTGGCAACACGAAGGTGCATACCGCCTCCAGCCACAGGACCATGCCGACATCGATGTCGGACGCGTGTGGGTCACGGTGAAAGTGCAGCCAACGACAAGGGAGCATGGATGGATTGGTCGATCCTGATGAAGCCAGGCCGATTTGGATTAGTCCTATTAAAAAATTAATTAAAATTAATAAAAAATCAGAAAAAATAAAAAAATTAGAAAAAATGTACACATATTATTCAATGAATGTATAATGAAAATGAATGCAAATCATGCACATTCATAAAAAAAATGAACATTAAAGATGAATAAATCGCTAATGATTATTGTTATGCACTAATTAAAGGAGACATATCAAGTTTTTAACATAAAATTAATGAAAAATAACTTACAAAGATCACATTTGTGATCTACATCATCCGGCTCATAAGTTTAAGCTGGCGGCCCATAATATGCCGGTATATACACTAGATACCATAGCTAAACAAGGAGCTAGTGAGGTCTTCAAATTCCCTTTGAATACCTCAAGATGTATTTGCTTGTTGGCTTGAGCTTTCTCCTAATTGTACTGGAGGGACAAAAATGTCACAGTGAATAGGTAGATGTCTAGAGTACCCCTCAGTAGTACTACTGATGTCTGAATATGATAGTGTATATGGGTGAAAAATAGGTGGATAAGAAGATCCATATTCTTAGTTGGGCCAATCATATTCTGCATGTTTCTGTTGGCCTTCATATCTCCCTTGTTGTCCTTATCTTTAGCCTTGGCTTCCTTCAGAATGACTCGGAGGTACGGAGTAACCTTCGTATCCTAAATAACTGCTCCCAAATCCATAACCTCATGATAGTCCATTAGCATCAGCAGCATTAGCAGCACCATCCCCATCCCCATCATCATCATCATCATCATCATCATCATCATCATCTGTTTGTTCCTGAGTGGAGTCATCACTCCCAGCCTGTTTTCTTCAGCTGTCTTCTTCTACGCTTATAGGTTTATTTCTTTGCCTCGTACATATTGGCCAAATAAGGTGGTGAGGCTAGGGTGTCCTCAGGTGTCTCTATAGTCTGCTGAACTCTAGTTGTGTCTCCCCCTTGTTTTTCTTTCGACGAGTCCACTCGTTGTTTAGACCTTCTTTTTGATGACTTTTTCTTTTTCATGCCAGATGTTTGTAATGAAGTTGTCATTGGGTCTTTGTCTTTTCTTCTCTATGGATCCATCTGAGTAGTTGATCTCCTGAGTGTTGGATCGGTCAATCTGAGCCTGATACGATCCGATATCGGGCACTTGAATCGGCCGATCCAGGGGGGATCAACCGATTTGGGTCTAGATCGGCTGATCCCAGCCGATTTTGGGGAGGAACAATGAATTTTCCCCCGGAATCGGATCGGGGGGGAGGGGGGAGGGGCGATCCTGATCTGGATCGGCCGATCCTGCAATCCATGCAAGGGAGTGGCCCTGTTGGGTGCTGCCACCCACGTGGTCTTTAATAGTAGTGCGCACAAGATGTCATGTGTACTAGGCGATGGCGTAGATGGCAGCGGGGACGGACAAGACGACGCTGAGGAGGGCCATGACAAACGAAATGGCTAGTTGGGGTGGCCGTCGGAGATAAGAAAGGTGGCGAGGGGGAGGATGGTGACAAAGAGGGAGGTGAGGGTGGCGCCGAGGAGGCCGAGAGAGGTCACCCGCGACTCAAAGGCGGCGATGGCGATGATGGTGTAGACGAGCACCGCGCTGCCTATTACAGTTGCGCACTTCCTCTGCTCCTCCACCTCCTTCGACAGCGTGCACGTCCGCACCAAGACATGGATGGCGAGGTTGGGGGTGGGGTAGGGTATCCTGCTTCCCTCGGTACATGAAGGACAATGCGGCCATTGACTAGAACCTGACAAGGCCCCTCTTCTGCGTCGGGTCCACCTCTAAGCAGCCGCCCCAGGAGAGGCCAAGGCTGAGCTCACTCTCGGCCTATTCCTCCTCCGTCGCCTCCGGCGGAACCCCCTGAGAATTGCCGCAGCAGGTCCCTTATGTAGCTATGAACCCGCGGCGATCCCACCTTCCCTCGGTTCTGCCATCTTTCGGTCGGAGTTGCAGATGGGAAGGAACTGGACAAAGAGGGACAAATCCCTCGCGTTTCTGATCGGATTGTTCGGGAAGTTCCGTTCGGAGAGAGGGCCTGCAGGATCTAGATGGAAGAAGTCTCCACGCGGGCAGATCATGTCTCCGATCCGAGCAAGTGGCGGAGAATTCCAATCGGATTTCGGAACTTCCGATCCGACTTTCATCCCTAGATGCAATAGACTCTTCCAACTTTGTTGTCATCATCAACATTAAATCCTTATTCTATTTATTTGAGGTCAAGTACAAGAGTTCTGCAACCCCCCACCCCCACCCAACCTGTCCAATATTATATTTCACCTAGGAAGGTCGGGTCCTTTCTTATTGAACTCTTTTGTCATCCCCACATAAATTAGATAACATCTTCTAATCAGTGCCAACTTGGGTGATAGTGCACATGACCAAATCATCTAGTTTAGCGTCAATTGGAGCAATGACTAGATCTAGAAATATACGTACATTCCCAAATCTTATCCTTTCTAGTCGTGCTACAACCTGTCTAAACATCCTCATCAGTGCTACACTCATTTTTTTTTTTTATGCGTTCTTTCCTAATTGCTCAACACTTAGTTCCGGATAAGATAAAAGGTCTTATAACAATCACATAAACATTCTTTTAGGCTTTAAGGGGCCTTGATGCTTGCAGAAATTTTTAGATGCATGTCTCCATTTCAACCAATCAGCCTTAACCCTATATATGATGTACTCGTGTATCTCCCCCATCCTCTTGGTTTTTTTTTTTTTGAAGAAAATGTGGATTGTACCACCAATTTCATTGAAAATAAATAGAGAATACAATCAAAGTGTGATAAGAGAGATTCCTATCACAACAAATAAAAAACCATCCTCTTGATTAATAGATCCTAAAGATCAGAAAGTACTCCTTGTAGAGAGAACTTCATCATCAATCACAAACATATCCTCTTGGTTTACTCTCACATTGCTAAAGCTGCATTTCATATATTTCAATTCAGTTTGATTAATCCTACAACCGTTTAGATTCCAAAACACCCCTCCATTTTAGTTAAGCATTTAAACTTTTTAGATTCTCATCAATTAAAAAAGTGTCATCCACAAATAACATACACCTACGGGGTACCGTCATGTCAATGTTTTGCCACTCCTATAATTAAGTTGCAGTGCATTAGCACTAACTGCATTTAAAATCTCTTCAACTAGCACAAGTTTAACTAGTATAAGTCAATCTCCCTCTCTCTTGACTTCTACAATTTTGTTTCTTAAAGTTGTATGTTTAATAATAGGTACATTTTTTCTATGATTGCTTTTACCTACATTCCATAGCTTAATTCTATAATTTTCTTTTGCTTTAGATCCCTTCCCCCTTATTTCTTTAAAAAAAGCTATGTTGACCCTCTTATCTCTCATTAGCTTTATTAACTGTATACTCTTACTAGTTAAGATTCCTATAATCCATGTAGCTAAACAATTTTATTCTTTTGGACTAACTGATTTAGCGGTATTCATTTAATACACCTTTGCCTATTTGTCATGACAATTGGGCATGTAACGCATCACTTCTAGGGAATGTCCTAGCATTAATTAGAACAGTTGGTTCAGGATTTATGATTGGAATATGATAAATTTAAGTAAATGTTGGCCATCAGTCTAATGCACATCCTCCTCCTTTCTCATCGGAGCTTGGGGCAGCCATTGCAGAGTTATGTAAACTCTTTCAATTTTGTCGCATCGTCTTTGTGTATTTCAGCAAACTGAATGCAGGCGGCAGGATAATTCTGGTCACATTGATTCTTGGGTTCATTTTCATTTGTTCAGAGTTTTCAATTTGGTTTTTTCTTGTCATTTAAAATAGATATTCCTCTTAAACATCATCATTGTTCAGTAATATTCTCCACACGTTTTCAGAAGGAACCCGGACCTCAGCTGACTACTGGTCACATTATCCCCCCCCTAAAAAAAAAAAGCTGTCATCGGCTCATGATCTTTTGTTTCTTTATGCATTTTTTTAAAATTCGACCTAAGGTATCTGTTGAACCCGAAATTTTTTTCATGCAAATAATGCCATTTGAGTATGCATATGCACATGGCATATACTCACATTAATGTGAGTTCACTATAGGAAAATATATATACATACATAACATGTTCACATAGGACTACGTTATGTAAAACAAAATATATGCCTATGATATGAGGGTTAATAGCAAATAGAGCCCTCTCATGTATAACGGAAGAACATAAAACCATGAGCTCATATTATAAGGGTAATGGAATAGGAGGCATACCTAGGCCAAAAAGGCCTTGATCGGATTTTTAAGGAGGCCTAAAACAGCCCCAAGTCACCCTTGTAGGTTTCTGAAATCAACTCCTGAGCCTCCTTGATAACCCTTGATGGTGAGGCCCAAAGGAGGACCCTAAAATGCAGCAACAAAGATGATCCAAACGCTGCGAAATAAGGGCCAAGATCAGTCCCGAAATGGGTCAAAACCAGTCCCGAAATGGGCCAAAATCAGTCCCAAGACTTGCCCAAAATGGCCCCAAATGAAGGCCCGATGGCAAGGGTGATAGGCCCAATAGATGGCCCAATAAGGGACCCAATATAAGGCCCAATAAGGACCCCAAATGAGCCCAAAAATCAGTCCCACAGGGCACCAAAATCTGCAACCCAAAAAGAGAAAAATCTCCAAAACTCCCAAAGTGGAAATATGCCCAAAATGGAAAAAGAGCAAGCCAAGTGGACCCCCTCTCTCTCCCCCTTTATTTAAATAGGAAAGAAGGAGGGAGGAGAGAGAGAGGTGGAACCGGTGGGGGGACCCCCCACTGGTTGGGAACCCCCCACCGGTTCCAAGAGAGAAACCGGTGGGGGGGGTGGGAGGAGTTCCCTCCTTCTCTCTCTTTTTGAAATTTAAAAATGAAGGGGGGGGGATTAAAGAGGGGTGAGAATTAATGGGTTCTTAAACCCTTTTCACACTTGTTTAAGAATCTCACAAAAGACCCCCATTTAATTCTAACCCCTTTCACATTGGAGCCAAGTCTGAAATTAATGGGTTCTTAAACCCTTTTCACACTTGGCCAAAACACCAAATCTGAACCAAGGCTCATTTAAGAGCCCAAAAATCAGAAAAAAGGAAAGGAAGTGGGGGAGGGGAACACCCCCCACCAGTTTCCCAAAACCGGTGGGGAGACCCCCCACCGGTTCCCAATCGGTGGGGGGTCCAAGGCCGGTGGCCACCCCCCCCACCGGTTGGAACCGGTGGGGGTGTCCACCGGAACCCCCCCCCCCCCCCCCCCTTCTCTCATCTCTATGCTCTCTCTCACTCCCTTCACTCACCCATTGAATTAAAAAATAAAAAAAAAGAGAGGAGGGAAGAGGATGTAAACGGTGGCACCCCCCCACCGTGGCCCATCCGGTGGCACCCCCCACCGGGCCCAAATCCGGGCCTATAAATAGGGCCCCTTGGCCCCCAAATCAAAGACCCACATGCAAAAGAGCAGCACATACACCCACATACAAGGAGTGTAAGGTTTGGAGGGGAGTTCTTGCTGCGTTGAAGACCAAATTCGGGTTTTCTTAACCCGGGTTTGCTGCGCTTTTTGGCGATCTTTTTCATTTCGGGGAGTCTTTCTTCCTAAAGTTCAATCCTAAGGAGAAACTCTGCCGAACAATTCTTGTAAAATGCCTTATTCAGGCGAACCCCTATCGAAATAAAAGTCGATATTTTCATGTCTGAAATGTGTGTTTGTATGCCATTAAAATAATTAAATAATATCATGTTTTTCATACTTTATATATACATATATATATATATATATATATATATATATATATATATATATATATATACTTAGTTTCATAAACTCAAAAAAAATCTGTGTGCATCCCCAATTTAACCTTGACCTCACCCCATAAATATATAAGTTCAGAAATAATCATAAAATCATATTTAAAGTTAAAAATGACCTATAATTAATTAATTACTAAAAATTCATAAAATTGTATAAAAATTTGGAAAAATCAGGAAAAATCTGTAAAAAAAAAACAGTAAAAATCAGAAATGCAACTTAAAAATCATATTGAACTAAATAACCCAAAATACCCCTCATATATTTAATTAATTAATTAATTAATCATAAAAATCAGTAAAATTAATAAAATAAAATCATTAAAAATCAGTAAAAAAACAGAAAACCAAATATGAAAGAACACAAAAATTTCTTAAAAAATTAAAATATACATAGAACTTAGTAAAATCATGAAAATACCCTCACTCATAATAAAAATCTATAAAAATCAGATAAAATCCTTTAAAAATATCAGAACCTATTTTATGACCAAAATACCCTCCCATACAATAAAAATCTCATAATAAAATAGACTCCAAATCTAATAAGCACGGTTTAGGGTAAAATTACTAAAATACGCTTATACACTTAAAAATTAATTTCACAAATCTCATAAGGTTTTAAAACCATTAAAAAACTTGCCCTCATATGCTAATAAGCCATAATACCTCCATAATTCCTAAAAAAATGTATAATTGCAAAAACACCTCTATGGGTTTAAAATACTTGGAATCAATCCAAATACCTTGGAATCAATCTAAAATCATATAAAACCTATCTCAAACCGGGGTGAGGCCAAGGGCTTAACCTAAAATACATCTTCATATTCATATGCATGCGTTGCCTGTAGTAGTAGTGTTTCATGTCATAAGGGCATCATACGGACGGTTAATCAAGGGTTGCCGAGCAGTTGCTCGACGTAATTAACACTGACCAAGGTCAGTGGAGAGAGGTCATATACTCGAATCTTCGCTTGATTCGAAGTCCTGGATTCCCTGAAGGCTAATCCCAAGCTCTCATAGTCCGATAAAACATAAAACCGACCTATATTTCTCTAGATAAACAAAAACAAAAAATGGATTTCTGAATAATCCGATAGGAGAGACGTCTAGGTCAGGTCCCGACGGAGGTTAAGAAATAATCTCCCAAACAGTATCACATCTCAACAGCTCTATAGTTATTTACCAAGCTTTTCTTCTTCTTGCATCAAACTGGCATCTGATTAAGCTTCTTATGCAAGATTTTGCTGAGAATGACCACTTATCCTTTTGAAGAATAAAGTACAAGAGAGAGAGGAAGGATAGGTAGAGAGGGAAGATGAGGGACTGATGGCTGCAACATACAGAACTCTGGCCATCCCCCCTGTTCTCTTTTATTCTATGTCACTCATAGAAATTTTTTGAAGGACCACTATGCCCTTGCTTCAGGAGGCTGACCAAGAGAGTAAAAATAAATAAATAAATACAGACTCTTAACAATGAACAAGGACATAAAAGGACCAGTTTACCTGTCTGAGAATTCAAACACCACTTTTTTTATGGAAATAGCTTTTCCGTGAATATCTTTGTTGAATACTTTATAGTTGACTAGGTATCATCTCCTCTCTATCTGGTTCATCTTCCTTAAACTTTGAAACCATTGACGTGAGACTTGAAATGTTCTTATTTTGGCACGCACCATAAGAGGTTGTCCAAAGAAGTTGATCCTTCATCTTGCATGTGGTTACCTCATTGAGGATTCAATTGCTTTGTTCCCCTGCTCGCTGACTGGATGAAAAGCACTACAAAAGCTACTATGGATAGTATCTGAACTTCAGAAAAGGTTGCATGTTTTACGCTGGTAAATTTAGGAAAATCATTGTTCTTTATCTGGAAAAACGAAGAGAAAACCATCATTAACCTTAAAGGAAACACACATAAGGCATTGAAACTTCTGTAATACAAAAAGGGCATGCAGTTATACCATCTAAAGACTAGCTTTTTCTTTCACACTAAAATGCTAAAAAGAAAGAATACTAATAGTAGTAGGGCATGCCTAAAGGCCACCAGGGAAAGAAAGTTTTGCTTTGAGTATCTCTTTTGGAGTCTTGAAACATACAAGAAGAAAAGAATAAAAAGGGAAATCCTTTGAGTTATGCCAAATTATTTGTCTTGTCTTTGCAAATAAAATGTACAACAAGATAGATTAAGAATACAAGATTTGTTATGGTAAAATATAAATACCATTCTTTTTCCTTTTGGCCACTCTTGTTGGACTATCTGTATCTATATTCATTGAACTCTTTATGTATCTTTCTGTTCAAGAAATAAAGGGGATCAAACCTTTTATTCACTGCTTTTCAAAACTTGATGAATGTCGTTTGTTTACATATTTCATTTAGCTACTTGTTTTAGAATTTTGCTTCATATATTATCCCTTTTATTTCATATTGTTAGAATAGTCCCACATTGGAAAAGGGATAAAATCAATGTGTTTAAATAGATGGTGCTTACTCTACTCAATGCCTTAAGGTTTTGAATTAGATGGCGCAATAACTTCAATATGGTATCAGAGCCTGTGGTTATGAACTAGGCCATGCACCCCGTCTTTGTAGTCTACGTGATAGAGCCTAAAATCAGCCTGCACGTGAGGGGCCGTGTTAGAATAGTCCCACATCAAAAATAGGACAAAATGAAAAATATGTTTAATAGACGGTGCCTACTCCACTCAATGCCTTAAGGTTTTGAGTTGGATGGCCTAATAACTTCAATATGGTATCAAAGCTCGTGGTTGCGAATTGGGCGTGCACTCCATCTTGTGGTCCATTTTTTACGTAATAGAGCCTAAAGTTGGCTTGCACATGAGGGGGCATGATAGCATAGTCTCACATTGGAAAAGGGACAAAATCAAAATGTGTTTACAACTTTAAATAGGTGGTGCCTACTCCACTCAATGCCTTAAGGTTTTGAGTTGAATGACTCAATTACTTCAATACATCTCTGTAGTTACAATCAGATAATTTCTTGATAAGAATTGGTTCAATACATTTCTTTGATTAATGTCATATTCTATAGCAATCCATAGTTATGGACTCCATCCATCCTATTGTTGTTGCTTCCAAAATACTATTATGTTGTATCTTGGATCTTCCACACAATCCCAATGGGATCAACTAGTTCCTTTCTGTCCTTGGTTGAAAGAAAAAGATTTATCCTCTTTATAAAAAGGGGAGGAGAAAACAATAAAGCTTCCTTGAGAAGAAGCAGAAAAAGCAGAAAGAGTACCATGACCCAGTCCAGTTCTTGTGAGGTATTATTTTTTGCTGTGGGCCCTCATAAACTCCCAACTTTGTCCAAAAGGGCGCCTCATAATTTACGGATCTATATCGATATAAGTCTCACATGTATAGCCCAATAGCTTTTCTCACATTTCAATATGAGATGAAACCATTCATGGTGACTCAACGTCATCCTGCTCCAAACTATCATGCCTTTACCCTTCTGCATGGATAGTTCTTTCTTATTGCACAACTCATGATTAAATGCTTATAAGCCCACTAGCTTTTGTCTGATTCATCTCCAAACCAGTACATAGTGCACTATATGGTCTTGTTTTAATATCATATTGCCACACCTCATTCAACTATCGAAAGACATTGTCTGCACAATAAACCTGCACAATTTTGTCCCCAAAAGACTATGTGAACTGTGCTAGGTATTTTTAGTACTCTGACATAAAATTACCTGCACAATTACCTTTCAGTGCCCTGACGAAGATGTTCACTTACCTGCACAATGTTAGTGCCCTCAGAGAAAACCTTCAATTACCTGCACAATTACCTTTCAGTACATATGACTAGAATTACCTGCACAATTACCTTTTGTGGTAAGATATTCTTCTGATTCATTAGAGATTCAGAGCCTTATTGATTCATTTAGGATTGGCTTATATGAATCCTTTCCCCTCACTTTAATCTGTTCAGTGGCTTATTCATAGTTAACTTAAAAATGCCATGTCCTTTCTTTCCACGTCAGATCATCTCATTTTAGCTTACCCTGAGTCATTTTACCATCTTCCACTTGAATTTGGTCACACGTGCTAGTTTGTGCCAAACTTGAATGGTGGTGCGAATGCCTAACCGTTTGTCTATTTTTTCTGAACTTAACATCAGGTGGGGCTGCTTGACGATCCCGTCCCGGCCCGGACGAAATTGGCCGGGACGTCCCATCCCAAGAAGATATGCTCATACTTAATCTTATCATTCTGTGTTGCATTTGATAGAACTAAAGACTTAAATTTAAATATGAGTTTAGGAACGAAGAAATTGACTATTTAATGAAGCATATTGTTTAATAACTATAGAAGGCACCATCTGAATGAACAATGTGTTTACAGTGTTACCTTCTTATTTGATCATTTGATGGTAGTTTTTTCCATGAATATATAGACTATATAATTATTTAATATATTATTAATGAAAAACTAATCACAATATTTGTATTATTAAAATAAAATATCCAATTTTATCTAGAAATGGATATGTTACAATATAATATCTCTAAGATGAATGGCATGCACATTAACAACATCCGTATATTTTCAAATATAGACAAATAGGCAACCTTCAGGTTCAGTCTTTTTTTTTGGGGGGGTGGGGCGGGGTGGGGTGGGGGGGTGTTGTTGTTCCCCACATTTGGATAAGAAGGGGATATGAGAAGATAGTGCAGACTAGGGGTTCTTCGAGTGGCTATCTTCATCTTTAGAAAAGAGAGGATGGGGAATGACCGGGTCAGTCCGCAAGACTGAGGTGCTTGCCAGCAGATGGCCAAGACCAGTCTACAAGCCGCTGCAGAAGAAAATATGAAGATGGGGCTAGGAGGTGCTTGCCGCAGCTGTGAGCTCATTCACTGTCATCTTGAGAAGCTGAACAGAGGAAGAAAGGAGTATAGGGAAGGGTGTGCTTGCCGGCAGACGGCCAAGGCCAGCTGTCCTATGCTCCTTGACACAGCCATTTGCTAAGACTAAATTTCCCTCCTCCATATGGTGCTGTTGTGCTGGCATGGTCCTGACGCGTCAACAACAAGATTAGGATTTAGGAGTTAAAACATCAATCGTGGATGGTTTCTGTCCACCAAAGAACCTCTTAGGTGTATCCTAATAAGATTAGCTTAGCATCTAAGGTGTAAAATCCCTAACTAAGTTCTATTAAGAGCTTAATTAAAAAGTTCTTAAATGCTTTGAATGGGCTGTTTGTCTGCTTCATACATGATACCCTCGTTTAGAGTGATCAAATGCCACCTTAGTCTTTTTGCACATGCATCTCAACATCCTCATCTCTGCCACATACATTTTCTATACATATTCTTTCCTCGCCACCAAACACCCAATCCCATAAAACATAACAGGTCTTACAATAGTTATATAAAGCTTTAATGGTACTAACAGTCATAAAGGATTCTAGATGCATCTCCATTTCAACCTGCTTACATTACCCCTATGTGCAACATCCTCCTATATCTCCCAATTCTGTAGAATAATATATCCCACATATTGAAAATTAATAATTGGATTAGTAACTTGACCATCGAGCATCATCTACTTATATTGTCCCCATAGTTGTCAAGGCGGTAAGACGACCCAAGGCATGCTCGGGGTCCCTGAGCGCCTAAGCGCTTAGGTGCCCTCCTAGGCGTACACTTAAAAATAATATATTCTATATCACACAAATGTAACATTAACATAAAAAATATGAAGAGAATAACAATGATATGACATTAACATGAAAACAAACATGAAGTACCAAAGTTAAATATGTGACAGAAAAATTATTAAAAAAATAAATTTACAAAGATAAAAATACTAACCTCATATTTATAGACTGCTTCCAAAATCTGCAACATAATACTCATACCAACAATATATATATGATGCAAAAATGTAAACACATAATAAAAAAGATAACTTCGTTACATCAAATAAAGTTCATGAAGTTCTAATCACACATATCCATCACCAAGCATAAAATAAAAAAGACAACTAATACATTAAAACTAAGACTCAACAAAGCGAACAAAGCAAGACTAGTTCAAATGTCCAACAAAGCTTATTCAAATAAAGCTTAAAGTTCTTTAAATTTTAAAGTCAAATGGTGCACTCTCAAGAGCCATGTTCCCTTCATTAATGTCCCCATCCTCGTCCCCAGCATCTTCATCACCATGTTCACCATCTAACTCCCAAGGTGCATTATTATCATGTTCTTCTTCATCTACCTCTTTTTCCTCATCCGAATGGTTCTCTTCTTCCTCATCATTAACCACGGGCTATGAAGTTCTTCCTCCTCTTTATGGCATTTTGCCTCTTCTTAGTCTTTCTTTAGATGCTCCCATGGCTATGTCTACAGCTGCCCATGTGAGATCACTATCTTCATGAACCAAATCATCTGCATCCCTAGTCATCCACTCACTTCCCCAATCCAAATCTAGTAAGCACATGAAATCACTCTTCTCTGGATGATTCTTTCTTTCTATGAATTATTCACAAAGGTGCCGATTGTATTGAAGTATACTAAATCATTCAATCGCTTATGCTCCAACATATTCCTCTTTTTTTGTATAAATCTACATAAATAAAAAAAGACAAATCAAAGAGTAAAGTTTAAATCAGAAAATTGATTGAAAAAATGTAAAATACTAAGAATACATCTCAAATTAAATACTTACAAACTCAAATGTGCTCCAGTTATGCTCACAACCAGAGGAACTACAACAAAGTCTTAAGATCCTTAAGGCTACCTTCTTAAGCTCTGGTGCATCTCCACCATATTGCATCCGCCACTCAACTATAAAAAGAATTTAAGTAGTATAATGTTGAATCTTGTTCAACAAGAAATACCAAGCAATAAGGAGAGATTGCAAGAACTTACTCACTTAGTAGCCTCCTTTCACGAGCTCTAACTGCCATTGGCTTTCCAAACAAGCCTTTTCCAACAATATAGTCTACAACTTGATCACTTATTTTGTCTTGTATCTCTCTTTCTGGCACCATTCGTTCAACACATTCATAAATGCTTTTCTCAAACTTTGTGATGTCAGGAACATCTTTTGATTGAGCCTCAAAATATAATTTGGGATTAAAAAAAAAATCCTGTTGCATGTATAGGACGATGCATTTGATCTTCCCATTGTTTATCCACAATTTTCAAGATGGGTTGATATTTGGTTTCCTTGGAACCAAAATTTGCAATAATTTTGTTGCCGTGCATTTTCCATGGCAGCATACTTATATCCCATAGCAAGCTTCTCATCTCCATCGACTAACCTTAAAACCTGCAAAATTAGTTGTGAGGCTCTCAAGACATCTTCAATACCATGCCAGAACTTCACTTGAAAGACAAAAGAAGCAACATTTTTTCCCATAGCTGTCTTTGCCCATGCAGTATTTATGCCATGCTTATGAAGCAAACAACCTACGCAAGCCTTTCCTTGCGTTATCATCATGCAACCTTTCCAATGTAAGAAAAGCAGTTGCAAACGTTATGACTCCACATCTCACAAGTTCCTTTCCTTTTGTCTGTCTTCTCGTATAGTCAAGCAAATGCGTGTGTGTGTAGATGTATGAAGTCAACTTCTTTACTTTTGAAATGACACACTTATACACCTTTAATTTGCCAAAATCTTCTAACATGAGATCAAGGCAATGTGCAGCACAAGGTGTCCAAAATAATCTTCTCTTCTTTTTCATCAATATTCTCCCTGCAACAATATTATATGAAGCATTATCTGTCACAACTCGCACTACATATTCTTCTCTATTTTTTTCAATCATTGAATCCAACAATTCATATAAGAGGTACGCATCCTCTTTACGATTTGAAACATCAACAGACTCTATAAAATAAGTCATCTTTAGACAATTCACTAAGAAATTAATCGACTTCATCTGCCTTTTATCAGTCCATCCATCACACATGAGGTTGCAACCATAAGTCTTCCAATGTCGCTTATACTCATCATACAACTAATGTGTGCTATCTATCATTTTTTTTAAGAGAGGCACTCTCAACATGTGATAACTTGGAGGCTTGTATCCCGGTCCCCCGCAAGTTCGAACATCACTTCAAAACTCTTCAACTTTGCAACATTAAAAGGAATTCCACCCTCATAAAACCATGTAGCTACAACCTCATCAAGCTTCAATTTTTCTTCTTTCTTCCATTTCCTCCAAAGTTTTTTGAACTCGCTTTCCACTTCTCCTTGCATCAACAAAGTGCTTTGCACTCATCTTTGCAAAAACATCCATTGGCCTCCTGTTTGGGGTGCAATCCTTTATTTGCTTTCCCAAACTTTGAGATGAACTTGGCTTTTTCTTCGTTGCCGATGAAGAACCTTTATCCGATTTGTGGGGATTTTCCTCATCAGATGATTCATTTTCACACTCATACTCATCAACTGCAATTTTTCTTTTCTTGTTTCTTGTCATCCAACTCATCATTTCTTTAGCAATCTACTTTGTTGTTTTTGGACATTTTTTGACATCACTGAACCCTCCTACTAAATGCTCCTTTTGTCTTTTGATCCCCCCATTTGTCACCAAGCACAAAGTTCACACTTCACTTTATTTTTATCATTTTCATCTGGCCAATAGGCATACTTCCATCCTATATCATTTGACTTGGCCAGAGAGAGACAGAGAGAGAGTGGGTGTAAGAGAGAAGAGACGAACAGTGAGAGTTTGAGAGAAGGTAAAAGAGAGTGAGACAAAGAGATAGAGAGTCTGAGAGAGAGAGAGAGAGAGAGAGAGAGAGAGAGTCAGAGGCAGAGAGAATGTTCGGACAGTCTCAGAGAGGGTGAGAGAGAGAGAGAGAGATAGAGAGAGAGAGAGAGTAGGCAGGTGTGTGATAGAGAGACACAGAGAGAGAAAGAGTGGGTGAGAGAGAGAGAGAGAGAGACAAAGATAGGGTGACAGAGAGAGAATGAGGTCTTCAGCCCTCCCTGTATGCTTGAGAGAGAGAGACAGACAGATGGAGTTTGAGAGAGGGTGACAGAGAGTAAGACAGACAGAGAGTCTGAGAGAGGGTGAGAGGCAATTCGGACAGTCTCAGAGAGAGAGAGAGAGAGAGAGAGAGAGAGAGAAGGCAGGGAAGTGAGAGGGGGAGGGAGATGGAGAGATAGAGAGAGGGCATTCAGCCCTTCGCCCGCCTAAAAGAGAGACAAAGAGAGGGGATGGGAGGAGTGGAGAGAGAGAGAGAGAGGAGCTTATTGAAGATGACGATGGCGACAGAGTCGGCGACAATCGTTGGCAATAGCTCCAGCTGTAGCAAGCAAAGGCGGCAGTGGCGTTGGCGATCAGCAGAAACCCTAGTGGCGATCAACAAAAAGGGGACAACGGGCAAGAGGGGTCATGGTGGTGCAGGGGGCGATGGGTGTGTATCGAGTTGGGGTCATTTAAATGGTGCTTTGGGCCAGGTGGATTTTGGGTAGCGTTATAGGCCGAACCAGCTCAAGCGCCCGCTAGGCGCCCAGGCAGGCTAAGCGGGCTGCCTGGATGCCTAAGTGGTCCACCTGGGTTGCTTTTTGAAGCCCGCCTGGCTTCCAAAAAAATGCCTATATGCCTAGGCGTATGCATTGACAACTATGATTGTCCCACTCTTATGTCTCGAAAATTAGATTCATATATCTTGGCTTAGTTCTAGCAATCCTAAAACCTTTTGATTCCAAAGCATCTTTTCAATATTCTAACTTTGAATTTAAACCATCTATACTCCAATCAATGTGAACAATATCATCTGCAAACATGTGCCTTGGTATTTCGTTATGTAAATATTTTTGTCACTTTATGAGTGAGAGCCTTGAAGGGCAAGCCTGGAGCAACGGTTAAGTTGCCTCGTTTGTGACCTGGGTCACGGGTTCGAACTAAGGAAACAACCTCTCTGCTTATCAGGGGTAAGGCTGTGTACATCGACCCTTCCCTAGACCCCATAAATGGTGGGAGCCTTGTGCACTAGGTACGTCCTTTATGAGTGGGAGCCTTGGTGCAATAGCATGATTGCTCTTGCTCCATTATGACCGGGAGTTACACTCGTTGAAAATTGGAAACATCCTCTTTATAGAGAAGCAAGGGTAAGGTTGCATATGATTGATCTTCCCAAACCTTGCAGTGGCAGGAACCTCATGACACTAGGCTTTCCTTTAAAGATTTTAGTCTTTTCGATGAAGATGCACATTTTTAATGTAGACCCTTGTTGGAATCCTACAATGATGGGAAATTCACAAGTCTCTCTAATGATACTCTCATACATATCCTTGACTACATCAATCTATCTTTTGGTGACCCCTTTCTTTAATGTCTACCAGCTTAACTCTCTAGGTACTCAGTTCATAGGCCCTCTTTAAATCAATAGAATTGTATAAAAACCTTTCCTTGTCTTTTTATACCCCTCTATTAACCTCCTCGAAAGGAAATGGCTTTTATAACGGATCTACCTAAGAATCTGATGCAGAACGATCGGAGGTGTCTCACCCCGTGATCCTTAAGCGTCTCACCCGGCACCATTCTAAGGCTTTTCCAACCATGTCTCAGGGTCATCTTCTTTATCTTATAGCGGAACACTAGAAAATTCATTACATTCATGCAAATAATCATCAATAAGTTAAAAAGAGAGACTACAAGCATATATAACAAATAATCATCCATAAGTTAAAAAGAGATACTACAAGCATATATATAGTGTTTAGGGACCTTTCCGTCTCCAACTTGACTCCCTAACTTAACTATGGCCTAAATACCCCTAACCAAGGTTAAGAAACCCGGGATCGGGTCCCGGATCGGCCGGTCCAAAACCGATCGGATCGGCCGATTCCGATCCGAGTCAGTCCGATCCCGGTCGATCCTGGCTGAGTCAGGCTCGGCTGGTTCGGATAGCAGAAAAAAATAGAAAAAAATATGAAAAAATGTGGAAAAAATATAAAACACAAGTTTAATGCATAATTGTGTTGAAATACATTGATTTGAAGTCCATAAGATGTTGTTGGACAAAAAAACCTTGAATAAACTTACATATATGATTATGAACTAACATTTATTCCAAACGTACATCATACTGAATGAACATATAGCTAACATACTCAGCCCATGACATATAGCTCTGGTAGTATTGTTCATATTGCATCACATACCGGCTATAGTCATCCGTATTGGTATAAATGACTGACAATTGTGGATATTCTAGACAATTCCCTGAATAGTCGGATGTATCAGAATGTTGAGGAGGGTAAACTACATATCCAGTAGGCTGACTATACCCTTCGTATGGAGAATATGATGATGCATCTGATAGTTGCTCCTGATATTCTCTCTCCCTCCTAAGTTCTTCTTTGGCCTCTGCACACTGAGGAGCTTTACCTTTGTCCTTCTTCCTTGATCTGCTGAATGTTTGAATGGAAGATTCTTCACGTCCTGCTCTACTACCATGATGTTCATCTTGGGTAGTATGTGTGTATTCTTCTTCTCCAGTGAATTGAATTGGTGGAGCTGGGGCTGGGGCACTGGTAGCATCTCCGCCATCTTCAGAACTGTCGGAGCTCGTCTTTGATGTCGAGTCATTTGAGGTTTGATATTGGACCTCATCACTTGGTTCTGGCATTTCATCCTCTTCCTCGATAGTCTCCAGATCAGCAATCTAAATTCCAGTACCACTCTTCTTTTTGCTTGGTGCTTGTTTTTTGCTCTTCTTCTGACGTTTTGGAGGAAGAGGTTGAAAATCAGTAAGTAATGGAACATTATCTAACTCACCTTCCGCCCATTCCCGATCATTTGGGTTGAATTCAGGCTCATTTGAGGTGCTTGCATCAACCCATGCATTTAGTGGGTGTTGCTCCTCGAACAGCTCATCCAAGTCTATGGGTTCTTCTACATGTGTCGTCTCCGTGGCTTGTCCGGAAATTCTCTCTTTCTCCTGCCTTTGAAGGTTCCTTATGAGCTCCAGATTTTTTAGCTTCAACCTCATGTTATAATGACAAAATACTAGCTTCTCTAGACAGCTCGACTTCAATCTATTCCTTTGCTTGGTGTGAATCAAGCCAAATGTGCTCCAGTTTCTCTCACAACCTGATGAAGAGGTTGTTTGACTTAAGACCCGAATTGCAACATAGGCTAGATCTTCATACCCATATGCTTTTCCATGATCTAGCCACCAGTCAGCTGTAAATAGAAAATTAGCCATGTCAACAATGTGCAAGCTACAATTAAAAATTAAGTAGAACATCTAGTTAATAATTTTCAAATCTGGACTCAAAATTTTGGCAGCTCTTTGAGCAGTACTTGTCCCAAAGTGGTATAACATCATTCTGTAATCATGCATTTGCTTGCATGCCATTATTGCTCTGTCCTCATCTGCAAGCATACGCTTAATAACAGACTTAACCCCCATCAACACTTCCGAGCAACTATCATAGCTATCCTTCTTCCCATCAGTTCTAAACATGTACTGAGGGTTGAAAAAATAACCTAAATAAATAAGTCGAAGTTAGTTATTACTTAAGAGAAATGTGTATACAAATAATACATATAGAAAGTTAGTAGCTTACTAGCTGCATGAAGATCGTGATGTAAAGTGTGTTCCCAACGTCTGTCTATTATGTCCCACCACTGCACATAGGTTGTTGGATTGTTAAGTTGAATGAGCTCTTTAGCTCTGTCTATAGCTTCATATAAATATCCCATATCCGATCTTCTTTCTCCATCACAAGATCGCAAGACACTGACAAGCGGTTCTACAATATTTAACACCGCTTACACCCCCCTCCAGAAGGATCTACACTGAATTAGATCAGCCACTTTCTTACCTTTCTCTCTGACCTTAGTTGGTACATGCCGCAATATGAGATTCTCCCAATCTTTCGATGCCACCATCTTAATCAAGTTGTTCTTTTGTTGACTTAAACTATCTAGAGAGATATATTGAGATGCAAACCTGGTGGCTCCTGGACGAAGCAACTCTCTTCCATGAATATGTGTGCGCATGATATCCAGAATGTTGTTGTGGTTGTAGATGAATGTGGTGATAAATCGACTACTCTTGACCACTCCATCTACCATCGGATCAGAGTAAATATCTTCCAACATCAAGTAAATACAATGAGCAGAACAGGGAACCCAGTATAGATGTTGTCTCTTCTGCATCAACATTTGTCCAGCTAACTTGAACGCCGCTGCATTGTCCGTAACCACTTGGACAATCTTTTTTTCGCCCACTTCTTCCACCATTTGATCCATTAATTCATATAGGTACTGGGCATTCTTTATTTTTCCAGATGCATCAATGGACTTCCAAAATACGGTTACGGCTTTGCAGTAAATTAAGAAGTTGATCATACTTCTTCTTGTTATCCCTGTAAAGTTCCAAACGTGATAAGAAATCAGAAAGAGACCCATTCTGATTAAGAAAAAATGAAGATAAGATAAGAAACTGAAGATAAGATTTATGTACCTGTCCATCCATCGCACATTAAAGTGCATCCATACTCATCCCAGATCCTTTCAAATGATTTAATGTATGTTCGGATGTCATCAACTTCCATATCCAAGTACTTGTTGTATATCTCATATGGAGAAGGTCTCTCAATCCCTTTGCCAACTTCTTGTATGGTCTCGATCATGGACTCATAATATGACCCCTTGGCAGCATTAGCAGGGATACTGTTATAGAAAAACCACCTAGATGTAGCTCTCTCTATCTTCTCCTTACAAAGTTTTAAGTTCTTGAATGCAGCACTAATAGAAGGTTGTTTATCCCTCTTCTTGGTGAGCAAGAGATCTATTGGACCTACTCTAGGATCTCCAGCTCTAGTGAACTTCTAAGGCAGCTCCTCGGATACATTAGCGCTCATGCCGGCGCTAGTGCTCTCTTGTGCAGAAGGTGTGGAGCCACTTCCTTGTCCTCCATATCTTCCAGTTTGCCGAAATAAGTCCTCATCTACAAAGGACCGCCGGCTTGCTTCCATTGCACGTCGCAATTCAGCTTTAAATGTAAAAGAAAAAAAATTTAATCTACTGTAACTTTTTGTCTGAAAACGTTAAATGAAGAACATGAAAATAAGTTAAATAAGAAACTTACTTGTATCCCAATCATCAGCATTTATAGGTTGATTACTTCCACCAAACCGGACTCCAGCATCAGACCTTCGCGCTGGTTCAGACAATTCCTCTCGAATTTCTTGTCTTCTTCTGGCAGTACTTGCTTTGCTAGATTCCTTCTCCTTCATATAAGTTCGAAATTGGATCCTAACCTCTGAAGGAACTCGAGCACATGCTGCAACTTCACCTTTTATTCCAGCAAGATGTTGTTTGAATCGGTAGACCCCGCCAGAGACGACCCGGTTGCAGTATTTGCATTGTACCTTTCTTTGGCCCATGTCCACCGGTGTGCAATGACCCCAAACAAGATCAGTGCTAGGAGGATTCCCAGATGACCGCTCAGCAGCTCCTTAAGATGCCATTCCTTCACAGCACAAGAAGATGAGAGATCGCGGAGCTTGTAATAGACTAGAAGTGACCTCGTGGGAGAGATGGAGAGAGAATTCTATGATTGAGAGAGTGGGAGAGAGAGCAAGAATGTTAGGAGGCTCAAAGGAAATTTGTGGAGCCTTAGGAGGGCCTTGGGGGGGTTTAAATAGACCCCCAAGGCCCAAACTAGCCGTTGTTGGCCGTTTGGGAACGGCTAGGTTGACCCCCAACGGCTAGTCAAACTAGCCGTTGGTGGCCGGGTCGGGCCGATCCGAGCCGACCCGGCCTGATCCGGTCTCGGATCGCCCGATCCGGCTTGGATCGGGCGATCCGAATCCTGGACTCGGCCAGGTTACTCGGGATCGGCACGGACGGCCCAAAACCGGTCCGACTCGGCCGATCCGTGCCGATCCGAGCCGAGTTTTTAAACCTTGCCCCTAACTTGATAAATATTGCGAAAATACACAGTTAAATCCCTAAACATAGAAAATTGTGCCTAAAATTTAGAAAAAATAGAAAACATGTTAAATGGGCCAAACAAATTGTCTGTGGACACAACTAAAAATAAACTACGCACTAAATGAGCTTTGATTTGTCTCCAAGTCACAACTAAGCTAAAAATGGCTCTTTAATGGTAGTAGAGACATTCCATCATATGTAACGCATCCTTGTGTTGGTCTTAGATTCCCATCATCTCTCCCAGTTCGAGAAAACTCATCCTCGAGTTTTGAAGTGCAGCAATATCCGCAGGGAGATGATGAGAGCAGCAAAGGAAGGAAATATGGTTGATGCCACTAAGATCACTATGCAGAGGAGAGCTTCGCCTCAATGTGGAAAGTGTGCCTCAACATTGCACCACATATGGTCAAAGTCATGTTGGCCGATGGTGTCTTAAACAATCTTTGGCTGGTTGTCTTCAATAGGGTCTTCGGGAACCAAGCCTAGCCTTACTTTAATAGAGAGGACATCAGTACGCATTTCAAACATTTAAGACTCGACCTGTTTGAAATACTCCTCAACTAACATCGGATCTACTTCATACACTACTTTCGTTTGGTTATAGTACTCCTCAACCGACGTTGGGTCGGCTTTATAAACTACCTCTTTTGGTTCGGCCATTTTGGCATTGTAGCTCTCAAGATCATTCTTTAACTTGAACCATTCCAAGTCATACTTTAATGCAACCCAACCCATACTCGAATAGCCTATGGCCACCTATGTTATCAAAGGCGTCCGAGGCGATTGCCTAGGCGACGAGGCGAGGCGAGGCAATGGTAAGCCGCCTCACTTTGGCCTTCGTCGCCTAGGCGATCGACAGAATCGCCCCATTCGCGGAGGCAGTCGCCTCAACGCGCCTCGAGCGCCTTTCTTCCCCTCGAGCGCCTTTCTTCGCTTGATTTAAAATTATCTGGTTATATTTGAGTGAATGAATATGTCATTTTGTATGATTTTATTTATGTTTTTGACATGTTATATAAATACTTGAATTATTTATATATTTTTTTAAAAATGTCGCCTCAAACGTCTAGGCCATCGCCTAGGCGTTTGAGGCTGAGACGACCCCCCAGTCGCCTCACACCTCTAACTACATAGATGGCCACCATCTCGGGAAGCATGCGTGATGTCAGAACACTACCTCAAGAAGCATGCCATAAGGATGGATATGCTAGGAAGTAGGTGTGCAAATTGAGGCGACAAGCATGGACCTCAAAATGTGTGCGGATGTCCATGTGACACGTACAGGGATGGCATGCAAAACGATGCACCGCTGGCTGATGGGGCACTGAACGAGGTTGGCTTCACTGTGCGGAAGCCAACGGTATGAACGGTGTGCGAATCGGAGCCCATATGTGCTTGGAGTGGAGGTGGTGCACTATGGGCTCCTGGTGCACCGTCTGACACAACATATCGGGGTGCATGAAGAGGCGAAGACGGACACATGGGACTGCTGGTGGGTTCTCCCACCCTGTTGCATAGAATGGGGGGTGGGGGGGTGAGAGAGAGAGAGAGAGAGAGAGAGAGAGAAACAAGGATGGGTGTGGGTACTGTTCACATAAACAGTACCGTGGATACTATTCACGTAAACAGTACCGTGGTACTGTTCATGGTAAATAGTACCGTGTGTATTGTAGCATGAGAACTGTTCACTGTGGGTACTGTAGTGTGAATAGTACCGCGGGAAGAGAGGGAGAGAAGGAAAGAAGGAGGCAGTTGCGGCAACTGGCGGTGAAGTGGTTGGATTGAGAGTAGCTCTAATACCAAATTGATGCGAAACAATCGGAAGCGTCCTGCGATCTTCGGGCATCTCATCCCGCCCCGTTCCAGGGCTTTTTTGACCCCGTCTCAAGGTCATCTTCTCTTTCTTAGAGGAACACAAGAAAATTCACTTTCACTAAATTCATGCAAATAATCATCTACAAATTAAACAGAGATACTACAAGCATATATATATATATATATATATATATATATATATATAGTGTTTAAGGATCTTTCTTACTCCAACTCGACTCCCTAACTCAACTATGGACTAAAATACCCTTAACTTGCTAAATATTGTGAAAATTTACACTAAAATCTCTGAAAAATAGAAAAGCGCGCCTAAAATTCAGAAAAATAGAAAACATGCTAAATGGGCCAAACGAAACTGCCTATCGACTCAACTAAAAATAAACTATGCATTAAACGAGTATTGAATTGTCTCCAAGCCACAGAAAGCTGAAATGGCTCTCTGATGGTGGTAGACGCACTCCATCATATGTAACACATCCATGTTTGACCCTAGATCCCATCAGAATCATGAAACCAAACTGACTTCTTATGACATGTAGTCATAATCCCGGATGAGAAAGGAATGGTGTGTTGTAGGTTGACAGTCAGTACTTAACATGACTCCTCACATAGCAATCATGAAACCTGAACTGAGCTTGTGCATGTATGTTTTCAATGCTGAGCTCAACTGTTGTACTTAATAGATGGTTAGTACTTCTTATTCTTAAGACTAATCGCATAGCAATCACGGATACCTATCACATAGCAATAAGTTCAGTAATATATCTTCTTCTGCCTGACAACCAACTTTGTTCTGAAGTTGGTCCAGAATCAGAGGTTCATGTCTGGCACATGATACCTACTAATTGTTCTTAGAGCAGGTGCTTGGTGAGACTTAGGGTGCTGCTGATTTCACGTTAGCAGCTGGCCACCGTTTATTGTCCTAGTCTCCTATGATGCCACAAGCCTATTGTCATCGTTACATTGAGACTGGTATCTTGTTGTATTCTCTGCACTTTCTCTTGAAACAGGTTTCATGTTAATGAGGTGGTGACCTTGTAGACTTACCGAACATGAATCTTAGCTACTTTTGTAGTACAATTTGCTGGGTAATTCTCATCAATGTTTTGCACAGATGGCTATTTTTTTCATCTCTATGGTGAATGAAAGTTGGACTTTGTGTTGCACTCAATTTTTGTACTTCATGGTCTTTTCCCAAGGACTGGTTCATAATGTTTATTCGAATTATCTTAGCCCTACTAGAATCTGTATGTTGCTTAGGTTGAAAATTGGTGAACTTTGGTTATGCATTTATGATTTCATGTTTTTGCATTTAAATTTTGTAGAGCTATTAGATGAACTAGAGCAACTTCTGAAAGGAATTGCTATGATGAAAGAGATGACTCTTCGTACAAAAGATTATTTAGTTTCATTTGGAGAGTGCATGTCTACAAGGATCTTTGCAGCATATTTGAATAAAATTGGTGCTAAAGCCCGACAGGTACAAATTATATCTTACGACCTGATGATCCAAAATAACTGCACTGAAGTTTAGATGTTTGTGGTGGTACTAATTATATTCTCGTTGATAATTTGGTATATAAATATTTCAAATTTCACGGGAAACTTCCTTCTTTTTTTCTGAAGTGGGCAGTCCCACAAAATTTATTAAAGAAAAATGAGGAATGCACATGTACTATAATGAAGCTCTAGAGAAATCCATCTACGCTAAAACACACCCCTTAGAAAGGGAAAAAGAGAATATGTAGGTTCATCAAGATTACTAATCAACCTAGTCCACTTCCAGGCCACATCGCAGATGGAGGTGGATATCCACACTGAAGTCTTTGTTTTCATCCAAAATATCCTTTCATTCCTTCACCCCATATAACCCAGCATCTGGCATGGAGGATTAGCCGCCTAACTTTGTGATCACCCTAGAGTCCATGTCTGGTTCATTTCAGAAGTTCATCAGTACTATAGGCAAGCAGAGTACACGTTCCATGCCTATATATTCTGCTAAGAAAAGAACAATAGAATCATAATCTTCAGATTACTATTCTAATCTGAAATACTATTGTGTGCTTTGTCTTCTAGAGAAGAAGAGCTCTCATTTATACTCGTTAATTTTTCTGAGTATGAATCAAAGATGTCAGGAAGCAAAGCATGCATGGTTGTCTTTATCTTGGATTTTATCTGCAAAATGTCATCATTTGTTCATACTACATGACTCTTACTAGTCTTTGTAGGAACATATTTATTCTATGAAGGGAGAAAGTGATGCGGGACAGCAAGGGGGAAAAGACCGGATGAAGGAAGAAGAGAAGGGGTTGGGGAAGAAGAAGCTAGGACTTCACGCCCTCACACTGGTTCCCGTCCCACTCGGGAGAAAACGCACAGCGGCTGCTCTTTCATTTCATTTTCATAATCTTCACTGCCTCCCAAAGGAGGGATACAGGACAATATATAGACTCCCCAAAAGAAACTCTAATACTGAAGGACCAAAATGACCTTTATTCAAAGTAAAAAAGGCTCAATTAGAGCTAAATCTTTAAAACAAGAAAATACACCAATTGGGCCTCTAATGGGCCAAACAAAATACAAAATAGGCCTTGGGCTCTGTTTCTCCGCTTTTTGGATTCCCATCAGAAAGTAGTCGAGTCGTGAACTTTGGATTGCCACTATCTTTCTCTTCTGAAAAGAGAAAATCGCTCATTTATGCCCATTAGATTTTAGTATGTCACTTGCATGATTAGAAGTCAATTATTTCATGAAGCAAACATGGTTGTCTTCATCTTGGATTTCATCTGCAATTTGTCATTTCTCCTCAGGTTTGCAGCATGGTGCAATTTGGACTGGAGATGATGCAGAACTGAATTAGGGAGTAAGGCTGAACATATAACAGAAACATTAACTGAGCAAAACAATATCTCTGTCTGGAACAGTACATGCTAAAAGATTGGATCTAGGTTTTAGGCATGTTGGGAAATGTAGCACCCGTAGACTAGAGTGGGAATATAAACTGCTAATCTAAAAGAACAAAAAATAGAAGGAAATGAGGAACACATGTCCTGAAGTATGTCGAATACCAGAAGAAAAAAAAAAGATTGAAAAATAAAATGGTCATATATCATTTTACATTTAACCCAAAATGTGGGGCTTTATGCTTATTCTATTTTGAAATTACATTAATTATAATTTGAAAGCTCACTTTGTCGGGAAGCAGCAAGCTCCTTGGTCATGTGTAAGTTATGACTACTACTTGATATTAAGAACCACCTCCCATTGAACAGTAACTGCTGTTTCTAGGCTTGTAAGTGATTGGAGTGGTGACATCCTGAGCAGTTTATTACTCGATTAACGGGAAATACTTGTCCATCATGAATCACTGTCCATTTATTATGAAGGTCAAAGTTGGAATTATATTCATTTCCATTTTGTATTTTGTCACACTAATGATCGTCAATTTCTATGGCACTCAGTTCAGTCAATTCTTCATTGACATGAGTTTTTTTGGGGCATCTAACTATATGTTTGCAAAACCTTCTGCAGTATGATGCATTCAATATTGGCTTCATAACCACAGACGAGTTTACAAATGCGGATATCTTGGAGGCAACCTACCCTGCTGTTGCAAAGAGGTTGCATGGAGATTGGATTAATGATCCTGCTATTCCTGTTGTTACAGGTTTCCTTGGAAAGGTCTTCCATGCCAAGCTTAATTTGTGTTGGATGTGATCTATGAAATCACAACGAATATACCTTTAATTTCTTTCCTTCTGCAGGGTTGGAAATCTTGTGCTGTGACCACGCTAGGTAGGGGAGGTAGTGACCTTACAGCTACAACCATTGGCAAAGCCCTGGGGCTGAGAGAGATACAGGTTAAAATTCAAATTAACCTAGACATATGCCCAACTTTTTATCTGTGTCTTCTACATGACAAGACCTCTCGACATTCAGTCAATTTAGGTTGATAAGTTGAATGTGGAGGTTTGAATACAATGGACCCTAACGATTCATTAGATCCATATGCTATGCTTCTTCCTGGAGTCATTTCATGAACCCTTGACATGATGTCCTGGAAATAATAGATAGTTTCAAATTTGCAACACGTAGCAGGTATGGAAAGATGTTGATGGAGTTTTGACATGTGATCCTTATGTTTCAGGTATGGAAAGATGTTGATGGGGTTTTGACATGTGATCCTAATATTCATCCGAAAGCAGAACCTGTACCACATCTCACATTTGAAGAAGCTGCTGAACTTGCATACTTTGGTGCACAGGTATCACATATCTGGTCGTATGTATTTGATGTTACATAATGTACCTCATGGTTAATGAAAATGTCATCATAATGTCCAGTTATTGCCTTTTGTTTTCTTCTACTTTTATCTTTTTAATTGCAATGGCCTATTTGAAGTACGAAAGTCACAATAGATGATGCGGCACTTCTGCTGGCCCTCCAATTGCAGCATGTGCAGTCCAAGATCAATTTTTATACTGGATATGGATGTATATTGCCATTGGAAGGGACTCGTGGGGGCTCAATATTTTTCTGTTATACATGCATCTTATTGGTCTCTAGAGAAGTTGTTCCTACATCCAATTGACATCATTAAAGGATAGAGCTTTCTTTCGTTACTTGCTTCTCAAGCAATTGCTTGCTCTTTCTCTGTCTCTCACACATATTTTACACACAAACACACACAACCATGGAGATAGTTGAACCTGCAGTTTCTGGAATGAACCCTTGGTACGAGCTGTCTGGGAGGCATGGACTGCATCATTCTCCTTGTTCAAGCAAAAAATTCTAAAATTTCATTGACCAGCTGACTTTATGGTTTATAGCCCTGGATAACAAGTAGATTACATGAAGATTTTTCAGCTGTCAATTATAAGCTATTGCTTGCAACAAATGACATGAACGAAGAAGCTGACTCAGTAATTGTCTAGTGGAAATGACCATCAACAGACTTAACAGCCAAGTATCAGAAAATCTTGCATTCAGTGGGATGAAGTGTCTCATAACTGTGGAGCTTAGTAACAGGATTCACTCCTTTTGCCATCATTCCCACTGCCAAAAGTGCTTCCAGTTCTACTTCTAAGTGAAATTTGAATTGTAATCTAGAAGACCGCCCGCTCCCATCTTGTTCTCATTACCCCTCCGTTCAACTAAGCTTTGGAGTGTCTGCAGTAAATGAATCATTACACAACTTGTATATGAGTAATAGCATACACAAAATAAATGAAATTTGCATTTCATGTCGTGATGCTTGTCCCTGGGAGAACAGGCAATTCTTGAAATTTTCTGCTTGAAGTTGTGATTACATTCTCAAACAGTGTTATGGGTGTGACTGCACTCTCAATGGCATGCTCACACACATGCAACGTGCTCTTTGTTGCGCACGTAGTCCTGCGGACCTCTTTCAAGGTAAAAATCCATATAAAAAAAGGTCATCACTGAGATATTCCGTTGGGTATGTCCATGGAGCTTTAAATCCATGTCTGTCTTTGTCTGCGCTTCCATCGGACATTTAACACGATGTGTCACCTACATCCATATTTAGTTATTTTTAAACAAATCAGCTTATTGGATTATTATCTTCAATGTGCAACTTCATTTTTTGGTATGCAGTTGGATGACTAATCACGATTGACTGTCACAAGACTGTCCAAATGTTGAATGTTGTATGAGATATCAGTTGAAACATGGAATTAAGTTATTGCATGCTGGTACACTGTGAGATGCTTTGACTAATGGTGCTTTAAGCCATGTTTGTGGTGAATAACAGGGTATTCAAATGGGAACCATGGGTTTAATATTCTTTTCTCACATTCTTTCATCTTGTTGAGGCACATGATAATGACTCATGAAGCCTAATTGCATATTTGGATCACAGAGTTCCTGCTACTCTATTGTAGACCATGATGTACTTTTTGAAGTATCTACTTATTATTTTGTAATTCAGGTCTTGCATCCTCAATCCATGCGGCCTGCTAGAGAAGGTGACATACCAGTCAGGGTCAAGAACTCTTACAACCCTCGAGCTCCGGGTACCCTCATCACTAGAGCCAGAGATATGAGTAAGGTTGGTAAAAGTATTCAGTAATCTGTTTCCATGTGCACAAACTTTTTATAGTAGCCAGTTGTTGACTTTCAGTTCATCTGTAGGCTGTATTAACCAGCATAGTCCTGAAACCAAATATCACAATGCTAGATATTGCGAGCACACGAATGCTTGGACAATTTGGTTTCCTTGCAAAGGTAGAATTCTTTATCACCTTCCACGGTTTAGTACTTTCCAGTTATATGTCTAGGAGAAAAGTGGGATGCATCACCAGCAGTCTAAGAGCGGTAATCCATTAAAAAGAATAGCATACCTCGGGATAATTCCAGTTTCTGTTGTGGCTTACAATTGTGTTGTTATCACTCTTCTGTGCAGGTTTTCTCAATATTTGAAGACTTAGGAATTTCTGTTGATTCTGTTGCTACCAGTGAAGTCAGTATTTCTTTGACATTGGACCCCTCCAAAATCTGGAGCAGAGAGCTAATTCAGCAGGCAAGCGTACGAGTTGATATTTCCGTCCAATCACTTTGTTTTACACCTTATGGACAATATTTGTCATTTACCAGTTTTTGAGATGTGGATAAAATGGGAACCATAATTTATATAGGAGAAATTAGAGCATGGAACATCCTTGCTGAAAATAAATACAATAAATAACATTGGTTGGTTACAAGAATTTGTAGGATTAGTTGGATTCAACAAAGTTATAGCCCCAGTAGTTTCTGAACAGTTTGGATGAGAATGTCGACACTCAACACAGTTTTTTCCCTTTCATCATTTATTCAGGAGAACTAGTAGTATAACAGTATGACTTTAAACTCCTGATGTAATTTATTTCCTTCATTTAGTCAGCAAAACAAGCAGTACGAAGGAACGTACGACTACACACCTGGCATGTAGATTAGATTGATTGATTAAAGCCATGTGGGATGGACCTTTGGAAACGTTGCACTAATCCTTTTCTTCTGTACAGGGGTGAAATAGGTCACAGTGGTCAGTCCTAGTTAAACAAGAAATCGTTATGGTTTCATTCACAACAAGAATTGTTGTCAAACTGGGTAGTTGAGATGGCTTACTTCCAATATCTACATAAAGTTTTTAATTTACTGTTTTTTCTATTGTATATGAATGGCTCCAATCTGGACAAAAGCTTAGATGATTCATATTCTGGTGCAGAAACAGTGTGAATGCCACACATGTGAAAGACACACATGGATTGACCCACAAGTCAAGCTGCAGGCCCATTGGGGCACCACCACTTCAAGTTGATTCCCCCAGCTGAGGGGCCGAACACTAATGCAAGGGGCTGCTTCCCTTCCTCATTCCTTTTTCCAGTCCATGTGGAGTAAAAGTGGAGAGGGGCATGTGCCCTCAAGTGGGCAATGGGTATACCCATCCCCACTTTTAGTCCCACATCAGTTGGGGCAAGCATTAAAAAAATGGCTGGCCTCCCAGCTGAGTGAACCTGCTTGAGTGGACTACATCGGGTGCGACCCGCCCACCTGGGCGCTGGGCATGGTTCACAGAATCGGCCGATTATGATCCCGATCAGAATCGATGTGCTCAGATCAAATTTCATGGGGGCAATCCGATCCTCTAAAGAAAAAATTTAAAAATAATAATAATAAGGGCTAGAATCGGCTTGGAGTTGGCTAGCATTGGTCAGGATCGGCCTGGAATTGACCCAAATTGGGCTGAATCAACCTAGATTGGCCACGAATCGGGCCGATCCTATGTCGATCGTCTGATATAGGTCCAATCTGGTCAATATGAAATCAGAACCTCTGCCCGGAACTTGAATGTTTTTATCATTTATCCATCTAATAGTGTAGCATGTATTGGATTTCTCATATTGTAGGGATTAATTGATGTTATTCTATTGTATGTTGTATCATATGGGAAACTTCCTATTCTGATAAAACATTTATATTGGAAATAGATTAATATTAGTGGGTACCTCCCAATCCAATTCTGAATCGTGAAAAATCCAGTAATTGAACAATTGGAATTCTGCTTAAAGCCCTATGATTTTTAAGATCTGCAACTGTGATTTCCTGACAGAAAGTGAATAATGGATGTTATGGACTGCAATTTCATTGTGTAGAACATGCACCATCATCATATATTAAAGCATCTAGTTCTAAGTTCCTTTACTAGGGAGAAATGAAACAGAGTGATACCATAAACAAAATTGTCAATGTCTTTGACCACATCAAAGAACACAATTGCTTCTTTGTTTTTAAACAGTTACCAAAGTTGTGGAAATGTCTGCTACTGCAGGAACTTGATCATGTTGTTGAAGAGCTTGAGAAGATTGCGGTGGTGCGTCTCCTACAGAATAGATCAATAATTTCTCTTATTGGGAATGTACAACGTTCTTCCTTGATACTAGAAAAGGTGTGGCTTATTACGTTGTGGACCAACAACTTTTGTTTCTGGGGACTCATAATTAACCTCCTTTTCCACCTTATGTATCTAATTTTTCATCATTCACTACATGTACGGAGAGAAGAGAGATAGTGTGGGTAAATCTTTGGATAGGGATGGAAATGTGAATCCTGTTATTTCAAGTATGTGGTTTCTTGTCTCTTTTCCTAAGGATGTTGTGTTCGTATCCTGACAGGCATTCAATGTTCTAAGAAAGAATGGGGTTAATGTTCAGATGATCTCTCAAGGTGCATCAAAGGTATGAGAAAGGTTGAAATTTGTGTAGATGCGGTTCTCAATATCTTGTCTATCTTCATCTTCATCTTTGTAGATGCTGACTCAGCAACACAACTCTTGATTGTTGAGCAGGTAAATATCTCCTTGGTTGTGAATGATATTGAGGCAAAGCAATGTGTAAGTGCCCTCCACACAGCCTTCTTTGAGGATGGTTTTCTTGCTGATCCATTGCAGAATGGTGCGGTAGTGCGTCCCAGTAATTGATGTACCGCAGGTCCATCATTGCCCGTGTCTTATTTGATTAATATTTGCATACATATGGTCATATTCTTACCTTCTTTATCATTATACGAAATTTAGGCTCATAACCCATGTTTAGATCGCGGGTGTGTTAGTACGAAATAGGGTGTTGGATAGTGGAGAATAATATCCATGATTTGTCTTGCTTCTTTTTGTGCAAACCGTCTTTGCACCATTCCTTTTCATTTTACTGAACTCGCTCAACTCCTTTGACAAATCAAGAAAGCATCGTCTCCATATTTTTGTTGTTATTACATAATATTCGTGCAGTCCTTCAAATAATAACATATGAAATATTCCATACGATACAGTTCATACATCAACTCACAAGATGTCCTTTGATTTCGTTACACTGGTGCCATCAAGTTATTCTGGTGATGGTGTTCAAAATATTTCCCTCAAAAAACCAATAGGCAGGACGAGGCAATCATTCCATTCCTTGTCTCCTTGAAAGTCGCCGACTAGAATAGGAAGGAAACAACGGACTCTGACAGGAGGCATCTCCGAGCCGAATATTAACCACAAAGATGACGAATCTTTCGTGCGGCCTTGAAGCAGAATCGCACGCACTTGAAGGAATGAAGAATTTAGAATTAGTGGCAGCGCCATTACTATGTCTTCTCAGTGATATCTATTCAGCAAATACTGTTTTGACCGCTTGCCCATCACTTTTTCTATCGTCTGTCGGAGTATTAGTTTACGCGCGACGGTTTGAACCGACTTTGGTTGTGTTTTAAAAGGCAATGACACGTTTTTGCAGCACAACGAAGTGAGAGGCCATACAGAGGAAACGCGAAGCATAATCGTTATTGCATCTTATATGCAACTGCTTCAGGTACACAAACAAAAATGTGAATTTTCTAACAAGCTATTACCATTAGCTTACGGGGCATCTGATTGCCGTACAGAATAACGCAGCAATCAACAGCGTTATTCAGTTTATCTTCTGTTAATTTTAGTAAAACTTTCCCTTCCTACAAGTCTGATAATGCAAAAAGCCTAAACCTGAATTTTAATCATCATTCAGGCTTCAAAAGTCTGAAAGCCTATTTTAATCTCCCCCGCTCCCGCAGTCAGTCTCCCACGTCAATTACATGCATTCATATCGAAACTATCTGAGCGAGAGTTTTCCCGAACGGAAGAAACGCAACGATTACCGGACACTTGTCGACCAGGTCCCTTTCTGCTGTGTAGCTCATTTAAATTTCTGAGGCCCACATCACTGTGTTGAGCATTCTGGTGGCACATGCTTTCTGGTGCACGTTTAATCTGGGATCAAGGCAAACGGGGAGGGGTAAAAAAACGATATCACATACAAACAAGAGGGGTGCTACAGGCCGCTAGCAATCACCGCAGCACCCTGCACCATCAACAAGAGTAACATCCACGCGTGGAAGTTGATTGGTCCCGATTACCTCCGCGGTACACACATGCTTGGGCTCTGGGACGTAAACCCAACTCCGACATGTCGTTGGGGGATTAACGACATTTTGTCGCTTTGTTTACAACAACGGGCACATGACCACTGTCAGTCATCATGTGCAAGATGAAGCATTACCCAAAGGACCACATCCCAGCCAACCCATCAAAGCACTGCAAACACAGATGTGACCCGTACAAGCCCATCTATCATTTTGCCATAAAGGGGGGGGGAGAGAGAGAAGGAGGGCGAGAGAGAGATGTCCAACAGAACAGATAACAGCGAGGCAGTAACAACTATCAGATAGCTTTATGTACATAGGATCTAGAAAGCCATGGCGCCATTACCTTTGCCAAAATACGTGATAGAGGCAGAAACAAAAAGAGCAAGATAGAAGATTGCCTCAACAAAATATCAATACATACAAAACTGTAGAACACATACTAGAAGGGGCACCTCTTTCCTTGAGGAGATGAAGGGGGTCGATAGAGCAAACAGTAGAGCGGGGATGTATCCACAACCAGTAAATATGGCCTTCCCCATCGGCTTTACTTTATAAACCTGCACAAGATCACAATCTACTGTTAGTAAAGCATCCCTCTTTTTAAGTTTATTTTCCTACTCCAGTGCAAAGAGAGTGCCAAATGTTATCAATTTGCATATCAATGGGCCGTCAATGGCCACCATGACAGAAAGCAACTAGCGTGTTAGACCTGTGGAAGCAGTGACTAGAAAGGACCAGGAAGCAAGACAGCCTCTAGTCAGACATAACAATCTTAAGGACTAGCCGAGTTACATGCTAGCCTGCGGTCGGAACACAAGTTCTAAAATCTTGGGTTGGCCTGGACCAGCATCCCGCAACTAAAATTTCCCTCATCCATAATCGTAAATTACAAAGTTCAACCATAATTATACATATGCATATTTCCCAGAGGTTTTGAAAACATTGTACAATGGAAGAAAAGCTGACATTATCAGTTAGCTTCTTCGAAATCCACTTACAGTGCAAACTCTGCAAAGGAAGCCTAGCAGTCATGCAGATTAGCTGCTGCCACAGGCTGAGAATTTGCTTCCGCGGCAGAGGGCCTTTCATCCAAAGAAGCAGCAGACTCTTCACCCCTTGGGATTAAGGTGCCTGGATTCATCTTCTGGACCTCCTCACGAGTATAGATGAAAATCTTGCGAACCATGCTGCAGAATTCCCTGCATGTGTGCAAAAAATCTTCACTCAGTTAATTAGCACTTGACACAACAAACATCTGACACAAAGGACCCCAAGGCTTCAGACAGAATAGATTAACAGAAGATCACAATATCACAACTTCCAAATGAAGGCACTGACAATCACCTGATAAAATTAACTGAAAGGTTAAGGAACTAAGACACAAATTTTTAACACTTACAGCCATGGATCATCCCCAACGAGCATCATATCCCCCTCATTATCTGTATATACAACCAGCCAGTTTTTGTTGGAAGCCATTAGTTCACCATCAAATTCAAACATCCGATCCAACTCAGCTATCAACTCATCATAGCAACTAAACTTAGTGAGGTCAACAGACCTTCCCAAGGCAATCCCCTGCTTATGAACCTGAAACAAAAACAAAAACGAATTAAACATGTCAGTTAACCAACAAATTGAACGGTTGTGATAGAATGACTTGTAGAAACTACAGTTGGCGATAGAAAGGGATTTTCATCAACTGTCCCCTAGCGTGAACAAAGGGCATTAGTAGACTTTCCGGAAGTCAGTTTTTGAAGAATAATTGCACTTGGCGGCGCAGAAAAGGCTTGATGAGAAGGAAATGAATGACAAAATTTAGAGTTCCTTTTTTTCAAAGTAGGAGGAAGCCCACCCTTGTGCCCCACCTCACCAAAGTTGTGGCTTATGACAGGACAAAGTCCGAGCTTTTGCACTCATGACTATACTGCCACGGTTTCAACATGGGCAGGAGTCAAACTTGGGACCGCGATGATAACAGCAAGATCATGAGACAAGTTAACTCAAACCTCATGGGTGAAAATATAGAGTTAAACTAAAAAAATGTTCTCAAAACCATATTTGCTGAAAGAAAACAGAAAACTTATCATTTTCAAGCAGAAAAGGCAGCACGCTACATCTTGTTGAAACATTTCACATTGATTCTTGTAACTCATGAAAATTATCCGGTCATAGCAAACTCTACTGACTTTAGAAAAATGAATTCCATTACTCAGCAAATCTCTTTCGAGAACATAAGCAATGATAAGTACCTTTGTGCAACTTCTCGTTGAACTGCTTTGAACTTTGTTTTGAATGTCTTTTGAAGGCTGTGTGCAAAGCTGTTGAACATGTTTTTCATGCTCACTTGCAGCTGCTGTGTCGGTCAACTTTTTACCCTTTGGTTGCTCATACTGTTGCTTAGATTCAAGAGCTTGTGTTTGGTGCCATGACACTGCATTTGTGCCCTTTGGTTGCTCATACGGTTGCTTACATTCTAGGGCCTGTGTTTGGTGCCTTGATACTGAGTGAGCATGGGACTCTGGCTCCTGGGCTGGATTAGTATGCGAGCGTGCTGGTTCAGATGCTACGGTGCTGCTGTTCAGATTAATACCAAAAATCTTAAAGTTGCCACTAACTTGGGGTTTCACAACCTCATTTATTCCAGATTCATGGGGCTTCATCAGCCTGGGTGAATGTGATAACAAATTTGTAGAATGCCGCTCATCTCCAGGACTTCGCAGTGAAGGGAAACTGTTTACCCCTCCATACTTAATGTTTCCAGTTTTCTGATAGGCAACCTCACCAGCATGAGTACCCATACTCAGGCCAGTCTCCTTTATTCCCAATGACCTGGGAGGTACCACAGACCATGGGACTGTGAGCATAGTAAACTTGCCATCTGTCTCCTGAAAATGATTTTTTGAAGAATAAAGCTCTCCTGGCTTCTGATCAAAAAGTTGTGGATGAAATGCATGTAGGTCCCCAGGTGCGTGGAAGCCCGACAACATGTCAGTGAAAGTGGGCTCGTGCCTCAAGATAGACATCCACTGATCCTGTGCAGGCCTTCTATGATCAGCACCATCATGCCTCTCATCATCGTGTAATGAAGACCACATAACATGTTTTTTAGCAGCATCTGAATCATTATTATCTGCAAGATTGCTCCGCAAGGTCATAGTTTCTTGACCTTGCAAGACCATTGGAACTCCGTGCATGTGGGAAGGGTCTGCTGTGATTTTAGATTGACCTAAGATCATAGAAGCAGATAGATAAATTGTACAGAACAATACTAGATGATCATATGAATTACACATAACAGACGGTACATTTTGTTGTGCTGATGAATTGTTAGCATTCTACCTTCTCGGGTGAGGACAGAAGAATCAGGAGAAGAAGGCATCAAAGTTGATCGAGGCCTTTTATTTCGAGGAACTGGAAGGGGGTTCAACGGAGGTGGCGTCATAGCAGGTTCAATCTCCCAAGGCGAAACTCTCTCAGGGCGTAGCACGGAAGAAGTTTCATCCCATCTCACCTGAAAACAACAAACCAAAGGGGTAGTAAGGAATGGCCCAAAAGTGTGAATTTGCAATGCCCTAGAAGTTTGTGTTCGATGACAGGTTTCATACAGAACCTTAAGGCACCTCCACTTTGATAGAGGCCACCTAGTTGGATCAACATCTCCAATGCCAACAATGGTTCCTGTAAACCTGGCAAACCATAACAAACTGGCTGAAGAACATTGTTGATTTTGTTTCCTTTCAGACTTTTTAGAGTTCTACACTCTTAGACTATATCGAACAGAATTTGCTTCATCAATTGATAAGAATTGCAGCTCTACATCATACCTCTGTTCAGGAGCCTCTTCTCCTTCAAATCTCATTTTGAATCTCATTCCTATTGTGTAGTTACTCTTAAGAGACTCCATATACTGATCATATGGAACAATGAATTCAGAAGGACTCGTCCTGTTGGCAAATTTGAATTCAGGATTACACCAAAATTAATAAATCTAAGCTGCAAGTTCAACGAAGGTAACCAACAAACACCATAACATATCCCAAAGATGCCACAACAGAAAAGCATCGGTGAATTGCTAAGATCATGCCTTATTGTCACACTCATCACAGCAAAATATAGAATTCATTTCATAACCATGTCACTCACCTTGGTTTATAGAAAATAGTGAACATGGTTCCTGTGGTGACAGCATGCCATGCTGTCGCCAAGATGCCAAGGTGCATACTGTGACTTGATATGACCGAAGTTGGAACATTTGGCTGCTGTCTCATTGCCCGCCTCACTCCAACACGAAGTTCACCATTTTCTCCTCTACAACACGTCCAGGGGCGGTTAGTCTACAAATATAAATGCCACAGATTCACAAAAAATGAGGAAACTCCACAGACCTAAGAAAAATAAATGCATCCCCTGCTACAAGTTTTTTCGAGCTAACAAAGACGCTCCAACCGCTTTGAAGCAAATGTCTCCGTGGCTGACCTGCACATTAAAGCAAGGAAAAATTAAAATAGATACCACAAGGCATACATAGAAGCATTTCTTGATTAACCATCACAGAAAGAGAGTTGACAGCAGACAAAATGATCTATGTGAGCATTGGGCTCTCATAGAGCCATCATTGTCACTTGAGGCAGCAGACTGTGCTGGTGATCCATTCAGGAAGAAGATGAAATGAAACAACCTCAAGTGAAGCAAGTCCAAATTCCTGGGAACACCTGGTTTACCATCAGATCACTAACACTAAACAGTAAAAACATAACCGTCGGAGAAACTTGCCCCACGAGATAATTATCTTATACTTCATGCTTTAGTGCCACCATGTGGCTAGATCACACCAGGGGAAAAGGACACTCGAGATGGATGCTCCTTCAGTGCCCAACAATCATGACGAACTACATCACCAAATCTACCCCACAGACATAATGCTAAACTAAGACAAAGTTCGGGGGGACACAATGGTTATGGTCACAGCAACTTATCATAAAGGAACCACATTTGGAAGAGATGCAGAATAAGAGTCCTGATTGGAAAAGAGGGATCCCAAGTACCGCGGAAAATGTGACGGAAGCGCCACTCAACACCATGCAAATCCTTGGCCACCAGCTCTTGCGTCGGAGGTTGTCTGCACATATCCTGATCAAAACAAAATTAGGAGTCAGATACCCTCCACCAAACCAAAGATGGGGAATGAATGCCCGAACAAGAGCAAAACCCGACCAGTGGCGGAAGGCACTCGTCCGCGTGCCTGCGAAGAACGGAGAATCCCCCATGAGTGCTCGTATCAGAGGCAGTCAGCGTCTTGCAGAAGGAGTGCACATGTGGCCGCGGAGGGGGTGGAGGTATGGACTCCTTCTCCACACTGTTTTCATCTTGCTGACACACGCAAAACACCATGTAAGCCCAAATTCTTACTTCCCTACGTTTCTTAACGAAATCTATGAGGATGGGGGCCATACGTTGCTCTCCGGGAGCAAGGTCACTTGAGCAAAAACCTCATCTGTCTCTGCTTCCGCCTATTATTAGCTTATGAAAAATACGCATCAGAACAAGATGGAAACGAAGAAACTGCAAAATCGTACTTTCTCTTCCTAGTTGATGTAGGAACTGGGAAGTGCAGGGGAAGTACCTTCAACTCGACGTTGATCACTCGGCAGAGGATCTTAGGCGGGAGTTCATACAGCCGCATCTGCTGGTTGCAAGACTGGTTCGTGGACGCCTCCACCTGAATCACAAAAAGAACGATGGATGGTCCACAAGTTTAAACCCCCAAAATCTTATACTAGAGATCTCAACTATTTGACAAAGCACAGTCGAAGGAAGCATCCCAAGAACAAACAGCAAAGGACTGAACTCCCTATTTTCTCAGCGAAAACCCAAGCGCAGAACCTAGCGAGGACTACCACAATTCGACCCCGTAAACACTCACCTGTTCTATGTGTCCCTGCGGGAAGTAGAAAACCCTATCACCCTGGCGAGGAACAGTCACCAGCGGGCCGGCGCACGCATGCCAGAGCTCGGTATAGAGCGCCTCGTCCATGTCTACGGAAGCAGCGGCAAAAAGGGGGAAAAGCGAAGTGAGCCAAAGAAAAGAGAGAGAACAGAAGCGCACACGGCTAGATCCAGTCCAATCCATCGGATTCCCACCTTTTCCGGCGGCCGGAGCACCCGCAAATCCCCGGCCAGGCTCGACCGCCCCCGTCCTCGCAGCCCCCGTGTCGTTGGGCTCGGTGCAGGTGGAGGAGAAGCTATCCCCTCTCCCATTACTGCAATTTCCCTTGGCAGAAACCTCGGAAGAAGCCATGCCCGCCCCGGCAAGCGCCCCCTCACCAAAAACGTCAGGTCAGATCCCTCATGCACGCCCGATCAGCGCGGCCGTCCCCAGCAAGGCGCCCGCCCGCACGCCCCCGAGCCCCACCACCCCGGCGAGCAGCACCAGATCGGCCGAGCTGGAACCCTAATTTCTCCGCGAGCAAAGCAAACCCTAGAAGACCTCCTGCGAGGGCGCTGCTCTCCGCTGCTGCGGCAGCAATCCTTGCGGCTTTATCCTTCTCCTCGCGCTCTCCCCCATCCCCAGCACCGCCCCGTCCCCACACTGCTGGCTGCTGTCTCCGCTACTGCCCTCTCCTCTCCTTTTTTTTCCCTCCTCCTTTTTTGCTTGTCTCACCACACCACCACCAACAGCAACAGCAGCAGCAGCAGCAGCAGCGGCGGCCTCAGAGATGTCGTCCGGAGCTGCCACACAGAAGAGAGAAAGAGGGCGAGCGATCCCAACTGTACGAACAGTCTCATCTACTCGACCGTGCCTAACCACAGGTCACTCCCTGTTTTCAACCCTGGTCAAGTCGGCCCTGACGCCGTTAGCTTGGAGTGGGGAAGAGGATTGGGAGGAACGGGTGGGCCCCGTTGACGGCGTCGGACGCTAACGTCCAACAGACCCCGCCGTTGGGGTTGGGGTTGGGGTTGGGTTGCGGCTCGCGGGAAAAGGAGCCTTCCGTTTCCGTGCACAGCGCTGTTCCTCTGCGGAAGGCGGGGCGTCGCTTTGTCGTGCCATTAAGAGGCAGGGTTTAAGAGCAGCGCCAGTTCTTTGCCTTTCGCATTCCCGCAAGCTCCCTTTACCTCTTTTTCTTAACAAGAAGGAACGCCGTTACGCCGTAACGTTATGCTACGGCGCGCGGAGTGGTTACGCTTGGGGACGCGTGGCGACGGGCGTTCCCGGTAGACGATATGTCGCCTTCGGGCGCGCTTCTCGGTGGCGACTGGCAGGAACCCCTGTACGCCGCCCCTCCCCATCCTATACAGCTACAAATTTCTTAGCGCTACAAGACGAAATGTGTACCGTGAACACTTTTCAACCGTCCAGATCGTGGGCTCACCTCATCAGCCCTTGTTTTAGCTGTGTCAGAATTGTTCTGCGCCACTGTGGCAATCTAGCGCGTACGGTACTCTAGCCGTCAGTGGCCCGACCCAAGTGGATTCGACTCGAAACTCGACCCGATAAAAGCGCCCGCCAGTAGGCTGCAAATGAATTAATACGTTCTCGTAAAATTACTAGACGAGAATTGGATTCGGCTCATCAATTAAACTAAGAAATTTGAATAAAAAATTGAGCTCGAATAATGAAAGGAGTCAAATTTGAACACAAACGAATTCAGTTTGAATATACTCGTAAATAAGCCCGTTTAAGTATTCGATAAGAGTTCATTTTAATATTCGTTAAATACTCACTTAAATATTTATTAAGATCTTTTAAAGTAATTATTTATTTATTCTAATCATAAATAATTTAAATTAATAAGATATTCTAATATCTTGTAAAATTTTGTATCAAATAACTAAGGGAGCAAACAACTTGTAACTCGACATAGTTTAGCATGAGTTTATTTATTTTAAATAAAAAAATGAAATATATATCATAGATTTATTGAGTTTGCGAGTTACTTGATACTCACCTCGAATTCATTTGATATCTAAATGAACCAAATTTAAACAACCATTATAAAAATTCGGCTCGAACTTAAATTCGACTAAAATTAGTCGAACCAAACTTGAATAGAGTACAACTCAGCTCGACTCGGTTCGTTTGCAACCCTACCGGTCACTTTAGAATGTAACCTAATAGTCAGCTGAAGCGCTAAACAAATAGAGAATATCTTGTTGTATAGTCAGGCGGAATTATGTCGTATAGCGGTGTTTTTATTTTTAAAAAAGTAAAAAAAAAAAAATCAGACCCCCCCATATTGTTTGTACAATTTAATCTTGGGTAGGACTAGTCGAAAAAAGATGAAAATTAACCTCAAATAAATAAATAAATAAATAAATTTTTATTGTTTATTTAAGGTTAATTTTTAATGTTCCCTGATTTAAAATCGGATTGTACGATCAAATAAATAAGTTGAAGCCTTTCAAAATAATTAATTAAAAAAATATTCTGACTGTGCAGCAAGATATTCTCAATCAAACAAATTGGTTGTTCAATGCCTAGAACGAACGGTTGTTAAGTGTACCCGCACTTATGAGGTCGTACGTGACGTGATGGTGTTTAGTTGCGAGAGCCCTAAAAGGGAGGGGCTCAAAGTACGGGGTGGATTATTAGCCGTTGATGACCAATAACAATCACTGTCACTGTCATACGAGATTCGTGTATCGTAAACTTACGGAAGGGGGGTTCGCAGATCTTAAATCCGCCGCTGTGATGCGTTCGGAATATCTCGCGATAACGTCGAGGCCACCTCCCGTGGGTTTTGTCATGGCGAGGACGTTAGACATCAAATCCTTCTCGGCCACGTGGAAGAATTATACGTTACGTTACACTGCGCTCTCGCGGAGGCCGGTCGTGGTACCGGGAAGGCCCCACTGCGTTTGTCCGCTAGCTCCAGTTCTGATCCCGTCGCGAAGAACCAACCATGTGTAGAATCTTTGTCGAGATAGTATTAAGATAATGGTGGTACGACCATCGATAGCTGAGTAGATACGTGACACGTGTGAAGGATCGGAAATTACTAAAATACGTTAACCAGTTTGGGATAATGGACCTTTCCAGCCGAGTGCCCCTTTTCTTATTAGTTTTTAGTTTACCCTCTCGTCTCTACCTCTCACATATGATATGCTTCGGGAAAGATAAGGTCAGAGGACTCAGCAGGGTGCTCCCATCATCTCCGCCGTCCAAGTGACTCCACAACTGTCCCTGATGTTGCCATTTCCCTGTCTCCAACATTTTAACTAGCGAAGACGCGGAGTGGAGTCCGGAGTTCGCAGCACGTGCCAGTTGGATGCGGGCGTGTGTAGGTGGCGCCGGGGGCCGGCCCCAGAATGTTTACCCGTTCGGGCCGTGCAGGGTCGTCGCGGCCTGGTGAGCCGCCGCCCCCAAGTTCGGCACGCACGGCCTACGGCCCGTCCTGGCTAGGTGCCCACGTTGCGGCACCGGTCGGAGGGCCCGGTTCGCACCACCACCTCCACATGGATTCGGACCCCACGCCCGCGGCTGCGCTGCTGCGTGCTTTTCTCGTCGTGTCCAACCCCGTCGCTTACATAGCCCTTCCTCTTCCCCCTTTTCCCCTCCTCCCGTTGCTGTTACAGGTCTTTTTCCCTTCTTTTCCTCGGAGGACCATTAGATGCTCGGTGCCCGGCTTTAACTGGTAGCCGCAGGAGGCCATCATCAAGTTTTGCAATAAATCGGGGGCTTAAGAATGAATGCCCCGGGGACCACCGGCCCGACGATCTTGATCGAAGGGCCCACGGATCGGACGGCTGAGCAAGAGATTGCAGGCCTGGTGCTGCGAAGTGTCTTTTTCTTCTTCTTTTTTTTCTTTAGCTAAATCGAAGAGGACTGGAAAGGGGGGAGCATGGAAAGAGGAGTACGTTGCGAGGGGAGTCGCTCGTTTTGACGTCGGTGCTTCCCCCGGGGAGCATGTGGCTCGAGAAACCCGGTCCCCGGGTCCGCACCGGGGTCCCACGCGTGCGCCCTCCCGGGCGGACACCGGGCACCCCCGGGTCCACGTCTGGCCTTGGGAGGGTGTGGTGGGGTCGAGTCCACCGAGTCTTGGGACGACACGGCGTCAGGTTTTCCTTCTTAATTCATGCTCGGAACGGTGCACGGGAGGTCCACAAGATCAGAGTGGATCACGGGGGGATACTTCCTTGGGGGGAGGTCAGTGTACCCCTGCCCCCTTCCTCTTTGGTTAACTACTTCTTTACCTTTCTATCCACACGGACATATCTCATCCTTATTTGGAATGGGCCATGTGGCATAAAGTTGGTGAGATGAAATATTAACCTTCTAATTGTTGAACGAAGTTTTTTCTTGGTAAATTAAAAGTAGATAAAAAAAATTGCAAGGGCACAAGCCATATTTTCTCACAAAATGTCATATAATTTGGACGTACAAAACTTAATTTTGTCAAGCCTGTCCCCCCCGTCCGGCCCATGGCCTCGTGCAAAAGTTCGAGTCAAATCACAGCCTTTGGCCCACCTCCGATGCTTGTTGGCAAACACGAGCCATTGAAATGCCCAAGGATACTTTTGGTGAAGAAGTTTTAAAGCATCGCCACGAATGCAATCCATAATAAGATAGACAAATTAGTTAATTATTTTTACAATTAGCCGTAAAGTAAAGATTACAAAGAGGATTTGTCACTTACCCCTTCCTACTGTATGCTTGTACGGCAAACTGTGACCCATTGCTGCGCATGGTACGGCTAATACATCATGTTGGCCTCCTCTCTTCCAGACCATGTGAGCCACACCAGGATGATGACGCTTGGAATAGAGAAGGTAAAAAAGGAACCACACCATGGTGATGGTGCACAGACTGCACATGTTCTGTTCATGTTGCGAGAAGGAACCAAAATCGTATACATCATAATGCATGCTTACTCCATCCAATATCTTCCAAACAAGCAATAACATTGTTGAGTTAAATTATTTCCCCACTGTTTCTTGTGTTTATTCTAACGTCCAGACATGCCCAGAGGGACCTCTGATGTTAAAAAAAAAAAAAGATCCACTTGGTCTTGTTCTTCGTAAAGATGGGATTGGAAGAGCAAGACACCCACCCACCGATCTCCTCGTTTCCTTTTCTTAGAAGTCTGATATTAAATGTTGGACATGTGGCCAATCAGGAGTAGAAGCGGAAGAAGAGATCAGAGCAGAGCAGCTCACTCCATGGAAAGAAAGCATAAAAGAGTGCATAAAGTGGTCACATGAAACGAGCAATGCCTGTGTTTGAAGGGGAAAGACGCTAAGAACGGAACCCACACACTTTCTGGCTCTACCCCTCGTGTACACTCCATATATTGTGATGCTAAGTTCTTTTGGGAATGGGGGATGATGTCTGTAAGTTTTGCTAGAAGAATGCTGTTGATTAAATGGAGAACTCGTGGGAATACGTCGTGGGTAGTGGAGAGAATGTGCTAGGAAGATCTTATTTCCACTTGGGGTGCAGATTTGTTTCGATCTTTATTAATGTGGGTCATAGAGATTCCTCTTGATGGGTGAGATGACTGGACCATTGTAACTTTGTAAGATGGAACGTTTCTACTAATCTGGATCAGACTCGTGTGCATACGAGTAATCACTACTAGTTGTCCATGAAGGGGACTCGACACCGACCGCGTGCGTTCCCGAAAGACGACATCAACCTTGTGCCTGCATGAGGAAAGCACAACAGCAGTGCGTTTGACTTTAGCCTCCCATCTGTCTCTCCTGCGGACAAGCGTTTCGGATGCACACGAATTCTAATCCATCTTTAACTTTTGGAACTTCTTTGGACCTCCTTCCCCTCTGTTGAGTCTTTATGCATCTTCAGACACTCATAAGAGGAGGAGGTGATGAGGGACAGCTTATTATTTTAAGATCAATTCCATCATTTTAAGATTAAATGAGTCATTTACTCTTCGTCTCGTACGTCTGGTGGCACATGGAAGTGTACAAGATTTCCTGAACATCTTTAGTAAGTGGACAAAAACGATTCATCTACACACTGGTAACGACTGAATGTGACATGAGAAGGCTCCATCCCATTCCTCTTTTTTTTTTTCAGTCACATATATTTATAAATTTTTTTTAGTCGGATATGTTTGGCAAAGTTTCCAGACAGCACGAATGCACACTTACTAATTCTCTTTAGGTAAAGAATTCTTCTTCCTTCATGCAATTATTTCGAGTTCGAAGATATTACCAAAGAAAGTAATATTTCTTTCACATAACCTACACCTATATAGAGTACATGGCTATAAGTCATATAAACTCCTGGCATAAATTCCCCCCTTGCTATATATGTGTCGTCTGGCACGAAATAAAATATTGTAACATCTCGATTTTGAAATCATCAACAATAAAACTTCTGATTTTAAAACCAATGGTTTTGGTTTACATTGATTGTGGGTTGTAAATCAGAATCAAGTAAAAAAAAGATTTCAAAGGTCAATCGATTTTATAATACGGCAACTTACAATGTACAAATTAATAAAAAAGAACTATAAAATAGTTTACATCACACCAAATACAAAAAAACTATTTTATGACTGATCACAGTATATGTGACTGACTGTTTAAGGCGCACCAAACTACATCTATAAGAATAGTAGAAGTAAGACTTAACGCCCTATTTGGTTACGCTATTAATTGGGTGTATCACTATTACTTTAAATATTGATATCAAAAGCAGTTAAATTAGGTGTTTGATTATCCTGTATTAATTTTAAAAGTTACACTCATTGAAGACGCAATAGTAACATATTTAATACATGCTTCTACATATATTAAAACCGATGACGTCTCCATCTCCTCCCCTCACCTCTCTTCCTCTCCACCACCACGTTCTCGACCTACTTGTATTTGTTTTAACATTTAGACTTTCAGCACTGTGTTTTGTTCGTAATTGCTCGTAATTTTATTTTTTAAAATAAAATCAACAGTATTTAAGTATAATTTGATTTTATTTACACATGAAACAATATTAAAAACTTAATTTTAAATTTGCTGAAAAACATCTGATTTTAAAATCATTAATATAAAAGTCTTTGATTTATTTCTAAGTGGTTTTAGACTGAAAATGCAAATAGAAAGATGTTTATTTACACCCAACAATTTGCAGCACTTTAAATCTATAATTTTGATTTATTATTATTTCAAAATAATATTATCCTGATTAAAAACATTTATAGCACACTAAGTAGAAGAACATATTAATTTATAGTAGTTTATGATGTTTTATAAATTTTACAACACACCAAAATGACCACATAATTGTTATAGTAAATTAAAATTAATAAGAAAAGTCATCTAAACAGTCTCTTATATCACTTTTGATATTGATACAACTTTATCCAAACACCACAATATTATATCATATCAATTTTGATATTGATATTCAAAAATATTAATCTTAAAATTAATATTATATCAATTATGATACTCCAACCAAATAGGGCGTAAGATACCGAGCCACTGGCTCTTTGATCAGTCAGTCCCACCTCTTCGCTTGGTCTCAGGATGCACACCTAAATTTAACACGATTAATTAGCCCACCACGCTTCCGAGGAAGACACCCCTCACTCGTTAGTCGTTAGCCGAGAGAGAGGCTGGCGCCACGTTATTGCCGTTGGCTGGTGACATGTGATGACGTAACGGTTGAACACTCTGTTACGACCCCACGCTTTAATTGGCCGTTAGTTCATCTGTGGGGGTGAAGCCGGCGAGTGGGCGGTTATGTCCTGCGGCTGCTGAGTTGTTAGCGTTGGATGAGCCACGTCATCCACGGCGAAGCTAGGGTCATATTTCCCATTTTTAATACCCAAAGCAAAGATGGTGTGAAAAATAGATCTCGGTGGGCCGGTCGCTTTGGTCGTGGCAGGCCACAGAGCCGGACAGGGGAGGGGCCCGCCTTGGCGAGAGCATCGAGGACCAGGGATGTTGAGGGGCTTTTAGAGGGCACGGTGCCGCTGTGCGCCCCAGCGCCCTTCCACTAATGATGTCCAATTAATAATTAATAGTAAATTAAATTAAGCATTTAACTATACACCCCACTTGCTGCTCGCTTGCCCGTCACCATGAACCCCCCTGATTTGGACTGGAAAAATTACAACCTCAGGCAAGGCAAACAGTGCAAAACAGAGTGGTTCCACGGATCAGCATTCTTCCTCCAACCCCGTGTTCAAATGGATGGAAAAAGACGGGGAAAAAAGTAATGTTGGTTGACAGGGGAGGAGCAAGCGGGGGCAGCAGGTATAGGTAGGGGGTAGGTAGTGCCTCCATTGGGCCACCCGTCTCTTTCCAAACCCCCTGATTGGGCCACATGGACCAACAAGAACGTGGGGAGTTGGGACGAAGAATTTGGGTGATCTTAAGTTAGACCAAACTCAATCAAACATTCATCTTAAAGTCTACCATGTCCTTTATTTAGGGAGGTGCTTGCTATCTACAAGTGCTTTTCATTCTTTGCTCATGCTTTTTGCAAGCACATCTAAAAATATTTTTCAAATTTGTTTTTTCTCTCTCTCTCCCCCCTGTAATTAATATACATTATATACATTCCATGTGAAAAAATAAGCATATGTTCTTTTTATTTTCTTAACTTTTTGTACAAACCTTACAAAAGCATATTTCTTCTAATAATACAAACAGTCGCTGAGTGAAGTGTCGGAAAAATTTGTAGAAAGAAACTCATGCATTGAATGGAATGTAGTGCGATATGTATGAATATTTTTTGGGCTTTTTGCAACTGATGCGCTAAACAATCCCATATTTGTGAAAAAGAAAACCCTGTACTTTACATATTTGTAAAAAACTCCTTAAACTTTCTTTTATTTTGATGTAAATCCAAAATTGTAAATGATGCACGTGACAGTCGACCTAATTATAGAGAATCTTCTACATATACGATAATTACATAGAAGATACCGTATTTCACAAGAAGTTTTTTTGTCTGATCGTAGGAGGTCATTTCCAAGTACAATGATTATATAGGGGGGTGGTTTTCTGCAAATAGATAAAGTACATGAGATTTTTTTAAAGACATGAGATTCTTAAGACGTTATTTATTAATAATAATAATAATAATAATAATTTAAAAGTCATAGTCAATAACTAATAACTAACGAGATGAGATCCTCTGAACTTTATTTTTAAACCCAAATTTAGACCTCATCTTTTGTGCAAACTTAAACCAAACATTATTTTCACCCTTGACCTTCTTCAGAGTGCCAGCACATTTGACTCCGGATCCCATCACAGAATTTACTAATAAGTGACTTATTACCTTCGAATCAATGCAATGCAGTGCTGGCTGACGTGTACGTTTCTTCCTCGGTCCCCCCAAAGGTACAGGATAAGCCTAACAGCCAACAAGGGGGTGATGATTCATGGAGGGGGAGGAGGGGTGGCACGGTAGAGACTTCCGGGCAGGAATGTGGGAAGAGACGGGGTGCGGGGCGTCCCAACCCCCCATCCCCGCGAGTACCAGACACCCAAACTGATGAGATTCGAAGACACAGCAGCAGCACCGCCATTATTTGCTGCAATCCTACAACACCATATGGCATCCAGTTGCAGGTGCTCCGGCACCGCACCCACCCGAGTCCAGTGTAGTGCAGTTGTCCAGAACTTTTTTTTTGAGCAGGACACCCGAGTTCGGAACTCGACACACAGAAACACAACAGAAGAAGGCCATAGGATCCGGTTTCCCTCTCCACGCCCCACCCCCATGGGAATCCCCTTCCCCTGCGCTGTGGCACACAGCCTGCACTGCACCAGGATGGGGAAGACGTGACCTCACATGATACAGGAGAGATAGATAGGAGGGTACTGAGTACATCTTATCCTTAAGGAGGTGTTTATATTTTCAACATGTTCTCTAAAAATAGAGAATCACGAAAAGGTTTTTCCAAAAAATAGAATCATCGGGAACATTTTCGCATGGAAGTGGTGAAAAAGTAAATTCTGCGAAAAAAAGAAAACATTTTAAGAATATAAAATTATTTTTAACTAATTTTTGTTTATAATTATACAACTTATAAAAGTTAACTAAAAATTACTTCTTAAAATAATTTTAGAGAATGTAAACACGAGAGAGAGACAGAGAGAGGAGAGCCGAGCGTCATGCCACGGCGAACCCGGCCAACAAAAGTGGGCGCCGTGAGCCAGTCTCACGTGGCTATGGATGGTAACCGGACGTGCCATGACAGACCTCGGTTCTCCCTCATGGTATTCGTACGTGTACCATTTCAGCAGGATGGATGAGTAGGGGTAAAGGCTAGCAGCGGTAGGGGCCCCTCCCCCCCTTGGTTGGGGTGGTTTCGGGGGAAGGGGTCCTGACGTGGAAAGCTCCAGCCTTAATGCTCGATCTCGCCGCAGATGGCATTGAATGGGCATGATTTCGGCTTTGTGGTCCATCAGAGGAGCTGGACCGATTGATTGATAGGGCTTCCGCAGTGGACGGCCAGGAAGGGTGGACCCCCTCGATATTCTTCGGCTCAGAGAGATGTGGAACCACGACCACTAGTTGGGGTCAACTTTACTTCTTTGTCCTTGCCCGTTATCTTCATCTGCATCTCCATCAAGGATGCTTATCTTCATTTGATTAAAAATATAACAATTTTGTATAAGGAAGGATAATTTTCAGCAAGGTTAGCTCTTACCAAGTCTTGTAATTAACTCTACTGTATATGTCATTCTCATCCTCCCACCTCACTCCGCAATGTAATCCTCAATACTAGTGAAAGAAAAGATTTTTAAGGGAGGAAAATTTTTCAATACAGGGACAGAATGATAAAAATATCAACATGTTAAACCTTTCTCATATCATGATGAAAGATATCCAATAAAGTGGCTACACATGGACTCTGATATTGGGCTATGGTCTTCATTATAATTCATGAAAGGGATGTGGATATGTTGAAACCTTCACGTTGCCACTTAGACAAAAAAATAGGAGAAGAGTAAGAGGTCTTATTTTTAGAATAAAGTTAATTCTAATTTGATAGATGGAATATGTTATACCGTGTCAGAATTGCTTATTCTCTAGATGAGGAGAATAAGTAATTTCACCATAAATCCAAGAATTACTTATTTTACCTATTCCGTCAGTATACCCCACATGACTATCAAAGTAGAACGTCCCTTATTCTAATATAAGTAATTCCAATATAAATAATTATGAATAGCCTATTCTATTATCAAAGTGGTGCAAAAATACATACGGTTAAGATGCTACTCCTGAGTCCTCACAGCCCAACTACTCCAACTCTACATGAAGTCTCCTGGTAGTTGGAACACAGCAATAGGCATTGGTTACCTTAGTATGCGTCACCCCACTCTTAACAAAGTTTATTACTGAAATAAACGGGGGCATAGATAAGGATACGGGGATTGATGCATTGTTTACAAAGATGATGACGATGATAAGACTAGAACACAATCCTCTAAACAACAAATATCTATAGGATCGGTTTGTTTCGAGAATAAGTGTCGAATATGATGTACTATTATGTGTTATTCCACTTATTCGGTTTGGAAGTTTGGACGTACGCGTTATTCTTTGAAAATTTGAATAAATCATTCCATATAAAAGGCATGAACTATTTATTCCGGTGACCTACTTATTTCACCCAAAGTGAATTCTTCTTATTTCTAGTAATAAGAGATCCGAGAACAAAAAATCTGAAATACCACATCTTCAAAACAAACTAGCCCATAAGTTAGTTGCGGAAGAAAACAAAACCCAAGAAAAAAAAAGAAAGGAAATAGGGGGTCGTCCTCGTCCTCTTTCATATGGTGGTGGATGTGTCCCGAGAAAAAGGGTGTGGATGGATGGGATGGCCCCACAGGGATGGGGGACTGGGTGGGGAGAGCAGCCACAAGGGGAAGTATACAGATTAAGGACCATCGACAGGATCACCTGATGGATGGAGGTGGTGGGGATTCAAGTGCCAGGCCCCAACCCCTCCCCTGTGTGAATCCCAATCCCTTTCTCTTACTACTTCCTCTTAAGAAGTCCCCCCTGCTTGGTTTGATGCTCCTGTCCGTTCTCTGTGGCACCATGCTTTCACACAGCATCAACCAATATGATCCCATCGCCACGACCATGTACGGGTCTGTCTCCCAAACCCGGTCGCATGGTCAAGAGCGGTGGCTTAGATAGTCATTCATCTCGATCACCAAATATTTTAGATGACAATTATACTAAGATAATGACGTCGATAGGACTATCTTTTTTTTCGCGGTTAAGATCAATACAAGGATTTGATACTTGAGATGGTCATTTACTTCATTAAGATCACCTGTTCTTCTCCTATTTCTAGATGCCCAATTCATAGTTTGGATGCAGGACTGGTAGTCATTCTGTCCCCACATGCACCCTTTTCTGGGGACGCAGTCAAAAGTTTGATGAACTAGTTCATCAGCACATGTGCAAGTTTTTAGCTAATTGTTTTGCCTGATAGATGAGTTTTGATATAGTTTTGCTCATTTGTTTCAATGTTAATAATTGATGTTAATTATTCTTCGGCACGGAGTGGAAGAAGGGAGGAGATTCTCGAACGAGAAAATGATCCAATTACTTCGAAAGAATTGAACGAGGAGCCGTATAAGATGAAAATCTTCCAAGTGTTCTCCCCTAGTGAGGTCTTAAGCATCTACACTGAGAGCTTCAAGTGTTTGATCAGGTGGAGCTCAGCCAAACCACCAAGGAGCCGCACAGTCAACCAGAAAACACGGGGTATGTCCTGGGAGTTAGACTGTGGGTCATAGTTTTAACTGTGAAATTTCAAATGTACAAGGTTCACATCAACCTTGACTGGCAATGTGGCTCCCATGCTGCAGAAAAGATTTCAAAATGGGGACGAAACTTTGGACCATTTTAGATTGACTGTAGCAGCTAGCATCCCATTTTGCTGTCATTCCATTGGCTGCCTTGTCAGTGTCATCGACTCCAAGTGACATTGACTTTGTTTCATTTGTGTCTTGGTACCAATTGGAATTTGGGACTCACAGCTACCCCTGTGATCTTGTCATATTTTATTGAATAGAGATCTTCTACGTGTAGGTTTGGACTGAACTCAGTAAAGAGAGGGGTAAGTTTTACAAAACTCCTCATATGGTACTTTTTAGATTACCAATGAAGGGTTTTTATGAAAGACTTCCTCTTTTTCTCTTTGTACTGAAAGAGATCAGTCTAAACTCGTACTGAGAGAAACCGCACTCTATTTTATTAGACTTGGTTAGCCGTGCTATAGCCCCCATCCCAGGCTTTTCCTTTTTTCTGAAACAGAAGTATAAAACCATATGTACGTGTCTTCTCTCTTTGAAAGGGATCTAGTTAGAGCTGCTCATGGTTGGGATCCTTTTGGTTTGGGAAAAGGTTCTCCAAATCGAGTCCAAGTGAATTTGTATAAAAAACTGAATCAAACCGGAACAATTCGGTTCAGTTCAATTGAAATATTATATATCATATGAAATGTTATATATGGGTTTAAAATTAAAACTAAAATGTATGTATTTATACTTGAATATGCATGTGAAACTACAATATAAAAATATTTATGATATAATCTTAACTTAAAGTACATATTAATATGAAGCATATATAATAAATTCAATTTTGTTTTGATTGGATTCGGTTTCACAAGGATGCAAAATGAACCAAACCGAACACATTGTCACTCAGTTCGGTTCGATTTTTTGGTTTAAATCAAAGTATAAAATCTAGCGAAGATACTCTACTATATAGAGGAAATTTCTGCTGAAAAATGCGATCATGTTAACCATAATGGATCATTATCTCATCTTCTAGACTTCTACAGATGACTAATTTGGACATTTTTCTCACACAGTACAGAGTAATAATCTTTACACGGATCTTGCCATAAGAAGCACTGAGATATAGGCCCCTAGTCCAGATCTTCTCGTTTAGGCAATTGGGAAAGGTCGGTGAGAAGAGCAATATATTTTGCTGACAAGGACATCAGATTAGGTGACTAGACTGTACGATCACTGATCGGCTCGAGTGACGTAAGGCCACCGCTTCAAATTGACACTTATGCCACCCTTAATGATACTTTTACTTTATTCTAACTCACCACAGGCCTTGATAAATGGTTCATCTTAAGGCTCATTGATTTAGTATGGCGTAAATAAAATGTCGTAAAATCTCTATTTTAAGATCGCTGATTTTAAAACTAGTGAAAATATAATCTTTGATTTTAGAATCATCGGTTTTAGAATCACCAGTTGTAATTTACAGTGATTTTAGACTGAACTGCAATCAGCCAAAAAACAGATTTTAGAAGTCGATTGGTTTTAAAATACATCATTTTATAGCACTCCAAACACATGAAAATGTAATGTAGAACTATTTACAACTGGCTAGCATAAGGAAAATGTCGTTTTATGGCTGTTTACAATGTTTTATGACTGTTTATGATGCACCAAACAATCTCTAACTCTGTCACCTAATATGTACTTGAAGTTAGAAAAAAGAGACCAATATAAATGGATACATGTCAAGTTGAATATTGGATCTATCCTTGTCTTTATCTTTTAATCAACATGTGTATCCTTATCCTTTAAAAAATGTGTATATCCTTATTTTTATCCTTTAAATTTATCAAAAACAGATATATGAAAGTTAAATTATCAAATAGTACTGTGTAACATAACCTTAATTTTCTATAGCTTCTAGAGGGCACAGAGGAATGGTACTTTTAAAATATACATAGATGTAAATTCTTTCTAAACAGTTCTTATAAATTTACTTATAAATCATGTCACATTTGTGAAAATGAATCTTTCAAACTTGCAAATGAGGGAGAGAAGGGATTAAAACAATCGTGTGGGCAATAAGGCATGTAATTATGTAGGTATGATTAGAGATTTCATTTAAAAAATGAGAATTTTAAGTAAGATATAATCAATAACTAAGATGAGTGAAAAAAAATAGATAGATACTTGGATAATCAGACTTAGAAAAATGTGTATCTTTTTCCTTCTCCTAAATCATTCGCATACGGATGGTATCCTTACCATTATCTTTTAAACTATATCTTTTTATGACCTTTAAACTTCGAAAACGGACAGAAACGGTTTAAAAAGCTTATATACTAAAATCAAATGGTTATAAAAGCTTATATACTATAATTATCATTTACGAGGTATAATATTAGAAACATAAAATATCATAATTAGGATACACAGAGATCATGTACATTACATGCTTCCATCGAAGGGCCTTTGAATATCCTGCTGATAAGGATAAGTCCTTCGGAACACGTTTGATGCATAACAATATCGGACCAGAAATCTGAAAGCGCAACGGCACTATCACACCATGAGAGTGACATATCAATAGGCCGTAATCATTGGTGAGACAGCCGAAAGGTCTATGGAATACGTGGAAACCAGGCTTATACTGTTGGTGATGAGGACCCATTGGGCCATATGCTAAAAAAGAGTGACGAAGGCAGATTACCTTTATGCTGAACCGATCCTTGCTTGCCACAGACACTATGCTCTACGAAGAAAGAGGAACATACGCATGCATCCTCGACCATCCATGACCCTTCGCCCACTGTTTTGTCTTCTGCTCTCTTGCGGGGACCTCATCCTTCTCTCCCTCTCTCCCCCTCCATTCCCCACCCACCCCCGTACCTTTTCTTTTACAAGTCTCATTTGATTCTTGGAAGAAAGGCACGAGAAGAAGAGTTCCGCTACACAACTCATTGCTCCTGAAGTGCAAGAGATAGCAGCGGGCGTAAAGATCAAGGAGCCATACTGTTTACAGCCAAGAAGCTGCACAAAGCATTCTGGCATAGTTGATGTAAGGGGGCCACCCCCAACACAAGAACTCAAGTCAACTCACCCTTGAAAATTAACCATCGAGAGGTAATCTTAATGTGGACTGTGATTTCTTGAAATAATGTCTTCCTTTGCCTGGTGCAATTCATAAACTATTACACAAATCCTGCAATGTTAAGGTGGCCATTGAAGATGAGCATAAGACTGCTCTGATGTTTAAACCTTAGCGGGATAGTTTTCCATATTAAAAGTGTAAATGAATGAGAAATGAGACAGGTTCTCAAAGTTTGGCTCGTACTGAACTAGGTGAATTCGTTTCCAGGAAGGCTAATAAGATTTCGTTATCACCACTTGCCTTTCAGTGCATAAACACCAAAGGGACCTGGAATTTGGAATTGAGTGGTCTATTGATCTGGAGTTCGATCTTATGCAACCAACAGCCACTCCTACATGAGGTGGAAACACAATTAAATTTGAAATGTAAGTCTAGCTATCGGAAGAAACAGGTGACCAAATTCTTGCATATACTTGAGGGCAAGCTGTTAAAAGTTGATCAGGATGTGTACGTGAAAAAAAAAAGGCAAATCAAGCAAAAAAATGCAAAAAGTAGGTGAATCAAAAGAAGGATGATCTATGGAGAACCAATGATCTATACCATAGTCAAATTTGGGATCAACTATATTCTTTGGATTCCACAGAGTGAAGATCAAAGCAGGAGGAAGAAAAAGTTAGGTGGGAGTAATCATTGAGATAGTGTTTGTCAACAATTATGCAGTGTGTAAGTAGCCAATGTTTTGGACATTTGTAGAGGTTGATTCCCGCTATAGAACTTTAAAGGAAAGTGTAGCAGAGGAGCTGACGACAGAAAAAATAGAGTAGACTAGGAGGAGCCAACCCAGACTACTTGAATCAGTAAAGTATTGGCAAGCCAGAACTAGAAACCATCACTTGTGAAGGTAGATAGATCTGGCAAAGAAAGAGGGATAGTTTGATTATATGGAAGTCAACAGAGATGTGACAAATGCAATTCATGAAGCATTGCATTGTCACAGCTCAAGTCACTCTCAGGTACAAAAGACTCATCACTGTAGTCAAAACTGTGAAGTACTCTGAAATGTGAACACTGGAGGAAGAGGAACAATCATGGATCCTGATTTTAAATAGTAGATCCGATTCACAACTGGTGATCTGTGTATGGGTCCAGTTGCCAGTTGTCCCTAGCTTGGTTGTTCCAAGCCCTGTGGAACAAGCATTGAATGTTAACGGTTGTCTGGCTAAGCAAAATACCCATTCGATTCATTCCACCGCCCACCTATAACAAGTGAGTAGAGTGATATCAACGTGGCAACCCACCGGCGACTATGGCCATCAGATGCTTAGTTCGATAGGATAGAACCTAAAGAAGATGTAATACAAACCACCCAACACATAGCGGAGCAACAGGTTGTGACAGAGACTATAGCGAGTGAACAACTAGACATTAGAAGATGAACATGGAAACAGGGGATGCATGTATAATTCTCAATCTCCTCCCAGTTCTCTCTTCTTTGGGTATGATAAGTTGCTGCCCTTATTTGCTCAACAAGGGAAATCCTCTGACCCCTACACATCTAAAAACCTGTAACAAAAGGAGTAGGTGGGTCTCAAAAGAAAGTTGCTAATGATTGAAGGAATTTAATGCACCAGAATGAGATGTTCAGACTTGAGAAGATGCAGAAGATAGAATAGCAAGCACATTAATTACTGCTTTGATAGAAAAACATAGGAGCTTGACCTGCAGCAGAGTGGAGGCTTGAGCAAGTGGAGTAGCAGCAAAGTGAAGAAATCATCATCAAGTCTGGATAGTGGGCATTTCCTTTGAGAGAAAGGTGAGATCAAAAGATTCCTAGAGGATACAGAAGATGATATTGCCTTGTAGCATAGTCCTAGAAGAGAAAGGCAAATAAGGACAAAAAGGTAAATTCATTGTACACGAATTTCTAATAGATTGTTGGGACCTAAAAGGGAAAGAGGGAGGAGATGAAACTCAGGTTGCAACAATTACACTAACTGGAATGTGTGTAAATCAAAAGTAGAAGATAAAAGCTGTCCACTATCATGTAATGAACGGCAAACTTGATGTGGTGTAGGAATGTGGCTCTCTTACCAGGGCTGAGTGGGATGACGGAGTGGATAGGAATGTGGCTCTCTCAGGGATACAATTTTAGCATGGAATCTTGGGTATCCCATGCCAGCTGCGGATGATAGAGATGTTTAAAGAATCCCAGAATTTGATGTAATAAAAAAATGCAAGACTTTGCATTGAAGTTGATCGAAGGGCCTCAATTCCAGACTTCCTATTTTTATTTTTTTATTTTATTTTATTTTTTTGGGGGGGGGGGGGGGGGGGGGGGGGGTTGGTGGTGGAAGGGCCTCAATACCAGAGTTTGGTGTAATCTAGAATATGCAAGACTTTGTATTGAAGTTGATTGAAGGGCCTCAATTCCAGACTTCCTGAAGTTGAGACGGATTTTTTGAATTTTCAATAATTCAGTCTGACGGTGACGGAAGAAGACTTTCAAAAGAAGTTTTTTTTTAAAAAAAGGTGATAGTAAAAGATCTATCATTAACACCTTCAAACAGTATTGATTGAACCTATAAGGATGTCTTGCAGCCATACAAGGAGAATCAGGCTTCATGGAAGGAATAGAGGAGCAGTAAAAGGAAGAGAGTCTCCACACCCAACTCGGCCAAGTGTTGAGTCTGTACCCAGACTGGCTCCAAACACCGAGTCACCATGAACATGTGAGCACCAAATCAAGGGCCACTGGATCACTGAAAGAAGCGGATGATGTAGATGATATAATTGAACATGGGGCCGTTGACAATTTATTCCTGATTTTCTGATGACAGATGAACAGGGGAAATGGGGAAAGACAATAGGGCAATGGGGGCACGTCGATCAACGATGATTGGGAAAATGCTAGTTCAGCAGTTGTTTAGTAGGTTAGTGCTGGCCTCCACAAAGAGCTTAAGGTGCACAGGCTGTGAAATCTCCTCCTCCATGTTTATTGGAGAGGAAGGTGGAGATTGCATGAAACATTAGAGCAATGGAATGGAGAAGATCACATGGGATCTCTGCCAAATGATGGACTTCTTCCTGTTGAGGGATCAACCTGGGTGGATCTGTTCCGAGGAAAGGGCAATCCCAATGATGGTGGCATTTCAAATTTGCCTTGTTCTTCAATGTCCACAAACCTCATTTTCAGATCTGGGTATGAGATGAGAATAACACATCATTTCAGCTGCCTCCTTGATTTCCTACTCCATCACCATCTCAACAAGAAAATGGAGAAGGCAGAGGACTCTTGTGGTAGCAATGCAAATCATTTTCAAAGCACAGACAAGGTAGCTGTTAGAGACACTTGGGAAAGAAGGTTGAATTGAAGGGAAAGGCCACTGACCTCTCCTTTTTATCTGATTGGAGAAATCAAGAAATTTTAGAGAAGGGCAGTGCTCTGGAATCCAGTTTGAGAACAGGATGGGACGATTTCCAAAGACTGGAAAGCAAATGATATCCCAGGGCAGTGCTCTGGTGAGGGGCACTCTACCTTGTAGAACTCCTTAAGATGATATCCTATGGTTGGAATATCAGAGGTTTTAACCCATTCAATTGTATGCAATGTCTTCAGAGAACGCATGGAGAAGGTCAATTTATTCAAACTAGTAGTATGAAGTTTGAAAATGGGTTAGAAGAAGGGGAATAGAAGGGACCAGGCTTGTGCCTTGAGAAACCCATATCAGAGCATTTTATTTTATTTTATTTTTACTTTTCAGTCCCTAGAATCTTCCAATATTCCTTACAAGCTCTTGCAATCTTTATATTCCTTACCAGTCCCTACAATGATTTAAAACAGCCCTAAAAGGCCCTCAACCCTCCCTAAAAGCCCCTCTACAGGGATTTTTTTAAGGATGGTTCAAAGATCATGGGTGTTTTAAGCTATATAGTCAGAGACGAGAGACGAGCGAGGCGACCGGGTCCTCTTTAGCCTCAATGAGTAGGCGAGTGCCTAGGCATTTGAGATGATGTGTTTCCTCCCATAAATCATCATGAAGAAAGGAAACAATAATAGGAGAAAATAAAGAAAATATCCAAGATAATGAAAATTAGCCTTTGAGAAGCATTGATCTTTCTGGTATTTAAATAGCAATTTCTATAAAACACACATATAGATATGGATGATCTTAAGAATCATAAAACTAGTAAAAATGTGGCAACATGTAAGAAGAAAAGGACGCTGGATATTGTTAAAAGAGGCATTAACTACTTTGGAATAACTGAGAATAAGAAAAGGAAGTACAAAAACAATGTTCACATAATTGAAGAAGATGCAAGCATTTGGCATATACAGCATAGGCACTTAAAAGTGCCTAGGTGTGTGAGGCGAACATGAGGTGAGGTGAGGCCTTGTTGGCTCGCCTAACCTTATTACATCACCTAGGCAAGCAAGGCGATCGCCTTTGATAACATAGGTTTTAAAGGAAATATAAAGATTGCAAGGGCTTATGAGGAATATTTGAAGATTATATCATTATAGGGATTACAAAGTAAAAAACCCTTTTTGGTCCTGATAGCTATCTCAGAGTGAGTGAAATCCGAAAAAAGGGGATAGTCTTACAGGTTGTAAAACCATAACAACACTGAGAAGTTGGGTGTTGTCAGGACACCAAGCGTAAATGCTTGTTGATGTATTTGGGGGAAAGGACATGGAAAAGTAGTAGCAATTACTGTTGTTGTTTGAACGTGAGGGAGGAAGGGAGAGCTAATTTTTTGGTTTCTAACTCTTCTTAGATGTATGCAGGTGTTACACTAGCTGGTGGGTGTGTAGGGAGGGTGAGGAATTATTCTTCCCTCACTTGAGTTGTACAACATTTATTTAGGTGAAGTAAAATTAGTGGTATAATCCACAGTCTTCAAAAAAAAAAACCTAAATGTTATTACAGTCAAACTTTCAGGAAAAAAGGTGTTCAATCCAAACTGGATAGGATCCTAATCTCAACCGAATGGCACTCATATTATCTCCCAAATTAGAACCTAGGGATCCATAGAGACTAGTCTTCTAAACAAACCCCATCCTTTAGAACATACCATCTAATCAATGATAAAGGTTTTAACTTTTAAGCTATGAATTAGCCTTAATTCAACATGAAGGATTTGTAAACAATAGAATAATCATGCACATCTACATTTCTTTAAGGATAAAAAATTGTTGCAAAAGAATACAATAAATTTATTTTACTATTAGCAAGAGTCATTATAAAAAATTAAAATTGAGATCAAGGAACAAGTGGCACCATCAGCTTGCTAATAAATGGACTGAATTGCTAGTGATCTAGTACAATAATTCATAGTACCTTAAGAAAAATGTAAATCGATAAATCAAAGTTCAGTTGATCATTTTCCTAGTAGTTTCTCAAGAAGCAGGCAGATAAGAACTAAATGGCATGTAGATTGACCACTTTGAATATTTCCTTGTAATTACAAGGGGACACATGAGCTACTTGTTAGTCTTAGGTGGCCTACAAGCCAATCTGACTATGTAAATCTCGTTCATTTATTAATATAATGGCATAATATTCATTATGTGTAAATCGTATTAATTATCGTCTCGTAATGAAATCCGTGAATATGTGCGATAGTGATCAGATTATGATGAGATCATACTAATGAGACAAATCACTTAAACACACATATTCTTAATCGTTCATAGTCATAGGATATCCGAGAAAGACATCGGATATCCGGTTAGACTAGTATAGATTACTCATGCTCATATGATGAGGGTGACTGATCTCATAAGTCACTTGTGTGAAGATACTAAGGCGAATCTGTAGAAGAATGAGTTCACTGAAATGATCCGACTGAATCGCTGGATGGTATTGTACCTCACTGTCAACCAGCTTGATTCTATTGTCGCAGTTGCGTAGATGGTCCTCGGACCTGAGACACCAAGGACACCTTGTCGATGGACTTATGTGTTTTGACCTCGGTTTATGAATCTCTAACCACGGGATTCTAAACAGCCAAGGATTGGATACAACAGAATACCGTCGAAGAAAATTATGTGTCAATAAGGAATCATTCGCTCTCGGTATTTAGAGAGAGAATGTTGTACGAATGATGCGCGGAAGTCCCTGGCTAGGGCGGACGATAATATTGGGAAAGGAGTTTTCCGATATTTATCAGCGGCATCCAATCTAAGTGAGTCAACCGGTTAGGGTTTGACAGCACGCCATATCCTGAGTTGACTCAAGAGCATTATACGAATGAAGGATTATATCCACGCGGTAACTGCCGGCGGAAAGGTTCCAAGAGTGGGTTGCTTAATCCCGATACCTTCCGGGTTCACGCGGTGTTGCTTGGCACCCAACGTGATCGGAGGCCCGGTCGAATTCGATGTACGACATCAATTCGATTGATTAATTAATTAATAAAAAGTTATTAATTGATTAATAAAGTCAGTGAGGAGTCACTGAGCTTATTGGACTATTAACCGGACTGGTAATTGAGCCTAGAGGGTCACACGCAAATTATTCTCAATGCGATGGATAAATAAGTGGGTTTTATATAAACCAGGAGTTCTTATTAAAAACCGCGCAGTTAGTATAAAATGTAGCGAACGGACTGAGTAGGCCAAGCTGCTGCTAACCCTAACCGCCCCCTCCTCTGTTTCTCTCTCTCTCTCTGGCGCCCTAGGCCAGATCCGGATCCCCGGATCTGCTCCGTCGCTTCTCCGACTCCCGTTCGATGGGAAATCGTCTGCGCGTTGCGGCGATCGTTGCGACGACCGGCGGAGGTTTCGTGGCTGCGAAGAACGAAGAACGTGAGGATATCCGTCGCGAGGAGGATCACGTGGACTCCGTTAGAGGTCGGGCGCTTGCGCGGCTTGCGTGTCGCACCGACGGAACGGAACGGTTGCGGATTCGAATCCGCACACGGTGAGATTCGATAATCCGATTATCGAAGTTTTAGTATTTTTCGAAACGGGAATTAGATCTCCGTTTTATTTTTATTTCCGCTACGCGGGAGATCCGGAGAAACCCGAAAACCCAACAGTAGTATCAGAGCCAGGTTCTACTGTTTCTCGTCCCGTTTCGATCTCCGAATTGATTTTTTCTTGAATTATTCCATGCAATAATTTTGATTAATTGTCGGATCTGTGTTCATGCGATCAACACAGTTAATTAGATTATTTTCTTTCAATTTTTTGAAATTTATTTGGGGGTTTTTGTGTTCTTCGTGGGACGAAGAACGGGGTGTTTTCGGCGGCTTCGTACATGTTTCCCAAGCGTTGGGATGGTGAGCCTAGATGTCGGATCCCCAGGGGATAGTCCCCACTGTCCATTGGGCATCTTAGCCGACGCCGGAGTGGCCATGGAGAGCTGTAAAACCCAGCACTAATTAGGTTTTATGAAAACCGAAAAATCAGGTTTTTGGGGTTTTTTTAAAAGGGCTCGAGCAGTTGATTTCAGGCTTCACCGAAGGGCTTGCCGGTGCCGGCGGCATCGCCGGTGCCGGGGGCGACACTGGCTGTACCGGCGGGGCCCGACGCCGGCCACCGGGCGGCCCTGAATCCTCCTTCCCCGCCGCCGGCCTGCAACAGTTTTAGGGTTATAGGCATCGGGTTGTTGCAGCTGGGGAAGATGGCTAGGGGCCGGTCCCGAGCCGATCCAACCGGCTAGGCCGGGTCGGGCCGACTAGATCAAAGCCCTGTGACAGGGCTCGAGCCAGCGCCCCCCTATGGTTCGAACCTTGCCCGAGCCAGGGCTAAGGCCTTATAGGCTGAGCCAATTCCTATTTTTCTTTATTAAACTCCTTTACCCCTATTAGCCCATTTGATATAATTAGATTGGTTTTTAATTTAAAATTTAAAATTATTTTAAATTTTAAATTATTAACAATTTTATTATTTAGGCATTCATGATTTTGAATCATTAGTTAATTAATGATTCGTGAATATTGATTAAAGTTAATTATTAGTTTAAATGTTAAATTAATAATTAATCTTTATTTAACTAATCTAAAAGTTAGATTAGTGATTAATAATTAATAGTTTAAATGTTAAATTATTAATTATTAAATCATCCAATTATTAATTAATAAGTTAGTTATTAATTTAAGAGTTAAATTAACAATTAATTTAATTACTAATTTAAATGTTAAATTAGTAGTTATTAATTAATTTATTAGTATTAATCATTATTTTAAGAGTTAAATTAATGATTAACATTAATTAACTAATCTAAAAGTTAAATTAGTATTTTTTTAGTTAACTAAAGTTAATTATTAATTTAAAAGTTAAGTTAATGATTAATTTTAAATTTACTATTCTAAGAGTTAGAATAAGAAGTTATTAATTAATTAATATTAATTAATAATTTAATTGTTAAATTAGTGATTAACATTAATTTACTAATCTAAGAGTTAGATTAGTAATTATTAATTAACTTTGTTAGACTAGTCTAAAAGTTAGATTAGTTATTTATAGTCTAATTGTTAGATTATTAATTTTGTTTAATCTAAGATTATATTATTTAATTATTAGAATTATTCTAATGGCATGGAATAATCTTGAAATTATTAATTTGGAGTGTGTGCACATATGATATGTGTTTTGATGCTTTTAAATTTGATTTAATTGCATGCTTAAGTTAATAAAATGGTTTTCAAAATTCAAATACCAATTTTGATTAGATCCCAACTTTCTGAAAGCCAAAATTATTTTATTTTGAAAAACTCTTTTATTTTAGCCATGTGATGTACTTATCATATGTGGAATGTTTAAAACACACCGTGGTCATGGATATGTACTTTTAAATTATTCATGTGATGAATGATGTTTGTGTGGATTGTGGATGTATGGATGTTTATTAATTGTTAATAAATAGAGGTTTGCGTACCTCTTCCTCTCTCGAACTCTGATGTACTTCTACCTCCTTCTCTCTTGTACTTGCCATAAGGCCTTCTTCAATTTACATGTAAAATATGAATTTACTGTAATCTGATCGAGGCAACCGAGGAAGGAGCGAGGACGATCCACAGCTGCAACCAGGAAGGTGAAAAGATGTAGATCCTTTGCCTATGTGTTTGCTGATTCTCTAATGTAAATGTTATATTAGAATTGTGTGTGTGTTTGACTGATGACTCCAGTCAAACCCACTGTGCTATCTATAACAACACTTGACATGTATGAGATGCATTATTTTATGTTTGATTGTGAATCAAAGCAGATATAGTATTTACTAAGCCTCACTTTGTTTGCAGAATAAGTTATTACGTGGGACCCATTGACAGAATGGCTCATACTAGAATAAGGGGTGTTTCAGTTTGATAGTTTTGTGGGACCCGTTGATGGAATAAGAAGAATAAGTAATTCTTGGGTCTAAGGTGGGATGACTTATTCTCCTTATTCTTTGAATACGTTATTCTTCACCAGTAGCCATTCCGCTTGTCAAAGCAAAATTAAGCTTATTCTCCCCTTATTCATCCTTATTCTTCTCTTATTCTCTAATCAAAATGGCGCTAAATATATATGATATATTTATACTATCACCTAGGAGAGACCAAGATAAAAATTATCTAAATACCATCATCTAAACTCTAAACAATACGCGAGTAGTTAAGAACTTACCGCGTGGTCCACCATCGTTATAGTCATAAGATTCGAATCACTTTAGACAAGTTTGTTGTGCTATCCACAAGGCATGTTTAATTAGGAGGAGAAACTATGACTATAGCATTAGATGCCTATATGATCGGGGTAGATGAACCATGTAGCTTTGTTGTACTATCCACAAGGACTACATGAAAATCTATGCTCGTCACGTAACGATGGTTAGCTTAGACCAGAATTAGTGGTTTGTTGTGCTATCCACAAGGCCATTAAATCTCTGAAAATCGAAACTATGATCATATATTACAAGGAGTTGCAAGTCCCATGAGATGGGTGCTCTTTGATTGTATTACAGTTTGTTGTGCTATCCACAAGGTTGTAGTGCAAGTCATTGAGATTCTGATCTCTACTAGGAGACTGTCGGCGTCTCCCGTTCTGTATAAATGAGGGTTATACAGTCCGTCGAAAATTAGTGGGAGTTAAAACATGAACAAAAGACCATGTCTTGTTTTATTTTTAATAATTGAACATATGCTAAAATAGAACTTATCTCCTGTAAGGAATTATGTCCTCGAATAACCCACTCCGTGGCATACTTGATGCCAATCGTTTGACTAACTTAAACTACTCAGATTGGTTTAGAAACCTGAAGAATGTCTTCAGATTTGAGCACAATGACTATGTCTTTGGAGCTGATCCTCCTGCTGAACCGGCATTGGATGCTCTTGACGCAGAGATGATAGCTAACGATAAAAGATCGAAGGATAAAGACAAAGGAGTAGTTAAGGGTGACTGCTTCTACTGTAAGCAGAATGGTCACTGGAAGAGGAACTGCAAGGAGTTCCTTAACGATAAAGCTCATAGAAATGTGAAGCTGTCTGAAGCTTCAGATATCTATATAATACATATTAACTTGTCATTAAGAGATTCCACATTTTGGGTATTAGATACCGGATGTGCTTCTCATATCTGCCATGATGTGCAGATGCTGACAAGTAAGCGCAAGCTGAGAAAAGGCGAGGTGGAATTGAGGTTAGGAAACGGCGCAAAAGTTGCGGCGATTGCTGTTGGGACAGCAAACCTCAGACTTCCATCAGGAGACACCTTACTATTAGAAGATTGTTATTATGTTCCTAGCATAATAAAAAACATCATATCAAAGATAGGATATAGATTGACTATTGAAAATAGAAGTTGTTCGATTTATTATAGTAATAAATCAATAGCTTCGGCATCTTTAGTCAACGGTCTATATCTCTTAGATGTTTCTTATTACAATCTTCAAATTGATAATGCTCTTAAGAATAGCAAGAATTGTGTGAACCAAGCCTACATGTGGCATTGTAGACTTGAACATATTGGTGAAAGCAGGTTGCAAAGGTTGCACAAATATAGTTATTTAACAGCATTCGATTATGAATCGTTTGCGACATGTGAATCATGCCTTATGGGAAAGATGACAAAATCTCTATTTACTAGACATAGACAACGTGCCAAGGACATTTTGGAACTAATACATTCGGATGTATATGGTCCCATGTCCACCCAAGCCAAAGGTGGCTTCTCATACTTCATCACGTTCACTGACGACTTCTCAAGATTTGGCTATGTGTACTTAATGAAGTACAAGTCGGAAGCGTAGAGTTCAAGAATGAGATAGAGAAGTAGTTAGGAAAGAGTATTAAAACTCTTCAATCAGATCGAGGAGGAGAATACTTGAGTACTAATTTCACACAATTCTTAAAGGATAATGGTATCCTTGCTCAGTTGACCCCTCCATATACACCACAGATGAATAATGTATCAGAAAGGAGGAATCGTACTTTGTTGGACATGGTGCGATCCATGATGAGCTTTTCGAGATTACCAATGTCTCTCTAGGGGTATGCTCTAGAGTCAGTAGCATACCTACTGAACAGAGTATCCAGCAAGTATGTGGCCTCTACTCCATATGAGATATGGAAAAGCATGAAACCAGAATTTAAACATGTTAAAGTCTGAGGTTGTCATGCTCATATAAAGAGACATGATCCAGACAAGCTGGAATCACAAACTGATAAATGCAGGTTTGTGGGATATCCAAAGGAAACATTTGGATACTATTTTTTCCATACTGGTGAACAAAAGGTGTTTGTCGCCAGAAAAGTTGTCTTCTTGGAAGAAGAATTTTTTCTCCAGGAGGACAGTGGGAGTAAAATAGTACTGGAAGAGGTTCTAGATCTCCAAATAGCTGCATTATCATCAGATGAGATATCAGTTCCTGAATCTGTTCAGGTACACACACATGAGCCTCGTAGATCTGGCAGATTACCTAGAATATTCGAATGATATGTGGGACATATCGCTGAAGGTGAGTCTAAGGTAGAATATAATGAGGATGATGATCCTAAAACCTACCAGGAGGCCATAGAAGGCCCAGAAGCCGGGAAATGGCGAGAAGTCATGAACTCAGAAATCCAGTTCATGTACACCAACCAAGTTTAGAACTTGGAGGACTTGCCCGAGGGTATTGTACCCATCGGATGCAAGTGAATTTTTAAGAGAAAGATCGGTGCTGATGGACGGATCGACACTTATAAGGGAAGGTTGGTGGCAAAAGGATATTGTCAAAGGCAAGGAATTGACTATGACGAGACTTTCTCACTAGTTGACATGATAAAGTCGATCAGAGTTCTACTTGTCATTGCTACATATTTTGATTATGAAATCTGGCAGATGGATGTGAAGATTGCCTTCCTCAACGGTAACATTGAGGAAGAGGTGTATATGATACAATCGGAAGGCTTCACATCCAAGGAATCTCCAGATAAAGTATGCAAGCTTCAAAGATCTATTTATGGATTGAAGCAAGCTTCCCAGAGCTGGAACATGAGATTTGACGAGGTTGTCAAGTCTTGTGACTTCATTAAGAATGAAAATGAGCATTGTGTGTACAAGAAGACCAGTGGGAGCGCAGTCACCTTCTTAGTTTTTTACGTAGATGACATACTACTCATTGGAAATGATGTAGCTATGATGTCATCAATAAAGATCTGGCTGTCGAAAAATTTCTCCATGAAGGATTGGGGAGAAGCATCCTACGTATTGGGAATACGGATCTATAGAAATAGATCAAAGAGGATGTTTGGAATGACCCAATCCTTGTACATACATACCATAGTCAAAAAGTTTGGCATGGAAAATTCCTAGAAAGGTCTCATACCGATGAGACATGGAATTAGTATCTCAAAGGAACAGTCTTCTAAAACTCTAGATGAGATGGCACTCATGGATAGAGTACCATATGCCTCTGCCATAGGATCTATCATGTATGATATGCTATGTACAAGGCCTAATGTTGCATTTGCTCTAAGTGTTACGAGCAGATTTCAGGCTGATCCAGACGAAGAACACTGGAAGGCAGTGAAATGTATCCTTAAGTACTTGAGAAGAACTAAGGATATATTTCTTATCTATGGAGGAGATGACTTAAAATTACGAGACTTTAATGACTCGAGTTTCCAGTCAGATCCAGATGATAGCAAGTCTACATCTGGATTTGTGTTTATATTAAACGGAGGTGCAGTGTACTTGAAGAGTTCCAAACAAGCAACCACTGTAGATTCAACGACTGAAGCTGAGCACATCGCTACAGCTGAAGCTTTCAAGAAAGTAGTGTGGTTGAAGAAGTTCATCACCGACCTTGACATAGTTCCCTGCATCTTTGATCATGTTCCACTGTTGTGTGACAACAATGGGACTATTGCACAACTGAAAGAGCCATGGTCTCATCAGAAATCGAAAGATATTCTGAGGCGCTTTCAACTTATTAGAGAGATCATATCCAAAGGAGATGTAATGGTGGAAATAGTTCAATCTGTCGACAATGTAGCAAATCCACTGACAAAGCCGTTAGCTCAAATTGTGTTTGAGCGTCACCTAGAGTCTATAGGCTTACTGCATAAAGGTGATTGGCTTTAGTCCAAGTAAGAGATTATTAGTCTTAGGTGGCCTACAAGCCAATCTGACTATGTAAATCTCGTTAATTTATTAATATAATGGCATAATATTCATTGTGTGTAAATCGTATTAATTATCGTCTCGTAATGAAGTCCGTGAATATGTGCGATAGTGATCAGATTATGATGAGATCATACTAATGAGACAAATCACTTAAACACACATATTCTTAATCGTTCCTAGTCATAGGATATCCGAGAAAGACATCGGATATCCGGTTAGACTAGTATAGATTACTCATGCTCATATGATGAGGGTGACTGATCTCATAAGTCACTTGTGTGAAGATACTAAGGCGAATCTGTAGAAGAATGAGTTCACTGAACTAATCCGACTGAATCGCTGGATGGTATTGTACCTCACTGTCAACCAGCTTGATTCTATTGTCGCAGTTGCGTAGATGGTCCTCGGACCTGAGACACCAAGGACACCTTGTCGATGGACTTCTGTGTTTTGACCTCGGTTTATGAATATCTAACCACAGGATTCTAAACAGCCAAGGATTTGATACAACAGAATACCGTCGAAGAAAATTATGTGTCAATAAGGAATCATTCGCTCTCGATATTTAGAGAGAGAATGCTCTACGAATGATGCGCGAAAGTCCCTGGCCAGGCCGGACGATAATATTGGGAAATGAGTTTTCTGATATTTATCAGCGGCATCCAATCTAAGTGAGTCAACCGGTTATAGTTTGACAGCACGCCATATCCTGAGTTGACTCAAGAGCATTATACGAATGAAGGATTATATCCACGCGGTAACTGCCGGCGGAAAGGTTCCAAGAGTGGGTTGCTTAATCTCGATACCTTCCGGGTTCACGCGGTGTTGCTTGGCACCCAACGTGATCGGAGGCCCAGTCGAATTCGATGTGCGACATCAATTCGATTGATTAATTAATTAATAAAGAGTTGTTAATTGATTAATAAAGTTAGTGAAGAGTCACTGGGCTTATTGGACTATTAACCGGACTGGTAATTGGGCCTAGAGGGTCACACGCAAATTATTCTCAAGGCGATGGATAAATAAGTGGGTTTTATATAAACCATGAGTTCTTATTAAAAACCGCGCAGTTAGTATAAAATGTAGCGAACGGGCTGAGTAGGCCAAGCTGCTGCTAACCATAACCACCTCCTCCTCTGTTTCTCTCTCTCTCTCTGGCGCCCTAGGCCAGATTCGGATCCCCGGATCTGCTCCGCCGCTTCTCCGACTCCCGTTCGATGGGAAATCGTCTGCGCGTTGCGGCGATCGTTGCGACGACCGGCGGAGGTTTCGTGGCTGCAAAGAACGAAGAACGTGAGGATATCCGTCGCGAGGAGGATCACGTGGACTCCGCTAGAGGTCGGGCGCTTGCGCGGCTTGCGTGTCGCACCGACGGAACCGAACGGTTGCAGATTCGAATCCGCACACGGTGAGATTCGATAATCCGATTATCGAAGTTTTAGTATTTTTCGAAACGGGAATCAGATCTCCGTTTATTTTTATTTCCGCTGCGCGGGAGATCCGAAGAAACTCGAGAACCCAACACTACCTCCTAATGAAGAGATTTACACTGTAAGGTTTGACTTCATGGGACGGGCTTTTAAGAACTCCTTGATGCACACCTAGCACGGACAAAGGAATATGCATGAGTATTTGGGATGTTGCCTCCAATCGTACATGGACAGTTGGCATCTATGAAGGTTTACGCCATAAGGGGAAACCGCCTTCACAGGGGTTTGTTGTGGGTTGTCAGTTCAGTTTAGGAACACACTATCAAAGCATTCCCCAAGAAACTAAGAAATATGTACAAAAGACGTACATAATCCTTTATTGGGCATATACACAATCCTAAAAGGTTTACATACAACATCTCTTTATCAAGGATATTTTGGCTGGGAAGACTCTGGTCTAGAGAAAAAGGCCTCCACAATGTGGTCAGGGAGTCATGGACCAAGTAAATTGCAGAATCTTTACTAATGGCAAGAATGGGTAATAAGATAAGGGGATGGGGTTGAGTCAGACCTTAAAATAATGGGAAGTAGCTAAAAAAGTGCCAAGAAGGAGGTTCTGCATAGGTTGCTAGAACAGATCATGCATAAAATGTATTAAAACAGGAACAAATGTAGAATCTCTGGTCAAAAAGGTAGCTAGTTAGAAGCAGCAATCAAGGGAGAAATGAACTAACAAAGGACACAATAATACAATTTCTGTCCACAAAATAGCTTTAGAAAGGAGAAGAACAAAGAAGAAGGAGAATGAACTCAATTAGCAACTTCAAAGCTAAGGAGCAGATAATTACACATGAAGAAGACATCAAGAGTGAAGAGGCATATGGTAGAATGCTACAACAAGCTTTACACTAAAGATGATAAATGGAGGCCATACGCTGAGGGCAGCCTTCTCCAATGCATTTCTAGTGCCAAAGCAAATCACCTCATCAAGTCATTTTCCATGAAAGGAGTGAAGGTGAAACAGTGAGCGGATCTCAAGAGACCAGACATTATGGCCATACAGATTTCCTTTTTATCTTTTATCAGCATTTCTGAAAGTTGATTAGAGAAGACATTTTTGCTGTTGTTTGTGAGTTCCGAGATGGTCAGGTGCATCTAGAGGGTCCAGATAAGACCTTCTTGGCATCCACTCCAAGGAACAGGGGGGCAAACTCTTTATGGGGCTACAGACCAACCAATCTTTTGAACTGTATATATAAACTCATCACTAGGATGCTAGCTACTAGGTTGGAAGCAAGTTCAATCATTGGGAACAAAAGTGCTTTCATTAAAGGGAGGTGTATCTAGGGGGAATTTTTTGGTGGCGCACGAGTTTGTCATCCAGGCTGTTAAGTATCAACATAATAGAGGTGTGGTCATCATGTTGGACTTTGAAAAGCTCATGACAAGATGAACTAGGAATGTTGTTTATGGCGATGAGGCATATGGGCTTTGATGCGAGATGGCTTTGCTGGGTTAGATTGTGTATCATGTCTGCAAGGTTCATGGTTCTTCTTACTTGGCCACCGACAGGATTTGTCCTCAATGGGACTGTTAACACAAGGAGATCCCAAGTCTGCATTTCCTTTCGTGTTCATCATATAGACAATAACTAAGATGCAGAAAATGGTAGAAAGTTTAGGTATCGTCAGAGGCTTCAACACTCGTGCCAGGAAAGTCAGATTACACACTAGTAGCATGCGGATGATATCACCCAAGTAAGAACATAAGCAGTAGTATAGAAATCTGAAGAAACGAAGCAATAAGTCTAGTTGGCTCAACTCGCCAAAAAGTGCTCACTTTCCTATCTCAGTACAGGAACCTAATGCTAGCAGATGGCCTACAAACCCATCAATCAATTCCCTAGAGAAGAAGCATCTACGCCATCACCAAACCTCCACACGCAAAATGGAAGAATTCATCATACATGAAATTGGCAATTTGGACACAAATGCTGGTGAAATCCCCAACTGCAGCACAAATGGCCAATTACTTATCCTCAGTGACACTTCTGTTGCCACATACGTCCACCGATGGAAAATAACCTAACCACTGCATTTTCAACTTCTTATTTTCATATTCGAGAATAGATTCAAAGCTCGCAGGCAATTCATAATCAAACTACAATGTTTATTTTGCTATACTACTGACCTAGCATTGTTCATTGCTATAAAATTGTTCAACACTTGACTTCAGATAAACTAAAATTTCCAGAAACTAAAATGCCAAGTCCTATATCGGCATCGCCGCCAAAAGCCTAACAAAAGCAACGACATGAGGCATCTCCCGAGCGAATAAAAAGAAAAGAGACAACAGATCAGAGATCGGACCAGGAATCGGTCAGAGGTCGCGGACAATCTGGATGCCCATGGTGTTGGCGGTGCCGATGATGGACTTGCAGATGGACTCGAGGGACATGTACTGGCAGTAGGGGTCTGACTGCTTCACCTTGGCGATCTCATAGAGGTGGCGGAGGGTGATGGAGGAGGCGGGGACGTGGCCGGGGCGGCTGCTGCCGGAGTCGATGCCGGCGGCCTTCTTCAGGTACCAGGTGACGGAGGGCGACCTCACCGTGAACTCGAAGGTGTTGTCCTTGTAGGCGGTGATAGTGACCGCCATGGGCGTGTCGGGCTTGTACTTCTGCGTGCGCGCGTTGAAGTCCTTGCAGAACGCCATCAGGTTCAGGCGGTACTGCCCCAGCGCCGGCCCCACCGGCGGCGCCGGCCGCGCGCCGCCGGCCGGCACCGTCAGCCGGATCGTCGCCGCCACCGGCCGCCGCCTTAGGATCTCCTTCAGTGTCGCCATGGTATCGCCAGATGGGAGGGTTTTGGTTGGGACATGGGTTCCTGTTCTTGGACCAAGGTCCCTGGAATCGGTCCAAACAGGTTCGAGTATGGACCCGTTAGAAAGGATAGTTTTCGAGTCGGACATATTCTATACTTAGTTCTATCCTCTAAATGAGGGTCATCTCCTTTGTCTATCTTTTTATGAGTAATGCTTGCTGCGAGTCTTACAATCCAATTGCAATCCACATCCGACGGCTGCCAGTGTCCCGTTAGACAGCAAACAGGTTGATTTTTTATTTTTTTTTGTTTCTTCTCAAATTTTAATTTTTTTTTTGAAATGTCCGATAAAAAATTTGATGATACAATCAACAAGTTCGCGATCCGATTAATTGTTTTTCTTAAAAAATAAAAAAATACATGCAAATCGAAGTGTATACTAAGAGTTTTTTTAATTATTATTATACATCCGAGTTGAAGCCGACCTAAACTTGTCGATTGTACCGTTGAATTTTTATCAAACGTTGTAAAAAAAAAAATTAAAAATTTAAAGAAAAAAATGAAAAATCGATCCATTTATTATTCAGTAGGTCGTTGGGCAGCCGTCCGATCCACTAGATCAGATGGTAATGCCCTGAGCATTATAATCCCAAGGCATTGCATCAAGTATTTTATCTTTAAGTAATACTTGCTGCAATGCAAGGGCGGCAACTGTCCAATCCAGTTGTGCAGCCTGACAAGGTGTGAGGGAAATTTTTATTTTTTTTAGTTTTTTGTACGGTTTTTTTTTTTAAATTAAAATGTCTAATCAAAAATCGGACAGTATAGTCGGATTATTCGGGTCGGCCCAACTTGACTATATAATTTTCTTAAGAAAAAAACTTTTTTAAAAATATCTTGATTTACATATAAAAGATAAAAAATGCTTCTTTTTGTAAAAAAATTGTACAGCTTGATCGGGGTCAACCCAAACAACCCGACTGTACCGTCTGATTTCTGAACGAACACTACAATTTTTTTAAAAAAATATAAACAAAAAGCCAAAAAAATAAAAAACGGCTCTTTCCCACCCTATCGTGTTGCACAGGATCAGACGGCTGCTGCCGTTGTATTGCAGCAAGTATTACTCGTTATCTTTATTTATGCCTTGAAAACTTATAAAAAATTGATAGATATAGATTAAATTTTGATAATACTATGAGGTTATTTTTTTCAGCAATTCATTGGTTTCAAAATCACCAATTTAAAAAACAATGAAATTTTATGGTTCTAAAAATTAAAGAGCATTTGTTTGGATGTTTATAAAATAAAATAAGAGAATACTTAAACCTTCGCTTTTTATTTATAATAGATCTTTCCAGGAAATCAAGACAAGAAAATGGACTGTCAAGTAGATAGATGAGACCTATATATAAGATTTTATTTTACATTGTTTTTCATCATATGAAATGGGATAATTAATTTAAACTGCCCGGGTAAAAGGTGAGACTTATTTTTCACCCCCTATAATATTGTCTTTTACCGAGTCCCTCTGCTTTTTCAAAATCTTACCTAAAACCTCTTGCCATCAACCATCAAGAGAACTCCTTCCAAACTTTACAAAATAATTCTCCCAGCTTTCTCTACTTTTTAAGATGTTGCACACACTAATTTTTTGTCCTCTTTTCCTGAAAAATCACCACATATCCCTGCGCTATATTCATTGTAATGTTTTTATCTTAATTAATATTTTTATAATCTTATTTAGTGTATAATAATATTTTATTTTTTTATTTTTTTAATTATCTCATTTAAATCTAAAATATTAGGCAAACTCTCTATCTTTCGTCTCATTCTCCTAAGATGTACCTCCATGCATTATGCATCGTAAGTTTTATTTTCTATTAATATTTTAAAATTTATTTACTACATAATTAATACTTAATAATCTTAAACTATTTATAAATTGTCTTAATAAAATATAAAATGCTATGCAAACTCTCTATATTTTGTCTTCTTCTCCTAAGGAATTGCCATATATCCTTCTTGCATTATTCATCATAATTTTTTTATTATTTCTCTCTTACTACACGTCTACACATGAAAGAATCATCTTGTAATGGTACCGAGGAAGTGAGGGAAGACAAATAGGGATATGTGTTATTGAGTACTAGTTGCTTTGCTGGTAGGCCAACTTAGGGTGGCATTGTCCCTCAGCTCTTACCAACCCCAGGGACCACTGTGAAATCAACATCTAACTTATTATAAGTCGAAGTTGTCTACTACTTTCCCATTTTACTTCCTCTTTACTTGATGGAGCCAAATTAATCTTCTTACATAAAGTAAAGTTAGCTTTCTAAGATAAAATTTTAATTGATTGACTAGGATCAAATAATAGAACTCCAAATTCATTCAGTTTGACCCCACTGGATGGTTGGATGGGCTTAAAAGGGCAGCAAAGCATTCTCTAGAAGAGAGATAGAGAGAATCAAAGTGGATAACTAGCTATGGAGTGAGAATGTTTATTAAGAAAAGAGGAATACTCGCGAATCCATTGCACTCCTTCTTGCTTGAGCGCTTCGATAGCAATTCTCTTCTTGTAATCAATTGTTGTCTTATTTTGATTAAAATTTGTAAAATTTTAACATTTATTTAATAATTGGTGCACACACTCCCTTAACTTCTTCCCTTGAGAAACTGCCACATATCCTTTAGACACTATTCATCATGAATTTTTTTTCTTTATTTTTTATTAATATCTCTATAAAAAAATTAAAAAAAAAATTAATATATAAAATTTTAATCATAGATGCACATATTCCTTATATTATTTAATATATTAATTTAATAGTATAATAGGAAGATAATAATATTCTAACACCATAAATTTTTAACATTAAGACATTTTAAAGTGAATACGGTAACACTTTCACACTACAATACTCTAACACATGTTAGTGTTAAAGTGCGTTAAAGCGTCTTACTATTCACCTTAAAATACCTTGACGTTAAAATTTTAAGGTGCTAAAATATTATTGTCTTCCTATTATATTGTTAAAAAAACATCATAATATCATAATGTCATAATATTATAATACAATGAGACGATAAGAATACATTAACATTATAAAACTTCGACAGTAAGATATTTTAACATTAACACTTGTTAAAGTATTATGGTATAAAGATGTTATAGTATTCACTTTAAAATGCCTTAGTATTAAAGTTTTGATGACCAAGCAATCTTTTAAAGTACTATACTCTTAAAGTATTATACCTTTTAGTATTGAAATATAGCTTTTAACTGCTAGCACACTATTAAAGCATTACACAAATTTATTTAATATAACAGTCTTGACAATTAAGCGACCGTGCACGTATTATTTTAACAGGCATTAGTGCTAATACTTTAATAGTATAATACTTTCAATACTATAAAACAATACTTTAACATTGTTAAATTATAATACTAAGACATTTTAAAGTAAATACTATAACACTAACATATTTTAGCATTAAATTATTTTATTCTTCACTTAAATGCCTTAGCTTTAAGGTTTTTCACAGTTCGATTTGGTTTGATTTTTTGAGTAAAACATTTTCAAACCGAACTTAGATCTGAAATAGAACCAAACCAAACAACGGTTCAGTTCAAACCAAAAATTTCCATCATGCTTCATATTAAATATATATATATATATAATAAAATTTAAATAAAAAATATATTTATATAAAAATATGTATATGATATATATTTACATTTATATATGACACTAAATATTAATATATTTATGTATGTAATATTAATATAAGATATATATTTATATTAAATTCAATTTTTTCAGTTTTTCGGTTCAGTTCAGTTTCACAGGCTTATGAAACCGAACCGAATCCAACCCAAATCCAAACCAAATTGAACCGAATCACTTGGTTAAATTTTGTTTTTCAGTTTGAACAGAATTATAAACAACTCTATTTAGCATGAAAATTTTTGGTGCTAAAGTATTCTTATCTTTCCATTATACTAATAATATTTTAGTACTTAGAAGTATGTGGTGATTTCTCAAAGAAGAAAACAAAGATAGAGAGTTTGCAAAATATATTATATTTTAGTAAGATAATTTTAAAATAACTTAATATTATTAAATATCAATCGCACATTAAATACTTTTTTAAAATTTATAAAACATTAATTAAAATAATGTTTTTCAAGAGAAGAAGAAGAAGACAAAAGATAGAAAGTTTGCGTAACGTCTCTTATTTTAATAAGATAAACTTAAAATAATTTAAAATTATTAACTACTAATTATATATTAAATAAAAATGTAAAATTATATAAAATATTAATCAAACTTAAAAGAAAACTAAATTGATGATGAAGAGTACACGGGATATGTGGCGATTTCTCAAGAGAAAAGGACAAAAGATAAGTAGTTTGCGTGACTTATTATAATTTAATAAGATAATCTAAAATAATTGAAGATTTTTAAATATTAGTTAATTTTTTTTAAAATAAAATATTAATTAAAATAAAAAAGTAAAAAATTTACAATGGATAGTGCACATAGTATATGACAAGTTTTTAAGAGAAGAAAAGAAAAGATGAGTGTGTGCAATATGTTAAATAGAAATCTGAGAGGATTATTTTGTAAAGGTTTAGGAACAAAGTTCTCTTAGGGCTCGGGAAGGGGGTTTCATGTAAGATTTTGAAAAAGCAATGACACTAGAGAAAGGACAATATCAAGGGGTGAGAAATAAGTCTAGCTCGTGCCGAAGGTTTGAATTAATTATCTTTATTAAAAATAATAAAAAAATATTCTAAAATTAAATAAGTTTTTTAGATTATTCTATTTTACGTCAAAACAAACAAGTTCTATGTGTGGATTCATATTGCCTCTTTTATTAAGAGAACACTAATATACGTGGAGGATATCTCAACATTCTTTCCTTAAAACCATATTCGAGTAATTCTTATTTGTCTAATGTGTAAGATACATAAAATCCCCCTTCTAGGCTATCTCTACATGAACATCCTTGTAACTTTTATGAGAACTTTTCATTCCTTGGGCTCTTCTCTTCTTAGACTAAAAACTATTCTGAAGAAATAATTTTTCTATAATTAGGAGTTATTTATAAAAGTCAAATATGATATTGGTTAATGTTAAATCTCAATTGTTCATAGGAGAAGAAGAGAAAGAACTGATCTACGGAGAGTGAGCAAGAACATTTGTTTAAAAAGAAAAGTTTTCCGATATAAAGAGCAAGGGAGTTTTTTGGAGTAGTTTTCTCAACCAAGAGAAGTCTTTTCCCCAGCTAACCACTTAATTTTCAAAACTTCTAATCCTAGGAAAACTATTCTTTTGCAGATAAAGGGATAGAATAATACTTGCTGCAGTGTCCATCTATTGCAATCCATGTAGATTGTCATGCATGGGTCAGCAACCGTCCGATTCGCGTAGCCCTTCTGGGCGGGGGAAGTCGATTTTTTATTTTTATTCATATTTTTTAAAATTTTTTAGAGCATCTAATAATCGCTCAAGTCGGTTTCCGACGTGACTGTATACTTTTTTTTAAAAAAACTTTTTACTTTTTACACGTAAATTAAGATTTACATCATTTTTCTTTAAATATATAGTCGGATCAAGATCGACCCGATCAACTCGACTATACCGTTTGATTTTTGATCGGATGTTTTAAAAAATTTAAAAAATCTGAATAATAAAAAAATAAAAATTCAACTCTCCTCCAATCTAGATGGACTTCACAGCAATCGCACCCGAAGTCTGCTGATTCATGTATTGTAATTCACGTGGATTCGGGCATTGCAGCAAGGAAGCATTACTCAAAAGGATAAGAGGAAACCACAATAATTTTATCTGTATTTTTTTACAAAAGAAAAATGCAGAAAAAGCGTATCCTTATCCTCGGACAACTGGGTATCTCAGCGGTGGGTTTCGCCTGGCGGGACGGGGGAGAAGAAGACCCTTCAGAGGCTCTTCTTCGAACATCTGGTGTGCACAGTATGTTTGGCCGCCATGGTGGAGAGGTACTTCTCGGGGAGGCGGGCTGGCGGGAACGAGACAATGATGCTCCTGTCGGGGCCACCGAGCTGGTATCTGTTGCTTTCGCTGTCGTGCTGTAGAGCGATCCGCTTTGGTCGACCTCCCCATCGGGTTATCTTTTGATGTCGTCGTTACACTTGCAGCGGGAAGACATCTCTTCTGTTCCAGTTCGCGTTCAACTGCGCTTTAGAGAGATCGGGCGATGTCGTATTTATCTGCAGCAAGCGGAGATTGGAGACCAGGCCTCCGTGCTTATCGCAGGCGCGCCCCTCCGCTTCCAAATGCTTTATTTCTGTGCTTTGTGGGTCATGTTCGTTTTTTTTTTCTCATCAGAATCTGTGGATTTGGCAGGGCGTTGATCCATCTTCTGAAATATTCCAACGTATAGAAATAAAGTAAGGGGTACTCTTCCTGTTATTGTCTTCATTGTTGTTAATGGGATGAAAATTCTGCTATATGAAAAAAGTATCCTTATTATAGAACTTGTTTTTTTCCAGTGGAAAAGTTGTGGGAATAAGCTTTTTCGATGTGATGGAAGAAGATCGCTCTCTGCTCATCTATGTTATTGTTGTACACACGTTTTTTTCTTCTTCTTTTTTTTTTCTTTTTTTTTTCTTTTTCTTTTGGAAAGGGTTCTACCCACAATCATCATGATGCCTAATGCACATCCACAGTTGACGAACCTTATAAGCATCAGTTAAAAATGACAGCATAAGATAGCCAAATCCTTCCCATAATATCCATCAATCTATAAGTATGTATTCTAGACATCTATAGCATCTATCTAGATCTAGTTGATCAATTACAATAATAATATCCATCGATCTATAAGTGTGTATGTTAGAACATCTTTAGTCTCTAACTTTCTATCTAGTTGGTATCAAGGAAGGAAATGGGTTGGCCCAGTCAAAGACCTATCAGATCGAGCCGATCCGGTCCGGTTTGTCCTTTATTTGTTTAATTTTTGAGATGTCTTCAAAAATTCAAAAAGATTATGAAAAAAATGAACAATGAAAAAAAATGTTCACCAAATTATGCAAATTGTAAAATAATCTCGTTCATTTTCAAATATATAAATAATTTGCATAAGACAAATTTAAAATTTTAAATCATGTGAAAAAATAAATTTAGAAAAGAAAGATAATCAGAACTTGATATCCTACGTTATGGATGATATCCAAGATAAGGTTCGTTGCAAAATGTGGATGTTCAGAGTATCCTTCTTGTCGCTTGTATCTAGAAGTGAAGTGGATACACTCCTATATACAACCGACAAGAAGGTATTCCGATCATTCACATTTGCAACAGATCTTATCTCCGATATCGTCCATAAAGTAGGATATCTAGTTGTCCTTCTTTTTCTTGTTTTTTTTTCTATATGATTTACATGAAAAATGTATGATCTAAAAATTTGAACTTACACTGTTTGCCACAAGTTGAAAGAAAAAATAAAAAAATAAATCCCAACACTTAAAATTACATTCTTCGTCGAACTTTCATATTTGTCCTTACTTGAATAATAGAAGTATCACAAAAGAATATAAACTTGTACATATGTAACATCCAAATTGATGAATTATTTGCATCTAGTGTCATCATCATACGACACAAATTATTCACCAATTTTGTATGTTATCCATATACTAATTCATATTTTTTGGTGATACTTCCAAGTACAGATATGGAAGTGTGATGAAGGACCGTAAAAGTTAGAAGGCTACAACAATTTACTATAATTATAATGATCGTCGTGGGGTATCATTGATGGTGATGGAGAGCCATCCAGTCGCCGTGGAGAGCAATGCATTCTTTGGACTTAGAGCCGATCCCATCGCCATGGGCAGCCATACAATTACCATGGATCGCCATGGAGCCGATCCAATCTGATCGCCATGGATCGCCATCTGATCGCCATGGAAAGCTCTGAGCGCCGTGGATTTAGAGAGCGAGAGCGAGATAAGATAGCTTAGAGAGAGAAAGTTTAGAGAGAGGGAGAGGGAGGGGAAGAGCTTAGAGAGGGAGAGAAAACCTAGAGAAAGAAAGCTTAGAGAGAGAGAGAGAAAACCGAGAGAGAGAGAGAGAGAGGAGAGCTTGGATGGGATGGAGAGTGGCCTTGGGGGGTTTATATAGAACCCCCAAGGCCCAAACTAGCCTTGCAGAACATTCCCAAACTAGCCATTGGAAAGGATCGGTTCGATCCGGACTGATCCGGCCGGTCCTTGGCCAAGCTTGGTGCATCGGGAGAGGGGATAGGATCCGTTCGGCCCAAAACCGATCGGGTAGGGCAATCCAATCTGATCCATGCGAATCTTGCTATCCATGGTTGGCATATTTATGATGCAAAATCTCCTTTCTTGAGTCTCAGTAATGTTGGTGAATCCACATCACGAAGAAGAGGGAGATAATTTTATGTTGTTCTTGCTTTTCCCCTATATTATTGTGACATTTCTCCAGTATTCCTCATGATTCCCCTTTTGTCTATAGGTATGTTGAAGATGATGAAGGGATTAAGAAGTATTTTGCTGCTTTTCACCTTCATGAAATATTTCCAGTAGCCATCATTGTTGATGATTTTGGCAATTTCTTCGATGACAGGTAAATAATTCACAAGTTCATCGTCAAGAAAATTAAGCAGACTTTCATAGTTCTCTTTTAGCTGTCCACTCTTTGCAGAAAAAACAAAATGCCAGAGTCACATAGCATACCCATATGCTCACTCACAAATACACTTTTCAGAATCATGCTTCAACTATTTGCCTTCTTGAAAAGATAATTTATGGTCGAGTAGTTCTATAGTTGTACTTTTCCAATTGATATGCTAATGAACTACATGCACATGTCGCATGGTGATATAAAGATTTACCTAGCATGGCAACCTCCATAGATATAGACAAATGGACATCCAGGATGTCACGTCCATATATTTGTTTATGTTCTCTTTTAAGTTAGTCTCAAAACAATGAAATCGAGCTTTGCAAGACCCTCAAATGTCGTGTACTTGAGAAACAGAAGTGTACTGAGGCTTATGCATTCATGTGTCAAAATGTAAAGCAGAATAAAAAACAATAGTTGACCTCTTAAATAAACCGATGCCCTGCCATGGTTCAATTGTATGCGTTATCTTGTTTTATAAGGCTATTTGCTAGTTCCTTTATGAAGTCCGTCCATTTTTTCATAAGCAGCATAGCTTGATCCCAGGAATTCAGAACTGGCTTGGGCACCTGGATCGGCTAACACTGATCCTGATCTACATCGGATTGGATCGGCCGGTCCTATGGAAGTGATCCAATATAGCTTTAAAAATGAAACAAGTACTTTATACATAAAAAAAGTTATATTTGTAAATTTAGAAGTATCTATGAAAAGATAAAAACATGTGAGTGTTTCTGTAAGATTTCACCATCTTTTACTCAAAATCTCATCGGGAAAGACTAGCCAATTTGCAAGGGAATAAGCCAATCTAGATCTGATTCAGTCAATTTCAACTCCGATTCGGGCCAATTCAGCCTGATTTGGAAAGATCCAATTTATTTTTCCTTTTTTGAATTTTCTAATTTATTTTCTTATTTTCTTTGACTTTTTTTTTTTCAATTAGGATCACTTTTAGGGCCTAAAATCGGTTCAGGCACCACCAATCGCAATCTGGATGGGCCAATCCTGCATTCGACAGCTTGATCATACCAACTCATTATGAAGAGGTTGTGTGTTTCCTAGAAGAATGTTCAAGCCTCCACTACAGAACAAAGAGTAGGGATTTAGCATGCTTGGCTAATTCACTAGTAGCTTGTTTTCAGAGGACATCATAGGAAGGATTGTACAGTTGGATGTGACATTTATAATGTGTCGAGTAGATGGAAGCTGACTGCCCTTGACCATATGCAAAATAACTTTGGTGTGTCCATTTTGGCACGATTGTTTGGTTAAATGTGACATGCAAAAGCTTGTAGAAAATTAGAAATGCACTACAGCTGAGTGATCTGCGCAACGACATCTGCATCTCAACCACTGTCTGCCCATTGTCATCTTCATACTTCCCAATTCTCTTGCACCCTTTAGTTTCATCTTCCCTGTTTCTGAATTTGGTTATTTGCATTGGATCAGTTGGGCTGCATTTTTCCTTTGACCTAGATCCAGAGACTGGGAGAATAATGAGGCAGATGTGACATGTGGATAAAATGTTTTATATCTTGATCTAATATAAATGGAATTATGCAGTAAATTTGCAAAATGTTTTATATCTTGATTTAATATAAAGGAAATTGTGCAGGAAAATTGCAAGTTCATATTCTTTTGATTTCCTTGGGAGAATTGCGGTTACTGGATGCCTGAAACTGAAAAAGATGTCAGGATAAACTGTTAGAAAATGTATGATTCACAAACTATTGCCAATCACAAGTCCATCAATTTTTTTGCAGGAATTGTCAAGATAGATATGGTAACCAAAGAGGAAGAGATGTAGCCATGGCACGTACTTTGGCTTTATGCTGGGATGCCATATCACAAGCAAAGTAAGAATCTGAACAATACATGTTGACCAAATAATTCTGCAATTTAATAGAGCAAACTAGGTTTCTGAAAGCATAGACACCTTTCATCACTTCTATTGCAGTGAAAGATTGGTGGAGCCTTGCAAGCTTCTATTATGTGATACACACCAAGGAGATAGCCCCAGACTGTTATTCATTTATAAGAGATGGATTCCATGCATTTTCACGATTAAAGGTCAGCACTTCTTAGTCATGAGAACCTTGAGTCAAGTGGTATAGTCTAAAATATTCATCCATGGGTGTACAGGGAATTCCTGCCTCTGCCTCTGAATTTGTGATACTCTGTTATGTTTAACGCACTTTTATATGTCAGCCTATAATTCACTTAGTTCTATGGCAATTTTAACACTCTTTTTTCCTTGGCTATTTGATTTTTCAACCACATACTCCAGATTAGTATACTGAATCATTTGTTTCTCATTGTTCACGACATTTATTCATTTTGTCATTGTTAAGTATTTCATTTCTTATATTTAATGCTTTTGCAAATGTCCATGTCCCACTTGAGCAAATATCCTAGACAGTTGTAACTTGTAAGTGCCAGTTTCGTTCTCCTCTCAACTAGTGGTGTCATAGTGGTGGTGTTAAGATCAGTAAGAGAGAAATCAATTTCCTTAAGGGGAATGAAGTTGTTGACATGCTGAGGGGAAATAAGGGGATGATGGTGGTGAATGCTACTGTTCAACCATGAAGATTATGTCCTGGAATATCCGTGGCCTCAATGGTGATTTCAAGATGAGAGCAATGAAGGATCTTGCCCATTCTCTTCAATTAGATTGTATCTGTCTTCAGGAGACCAAAATGAGCAGTTTGGATGATCAGATGTTGAAAGATTTGGCGGGAACATCTTTGAACGGCTTAGCAGTTAAACCGGCTAATGGACTCAAAGGGGGACAGCTTATCTTGTGGAATGACAGAAAGTTTAAGGGTGTTCTGAGTGAATTTTCTCTTTCAGTGACCTTCCACAGTAATGGTGACAGTGCCAGATGGGTAATTACTTTAGTTTATGGGCCTCATAATGACCAGTAGAGGGAAGGCATTTTTCAGGAACTGTATAGGCTGCAAGGATTGTTCAATGATGAATGGTGTATTATGGGAGATTTTAATTGTGTTAGATATCCATGGGAGTGGTCTGGTACTCAGAGACGGAGCAAGGATGGAAGTGTTGAATCAATGGGTAAGGGACTCTCATATGATTGACTTAGAAATTCTAAATAGAAGGTTTACATGGTCAAACCTTCAAGAGATCAGCAAACAATCTAGAATCGATGGAGTCCTTATCTCTATCAAGTGGTTGAGCAAGTTTCCAAATACGCATATTTAAGGGGCTTAACAGAATGGTTTCAGATCATGTTCCTTTGCAGCTGTTGACAGGAAGGAATGGAGAAAAGGTAAGGTTATTCAGGTATGAATTAGGTTGGCACAAACAGGAAGGATTTAAGGAATGGGTGACAAAGTGGTGGGGAGAGGCACCTATTGCTGCTTTTGACTCTTCCACATTCTTGTTGAAGCTTAAATGGGCGAGGAATTTGCGTAAAACAGTGGGTGAAGCAGACCTCCGGGAAGGAATTTGAGAAAAGGAAAAAAATGGTGCATATGATTGAAGAATTAGAAGTTAAAAGTGAGCTAGACTCTTTCACAACTGAAGATGAGCAAGTTCTTAGGAATCTCAAGAAACAGTACAATGATTGGATGTTACAAGAAGAAATGAAATGGAAACAGAGAGCCAAGGAACATTCTCTTAGAGAAGGAGATAAGAGTACTTTTTTATTTCCATGCAGTGGCTAGTTCTAAGAAGAGGTCTTTGAAAGTTGAGCACATCAAAGTCGACGATGATTTGATTGAAGATAAGCAACAGATCAAGCATGTCTTTATCCAATTCTATGAGCAGCTCTTCACAGAAGACTTCTCTTGCAGGCCACATGTGGAAGATGGGGTGCTTTCCAAGCTTGATGATGCTGAAGCTGAAATCCTGTGCCTACCATTTCAAGAGATGGAAGTCAAAGAAGCTATGTTTAGTATGAACCCTAACAAATCTCCTGGCCCAGATGGTTTTGGGGTTCTACCAATTCTTTTGGGATCTGATCAAGAATGATTCAATGAGAGTTGAGTTGGAATTTCAAGACAATCCATCTAGTATAAGATATTTTAATTCCACTCATATAGTTCTTATCCCAAAAACAGAGGGGGCAGAGAAAGTGACTGATTTCAGACCAATTAGTTTGTTGAATGGGAGTTAAAAAAATCATCACCAAAGCGTTGGCTTCACGGCTTAGAAAGGTTACGGAGAAGCTGGTTGGATCTAATCAGTCTGCTTTCATGAAAGGGAGATTTATATTGGATAACTATATTGCAGTATGTGAGTCTATTCATTATCAGAGGAGTAGGAACAAGGAAGGGGTCCTATTGAAATTGGATTTTCAGAAAGCTTACAATAGTGTTGACTGGCAGTGTATCAAGAGAACATTGGAGCTTATGGGCTTTAAGCTAAAATGGATAGCATGGATCATGAATTGTATTTTCCTCACCAAGATTCTCAATTCTTATTAACGGTGAGCCTTGTGGCTATTTCAGAAGCTATAGGGGGTTGAGACAAGGCGATCCCATATCTCCTTTTATTTTTATCCTTGTTGGTCAGATTTTGAGCACCTTATGGGACAGAGATGTAGTAGTAGGGTTTGTGGATCATTTTTAGGGTTGGAAGGAATAGAACTCACTTTTCTCATTTGCAATTTGCCGATGACACTCTCATATTACGTCGGTCAGGAAGGATATCATTCATAACATTAGAAACTTGTTCATTATAGTTGAAATGATCACAGGGCTCAAAATCAACTATCAAAAGTCTGAAATGGTTGGTATCGATATGTCTGCTGAATATTTTATGGAAATTGCAGGTGATATGGAGTGTTCAAGCTCACAATTCCCCATTAAGTACTTGGGATTACCGTTGATTGATGGAGCCATTAGGGTGAGGGACTGGGATGCAGTAATAAGGAAGTTTGATAGTGCCTTGGAAGGGAAAGGGAAGCTTCTCTCAGCACATGGACGGTGGATTCTCTCGAAAACAGTACTATCTTGTCTGGCCAATTATTATGTTTCTATTTTCAAAGTTCCAAAGATAGTGGAGAGAATTTTAGAAGGATTTAGAAGCTATTTTTTCTGGTTAGGTGGGAGGAGGGAGAATAGACGTATTCATTTGATCAAATTGGGGAATGTGTGTAAGGCAAAAGAGCAAGGGGGTGTGGGGCTTACTAGAATTGATACTTTCAACAAGGCTATGTTGGCAAAATGGCTGTGGAGACTTGGGGAAGATCCACACTCTTTAAGGGCAGTTAATTGTGAAGAATAAATACTTTTCTCAGACTAACAGATGGGGACTTTTTCCATCAAGGACCTATAACCTGTCACCAGTTTGGAAGTAAATTGTCAAGTCAGCTGATTTACTTTCAATCTATTTTGAATTTAAGATAGGGAATGGGGAGGATATTCGATTCTGGAAAGATAAGTGGTACTCTGTGTTGCCTCTGGAAATGCAGCTCAGTAATCTTTTGAACATTGTGAAGAACTCTGAAGCCTCAGTAACATAGGTTTTCTCTACACTCAAAAGTGGAATTGGAGTTTGAGGAGCTGATCTTCCTTCGCAAAAGTACTGGTCAGATTCAGATCTCACACTCCAGAAGGACAGAAGACTGTGGAGATGGAACAAAAATGGGATATTTCCAGTCAACTCTCTTGTGAAAATTCAGAACAATGAAGGATGCAGGGTATGGTGGAAGGAACTTGTGTGGTCCAGATACTTACCTAATAAAATTAGATTGTTTCTTTGGAAAATAGCCTGGAATAGACTGCCAACCGGACATAGAGTTAAGAAGATTTTCCGCATTCATCAAGTTAATTGTCCATTCTGTGCTACGTTCGAGGAAGATCAAAATCATCTCTTCTTTGCTTGTGGCATTATAAAGGTGCAGCGAATATCCTTCGGAAGGCGATGGGTATTACTTGGGTGGAACACTCCTCTGTTCTGGAATTGTTTAGTTGGTGGACGAGGGTGTGCCCTTATTCTGCTTACAAAGATATGTGGTCTTTCTTTTGCCCGGCTATGATGTGGGCAGTGTGGCTAGCCAGGAATGGGAGGAAGTTCAGTGATCAATTTAAGAGCACTTTTGGCATCTTGAGTAGAGCTATTTGCTTGGTCGAAGATTGGGAAAGGCTGCAGGTCTTACTATGGACAGCAATCATGAGCTGTTATTGAAGGCAAAAAAGTAGAAGCTTCTAGTAATTTGATCTAGTGTGTTTAAGCAGCAGTTTGTACTTCGGTTTTGGTTTTGTTTTTGCTCTTTTCCAACTGCTGCTTCCTAGCCTGTGTTTTGTGTTGGGCCTTGGCCCTATTTAGGTGGGGCCTTTTGATCCTCACTTTTGTGTAATGTTCTTCTACTTGATGAATTGTGGCTTATAGGCCACCTTCCAAAAAAATGGTGTCAGAGTTTGCAGCCATCTCATGTAACACAAATCATGTAGTCCAACAAAGTTTGTTAGCTCTACCTACATTGACTTATTATTTCTATTATCATTCTTTAGCCACTTTTATGCTCAAACAGAAAATATCTGTTATATAGCCTATTTAAACTCATTGCTTACTTGATTGTTAACCTCCAGCTGAGGGTGATGGCTCAGGTTCATTTACTCTGAAGAAGAGCGGTAGTTCAACAAAACATTCAGGAAGGGAAAGGACTGCTAGGTACTCCATAGCGCTTCAATATTTGGTGTTGGAAGAAATCATGGATGATGAAGGGTGATACCATACTTTGCAGCAAGATCTTGGTTGAGGGATCTTCTCACAACTGTTCTACGCAAGTATGGTGTATTCCAAGAGCTATGTCATCAGGACATGCCAAAACTCATGTCACCCAAACTATAAATCAGAAGAAAGGATGTCCAAGAGACGCACTTATAAAGAATTTTTCCTTGTTCTTGCTCTTGCCAGACCTCACTGCTGTATGCTTTCATACATGTGCGTTTTTTTCTTTGAGAACCTGGATATCAAATTTTAAAACGTGGTATTTGTTTGTATACTAGGTGCTGTTTGGTTAAATGTAAAATACTAAAGAATGTAGTAAAACACTGCATTTTTTTGAGACATAAAAGGCAGTATTTTATAATATTTTACGATATTTTACATCAAATCATATGATGAGGGGAAGTGCTATTGGTGTGCATCATATATGGAAACGAAAATAAAGATTAATATTATTGTAAACTTAACTATGGATGACAAAAATCATGCTAAAATATGGGAGCAGCATCCCCCGAGTATTATAGGTCCCCAAATGGTGCATGTAGCATATGAGTAACGTGGAACACTTAATGCGTAAACTACATATATGAGTCGGGTTATAAATTGATATCTCTACCTGCCTGTCTATTGCCACCAAAGATTATGCTATTCTTTGATAACCAAAATAATTATGACCGCCTAGTTATGTCAGAATAAGTGACTTTTTATTTGATAATTATAATTTATTTTATTTAAAATAAAAAACAGATCAGATAAAATCAGAAAAGAAGTAAAAAATCAACTTTTATTCTAATTGGAGTTGGCTAATTTAACTTTTTTGTCAAATTAGATATTCCAGCTTATTTCAGAGTAACTTGCTTTTGCCCGAATATCTCATCTGGGCAACTAAGCCGACTAAACTCCCAAGTAACTGAAGTAACTCAACCTACTGTGTACCTATTCCGTTATCAAAGGGGCCCAAGATATTCTCCTAGGCCAACTCAATTTGGGGTTAAGGTTAACCCAACTTTGTCTAGTGGAATAAAATATTTCAAGACAAACATAAATTCTTTTTTGATAAATAACGGATTAAACTAATAACTTAACTTGGGGTCAAGCATAAATATCGAATAATAATTAGAACAAACAGGTACGTCACCAAAAATGTCCCATAAAGAAGCATTGGTAAGTAAGATGACATTAATGAGGATAAAAAAACTAAAAATAACCCGGATCAGCATATCCTAAAGGAGACTTTGGAATACAAAATATAGGATTAACCAAGATTAACTCGTATTTCAGATTAACTAAGTTGAGATAGTAAAAGAAGGATATCCAACTTAACCCTAAATCAAACTGCTACCCAAGGTTCTCTTTACATTTGCATTGTCTGATGAATGTTTCTAAATCATATCAAGAACGAGACTATCAGTCTCACAAATGGTTGGTTGAGTGGTAACAGTATCTCGGGAGACTATAACGTGTCCTTTTAAACAATTGATGTCCCTTTCCATTCCAAAAATACCACCTCGCATCTTGCTCACTTTAACTAGCTTGCAAGATTTTCACACGTGGCCTCGTTTCACAAAATGATGATACGCGAATATAAGATGAAGGAAAAAAGTTGAGGTTTTATTCCATTTCTAGGCCTAAAAAATTTAACTTTGACTTGACTAGACTCCCTAAAGGCAAGTATGAGTTAAGAGTTTTGATAATTGGGTCAACTTAAAGTCGTCACTTTATCCCAACTTTTGCACTGAGTTTAATTAGGGTCTTTAAACGAGTTATATGTAGTATAAGGTATAACTCTGATCTCTTTTAATAGACGATAGGTTAATCCGGAAGGATAGATCAAGAATATGGATTCCACCTGTCAGGGCGGAACATGGAATCCTAGATTAACTTGGGGTTAACCCAGACAGCCACCCATAATCCGGATCAACCTGTTCTCCCAATTAAAGTAAAATTGAGTATAACTCTAGGATAATCCGGGTTAACCATGGGACAATAATATAATAAGATATTACTTAACAATCGGACTTATTAATATAATATTATAATTCGTTAGTTTAGTACATAACATAAAATGTATTAATATAATAATATAAAACTTAATAGAATATGTAGTAGTATATTAAGGTAATGCTAAACATAATACAAACTAATGTGATAATATAATTCGTTAACTTATTAATTAACATAATACATATTTACATAATAAGATAACAATTAACATAATTTAATAAAATATTAATATGAAACATAAGGTAAGTAATAATAAAATACTATACATGCTAATGTAAAGTATTATAATACTTAATTAAATATGTATAGGTACTTTCCCCAATGAATAAAGAATAAATTCATTGTGGGTTAAGTATGGCAACAAGAGTGTTTCTGTAATTTAAAAAAAGTTAACCCACTTCTGACTAATGCTTACTTGTTTCAGTTTGGGAGTTAACTCAGGATAATTTACTTTTTACAAAAGGATTAAGTAGGTGCATATCAAAGCAAAATGAGAGTTAATCCAGAATAACATTTGCCTGGGGAATAACTCATTTTTATCCTATCATTCTATCGAAGGGGGGCTAATAAGGCGGAGTTGTGTGGCCCTATCATACATGAGTGCTGGAATACTATAGCCCCTATATTTGATTATGGGTTATCCTACAGTTACCTCTGTTTTGCTCATTTTTACCCTGAAAAGTGGTTTGATCGTGAGATTAACTTATCTGGACTTTGAGTGTGTTAAATGTGGGTTAAGCCGGTTTTAGCTCGGGCCAACCTATTCCACTCACATAGTGGGATAGGAGGATAACCTAGGATCATGTTTTAATAAAATGAGCACTTTAACGTTAATTAATTAATAATAATAATTAATATTATTCTTCTTATTAATATATATTAATAAATATTAATAATATTGATTTAATAAATAGTATTAATATTAATAAATATTAACTACTATTATTTTTATTAAAAAATGTTAATAAACATTAATCATAGTTAATTATTAATATAAATTTTATTATGTTCCATCTAAATATTATTAAATATTAAATATTATTTAGTAATATTATTAATTATTAATTATTACTAATAATATTATTAAATATTGATTAATAATAATAATAATAATAAATATTATCAATAACTATTAATTCATATTATTAATAAATGTTAATTAATATGGATGATATTAATAAATATTAGTATGATTGATAAATATTATTTAATATTGTTTTGATTAACTAATATTAATTAACATCAATCATAATTAATTATTAAGATAAATTTTATTATGCTCCATTTATTGATCAGAAATTTGAATAACAATTAACGTTAATCATAATTTATTATTAATTTAAATATTGATTTACTATTATTTTAATATATAAAGCACACTTAATAATTATATGGAGAGATAATGATGAAATTTATTATATTTAGCAATGAAACTTATTTATATAAATGATTTAAATAGAGATTCTATGTAGCTATCCTAGGTTACTTTGAAACAAGAACTACTTATCCCTGAAATAACCAAAAATGTAAGTTTCTGCTAAAGAGTTGTTGCATTGCCCCTGTGGATAATATGCCTTATCAGACCTCAATAGGTCTGTGTTACTTCGAAATGTCTCGCCCTATTGCCTCTCTGAAACATTACCCCTTCCCAAAGCACTACCCACATCCATTAGCAACATAGTCGTATGCCACAAGGTTGGTTTGTGCTGAAGAGAAAAGGTAAAAGCCCAGCAAGAAACTTCAAACTGCCGCTTATTTCCACATCCAACGACCTTTTTCAAGAATTTGATCACCTCCTAAGCAAAAAGTTAATTATTCCTCTTTTTTCCGATTCATTTTCTCATTTGTTACCATGCATCGCAAAGGTAAGTTGTCTTAACGATGCCTAAGGAACAGCCTTTTTCTCACCTTTTTATTATTTTCTCAATAAAAAGGTGAATGAATAGTTGGAACGAATTCTTATAGGATGCGTATGCCATTCAATTATACAGGATCAGGAGAAAATGCACCTCAAAATTCACAAAAATATCAAGAAAAAATGAGAGGAATGTATAGTTATAGATGTAGTAGGTTACTAAACCAAATTTGGCTTTCATCCAATGTATGAGTAATTTTTCGTTCGAAAAATGCCAATCCAATGTTTGTAGGAAATTATTCGACACAAATGAAGGGCAATGACATCGCGCACTGGAAGAGCAGTCTACTACACATAAACATGCTTGGCTTGGACTGGGATGGGAGGTTTGTTTTCTTCAAGAATGCACTACGATCTCTGTATCATCCTTAAGGTATTATATATTTTGGACGCAACTTATGGAAAATGTGGAGAAATTAAATTTATAGCTTTTTTCGTTTTATCAATACATTTATTATCTACCCTTGTTTGATCATTCTCTGTAACTATAGAGTTGGTTTACGGAGGCCCATCTCCAGCACCAGCTAACTTAGAGCTGGTGTATGAAAAAACTTGTTTGGTTTAGTAGTTTTGGGTTTTCTATAGGCTAGGATAAATTTATGATCAACTCACTTTAAATTGTTCAAACTAAATCTTCTACAAAAATGAATTTACAATAAACCCAAATTTCTTTATGCCTTGTATCAAAACAAGGCCTCCACTGCCCATGCAATTGTAAAGAGCTCTATGGCAAAGTTGTAAATAAGGCTTCACATTAAAGACATCTAGTGTTTCCCTTTTGAATGCATAGAGGCCTTTATTTACTTAATGGATATTTCAATCAATGTCATCTAAAACGATATTCTGGACTTCTAGATTCTTAACTCGTTTGTAATGTTTCGGAACAGATATGAAAGTAGAAAGAGAAAAAAAAACATCTGATGCATAAGTGTACTCAAAATAGAACTTATTTTTGCATATCTAATGTTATTATCATACTATATATAATAAACATTACTTTTATTTTTCTTCTTCATGAAAGCCAACTTGCTATATGAATTCTTGGCTTCAAACCAAGTGCCACAGTCACCATGCTTTAGTACGATGAGGGTCTCGCCTCCTATCCTTTTTTTTTTTTCTTTATGCAGCACTAGGTAGGACTAAACGTGAGGGACTTTACCCTAACCCGATTCATGCGTTCCACTCATCAACATGAGAGTTATTGTATTATATGGATTTATATGTCGCATGCATTACATATTTACATGATGCAAGAAACGCAAATAATATAGATATTCCTGTTTCATAATACATTCCATTACAAACACAGGAATAATAGGCTGTTGTCTATCATGACTAATCATACAGGCTAACTGTAGTCTCATGGTATTGAATTTTATAGAGTAATACTTGCTGTATTGTATGTGGTACAAGTGCAATCGCATGCATAATTATGACACCTCGGATCAAGCACTCATTTCTTCTTCTTTTTTTTAAACTGTGATGTACAGAAGTCGAGCTGAGGTAGGCCCCCAGTTCAATAATTTTCTTAACTAAAAAAAAAATCATTGTGCTGCCAAGCGATCAAAGAGAACAGACAGCAATACTCCTATGAGTACAATCCACGTAGATTATAGTGCCTTGCGAACATTACTCAACTTTACATAACATCTTGTGGTTTGCAGTGGGTCTTGGGCGTGTTTGGCGCAGCTTCCATTCAGAAGCACTTTTGTATTTCCATTTAATTTTATGGAAGCTATTAGATCTGAAAAACTATTTATGTGGTATTTTACTTGTGCTTTGGCTTCCAATCAAAAGTATCAAGGAGGGAGCTTCTAAGATTAGAAAAAAATTAACATTATTATGAAAGAGTTGACTTTGTAACAAATTGAAATTAATTATAACCTCTCTTCCTCAACTCATTCTATGTAAGAAGTGAAAGTCAAAAATAACTTTCAAGTAGAAGTTTTGCCAAACACGCCCTTAATGTCACTGAGAAGACTTACCAAAACTTTACCAGTAAGTCATATATAGGGACCACCCTTTCATCACCTTGCTGACCCCAGACGAGCAAGGCATAGGCTGCTTAGTGACAAATGAACTCTTGGTAACGTGGCAGATGAAAACTCATGCATTCCATCGCAGGTCACAAACACTTGATGAAAGCTGTTGTTGATCATGACCATTCCTTTCTCATTAGCATGCTGCTTTTACTCTCCACCCCTGCATACTGCGGCTTCGCTTTTTCCTTTCAAAGCTTTCTTACTACTTCCCTAGAGCCGACCACTTGGGACAGAGCCCTCTCGGTCCTTCCCACATGCTCGCGTGCAGGGTGAGCCCTTCTCATCGTCCTCTTAGCAACCACCACAGCAGCATGCAGCTGGACTAATCCTGCTGCTGTGCCGGCCATTTTTTTTTACCCAGCAGTAAAATGGATGGAACAGGGGGAGCCTAGGTACAACGGTAAGATTGGTTCATATATGTAAATAATAAGAATGGACTAGTAGCACTGGACTGCCCTTTCAATGGAAAGTAGGACCGCAAAAGTGTCAGAAATGCAAACGGAAAATAGTGTTTCCACTTTTGTTTCCTATATGGATATCAAAAACAGAAGCAGAAACAAAAATACATATTTATGTTTCCGCATCCATTTCTTATACAAAAGCGAAAACAAAAACAAAAACGGAAGTTTCTATTTCCTTGAAGATGCATGCAATGTGATACTTCTTATAGGTCACATATAACATATGATAGTCATCATCGAATATCATGTAATGTTAGATAATGCAATGCCTATTGGATTAGGTTAAGATACTATCTCTGTTGTTTCGTATCATATTAAACAAGAATAAGAGTAAAATCTTTATTTCTCCTTTATGAAAGTATCATCATTGATCAAACTAAAGTGTTAAGAGTACATCTACCTAATTGAAACTAAAGTTCAAATCCTTGATGGTACTTGTTAACTTTTATGACAGGAGAAAAAAAATAACTAATAATATATGATCAGAATAAATATTAGAAAGTGGATACAAAAATGAATACTTTCGTTTACTTACCAAAAAAAATTAGATTTGGAAGCACTTCGGAGTGGGAAAGAGATCACTTTTTTTTACATTTCCACATCCGTTTCCAAAACGGATCAGAAATCGAAAGTCAGAATACCATTTGCAGCCCTAATGAAAAGGGATCGGAAAGGATCACAATTGATGAAAGCTCCCATCGGTGCCAAAGGGACCTGTAATGTAATGCCTACTGGCGAACATCATGTGGCCCAAAGGGGAAGGACTCCTGCAACAAGGACACACTAACAGAGGAACCCCACCACACAGATGAGGTTGGCCCCTTCTGTTGCATACATCATGGGCAGATGCCACTGTGATTTCTACACCTCAGATTGGAGAAGCATTCAAACATATTTTCTAGCAAGCTAGGAACTCTCTTCATAGTGAATGGCCAATGTGTGAGACACCAAGCAACAAGCCTTGGCACACTGCAAAAGTGCATCATCTATCCCCATGTTTACTTGTCAGAGTTCCCCAGACAGTCCCATGAGACTGTTCAGTTCAGAGATGGGCAGGAAGGTATACAAAGATGAATGGAAGAAATGGAAACAAGGACTGGAACCTTTCAGATTCTCAGAAGCTATGGAGCTGTGTGAGCATTGCGGCAAGCTCATCACTTGGTGGCCTATCAGCAGGCAAATCTGAGAGGCACACAATGGCAATCCTCACAGCCATCAGCATCTCCTCTTCCTCACCTTCCTCCCCAACGATCGCCTTATCCAAGGCTTCCCGCACCTCTCCCGTCTGCTGCAAATGTCTCAGCCATCTTCCCAGGCTGCCCCCACCAGACTCCCCGCTGAAGAATGGATCACACGGGTCTCTTCCTGTAAGCAACACCCCCAATATCACTCCAAAGCTGAAGACGTCGCTCTTGTCAGTGTACCTAAAAAAAATTGAACACAACATTGTCATCAGTCAGCACATAACTCCAAAATCTTATTACCTCATCAACACGGCATATAAGAAATACACACACAAAGACAGTAGGGTTCAAGTGGGATGAAACAAAAAGGAAGTGGAAACATCAAATACACACATGAAGCAAAAGGTACTGTTGTTTTCCCAGTTGATCAAACTTGCACATATTTTGAGCATGAAGTCTAACTGGATACGGTATTTTTGAGCAATAAGGTGAGAGGATATGTCAGTGAAAATCAACAAAAGGAATTCAGAGTGGAGATAACATACATGTGGATACAGGTAGTCTTTGGTACATATTCTTAGAAGTCGTTCATCATTTTGTATTTATTTATAGAATGAGAAGAAATTCTCAAGAAGGGAAGGGCATCATAGAATCTTATTATCTCATCAATCTGGCAAATTAAAATTATGCACAGTGAAGACAATGGGGTTCAGACGGTATAAATAAACAGGGACTTGAACATCAAACGCAAATTAAATGAGAGCTACGAGCTACAGTTGTTTTCGCAGTTGACCAAACTTACATTTTTCGAGCGAAGTCCAATTTGATGTGGCAAGGGTGTGCAACGAAGCTGAGAAGATATGCTGGTAAAAAACACTAGAATCTGTGGACTTCTTTTGTCTGGATTGGTGTAAACTACTAAAATCTCTGGATTTTTTTTTTTAATTCGAAATGATGCAAAATACTGAAATCTGAATCATATGCTCCATTAGATCCCTGGTTATGCTTTTCACTAGAAATGGCTGTAAACCAAAATCAGTGACTTTGTTACCACTGTCTTTGAAACCTGTGAGCTCAAAATCCTAGGTTTTCCGTGTTTTATGCCAATCTGAATGGCCCTTTAATTCAATTGTCTGAAAAAGTTTTCTTTGCTGAATTCTTTAAATTCCTAATCATGTTTGAAACCAGTAATAGCAATAAGTTTAGCCGCACAACCATCAGCCTACAGAATCACTCAATTATTCAGGGCTCATCACATGGCATAGTCATATTCTATTGTGACATAACATGCACAAGGTATCAGAGCTAGGGCTGTCAACGGAAACCCGATTATCCGATTTTCCGATCCGTTACCGAAAAAAAATATCCGTTTCCGATAAAAAATATCCGTCCGATAGCTATCGGAATCGGAATCGGATATTTCCGATAAGCTATCGGAATCGGAAACAGAAACTCCTGTTTCCGTATCCACTTTCCGATTTCCGATTCCGATTGTTGTTAAATTTATTATTATGAATAATATTAACCTTAGGATTGTTTTAATCTTATTAATCATTATCTAATATAATTAATTATTATTTAATATACTAAGATGTATTGGTTATATTTAGGTTTCATTTTATATGTTTTAAACAAATAAATCAGGAAATCAGTAATTTTCGAAAATTATCGGAAATAATATCCGATTCCGATATCGGAATCGGAAACAAATCGGAAACGGAAAATAGACTTTCCGATTTTATCGGAAACGGAAACGGATAATGCACTTTCCGATCTTATCGGAATCGGAAACGGAAACAGACTATCCTTATCGGAATCGGAAAACGGAAACACCTGTTTCTGTATCCGTATCCTACCCGTTTACAGCCCTAATCAGAGCCTACCTTGGTGTTTGGTTGTATCAAACACCTCTATTTGTAAAACTTTTGACATTACTACTGACAGAAGATATTTGGTTATGTTTTTTTCAATTTCAATATTCGTTTAACATAAGAGTTTAGTATGACAAACTTAATACAGGTCTGAACCAGTATTAACAATGACACAAATCAGGTTTTGAAAGCCCAACTCCTCTCCTTTCTCTGCTATTCATCCCATCCTTCCCCTTTAGTTGTCACATTCCATACTCTACCAGTATCAATGTTGACATTCTATACTCTAAAAATCTTAGTGTCAAAATCAATCTTGTATCAAAATTAGTACTCCGACCAACCGGTGGCATAAACTTTCAAAAGAAAAGCATACACAAACTGAGGAAGTGCCGTCATCCGTGTGCAAATAGAGAGAACAGCTCGACAAATCCAACACCCATCAAACACTTCCCCTAGTTCATGCCATGACAGAACAGAAGAACAGCACATATCAGTCAAAAATATAGAAAACCCAGATCCCCAACCACACCTTCCACCAACTCCCTGCGACCCAACATCTCAAAAAACAGATTTTTTTTTTTCTTCCCTACAACTACACAAGCAGCATTTAGACAAACACATTCCAGTAGCCAAGCATACCTGCAACTCTGCAAACACTCCGGTGCAGTATAACAACTGCCGGGCTGAGCGGCCCCGCCTCCATTAATCCCCAGCAACCTCGCCAGCCCGCAGTCCCCCAGCCGCGGCTCGAACTCGTCGTCCAGCATCACGTTGGCGGGCTTCAGCCCGTAGTGCAGTATCCTGGGGATGCACTCGAAGTGCAGGTAGCGCAGCCCCTTGGCCACCCCGATGGCGATCCTGTGCCGCGCCTCCCACCCCAGCCGCAGCTGCCCCGCCCTCGCCCGCTTCAGCGCGTCCTCCAGGCTGCCCCCTGGCACGTAGTCGTACACGACCCAGAACCGCTCGCCCTCCCCCCGCACGTACGCCCGCAGCGCCATCACGTTCCGGTGGCTCACCCGCGCCAGCGCCTCCAGCTGCCGCTGCACCCGCCGCTTGGCGGAGCTGGTCGGCGGGGGTGCGGTGGCGTCGCGCGGGGCGGGCTCCAGGCGCTTCACCGCCACGACAAGCCCGCCGTCGAGGACGGTGCGGAAGTACCCGCCGCGCGGGGTGGCGCCGCCGGGGAGCGGGACCAGGCGGGTGTCGTCGGAGAGCGCGAAGTGGAGGGCCTTGGAGGAGATGGCGGGGGAGAAGACGACGGGGCCGCGGAGGAGGGGGGTGCGGTTGGCGTAGAGGAGGCAGAGGCGGAAGGAGAGGACGAGGAGGAGGGCGGTGGAGGTGCCGGCGAGGGAGCCCAAGAGGACGCCTAGGAGGACCCTTCTCAGGCGGTGAGGGGCGGGGCCGGGGTCCGGGGGGGCCGCCGGTAACGGCCGGGACGAGGTCGACGAGCGGGAGGAGATGGGGTCGGAGTGGAGAGGCTGGGCAGAGGTGGTGAGGAAGGCCTGGAAGAAGAGGAGGACGAAGAAGAGGAGGTAGAAAGGAAGGGTCTTGATGGGGTTTCTCTTCTCCATGGGATGAGAGGGAAGAAGAGCAGGGGGAGTGAGCTCAAAAGAGCAAGGCACATCAGAAAAGAACACTTTTTTTCTCCATTGCTCACCTCATGCCGTGCTCTTTCTCTCTTTCAGTGGTGAGAAGAAAGGGGAAGAGGAAAGAGCACAATGGGCATAGCATTAACCTCTCTAGCAGGTGTGAGGGGAGAAAAAAAAAATCCAATTTTTACTCGTGCCTTTCTGGCAAGGCTGGGTTGAGAGGAGAAAAAATTCCCTCTTTCATCACAAGGTGACTGCAAAGGTGGGTTCTTTTCTCCCCCTCCTTTCTCTCTTTCTTTCCATGCTTAATTACTTTCTTGAGCCACTTGCCACTCTCATGCTTAGCAGGAAGAAGCTTGGGTTGGAACCTGAGAGGAATAGTTACCAAGAAGAAGAAGAAGAAGAAGAGGAAGAGGAGGAACCCACGGGATCCGAAGATCAGACAAAACCCACCACAGAGAGGTCCAAAAATGGGAAACTTGCTCGTATCCGAAGGCGGCCCTCCACGGACACCGGCAGAGAGAGAGAGAGAGAGAGAGAGAGAGAGGGAGAGAGGCTTTCCTACGATGAACAGGAAGTGGCAGGGGTTAACAAATGTGGCACCGGTCCTCAAGGCTGTTATCTCACGCCTTTGTAGTCTCTCTCTCTCTCACCACCCTCCCCCCCAACAAACGACACCAACCTGCAAGTCATCACTTCAACACGGCACGGGAGCTCGCTCTCCCTCTCTCTCTCATACACAGACTGTCTGCAAGTCCTCACTTCAGCAGGGCATATATGCGCTCTCTCTCTCCCCTGCACACACACTGTCTGCCAGTCCTCACTTCAACAGGACATGGATGCCTCTCTCTCTCTCTCTATCCCACACACACACGCACAGACGAACAACCCTATCTGCAAGTCATCACCTCAACAAGGCATGGGCGCACTCTCTCTCTCTCTCTCATACACACACATACCGTCTGCAAGTCATCAGGGCATGGGTGTTCCTCTCTCTCCCTAGAATCTCTCTCTCTCTCTCTCTCTCTCTCTCTCTGTCTCCATGCCATGTGTGTAATGCGGAGGTGATCACTCCAAGACGGGAGAGGGCGAGCTTGCTTTTTGTCTCTGCGGAGTGTTGTGCGCTATTCCCTTCCCGCCTCTTTTCTGCTTTTCTGTCGTAGCAGGCAGTGACGTGGGGTCCAGATGGCCACGTCACCCGAGGCGCAGACGGCTCCCCGCTCTGCCGCTCACGAGACCGAAAGCGACACGTCGAATTCCGTGTAACTACTCGTGAGACACTGGGCAGTGGGAGGAGGGACCACCCTGGCCGTCGGATCCGTATGGTCCCTGATCAGACCGTTGCTTCATGATCACACGTCTCTCGGGACTGGGACATTAGGGCCTTGTTTGATTTTGGGATAGGAATAGGGACAGGATTGGGATAAGATTAGGTTAGACCCCTTTTAACATGCATTTGGTTTGATTTCGGGAGGTTAGCCTGCCTACTTAACTTGGGCTATCCTAGGGATAAGTAACTTTGATTTGGCAACTAAGTGGAGATTAACCTGGGATACATTTAAAAAGTACATATTTTGTCCTTCAAGCCCACTTCTAATCAGATTTAATCTTCTCTTATTCCCAACCAAATCTGCATTATTTCACTTTATCATGGAATTAACTTACGTATTATTATTTTTAACCCAATTATAACATTAATTTTAGAACTTACGTTATAATCGCATTACGCGGACTATGAGTTTAATTTATGTCCATTAATTCGATTACCCAAATTATTTCACTTACTTAAATGATATTAAAAAATTATTATGTATACATACTATAGTATTAATTAACAATCAAACTTTGATGTTCACTATTTTGATGATCTCAATATGAACATATAACTTAATATGCTTCACCGGGCCATTTAAATTATACTGATACCGTATTTTTTAGTATTGAACATGTACGGTAGGGACCAAACTTATTTGTATACAGTATGAGTATTATACGGCATAAATACGTTCATATATGCTTTGATTTATAAGCTCAATAAGACGGTAAAAAAATCGGTCAAATAAGTAAAAGACTAACAAAATATTTGGCAACATATCTATAAATTTCTTGCGAATGTTTGTAGAAGTTTAAATAAGAAGTATAATGATATAATAAATAATTATTAATCAAATTAGGAGTTTATGTGAGTAAAAAATTGAATTTTTTTATCATTTAATGAGATGTTCTATGATATTAATACAGTGTAATAAATAGAAAGTATTAAGTAATTTTTTATTATACATGAATAAAAAGGTGAACGTCAAGCAAATGAGTATTTTTCTGTATCTTTCAATTTGAGTGAGGTGCACGGGAGTTTTATTATGAAATTCAAAAGTACACAAATTATTTGACCGAACTTTCTGCCCGTCTTATTCAAATTCTAAGCTAAATCATATCCAAATATATTTTTCCGTCAAATATCTGTATCGTACGTAAGTAAAAAGTAAATAACTGAAATAGATAGGGATGTACAAAACTTAGACAAAGTGCACGTCCACATTTATTTTTCATATCTTATAGGCGAATATGAATCCAAATATAGGCTAGCCATCGAATTGAAAATTTGATACTCATATTCTAATAAACAAATATGGATATAACTCAATGCACCTAAAATGAGTGCTTGTTACCAATGTCGTTCGTACCAAATATCCCTGATTTAAAAATAATGCACCTATTAAAGCTTCTCGACAACATCCGAAAGAAGGATAAAAAATCTGATTTTTATTGATTATGAAAAAATATACAAATCAGTTTACACCATAATACAATATGTTTGGATGATAATCCTCTTCCAAGACCTGGGATGCTCATGTCAATAAGACGTACATAGAATCTTTTGACACACTGATCTATACATTACAAATGTTTTGACCCTCCCATTCAATGGGAGATACTATGTACATATTACCTTCACAACATCCATAATCAATAGTTGATAATATAAGAAACGTATTTTCCCATAGAACACACTGAAACGAGCCAAGCCACCTGATCAACATCTGCATCGACAACTTTTAAGTGATACATTATCTGCCCCTCACGAACTGCTCCGTGAATTCCTAGAACATAAAAACCATTCTTTTCATTACAAAATGCTCATAAATGAACAAATGAGAAATAAAACAAGTGATTACTTTGTCGAACCTTGAGTCACACAGTATCATCCTGAGCCCATCCACAAATTTTGTCGAAACTTGAGTCACATAATATCATCTCCAGTAATTAAGTCAAGAAAATAATCATGTGCAAGTAGGAAGAAGAAATCATCATCTATGAGATCACAAATAAGGTGTGTAGGTGCACTAAAACAAAATGAATATGGAGAAGGATAACCAACATGCTCAAGTTATACAGTACAGTTGGTTGTTTTTCTCTGTACGCCAGTCAAAACACCATACTGAATTATGTTTCATTGGTGGGCTCAGGAGGGATTTACTGTAAGTATAGTCATCTTGTCAAATAGGATTGCCATCAAGGCCAACCAACTATTTGCATATCTCATATTTGCCCTCATCATCGCCCTCACCCCAAAATCATGGATATCACAATATCACCTTCGCCAACTATGCATATCGATACCCATTACATGTGCCGCAGATGGGGCTGCAATAAATGCCCTGCCTACCACCTACGTACATTGAGTCTGACATACATACTAGGGGCAACATTATATAAAATGAATATGGAGAAGGATAACCAACATGCTCAGGTTATGCAGCACAGTTGAGTCTTTTTTTCTGTAAGCCAATCAAAACACCATATTGAATTACTTCAACATCTACAAATTTTCTCCAAGTAATTTTTTAAAAACTTCTGAGCAAATTACAGAACAAAGTTCATGCAGTAGACAATGTTATGAAGACTAAGAGAACCTGGTTCTTATCCTTTAGATGAAAGGTCTAATTAACTAGAGAGAAGATGGGGATTGAAACTGCAAATATATATTCATGCGATTTCTGAGGTTGAAAGGCTTTGACAAATTCTCCAAAGCACCAAACAGTACCTGCTAGAAACATAATACAGAGACATGGAAGAAACAAAAGTAAAGATGAATGAATTTTTCTTCTCCAAATGACTAAGCTCCAAAGGGGAAAGAAAAGAGGCAATAGAAGTAGCAGCCAACTAAAAATCATGGTTAGCTAGTATCCTTTTTTCATCATTCAATTGGGTTATTAGTGAAGTTTAGGGTCCAAATCATGTCACCAGAAAAGTAAGTATGACAGGTGTCCAGTGTTTTGGTCCTATCTTTCGTCTAAATATAGGAACAAATTAATTTCTTAAGATACCTGTTAAGGATCAAGCTGACAGAGAATATAATGCTACCCACTACCCAGGAAGCTGATATACTAAAAAACTCAGATACCTGTGCATCTCGGGTTGATATCAGAGAAAGAAGATATCATGGTTTTCAGAAATAGGAGACGGAAAATTTGATCCCACATCACAATAGCATACCAACTTTGATTGGCTTGGTACCACTGTGAAGTGTAAAGCACTAGGTAACAAATGGAATATGAATTTTACTTACTCCCATGACATGAACAAGATGAACAAAAATTGGTGCCAATACCTAATCAGCATAAAAGAAAAGATGAGGAGAGCTCTTACATTTGGCATGTGGGCATATTATTTCTTAAGCAATAATTATTCCAATCCCCCCCCCCCCCCCCCCCCCCCCCCCCCCCCAACCCATGTCTGAAAGCTTTTTTTTTTTCTTTGTTTCTCACAAAACAAATTTCTAAGGACAAACACCAAAGTATCATTAAGTCAACAGAAAGAACATGCTACAAAAATTTACAAAGATCACTTTAACCTACAGTTTTTGTAATTCGATCATTGCCGCAGGCGATAGTATGTCTGGCCGGATACTCAATGCTTGCCAAGTTTTATATATGCTGGACCCAAAGACGTCACAATTTCCCTCAATTCAATGGCTCGTGCAACCTCATTCTGAAAAATAATCAAGCACAAAGCAAAATGAAATGGGGTTCCAGAAAACAGTTTAATGAATTTTCAGCAGTCAAAACCAAATATATAATGTAAATAAAAAAATAGAGATACTTAATAAAATTCAAGAATATAATCTCTCACACGAAAGTCTGAGAAGTTTGTCAGAATGCAGCTATGAAATAAGCCAAATGGCTCCCTGCTCATATGAATTGAACAACATAATCTCAGTTTGTTTTCAGTTCTTTAACTTTAGAGGCAGAAGCCACTGTTTGTTGCCTCAAACATCACTCTATAGTCTAAACTAAAAAGAAATGGTGCCAAATTGCCCCGTCTCCCGCTCAACACTGGCACACAGACAATCGCAGAGCAGAATGAAAGTTGAATTCTGCCACATTCTTCTTCCCACAGTCTATGCATTTGGAAGCAGCCTTCAGGTCTAATGCTGCTGAATCAACTCAACAAAACTTACAGGACATATGACATTTGTTCCTACTAATGGCTCTCAACCTGCTACTAAGACTTAGATACTTAGCTGGAGCCATAGTGATGAAGACCATGCATGGTTGGAAAAATATCTGCATAACATATAATTGAAACAGGGTTAAAATTCTAAAACAAAAATAAGGCATTATTAGAATCTGAAAAATGATCTACTACAAATCAATTATCAAAACCTGCAATTGGAGTGGGTCTAAGCAAGTTAAATTGTTAAAAGTATTGCAGTGAGGACAGTGACAAATGGAGGGGATTGCTGAAGGAGGGAAGAAAGTGTTACAGCAATAGACCGCTCCACAGCTTGAATGAAGTCAACTTTCTCCACAACGGCCTTCTTCACTCTTCCAGCCAGTAAAGCACCTTCATTTACCAAATTTGCTAAGTCTGCTCTGAGCAAGGTGAAACAACTAACCCATTAAGTCCTATCAATGCATTGGAGGTGGGGTTGGGAGGGTAAGGGTGGGGAAGAACCAACATGGATGGCTGTGGAGATGGAGAGGTTACTGGGGTGTGGAATTAGATGATAAAATTGTAAACGCCAAGGTGACCAAAAAGAGAGAGATAGAACAAGTGTCAGTGTCCCAATAATGGTATACCCAAATGTTTGTTGAGGGGAAATTTTGTCCGTTAGTAAGGTTGTTGAGAAGACAAGTCCATATGATTAAATAAGACAACTCATACCTCATCCTATGCCGCATGCTTCCCTATTGAGAATCATACATTTAAGAATCATACATTTAATAATGACGTAGGAAAACCTGCTCTGAAGAGGATGATAAAGAAAAATCACTGAAATTTAAGAAGCTAGTCAAAATCATTGAAAATAGTAGAAGAACTGCATTCATTTCTAAAGTCTAAAATATTCTATATTGTGTTGTAGTTTACATATCTTACAATTTAGTGAACGCTTCTGAACAAGACAGTATATTATTCACAGTGAACTCAAGTACTTCCAAATATAACATACTTCAAACCCCTGTCAACCAGATTAACTCTAAATCAAATCCTAAACAAAAACAGCCAATTCAACACAAAATGACTTACATAGCAGTAACCTAAATGCTCTGACCTACATAAATGCATGAGATAAATACAAAACAATTGAGATAGTCCAATAATGTTGTCTGTCTGAGCTGCATATGCTAAGTGGAAAAACTTTTCTAGGAAGGTTTATTTTACAAGGTGTTCAAGCATCACTTACGCATGATGCATGTTCCTTCATGAAGATTAATCACTCTTGTTTTGCTTCCTCCCATATTTATTTTCTCTCTTCTTTCTTTCTTCTCTATGTTGGAATACATACAACCTGGTTCTTCTAGTTGCATTACCTCTTCTGACATCCAGAAATCATACAAACCAAACCCTTCCCTAACTGTGCAGCTAAGAGCCTAAGATTACCTTCCCACAATGTGTCTAAGACGTGCATGAATGTGAGATCAGATGGCCTCGCAGACCTGTGCGTGGGCTGCCTCACTCCAGATTGGATCAGAGTGACCATACTCTCTGATTTGACTCGAAAAAATTCATCTCGGCATGTTCACATAAAAAAATTGAAAGGTCATAAAGGAAGAATGATAACTATTAGTAAAAACAAAAACTATGAGGGGTAAAAAGGTGAAAGGGTGATGACTTCACAGCAACATAATAGCACTGAAAAGGTGATCTTACACTTTCTGGCGGGCCGCGGGTGGTGTGATTGTGGTTGGGTTATAGGTTGGTGGTGGATGGAGCTGAACAACAATAGTGACTCGTATGATGGTGCGGAATGGTGATAGGTTCTGTTACAGGTGGGATGATGGTGGCTTTTGCTGAAAGAGTATAGGCAGACGCTGGTTATAGATTATTGTGTTTCGTTGGTGGGCTCAGGAGGGATTTAATGTGAGTATAGTCATCTTGTGAAGCAGGGTTGCCATGAAGGCCAACCAACTATTTACATATCTCATATTTTACCCTCATCATTGCCCTCACCTCAAAACCATGGATGTCACAATATCACCATCGCCAACTATGCATATCGGTACCCATTATATGTGCCGCAGATGGGGCTGCAATTAATGCCCTGCCTGCCACCTACGTACATTGAGTCTGACATACATATTGGGGGCAACATTAGTGGCCACATGATAAGGGGTGAAATTGGCACAAATTCTTGTCACAAGACGAACATCTATAAGACAACATAGAACACAAGGAAATTTGGATGACACCACATTAGACAACATCGATAAGACAACATAGACTACATCTATAAGACACCACATTAGTAAGAATCTATCCCCATGGCACTAAACTCATCCTCCAAATTTCTTTCCAGATTTTCCTTTTCCAACTAAACTCCGGCAACATATCAGATGAAGTGACTACAAATCTAAATTTCATAGTCTTAAATCTTCCAACTCACCATCAATGATTGAGCAATACAAAAAGAAAGGAGCAACACATTGAACCAGTATCAATCACAAAAACATATTACTAAACTAGGATTTGCCCGGGGCATGTCAACCTTGTCACCTAAGTAGCAAAGTTATAGGTCACCACCTTGCTCACCTGCTTAACCTTGACAACCACGTGTCATCTAAGATGAAAGATAATGAGTGGGCTCTATTAAAATCTGAAAATGGGAAGAAAAATCATGGGAAAACGACCGCATGTTTTTTCGGTCATGATTTGAAATGTTATAAAACAAAACTATGGTACCATTAGAATGGGAAGAACTAGAGATAATTCTTCTATTTCTTGGCTAGGCTTCAAATCCAACATGAAAGGGTCAGTTGTAGAACATACATCTATGTTCATTTTCCCACATTGAAACATGGTTAAATTTCTAAAACAAAAATAAGGCATTATTAGAATCTGAAAAATGATCTACTACAAATCAATTATCAAAACCTGCAGTTGGAGTGGGTCTAAGCAAGTTAAATTGTTAAAAGTACTGCAGTGAGGACAATGACAAATTGGGGGGGGGGGTGCAAACATAAAAGACAAGTAAAGATCCCCACGTTAATGAGATAGAGGATTATTAAGAAAAGGGGAAAAAGTTTCATATGCAGTGCTCACTTCCTGTCACAAGACATTCCATCTCCACACCCATTTACCACCATGACCCTTGCAAAAGAGTTCTCATTTCTCATATTCTGCTACTCCATAAAGTACAGCCATGTCAGCTAATCGACAAACAAATATAAAAAAACATGCACCATGGTTAGAAATAAGTCAAAACTTATGTATTAGAAATATTAAGAAATCACAAATTCTTCCTCCTCTTGCTCACATCATAGTTAAGGTGAAAGGGCAAAACAATATACAAGAAAATGCCATACTAAAAAATGCCAATTACGAAGACAAAAAATGCCAATTATCTATTCATGTCGACTGAGCTTGAAAGTTTACTGAGAAAGTCATAATCCATGCACCAACAGGTTCTAATTCAAATAGACTGTTTCTAATTCAAATAGGTTCTACAACAGGTTCTAATTCAAATAGACTGGCTGAGAACCCTATGCCATATATAACTGTCCACATGAGGATAGAGAAGGACTAGATGATCCACTATAACAAGCTTGAGCAGGGATTAAATATCAATCACATATGTAGTAGCAAACATGAAATTGTAGAGAGAGTTGCTAACATACCTGTCTTGGAGGAGGCAATGGTGGTGTACATTGCAGTTGCTGATAGTCTTTTCGAAGACAGTTCGATATTGAATGGATGGAAAGAAGGGTCGCTTCCATTCGAGAGGAAGAAGCTGTTGAAATCAGGTGTAACAAACATGTGGTCCGAATGCAAGGTTCGATATTTTTCAGGCATGCTACCATTACTACTGTCAAAGCAAGGAATTCATGCTCAGCTGAAAACAGCCATTGAAATAGACAGCAATGTCATGAACCTGGTTGTACATTAGTGTGTTCCGTTGGTGGGCTCAGGAGGGATTTAATGTGAGTATAGTCATCTTGTTAAATAGGGTTGCCATCAAGGACAACCAACTATTTACATAGCTCATATTTGCCCTCATCATCGCCCTCACCTCAAAATCATGGATATCACAATATCACCATCACTAACTATGCATATCGGTACCCATTATATGTGCCGCAGATGGGGCTGCAATTGATGCCCTGCCTTCCACCTACGTACATTGAGTCTGACATACATATTAGGGACAACATTAGTGGCCACATGATAAGAGGTGAAATTGGCACAAATTTCAGTCGCAAGACGAACATATGTAAGACAACATAAAACACAAGATCAGCGATACATATTCAACCATTGCAATACCCATTAATATGCATCAATTAAAATAAGCATTGAAATAGGCAAGGATGGCATGGACTAAACAAGCATTGAAAAAGGCAAGGATGCCATGGGCTAAACAAGCATTGAAATAGGCAAGGTTGCCATGGACTAAAGAAGCATTGAAAAAGGCAAGGTTGAGAAAACGAAGTCAAGATTGAAGCCATTAAAACAAAGTTAAAGTTAGAACTCACAAAAATGATTGGTGATTACACAACTAAGAGAAAAGCAAAGACAAAGTTAAAAAATCCGTGACCTAAGCATGAAGAGACACAAGCACAATGTGTACAATATAAAACAAATACTTAGAACATTGGGTTTCAAATGCATAGACATGTAGATATATAAAACAGGTAACTGAAACCCAAATCATTGGCTGTTACAAAGCACAACTCTTATCCATTGGAAATCAGTTCCATTTATAGGGATCTACAGAAATTTACCATTGAATCATTAAGGGACTATGAACCAATGTGCACCTGCTAGACTACCTCTTCAGTCAAGCCTGCTGCCATTTGTATTCATGAAGGTGCACGTTCGAGTGCTTTTAATAATAAATTGGCAGCAATCTCCATTACAAACATGAATTCAGCAATGTAATTGTTACTGAATTGTAACATCAACCCAAAGCTCAAAGTTCATAGGTGGACAGATCCAGAACTAACATAGGCACAGAGTGGCTCGAGAATGCCATGGACTAAAGAAGCATTGAAATAGGCATGGTTGTGAAAACGAAGTCAAGATTGAAGCCATTAAAACAAAGTTAAAGTTAGAACTCACAAAAATGATTGGTGATTACACAACTAAGAGAAAAGCAAAGACAAAGTTAAAAAATCCGTGACCTAAGCATGAAGAGACACAAGCACAATGTGTACAATATAAAACAAATACTTAGAACATTGGGTTTCAAATGCATAGACATGTAGATATATAAAATAGGTAACTGAAACCCAAATCATTGGCTGTTACAAAGCACAACTCTTATCCATTGGAAATTAGTTCCATTTATAGGGATCTACAGAAATTTACCATTGAATCATTAAGGGACTATGAACCAATGTGCACCTGCTAGACTACCTCTTCAGTCAAGCCTGCTGCCATTCGTATTCATGAAGGTGCATGTTCGAGTGCTTTTAATAATAAATTGGCAGCAATCTCTATTACAAACATGAATTCAGCAATGTAATTGTTACTGAATTGTAACATCAACCCAAAGCTCAAAGTTCATAAGTGGACAGATCCAGAACTAACATAGGCACAGAGTGGCTCGAGAATGCCATGGACTAAAGAAGCATTGAAATAGGCATGGTTGTGAAAACGAAGTCAAGATTGAAGCCATTAAAACAAAGTTAAAGTTAGAACTCACAAAAATGATTGGTGATTACACAACTAAGAGAAAAGCAAAGACAAAGTTAAAAAATCCGTGACCTAAGCATGAAGAGACACAAGCACAATGTCTACAATATAAAACAAATACTTAGAACATTGGGTTTCAAATGCATAGACATGTAGATATATAAAACAGGTAACTGAAACCCAAATCATTGGCTGTTACAAAGCACAACTCTTATCCATTGGAAATTAGTTCCATTTATAGGGATCTACAGAAATTTACCATTGAATCATGAAGGGACTATGAACCAATGTGCACCTGCTAGACTACCTCTTCAGTCAAGCCTGCTGCCATTCGTATTCATGAAGGTGCATGTTCGAGTGCTTTTAATAATAAATTGGCAGCAATCTCCATTACAAACATGAATTCAGCAATGTAATTGTTACTGAATTGTAACATCAACCCAAAGCTCAAAGTTCATAGGTGGACAGATCCAGACCTAAGATAGGCACAGAGTGGCTCGAGAATGCCATGGACTAAAGAAGCATTGAAATAGGCATGGTTGTGAAAACGAAGTCAAGATTGAAGCCATTAAAACAAAGTTAAAGTTAGAACTCACAAAAATGATTGGTGATTACACAACTAAGAGAAAAGCAAAGACAAAGTTAAAAAATCCGTGACCTAAGCATGAAGAGACACAAGCACAATGTCTACAATATAAAACAAATACTTAGAACATTGGGTTTCAAATGCATAGACATGTGGATATATAAAACAAGTATAGAAGCTCTACCTGCCAGTTTTGAAGCAAAAGACGAACTTACCTATCACTCTTGAAGCCATGTCAACAGATAAGCCAAAGCATGAGGGTTACAGAAATTTAAGAACAGTTGTAAGAGTAAGTTGTCCACCTAATGGACATAATCTCATCTCATCTAGCATTTTTTTGTTTAACAAATAGCCACTTCCTAGATATGAGAAAAAGAAGCCAAGATTGAAGGTATAAAAGCATGAGATGGAAAACCTGAAATGTCTTAAAACTGATATGGCCAGCTGGTAGTTAAGACTATAACATTGAAGTACTGAGACTAAAAAAGGCATACACTTGATTTGAATCACATGAAAATAAAGAACCTTTTCTATCTTGGTTGATCATACACCACCATTCTCAGAGTGACCATTCTAGGATGATGCGTCCTTGTTTAAAAAGAAAATACCATAAGAGGGGTATCGCAAGATACATTAACAAAAATTCAGAACATAATTGCATTAGCAAAAACAGATATATTACTGTATTTCATTGGTGGGCTCAGGAGGGATTTAATGCGAGTATAGTCATCTTGTCAAAGAGGATTTGCCATGAAGGCAACCCAACTGTTTACATATCTCATATTTTGCCCTCATCATCGCCATCACCCCAAAATCATGGATATCACAATATCACCATCGCCAACTATGCATGTCGGTACCCATTATATGTGCCGCAGATGGGACTGCAATTTATGCCCCGCCTGCCACGTACGTACATTGAGTGTGACATACATATTGGGGGCAACATTAGTGGCCACATGATAAGAGGTGAAATTGGCACAAATTCCTGTCGCAAGACGAACATATGTAAGACAACATAAAACACAAGTAAACATTACATACTCAACCATTGAAATGGACAACGATGCCATCGAGTTGGTCGTAGATTAGTGTGTTTCGTTGGTGGGCTCAGGAGGAATTTAATGTGAGTATAGTCATCTTGTCAAACAGGGTTGCTATGAAGGCCAACCAACTGTTTACATATCTCATATTTGTCCTCATCATCGCCCTCACCTCAAAACCATGGATATCACAATATCGCCATCGCCAACTATGCATATCGGTACCCATTATATGTGCGCAGATGGGGCTGCAATTAATGCCCTGCCTGCCACCTACGTACATTGAGTCTGACATACATATTGGGGGCAACATAAGTGGCCACATGATAAGAGGTGAAATTGGGACAAATTCCTGTCACAGGATAGCATACGTTAGGAACATGTATAAGACAACATAGAACATACAAAAAGATTATATACTCAAAATTCATAGGCGTTTGACAAAAACATGTCCTATGGAGTGTCTAACAACACATCTCAAACACCACATTAGCTCAGAAACAAAAGAGTGCTGAAACGATAAAAGGATCCCACTCATAGAAACGTAGACCAACATTGATAGATTAGCATCCTATTCTGCCTCCCATAACTGGCGTGCGATGTTCGTCCTCAAGACCTCCCCTGCTCTCATTTCAATTGTTGGGGTGACAACTGTTGGATCGACATTATCATCGCCTACACCATATGCCTCTACAACATTTTGCAGAAAGTAGAAGTCATGTCCCTGCTCCCGACGGATGAAGTTGTGAACCACAACACATGCGAGCACAATGTACAACTGAGTACGAAAAGGATATTTGTTCCCTTTCCTAAGCGTGGTAAAACGCATCTTTAAGACGCCAAAGGCACGCTCCACACAATTCCTGATTTGTGCATGGCGGTGATTAAATTTATCCCGCAGGCTCCTGTACGGAGCATTACCACGGCCTTGATATTGTTCCAAGTGGTATCTCTCTCCACGGTATGGGGCTAGGAATCTACCAGTGTTTGCATACCCACAATCAACCAAGTAATACTTTCCCTGTGGTACACTGAAGCCACCTCTCTCTAATGCTCTTGAAAGTATCTTCTGATCCCCAGTGGCGCCTTCCCAACCTACACCAACATAAATAAACTGCAAATCGAAGGACACTGCCGCCATCACATTCTGACTTATCTCACCTTTACGATTTCGATACCGACATTGCTTTGACTTGGGAACATGTGCAGGGATGTGGGTGCCATCAATTGCACCGATGGCATCCTACAATAACACTATTAGGTTACATTATTTGTTTCCACCAAAATCAAAACATTGAAAATACAAATCTTGGTTTACCTTAAAGTAGGGGTAGAACTTCGGATTGTGACGAATGGATGGGTGTACATCCTCCAAAGTCGTTGGGAGTTGAATATAGTCGAACCTAAGATCAGCGACAGCCTTGATGACACGGTTGACATATTGACTAATGGTTTGAGAGGAGTGCTGGAAGTGCTCACATGCAGCCTGCGTAGTAAGTCCGTGACCCATAACATATAGGAACATGGCTAGTTGTTCACTAGCAGTAACATCTCGACAGTCCCTAATGAAACCTCTCCCCACTAAGGTGTCCCTCAAACGAATAAACATATGTGGATTAAGTCTGAACATGTGATAGCAACGAGCCTCATGACCGTGTAAAATGTGCTCGACCCACACTCGGCCTGTATAAGTTGAGGTGTGCATCAATCTGGGCACCCGCACATTATGCATAGGCTCTTCTTCGAGCTCTTCCATGATAAGGTGGTCGAAGATAAGGAATACTTCATTCTCCTCTTCAATGATCTCCCTTAGCATGTTGTCCCAATTTGGGTGTGGGTACCCTACATTTACACCCATCTCAAATTCGTTGCCACTAAATTATAGGCATAGGCAAGGTGTAAAGCAAACAAAGTACATATAATTCGGATAACAATTAAGAGTAATGTCTTTAACATATAGAACTTACATGACAAAGAATAAAGTAGAGAACAATGCAGCATGAAGACATGAAAACATGATAACATAACAAGACATCATGCAGGCGTCTATGCACGCGCTAATAAAATCACTAGGCCAACCAAGATTAAGAATAACAACATGAAGATTAGTAACATGATGCAAATAGAGACGACAACAACATTCCGCATTCGTACGGATGTAGGATTCATCTCCATTGTTTGAGGCAGATGAGGTGCCGTAACACCGGTGCATGCTGCCACTAAAGGAGGAATAGAACTCCCAGCTACGGTACCCCCAAATGCATCGTTTGCGTCTTCCATTGATGTGAAACCTTTAAACCTGGCACCTGGATAACCATTTACTTGGGCATAGCACTCAGCCCAACTGTAGTACACACCTGGGCAGCGCCCAACCCATACTACATAGCATTTATACTTGCCCATTTCTGGAGATACTCAATATCCTGCAATAAAGGCATATAGGATAAAATAGGACTTCGTGTAATTTAACATACGAGAGTACAGTACAGAGCATGCAAGAAAATAGAAAGCAATAAACATAATAGTCCTACAACTGCTCCCAAACATAGCATGTCCAAAATGGGGAAAAGTGTCACAACATAGTACAAATAACAGTCACATAAGGTCATAGCAATATCACTGGGGTGGTGCAGGTGCAATTTTAATCTGGTGGCAGATCCATCCCAACTTGTCCTCATCATCTAGTGCCAAGAAGACCACCCGATTCTTTGGCTCCATGAAGAGACCAGCTCCACTGTAAAGTAATTCACGAGTAAAGCCCGACAGAGATTTCAACTTAAGTATACACTCTCGAACTGCTTGCTCCTCGTGGGCATACGCTTGTGATGATGAATGAGGGCTCAACAGTTCACACATTTTCAGCCTCTCTTTGTTAACAGCAGTGTACTCCCTCAACGAGTCACATGCATAGTCAATACTTTTGCGACGCCTCTTTCCTCCCGTAGACGAATAAGGGGTGGCTCGTCTCTTAGCAGGGGAGATTGCTTCATCATCGGTCAGGATTGTTGGTTGTGGAGTGTGACGCGTAGGAGGACTGTCCTCTCCTAACAGATCGGTGAAAGATTGACGTTGAGAGGCCGACAAGTTGAAAGGATTAAACTCATCGCCGAAAGAATCTACCCCCATGGCACTAAACTGTGACTGTGTATGTGGCTCCGGTTGTGTATGTGGGTGTGGCATTGGTTCTGGCCGTGGCCGTATCGGTGTACGGCTCTCCTCATCGTCACCAAAGGATCTCCTACGTTCAAGATCAACAACTTGATTTGAACCGAAGAATAGACTCCCCCGAGTCGTGCTCTTCCCACATATGAGATCCAACTCCGCTTTCAACTCAAACGGCTTTCCAAAGAATACCTTGTATTTAGGATTTGACTGTGCAAAAAAGACAAAAAAAATCAGGTGCTGTTTTTTTTTACACAAGTACTAGGTCGAAATATTGAAATTGTGGGAGTCTACGCACATACCGCAATAGCATCTTCCCATGCATCATTGCCAGAAGGGATGGGCATATTGGTGGTGTCATCCCAACCCCAACCACTACGATCTATCAATTGTAGACACTCTCGATAAGTTCTCTTAATATTCTTCCAACGATTGGACAAATTGTCCTGATCTATATTGAGATGTGTGGCTTCATTAAAGGGGACCATGATCTCGGTCCAAACATGCTTTTTAAAAGTCCCCTGATGGCAATGATGTTTATGGTATTGATCCACTAATAAGTTAACTAGTATCCTGTCCTGGCGGGGGGTCCAATTACCGACCCGAGCCTTCCCTCTCGAGTCTAACATATTCAAGTAGGAAGCAAGGTACACCATTTAGGGTTAGTACAATAGCACAAGATGTAGGACAGGATGTATGCATGCCATGCATATAGAAAATCTAAGTGGAAAGTGGTTGTATACATAAGTTTATGTTTTTACCTGACTGAGACATCCTGACAATTGACGGATGCGAACATAAATCACACCTACAGTTGACATGTGAGTAGTCATACAACATGTATAATGAGATTGGGTAACCATGCATGCATGAAAATAGATCACTCGAACATAGGCCAGCATAGACCCACTCACTGACTTAAATGGCTTTAGGGGGGATAGACCTAAATTAATTCTTATGAAAATTTTGAAGCAAATCCGACAACAAAAATCACAAGAATTAATAATCAGCAAAGCTGATATTTTGGCCATCATCTGTGACAGTAAAGTAAGCCGGGAAGAACAAGGATTGCAAGAATAAGGATTGTATGTATGAAAAATACATATAGGGGGACAGGGGACAGACCTAAATTAACCGGCCTAAATCAATTCATATGTCTATTTTCAAACAAATGACAGAACAACAACCGTACGAACAAATAATCAACAAATGTGAAATTTTGGTCAAGATCTGTGACAGTAAAAAAGGCTGGAAAGAACAAGCAAGCATGTACTAAATCCTGCCGAAACAAAATAAATAAAATAGGTATACGGGCAGGAACCTAAAATAATTAATATGAAAATTTTCAAGCTAATCAGACAACCAAAAGCACATGAACTAATACACACCGACAACATAGCTTTGGTCATCATCTGTGACAGTAGGATAAGTTGAAAAGAACAAAAACCGTATATAAAGAAACTCCATTAAAAATATAAACACATGACTTACGGATTGCAAGAACACGCACGAACAATAACGTTTTACCAGATCACAACGGTTGCAAGAATAAGTCGGACGTAAAGGCTAAGAAGGATTTTTTTTTTTTTACTTTTACACGAACACAGGGAAAGGGGAAGATCGGGAGGTTTGTGAACAAAATCCTCCTCTGTAGGTCCGAGTTTGAAAAACCTACCTATGCTTTGGATGACGGTCCACGGTCCAGAAAGGAGGAAACAAACGCTGCTCGTAGAAGAAGGGATGGTCGCAAATGTGGGAGTTCGAACAGAATGGATGTTGGTGAACGCAGTGGTTGCCGCAATCAAAGATATCGTTTTCTCCCGTTGAAACCGCCATGGTTGAACCACCATAGAGATAGGAAGAGGCGCATGGAACAACCAAGCCATCGGAAGGGAAAGGACGAGAGACAGCCACCCGAGGTGAACCCATATGTTCTCCATGCCCAGTGCGCTGGGAACACGAGTTCATAAAGGGGGAGGGGACAGGACGATGGCGGCCTCGACCGGCCAAAGAAAGGGGAGAAGACGAACCTGATAGATCTTCTACGACAGCCGGATGGTATGCACAAAACGGAGAAGACCACGAACGAACGGGGGGAAGGCGGAGCCTTCTCGCGAAGGAGAAGCGCGTCGAAGCCAGCGGCGGACAGCGGGTACGCAGGAGCAACGCCTCCACGGTCGGCAGAGCAGCGCCTCCGAGCCAGAGAGGAAGAGGAGAGGTGGTGGCTAGAGAGCGAGCAGACGGTCGACGGTCGCCAGAGCAGCGCCGCGCGCAGGGAGGAAGACGAGAAGCGTCACAGAGCGCCTCGGAGCCAGAGAGAAGGTGGTGGCAGCGAGCAGACGGTGCACGGTCGCCAGAGCAGCGCCGCGCGCAGGGAGGAAGACGAGACGCAGCGCCGGAGCCAGAGAGAAGGTGGTGGCAGCGAGCAGACGGTCCACGGTCGCCAGAGCACCGCCGCGCGCAGGGAGGAAGACGAGACGCAGCGCCGCGCGCAGGGAGGAAGACGAGACGCGTCGCAGAGCGCCTCGGAAACAACGCGCGAATGCGTGATAACCCGTATCCCGCCGAAACCTTGGGATGGGTTGGCCCGGGACAGACCCCGGTTATACCGGGATTAACCCACTTTTAACCCGTGTACATTATCCCTCGTTTCAAACCAAAAAAGTAGATAACCTCGGGATAATCGCGGGCTAAACCGCAATCAAACAGGGCTAGAGGGTCAGGTTATCCAACAAAAAACTAATAAAAGAATTTTTTATTTTGCAAGTATGAGATTTGTTTTTGGCTCAACTATAAATATTAACCTAGGTCCACTTTAGCAACCGGATGGCTTATTTTATTTGAGATTAATTATTTTAGAATTCTTTATATCGAAATAAGAATAAATAAGGTAGAATAAATAATTGTATCATTTTAGTTGATGACAGATTTCGCTTGCTATCGGAACAACCCGACTGATCTCAAAATAAGAAATTTGAACTATCAAAGTTAAATGAAATTCATTCCTTGGAACAGTCCATCCAATTTCAAATTTACCCCGGTATCAATGTCCTTTTTCGTGCCTGAATACATCTAGTTATGTCACCTTGCGTTTTTTCAACTAATAATCTACATGTCAATCGACTTTTAAGTAAATAGATAAGATTACAAAACATAAAAATGATGCAAAGAAAGGGTACTCACTTGTCAGAATAAAAAATGTTCTAGCCAACAACTAGTTTTTATTCCATTTAAGCATACAATTTCTTCCTTGCCAATAAGGATGCAAATAAATCCAGTGGAGTTAAGAGTTTTTCTTTGTTCAAACTCGATTTGTTTATTATCGAGCTTGAGTTTTTAATGAATTCTACTAACGAATTATAGATTAAATGAGTTGAGTTCTACTTTACTCAAGTGTGGATCATTTAATAATCGAGTCTGATTCAAACTATTTGAATATTAAATGACTGTCACTTAATACTTTTAAAGACCAAAAACATAAGAAAAGTGATACCTATCCTATATATCCCCATATTATCTGAATTATTAAGTAAGATGTGTTATGTAAAATACTAACTAAACATGATTATATTACTACAGAAATTTAATTGAATCTTTACAAGTGAGCATAGTCCAATTCTAAATAAAGCCCAATACTTTCTTTCCATGGAGATACTAATTAGTCGATAATTTCAGGCCTAAGTCGAACTACGGAAAAATAATCCTCATAGACGAAGGAAAATAATCTCGTAACAGACTAAGGTCAAACAATAAGAACAATTTTTAGATTTTTGACCGACTTGAATCTGATACCTTTCGAAGGGAAGTCGAGGGATGAAACAAATCCTCCCCCGGTTGGTTAGTTGAACCCACTTATTCACTCAACACCCTTGCTCACAAGAGTGATAACCAAAGGACATAGTTTTTCAGCCAAAAAAGGACTTTTTGCATATATACCTTTCAAATACATTGTACTTGTATATATACCCTCAACTCTCACATATTAGTTTTAATACCCCTAATTTTTGATAGCATAATGTGGGAAGAATAAGACTACTTATTCCGCAAATAAGACTAATTCCACTTGATATGCGAAATTAGTTATACTCGTCAAAATTGTTTATTCCTTGAACAAGCAGAATAAGCAATTTCACCTAAGACCCAAGAATTATTTATTATACCTACTCCGCCGGTGGGTCTTACACCACTATCAAAGTGAAATGCTCCTTATTATGGTATAAGCAATCCAATATAGGTAATTCCGAATAACCCATTCTGCTATCAAAGTGGGGCCTAAAATCTCAGATATGTTATAGTTCTATCTCTCTGTCATAATACTGTTAAATCAAACTTAATCATTGATATTTTACATATGCACTCCTAAATTTATTAAAATTTTACATATGTACCCTTGATGTTATCAAGATTTACATAATCATTTCGACATATTCAGTTAGAATTCACATTATTTTGACAGAGGGGCATAACCGTAGCATATTTGAGATTTTAGGGATATTGAAAATAATATGTGAGAGTTAGGAGTATATATATGCAAATATGGTGTATTTGAAAAGTATATATGCAAGTGTTGCACGGAATCGATCTCACTTGCCTCAGCAATCGGATCGAACGTACGCACTAAAACAAGAGAGAGAGAGATGTAGTTCGGCAAGATGCGTACATCTATAGAACCTGTCTCCTTCGCCACTTTCTTGCATTAATCTTCTTCAAAAATAAGTACAAAAACTCAACCCCACTATTGTTTCTAATCTTAAGACAAGTTTTTTCGAAATTATAATATATTTAATCTCCGTAAACAAAAATTAAGGTGATGTAAGGTGGTGTCACGGTTGAACTTGTCCTAACCGTGGTTAAGATGTCCTCTGAATTTCAGCTATAACCTAAAAGCAAAAAATCAAAAGAAAAAAGTAATGGCATGTTGCAAAGAAACCCATAAGAAATGCTAAGGTCCTGATTAGGGTAGGGACATATTTTTTCAGCATAATTAGCGTTTTAGGGTGAACTGAAATCTACCTGATTTGAGGGATGCAAGAGCACAGCCGATCGCTGCTCCTTGGGATGGCTTCGTGGTGCCATCCGGTCGGGTATAAAAGGGGGGTTTCTATTCGATGGTGGTGCGAGGGAATAACTTTTTGGTGTTTGCGCCCAATATCTTTCCCTTCGCTTTTGTGCACGCCTTGCGGTTTTTAAACCCGGGGCAAGCCGGCCTCTTTTTTATCAAAAGATGCACGCAATAATTTTTCAGAAAAGGGGTAGCCTTCTTCTCCTTGCTTGAACGGATTTGGATGACCTTTTCAGTTTTGGCTCTACTCGGATATCATGGATGTATAATCACTGTGTTATCTATCTTTTTTTTCTTAAAAAAAGATCGGACATGTCTAATCAAGATAAGTAAAAAATCTTTCTCCGAGATCATGGACGTACTGACATGGTTGTTGTGTGCTCGGCATCCGACTCTGAACCAGTCCCACTCCCTCCCTGGGTCCCTGATTCGTGAGGCACTCGGCTGCATCACCGTCTAAACCCAAAACAAGCATCCTGATATACTTATTTTATTTTATTATTTTCCTAATAAAAAGAGGGGAAGGTAGACTTGCTAAGCCTACGTAGCCCTTGTATTTATCAGATTGTGTAATATTCCTTGTTCCTTAATTACCCCTGTGATATTCCTCCGTAAATCTTGGTTGCATGGGCTCTCACCGCTGCCATAAGATTTTCACCTTCGAATTCGGATGTTTTCTGGCCAAACTGAGAGGTAGATTTTTAGTTTAAGGCAAAGGCGATGGAATGTGATGCTCCACTTGGTGTACGGAATCCAATCAACCCATGGAGCTACACTGAAATAAAATATTCTTATTCGGTTATTCCCCACCATGCAACCATGATTTTGGAGTTACGAATCTCCAGTGCCGTGGCCAACTGTGACTCTCTTCATCCCCCGAACCACTTGCCTGAGCACTTTTGCTGCATAGCAGCATATGGCCAACATAGGTACTACCCTCCTTGTGTTCGAGAATAAAAGCCTAGCCGACGTTGCCGTTACAGCTGCAAATGGGTCGAATTCGGATGGGGTTTGATAGGATCCAGGTGTGAATCTGATAATGCAGGGTACAAGATGGACCTAAATCCGATAATGCAGGGTTAAAAGTAGGAGTAAAACTTGCTGCAATGTCCTTTGCTGGGCATTGCAACAAATATTAAAAAAATATTTTTAAGAATTTTTTAAGTTGGACTTCACATGTTTTATTGAGCTCAGCAAAAGAATTTTTATTGGCCACTGGTGCTCAATTTTTTGTTTTTAAAATTTTTTAGAGCGTCGAATCGGAAATTGAGTTGTAAAGACCTGTAGAGTATGTGGGGACCCACCTAAAAAACTTTAAAAAAGTATTTTTTTTATATTTATTATAACGTCCCGCACTGCATAAAGTGGATTTGGCTTCAGATTGAAATCCAAGGAATTGTTCAAGTTTCCGATTTGGACTTGGGCTTGTTCTATTAGGAAAAACCTAGAAACTGAAGTTATAATACGCTGTTGCCCAAACTACTTTCCCTGCTTTGATTAGCGGAAAAAGGAACGTTATACAGTTCGTTACCGTATTTTTGCTCGCCAGCAGTTCAGTAGGCAAGAACTGCAATTTGCTGTCAGTAGACATAAAGAAGAGATGAGATTTTTAAAATTTTATTCTTTAGACTTTAACGTGCTGTCATTTATAAAGATCAGAAATGAATCGGTCATTTGATTAAAGAAAGATAATAAAATGTCATATTTATTCTTGACTTTTGTGAACAGAGACATACGAGGATCTAAAAAAACGAGGTTCAGAAATCTTATCCAGATGTAATAAAAAATATATTATCTTCCTCGGAATTCTTGCATTTAGGAACAGTAACCAAACCAATCATATGTACGGACTCAAGATTAAAACCAAGCAAAAATTATTAAAATTACAAGCTCCGCAAGAACCAGGTCAATTAGAGATCTCAAAAATAAAAATGATAAATAACAGCATTTTCATGTCAAACATTCCACGTCATCAAGTTACTGAGATTCAAGATGGATGAAGAAAAAAAAAAAAGTAGAAAGAAAAGGAAAGTTGCTTCTGAAAAATAGGACTTTTGGGATCTAACAGAGAAGGGCAAAGGGAATAAAACTCATTGATAAAATATATGCAATGTACAAAAAATTTTAATACATGCAGCCGCAAACGGAACAAAACCACACATGATAAAGAGACATTAGACAGACCTCTGACCACACAAGCAACGTTTTCATATTAGCCAGAACCTGAAATTTCTGTGCCACAGTGCCCATGTGCCATTGACGAGAGTCCGCCTTCCGGTCAAATTATCTTTGCAAATGCTTCGGCAGGGCTGAGCCCAAGATTTTCAGCTACAATCTTTACAGTCCATACATATAGTTTTATATCACATCCCATCCCTCACCGAGTTCTGGGCTTTTTCTCAGCGTCATCTGTTCATGTCCACCAACAGGAGGAGGATGTCTTCGTCCATATTTTCAATCTCCCCTGCATACTGTAGAGGGGTTTTCCCTTCCCTGTCAGTAGCACGTGGATCAGCACCTCTGCACAAAATCCGAAAAAATGCAGCACCTTAGCCGTTCAGTAATAATGCTATCAATATCTGAATACAAAAGGACAGGGTAAACAAGACTAACTCCATCAAACCATTACAACAAGCAACCAACAGAATCAACACGAAATTGCAGTGAGAAAGTGCAGCCAAAAAGACATGCCGTCACTTAAACAGGAACATGTTTTAAAAACCGGACCGGCCATCAAACTGGAAAGCCTTTCGGTCTGGTCCATTTTGAACTGACTGCTTAAAATAGGTGTCAAGACTGGACTGTTTTATGTAATGAAATAACATATAAGATGTTTAAACATTATATATTCTTTGTTATTATGTCACAAATAGTAGTGTGGCGCGATGGCACTTGTGTTTTAAGTTTGATGAGTGGCCTGAAGTTTGAATCCAAGTGGTACCAAACAACAGTTTTGTACCACAAAGGCATAAAAATTTGGATATTTGTAGGTGGAAAATAATGGACCCTTATTTATCTTACCATTCTAATGATAGAACAAAAAAATAAAAACTGTTTTTTTCCTCCTATTTGTTAGATTAAATATGAGCTTAATTCTTTTAATTCTATAGGTTCCTTTTGTTTGGTAGAATGGCTATGTTTAGTGTGTGACTCGTTGTCTTGGTCTTTCTTTAGAGTAGGGATAATAAAAACTAACTCCCATTATGAACTAGTAACTATAGAAACTAATAACTTATGGCTTCGTATTGTCGAGATCCCCCCAAACAGTCACTATATGAGGTATCGATGGTGACTGTTCTTAGATCAACCAGACCAGAAAGTCTGGTCGTTCTGGTTTTTTCCAGTCCAACAGGCCGGTCAGGTCCAGTTTTTAAAACACTGCAAGAAACAAAACTAAAACCTGCCCAATTTCGGATGCCCAAGTCTTAGAGAAAATTCCTCCTAATGCGGACAAAAAATAGGCTGAGCTATGTAACAGATACAAAGACCTAATATAACGACCCAATCACCTAACTGGCCCAACAACTGTGCTAGTTGATAGACTTCCCAGGAAGGTCACCTATCCCGAGATTTCTCCCAACCGAGCATGCTTAACTCCGGAGTTCTTTCCAACTCGAACTCCGAAAAATGATTAACCAGTGTTGTTGGTAGTCTACTGATTTAGTCTATTTAACATCTTACACAGGATGTTACAATCTACCCCCTTTAGATAGACGACGTCCTCGTCGCCATACCACAACTATTTCAGATACCAGGCAGGTAGGATTCTAGAGGTGGCGTCCACAGGTTCAAGAGGTGGCTCCCACCATATAGTACTTTGTCCTATATGGGTTCAAGAGGTGGCTCCCATAGTGTAACACTTTACCTTATGTGGCACTTAATTCCCACATTTCTGACTGGTGTCAGGCTCTGATATCATTTATAACGATCCAATCAGCTAACTGGCCCAACAACTGTGCTAGTTGGTAGACTTCCCAAGAAGATCATCTATCTCGGGATTTCTTCCAACCGAGCACGCTTAACTCTGGAGTTCTTTCTAACTCGAGCTCTAAAAAATAGCTAACTGGTGTTGTTGGTAGTCTACTGATTTAGTCTACTTAACATCTTATATGGGATGTTACACCTAAATGCCAATACTAACACCACTTTCTCGTACTCTCATTTTTGGAAAATCCTCTCAATTTCATGGGGACGCAAAGCAAATACAGATGGACAGATCACTTTTTTTATGGGTCAACAGTGGAAAGAATTTTTTGACATGTTACTAAAAAATTCATGCACATACATGCACAATGGAAAGAAGAAAATCGCAGTGCAGAAACACGTGAAGACATACCGATCTCATTTCAATAAATACTAACCTGAGTAAAGCCGTAGTACTTCACCACTACAGGACCAAAATAACGAGCAAAAGAGCAATAATATCCTGCGATTATTCTTGTAATGTAGTACCCATGAGACCAAGCTGAGGAGATCCATTAGCTGAGAACAACCAAGGTTCCCTTCGTTGTGGTATCAGTTGCACAAGGACACGATTTAGATGACCAGAAAACTCTGTACCTTACAGTGCATGGTTTGCAGAATCAGTCGATTCCGATCTGCACCGGGTGCTGATTCCATCCAAAAACCGACCCTCAAAGAAAATTAAAAATTAATAAAAACGGCCTAAATGAATTGAAATAAGCCAAAATCGGGGCATATCAGTCTGGATCGGCCATGAATCGGCCTGATCCTACCTGGATCGCCTGATCCAGGCCTGATCTAGCTGATATGAATTCACTAGGGTTAAACTCCTACCCGGATCTTGGATTTTTATTTATTTATCCTACTAGTAATGTAGTATATATTCAACTTCTCATGTTTGATAATTTATTCAAGTTATGAGTTGAATCCCAAATCCCCAATTGACGACTACTAACCCAAATCAATGTAGTTCCATTAGATTTGATTGTTACTATGCCATTTTCACTTTTTTAATTTCTTTTTAATTTTTATGATTTTTCAAATTTTCTTGATTTTCCCTCCTTTTTAATATTTTTGAATTAAAAAATTGAGCTGATCCAAGGATCAACCCTTTTCCCTCAGAACGATCGACCGATTTTGACCGATACGATCCCAGTCCGGATCAGATCGAGACTGGGCAATTCCCGGTCCCAATCCGATTCTACTTTCCTTGCCATAATGAGACAAGGTAACATAATATATATGTATTCTTCTGCCACGGAATTGAAAACGAGATGTTGGAAACTGACCTGCCCCAGCTGTTTCCAGTTCCAAGGCTGGGGTTTGGCTGGTTTTGGCCATTTACTCGTTACACGGAACCAGACTGGTTCTAGCCAGTTCCAATCTGGCTTAGCCCGTTTAGCAGCAGGCCTCTGCTCAATGATAAGACCTTTCATTGTACCCAGGCTGGTTTGGCCGCAGTGGACTGTTATTGGCTTATTGCTTCATTTTTCATTAATCAAATTTTAACTTTTAGTGACATTGCACATATATTATTCCTTCATTGTGTCCATAAAATTTTGATTTCTAATGATGATTTCAAGCTTCAAATATGATTTAAAAATGACAGAATCTACTTTTAAGTTCTATCAAAATTGGTCACTTACAAGCTCCCAGAAATTTCAGTTACTGTGGTTAACGGCTCGGTTCTTTCATTTTCCCTTTGGAATACATGTACAGTCACATTTTTAGATTTTATAGCAAGTAGAACTTGTTGAAGTGTACACATGTAGTGTTAAAAAATATTAAAAAGAAAGAACACAAGAAAGGGCTGCTTAAGAAATGAGGCAGCCACATCAACATCTAGCAATCTGCCTAGGCATTAGAGGTGTACTGCCCTGCCATACATAGGCATTTGCATAACAATGCAATTGAAAAATCTCTAATTGCAGTAATTTCCTTTAGAAAATCTTACGTACCTATTGTGTACATAGGAGACTGCATATTGCCTTGGTATTGAGAGAGATCTTTTGGGTTTTTTAGAGAGATGTATACTCCTTTTTGTAAAGAGGCATTTGGGGGAGCATATTTCTTTTCAACTTGTAGTCTTGTACATACTCCTTTCTGACTTTTAATAAGATTGTAGCAGCCATTTCCAAAAGAAGGGAAAATCATATATATATCTAGGAAAATGTTCAGGCATGAAATATGCAGATAAAGTGACCCCATACTGCTGCATATTCCTTTGACCTAAGACATTACTTGGGAAAGCTGAGATGCTGATGTGGAAAGATATAAGAATTTCGATAGCATCAATAAATGTCCCTGCTCACAGATAGCATTAAGATCTAAAGCAAATGATATGAGTGCAAGTAAAATGTTGAGAATATGCAGAAGATATGGATTGGAGAATGACCTGGCAAGGAACAGTTTTGCTATCTCGCTCTTGCCTTCGAGAACACAATGGTGAAGTGGTGTTTGACCTTTAAAATCAGTAGCATTTATATTGGCACCGTACTGCAGCAGAAGCTCTATCATACCTATATCTCCAGTTTGACATGCAAGATGAAGAAGAGACATGCCTTCCAAACCTTCATCCAACTCACTTCTGTCCTCACTTGTACTTGCTGAGCACGACGAGCTGGTTGTCGATATCTTATTCAATGAATCCCCTGCTGAGCAGCTAGGGGCACAATCTAAAACTTGGTCCGGGTGCTCTTGCATAAGCATTACCTTTGCGAGGGTCAAAGAGGTACTAAATGATGCCTGAGTGTGCACAGCATTGACATCTGCAGAAGAGGTCACTATATGGCGGTACACTGCTTTCTTATCATTGGTACGTACACCATACCACATCTGCTGATTCACATAATGATGCTGATCTGCATCTGTCTCACGAACAAAAGCCTTTTCTGCATACTGAGACCACATAAACATCGTTAGACTCCTCAAAAACCTGCAAATGGTCATGTAATGATTAAACATGAAGCAAAACTAATACAATATAACCAGAATGAGGAAGAACTGCAGATGTAAATATAATAAGCTAATGCTTCCTTGTTTTTCTTTCCATTTCTACCCCTTTCTCTATTCTTCCCCCTCGTCTACGCACATGAACCTTTTGCTGTCATTGAAGCATGCCTTAGACAACATTTTCTTGCGAGTACTAGCAAGACATCAAAATCAGCATTATTTTTTGACCAGCCTTCTATCTCTAAATAGTGAAGATAGGTGTCCATGGTGAGTATGGTGGACATCTTGATGCCAAGTAGTCTATTAGTTCAATGAAGGTACACTAACAAAGTTTCAAAATTTTACACATTCTTTTCATGCATCTCAACTTGCTGAAACTAATTGAGCCATCACCATTTACAATAAATTCCTATGTTCATTATCTTCCAAGGCCAGAGTATTGTACAAGCATTTTTGTACAGCTCAGCTAGAGTGAGACAAGGATTTCGACAGCTAGATGTGCAATCAATGCAACATGCTGCAAAGTTAATCCAGCCCGTTTAATTCAAAACCAGAAATTAAAAACACAATTTAGTGCAACATTCTGCAAAATCAATCCAGCCCATTTAAGTAAAAGCCATAAAGTAAAAACATGATTTATGAACTTTAGGGTTAAAAGCAATTTCTTAAAATTTATGGGAGATTAGATGTAACACCCCCAACTTTAGGGAATTTTTTGTAAAATCCAGAAAAAAATAATTTATGAACTCTAGGACAAAAGAATTCAAGGCGTTTTGGATACCGATCCCTATAAACGTAGTGAATTCAAAAAACCTCCATATACCGTGCATATTTTGATATTAGTCCCTATGAACTTAATATAATTTAATAATAAATCATTCCAATTAAGAATCATTTTAAAAGAAACAAATATTCGTGGAATATTGTTCAAACCAATGTTAAAATGGACGGAAATACTTGAAATCAAGGTTAAGAAACCCGAGATCGGGTCCCGGATCGACCGCCCAAAATTGATCGGATCTGTCGATTCAGATCCAATCCGGGCCGATCCTGGCTGAGTTAGGGTTGGCTGGATCGGATAGCAGAAAAAAATTAATAAATAAATAAATAAGAAAAAATGTGAAAAAATATAAAACACAAGTCTCATACATAATTGTATTGAAATACATTGATTTGAAGTATGGAAGATGTTGTTGGACAAAGAAAACTTCAATAAACTTATATATATGATCATGAACTTACATTTATTCCAAACGTACATTATATTGAATGAACATATGGCTTACATACTTAGACCATGACATATAATTATGATAGTATTGCTCATACTGCATCACATACCGACTATAGTCATCTATATTAGTATAGATGACTGAAATTTGTAGATATTCTAGATAACTCCATGAATAGTCGGATGTATCAGAATGTTGAGGAAGGTAAACTACATATCCAGTAGGATGACTATACCCTTCGCATGGAGAATACAATGATACATCTGATAGTTGTTCTTGATATTCTCTCTCTCTCATGAGTTCTTCTTTGGCTTCTGCACACTGAGGAGCTTTACATTTGTCCTTCCTTAATCTGCTGAATGTTTGAATGGAAGATCCTTCCTATCCTGCTCTGCTACCATAATGTTCATCTTAAGTAGCATGTGTGTAATTTCGTTCTCCAGTGAATTGAATTGGTGGAGGTGGGGCACTGGTAGCATCTCCATGGTCAGAACTGTCAAAACTCGTCTTTGATGTCAAGTCATTTGAAGTTTGATATTGTACCACACTACTTGGTTATGATGTTTCATCCTCCTCCTTGATAGTCTCCAGATCAGCAATCTCAATTCCAGTAGCACTCTTCCTTTTGCTTGATGCTTGTTTTTTACTCTTCTTTTGACATTTTGCTGAAAATTAGTAAGTAGTGGAACACCATCTAATTTATCTTCCGCCCATTCATGATCATTTGGGTTCAATTCAGACTCATTTGAAGTGCTTGCATCAAGCCATACATTTAGTGGATGTTGCTCTTCGAACAACTCATCCAAGTCTATGTATTCTTCTGCATTTGTCGTCTCCGTGGTTTGTCAAAAACTTCTCTCCTTTTCTTGCCTCTGAAGGTTTCATATGAGTTCGAGATTTTTTAGCTTCAACCTCATGTTATAATGACAGAATACTAGTTTTTCTAGACGACTCGACTTCAATCTATTCATTTGCTTGGTGTGAATCAAGTCAAAGGTGCTCTAATTTTTCTCACAACCTGATGAAGAAGTTGTTTGACTTAGGACCCGAATTGCTACATAGACTAGATTTTCATATCCATATGTTTTTCCATGATCTAGCTACCAGTCAGCTGTAAATAGAAAATTTTACATGTCAACACTATGCAAGGTATAATTAAAAGTTAAGTAATACATCTGGTTAATAATTTTCAAACTTGGATTCAAAATTTTTGCAGCTCTTTGAGCAGTACTTGTCCCAAAGTGGTATAACATACGTATATAATCATGCATTTGCTTGCATGCCATTATTGCTCCGTCTTCATCTTCAAACATGCGCCTAATAACATTCTTAATCTCCATCAACACTTTTGAGCAACTATCATAGTTATCCTTCTTATCAGTTCTAAACATGTATTGAGGGTTGAAAAAATAACCTAAATAAAGAAGTAAAAGTTAATTATTACTTATGATAAATGTGTATATAAATTAATAAATACACAAAGTTAGTTGCTTACCAACTGCATGAAGATCATGATGTAAAGTGTGTTCCCAACGTCTGTATATTATGTCCCACCACTTCACATTGGTTGTTAGATTGTTAAGTTGAATGAGTTCCTTGACTCTGTCTATAGCCTCATATAAATATCCCATATCCGATCTTCTTTCTCCATCATAAGATTGTAAGATATGGACAAACGGTTCTACAATATTTAACACCGCTTGCACTCCCCTCCAGAAGGATCTAGAGTGAGTTAGATTAGCCACTTTCTTACCCTTCTCTTTGACCTTGGTTGGTACATGTCGTAATATGTGATTCTCCCAATCTTCTGATGCCATCATCATAATCAAGTTGTTCTTTTGTTGACTTAAACTATCTAGAAAGATATATTGAGATGCAAACCTGGTAGCTCCCGGACGAAACAACTCTCTTCCATGAGTATGTGTGCGCATGGTATCCAAAATGTTCTTATGGTTGTAGATGAATGTGGTGATAAATCGACCAGTCTTGACCACTCCATCTATCATCGGATCAGAGCAAATGTCTTCCAACATCAAGTCAATACAATGAGCAGAATAGGGAACCCAGTATAGATGTTGTCTCTTCTGCATCAACATTTGTTCAGCTAACTTGAACGCTGCTGTATTATCCGTAACCACTTGGACAATCATTTTTTTCCCCCACCTCTTCCACCATTTGATCCATTAATTCATATAGGTACTGCACATTCTTTATCTTTCCAGATGCATCAATAGATTTTCAAAATTTACTATTCCGGCTTTGCAGTAAATTAAGAAGTTGATCATACTTCTTCTTGTTATTCCTATGAAGTTCCATAGGTGATAAGAAACCAGAAAGAGACCATTCGTATTTAAAAAGAAAAAAAATAAAGATAAGACTTACGTACCTGTCCATAAATCACACACTAAAGTGCATCCATACTCATCCCATATCCTTTCAAAAGATGTAATATACGTCCGGATGTCGTCAACTTCTAAGTCCAAGTACTTATTGTATATCTCATATGGGGTAGATGATGGGAATCCAAGAAGTGGAGAACATGGGCCAAGGCTTATTTTGTATTTTGTTTGACCCATTAGAAGCCCAATTATCTATTTTCATTTTTTCGGTATTTTTTTGCACGAATTTTGGCCTATTACTATAACAGGAGGGTCATTTTAGTCTTTGGTTATGTTAAGATTCATTAGGATTTGACTCTCTATTTAAGGACTTGTAATCCTCCTCGGAGGGTATTGAAGAAGATTTTGAATGAAATGAGCCGCTGTGCGTTTTCTCCCGAGACGGGACGAGAACCCGTGTGAGCCCTAGCTTCTTCTCCAACCCCTCTCTTCTTCCTTCTTCGGCTTCCCCCCTTGCTGTCTGTCCCGCATCAAAATGGTATCAGAGCAGGTTTTTGGGTCATTCTCATGACCCAAGTCCTGTAAGCTCCTTCCCCTCTCGTTCCCCTTCCCTCTCCCTTCCCTACGACCCGGTTCGCAACAGAGAAAAGGGAAGACAGAAGAAGCAGAAGAAGGGGGAGAGGAAGGCTGGGCTCGCCTGCAACCGTCGCGCTCATCGACCACCATAGCAGTCGCCGGCGCAATCGCCGCCGCTGCCGCCTTTTCCCCTCTTTTTCCCTGCCAGAGTCCGCTAGGACCCTGTCTGCGCCTGCTGTTGCTGATCCTGCTCGGACGTCGCCGACTTGGAGACCTTCTTGGCCTTAACGTGGGCAAGGATGGCGACGGGGTCGAGCTCGAAGAGGGAGAAAGGGTTGCCGATCCGAGCCATTGGGGGGGGGGGGGGGGGGGGGGGGTTGGAGGCTTAGTGTTCCGCTCCTTGCTCCGCCTCTACCACTGCTGGGAAAGAAGCCCACAACCCTAGCTAGTGATCATCACCGGCGATGGTTGTAGAGGGGTAGTTGCAGGCTCCGCCGTAGCGTCGCCGCTACTTTGCTTAAAACCTAAGGCGAATCCCGCCCTCGCCGCCCGCCGGAGTTGTCCACCCCGCCGCCACTTGCTCTGCCGCTGCCTTCTCCCGCAGCCGCCTTAACCGCCAACTAGCGTCGTCGGCGTCGTTGCAGCCCGCCGTCGCCAGGCTCCCCGCCACCGCCGGAGTCGCCCCTACGCCCCCAGCCGTCTACCTCCCGCCTGGTTCGTGTTGAAGAAGAAATAGGAACAGGAGAGAGGGGGGGGGTCAAGACAAAGGGCTCGTGCCCTTTTGATTAAGATCTGGTCAACCGAGTTGACCCAGTCCACCCAAGAGCTCCGTCAAGGTGGTCCGAGCCCAACGCGACCTGGCCCGAGCCAGGTGCGACCGGAGCCATCTAGCCCTTAAAGGGCCCAATCCCAGCCTTCTGGTTCGACCAGGTGCCACCTGGTTCAGCACTGGTTCGAGCCAGGGTGCGGTTAGGTCTGTTGTTGGGTGTCGGGCGGTGTAACAAGCGTCGTTACCACACCACCCTCATTCTGAGCTCGTCCGAACTTCGTTTCGTGCACCGTTCCCGCCGTCGGGTTCGTCGACGAGGCCGACCCAGATCCGGCATGCTGCGTCTCCGACTTGCCTCGTTTTGCGTGCCGCTTTTGCACGCATATTGAGGCCCTCGTTTATGCTCCGATTTTGCGAGCTGCTTGTGCCATTGGGATCGTCTTAGCGAGGTTGACCTCGTTGCACATCTCGTCTATCAGCAGTGCCTCGTTTTTCATTCCGCACTTGCACGCTTTGCGAGGACACTTGGACTCGCCGTTCAAGGTCTTTTCGGACTCTGATTTGTGCACCGTTCACGTTGTCGGATTCGTCTCAACGAGGCCAACTCAGATCCAGTGTACTGTATCCCAGATTTGCCTCGTTTTGCGTGCCACTTATGCATGCCTACCAAGGACCCCCGATCGCGCATCCTGAGGCCAATTTCAGCTACCTCGATTTGCGTGCCAGCCTCACAGTGCACTAATTTCGTAGCAGCCAGTGTCTGCTTTACCTCGTTTCGCATGCCACTTTTTGCATGCATACCGAGGTTGGTGATTTGAGCTCCGTTTCTTGCGCCGATCGTACCGTTGGCATCCTTACAGCGAGGCATACCTCGTCCATCATTTCTTTAGCCAGTGGTGCGTTGAGTTGCACGTCATATGCTCTATTCGAACCGATTTTGTCTTACAAATCGGAATCCTAGGTATGTTTCCTCACCATGGATTTTAACTTTGAGGTGGAGCTACCCAATTCCGTGCAAGCTAGAGTGTTTCTTAATGCAATTCCGTTCGGCAATGTTATTTCGCAATCTATTGTGGATTCTATTTCCAATACGGACTACATAATTGTCTATGAAGACCGAACCTATGTGCCATTTTTCCGTCTCTTAAAGAGCAAAAGCACTTCCCGATGCGTCATATATTATGATGATGCATGGTGCAAGATTATACCACATGGTTCATATATCAGTTTGGGTAGAGAATGGATGGATGAGCGGCAAGTTGTAATTGATCACACTGGGCGAGACTGTCTTTTACGACCCAACAGATACCAGACATCCATTCGTATTCTCAATGCCTCTTATCAGGTTCGGGAGAAGTTTCAACAGTTATATTTAGCTTGTTTTGCTAAAGTGGCACCATCACCTGTTACTGATTAGGATCATGACTTATTCATTGCATCTAGACTACATATGATCGCTGATACAGTGTTCGAGGTTGATGCCAGATATATGGTTGACAGTTGAGATCATGCTTTGTTTAGACGGTTAGGATTGAATCGTATCTCTGATGATGTGTTTAGCTATGGTCTACTTGATACTGCCTTAGTTCATATTGTCTCATGGGATCAGGAATTATTTGTTGAGGCAGACTTATATCTTACTGCTGAGGATGTTTTTGCTCACTCAAAGCCTCGTCCAACACTTACTGAGAGTGTAATGATAGCTACCCTACATGATGGCACATATGACTTGTTATCGTCTTCAGTGGACATGGTATGGTAGGACTTTTATGATTCATGTGCAGCAGATCGGTTTGTGATTGTTGATATGATTCTCTGCTTGAAGATTCCTCCAGATGACCCAGTCGTCCGCATATTTATTCTAGCACACTTTAAAATTCGAGGACGAATTTTTTCGAACCAGGGGAGAATGATGGGAATCCAAGAAGTGGAGAACAGGGCCCAAGGCTTATTTTGTATTTTGTTTGGCCCATTAGAGGCCCAATTATCTGTTTTCATTTTTTTGGTATTTTTCTGCACGAATTTTGGCCTATTATTGTAACAGGAGGGTCATTTTAGTCTTTGGTTATGTTAAGACTCATTAGGGTTTGACTCTCTATTTAAGGACTTGTAATCCTCCTCGGAGGGTATTGAAGAAGATTTTGAATGAAATGAGCTGCTGTGCATTTTCTCCCGAGACGGGACGGGAACCCGTGTGAGCCCTAACTTCTTCTCCAACCCCCTCTCTTCTTCCTTCTTCGGCTTCCCCCCCTTACTGTCCCGCATCAGTAGACCCCTCAACTCCTTTGCCAACTTCTTATATGGTTTCGATCGTCGAATCATAATATGGCCCTTTGGCAGTATTAGTAGGGATACTGTTATAGAAAAACCACTTAGATGTGGCTCTCCCTATCTGTTCCTTACAAAAGTTTAAGCTCTTGAATACAGCAGTAATGAAAGGTTGTTTATCCCTCTTCTTGGTGAGGAAGGGATCTATTGGACCTACTCTAAGATCTCCATCTCTAGTGAACTCTTGAGGCAGCTCCTTGCATACATTAGTGCTCATGCCGGCACTAGTACTCCCTTGTCCAAAAGGTGTGGAGCCACTTCCTTGTCCTACATATCTTCCAGTGTGCCAAAATAAGTCCTCATCTGTAAAGGACCATCGGCTTGCCTCCATTGTACATCGCAATTCAGCTTTAAATGTAAAAGAAAAAAATTTAATCTACTATAACTTTTTGTCTGAAAACGTTAAATGAAGAACATGAAAATAAGTTAAATAAGAAATTTACTTGAATCCCAATCATCCACATTTATAGGTTGAGTACTTCCACTAAGCCGAATTCCAGTATCAGACCTTTGCGTTGGTTCAGACAACTCCTCTCGAATTTCCTATCTTCTTCTGCCAGTACTTGCTTTGCTTGATTCATTCTCCTTCATATGAATTCGAAATTGGATCCGAACCTCTAAAGGAACTCGAGCACATGCTGCGACTTCACCTTTTATTCCAACAAGATGTTGTTTGAATCGATAGACCCTGCCAGAGACGATCCGGTTGTAATATTTGCATTGTATCTTTCTCTGGCTCATGTCCACTGGTGTGCAATGAGCCCACACAGGATACCGCTAGGAGGATTCCCAAAGGACCGCTCACCAGCACCTTGAGATGCCATTCCTTACGCAGTTGAGTAGTTCACAGTTCACAACACGTCGACTGCCAGAGGGCAAATAGAGATGCTGAGAACAATAGTATCGAAAGAAAAAAATGACAAACAAAAGTAAATGAATTTAGAAGAGAAGGGATCGCGGAGCTTGTAGTCGTGGCCTCGTGGGAGAGACCGAGAGAAAATTCTATGATCGAGAGAGTGTGAGAGAGAGCAAGAGTGTTAGGAGGCTTAAAGGGCACTTGTGGAGCCTTAGGAGGGCCTTGTGGGGATTTAAATAGACCCCCAAGGCCCAAACTAGCCGTTGTTGGCCGTTTGGAAACGGCCAGCAACGGCTAGTTTGAACCCCAACGGCTAGTCAAATTAGCCGTTGGGGCCTGGATTGGCCCAATCCGAGCCGACCCGGACCGATCCAATCTCGGATCGGCTGATTCGAGTCCTAGACTCGTCCAGGTTGCACAAGATCGGCACGGCCGGCCTAAAACCAGTCCAAGTTAGCCGATCCGTGCCAAGTTTTTGAACCTTGCTTGAAATGACCATAAAAATAAAAAATCAAGCTCCAATAAACAGTAAAAATGACCGTAATGGGTTGAGCCTAATAATATATATATATATTTTTAGATCATCTGTTCGGAGATCAGATTGTACGTGTACGTGGTGCATGTTTGGGTGAGTTAAAAAAATGATTTTTTTTTGCTGCATCTGCAGCCAGTGCAACAAGTAAAACTCAAACTTTAAACAAGGGTATAAGTGACATTTCCAAAATGAGTTAAACTTAAACTCATGTTTAACTATGATAGAGTTAAAAGAAACTAACAGAAGCAAACTATAAGGATTAAAAAAATTAAAAATTTAAGCATATAAGGACTAATATCAAAATGTGCAAGATACAAGGACTTATTTCAAATTCACTATGTTTAAAGGGATCAATATGGAAAAAACCCAAGAATTTAATTATCTTAAATTCTATAGGGATTCAACTGAACATTTCCAAACATTATTGGTCCTTAAATTGACCCAGATGGGCTGTTATGAGCTGAATAATTGGGCCTTTAGCAGACCATTTTAGTGGGCCAAAATAGGGATGTCAACGGGTCGGAAATGGTACGGATAGTGGACTATCTGTTTCCATATCCGTAAAAGACTATGTATCCATTAGCTATGCTATAACTATCGGGAAATGGTGTATCTGAAACCGCTTTTTAATATCCGGATCGAAGTGGTTATTGGTATATTGTCAGACAGTTAACGATCAAAAAGAGAAGCTATGAAAGTCAAATTTGAGGTGCAAATTTGCTATAAATTATCCATTTGAAGCAAAATATAAGCACAAAAAATAACTGTTCCTTGGAGAAGCAAATCACCCAAATTAAAGTTCTCACATCAATAACTAGGGATATCAATGGGTCGGAAACAATGCGGATAGTGGACTATCCGTTTACATATCTGCAAAATAGACTGTCTCCATTAGTTATCCTGTAACTATCGGGAAATGGTGTACCCAAAACAGCTTTTTAATATCTGGATAGAAAGAGGTCATTGATATGTTTTCAGATAGTTAACGGTCAAGCTATAAAGGTCAAATTTGAGGTGCAAATTTACTATAAAATGTCCATTTGAAGTAGAATATAAGCACAAAAAATAAATATTCCTTAGAGAAGCAAATCACCCAAATTAAAGTTCTCTCATCAGTAACATAGAATGAAAATAATAGTCCAGCTAAATCATACTAAAATAAAATTCTCACTTAAAAGTCCACAATATCCCTAAAAGACAAATAAAACAAGAAAATGATAGTATGTATAACAATATTAAAATATAATAACATATACTCACGGATAGTAATGGATAATGGTTTCGGAAACAAGACTCCATTTCCGTGTCCATTAAGAAAGTGGGTCTAAAAATCCTATCCATTTCCATATCCGTTAACTAATCGGAGATAAAAAGACTGTCTGTAAACTGTCCGCTAAGCTAATGAACAGTGCAGATAATCGAATTATCAGTAACTATTGACATTCCTATCAGTAACATAGAATAAAAAATAATAGTCCAACTAAATCACACTAAAATATCTCACTTATAAGTCCACAATGTCCTTAAAAAGACAAATAAAGCAAGAAAAATAATAAGATACAATATTAAAATATAATAATATATACACTAGGATAGTATCGGACAGCGGTTTTGGAAAAAGAACTATCCATTTCCATATCCATTAAAAAAGCAAGTTTAAAAATCCTATCCGTTTCTGCATCCATTAATTAATCAAAGATAAAAAGACTGTCGCAAACCATCCGTTAAGCTACCAAACAGTGTCGATAATCGGATTATGGGTTACCATTGACATCCCTAGGCCAAAATGCTAAAAGCCACTGCACTTCACCCCTGTAAAAGTGGAAGGATAGCAGCCCTTCTCCCACACCATGGCCAGTTAAGTCTAGGAGGGGAGAGTGTGGAAGAGTGAAAGGGAGGATAAGATAGACTTGGGGGGGGGGGGGGGGGGGGGGTGGAGAGAGAGAGAAAGAAATTGAGGAGTTGGGGCTGCAATCTACCCCTTTTTTCTCCAACTCTTGGCTGAGGAAAGGCAACGAACATGAGAAAAGTAACTCCAACTGCCATCTAACACAGAAAGAACCATGGGAAGTGGCAGCTAAGCATTGACAGCAGTCTGTGGGTTGTAGAAGACCCCCTTTTGGGATGGTTTGAGTAAGGTGACCCTAGAAGCCCATCTGTTTATATTTGCATGCCTTGAACCTGGAAATTCCATGACACCTGTTAAACCTTAGATTTATGCTATTCATGAAGAGAAAGACTTGCTGCACTTGTAGCCAGTGTTGCACCGGCTGCTGGTGTTTTTAATTTTAAAGTATATTTTCTGAATTTTTTTAGGTGGGCCCCAACCCAACCTACATGACCATGCAATCTGATCTCCACTTGGACGACCCAAAAAAGATGAAAAATAGAAAACCGACCGGATTGCACAGTCATTGAGGGCATAATGGAAAATTTTTTAAACTAAAAACTCTGGCAGCTGGTGTAACCAGCTGCAGCAAGTCTTTCTCATTCTTGCATTATATTTTTAACAACTTTTCGATGTTGGAACTAAGGCAATTCCAATGTTGGAACCTGTCCTTAATCCTAATTAGGGCTATTAGGGATTTTTTAAGAGCTTAATGCATGGTTTACCCCATCTTTGAAAAGAAATATGTTCATGGCTGTTGCTCGCTGAAGAATCAACGCAATGCTACTTTCCTTTTTGGGTTGGTTGAGTGGCATTGCCCACTAATCACCTGGCTTTATTCTTGGTCTCTAGGCATTGGGGGAACAAGTTTTATACCCATTTACTATTTGGGTCATGGCTAGGACACATGACTGCTCTTTTGCCTTTGTTTTTTTTGTTTTGGGGGGGGGGGGGGGGGGGGGGGGTGCAGAGTCATGTTCTGGAGCTTCTACTGACCAATAGGACCAGGAGGGTGGCGTGTTCACCTGTGCAGACATGTGTGGTCCAGTCCAAGATGACACAATATCGTAGATCACCTGGCCCAATTAGTGTTTGTTTTTGCCACTCCTTTCAGGATAATATTTCAGGATCTATGTTATCAAAGGCAGTCAAGGCGACCACCTAGGCGACGAGGCGAGGCGGTGGGAAGTCATCTGCTTTGTCACCTAGGCGATCACTGGAAACACCTTATTTGTTGAGACAATCGCCCCACGTGCCTCCCATGCATCAGCCCACCTCACTCGCCCTGTCCCAGCCTAACTCATGGCCCGATCCAGCTTACTATCTGGGTCACGACACAGTTTCAATGCTATATTATCAAGTCCCACCCAATTCTCAACTCCCATTCTCGCAGATCGGAAGATAGCTAGGGTTCTGCCAAGGAGGGTTTCCATGTCTGGTGACCACGTGTCCAACCCTTCCACAACACCCCCCCCCCCCCCCCCCCAGCAAGGGCATGTGGACTTCTCGACACTAGAGACAGCATGCGGTCTTCCCCCCCAACTTCAGTGATAGCACACGGTCTTCTCTCCTGACTTCAATAACAGCACACGGTCTTCCCGACACCAGTCACATCATGCAGTCTTCATCCAACACTGGTCACAGCATGTTATCTTCCCCATGCCGTATGTCTTCTCCAACTCCGGCATGCTTCGTCTGAGTCTGACTTTGGCATGTCTTCTCTGACTCTGGCACATCTCCATCAACAATCCATGCTCTCTCTCTCTCTCTCTCTCTCTCTCTCTCTCCCCTGGAATCTATAGACACACACTCTCTTTCTCTATGTTGTCACAAAACAGAGAGATTCTTTGTTTGTGCTCTTTCTTTCTTCTCCCCTTCTCTCTCCCTCTGTCTCATACTCTCTCTTCTCCCTCTCTGTCTGTGTTTTCTCTCCATCACTCTATCTCTTTCTTCTCTTCCTCTCCTTCAACTCCCTTAGCAGTCACAGGGAGAAAGGCAGAGCAGGAAGACCGCCTACCTCTGTTATTTCTCACTTCCTCTGCGTGTTATGTGGCTCCCTCCCCCCCCCCCCTTCTCTCACTTTCTCTGCGTGTTATGTGGCTTCCCTGCCTATGTTTATTTGATTAAATTCTATCAATGATTACATCTTTGATTCCATTATATTTTATTTCAATTTCATAGCTCTTCACACCTATTTGGTCACATTTGAGTGAATGAGTAATTTTCTCCGGTTTTTGCATGTGTTTTTGACATATTTAATAGTATGTTTATATATCTGACATTTTTTCTCTCCCCTGCCTTTGTTCATTTGATTAAATTCTATCAATGATTACATCTTTGATCTCATAATATCAGGACACTGTACAGAGTTGAGCTAGCAGTCTTACTTTATAATCTCTCAACATGACATTGCTACTTGCTTTTAGTCCTTATTGTCCTGTTGCTAACTTACAATTGCTTACTTTCTTCAGTTGCAGTTACTTTCCTTTTACATTCACTACTCTACCTGACAACTATTTGACTCTGCCTTCAATGTTCTTAGAGTTAATAATGTAAATAAACATCTATATCGGTTCTGTGAATTCACAACCACTCTTTTTTCTTTTGCATGAATGGAACATTAAAGGCTCCCAAGGTCACAGACTTTGCAGAGCGTAAGCAATAGCTGTTTATTCCAACACTGGGTATTCACTATGTTAGTTTTGATAGGCTGTAAACAGGTCCAAGATGGAAACGGAAATAGCAATTTCCGCTTTCTTTTCCAATAAACTTATTGGAGATGAAAACAGAAATGATTGTTTCCATTGCCGCTTATATCTCCACTTGCAAATCAGAAACAGAAATGAGAAGTTTTGGCTTCCATCATCTTTGATGCAATGACCTGTTTACGATTCCCCTTTTTCTTTCTCTAATAAATGAGGGAGGGAGGAGAGTGCCAAATCGAAAGGATGATTTCCTTGATATATGTATGTATATCAATTACACACATTGTTGGAAATGGAAACGAATAGTCCAATGGAAAAATGCCGGTTTTTTGTTTCTGGACTCTGATATTTAGTGGAGATCCTAGTTCCATTTCCTATAACTTATTGGATGCATGTTATTGGAGTTCCTTATCCATTTTCAAAATTGGAGGTTGGTTGGATAAACAGAAATCATGTAACCAGTAATTACTGGGCTTCTCCATCCATAAAGGTGGGGTTGGGTTGGCAGTTCAGTGCAGTAACATGGTACAAGAGTATAGTTAGTTAAATACGGTAGGATATTATACAGCAAAAATATGTTCGACTATAACTTGGTTTAAATTTTGAATGAGACAGTCTAAGATTTGATCAAATAATTAAAAGATTAAAAAATATTCAGCAAGACATATATAAATTTTATATCAAAATTGCCAAAAAGTTAAAATAAAATTTATAATCATATAATAAATAGTTATTAACCAAATTATGAGTTTTTGTCAATGAAAAAGTGAGTTTTTTATCATATAATTCCATATTCTATGATATTTAAGTAGTAAAAGTCTTTTAGTGTATTGAACGGGGAGTATTAAACATTTATTTATCATACGTGAATAAAATGGTTAGTGTCAAACAAACAAGTATTTTTGGCTATCTTTTGGTTTGGTGATGTGTACAGAAGTTTAATTCGAAAATTCAAAAATACGTGAATTATACATATATAATACAGTATTTAACTAACTATATACCAGAGCCAGTTCACTCGCTGGACTTCCCCCTTTTGGCCTTGCACTTCGGGAGGTGCCACTTACCATATGGCTTCATCTGGGTCACATGCCGGCTCTTGGTGATAAATTATTTAGTCAGCGACTATTCATGAGTCACTCTGTGCCTACATTAGTTCTAGACCTCTCTACCCACTAACTCGAATTTTGGCTTGGTGGTTCAGTTTAGTAACAAAGAGGAAAGCAACTGCTGCAGCTCAGATAATGAGTCTAGTTGTATCTTTCTTTTCATTTCGGAGACATGCACAATGAACTTGTACCTCTCTTCCTATTTATATAATATCCAGTTGTGAGTTTGTCCCCAGCAAGTTCTTCTGTTGTTCATCTTTATGTTTTTCTTCTATGTTCTATGTTCTACGAATTAAATCATTTCAGGTCACCAACCAAACTTTGCAACCGAAGTTGACTACCTTCAATCAGGATTAGACATTGGAATGGCTGGTCGAAATCGCAAGTTAACGTGGACTACCATTCGATCTCACGGATGCTGCAGCAGTGCTACAGGCAGGGCAGCGGAAACAGGCCAACCTGTGCTCCTGCCCTGCTGTTTTCTTTTCTTTTTTTAAACAGAGCCACCACATGACCAGAGAGCCCTGGCACTACATAGCTGGTACCCACAAATGCACCCAGCCACATGACACAGTGCCCCTCCACTATTTTGGTATAGGCAGAGAGTGCACCCATGTTTTGCCTATTGTGCAGGTAGTTTCCCAATTACTCCCTGTGCATTATACACTTACCTTTTTATAGGGTGAATCTTTGGTAAGGTTTTGACAATACTTTCTACTTCTACACCGTTGTACTTCATGCATCCGTTGTTTGGCAGAAGTAAAAAGATCAAAAACAAAAGAAGCTTGAGCTACTTGCAAAGCCAGGAATGAGCATGTCAATTATCGAGAACAACAGGCCAAGAATATATTGAGCAGCATCCCATAAGGTCATGTTGAAGACCTAGAAGAAAAAAGGACAGCAACATGTATATCTTTTAATTTGACAAGCTTTGAAGATTTTGCAATATACAAAAGGAAGCAAATAGAGCATTCAAAAATAAAAAAAGCAAGACTAATGGGTGACAGCCTGACAAGAGTGATATTCATGTACGACTATATGATTAACTGTTCAACATCTCTCATGATGACCAAACAATTGTCATGATTGTACCTTTGCCTGAATGAACTTCTCTTTAATCGATATTGGATCGGTGTGGCTGGATTTACTGATAGGTGGATGATGTTTTCTGTCCATCTTTGAGAAACTGCATGGTAGGCATAAAGAAAAATGATACATATTATAAATGGAGTTAAGTGTAAAACATCTAATATTTTAAATACATGAGTATTCAGTTTCCTATATTAAAATACCTCACTGAAGTGCCATCAGATTTTCTACTTGACAAGGGCAATAATTCCTCCCAGATCGAGTTGGCAAATGCATTACCCAAGGATTGAAATAAATTTATGACAGAAGGCTCCCATACTTTTACATCAAGTGTCAAAGACCGTACCTGTAAAAAACACAGAGTAATCCGCCGAGAAAAGCTCAGTAAAACTACCAAACTTCTAAAGAAAGCAAAAGCATACATTCTAGATCTTCTCTTCTGTATGAGTACAATAGATATAGTCCTGAGGCTATTGGGTTATTTCTGATTAAATAATATGGGTATGTAAAAATACCAATATCCACAAAACATGCTACAAGTTTGAGATTGTATTTGACATCGACATTAATGTCATGCAAAAAATTGTAGACTTATAGGGGTTGCACTCTAGATGATGATCATCAACTTTCGCCCATTGATGTAGACTGCTAGGAATTGGGAACCAGAATCCCTGAAAATTTGTGTTCGCTTGTCAGACCATCATTCTGTAGACTCTGAAGTCTGAACAACACCCCCCCCCCCAACCCAAACAACCCCAACTCTCAATGCCATAAAACTGGCTTATCAAAGAAGGCATGGCCTCAGATGACATCCTCATGAGGATGACTTTCAAATTTCCACTGGATAGGAAGCAACAGGAATTACAGCGGCATACAGAAATCAACGTGGAGAAAGATTTCAGGTGTCAGATCAACTTCTCATATAGTGCAATCAAGGTCACACAAAAAATTAAACAAAGAACAAGTTTTGCTCCATGCTTAGAATAATATAACCCTCAAAAAATAACATAGCACAAGCTTTCTAAAAGCACAATCTGGGAAACAAGATGGATTAACTTGGATGGCAGTTATGGTTGCTAGGTTTTTGCAACTAGCAGGGCATTAGACAGGCTCAGGTTGGCAGTTGGCTAGATGTTGAAGATGATATTGCATCAAATAAAAGATGGCCAAGCCCTATGAAGGCTAGAGAAACCACCAAGACATCGATAGCCATGAAATGACTAATGCAACCAAAGAACAAGATTGCATGGGTAAAATGAGGCTGCAGAGAAAAACAATTATAAAGTTAGGGATGAGGATACATGCTTGGGGATGTGAAGAATAAAATTAACAGCAGCTTAGGAAAGTGGACTGTTGGTCAATGGACTAAAATATCTAGAAGGAAAAGTGATGACTGCATGTGCAACCACGTCCAAAGGCAACTATACGCAAGGATTATGTAATTTCCTCCCTATTTTTGGAATATGAGGCAGAGCATACCATGAAAATTCTCAGATAGTGTTGTAGGAATTGACAAGGTAAACACATCTGAAACGTTGCCTTTACCCCACGCCCCAGTCATATCCAAGGTTTCATCAAGCAGTGATTTAAAAGTAAGCCGCCTAGGTAACTAAATGGGCTGCCTAGTTGACTCGCAGCATATTTCCACCAAGGCAGTGACCAGCTCTTCCTCTTTTGTTAGATTTTAGTTGGACATCGTCTCCTCTCGTTGAAAGACATTTATACCCCTACTAATAACTTATATATCGCCTTATTGTCCTTTGCATAAATACATCTCATTCATGTGGCATGCCTGCAAGGGCTCCGATGGAAAGGCCAGTTTGTCTCCACCTAGGACATGGCTATTTGTCATCTTCATCTTCCGTACTGCAGCAACCAGCAGGGGGATTATGGTAACATGGAGACATCCTTCCTCCATGAAAACTGCAACCAGCAGCCATTGTACGGCTACAGCAAGGATCCTCATGTTTGTGGACTCTGGCACAACAGATCTCGTGTTTGATGTTATATTATTCTTCAAAGAATGGTCACCAACTTATAGCAAAGCAAGATTTATAATTGAATCAGATTTTTTACTTTGATTTTTATTTGAAAGTGGATAGTACCACTATTACATTAATTAATAAAAGAAAGGGGGGTGTACGAGTATATAATATCAACCTACTTCCTTAAGGAGGATCGTCACATCTGGTGGCTGATCTTGCATGCGACTATTTGGGCTATTTGGGGGGAAAGGAACTGGGGAATCTTCAAGAATGAAGCTCTTGAACCTGCGAGGGTGGCTTCTTTCATTTGTTCTAGGCAAGGTAGGCCAACTCGTGGATCGGACTCGGATCGGTCCGGTCCTGACCGAGTGGCTCGGCCGATCCGAATCCCGGACCGGTCCGGACCGAGCAGGACCGGTCTGGCCAAGCCAATTATAAAAAAGGGAAAAAATAGAAGAAAATAGGAAAAATTAGAAAAACAAGTCCAAAAAATAGGAAATTTTTTCAAAAAATCAGAAAAAATGATATTTACCCAAAAGTTATCTAGGACCTTGGGTAAGCCCTTGAAAGTTTATTAACTTTGAAAAAAACTTGAATACAATACATGGGGGGGGCATAAAATCTTACCCCTAAGTATTACATGATAGTAAAAAAAAAAAAAACACACACACATACAAAGTGACAGAACAAGTAGACATACATTTATTCTAGCCTTACATTATAGGTGTTATACAAATGTTGCACATAATCGGCCCAAGACATATAAGCTTGGTAGCATTGTTCATATTCCTATACAAACCGGTTATACTCATCTGTGAATGGATAGATTATTGTCACCGGTATCCATCCTTGTGTCTTTGGCCTATGATAAGATCCTTCTGAGGTTGAGGATTGATAAGAGGAAGCATCTGAAGTTGGAGGATAAGTGGGATATCCTCCTAAGTAACTCAATGCATCATAGGGTGGTGGATGTTGATAATACGTACATGGGTATCCATAAAGACTATAACCCTCCAATGGAACTTGAGAGGATGCATCAGACGAATGCTCTTGAGAGGATGTTCTCTTTGGGAACTCTTGTTGTTGTTTCCCTTTGCCTTTATCTATTGCTGATGTGTCCTTAGCCAACCTACTAGAGTGGTCATCATCCTGCGTAACATGCGTAAATTCTTGCTCCCCTGTGAAAATCATTGAAGGAGCTTCACCATGTTGACTTGATCCACGTCCTCGAGATGACCGTTGTTGCAAGGATCCACCTTGACTTCCATGTGGATCATCATCGTCATCGTCAGGGGTAGTCGTTGCCGAAGTAGAGTCGTTTGAAGTTTGGTAAACAATTTTGTCGTTCAGCTCCAGTGTCTTGTCTGACTCATCTTCTTGTACAGTTTCTAAATCTGCAATATCAACATGAGTAGTTACTCTTTTACTTTTACCCTTACCTGAACTTTGTGGAGTTGATTTCTTTTGTCGTTTTGAAGGAGGTGGAAGTTGAAACTCAACGGACAAGGGGACACCATCTAATTGTCTTTCTGCCTATGATCGATCGTTTGGATCAAATTCTGATGGACCCAAAACATTCCTTGCATCCACACATGCATTCAGTGGGTTTTGCTCCTCAAATATCTCGTCCAGATCGATTGGTTCCTCAACTTGTTGTTCTGCTTGCACCGGTCTTCCAGCAACTTCATCTCTCCATCGTTCTTTTTCTCTTTGGTTCTCTTGAATTTTTTGAAGATTCTTTAATTTCAAGCGCATGTTGTAGTGGCAAAAGACCAATTGCTCCAATCTCGCTGAGCTTAATCGGTTCCTTTGCTTGGTATGTATCAAGCTAAATATAGACCAGTTCCTCTCACAGCCAGAAGAGGATGTGGTTTGGCTCAATACACGGATAACAACATAAGCAAGATCTTCATAACCTGGAGCCTTCCTATGATCCATCCACCAATCAACTGTAATTCCATAATGATCCAACTAACAATTAGCATTGTAATTTGTAAAGCCTAGGCACGATAACAATTTCGTGAAAGAATTAGCTGTGTAAAATTATAAATACCTGGTGAAAGTAACATGACTGCCCGTTGAGCACGATGAGTACCAAAATGTAATGTCTGGAGCCTATAGTGATGCATTTTGTTGCATGCTATGATAGTTCGATCCTCATCATGTAACAAACGCTGAATTACATTTTGAGTCCTACGGAGTACTTCTTCAAAATTGGGCACATTTTGAGTAGCTGAGCTATATTGGTATCTTGGGTTGAAGAAATGACCTAAAGAATTGAAAACAAAATTAAAAAGGAAATAAAACTTATAGGAAATAAAATGGCAACTAATATGGATTGACTTATTTTGTTACCTGCCGCATGCAAGTCATGGTGGAGTGTCCTATCCCATCTTGCATCTATGATATCCCACCACTTTCTGTATGTATTTTTATTAGCCCTAACAATGTCTTCCTTCGCACAGTCCATAGCTTCATATAAATATCCCATTGTGGCCTTCTTATCTCCATCCACCATCCTCAGAACCTGCACAAGAGGTTCAACTACACTCAAGATCATCTTTATATCATTCCAATACTCCCGGCTCTCAATCAAGTCCTCAACCTGCTTCCCCTTGTCTCTAGCATCACGTTTTGCGTGCCTTGTCATCCAATCCTCCCATCCTTTACTTGAAATCATCTGCTTCAAGGGGCATTTTTGTGACTGTATACTCTCCAAGGAAATGTATGTGGAGGCGAAACGAGTTACCCCAGGACATAGTAACTCCCTCTGTCCAGTGTGTTCACGCATCAACGTGAGCACATAGTTATGGTTGTAGATATAGGATGTGATGAATTGGGCTGACTTCACTGTTTCAGTAATTTTTACATCTTTCTCAATATCTTCTAACATCAAATCTAAGGAATGAGCAGAGCAAGAAAGCCAATATAGATGTGGCCTCTTCTCCATTAACATATAGCCAGCAGCTTTATATGAAGCTGCATTATCTGTTACAACTTGTACAATCCGATCTTCTCCCACCTGCTCCACAATGTCATCAATTAACTTGAAAAGATATTCAACATTCTTTACCTTTCCACTAGCATCTACGGACTTCCAAAATACAGTCCCAGCTTGACAATATATAAGGAAGTTAATCATACTTCTTCTCGTAATTCATATTCAAATAATGTTATAGATATTAGAGAATGTCTAAATTAACTAAAAAATATAATCTATTAATCTAAGATTCTAAGTATGTTAAACTAATTCAATGTACTCACCTGTCCAGCCATCTATCATTATTGTGCAGCCTCTTTCATCCCAAATTCGCTCGAACGACTTGATATACTCTAGGAGATCACTTACCTCTTGAGGAAGATAAGTGTTGTATATCTTCTTAGGGGTTGGTCCAGGAATACCCTTACCCACATCTTCAATAGTCTCAATCATGTCCTTCCAATAAGGATCATTTGCAGCATTGGCAGGTACACTGTTATAAACAAACCATCTCGAAACAACACGGCCAATCTTCTCCTTGCATACCTTCAGGTTCTTCATAGCAGCTGTGATTGATGGTTGTCTATCTCTCCGTCTTGTTAGGAAAACATCTATAGGACCCACTCTAGGGTCATTGTCTATAGTCAAGTCATGAATTTCCTCCTCGTTGGATCCATGTCCGGATCCACTCCCTTGCCCAACGTGTCGACCGGTGCGTCTATACACATCCTCATCAGCAAAAGATCTTCTACTTTCGTCCATGGCTCGACGTATATCATCTTAAAATTAAAATAGATGAGTAGACTAATTTAACCGAGATGAAGTGTAAACAAGTAAATAACTAATTGAAAATTTTAAATCAAAGAATACCTCGAGAAAAGTCTTGAAATGCAATGGATCTCCTTCTGGTAGGGTCTATGTCTCCCTCCCGAGATCTATCTCCCGGAGGGTGAATATGAATACCTTGACCTGAGGGCCGTGTCATTTCCTCCCTAATTTGGCCTCTCATTGTTGATACTGCTTCTTTTTCCATCTCTCTTTGTCGTAGGTAATTTTTGATTGATTTTTTACCTCTAGTGGTGCAGCAGTACAAACCTTCACTTCTCCTTTGACACCCCCAATATGTTGCTTTAGACAAAAAACTCCACCCGAAATAATCCGACTGCAGTAGTAGCATTTGACCTTGCGTGAAGCCATGTCCACGACGGTGCAGTGGTTCCATCTCGGGTCACCACGAGAGGTGACAGATGTGGCCTCATTATGCTCAGAAGTTGACATCTTTAAAAATAAAAAATATATTAATAGGGAAAGAGATAATTATAGAAAGAGAAATGGTGAGAAATAAGAAAAAATATAGAGAAAGAGAGTGAGATTTCATATCATACCTCGAGGGAGAGTGAGAGACAATGAGAAAGAAAGCTACAGAGACGAAAACAGGTTAGAGAGAAAAACTAAAATACAATAAAAATAATATGATGAAATTTTTTTGATGTAGTCCGTCGACTCCGTCCATCCGTCCTTTAGAGTTTAGAACTTTAGAGAGCTTTGGAGAGAAAGAGATTAAGAGAGCTTTGAGTCTTTGAGAGAGTATGAGAGCTTTGAGAGAGAGAAAGAAGTTTTAGAGAGAGAGAAATGAGAATTTGTGTGAATGAGCGAGAGAAGGGTAGGAGGGGGTTTTATAGGGACTTGGAGGGGCTTAGAAGCCCCTTCTAGCCTTTGGGAACCCATTCAAATGGGTTCCCAACGGCTAGTTCGGAACTAGCCGTTAGGGGACCGGGTCGGCCGAACCGGTCCGACCCGAGCCCGGGTCGGCCGATCCAGCCGACCCAACCCGATCCCAGCGATCCCGAGCCGGGGTCGCTGGGTCGGGGCTCGGGGTCGGATTGCCCGGTTTCCGAGCGGACCGGGCGATCCGACCCGGCCTACCATGGTTCTAGGGTGGAGGAACGAGCTTTGGATTTCTTGTAAAGGGGTATCCTCTAACTCCCGACTTTTTGTGATGCTTATATAAGTAAATGGAAGGAGCATAAAGTTAATAACATTGTCAATTAGCAGAGGGTATGTATAAGAAATTCGAAAAAAAAAAAGCTCTAAAGAGAATCACCACCTCATAATTAAGGCACCTGCCTAGCTGCCTAGGCAGTCCGCTCAGGTAGTTAGGGGTCGCCAGACTCACTCCCCTACACATTTTTAAGACATTGCCATCAAACACCTTCTCATGAATGAAATGGTGAATGATATCAATCTATTTGATTCAGGCACAAATAAATGGATAATTGCATAGTAATATGTGAATAAATTGACAAGCGATTCAACACAAACACACACTTAGGGTCAGTAGAGCATTTACTTTTCAATTCTCTGCCTCCGTAGAGGAAGAAAGGTTGTATTGCATTACCTTTGACAGCAAGGAATAGCAATTGAATGACCCATGAAAATATACAAATCTACCATTCATCTAGGTTGTCACCCATGTCAGGCATCTGTACGCAAGAGCATTCAAAGGAAAATAAACTTGGTTCTTATTGCTATAACAAGGTTCATCTCAAGAATGGAATTCACATTATGATAATGTGCTTTGATGCCTTCTAACAGAATTTAGCATCTCACACTTATCAATTAGGAAGAGAGATGGCATTGTGGGGTGAGGGCATGCAATCCAACTAATCTAATGCATGCAATCAATCAGGGAGATATTGCAACAGTTGTCATCCTTTAGGAGCTATGAGATTACCATAAGAAGTCATCATTGTCATGGGACTAAAGATTTCCCCATATCTTGTATGTTTGAGGAATCCCTTAATGATAGTCAAGCATTTGACGACTTCACACCACTGTATGAAGTTCCGCTTCAACTGTGCCATACACATCATGGAGAGACTTACCCAAGTGGGTGTCTCCCGGACATTTGCTTCACCCATCTCTGCCGGCATAGATCTTTGGTGGTTGGGAAGGGGTAGTCGTTTCCTCATTTCCTGCATCTGGCTAGGTGAGAGGATATCCAATATCCAGTCCTCTGCTTTTGGTGTCTGCAGCAAGGGCATTTCCAGTGCTTCCACAGGCACCATGGGGAGCTATAGCTCAACCGGGGGGGGGGGGGGGGGGGGGGGTTGGTTCTCTGCCACAAGGCACATGAGAGGGCCGGTATGTCCTCGATGGTGGTTCCAGAGCTGCCCTCCTTTTTTCTGGAATCCAAGAAGAGGTGGTTAAGGCAGTGTCTCTAGGGGTATGGAGAGAAGGATGTGGCTGACGACAACCATGTGGAGCGCTGCTTGGAGTCGTTGGGAGGTGCTAGAAGCTCTTCAGAGGTCTACCGACCAGGCAAACATGATGATGCTAAGTTGTTGGCTGTCTAGGGTGGCAGAAGAGGGTATCCTCTCACACTTCGTCGGATGGCCCCTATGGGATGTCTCGACCTTGATTTTGATGGGCTTCCTATTATCTTGTGACAGCCAGTTTCGGAGCTGCTCTTGGAGAAAGGTACCAGATCATCTGTATAGAGCATCTTTTGTATGTGGTGAAGTGCAGGTGGGTCATCTGAAGGTTATCCCCTCTGTCCTAGGAGTGCAGATGGATGGTGAGCTACTCCCTGTTTGGGTTTACTCCTTTAGCGAGGGGGGTGGAGATGGGGTGGAGCATCATGATGGAGTGATCACCACTGAACAGTTGTGCAAGGTTCTTAGGGTTTCCAGTCAGTGTGGAGTTGGAAGATAGGGGTGGAGTAGGAAGGCCTGGTGCATGTGGTGTGGGCATAGATCTCAATTCGTATTCAAATTTGATGGCTCTGGCTGGAAGTGACCCAGGTCTTGATTGGCTTGCTTCATGTGGTGGACTATTCAAACAGGCCAACTTCTCTCGAGCATGGTTTGCCATATCATACCAAGGAATTCCGGATCGGATCGGGTCCCCGAATCGGGACCCGCCGATCCCGATCCGACTCGGATCGGATCGGCCGAGTCGGCCGATCCAGATGAAGTCTGGCCAGTCCGACTCGGCCAGATTAAAAAATAATAAAAAATTAAAAAAATCAGAAAAAATCAGAAAAAAATAAAAATAAAATCAGAAAAAATTACATACATATTATTCAATTGATGTACAATAAGAATGAATGTAATTCATGTACATCCATAAAAAACCCTAAACCCTAAAACCCTAAAACCCTAAACCCTAAACCCTAAACCCTAAACCCTAAACCCTAAACCCTAAACCTAAAACCCTAAAACCCTAAAACCCTAAACCCTAAACCCTAAACCCTAAACCCTAAAACCTAAAACCCTAAAACCCTAAAACCCTAAACCCTTAACCCTTAACCCTTAACCCTTAACCCTTAACCCTTAACCCTTAACCCTTAACCCTTAACCCTTAACCCTTAACCCTTAACCCTTAACCCTTAACCCTTAACCCTTAAACCCTTAAACCCTAAACCCTAAACCCTAAACCCTAAACCCTTAACCCTAAAACCCTAAACCCTAAACCCTAAACCCTTAACCCTTAACCCTAAAACCCTAAAACCTAAACCCTAAACCCTTAACCCTAAAACCCTAAAACCTAAACCCTAAACCCTAAAACCCTAAACCCCTAAACCCTTAAACCTTAAGGGGGGGACCGAAATCGGCGATCTGGCCGGTCCGGCCCCGATCTGGTCCGGTTCGGGCCGATTTCGGCCGTTTTTTTTTTTTTTTCAAATCGGTGGGGGGGAACAGTGAAATCCCCCCCCGAATCGGATCGGAACCCGCCGATCCCGATCCGAATCGGCCGATTCGGATCGGAATCGGCCGATTCCGCAATCCATGTATCATACCAGCTTAGTGGTGGCTGCAAGGATGGCAGTACCGGTACCGGTATCGGTGGGTACCGGTACCGGCCCGGTACCAGTCGGTACCCAGGGTACCGGTGCCGGCCGATACCGGTACGTACCGGCCGGTACGTACCGGTATCGGCCGGTACTGCCAACCATGGGTGGCTGGGAGTTGGACACCTGGGGTGGGAAGTGCCCACCAAGGTTCGATCCCTGGTGGGCTGGGTAGGAGTAAAAAGACATACCACTAGGGTAAAACCTGGAACTGAAAAAATAAAATAAAAATCATACCAGATAGTGTCGACTCGTACGAGTCGACTCATATCTGGGCGAGTCCGATCCTCTGGCATGCACCAAGTCAGACCGGATCATATCAACTCATGCATGTATATGAGTTGTTTTAAATTGAGTTTTTCCCATTTGATAAGTAAAATTACACTTTTCATATCAATTAATAGGGTACGTTTCTCTAAAATATGGCTAAAACTCGTTAGTCCTTACTTTTTAACAAATTCATTGGCTTGACTCGTACGTGTTGGACCGAGTCGGATCAGATCAAACTCGTATCTACGAAGATACAATCCGATACGGATCCCTGAGTCGGTGAACCTTGCTCTCAAGCAACTAGATTGTGTGCTAGGTCAGTCCTTATACCTAATAACTCGCTCAACAAGAAGAAGTCTTTGATTTTCAACGCAGATTGTCATATTGAGCCTATAAGAGACTCATGCAGATAAAAATGGCTTCTCTTCCTTGCCAGGTACCTTTGCACATCTCTCTCCCTTCTTGCTATGAGAGATTTATGGAAGCCTCTGGATGGGACAACTTGACGAGAGACCACCCCTAAGCTGGGCCATTTTCTGGCAGATGTTCGCAGGGTGTTCACTATCTGGTTCAAACCGAAAAACCAAACCAAATTTTCGGTTTGGTTTGGTTTGTAACTGAGTTCTGTTTGGTTCGGTTTCATAAATTGTCAAACCATGAAAAACTGAACCGAACTATTTGAAGCCGAAATTTTAAATATTTATTATGATTTTTCTTAGTTTTATGTACTTTCTTGCAAAATTATTAGACTTACTTTGATATGGGTCTTCGCCCAAGCCTTCGTTGGACCCACACTAGCAGCAGATGGGCTTGGAGGACACATAAGAAAACACCAAGACAGGAGCTAGTGGGTCAGATGGCATATAAAAAACATCTCTTGTCTCTCCTTTGACCCATTTCTTTCGATGTAGGAGTAAAGGAGGGGCAAGCAACCGTCCGCACCCCGTTCCTGGATGGAAGAGAATGAGACGGCCTCCTGCTATACTGCCAACTGGCAGGGATGAAGTAGCTGGCCCTCTGGTGGAGGGTAAACTCCTCCGATGAGCCACATGAAGCTGCCGCTGCGGCTGCTCTTGCCACATTGGGTCTTCGGATTGGGAGCACAAATTGTTGGCAGAAATGGCTGATCCAAAGGTGGGAGTGGACAGGTGGGCGGCTGAGGGGATGTCTCAGCACCTAGAGATGCAGGTGAGGTCGGCAGTCTTGGCAGCTTCCTTGCTGCCACCACCGGCATCGGGGGAGTCCATAGTGGTGGACTCGAGTGACACCAGCAATGATGACTGGGGGTGCAGAGCGGCACGAAGATGGGAGCGGGCTCATCATGTCTTTTATTCCTACATCATTAATCAGAAGAAAAAGATTGGTTGGGAATTTTATAAATATTGACCCAATGCTTTGATTCCAGCACTCCCAAATGGGTGAGCCCAATGGACATGCCATGTACGCATGTGTCTTAAGTGGTTCAAACCAAACCGAGCCGAAGGAAACTGAATTTTTTCGGTTCAGTTTGGTTTGATTTACAGGGATGATGCGGTTCAGTTTGGTTTACAATTTTCTTTCTATAAACCAAACCAAACTGACCTGTGAACACCCCTAGATGTCTGGCCTGATGGCTACTCTGGAAAAGGCTTGTTGTTGGCTGGTGGGTCACCTTTGGCCTTATCCTCAGCAGTGCTGCAGAGGGAGGAGCTTTTAAGTTCAGCAATTGGCAACCCCTTTCAAGGGAAGTTTCTAAGAAGACCACCATTGCTCCTGGAGGAGTGCAGGGAACCTGGCGAAGGAGTATTAGCATGGATGCAGCTCCTTCTCTCTTGGCAATGGATCTAGACTTCCCTTTTTCTTCCTTTCTCAGGTGCCTGGGACATCCGCAGACTTGGGGCATTACTGCAATGGACAAAAAAGATGAGGATTTGGCTGAGCAGGAGGCTTAGTGATTTAGGAGAAAACATAGATACAGAGGAGAGAATACACAGCTAAATGCATGGAGGCTGAAGGCTGGAGAAAGAAGGGATGATGGGGCATGATGAGGTTAAAAAATTTCCAAAGGAGATGGAGCAATTTACATAGGAACAAGTTAGAAAAGTGGCTGCAAAGGTGGCGATCTCCTTTGGAGGGTTAGATAAGTATGTGAGGAATGAATTTCTAGAAGATTCAGAATAGGTGGCAGCTGTACATAGCAAGGAACGGTGAGGAGTGATGTCTCCAAAAGAAGTGGCTGTGCATAGCAAGAAATGTGCAGTTGAAGATTCCTGATATTAAGAATACATGCAGATTACCGTGCTATTGGCCAACTCATTCTTTAACGACTGTAGCGAAGCAGCATTTGCATAAACAAGCACTTAAGGGTAGCCAAAATCTTTGATGTACATTTCCCATTGCAGATATGCTTTAACCATTGATACAAGATGAACTTGGTTGGAGATGGACATCTTCAACAAGAACTAACAATCAATACAAGATGGACATCTTCACTAACAGCCTCTATCTGATCCAAACTTTTTAAAATAAAAAATCAATCACTCTTCTGAAATAAAACCATATAATGATGTAAAGCAAGCAGGCATGATATATATAGAGAGAGTAGGTGTACATTTTCTTTTTTGAAGCGGATAGCACCACAAGTTCATTAAAAGTCAAATAGAAATGAGGATGTACATTTATGTTGTCAGTATCCTCTCAAAAAAAAATCCAATTAAAAATCAAACAGTCTGCATAAAAAACCGAAGAGTTTCCTAACTATCCAACAGGTCCAAAATCAGAATTGCCTGCCCTCCTCTTGGCAGAAAAATTCTGGCCCACTCCCTTACTCGATCATAAATAACATGAGTCCATTACACCCCCCAAATTCTCATTGATTATAAAAATGATAAATTACCTTTGATATATGTACGCCAAGATTACGGTGAACACCGGAGCATTCTATGCAGACAAGAACTCCGAGGTTTAAGGAAGCCCAATCTGGCTCAGGAGCACCGCAGTCGGCACATACATCATTACCGGTTACTTTCCGCAATAAATCAATGGGTTTCTCATGTTTTATGTGATACCGATGCTGCTGTGAACTTCTGGCTGAACGTTCAAGATGCCCGGTAATTGCATTCCGTTCAAAGGTACCTTCTTCTATGGCCGACTGGTCAAGATCACAAAAGCTGTCCAATGAACTAGTCTCACTAGCAGCACGGTGATGACCGCTACTTGTAGGGCTTGCTGGAAGACGCTGATGAGAAAGGATGCCATCTGTCATAACTATGAACAAAAAAATAACAAACCAGACTTTGATGCTATTACTGATGCAAACCTGTTCTGGTGACTGAGAACTTAGGAGCGAAGCAATAACACCGGTTATCTTTTCAATCCAATCCATTTTATCCATTGCACTCTCAGCCTGCCTCAACAAGAAAAAGTACAATAAGGAAAACAGAACCGAATCCCAAACATGAGTGATAAATACAAACAAAAATATAGCAAAGACAGCAACAAGAAGGATTTTCATGTATTTAAAATAATCACAATGCCTATTATCATGGTAATGGTAATTTATTTCTCTATCACCTCACAGACCACAAACTCATGCCTTTCAGCGTACCTTCTGCCAACAAATACTCTGTTCCCTTAATGTAGATAATTATTTCCCCAAATAAAAGCCTTTTGTTTATAAAGTAGACCTTTCATGATATTTATATTCTACCTGCAAAGTATAGTTCTTTGATGGTGAGATAATCTGGAAGCAAAACCTCAAATCTGACTGGTCAGCATCAACTTTGATTGTCGAAGTAAGCAAGTTCACAGTATGATGTGCAACAGACTTCTCATCATGCACTCCACCGTGATAATGAGAAGAAAGCCATCGGCTTAGGATCCCAGAACCAAGTTCAGATGAATTATGGCTTCTCTGACCAGAATGCTGGCTTCCACAACCCTACAAGAACATAGTGTTTGAGATAAATATAAAATATCTTGAAATAGTGTAAATAAACAAACAATAAAACAGGCCCATGAAACAGAATAGATGAACAGAAGGGGGGTGTAATGAGTAGAATAATCTTAAGACCAAAAGAACAAGTCCATAGGTCTTGCAGACACTAGTTATGTAAAAGATTGCTTACAGATGGCTTGCTCCACTGTTTGCGATAGTAGTACAGCATCCCACGGCTATCAAGAACAAAAAACCTTCTCTTCCAGTCACCTCTCAAGTTTGATGAACGCTTCGAGAGATAACCTTGTCGAATGGTCTGGACCTGCAATCCAAATAGAGATCAGGGGAAAAAGAAATTTTCATTTTTTAGGATATCTGCAAGTAAAAATAGAAAGGTCAAAAGGCCAGAGCAACAAACAGCAGTGAACTTTCAAGTGGCTTGTCATTTAAATTTGTGATCTAAAAATCTCAAAGTAGCACAACAAATAATAAACAACCAAAGCATGTAAACACATAAAAAATAGGCTTCACCTTTCCCTTTGCAGCTGACTGCATAACTGCCTCTATCATTTTATGGGAACTTCTACCAATAGCCTGTATACCATCTCCATTAGGAGAACCATGAGATCCATTTGAAGACCATCGACATTCTCGTTCAACCTGCCTCTTAAACTCTTGCATTCTTTCTGTAAGAGCTGCTTGCTCATAGTTGGATCTTTCCCTCGACTGTTGCGCATAAGCCAAAACCTTCAAAGAAAAGAGTAAACCAATTTATTCCTTGGAAATTCCAACTTAGTGAGTAAATGAATGTAATTTTTTGAAACAATTGAAATAGAAATACCCAATTAACAACAATTAGAAATATTGACAAAGAACTAGATCTAAGGAGGCAAACGAGTGAATGTCACAGTCGGCACACACATCATTACAGCTACTTTCTGCAACAACTCAATTAACTACAACCTGAAAGATATTCAAGCTGCAAATCATTCCGTCCACTTGTCTCCAAATCTTAACAAAGATAAAAGGATGGAATAGGCACTCCAGCTGATCCAATCATAGGCCTTATTGAAATCCAGCTTGATGAGCAACCCTTTCTTCTTTTGAAGCTTCATGATGTGCATGTGCTTTCCCTTGCTGAATGCCACCCTGGTCAAAACTGATCTCTGTCCACCTCCTTCCCCAACACCATGGCCAACATTTTAGTGATGATCTTATGGACCACATTGAGAAGGCTAATGGATCTACAGTACTGAAACCGGTCAACACTTTCCTTCTTAGGAATCAGCACAAGGAAAGCCCTGTTAAATACCTCCCAAATGATTTGTCCCCTCCCAAAATTCCCACTCCACCATGATTTGCCATCTCTTCCGATACCTCTGAGATCTCTCTAAGGGTTTCAAGACAAGATTCCACTGAGATCAAGAATAAGAGGAAGATAGTGGAAGAATAATAGGAAAGAATAGGATTGAGGAGAAGAAAAAAAGGAGAAGAGATGAGAATGCCAATAGAAGAGGGGATGAAGATGATGATAGAGTACGAGGAGCTTTCCAAGACACTAAACATGAGATTTGTCTTATTATTATCATGTTAATGTAAAATCATGCGGAATGGCTAAATGCATAAAATTTAAAGGTTATTTAAGAAATATAAGATATCATGATTATGGTCATTGCTCACAATCTCTCTAAGATCTCTTCAAGATATCTTCTCTTCAGCCTTGTGATATGATGCCAAGGTCCAATATGGCGTTCCTCAATATGCTTATATCTATATCTATGTATATTTGTACGTGTGCATTTGTAGGTGTCGGTGTATATGGTTGTGTATGTGTATTTTTTTGTAGGTGTATCATATATCTGTGTGCACCGCAGTTTTGTCCCAATCTCCCAAGATTTTACCAAGATCTCTGGTCCAGGGTTTTTGTCACTAGCTAGAGCAAAGAAAGACATTCTAACGTCTCTAGCCTCCTCGTGAGAAATCCCAGGAAGCAAACCTTCATCTATAATATATCTCTGCAGATTTAACGTGCTGCTCTATATCTCTTTTCTTCAAGAAAATTTGTGGATCACACCACAAGTTTATAACCTAAGAAGAGGTCGTAAATCAAGTTAGTCTCCTCTTGCCTGAACCCAGCTATAAAAGCATGTTATGTCTCCTTCCTTAATACAGCTACCCCTGCACTCCACCACCAATAGGTCTCTTCTTTGAAAATAATCTCCTTATAATCTAACTTCAACCTGTCTCTAAGTTGTCACTCATCTACATCAAGCAAACCAACCATCTTCAGGGCACCTAGTACCTCAAGCTGCTTAAGGATTTTGTCCTTCACTGCTCTTCCCAGAAGACTTTTGCTGGCTCCCCAAGTGGAAAGATCCTTTGCCACTTCCTCAGCTTAGTTACTATTTTGGCCCTTGCAAACATCCCACTGATGGGAGTCTCCCAAACCCCTCTGACAGTGTCTAGGAAGTCCTCCTCCAAGAGCCAATATCTCTTTATGCAAAACCTTCGCTTTACCACTTGCTTCCCGCTAGTCCAGAGTAATACATCCTCATGGTCTGACAGCAGTCTCACCAAACAAAGTGCCTTTAGCTAAGGGAAGTGGTCCTCCCAATCCACAGACACCAAAGATGGCAATCTAAGTATCGGTATCGGCCGTATCGGCCGGTACCGGCCAATAAAAATATTTTATTTTATTTTTTTACTACAAAGACCAGTATCGGCCGATCCGGGGGGTATCGGTACCGGTACCAGCCGATACCGATACATATCGGTATCGGCCCATACTGCCAACCATGACAGACCAAAAACCTGTCCAAGCATGAACAAGATGAAACGGTCCTGATATTCGACCAAGCGTACAACGTATTAGATGTTCGCACATCAGTCAGAGCCACCTCATATATGAAGTCCTAAAGTCCTCCATCTTCGCAGTGATGTTGGACCCTGATGATATCTTGGTGTCACAGAATACAGCATTGACATCCCCACCAACATAGCATAGCTGGCTTGACTATCAACTGTACTCCAATAAATTTTCCCAAACTTCTTTCTTCTCCCCGTAGCATGTGGCCCTTGAGAAATTCCAAGCAAACCCATCTTCCATATTTCAAAAAGTTAGGGAAATAACATTCCTCACCACTCCCCTAAATCCTTCCACATCTTCTACCACAAAGTCATTCCAAAGAAGCATGATACCTCATGATCTTTCATCACCTGGAAAGGCCACCTGTTTAAAACAAGTTAAGAAAAAACAGATTTTGGAACTGGACCAGTCCAGGCCAGTTCTGAACTTCTGATTCTGATCCAATTTCAGTCCTGGTTTTTAGGTAGGAAGCAGCCAGTTCCGAATGTTTCCTTACCATTGAAATTGGATCCATTTCACCCAGTTCCGATCTAGTTCAACCAGTTTAGATGGTTTTTTAACTCCACATTTTAGAAAGCCTACTATCCCCAATCTCCCTCAAGATGTCCCCACCTTCCCCTTTACATGTTATCTTTGTGGAAGCTAGCACATCAACCTTACATGTCCTTGCCAACTCCACCCAACAATACCCCTCACATTTTAGAGACCAACCTCAATGGAAACTAAGATTGGTAATCTCCACTATGTTCTTCCATATGGCCTCCGCACTCGGCCTCTTATATTTCCCCCCTCTTCTTTGCTGATTTTACCCTTTGCACTCCTAGCCAACTCTTGTTGCCATCTCTTTTTAATTATCAAGATGACCCTTCTAACCTCCTTCATCCTCATAAAAGGCACCCCCCACACTTTGGCTGCTAACTCCCTATAATGCGACTTTGTAATCCACTCTACAACACTGCAGAATTCCATCACCTCCAACCTATTCAAAGTCCTAGCCTAAGCCTCCCTGCCACAAAGCTATAAGAAACCTATCCGAACCTTGTAAGGTAAGGTAATATCCACTTTGGGCCTCCATAAAGTTGCGTGGTTGGACCCTCCAAAAGTCTCACTTATATAGTCCAATAACCTTTTCTTGTTTCCTAGCATAAGACTAATCTTGTTCATTCCTGCCTGGCCTCCAAACACATTTGTGGCTTCGAATCATGGTGGATACATATTGGCATATTTTTTACTGTATGTTCAGGTAGTCTTTCCTACAAGTATCCCTCTCCTCCTAAGGAGAGGAACAAGAGAATTTTCAAGAGGGAAGCTTCTTCTTCAGGGAGACTTGTTGCTTTCATTTCTGGTAGAGTGAGGGACTGGATGAGGGTTTGGTATAGGGATCATCTTATTGATACCTCCACCTTTTTTGTGCTGTGTGTGTGCGTGTGTTGGGGGGGGGGGGGGGGGGGGGGGGGGGGTGTGTCTTTGATTCACCTTCTCGGTGCCTTGCAAAGTGAGGTTTTGGAGAGCTTTTTGCACATTCTTTTTGTACATCTTTTTTCACTTTAATATGATTTAGTGGTAGTATCCAGTTTCAAAAAAAAGTATCCCTCTCCTCCTACCCAGCTCGTGACTAGGCTATTGTAGGCCCATCAGCTTTCACCTGGTTCATCAGCAAGCCCATATAAAATTGCATGAGTCCAACTTTAATATCACAATGTAATGATCCAATCCGCCCCTTGTAAGGTACTGTCCACTTTGGGCCCCCATAAGCCCACATAGTTTTGTCCCCAAAATGCCTTACAAGTTATGAATCTAAGTCTCACATTTATAGTCTAAGAAATTTTTCCCATTCTTTGATATGGAGCTTTAATCCAGTTCATTCCTGCCGCAAACTCCAAACACAATGATAGCTCCACATTGCAGTGGTTCCACATTGGCATGTTTTTGTGCCTATGTTGGGGTAGCCCTCTCTTGCCACTCATCACCTCCATCTTTTGTTCAGTGTTATCTTCACCTTCTCAGAGTCAGCTTCTCCTTCAATTATTGTCACCAGCAAACATTTGGACATGAGGTGGACCCTGTCCTCCAAGAGGTAGGAATGTGGGATAGGGGTATGTAAATCAGCAAATAGGATGCTGCCCTGGTTTCTTTCCACCCACCATCTCCACAAATGTCCTCTGAGGCCAAGGATCCTGGGTCCTCATCTCCACATATCCTCCGCCCTCCCTCTTCCTGCATCTCTCCTCACAGGCCACGCACCTTGCTGGAAACTGGCAGGTCCTGTCAGTATGGCCAAACCTCCAGCACCTGAAGCAAATAACCCTAGCTCCTTTGGACAAAACTCACATAGGTGGTTTGAGTCCCTGGCCACCAGAAGGCCTTCTACACCTTACAAGCCTGCCAGGGGAAGGAACCCCCCATAAGGGCAAACTTCTCCCCACTGTGGGTCTGTAGCAGACTAGACTTGCTCAATCTTAAGGAAGGTTTTGCCATTGGTTTTTTTTTTTTTTTCAAGTTGAATATAATCCCCTCTACATGGTTATTTATGGTTATATGTATCTGTTCCAGTATATGAATGTTTCTTGTCATGTCCAAGTAGCTCCTTGGAGTTTAATATAATCCCTTCCTCATAGTTCTATGGATCTGTTCCAGCATATGAATGTTTCTTGTCATGTCCAAGTAGCTCCGCTGAGTAGATTTCTTACAAAGTTATGGGATGAGGTGGGCTGCACACGTGGTTCATATGTATCTTGGGTACGAGCATGATGTCTCTTTCACTAACAATGATTACACAACAGCTTGGCGTCCGCTTATAGCATTCACACAACATATATATAATACTAAGTGATGCTACTTGTAACTTTTGTTTAAGTCCATGAATCCTAAACAATTCCATGCTAAGAGATTTTAGTTAGATCTATCTGGAATTACTAGACTCTTGTTTCCAGTTATGGTAGAAACTCGAGCCCTTTCACAAAATCATTCAAAATCTCTACATGATTAATTAACCTGGAAACATCCTAATCTAGGTGGGATCCATGCTTTCTACTCATGTATTCACCTTTTAATTGTATTGTGATTTCGCCATTAGATAGAATGATTTACAGTCACAATATTTTAACACTAAATTATAAATAATTACAATCTCTGAGCATGGTGAAACATGATTAGAGAAAGACCCAAAGTTTTATTCCCATGTATTGCTTCCAGAACTGAGTAGTAGTCCAAATTTAAGTATCATATTAGATTCTTCTTGCTGATTTCATGTCATTATTAAATCAATACTAGTCAAGTTTCCATGGAATTAAACATTATCATTGCTATTGGCCATAACTAAGGTTAATTCTGGTCCTAGAAGTGCACGTTGTGATTTCCACTTTCTAATTGCTCTACATAATACATAGATTCACATGATTTAATTACTGATCAACAAGTCTTATTCTTGCTTTGGATTAAGCCTTAAATGTATGGTTTGTGATAAATCTGAGATTTTCCTCCACATGCTCTGAATAAACTGTAAAGTCCTATAATGAGCCTTGTGTTAGTATAACATTGAATCAAAAGGTCAAGTTATAACAATGATTTAGGTTTTCTGTTTAATAGAATTCAATGGAATCTTGATATGGTTATGCCATGTGATCTAGGCAAGTGACACAATGCACTAGAAGTCCCGATTTCCATGTCCCTTATGGTCATCTTGGATCAGAACAGATTCACAAGAGAATTGATCGGACAAGTTGGATGAGTTTGGCCCAGTTTCAGCCGGTTCAACAATTCTTTTATCTTTTAACAAAATGTATAGATTGATTTTAAGGCGCCAAAATCAGATCAGCCCATGCCAACAATCCGCATTAGCCAATCTTGCATTTAATGATCAAGGCAATCTTTCCAACCAAAAACAAGAGATCCTTCTTACACAAAGCTTTCAAAGGAAACACTAATGCAGGAATTTCTGGACAAGTTATTTTATAGATCAAGAGTATTCATAGTTTTGTTGCAATGGTTCAAGATAACTAAGGAAAATTGTGCACATAATGTTCAATTTTAAATAGAAAGTAGTAGGCACTGCTAGTGTTTGCTATGGCAAGATGATGAGAGGCATCAATAATCAAAATGTGACAACAAACCTGGTGTATATATGGCTCCATCTGATGTAACAGCTCATATCCCTGCACATAAGATGAAAACAGTGTGAGGCATTGAGGAACAACATAGGGACAGTAAAGCAGGTGAAGCCTTGTGATCATATCCAATACTTGTTTGAAATAGCGAAGATGAGCATCCATTGTCCCACTAACGGCCTCCAAAAATTCAAATCGTTTCTTTGCCTCAACATTTGAAAGTGCAGTGACCTGGACATAAGCTGTAGCACTAAGTGAATACAGACTAAACATAAAATTTGATTTCACTATGTCTCAGAGAAAACATCATGAAGGAGCACAAAAACACACCAGATTGAAACGAGCCTGCTCAAAAGAAGACCTTGCACTATGTAGATCCTGTGATATTTCCCAAATCACAACATTAACATTTCATCTTTGGAAGATGGAGGCAGATACATGGCAGGAAAGGTAAACATTGATTTATAAACTGCTCCATTAGAGTGTTTCAATTGAAGAAGAACTACCGAATGTTACCTCCTCTAGAACAGCAGCCACGTCCATCCTTGTACCTTTTCTAAGTGATAAGTACTTCTCGCGAGCCTGTTGCACAAAACAGACGATGGAAACAGGGAGTCTCAGACTATTAAAGTAAAACAGAAGAAAATTAGCCCATCTGAAGGGGGGAAATATAAAAAAAAGTTCCAGGGTGCAATCGTGAACCATATTCTCACAAGCTATACATGGTTTGATTTAATTTTCAGGTTGTTGCAGATATCTATCGTCCCGCACCACTAACTAATGGGGAAGGTAGGGGTAGGACTTTGGAGGACAAGTAGACTGCAATCCCATAGTGCTGCTCAAGACATTGTCTGCCACTACTGCAGCCCACACTGGTTGGCAGTACCGGCCGATACCGGTACCGGTACGTACCGGTATCGACTGGCACCGGTACCATACCTATAAAGGGTATCGGCCGATACCGGCCGATACTAGGCCGGTACCGGCCAGTACATACCGGTACCGGTTCTCACCGATACCGGTACCGGTACTGCCATCCATGGCCCACAGTGCCGCTGCCGCTCCCTGCAACACACCATATTACCTGCCATTGTCCCCCTGACCTGCCCGGTCTGCCAGAAGGTTAGCTGCTGACGAAGCACCTCCTGCCATGCACCATATTTCCCCCCATTGTCCCTTGAAGATTTCTCGGAAATAATTATGCATCATTCGCATACCTGTGGCAGCTTCAAATAGATCATAAATCAATTCCCTCTCTCTGAAAATAAAAAAAGGGAGTTTGTGCGCCAATATCTGCCATAAAAGGTCCAAGCCATAACAAATGAGAAGCTATACGACTCAGCTCTAGCATAATTACTCTGATATAGCTGGCTCTTTGAGGTACTTGAATATTTCCCAATTGTTCTGGTGCATTTACTGTTATTGCTTCTGTGAACATAGTAGCTAGATAATCCCAACGCGTTACATAAGGCAAATATTGTACAATTGTTCGGTTTTCCGCAATTTTTTCCATTCCTCTGTGTAAATAACCTAGTATGGGTTCACAGTCAATAACATCTTCACCATCGAGAGTAACGATCAGTCGAAGAACACCGTGTATTGATGGGTGGTGAGGACTCATATTGACTATCATAAGATCTTTTCTTGTAGCCGGTACAGTCATATCTTTTTTCCCCAATTCATTATTCTCCACCTATGGCCTGGTGTTCCTGGTCATCGAGAATAAGGAGGCAGACTGGACCTGCTCCTACTGGATCCAGTTATTGCCATCCTCTCCCACTCCTGCGTCACTTCCACCTGGAACCAGACAGAAGGCCTGGAACTGCCCATAATATGGCATGACAATATCAGGCCAATTGCCAGACAGAACCAGAAGTGGGACTGGAACCAATCAGGACAGATCTGGTTCCAGATTCTGGCTTTAATTCTTTCATAAATACTTCTCTTCCCAATTGTTAATTAACGATAGATTTAATAGAATGTTGCTGTTTTGGCAATATGCCACAAATTTTTATGTTGTTTTATGTCCATATCCCAGAATTTTTTTTGTTAGCATCTTTTATACCTTCGACAAAAAAAGGTTGTGTCCACTATTGGGATGAACAGAATCAATGTGAGATCAGCATACCTGCCATGTAAGCATAACTGAACAAGCAGGATACAGCAACTAGAGATCTAATCTAGGAAATCCGACAACCATGAAAATCCACGTGCACAAATTGGCAGAACCCAACCCAGAAGCAATAAAAGAACATGTAACAAGATTTCCCAGAGTAAAATGAACATACAACTTCTCCAACGCGCACGACAACTGAAATGCTCCCAAAGCCAATGCTCCGCTTTGCATATCTTTTTATAATGTTCAGCCCAGGGTTTTATTCTTGTATTGTACGAGATTATGGAAATCCCAACACCTGAAATATGGTATCCATTGCATTGCCAAATTTTCCAGTTTCTTCCAGTTCATGTCTCCTTCATGCCACCTTTGTTTTTAAACATTAATGCCTTATTTTATAAATTTTGCCTTCTTCTATTAATAAGTTCCTTAACAGAACTAGTATCCAGATTGGAAGAAGTATTTCGGTATCAGACACCAGCAAGTTAGATGCCTGCGCCAGCCTTGAACTCAATACCGAATGGAAAAGGAGGGTTAAGTCTTCCTGATCTTCTACATGGAACATGTGACCAGAATAACCAAAATTCCTAGCCAAAACATCAGATCAGAACTTTTGAAATCCAGGAGCAAGGAAGTAATATGGGGGGTTAATAGAGAAGTTGCTTGACCAGATTCCACCCTGGGCTTTTCTCTTATGGTATTAACTTCTTATCCACAAGATTCGTGAGATCATCATTCATTCTTTAAGATGAAAAACCAGTGGAACAAAGGTCCGTTTTCTAATATAGTAGAAAAAAAATCACAAGATCGATATTGAACATAGTCATTTGTGCAAGATACAATGTAAACATAAAGCCAACCTGATCATATAGAAGGCTGGCCTTGTCAAAACGCTTCCGCGCTTCCTGCAGTAAGACAATTTTCCTTTAGAAAATTATTTATAATTCAAGTGTCAAGAAAGCTAATGTCAACAGAAAAGAATTGCTCAAAGCACATGCTTGTAGCACCCAAGAAACAGTTAAGAATGTAAAGCATGTTCTTTCTGTAGGGAAGAAACAACATAATGTGTTTGGCATTTTATAGACTAATAGAAGAGATGGGAAGGAGTTTCAACATCGACATTCAATTTCAGGGTAACCGGTAACATGAAGGTTTGGGTGGTTGATGAAACACATTAGATTTTGAAGTGACCTCTATCTTTGTTTCACACAGTCAGTAATGTACATCTTGGATGCTTCAAGTGTCCCAGACTAGTAGAGACATGATGAGTCTCAATTCAACTTAGAGGACCATCCCAAGAGTCAGAGAAGCAGGAAGGAAATATCTGAGGCTTATTGCAAAATATGAGAGAAAACAAAAAATAAAATATTACTAGTAGTCACTGTCCCATCTTTGTGCTTGAGTGTTCATTGTACTTGTCAGTTACACTGTACAGCATCAGGCTTGAATTTAGGGGTGTTCTACATTCGAAATTATGCACAGACTTTTGGAGCTTTATAAAGGAAGAATACAAGCATACATGTAGCGTATTATATTAGGAATGCAAGTGACTAGGTGCATTTGACGTTTCCAATAGGATGCAAACTTCTGTGGGCCTTTGTATTTAATTTTTGAATTATATTTTTCAACACTCCTAAGGTATGCTTATCTGATCTATTGGGTGGTCAGATGTAAGTGCTCGATCAGATAGTCTGATAGTCATTATAGTTGTTCCCATACATGATACAACTACCTAAAAAGGAAAGCAAGAAACATCTGCCGATGTACTTCAATACAATGGCACGAGAAGAAAGTACATTTTCCAATTGCCCGTCTAAAAGTAATATACACCGCATCCCCAATGCACCCAGAATTATTGGGTAGCTAAATGAGTATCACCAAAGAAAAAAAAATATAAGAGTGCAATTTAAATTAATGAAACTCTCTCAAAGTGGTTAATCAGTAATCACTGCAATAGCATAAAAGGCAGAATATTGTTTATATTCAAATACCTCGTAAAAATTCAAATTTACATAGAAACGTACCTTCACATCATGCAGATCAACATTGACAAATTGCAGCAATCTGTCATTTAGCATGTGTTCAACCTGGGAAAGAAATGAACAGTATTAACTTTTGCTGGAAAAAAAAAATGTTTTAGCAGAAGAATAGACATTCATGAAGAAAGAAACTACTCTGGTAAGCAAATCTGAGACAAAAAGAAGATGAGAGAGGGTATTGAAGACTTCATTATATAGAGGAAATAATGGATAAGGTTTTTTAAAACCAGAATAATGTTGAAGACTTCACCTTCCAATCCGCCTTTAAGTTTTTCACCTTCATTCCTCCAAAGAGGAGAATAAGATGAAAAATGAGTGGATTGGAGGCAAGGATGGCAGTACCGGTATCGGTACCGGTATCGGTACCGGTATCGGTACCGGTATCGGAGGGTACCAATACCGATACCGATACATATTGGCCGGTACTGGTCAATAAAAAAAATACAAAAAAATCGTTTCTTAACTATAAAGACCGGTATCGATACCGCCCAGTATCGGTACCAGGCAGGGCCGATACAGATATTGGAGGACATTGGGCAGCCATAGTATGTAGTGAGTGAGGAGCTGGGTTAGAAGCGGGCTACCAATGTAGTGAGTCATAAGAAGGTCATTAGAAGAAGGGGAGAGAGAGAGAACCTGGGATCGGAGGACTTCTTTGTATGTTCCAATTTCCCTCAGTGCAATTGTAAACTTTGTCATAACAGGTCCTGTCAAAGCATATAGCAAGTTCCCAAGCTATTTCCTGTCAAAACCTCAACTTGGGAGTAGAAGATATTGAGAAGGGGCATGCAATATAGAAGAACAGCATTGCACCCTCCTCCATGGGACTTCAAATGAAATTAGAACAAAGATACTGCAGTAACAAAAGATAATTGCTGCAGTAGAAACACGAGACCAACCTCCAAATGCAACGCTGATGGGATCATTATGCCCTCCCCCAAACATTTCAAGAGAGCTAGCAAAAGCAATATCCCCATCATAACCTTCACCAAGACCTTCCCTGAGAAGAAATGAAACACAAACACTGAAGCATTCCAAAGAAAAAGTGAAATGGAAAGGTTATTTGCATCTTGTATGAAAGGTGGGACAAATATATTTATCCATAAAGCAAGATGCAACGTCAGCAAGCTCTTAGATGTAAATGTCAACAAGCTCCTTCAGCTATGTGAGACGACATATAGAACAATTAAACAAAAGCAAACACAAAAAAAAACACCCTACAAACTCCAACTCAATGTGAGTGCAGTTGAAGTTGAGGTCCCATTCATCTTTGCAAGTTACATTGTCAACATATAAAACCATGGAAAACAAGTGATAACATCCAAAGATAAGGCAAAAAAATTCAGCCAATAATTTTACTAATATGAACAAACATGAAGGAACCAGCTAATAAGAAAAGCAAATATCTGCAAGATAGTGCTATAGCTGGCAGCCTAGAGTCATACATGAAACCACGAACTCCTGGAACAAAACATTAGGCAGATTGCTTAGAATAATGTTTTTCTACTTTCTATGAAGAATTTTGGGAATATGAGATTTCCTATATGATTCCAATGGAACAATAACAAACATTGTAACTAGAAAAGAAAGCAATACTTGAGATAATAAGGAAGATATTCTGATGTAAATGAAGGATTATATACGCCTATGTGTGAGACTTCCTTTTTGAAAAATCATGATTTTAAAAATCTTTGGAGGATTTGAAAATATTTGTGGAAATCTTGTTTTGAAAAGATAATTTTAAGTTTTGAAAACATGTTCTCTTTTCTCTTAGGTAGACTTTTAGGATTAATCCTCAAATTCTAAATTAATTTTGGATCGATTATGGATCCGTATTCTTGACCTCTCCCCACTGACCTTGGTCAGTGTTAATTATACCAATCAATGATTGGTAACCCTTGATTAACTATCCAATAAAGCTTAAAGAAAACAGGAAGTAAGCAAAGTTTAGTGTGGGCATACAAGTCATTTTTTTGTTCTTTGATCAAAAAGATTTATGAAATATACTTTAAAAGATACTTAAAGGATTTTTGAATTCTTTTGTAGACTGTTTAAAGGATGTCCTTAAATAATGGGGTTCGAGGGCCACCACATATTCAAGAATATCCCTTAATGGTCCTTCAACCAATATGAAGGAACCACCATTCTTTTTTTAGGCCATGCAACCGATATGAATGAGCCAAAGTTTAACGGTCAATCCACCAGTAGGAAAGAACCACTTGAATTGATGGTTACCCCATCGATAAAAAATGAACAAACAATTATTTTTATTAGTCCTTATATGAATAGGTTAACCATACCTTCGTAGTCGGCCACCAATAGGACAGAACCATAAAAGCCAACGGTTACCCCATCGATAGAGATGAACCAATAATTATAACTTTTGGTCACTCTACCGATAAGAGTGAACCATAAACAAAGTGGGCAATCCATCAATAGGATAGAACCACTAAACTTAGGCCATTCAACTAGTATGAATGAACCTCATTTTTATTTTTGTCATTATATACATTTTTTTTATAAGTTATTCAATCAATATGAATAAACCCTAGTTTAATGGCCAATCCCGTCAGTAGGAAAGTGCCACTTTAGTTGATGGTTACCCCATCAATAAAAATGACAAAGGATCATTCTTATTAGTCCTTCTATGAATAGATTAACTATGACTTCGTAGCCGGCCCACCAATAGGACAGAACCATAAAAGCCAATGATTATCCTATAGATAGGGATGAACTAATAATTATAACATTTGGTCACTCTACCAATAAGAGTGAACCATAAACGAAGTGGGCAATCCACCAATAGGATAGAACCACTAAACTTTGGCCATTCAACCAGTATGAATGAACCCAATTTTTATTTTATGAAATTTTGGTCATCCAACCAATAAGGATGAACCACATTTTTTATTACCTTAAAACATGTATGTTGATTATGGATAAACCAGGTTTTTGACATGAAGTAGATTACCACATTGTTCATTTTTAATAAAATGATTCTTATATTATGTGGCCGCTCTACTAATAAGAGAGAACTATATAATCTTATGGTCATTTTTAAAAAAAATGAACCAAATGAAATTTTGGTTATCCCACAAATGAGGATAAACCAGATTTTTATTTTTTTTGTGTTTAGATTGATTTAACAATAACACATGGCTAACCAACCAATATAGAAGAATCACATCTTATTATATTTTTTGTTTTAGATTGATTAACATATGGCCGACCAACCGATATGGAAGAACTTATTAAATTATTTTTGTTTTAGATTGATTAACGTGAATATATGGCCATCCAACCAATATGGATGAACCCAATTTAACTAGCGTGCCATGGGTATAAAAATATATAACTAGTTAGCATAGAACTTTTGGCCATCCAATCAATATGGATGAACCCTACATTTATTTTCTTCCCCAAAAAAACAGAAATTTACAAGCCTTAAAAAAACTGGCGAGCCTTCTTTCTCTTTCTTTTTTTTTTGCAGCTTGGAGGCTTGAACTTGGGGGGGGGGGCTTCATTGCTGCGGCTAGGAGAGCCTTTTATAGGTTGCGTCTGGCGGCCAGGGGGCCTGCTTGGCCACCGCTGGCACCCCCCACCGGTGCCGGGCGGGGGGGGAGGGATAGGTGCGATAGGTGCGGGTGAGAGTGAGATAGGGATAGAGTTTAGAGAGAGGATAGGGATGGGAAGTGGGCCCGGGTTTAGATAGAGATGGAGGGAGAGAGGACGGATAGAGATGGAGCGGGATAGGGAGCCGGCGGGCGCACAGGGGAGGCCGGTCCTCCCAAATCTCCTCCTCTCTTTTTTTGTGTTTATCTCTGCCCCTCTCCTTCCTTTTTTTTTTTTTTTTGTATTTATCCCCTCCCTTCTTTTATCTCTCTCTTCTCTCTCTTTCCCTTAAAAAAAGGACCGACAGGGAGCCTAGGGCCGGCCAGACCTGCAGTTCCTCCCTCTCTCTGTGCTGCGGTTTTGCCCTGCTGGCCGGCTGCTCCCCTTGCTGCTGTTGAGGCTTCTCATTGTTGCTGCTTTTGAAGCCTGAGCTGCTGTTGTTGGTGCTTCTCCTTGTTGCAGATTTGCCCTGCTGCGGGCTGCATTGGTGCTGGCTGCTCTTCTTGCAAATTGGTGCAGATTTGCACCTGATTGGAGGCCCTCTTTTTTTGCTGATTTTGGCCCTGGTTGAAGGCCTTTTCTTGCTGGTTTGGGGACTGTTCTTGCAGCATTTAAAGGGCTGCATTGCTGCAGATTTCAAGGTATGGATATCCTTTCTTCTTTTTCCCTTGCATATACACATGCAGATTTTTTTTCATGCAAGACTAGGTTCATAAACCCTAGTTTTCTTCCTTTTCTTTTTTACATTCATATGCATACATTCACGTGTGGGTTTTGAAACCCTAGTATTCTACATGGGTGCATGCATATATTCATACACTTAGGTTTATCCTAATGTAAAAAATTTGGTTCAACACTATGTCAGCAAAGTGAGACACCAGTGACTATTGAAAAAAAGAAACTAGTGAGAAGATAAGTAGGCATAGTTTAGATGCCAATTAGAATATTAAGAAACATAGAGAGGATGCAGAAAAGAAAGAAATACATGATGGATAATTCACCTACTACAGGCCAAACCAAAATCAAAAAAGCAAATTACAATGAGATCAACTATACAAAACAATATTGGATTATCTCTATCACCAATCACTGATCCGTTTGATCAAAAAATGATAAATAAAATTGCTCACGTAATTTGTAATTGCTGAATGTATGCACAAAGGGGAAATAATTGAGAAGAAATCCATACGTGTACTTTCGGCATCCTTTATAAAATTTTAGGCTTCTTTCCCTTAGTAATTCGGCACTCTCCTCGAGTGACTGAATCTGTTTTCAACAAGGGAAAAAACAAGAAAATAAAAAACAACAGAAAAATGTGAGGGCAATACAGTCTCTTTAATATAGGTGAACATAACATGGAAAATGATTGCACTATGGAGGGAACAATGAAATAATTTCACAACGATGAGCTAGCGCTTCTAAACAAGTGGTAAAATTGCATTGATGTAAGGATGACAGTAAGTACGATTCTTTGTCAAAGCCGTTAAGATCTTTGGAAGAATAATTGCTCATCCGAATGCAGTGGATAAGGGTCGTGAGTCACGATCTGATCCACATCCCCCCCCCCACCCACCCACCAATGAGGTCTTCTACATTTTGAATAAAAAAAACATAGGTTTGTCCCATAAGGCATCTCCTACCATCAATGAGACGATTGCGTTTCCACACTGTGGCAGATTGAGACATATTTTTGCCCTATATGCGAATAGCCCTCTCCTATCATCCGGCTGGTGGCTGAGCCCTTGTAGGACCACTAGCCTCCACCTAGTTCATTCCCAAACTAGTCATATTGTACTATGTGGTCCTACTCTGATATCATACTGTCACAACCTGATCCAACCCTTTCGAGGTATTACTTGCTTTAGGCCATCTGCATGGTTGTCTCCAAAAGGCACACATTAAAGGTTATGGATCCAAGCTACAATATATAGCACAGTGACTTTTTCCTTTCTTTGAAAAATGGTACTGATCCAATTCACCATTTCCCCAGCCCCACAATACAAGTGATAGCCCCACACTGTGGCAGCTCCACACCATTACATTTTCGCCCCTATGCACGAGTAGCCCTCCCTTATAGGTACACCTCTTCTACTGCCCAGCTCATAACTGAACCCTTACATTGTAACTGATTGACTGTTTGAATGATGAATTGCTTATAATTAGTAAAGTAGTATATTGCACACTTCCTTGGAAACAAAAATGATGTACACGTACATCATCTATTTCCCCTTTCTTGGACAGGAGAAGCTAAAGGAACTGGAAAAGCATACAACCAGAATGTAGAAATTGGTGTGGGTAGAAAGAGCACCCCTTCACGAGAAGTACCGATGTGCAAAACCGTCCACCACACTTTACTCAAAAAGATTTTCCTGAATCCTCGTTAACAAGTTGCACTGATATGAATACAACTGGGCCTAACTTCTTCCCCAGAAAGAGGAAGAAAAGAAACAATCTCAAATATTGCTAATGGTTTGTCATATTACTGAAAAACTTGGATAGCAAGGACTCTTTCACAGTTTCACAATTAGACCTTCAACGTCATGGAATGACTTCCATGGTGACTCACTTTATCTGACAGACAAATTCATCTATGATTGACACTACCAGCAAAAGCAGGAAACTGCGCTTACACCAAGCCTATCATTTTAAGTGGAAAATTTTGAAAGCATACCATCACACTGTAATGCTAAAATCACTAGTTGGTGATAATGGAAATGAAAAGAAGAAACTGAAACATATTATTATGCATTCAGAGTTTGTGATTATAGAAATGTTGATACAAAAGGTTTTCCAGGGTGAGACTTGCAATCATGATGGATGGATGGCTGCGGCCTGGGAAACTGCTTGCTTAACAGAAGACATCTCACAATGATCTCTTGCGCATGTATTTATCTCAATTATGCACTTTATAACAACCCCCTCGGGCAATCAGCATAAAGGAAATAACGTGCATCTACTGCAAGAAGCAATATGCAAAACTCCCCACCAGAATTTACATCAGTGTCACCAGAAACTTCAATATTTAATAAAAACAATAAACAGTTAAAGAGAGCCCTCAGCCTCAGTTTTCAAACATACCATTTTTCTCTTAGTTCTGCTTTTCATTTCGGCCTATCAAACAAAATAAGCAGACAAGTTCCTTATACAGATTCCATCTTTCTCCAACTTCAGTCGGTAACGTACATCGGGAACTTTGACATAAGTTCTTGAAAGGCTTGTGTGCATGAATGGTAAGCATCTGAATATTAGCTCATCCAACAACACTATTGTTTAACATGTTTCTCACTCCATGTCCTTTTAGATGATCCTGAGCCCAGAGATTCTCCAGAGTTAACTTTTAATTGCAAGTGGAAATTGAAATATATAACTGATTTAGTGGAAGGACAACCAACATTTTTCCCACAATGTTTGGGTATGTGAACCATAATTGTTTTTAGCATATGCATTGTAGCCTGTCCATGAGTCCCACACAGTACAACTTACATAAACTAGAGTGCGATCATCAAATAAGTGACACTTTAATACAACCGCAGTGCAAAAAGGCCTCTCCCAGTTTGTGCTAAGTTGAGTCTGGAAGCATAACAGCCCATCAAGGTACAGCAACAGGAAAACCATTGGCTTCGGCAATCAGCAAATCCACATGTAAACCAACAGGGTGTTTGGTTGCTGTGTAATCTATCGATGTTAATTTTGATATTACTACTAATGGTGGGTGTTTGGATATGCTCTACCACATGATATTCATACATTAGTAAAATCCATCGTTGTAACAAATTTAATACATGCCTGAACCTGTGTTAAAAACATTGAAATTTAGTCTTTGAGGGTCTCAAGACCTTCTCTCCCTTCACTTCCCATCTCTGTCTCCCTCGCTATCTCTCTCCCCTTCAGGTGTACTCCAAGTTCCTCCAATATCAATTTCAATGCCAATATTGTAGGCTTCAAAAGTATCAGTATCAGAATTAAATACTATGTCGACACTAATACTCCAACAAAACAGGAAGCCGTTACGAACTCCACAGTCCTGTTGCCAGAAAACAACTAGAAAAGATGCTTGCTATTGGGTTCCACATTTAACGAAAAAAAAAAGGCGATCAATATTTTGTTCACAGAATTCATACAAGTTTGCCAAAATAGTCATCCAAGCACTATGCTCTTCACCTATATACTTCAAAAGCCAAGTTTCCAGTGTGCCCCTAAGACAAGTAATACAAACGATGTGGAGAAAGATGGCAGATGAACGTTTCCAAAAACAACATCAATACAAGCAGCATCCTCCAAGTACTGATCTTTCATGCACATGAACGCAAATGTGTCAAGCAAGTTTCCCCCCTTTCTTTAACCCTGAGAAGAATCTTAAAGGAACCAGACGTACAATTCAAACAAGCCCATCCAGAGAAACGCCCCTCACCTGCTTCCGAAACATCGGAGAGTCGTCGAGCTTGGCGAAATGCATCTTGAGGCTGCGATCTCTTCGCTTCCCCTCCTCTGCAATAAATCCTCATCAACGCCCAGGCCAAACCAAGCCCGTCCGCCCTTCAAACCGAACAGCACTTCCCGGGAACAAGATCGACCGCCCCCTCCCCCTTCCCACCCACAACTCGACGCCGTTCGACCGCGACGCGTCCGGGAGACCCCTCCACGCGATCACGGACGACCACACCATGGACCTCCCAGCGGCGAATCCACCTCGCACGCCTTGGCTTCCCGATCGCTCTGGGGCATGGAAGCGACAGTACCAGGCGATTCCGGAACCTCGTAGCTTCCCCGTATGCGCGCAAGAGAGAGAGAGAGATGCAGATGGAAACCTAGAACAGTGAGAGGAGCAGGATCAGGCGGGGGGATTTAAGAGGGGAAGCAACGCGAATCCAATGTGGGGCTTGGAAGTAACGATTTGGGCATTCTTCTTTCCTCGCAGGCAGGAAGGCAGGCGTCGCAGAGACCAGACCAGAGAGAGAGCGAGAGAGAGAGAGGCGAAAAAAGAAAAAGGAAAAAAAAGGCGGAGTAAAAAGGGGGAAAGAGATAATAGAGTTTTTCGTTAGTTTTTTCTTTTTTTTCTCATTTTCTTTTCTTAATTTTAATATTTAAAAATTAAGTAAAAATAAAAACAATAGGAAATAGGATTAAAGTGTTGAACATGGAAAGGAGATTGAATTTGGGGGTGTTCGGATCCAAGTCCATTTCATGTTTAAACACGTGAAAATCTTTTCGAGATTTCTTTGAAGTTTTGAGTGTCATTGATGGTAAACAGCATTAACGATATTTTGAAATATTCTATATTCTTTTAATGGAAAACCTTTTATTATAAATTAAATATATGTGTTTTAGTAGTAAGATCGAGTTAGTTAATGTCTCACATGGTCGAAATATTAATTTTGATATTAATATTTTTAAATCTACAATATTAATAGTGAAATCGATGATGGCTGAATTATAAACAGAAACAGCCTAACAAGGAAAGGAAAAGTTAAAAGTGAAGAAGGAAGATGAAGAGGAGCTTTAGAACTCTCAAAGGGAGAAGTATAATGTTTTAATATAAATCAAAGTTCACATTAAATTGATTAGAATGATACACTTTAATAATATACGAATAATAAAACTAATAGAACAAAAATCAAACACCTACCATGAGCATTAATATTAAAATTAATAGAACACAATCAAACCCGTTTGACCTACCGTTAGTATCAATATCAAAATAGATGATAATATAACTATTCGTCACAGCATCTAAGCACCCCATAAACTATAGATGAGCTGAAATCAAATGAAACGATCGTTTAACCAAAAAAAAAGTACAAATGTGTTTCTCACAAGGGTACATTCACAATTTAACCCATAGCGACCAGCTGGGCACGTACACGTACGATGGTGCACGGTTCATCAGAGCACCAGAGTTGTTTTGGTTGGCAAGGGAAGGTGCGCCGTGCGCTTGGGGTACCTCGAGGCCAGGGAGGACGGGGAAACGTAAAGAACAAGTTAGAAATTTAAAAAAACTACAAATCACTTAAATTAAACTCAAAATTAATTATTAATCACTACTTCGTAACCTAGTAGGACTTGTATAATTGTCCGATTTCTTTTCCGCCGCTCGTTCCCCCACCGGCAGCCAACCTCGTTGTTCCGGGTGTGTGGGTGGGCGGCCAAAAGCTAGATGCCGCTCTTTCTCTCTCTAACATCTCTTTCTATATGCTCTCTCTCTCTCTAGTTTATACACTTTCTCTCTCTATCTATCTGCCCTTCTCTTTTGGTCGTGCTTTACAGAGGAAGAGGACTTTTGGTGGGCCAGCTCCGACCTTAACTTGGGCCTTAAACTAATGATGAAGGGCCAAGAGCAAGAGACCACGACCTCTTTTAAAATGTTATCATTATATAATTTCCCATGTAAAAGAGTGAGCATGTACTGTGGAATTCTTGAGATAAAAAAGTTTTATTGCTTTTTGATCCATTTTACAACTGTCCCTAGGATGTTGTCAAGTGTTGATGGCTCGAGGTAGGATGACCGAGATACGCGACCACTTAGGTTACTAAATCGTGTGAAACTTATTATTTATTTTTAAATTTTAATAAAAAAAATTAACAATCAAGATGAAGTAATATTTATTGTAATGTCCTCTACTGCTACAGTAGGGAGGAAGTATTGTAGTGAGTCCTTTTTTTTATGTTTTAAGGCCAAATCCTGAACGCCCTACATGGTATAGTCAAATCTATGGTTGGAGTTGTTGGACGATCAAAAAAAATTTGAAAAAAAAAAAAGTCTTAATAAAAAGTAAAAATATCTTAATGAGTTAAGTCTAATAATAGTTTTTTATTTTTAAAATATTTTACGTCATTTGATCTGATGGACACATAAGACATGTGAGACCTGGCCTTATAAAAAGTGAAAAAAAGAAAAATCCACTGCAATGCCCTCTACTAGAACAATAGGTATTTCAGTAAATATCACTTATCAAGATGATCACCCATCTCAATCCCCATCCCCACATCTATCCCATTCGTCAGGCATCGAGCCCATAACTAGAGCCCAACCACCAACAGTAAATCTAATCCGGTGCCTCCTTTGTGAAGACATTGTGAGTACAAGAGCATCTAAAAAGCCACCCCGGCCCCAGCATGGCCAGGTCCACATCCAACAGGCCCACATCCCTCTAATGACAGAGATGGCGCGCTCTGGTCCCCCTCCTAATCGCGCATCCCCCACCAGCACAGCTAGGTCCACACCCAGCCAAAAGGTCCCTTCTTTCTTGCTCTAAATTTACCTTACTAGTCCTATAAATAAGTCATTAGGCTACAAAATGGAGTACATTCCACTGGCAGTGCGTCCAAATGTCTGGACCCCCAAGTCGATCATAAAGAGTTCAAAAAATGGAAAAAAAAACAAACAAACAAACAAGAAAGCGAAAGTGGGGAGCAAGTGTCAACTGATGGGCAGCAAGCTTACAATTGGGCTGATCTTTCTCAGATGGAGAAAAACTTGTTGCAATGTCCGGGCATTGCAAATTCACGTAGATTATAACGTTCAGGTGACTGTAGTCGATCACTTTAATCGAACGGCTGTCTGTTTGCTTTTTCAAATTAAAGAAAAAATGACTGGAAAGATGACCTTAGTTCAGCATCTAAACCGTCCGATCTTATATTAGATGGTTAAAAAGATAAAATAAAAAAAATGTCATCGCTGCTACGCCAGCTGACCGCTACGATACAGCATCTTTCTCTTTTGGATGAGTTAGGGGTTGTTTCAAGGGTAAAATATTTTTTCTATGCTTAAAGTTTAGACTTTATTCCCTACAATCCTATAATTTTCAATATAAGTCGTTGCAATCTTCATATTAATTTAGCATCCTCCACAATCTTTTAACCTTATAAAATAGTCCCTCTGATTAGAAATCACAAAAAATAACTATAAATATTCACAGAATATTCCTAGTAAAAGTATGATACAGGGAAGGCATATTTCGCAAACATTCCTTTTCTTATGATCGCTAACCGGAAGGACTTCTCAAGGATTAAAATATTATAGGTGTTTTTAAATTAACATGAAAATTGAAGGGTGTTATACCAAATATTGAAAGAATGTAGGGATTGAAAAGTAAAACAAAAATCCTTGAAATTTTATAATCTTCTACATTATTTTCCTCACATTTAGAGTGTCATGAATTATTGAGTTACAAAATCTTATCACAAATAAAAATAAAAATCCAAGAATTTAAAAATTGGTTACTTTAAAGCCAAAGAGGTTATAGTGATTTTATTTTTAGTGCTCTTAAAATAGTAATTCGAAATTAATATTTCATGATATTTTACACCAAATCAAGTGACCCTTTAATAACCACAATGAAGTATATGACATGCTATCGAGACATGTAATACTTTGTTTAGTTTCATGATAATAGTTTTGTTATAGTATTATCTGATATTAATATTTTGGAGTTTGACTATTTCAAGTATTATTGTTGTGATTAATATAAGAGGAGTGTGAAAGATAGAAGCTGGAGCAGGAGACAGGAGTCTTGGCTCTTGAAATTGTTAGAATATAACCAAATACTTGCCATCAATAGTGATATAAGCTACCAACTACATCACAAGAATAAGTATTCACGTAATGCCGTTTGCTATGCACCAATTTAATACATTTACTATAGGATTTTTTGTATATACACCTTTGTAAGATTTTATATTTTTTATGTATACCATAACTTTCATATATCATTATAAATACTTTTGACGTCTTTAAAAAGGCTACGATTACACCCTTCTGGTCAAATGCCATCAGTTCCTATAGAAGTTAGGGATATTCATGCAAGAAGTCAAGGATATATGTGCAAAGAATATGCAAATCTTTTTAACATACTACGTTAAAGTTAATGGCATTTTGAGGTAAGGAGTATATCCACAACAATTCTGAAGATGATGGAGATTTTTGTAACAATACATGAGAGTTAGGAGTGTATATACAAATAAGATAATTCACAAAAATATATACATAAAACCTCTTTGTTGTATAATCACGGACGATATCCGGATAACTGTTAACCATGTTATCGCATGGGAAAATACTAACTTTGTTCCATTGACCTCCATATGTTACAAATTTACAAAAGTGTATGCAATATTGATTTCCACATCACAGGCATAAACCCACGTCAAATTAAACCCATAAATGTCTTATAGAATCAATGATAGATTCAAGAGACCTTTTTTTTTGTGAGGGAGAACCAAATGAAAAGTTATTTTTCTTAAAGAAGGGGGCCAATAAGCTGAATAAACTACACATATAGAAGAAAAATGTTAAAAATATGTACAATAATGCTAGAGTTGCTTAAGTGGCAATCTGGTCCCTTCCAAGATCAGGTGGTTCTTCCCATCGCCTACAACTTGGGTCGTTGTCACCAATCACCATTTGGCAACACCCACCCTGAGAAAATTATTGATGTTTGCAGATAACCACAAAAAGGGAGGAGAAGGGGCAGACTCCTTTCCACAATCCGGGACAGGGTTCCCCTATGTTTCGCGAGTGATGGTGATTTGTGCAAAGCCTTTGTCGACCGCGGGAGATGGAGCCAAAGGGGGGACACTGGTTTATATACACCAACATGTGACAAAACTTGTATCTTCTTCTCGCTATTAAAAATTTAGAGCACAACTTGTTGCACTGTCTAATGGTGAAGCTAAATTAAAAAACAATAATATTTTTTTAGGTAGACTCCAACATGCCTCATGTGTTTAATAAATTGATCTCCAGTTAGATGACTCAAAAAAAATCTAAAAATCATCAAAAACTATTGTTGGATTTGACTCATTAAGAGTATTTTTCACTATTCATTGAACCTTAAATTTTTATTTTTATTTTAAATTATATTTTTATTTTTATTTTTATTTTATTCACTATTCAGATGAAAGTCAGACTAGGGCCGAGCTAAAAAAATTCAAAGAAAAATATTTGGCTACACCGGTGGACATTGCAAGATCGTCTGGTCGTGCAACAAGTTATACTAAAAAATTAAGTTGCGATGGGCTTTCATTGATCATGCACCCAATTGAGACTGAATCCGCCAAAGGGTCTTGGTTTGACTTGAAACATCATAAAGTATGTCAATTTTAAGAATTTTAATTTTAATAGTAATAAAATAAAGTTATTATAATTCCTTGGGAAAATTTCTAAAAAAGATAAAAAAAAAAATCAAAATATCTAGATGTATTATAAATTCAAAATATCTAAAATGAGTACCTTTTTTTAAGTTCACATCCAAAGGGGGACAAAAGTCATAATTTTCTAACTTACTAACCAAAGTACACTCAAATGTTTACCAAAAAAATTGAAAAGGCACAAAAAAGTTTCAATATATATAATAGAGGCACAATAAATTCAAGATATCTAAAAGTGGCACCCCTTCTAGAGTTCATATCAGAATGGGGTAAAAGTCATATTTCTTCTAACATGCCATCCAAAATATCTACAAATAGATTATTCTATAAATTGGTGTTCATATATTAGATAAAAAAATCTAAATGAGATCGTTATTATTCTGGCAGCTATAAAATATGTTGTTCATATATTAATAAAAACATATCTAAATGAGAACCTTCTTATTAATTACCTAAAAGATACTAATGCTTATCTGTTCATGGGAGAGTGTGCCTTCTGTGGTTGGACCCATAGTGGAAGAGTTTGGCATGGCAGGCTTCCGAGATGGAGGTTTACTAGGTCGGTGAGGATCAAAGACACTATAGAAAGTAGAATCTTTGAATGCATTCTTCGCATAACGTGCCCTCTCATACAGGTCCGCCATGTTGGTCAGATTGTTCAACGTGAAGACTAATTTGTACTAAAGAGTAGCATTGGCAATCATTATCTTGACCTGTTCAGACTCAGACAGGTGATCTTTGATTTTCTCTGCCATAGCCCTCCATCTATCAGCATATGTTATGAAGTCCTCATCAGGCTTCATCTTCTCGGCTACCAAATCTGTTATAGGCAATGACGGTGCTACTTTGTTCTGATAACACTGGAGGAATTTCCTTGACACACTGTCGAAATCCTCAACCTCGGAAGAGTCTAAAGAGAATAACCACTCGAGGGTTAGTCTCTCTAGTGACCTTCTGAACAAGAATGCTAGTGACCTCTTGTCACTCTGCCAAAATGATGACTCGTATATGAACTCATTCAAATGAGTAAAGGGATTACCCGAGCCATTGTACTTTCGATATACCAACATCTCAGAGGGAGGAAGGTAAAACACTGGCAGATTGGGAAGAGAAAGCTCCGGTGCTGCCTTGACACCCATCATCTTCTTGAAGTTCTTGAATTGTTCATCTATCCGATCCATCTTAGTGAAAAGAGTCTGGGTCACTGGATCAATCTAAGGAGGAGGGGGTGGTGGAGCATGAAGAACTTGGCTCCTGGAGTAATTGGGGCAAGGGGGCAGTATGGTTGAGGTTCGGCAGCGCTTCTGCCATGCCCGAAGGTATTTTGGTAAGTCAGCGTCTGCTGTCTAGTCGGGTATCTTGAAGAAGACAACTGTTGTCCGGATGGCAAGAGAATAGAAATGTGAAGGCCTTCCATGGCCTGATGAACTGAAGGAACATGGTGAGGAGGAAGAGCTTGATGGATAACAGGGGGAACTACAGGATTGGGTTTGGCAGTACGCGAGGGCGTCCTCCCCTTGAGAATAGATTAGATTGCCTCAAGTTGTTGAGAATCCACGTGGGTAGCCAAAGCTCCCAGAACGGTAACCAAATCAAGAGGATTGGTGGACGAGGGCTCGGTTTGATCTTGAACCTCCTCGAAAGTAGGATTGGAGATCACATGTATATGAGGACGATCAGTACTAGGGTCGTACTGGTCGTGAGTAAAATGGACATGACTTTGAGGGGCATAGGCGTCTCGCACATATTCAGGATGATAGAAATTGTAATTGTGGGGGGCATTAGCATCTCCCCCATTCTCAGAATGATAATTAAACTCACGAGGGGCATTAGCCTCTCCCTCGTATTCGAACACGGTATCTTGCTCGTAGGCAGCCATACCCACAATCTTACCTGAGCGAAGCATCATGATGTTAAGTTATAAACAAAGATCCAAACAAGTTGCACAAGGATTAACAGATAAGTGGATGGTACGTTGTCGTAGGATTCCTTGTTGAATTACTTAAGTATTTAGATACAAATTCACTCAACGTAGTAGGATCCTAGTTTCAGTTTAGTTTCCATCGTGAGATTCTAAAGTTTTGCCCACAACGTTATGAATAACTACCCATAACTTCAATTGGTACAACCAACTCGATGAACAAGAAGGAGTACCTTGCTTTTAGGGATTTATGGAGGTTTTAACACCAACTACTCTAGTCTGACTGAGGGACCAACCTAGTCAAAGAGAGGTGAAGATGCTAAGAAAGGTGTTCTTATGAGGGGAGGTGTAATCCCCAATGCAGATGACCTGCGGCCTAGATGGCCTCTAATGTAATATAAGATAAATATAGGTAACAAAAGGGATCAAAGATCCGATGACTGATGACCAAGAGAAGAAACTATTTGAATAGCGTCGCTGTTCACCGACGTTGTTCAACATAGTAGCTTCTTCTGTTTATAGAAACTTGGGCAATAGTACAACATGCAAAAGAGGTTGAATGGTGTCTGCTAAGGGAGACGCGTTTTGAATGGCGTCTTCCTACGCAAACGCTATTTTAAGCCCGAAACCACCCAAATGACACTAAAAATAGGGGTAGTCCCCTCTCAAATCATCCAAGCAAATGATAATCAATTGATCATGCGAAATTCGATTTTACCAGATTTGGTTATCATACAATCAACTATGAAATCAATTAAGCACACACTTTATATCCAACTTACAACCTTTAATCAATCAAGGGAGGACAAGATCTTGCCACAAGGGTGTGCACGTGGTGCACGTATGGATAAAAGTAATTAAAACACCAATTGGTGAAAGGAGTGCCCGAGGGACACAAGTGGTGTACCGTGGGTACCAGATGATGAAAAGAAAGTAAGAAAAAAATAAAGATAGTAAGACAAAGTCCTACCGTGATCGCCAAAAAGCTGTGAGTGCTCAATATCGGTGTGTGATATTCATGATTTCATGTTGATTATGTGACAAACAAAGTATAAAAAATAAAATTGTGATCGCCAGAAACCTAAAGGTTTCAAAAGAAAGATCGCCTATCTCTTCTAATTTGGGAAATTGGTTCTTTGTTCCTTCTCTTTGGCCGACCAAAGAGAAAGAGCCCATTTTCTCGTTCTCTTACTTTTATGTTGATTTCTTTATTTGTTGTTCTAAAACTTCTCATTTAAATCTCTTTTCTTTCTTCTTCGAATCTCCTTTGTACCTTATAAGAAAAATGAAAATAAACAAGAAAAGATCTAATTAGAACTAAAGTAGAGAGTAGTATCTATTCTATTAATGAATTCAAACATGCAACTAAACTAAGCTACTCACTTGTTTTGAGTTGTTTAAACTCCTAACATGAACATGGGTTTGGAAAAAGATGTGGTGAGTGTGTGTAACATGAAGTGATGAGATGAATAGCTTTGAAAACTAGTGATTAAACTATATGAAATCAATGAGAAACTATAAAGAAAACTAGAAAAGAAGATAGTTGATTGGCCCCTCCATAACCTTGGTCTTCAAAAGTTTCAAAGGATGAAAGAGTGAAAAGAAAGAAGCTTTAGATGAAGCTCCTCTTATTGTCCATAATTTCCTTCTTGAGTGCCTTCAAACACATTGCCTTGAGCTTCAAAATCACCAATTGCCAACTTTTTTCAAAAGTCTAAAAGGTATATTATTTATAAAAAATAGTTTGGGGGTGTTTTGGCCTTCAAAAGGACTCTCTCCCGCAGTCGGACTTATTTTGGATGAGCATGGAGGAGTTTGAAGTCTTCCTAACCTCAGAAGCCGGATATCTCGGCCAAATCATGTTTATCAGGAAACTCTCAAATCATGTCGCCCAAACGGGACGCCATTTAGCTAATTAAATCAGCCAAAATATAAAGGAAATCCGAAAAGGAAACCGAAAAATATTAGGAAACCTAAATAGCGTCTCCCTAAAGCGACGTGCTTTAGATAATTTGAAAATGAATTTGAATTAAAAATTAAAAATCCAAATGGATTAAGATCTAAATGGCGTCTCCTTTGGGTGACGCTATTTAGTTAAATCTATCTGAATTTAAGAATTTAATTCCGAACTTATTTATGTTAGGAATCTAAATGGCGTCGGTCAAGGGCGATGCTATTCAATAAATTTAGAGAAAAATTAATAAAAATTAATTAATGATTAAACATCAGACTATTCTAGGGCATTATAATTGTGACATGAAATTTACTTAATATGAGGTCAAAATTAACGTGTCTACAAAGAAGAGTAGTCCATGCCTTTAAGAAAAACAAAACAAAGAAGCAGACCAAGCAGAAACCACCCTCTAAGAAGGACAAAGGCAAAAGAGCTAAAAAACATGATGTTTATATTGTTATCAGAAGGGACACTGGAAGAAGAATTGTAAGCAGTACTTAGATGGCAAAGCTCAGGGAAAGGTGAAGCTTGGAGAAGCTTCATATATCTATATGATAGATTTAAACTTGGCAATTAGAGATTTCATCATCTTGGGTATTAGATATTGGATGTGCATCTTACATTTACAATGATCTGCAGATGCTGACAAGTAAAAAGAAGTTGAGCAAGGGTGAGGTGGACTTGAAGTTAAGAAACAACATAAAAATTGCGACGCTCATTGTAGGGGCAGTCGACTTCAAGCTTTCATATAGACAGAAGATCTTATTACATGATTGTTATTATGTTCTTAACATAATTAAGATATTATTTCAATTCCTTATTTGGACAGAGTATGATACAAATTAACCATTCAAGACAAGTGTTGTTCTGTTTATTTTGAAAATAATTTATTAGCATCTGCTAATTTAGTTAATGGTTTGTAGATGTTAGATGTTTTGTATAATTCTCTTTGCCTTGATAGAGTTCCCAAGAGGAGCAAAAATGGTGTGAACCAAGCCTACCTTTGGCATTGTAGGCTTGGACACATTAGCGAGAACATACTCTAAAAGTTGCATAAACATTAATATTTAGATCCATTCGATTATGAATCGTATCCAACTTGTGACTCATGTTTAAAGAGAAAATTTACTAGACATGAAGAGAGGGCCAAAGACATTAGGATGTATGTGGTCGAATGTCCACCCAAGTTAAAGATGGCTTCTCATACTTCATCACGTTTTATCGACGACTTCTCCATATTCGGTTATGTGCACTTAATGAAGTATAAGTCGGAAGCCTTTGAGAAGTTTAAGGAGTTTAAGAATGAAATAGAGAAATAAATTGGAAAGAGTATTAAAACTCTTTGATCAAATCGATGAGGAGAATACTTGAGTACAAAGTTCACACAATTCTTAAATGATAATAGTATCCTTTCTCAGTGGATTCCTCCTTATACTTTGAAAAGTTTAAGGAGTTTAATAATGAAGTAGCGAAACAAATTGGAAAGAGTATTAAAACTCTTTGATCAAATCAAGGAGGAGAATACTTGAGTACAAAGTTTACACGAACGAGGATCCAAGTTCGTGCAAGGTCATATTCGATCACTGGGGAGGGGGTGCTAATTAAGTTATATTCGTCATTTCTGCTGTTTTCTTGTGATCCCCACCTGATCCTTACAACATCTGCCCTCTCCTGAAGCACGTAACTCGTCAAGCTGACCTTGTTATCCTCAGGACACTTAATTGTTCAAAAGATCTTTTCCATCTCCCGAATCCATTTCTCAGTCATTGTCGAATTGCTCTCCTCCTTACGGAAGGCGGATCCATCATTTTGAACCTCTTTATCGCTGTCAAACCTTGACAGTTCTCTAGCTCCGCCGGGGGCCTCCTGCCTCTACTGTTGCTACTGTTCGGCTTCCTGCATTAGTCCCTGAAACATCTGCATGAATGCTCCAATGTCCAAAGGTGGGGGTAGAGGTGGAATAGGCACGTCATCCTCCCTCACATACCTCTCCTTAGGGATACGCTCCCTCGCCGGACATCCACGCCTGCCTGACATATCCTGCAAGATAGAAAACATGTCAAAGCTAATTCCTGCAAACCTTAGCTCTTATCTAATAATCTCTAACCCTATGATCCTGGTTCAGTGGCTCAGGTCGATCACACTTAATACTCAAAATTGCCTTGCTCTGATACCAAGTCTGTAACACCACCAGCCAACCCGGTTCAGTCATGTCGGCCTACAATGAACCAACTGGGTGGGCGCCAGAGTGGGAACAACCTAACATCATAAATCGAAAATAGTGAATATGAGTACGACAACAAGATATGAATTAAAATATTTCAACCTTCACAACCACAAAGAAACAATCCACTAATAACCATTAAATTGAAATAAATAACTTATTACAATATCCAAGATCTCTATAAGTTCAAATAAATGGAAAGTACATCCTTGAATAGTGGAAATAAATCTAATCTATACAGCTCTTGCTAACCTATCATCAATATGAAAAGAAATAAAGAGCAACCTACTCTAAATAACTTCGAATCCAAAGTCAAGCCTCTCGCTCCTCGGGCTCAATCTCCGTCTCACGGTCCTTTGAAAATTGTTAGTGAGCAAAGGTGAGTCACTAGAATTCAGCAAGCTTATCATCTAACAAGTCATAGGTTTTCATAAGCTACAACATAAAAAACTTGCGTACTGATAATCTAAACATGAAGATTATTTATAGCATATATGTAACATTTTTCATCCTAGCATGTTTCTTTAAATTAATAACGTGGCAACATGGATAATAAATGAACACTGCCTTAGAATATGATAATGGACATCATATAAGCATCATAACATTGATATTTACAGCAGGTAAATTGAACCTAAACATGCTTCTTTTGTCATGGTTTATCATGGAATAAATATATATATATCATCTAGCATGATTCTAACTTTACATGCACATTCTAACTATTAGTATGAATATGAATTTTCAGCACTTGACGTGACATGATAACATGCATTAAAATTTGAAACTTAAACTTCATCTTCATCTTTTAACATCATATTTGATCACATATATCATATATTTTCACTTTAACATAAGACAAGCAACTACACAATGACATAAAAGTAACTTCTTCTTCTTTACTTAGTGGTTATGGCAAACCCACTAAGCTTCAGTTGCGCAATCGGGGGACATTTTTAGATCCCACCAGGATAGCATGTAAACATATTTCCAGGATTTAAATTGTTGCCTCGGGTATCATTCTTAAATTCCTAGTCATTAATCGAGTGAATAAGAGAATCTAGAGGTGACCCTCATGGAATCAAGAGATGTCTCCTGTTACGTGGCACTTTAGTCCCTAAGGAATTAAGAGATGACTCCTACAGTATAGTATTTTGGTTCACGTGACACTAGAGTCCACATCACCTGCTTGATGCATTCTCTTAGCATCTTAACTTCTTAATTAGCATCATGTATGCATATATGAATCTATTTAATGCAGAAAATGATTTAATGCAATAACAGAGTTTATAGCGTGAAGTTAAACATGGAAATAAATCAAATTCGACACATTAATTAATCCTATGAATCACATTAGGGACTAGTGACACGATTCTCAAATTGCGTCAGCCTCCCTTGATGCCTTTCAGTGAGTTAATCCATTTTCCATGTTTCCTTTAAAACATTATTAACTTTGAGAAACTGTGATCATGCATGCTTAATTACGAATCTAAACATGCTATAACTAGGTAAGTTATGGTCTCAACATAATTATGAATATTCATAGAAAATAGTAAGATTCTCTTAGCACAATAACATGAAAATTCTACTTAATATCACTACATGAAGTATGCTTTTTGCACTAGAAATATTACCATCATGGTACAAATCTAAGCATGGAACAACTAAATTCTACATGCATGGTTTAACTGTTTTAGAATCTTAATTATCATGTCGCATGGTTCTAGCATGGATTAAACATGAAAATAACATGAATAAAATATGTGAACATCGTGAATCACATCATGCATGGATGACACGCTTTATAAATCATGTTACCTTGCATTGACACGTATTACACCCGAAAATAGGTTCCCAAAAAACTCATGGAACAAGAATAAGAGGAGAAAAGGAAAAACTAACATGCCATATACTTCGTCTAGAAGATCTCATACGCATCCATGTACCTAGTATTCGTAGTAGATAGTAAAATAGGTTGAAATTAGGGTTTTTGTACATAAAAACTACTATGGTTCGAGGATAAGTCATCACTTGCCTCTCTCCTGAAGCACAACCATGCGAAGAAGCCTACCTCCGGTAAGGCAGAACCTCCCTCCTTGCACAACTACGTTGCTGCCGCGTCCCCTCGTGTTGCTCGTCGTGCACGTACGAAGCACAAGAAGAACTCCCGCCACCTCTATCTCTCTCCTCCTCTAAACCTCTCTATAGGGTTCTACAACGTTTGGGTTGAAGAAATAGGCTGGGGTCGCGCACATAGGGTTACATAAACCTCCCACATGAGTTCCATGTGGAGTAGAATGCTCCACGGAAGAAAAGACCTGGCCTTGGGTCAGACTCAAAACAACTTGAATCGCGTCAGCCCGACTTGACACGATTCAACTCATATGAATCGTGTCACCCTTGGTTGACATGTTTCAACACGTCAGACCAGAACTCACTTAAAACTAATCTAAACCCTCTAATGGGCTATCTAAAGATACTAATGGGCCTTTTGACAGGTCTACTAAGATGCCAGGTGTTACACCATGTACGCACCGTGGGATTAAATGACCAAAAATTCTCCTTTTCTAGGAAGAAGTAATTGAGAGGAAAAAAGGAGAAAATATGGAGTCTCTAATCATCCAAAGCAATTATGCATATGTGGTACCTACTCATTTATGACGGTGAGAATTCTCTCCTCTCTTAGATTGAGGCAATCCTAGTCCTTCTCACCTATGGCTTTTCAGAAAAATCCACATGAAAAAGTCTCTTATATAGAGATATCAAAAGCAACTCATGGCTTCTCATATATTAGCCTGATTGGTGGGGATTTTTTTTTTTTTTCTTCAATGTACATAGGAATCCTGAAGGCGTGAACAAAAAGTTTTATTGGTGAAGTGTTTTAAACCTTTTTGCAATGGGGTGCCTCTCCAAGTTTCTTGGTCAAGTGTTAAGTTCTGCCAAGCAACTGCCATGGATATGTGGCAAGGACTTGGTGCTCAAGTATAGATTTTCAGTTATGGCCTTCAAGCGTGAGACATTAATACATGAACATACACGAACAAAAATCCTAAGTCTTATGAATGCTAGCATGTCATCCATGCTCATCTCATAGTACACAGACTTCTTTTTTTACTGTCCAATCTGTATGTTGGGATAACAAAAGAATGAAAAATGTCAAAATTAAGGGAGTGTTTCGTACAATAAAATCTATTACATATATGGGTAAATTTGAAAGTAGATCATATAAAATCTTGATATTTAAAATTTTCAGTCAACCAAAATTACACCCATTGATTATTTAGCATTCACAGTATGAACAAGTCTTCTAAAAACTAGGTGGGCATTAGATTCTTTCTACCTTGTACCAACCCTATACCAAATGGACCCTAAATTTAGTATTTCCATTATAAACCATAAATTTGATGCCATTAAGGGTGGGTGCAACGAACTAGGATTCTATATCTCCCACTATCTTTATTCTTAAATATGTTGGTAGGAGAGCAGTGTTATATTTTCAGAGCATCCCTAGTGGCGAGAGTATACAATTTGACATTTAAATATTTTTCTTAATAAGATTTTTTTCTACATTGCTACAGATATAGGCTCCCACAGTCCCGAGAACTCAAGATCTCGAAAGACAAATCTCTCTTCCTGTACAACTGTTGAGGTAAAATTTTAACCTAAGACCTCCTCTTTGTAAGAGAAGTCCAATGTCGTTGAACTATACGCTCTTTGGTATAAGCACGATGCATTAATATTGCTTTTATGATGGGTTATAAGTCCAGCATCAATGTCAATACTGAGTACTGATAGGAATTTGATGAGATCTTATTTTCCTTTTATGTCTCTTGTCCATCTCTTTTAGTCGATTTGCTTTTACCCTATCTTTGTTCCGAAGATTTTGGTTGTCCTCAACCTCAACTTCGTCATCCCTACTTTGCTGCTTTCCGGTCCTAACTGAGTCCTCACTTTACTTGCCTGATGGGGTTGGTATATCCGGCTATATGCCGTCTCCTTGGAGGTCATGTAGGTTGGACTTACTAACATTTGAGAATAACTTGCTGCACCGCCAATGTCGCCAGGCGGTGCAGCCAGGTTAAAAAGATTTTTTTTTTTTGAAATGTGTTTTTGAAACCCCCTAATCAATTCGACCGGACCGTACATGGAGTCGGTTTTTGACTTTTTATCTTTTTTTAGTTCGTCCGATCCAAAATCAAATTGTACAGTCAAGTTGGGTACTTTGGGGGGTTTTGATTTTTTTTTTTTTTGTTTTACCTGGCTGCACCGTCAAGCGACGTAGTTATCCCTGGCGATGCAGCAAGTTATTCTTTCTAACACTTTAGATTGGTCTTGGCTACCCTTGTTCAATGACTTTTAAGGGAGTGAAATCACGACCATGTTTGACCAAAGGAAAATTGATAGTTTACAAACTCAAATAAATCATATTTGATCCCAGATATAAAGTCAATAAACAAATATTTGGGCGTGAACTTGGGTCTTGAAACATGAGTTTGGATCAGATCTGCGCTTGATACCTGATGTGGGAGAATCCAATTCGGCCCAGTACTAAGGGGGCCGGCCCAATGAAAGTGATAGAGCCGAACTTCATTTGGCCCACTAAGTAAATCGAGCAGAAACGGCCCAGACGCCTTATTGAAACAGTACGGTTTTGGCCCAAGCGGTGGGCTCTGTTAACAACCGTACTCGGCCCAATCATAGCAAGTAACAGGCCGAAGTGGGTCTGGCCCATTACGGTTAATTGCTGCCCAGCCATCGGCCTATTAACGGGGTATTTCGGCAATTTCTTCTCAAACCCCAAAATAGTCCTATATCGGCTGCAACAAGAAGAGAACCTCCATCCTCCACTATAAAAAGAAGGCTATTCATTGCAGAAAAGGTACACCTTAAGCACTCAAGCTTCTTCCTTCCTCATTTCTAAATTGAATCTTCTTCAGAAGCTAACTTAACCATCGGAGGGGGTTCTCCTGGGCCAAAACCTAGGACCCTCGCTGACTGGTTCTTCCTCTCGCAGGAGTCTCGGCTCGAATCTTCGCCGGTCTCTTCGTCCGGGTCAGCTTCGGCAACTGGTCCTTACGGATCATCTCCGGGTTCCGTCCTCGGAATCCATTAGTAATAGCTTCAGCTACATCACTTGGCGCCGTCTGTGGGAAAGTCAAACATTATAGCCATGTCTCATCGACCAGTGACTAGGCGATCCGGCCAAGACGAGGGGGAGACACGGGCGACTCCGGCGTAGTCACTCTACGCCGAAGCTGCTCCGTCCGTTCTTCCGCAAGGTTCCGTCCTCCCAGCGATATCGGAGCCCCTCGCTCTCAGGGACGACCGAGTGGAGGAACTCCAACAACAAGTGGCCACACTAGCCGTTACTGTCACTTCCTTGGCACCAATACGGGAGATGGTATCTGCTATCGCCCAGCATATGGGGTTGTTGAATCAGCCCGCACAGCAGGTACCACCTCTCCCTCAGTACTGCCCTACTGCTCAGCCCGCGAAGGGACAGCCAACACCCTCGCGGGTGTTTTACAATGAAGCAACTTCTACGCGCAATGAACCATTAGGGCCGCAAGGCCGAATGCCTCGCGCCAGTCATATTCTGACGGAGCAGGACAACGCTTCGTTCGGATTCCATCCGACCGAGGCCGAAGGGCATTCGGCCACAACCTCAACCACTCCGGATCTGGACCGGAGATTGACAGAAATGAGGAAGAAAATACAGCAGATGGTCTCCCGGCCATATGGAGCACCTCTCGCCAGCACCATCCTGAAGCAGACTCCTTTCTCCCCAGAGCTTCTGGCCACTGAGGTACCTTCAAACTTCAAGTTACCAAAGGGACCTCTGTATGACAGAATGACATATCCAGTCTGCCATTTCCAGATATTCAATTCTTACCTCTCCGTCCGAGGGGTTTCTGAGGCAGTACGCTGCCGTCTCTTCCCCCTTACTCTGGAAAAAACAGCTCTAACTTGGTTCGAAACATTGGCTCCCAATTCTATTCATTCTTTAGTACAATTAGGCCAATTGTTTATCGACCAATTCTATGATGCCACTCGGTAATGTAAAACTTCGGCCAGTCTGCTTACCATTCGGCAAGGGCCGGCCGAGACCCTTCAAGAATATTTTACCAGGTTCTGGACAGAAGCAGCCCAAATTCCGAACCTGGATAGCTCGATTGCGGTCTCGGCCATCATCAGCGGATGCACCGACGAGGGGCTTCTCAGCTCTATTGGGAAGCGTCATCCTCCCACCTTCCAGAACCTGGTGGCTCGGGCTCATAAGTACATCAACCGGGAGGCCTTGATGATGTCCAAAGGTAAGGGTGCTGCCGAGACAGTATTGACAATTACCCCTCCAGCGGCTCGTCATTGCCCTGAAGATCATGAACCCTCTAGCAAGTGATACCGGAGAGAAGAATAGGGCCGAGACAAGCGCCGAGATCCGCAGCAGCAGTATCTGCCATTACTTGCTCCGCCCTCCCGGATGCTCATAGAGGTGAAAGGCATGCTTCGGCAGCCTGAGCGCATCAGAACTGATCCTCGCCGAAGGGATTCCCGGAAATATTGTGAGTACCATCGGGAAACTGGGCATTCGACTGACGAATGTCGGCACCTTCGAGAGGAGATTGATCGCCTCATCCGGGAAGGTCGCCTGCCGCAGTACCGACGAGTGCAGCCTCAGCAGCGGCAGAGCCGAGACGCCCCCGAAGCACCAAGGCAACCCCAACTCCCGGGTAAAGAAGCACCACCTCAACCGAAAGCTACTCCGGCCCCGGCAGAAGCATCTCATCAGCGACCCAGTGCCGGGTCAATTATGATGATATCCGGAGGACCGGGAGAGGGAGCACGACGTCATTGAGCCGAGGCAGCGTCGGACATAGCAGCAATCGATGTCAGGCCGAAGAGACCTCGTCAAGAAGACATCGTCTTCGTCCAGGAGGATCTGACTGATGTTCAGGTCCCTCACGATGATGTCCTAGTTGTAAATGATGTAATGAAAAACTACGATGTTCATCGTATCTTTGTTGATAATGGAAGCGCACCCAATGTGCTTTTTTATGATTGCTTCCTGAAAATGGGTTTGACCGAGGCTGATATGAAGCCTCACCAGGGGCCCCTGTTCGGCTTTAATGGTGCACCATGTCGGGTGGAAGGCATCGTCCGACTGCCGGTGACCCTCGGTACAGCCGAGGCAGTTAACCATTGGTAAAAATTGATTCGGCCTACAACGCCATTTTTAGCCGAAGGCTGATCGGAGGGATTGGAGTTGTGCCTTCGTCCTACCATCAAAAGCTGAAGTTCCATACCAGTCATGGAGTTGGCGAGGCGAAGGGGAATCAAGAAGCTGCCCGACAGTGCTATATGATTTCGGTTAAAGGGAAGGCTGCGGCCGAATCCCTTTCGATCGAGTCTTCAGCCGAAGCGTCCCCAGGGGAGGAACTTGTAACTGTTCCAGTTCCAAGAGGGGAAGGCCGAGCACTGATGATAGGCTCCGACCTTGAGAAGACTGAAGCCGAGAGACTAATCAACTTTCTAAAGGAGAACCTCGACGTCTTCGCCTGGTCTCCTTCGGATATGCCTGGAGTCGACCCGGAGGTAGCAGAGCACCGGCTGCACGTCAACCCAAACCAGCCTTCGGTCAAGCAGAAGCGGCGCACCTTCAACCAGGAAAGGAGGATAGCTATCCAAGCTGAAGTGCAAAAGGGGCTGAACGCAGGACATCTCCGAGAGGTGCACCACCCGGAATGGATCGCAAACGTGGTGATGGTGCCCAAAAAGGACGGTAAGTGGCGAATGTGTGTTGATTTCACTAACCTCAACAAGGCTTGTTCGATGGACAGTTTTCTGCTGCCTCGGATAGACCAGATGGTGGATGCCACTTCTGGCCATGAACTGCTCAGCTTCCTCGACGCCTATTCGGGCTATCATCAAATCCGAATGCATCCGGACGACGAAGACAAAACAAGCTTTACGACAGACCTCGGCTTATATTGCTACACCCGGATGCCTTTCGGCCTGAAGAATGCTGGAGCAACTTATCAGCGTCTCGTCAACAAAATGTTCGCTCCGCAGCTCGGCCTAAACATGGAGGTCTATATGGACGACATGCTGGTGAAGAGCCGCGTCGCTGCTAATCACTTGGCCGATTTGGCCGAAACCTTCTCTACCTTACGCAGGTATAAAATGAAGCTGAACCCTGCCAAGTGCGCCTTCGGCGTGGCCTCCGGGAAGTTCCTCGGTTATATGGTCACCCGCCGAGGGGTGGAGGCGAACCTTGCGAAAATTGCGGCCATCCTTCAAATGCGCCCTCCGGCGAATGTCCGAGAAGTTCAAAGGCTAAGCGGACGAATTGCTGCATTGAGCCGCTTCATGTCAAGGACGGCGGATCACTGTTTCCCCTTCTTCAAGTTACTGAAGAAGGCCAACAACTTCTCCTGGACAGACGAATGCTAATCGGCCTTCGATCAGCTAAAGGCTTATCTCTCCAATGTTCCTGTTTTATCTAAGCCGGTCCAAGGAGAGCACATGTTCATTTATCTTGCCATTTCTGAAGCTGCTATCAGCGCCGTCCTTGTCAGAGAAGAAGATGGTGTTCAAAGGCCAGTTTATTATGTAAGCCGAGCGCTCCATGGAGCAGAGCTTCGGTATCCAGCTCTTGAGAAGCTGGCCTTGGTCCTCGTCGCTTCCGCTAGGAGGCTCCGGCCCTATTTCCTCGCACATTCAATAAAAGCCCTCACGGATCAACCTCTGAGGCAGGTTCTCTCTTGGCCGGAAGTGTCCGGAAGATTAGCAAAATGGGCGATCGAACTGGGAGAGTTCAACATCTCCTATGGATCTCGGACTACAATAAAAGCTCAAGCCTTAGCCGACTTCATCGCCGAGCTTACTACCGAGTCATCTTCGGCCCATCAACCGAAAATAATCAGAATAAATCCTGAAGCTGAAAGCTCTTCGGTTCCGGTGTCCTCGACGGATGAATGGCGATTATATGTTGACGGATCCGCATGTTCTTCAGGAAGTGGCGCCGGGTGGATCTTGGCGTCTCCAGATGGGGTCGTCACAGAGTAATCTCTGCGCTTCACCTTCCCGGCCACTAACAATGCCGCCGAGTACGAAGCCCTCATATCAGGCCTTCGGGCTGCCAGAAGGCTTGGCGCACGGAAGATAAAGGCATACAGCGACTCCCAGCTTATCGCCAGCCAGATTACCGGGGAGTACGAGGCCCGAGACGCACTGATGGCGTCCTATCTCTAGGTAACTCGAAGAATCATTGATAAATTCATTTCTTTCGAGATCGTGCAGATCCCTCGGGCTGAAAACACTTGAGCCGACGCCCTATCTCGGCTAGCATCAACCCATGGTGGGGGAGGAAGCCGAATGGTCTTGGTAGAAGAGTTATCTGAACCAAGCCTCAGAGAATCTGAGGTCATGCAAGTAAATGAGTCCGAAGGGGAAACCTGGATGACTCCCTTAATGGCTTTTATCCTCCGAGAGGAGCTCCCGTCCGATCCAAAAGAAGCGAGACGCATCCGGCAGGGCTCCTCTCATTTTCTAATTATAGATGATATGTTGTATAAGAAATCATTCGGCCGGCCTCTCCTCCGATGTCTCGGCCCAACCGAAGCCAATTATGCTCTTCAGGAAGTGCATGAAGGAATCTGTGGAGCGCATACAGGAGGAAGGGCCTTGACTCATAAACTCTTGAGGCAAGGGTACTGGTGGCCGACGCTTCGGGAGGACGCAGCTACTCTCGTCCGCCGCTGTGACGAGTGCCAGAGGTATAGTTCTCTCATTCACCAATCGGCAACCATTCTAACACCTCTGTCAGACCCTTGGCCTTTCGCCCAATGGGAGATTGACATTTTGGGACCTTTTCCCATTGCCACCGGCCAAAGAAAATTCCTTATTGTAGCAGTAGATTATTTCACCAAGTGGGTTGAAGCCGAACCCTTGCATCTATCACTGATAATAATGCATGGAGCTTCATATGGAAATCCATTATTTGTCGTTACGGCATCCCTCGGGCAATCATATTAGATAATGGCAAGCAGTTTGACAGCCATCGGTTCAAAGATAACTGTGCAAGCTTCGGTATTCTGCATAAATTTGCTTCGGTAGCGCACCCTCAGACGAATGGCCAAGCTGAGGTCACTAACCGAAGCATATTACGAGGACTGAAGACTCGTCTCGACAAAGCTAAAAGCCGATGGGTCGAAGAGTTGCCAAGTGTTCTATGGGCTTATCGAACAACAAGCCGAACCCCTACCGGAGAAACCCCATTCCGAATGGCTTACGGAGTGGAAGCTGTTATCCCTGTTGAAATCGGCCTACCATCGCCGAGGGTTCTTGCTTATGATCCGGAGAATAATGATGAAGCCCTGAGGGATCACCTTGATCTGATAGAAGAAACCAGGGATCATGCTCGCATTCGGCTGGCAGCCTATCAACAACGCATGGCAAGGTATTACAACGCTCGAGTAAAGCCTCGGAGTTTTGAAGCCGGAGACCTCGTGTTGCGGAACGCCCATGCATCCAAGCCCGCCGAAGCCGCAGGAAAGCTCTCTCCAAACTGGGAAGGCCCTTATCAGGTGAAAGAAGTAATCCGACGAGGGGCCTATTGGCTGGAGACCCTTTCGGGCCAACCTCTCCCTCGCACCTGGAATGTAGAGCGCCTTCGGCGCTATTTTATGTAAAATATTTTCCAGGACTTCAACCGGACACCTTGAATGAATACTTTGTTCCGAAATATTGTGTTCGGCATTATTCTAAGTTCGTGTAAACCGTACTGGGAGTGGCTTCGGCCATGCAAACCGTATCGGGAGCGGCATTATTTTAAGTCCGTGTAAACCGTACCTGGAGTGGCTTCGGCCATGCAAACCGTATCGGGAGCGGCATTATTCTAAGTCCGTGTAAACCTTACCGGGAGTGGCTTTGGCCATGCAAACCGTATCGGGAGCGGCATTATTCTAAGTCCGTGTAAATCGTACCGAGAGTAGCTTCGGCCATGCAAACCGTACCGGGAGCGGCATTATTCTAAGTCCGTGTAAACCATACCAGGAGTGGCTTCGGCCATGCAAACCGTATCGGGAGCGGCACTATTCTGAGTCCGTGTAAACCGTACCGGGAGTGGCTTCGGCCATGCAAACCATATCGGGAGCGGCATTATTCTAAGTCCGTGTAAACCGTATCGGGAGTGGCTTAGGCCATGCAAACCATATCGAGAGCGGCATTATTCTAAGTCCATGTAAACCGTACCGGGAGTGGCTTCGGCCATGCAAACCGTATCGGGAGCGGCATTATTCTGAGTCCGTGTAAACCGTACCGGGAGTAGCTTCGGCCATGAAAACCGTATCGGGAGCAGCATGGCTTCGGCCACATACATGACCGAACTCGGTTATCTACTTAGAACATTATGCCATGAAATAGGTAAGTATCAGTCACTTCTACATATATAAGTACAAAAGTAGGCCATCTACCTGGCCTCGGCAGCTAAAAAGCAAAAACATCCGGGACAAGCCCCCGGATCAGCTATCGGCGTCCTCGCCATCTACATCAACGGGAGCGTAGCCTGGGGACGTCAGAGGAGAAGAAGCGTGGTCCGAACCCGTTGTTGCATCTTCCGGAGAAGCCGGGGCCCTCTTGGCCTTAAGCTGTTGCCACCAGGCTAAGAGTTGATCACCTTCTTCTTCGGTAGGGAAACCGAAACCAGTTAAATCGGTGTCCGGACAAGCCTTTTGGGCAATGGCCATCCCCAGATCGAACATGGCAGCGGCCGCCCTAGCCCCGACATCGAGCATTTCATCAGCATATTCCGGACCTTCCTTATAACTCGCCACGGCCGTGCGAGCGACGTCGTCAGCTTCTTTGGTCTTGGCCTCCAAGTCTACTCTCAGGGCCGATACAGCTTCGGTGTGGCGGCGGCGTTCTTCGTGATGGATATAGGTGTCCTCTAAGCCAATCATAAGGCACCTATTTCAATCTGGTTCACTAATAAATGGCATTAAACTCATTATGTAGATTGGCATATTTATATTTGCGCATAATGAAGTCCATGAATATGTGCAATAGTCATCAGATTATGATGAGATCATAATAATGAGACTGATGACTTATAAACACATATTCTCAATTGTTCCTAGTCGTAGGATGTTTGATAAGGACATCAAACATTCGGTTAGATTAGTACAGGTTATTCCAGCTCATATGATGAGGGTGACTGATCTCGTTAGTTACTCGTGTGGAGACACAATGGTAAACCTATAGGTGCTCATTGGGGAATGAGTTCACTGAACTGATCCGACATGAATCGCCGAATGGTAATTTACCTGACTGTCAATCAACTTGATTCATCGTCACAGTGGCGTGGTTGATCCTTGGACTTGAGACACCAAAGACACCTTGTCGGTGGACTTCTGGACTTTGACCTTGACCTATGAATCCCTATCCACGGGATCTCAAATAGTCAAGGATCGGGTCCAGCGGAAGACCTTCAAAGGTGATTGTATGTTCAATAAAGGATCGTTTGCTCTCAGGTAACTGGAGAGAGAATGCTTTAGAATAGATCCGCAGGAGTCTCTGGCCAGAGTAGAAACAATATCAGAAAATAGGTTTTCGGATATTGTAAAGCGGAGTCTGATTCAAGTGAGTTGACAATCTAGGGTTTGACAGTTGACCATACCCTAGATTAACTCGAGAGCATTGTGCGAACGAAGGATTATAGCCACGTGGTAACTGTGGACGGACAGGTTCCATAAGTGGGTTGCTGAACCCCATTACCTTCCGGGATCATGCGGTGTTGCTTGACACCCAACTTGATCGGAAGTTCGACCGAATTTACATGCGATGTTAATTCGGCTAAGTAATTAGTTAATATCTAGATATTAATTAATTACAATAAGTCAATAACTAGTTATTGGACTTAACGGGCTGAAAACCGGACTGGTAAATGGGCCTAGAGGGTCACACGTAATAAGATTCTCAGTCAGTGGTACATAAGTGGGATTTATATTAACTCGGGGACTTTTGTGAAAAGTCGCGCCGACTTAATATATATACGCGCTGTTGAGAAACCCTGGGTCAAGCTCCAGGATTTCCCCTTGCTGGCCGTCATCCCTCCTTTCTCTCTCTTCCTCTGGACGCCCCGTTCAAGGCGCCGAGATTGTCACCGTCTCCGCCGCACGTGATTCCCGAAAGTCGGGAATTTCCGTCGGCGGGATTTCAGCAATCGTTGTGGCGACGGATCTTCAGCGAGCGAGCTGATACGGACGAGGGATCGAGGACGAACCACCGCGGAGGATCGCGTGGATACCGCTGGAGGCCGGATGCTTGTGCTGCTCGCGGCATCGCCTCGATGGAACCGAGACGGAAGCGGATTCGAATCCGCGCACGGTAATCGGATTACTTCTCGTAGTTTTCGGTTTTAGTTTTTCGTTCCGAATCGGATCATCGGGCGGGATAAATTTTTGTTCGTCGTTTCCGCTGCGTTCTTCGAGTCCCGCCCGGATCCCAACAGTGGTATCAGAGCCAGGTTCCGCTCTGATCCGCTCCGGAACGATAAAATTAATGTTCTAAAATAATTCCATGCTTTATTTATTTTCTTCTCGCGGAGTTTGTTCATGGGATGAACATGCTTAGATCTGGAATTTTTCTGTGAAGAAATCTGTATATATTTGGGGCTTTTCGTAGTGTTCTTCATGGGATGAAGAACCGGGTCCTAGGGGCTTGCATAGTTAGTTTTTGGGTCACCGCCGGCCATCCACCTCGTCACCGGTGAGATCGGTGGAGGGTGGCGACCTCGCCGGCCCCAGAGAGGAAGACCATGGGCGGCGGTGCCGGCGAGCCACCCTGCAACATGCTGGGCATCGGGGCTAAAACCAGTTCAAAACCCCCTTTTTTGGGTCACCAGAGACGCCGACCCCGCCGGCTGGCTTCGCCGGCATCAGGGATGGGGACCTCGGGCTCCCATGGAGCCTCTTGCCGGTGGCAGCCGCCCCCCGCCCCCTTATTCCCTGCAACAAGAACCGTCGGGTTCCAAAAGGGGGCGTCGGTCTCTAATGGGGAGGCCAGCCGGAGCTTCATCGGCGCCGGCCGACCCCGCCGGTCCCGTCAGGGGCGGCGAGGAGGCCGGGCGCCGCCGCCCTAGCTCCCCCTAACCGACGTTGGGCAAGGAAAAGGAGGAGCCAGGCGGCGGCGGCTAGGGCTGTGCCCTTGCCGCAGAACTCGTTTGGGTTCAGGCCCGGGCCGGCCCGCCCGGGCGGTCCAGGCCGAATCGAGCCAGGCCCAGCCCACTTGGGGCTGACCTGGCTCAAGCCAGGCCATGGCCAGACCCGGGCCTAGGCCCAAGAGGCCCCTAAGGGCCTAGCCCAACTTTCAGTTAACCCAATTAAACCCCTTTTAATTCCCTGTAAAGCAATTATTTAAACAAATAATCACCCCTATTAACTGAATAATTGTAATTAAACTTAGTTTTAGAAATTTTGTTTTAAACTTAGATTATGACTTTCAGTTAATATATATATATATATATATATATATATATATATATATATATATTAAGATGTGATCTTAATAAGGGGTGAAAGTTAAGATAAGATCTTAATTTATGTATTTAATTTAAAGATATGATCTTGAATTAATTAACAAGTGTTGTTAATTAGTTTTAGTTTAAGTTGTTAAAGGGATTTAAAATTTAAGATATGATCTTAGATTAATTGTTAATAAGTGTTGTTGATTATTTTAAGGTGTGACCTTAAAAATATTTAACAAATGTTGTTAATAATTATTTAAGTTAAGTGATTAGATTAATGTGTTAATTTCTTAACAAATATTGTTATGAAATTAATATTTTAATTAAGAGACACATAATAAAAGGTTACTATGTGATAAATTAACTTTTTATAATTGTTATAATTAAGTTAATTATTTCTTGAGTAATAAATCTTAATAAAAGTTATTAAGCACTAATTAAGTCTTAATAATAGTTATTAAGATGATTAATTAGTTTACTCTTGAATCTCTTAATTATTGTTTTTGAAGATCTAATCTACTTAAAATTGATCTTTTAATAAATGTTATTAAGAGATTAATTAAGTCTAATTGTTAGACTATTTTGATTAGAAATGTTCTAATTGATATTTCTTAATAATTGTTATTGAGAAATATTATTAATTAAGGAGTTTTAACAAGGAGTTGTTAAGGGGTTAATAATTTGAGTTGGAAATTCTTTTATAAATGTTGTTTAGGAATTTTTAATTCTTACTAAATGTTAGATTGTTTCACATTAATAATTGTTATTAATGTGAATTAAAATTAATCTAAGTGTTAGATTAATTAATTTAGAATTGTTCTAAATTTAGCATGTAATATTTTAGAATTTTAATTTTAGCTTTGTGTGCACATGTTGATATGTTTAATGCTTTAAATTAGATTTATTGCATGTTAGAAAATAAGATTTTCGAAAATTCAAATTATCTAATTTTGATTGGTACCCAGGTTTTAAGAAAGCCAAAATTATTATAATTTCAAAATTTTAGCCTTCATGTGATGTGCTTTATCATGTGTGGATAGTTAAAATTTATGGTGGTCATGGACATGCACTTAGTTAAATTTCATATCATGTGATGATGTGTGATTATGTGGATTGTTATGGAATGTGATGTACATTAATTAAGTGTTAATTAATGAGGCTTGCGTGCCCCCCTCTCTCCATTCCATTGTAATTCTATCTTCCTCTGTTATTGTACTCGGCCATAAGGCTCTCTCTTACAATTAATCTGTATTTGAAAATGTTTCAAATTATGTTTTATATTTGTAATTGATCGAGCCAGCCGAGGAGAGGCGATGATGATCCACAAATGCAACCAGGAAGGCGACATGAGATGAAATCACCAGTGGCTATGTGTTTGCATGTTTAAATTATGTAAATGTTATATAGTTTTGGTGATTAATTGTTTGGCTCAAGTTAATCACCGTGCTGTCCATGACCACATAATGAACATGTATGGATGATGCATGCTTTTAGTTATTGATTATGAATCGATTGCTAATATCTAGGTATAGTTAAATATATTCGATATATTTATAAACTATCACCTAGGATGAGACCAACTTAACATAAACAAAACCTTCAACATAAAGTCTAAGCCGGAGCGCGAGTCATTGAGAATGTACCGCGTGGCTCTCCATCAATATAGTTCTTAGAACTTGATTAAGTGATGACAGTTTCTACGTGTTTATCCGAGATCTGCCACCATCTGATGAAAGGACTATTAACTATGACATTATGATGCCTTGAGATTGGAATAGAGGAACGGTGTAGCTATCCTCGCGTTTAACCGGGAGCTGCATTCTTACTCTACTCTATCACGTATTGATGGTAAATCTTAGACCAGGTATAATGGTCTACTGTGTTTACCCGGGACCATTAAAGACCTGGGAGCCGAAATAACATCGGATATTGCAAGGAGTTACAATTACCATGAGATGGTTGCTCTAAGATAATGGTATGATACTATGTGTTTACCCGAGGTCATACTATGATTCTTGGAGATTCTGATCCTCACTAGGAGACCGTCGGAGTCTCCCGTTCTGTATACCTGAAGGTTATACAGTCCGTCGAAAAATAGTGGGAAATAATTCAAGATAAAAGACCATAATTGAATTATAAGAACTATCTGCTTAAATCACGTTATTTCCTTTGATCACTAATATGTCGTCTATTCGAGATGTTGGCATGTTGGATGCCAATACTTCTCAACTCAGACTGATTAGAAAACTCTAAAGAATGTCTTTAGGGGTGAGTGAAAGTCACTATCCTAATCAGGTATCATAAATCCTCTTACTTGGATAGACCAAGATGAAGAGGTACTCATGATATGCCTTTTTGAAAAGCCTAATCATTGTCATGAAATCTCTTATTTGGATAGACCAAGATGAAGAGATATTTATGATGTGCCAAGTGGTAAGATTTTAAACAATCTAATCCACATCTGAAAATGATAAAGGAAAGTCAGCTGAGATAGAGAAATAACAGTTCTCCCACTGCAACTAATATAAGAATACTGGTAAAGGCAAAACGAATATAGAACTTGAAAGAAGTTTCATATATTCTTATTATCAACTTTTGTATGTCTATTGGAGAATTAGCGTATCCAATATGAGATATTAGAAATGATTCTCAGAGCTGCGATAGTGTGCAGACTTAGACAAGTAAAAGGAAATCGAGAAAATGCAAGTGTTGAATTAGACTCAACTATTGTTCATGATATTCATAGGTTACTGTTAAACAGTAAATCTTTGTATATCTATAGGAGTCAAACATGAAACTGAATAATTGTTATTTAGTTGTATAAGATATCAAGAATAAAATTGACTGAAAAAGAATAATAGTTGTTCGAATCAGTCAATGCACTACAGATTCTTGATGTGATATTTCATGTGATGAATATTCACAAATCTCCTATAGATATGAACTGTGTGAATATTGATTATCTATGGTATTGTACACAGGGTTGTACAATAAGAAATTATTGTTACTGAAACATACTGATGTAAACAGCTCAATGTCCTCTTAAGGCCAAAGATAATCACTTCTATTGACTTACCTTATTAGTGTACTCTTAGAATGATTCGACTGTATGTACTTACTGAAGTACAAGACGAATACATATGAAAGATTAAGGTATAAGATCAATATGAAGTATTAGAATTTTTGATTTGATCAAAGAAACTAATACTTAGGTATATGATTTACATAAATCATTAAGAGGATAATTGTATCATCGCTCGATTAATCCTCATTGTGCATCATAGTAATATGATAGAATGAGGAATTGCACCTTATTAAAATATGGTGCAATACATAATAAGATTTGCCTAATTCTTATCCTTTTGAACATGAGTATGAACATTAGATGTCCATACTTTAAAGATGGTTCCAAATAAGTCAGTGTGTGTCCATATAAGATATGGAAACCAAATAATTCATGAGATGTGAATTATGAACAAACCTATTTTTTTTTTTTAAGTCAGGTATTATCGTGATGTGAATTTGTGAATGTCTAAAGAGTTTGGACATTACATTTATTGGCCAGGCGATAATGAAATAATTATCGTTCTGAAAGCTGTCTTCCGTGAAGAGGAACATGTCCTCAGAGAAGATAGTGGGAGCTGATAAAACTAGAAGATGTTCTAGACCCACAAATTAACATAAGATTATTAGATAATCTTTAATTGTTTGGAACCACTCATAACACACATCAGAGAGCTTCATAGATTTTTGAGATTCTCTCAGTGACTAAAAGGATATGTTTGACACATCTAATTTAGCAAGATGAGAGAAACTCAAAATAGATTATGATTTAAAATCTATGATAATGATGCTCTCTGTCATTACAACTTTAAGATTGATAAGTTTATTAGAATTCTACTTATCTATACTGCCAATCATGAGATGATGACAGTTGGATATTAAAAACGTTCTCTCAATGTGATTGAGGTAAAGATGTATATGATACACCTTTAAAGCTTTTAGAATGTCCAGGAAGCAAGTTATGATTTCAAAGATCATTTTGAATCAAACTGAAGCTTCCTAAGTTGTAATAAAAGTTTTGACTTAATAGTCAAATATTATGTGATCGTTAAGAATGATCACGGATTGTGTGTGTTCAGAAAGGACAGTGGGAGCACAGTCGCTTTAGTAATGCTTTATGATAATAACATCAAAGTCATTAAGAATGACTTCATGATGTTACTATTAGTGAAAGCATTGTTAACTATGGTTTTCTCCATAATGGATTTAGTTATAATATCCCACGTATTGGAAATACGAATCTATTAAGATAGATTGGTGGGGATATTATATTGACCTGTATGTCAAGATGTTTGACATAAATTTCATAACAAGTCTCAATTGTTGACATATGGAATTTATTCCTTTAAAGAAAAGGTTTCTTAAATGATACAGGAGTGAAATGCATCATTAAGCGTTTGAGAAGTGCTAAGGATGCATTCGCATATATGGAGAGGATGATTTGAAACTATGAAGTCACACTGACTCAAATTTCAAGTCAAATAATGGATTCAACCTTCTAGTAGAAAGGAATAGATCGGAAGAGTTCCAATCCAGAACTCGATATTAAGGAGACGACATAATCAAGTGATACTGTTATTAGAATAGTATGGATGAAAAGGTTCATCCATGAATTAGATGTAGTTCTAAAAGGTCTCTGATAAAATCTCGTTGTTGTAGGACAACAGTGGGAGCGATCAATTGTGTGATCGAGCCATGGTCTCATCAGAAGTTGCAGAACATTCTGAGGTTCTTTCACAGGTTCAGAGACAAAGGATTAAGAGGAAATAACGTAATGGAAAAATATTCCATCTATAAATAATTTAACAGATCCCTGACCAAGTCTTAGTCACAGACTTTTTGTGAGCATCACCTAGATTTGATGGAGATCAAATGCGAAGGTGATTGGCTTGAGTCCAAGTGGGAGATTGATGGATATAAGTGTCCTCTAAGCCAATCATAAGGCACCTATTTCAATCTGGTTCACTAATAAATGGTATTGAATTCATTATGTAGATTGGCATATTTATATTTGCGCATAATGAAGTCCATGAATATGTGCAATAGTCATCAGATTATGATGATATCATAATAATGAGACTGACGACTTATAAACACATATTCTCAATTGTTCCTAGTCGTAGGATGTTTGTGAAGGACATCAAACATACGGTTAGACTAGTACAGGTTATTCCAGCTCATATGATGAGGGTGACTGATCTCGTTAGTTACTCGTGTGGAGACACAATGGTAAACCTGTAGGTGCTCATAGGGAATGAGTTCACTGAACTGATCCGACATGAATCGCCGAATGGTAATTTACCTGACTGTCAATCGACTTGATTCATCGTCACAGTGGCGTGGTTAATCCTTGGACTTGAGACACCAAAGACACCTTGTCGGTGGACTTCTGGACTTTGACCTTGACCTACGAATCCCTATCCACGGGATCTCTAATAGTCAAGGATCGGGTCCAGCGGAAGACCTTCGAAGGTGATTGTGTGTTCAATAAAGGATCGTTCGCTCTCAGGTAACTGGAGAGAGAATGCTTTAGAATAGATCCGCAAGAGTTTCTGGCCAGAGCAGAAACAATATCAGAAAATAGGTTTTCGGATATTGTAAAGCGGAGTATGATTCAAGTGAGTTGACAATCTAGGATTTGACTGTTGACCATACCCTAGGTTAACTCGAGAGCATTGTGCGAACGAAAGATTATAGCCACGTGGTAACTGTAGACGGACAGGTTCCATGAGTGGGTTGCTGAACCCCATTACCTTCCGGGATCATGCGGTGTTGCTTGACACCAAACTTGATCGGAAGTCCGACCGAATTTACATGCGATGTTAATTCGGCTAAGTAATTAGTTAATATCTAGATATTAATTAATTACAATAAGTCAATAACTAGTTATTGGACTTAACGGGCTGAAAATCGGACTGGTAAATGGGCCTAGAGGGTCACACGCAATAAGATTCTCAGTCGGTAGTACATAAGTGAGATTTATATTAACTCGGGGACTTTTGTGAAAAGTCGCGCCGACTTAATATATATACGCGCTGTTGAGAAACCCTGGGTCAAGCTCCAGGATTTCCCCTTGCTGGCCGTCATCCCTCCTTTCTCTCTCTTCCTCTGGACGCCCCGTTCAAGGCGCCGAGATTGTCACTGTCTCCACCGCACGTGATTCCCGAAAGTCGGGAATTTCCGTCAGCGGGATTTCAGCAATCGTTGTGGCGACGGATCTTCAGCGAGCGAGCTGATACGGACGAGGGATCGAGGACGAACCACCGCGGAGGATCGCGTGGATACCGCTGGAGGCCGGACGCTTGTGCTGCTCGCGGCATCGCCTCGACGGAAGCGGATTCGAATCCGCGCACGGTAATCGAATTACTTCTTGTAGTTTTCGGTTTTAGTTTTTCGTTCCGAATCGGATCAGCGGGCATCGGGCGGGATATATTTTTGTTCGTCGTTTCCGCTATGTTCTTCGAGTCCCGCCCGAATCCCAACACTTCGTCCCGCTCCTTCTCCTTGTCCTAGATCTCGGCCTTTAAAGATGCGATCTCTGCTCGGGCCTGATCCAGTTGACGTTCGGCCTTCTTCTGGGCCTCGGCGGCTATATGAGCCACCTCCTTTTTTCCGTCCAGGTCAGACCGTAGCCGCACATTTGCCCCAATAAGGGCATCAATGTTGGCCTCAAGGTCTCGCTGCACCGAGGCCACCTTGCCCACGGCCAGCTGGTCCGAGGCTTGGTCAACATCTTGGAGCTTCCGCTGGATGAGAGACTAGTGGCGAGCGAGAGCCCCACACATGACCGCGGCCTATGGCAGATAGAAATAAAAACGAACAGGCCTTCTGAAGAAAGCTCCCGGATCTCGTCTCCGGCCATTAGGATGGTTAAGCCCCGAGCCAGGCGCAAACACGTCTGGGAGTCATCCAGACTGTCGTCTGTGAAGACCCCCGTGTCCGGACGCCTTGGCTCGTGCCCGTATTCCCGAGACATGTGAGTCCCGGCCGCCCCGAAAGGATAGGACAACACCGTATCCGTCACGGCGCCTGTGGCCGAAGGAGAATCGTCCCTCCGCAGCCGGGGAGATGAAGCGAGTGGAGCATCCCGTCCCGCGACCGACTTCTTGGTTACAGGGGCATATCCCCTCTCATCGCAGTCGTCCTGGCGTTTCCGCTTCTCAGACCGCTCGCTTCCCCCAACGATTGCCTTGCCCTTCCGACGCTCCCTCTCGAGAGCAGGGGCAGCTGCGCGGCCTTCGGCGGAAGCTGCTGTCTGTCTCGCCGGCCTAGCGTCCGGGGCCAAAATACCTTCGGCCGACCTCCCTTCCCTAGGACGTGGCTGGGACGGCCGAGATGGAGCGGATTGCCGGGAGATCCGGCCCAAGAGGCCACCGAGACCAGACATTTCTGAAAGCAAAGAAGAAGAAGAAGAGTTATGAAGAGTTCAACAATAATTGTATGACCCAAAGCCGACTTACCCCCGGCCCTTGCTTCAGCGCCCTCGTCGGACGGACGATGGACCTCGGCCAGAGCCCTAATCGCGGTAGCCCTCGCCACGGTCTCTCCTGGGGCGTCTCCAAGAGGAAGGTAAGGAAAAGCTCGGGCAGGAGGGTGCGACGGTTCCAGCCAGGCTCCTATCGCTATGAGCATGTCCTCGTCTTCGAGAAGCTCGGCAATGTTGTATGGAGCGTCATCCTTGAAGAGGTGGGCGTCAGCAAGCTGTTCAGGGTTGAGGGAGGGGCAATCGGAAAGGCCTTCGGCCAAGGGCCCCCATTCAGTGGGAAAAGGCCGGACACCCTTATTCCCCTCCGGTAAAGAGACAAAAAAGAAACCCTCTTTCCAGTGGTGGATTGATAGCTTGAGATTATGTCGTTAAAAATCGTAGCTAACAATTATAATTTAATCGGCTCATTCGTCTTAAATTTAACAATAGTAAGGGTGAGTCCGAGTTGAATCCACAGGGAAATAGAATCTTAATTTTGAAAACCTTGGATTTGGATTAATCTAGAAATGAGAGCTTGACTTAATTGCACTAATTAACTAATTACCTAATCAATCAACAATCTAATTAATTAGATCTATTCTAAAGAGTTTATCTCTAATTTCCAACAAGAAGAAACTAAAAAAATTAATCACATGCGCAAGTTAAAAGGGACGAACACACCTAAAAGAAAATTTCCAACAATTGAAATACAAATATTATTCTATTTAGAGACTTAAAACAGAATTCTGCAAAATAAATTAATTACATGCTATGAATTAAATACATGAGACGAAAGCTTAACAACTAAACTAAATAAACTAAAAACACTAATGCAGCAAAGGAGCTCATGTGGGCAATGGGGCTTCTGTGAAGATGCTGGGTGCACTGAGGGGCATGGACCGGGCAGTGGCACGTGGGTGTAATGTGCCAGGCCACTCTGTGGAGACGCAGCAGAGAAGGAGGCGCAGTGGATCGCGGCGGCGCGGGCGCTGCAGGCGAAGCAGCAGCGCGACAGGCAGCGCTGCAGGCGAGGTGCCGGGCGGGAAGCGCCCGGAAGGCGACGCGTGGCGAGGCGGCAGGCGGGAAGCGCCCGGGAGGCGCCGCGTGGCGTGCGGCGGCGAGCGAGGCACAGCCCGTGCCGGCACGAGCGACGAGGCGTGGCGGCCGAATCCGTTTCGCTTGCCGCGTGTCGTCGCGAGGCCCGGTGCAGCGCACGGGCGACGAGGACGGACCCTGCGAAACGCAGCAGAGGCGACGCGTGTTGCCGGTGGGCCCTTCGATGGCAGTTGGCTTGTGCGTGGGCTTCCGCGTGTCTCCGGTGCAGATGAGGAGGGCGGCGGCGAATTGCTGGCTGCTGCCGCGTGGCCAAGCGGGCCCAGGAGAGCGCAAGCCTGGCCAGATGTTGGTGAGCTGCAGAGAAAGAAAGGCAGATACACAGGGAGAAAAGGAAGAGAGAGATAGAGAGGGAGAAGAAAAGGTAGGGAGAGAGAGAGAGAGAGAAATAACAGGGAAAGAAGAGGGAGAGGGATGCGTAGAGGTAGAGATGGAGAACAGTGGAAAATCAGGGAGAGAAATCTGTGCGAGAGAGAGGGATAAGCTAAAAAAAATTCTGAAAAATTGCACCCCCTCACCTTGACCTCCTCCCTTAGTTTTATAGAAAAGAAGGGGGGGGTTTTGAATTTCAAAAGAGATTTTTAAAATCCTGTTATTAAGTTCCCCTTGATTTAGGGGATCATCTTTAAAGCATTTAATTGGTATTTTTTGAATTTCGAATTTCTGAAATGGATCCTTCTTTCTTTGAATTTCAGAATTCCCTCCTTCTTTCTCTCTTAGTTGGCATGTGGGCCCCAGTTGAAGCTAAAATACGAAAATAAAATGATGTTTTTGCCGAGATTCGAACCCTGGTTGCTTCCTTGACGTTTGGGTGGTCCAACCACTATGCCATCTGCTTGTTCATGTCCTGTTTCACATAAAATAACAGTTAAGTTCTCATAGCCATAAATCATTCAACTGTGCATTAAATAATTGCTAAGAAAATGGAATTGACCCTTATTCCATCCATGGAGTGATGAAATTTTAAAATTCAGATTCTGAATGCGCAAATGGTTTATCTTATCATTCCATGTGATTCTGTCCTTTAAATTGATAGCAAATTATGTAAATTTGATCTGTTATTTATGTAAAATCGTGGACTTAACACACCCCCCAACTTAATCATTGCTAGTCCCTTAGCAATACAATTATTTGAAAAATTAGGACTACCATGATTAGTAAAAAGGATCACACTTCTTTTTTAAAGGATATCTAATGCAAATGGTAGGTAATTGGAATTCAAGTTTTTTCGTTCTCCCGCCCACTATACTTAGAATCATGACAAGTGATTGTGCATATCATTTGAGGTACTTGGAGTTCATTTCTTTCCTGTTTGGTATATCGTTGCCTTTACTGCCTCTTGGAGTAAAATTACCCAGGGGAGAGATTAGAAAAAGAGGTCTTTGAATTAGTTGGCTAGGTTCGCTTTTCGGTTTTCGTCCCGACTTAAAACTTTTTAAGATTTGGTCTTATTTTGTTGTGAAGGACTTTAGCACGATTGTTTTGTGCTTTGAGAGTGCGTACTTTTTGCCACTCTCTTTATTTCTGTCTGAGGGGAGGTGCATACTTTTTGCCACCGTCCTTCCTTTGACTCTTTTGAAGCATATTTTTGATTTTCACGCTTCTGATTGTCCCCTTTTTTTTTTGAAGTGACCGCCTCCTTAAAGTATTAAGTGGTTTGATCTCCTATTACGAACCCTAACTTTCCATTCGTTTGACCTAAAAGTAAAAATAGAATGGGTAATTCTACACTTCGGGAAACTCAAGCAACTCTACACTTTCAAGATCTTCCACTCTTTCCAAGTTACCGTGTGTGTGTGAAAATCATCCTGTCGTGATTCATTGTAGAGAGAGGGGTTAACTTAAACTTTTACTCATCCTTTTACCTTAATTTTTGATCAAGATTCCTTAAATGAAGTGTGGTAGGTATGAATTTCTGTTGGGGTGTGAAAATGAAACAATTTTTCTTTTGAAAAATTGTGTGAAAGTTGAAAAAAAAAAAAAAAAAATTTCACAATTTTTGTTGATTTTATTTAATATGCATTATGATTCTTCCCCCAACTTGAATGACATTGTCCTCAATGGCATAGAAATGCACAAAAATTAATGATGAGGAGAGATACAACCTGAGATGTGACGAAGCTTTTCTCTGTTCTCCATGTGGATTTTTTTATGAATTTTCTAAAAGAAAAGAAAAAGAGAATAATTAGAATAGAAATGAGAAGATTGGGTTGCCTCCCAATAAGCGCTAAGTTTATTGTCTTCAGCCAGACGAAATTATTTTCATTGTGGGTCACTTAGCTGCATGGATTCCAATGGACAATTTTGAAGGTTTTCAATGTAAGGTTTTAAGCGTTGCCCATTAACAGTAAATGTCTGACCATTTTTTGGATCCATGATCTTGACCGCACCATGGTCAAAAGCTTTAATTACCAAGAATGGCCCATCCCATCTTGATTTCAATTTCCCAGGAAACAAACGCAACCTTGAGTTAAATAGCCAGACTTTTTGATGAGGGTGGAAAGATTTCCTCACAATATGTTTATCATGAAAAGCTTTAGTCTTGGCTTTATAGATTTTCGAGTTCTCATAGGCTTCATTTCTTATTTCATCTAGTTCGCTCAATTGTAAGGTTCGGTGTGAACCTGCTTTGATTAGATCAAGATTGACCTGTTTTATAGCCCAATAAGCTCTATGTTCTAATTCCACTGGGAGATGGCAGGCTTTTCCAAAGACTAGTCTGTATGGTGACATGCCAATAGGTGTTTTATAAGCAGTCCGATAGGCCCACAAAGCATCATCTAACCTTTCAGACCAATCTTTTCTGTCGGGCCTAACAGATTTTTGCAAGATATTCTTGATTTCTCTATTGGATATCTCTACTTGGCCACTAGTTTGGGGATGGTAAGGAGTAGCAAGCTTATGAGTAATCCCATATCTTTTGAGCAATGCTCGAAATTGAGAATGAGTGAAGTGCGAACTCCCATCACTAATGATAGCCTTTGGCCATCCGAACCTAGAAAAGATATTCTTCTGTACAAATTTCATCACCACCTTATGATCATTGGTTCGGGTGGCTATTGCTTCAATCCATTTAGACACATAGTCCACTGCCACTAAGATGTATTCGCATCCAAAAGATGGTGGAAAAGGGCCCATGAAATCTATTCCCCAAACATCAAAAATTTCAACCACTAAGATTGGATTTAGAGGCATCATATCTCTTTTAGTCATATTTCCAACAGCTTGACATCTTAGGCATGTTTTGCTGAACTCATAAGCATCCTTGAAGAGTGTGGGCCAATAGAAACCGCTTTGTAAAACCTTTGCTGCGGTTTTCTTTCCGGAGAAATGACCTCCACAAGCAAGGTTATGGGAAAAGTTCAAAACACTTTGTTGTTCTTCTTCAGGCACACATCTCTGGATTATTTGATCTGGACAAATTTTGAAGAGTTCAGGGTCTTCCCAAAAATAATACTTCTCTTGAGAGAAGAATTTATCTTTTTCATTTTTTGTCCATCCTTGTGGGATTTGACCAGTCACCTTAAAATTCACAATATGTGCATACCATGGTGGTGACATGTGGGAAATGGCTAAGAGGTGTTCATCAGGGAATGAATCTCTCATTGGTTCATTATCTGAAATCATGATTCGGGAGAGATGATCAGCAACCACATTCTCGGATCCCTTTTTGTCCCGAATCTCCAAATCAAATTCTTGGAGGAGTAGGATCCACCTGATTAACCTTGGTTTGGCATCTTTCTTTGTCAACAAATATTTCAATGCCGAGTGATCAGAGTAAATAATCACTTTTGCCCCCAAAAGATAAGATCGAAATTTCTCCAGAGCAAAAACAACATCTAACAATTCTTTTTCTGTGGTGGTATAGTTCATTTGAGCATCTACAAGTGTACGACTTGCATAATAAATCACCACCGGCTTTTTATTTATTCTTTGCCCCAGTACTGCCCCCATAGCATAATCAGAAGCATCGCACATTATCTCAAATGGCAAAGACCAATCAGGTGATTGGAGAATGGGAGCTTTGATCAGAGCTTCTTTTAAAGATTTAAATGCTTCCAAGCATTTTTCATCAATATGGAATGGGACATCTTTGGCTAAGAGAAGGGTAAATGGTCGGGCAATTTGGGAGAAGTTTTGAATAAACCGGCGGTAGAAGCCGGCATGGCCCAAGAATGACCGAATTTGCTTTACCGAAGTGGGTGGAGGAAGATTGGCGATTAGGCTAACTTTAGCTTTATCCACTTCGATACCTCTTCCAGACACTATATGGCCCAAAACTATGCCCTCTTTAACCATGAAATGACTCTTTTCCCAACTTAGAACCAAATTGGTCTCTATGCATCTTCCCAGTACATTTTTCAAATTCTCCAGACAAATTTCAAATGAATCCCCGAATATTGAAAAATCATCCATGAATACTTCAAGGAATTCTCCCACCATATCTGAAAAGATGGCCAACATGCACCTTTGAAAAGTTGCTGGTGCATTACATAGTCCAAATGGCATTCTTCGGAATGCAAATGTGCCAAATGGACATGTGAATGTGGTTTTCTCCTGATCTTCTGGATATATAGCCACTTGATTATATCCCGAATATCCATCTAAGAAACAAAAATATTTCTGACCCGCTAGCTTTTCCAAAATCTGATCAATAAACGGGAGTGGGAAATGATCTTTCTTTGTCATTGTGTTCAATTTTCTGTAATCAATACAAACTCTCCACCCCGTGGTTAGCCTAGTGGGCATTTCTTCACCTTTTTCATTTGTTACCACAGTTAAGCCAGACTTCTTTGGCACTACTTGGGTTGGGCTTACCCACTTGCTATCAGATATTGGGTATATGATACCCGCATCTAGCCATTTCACCACTTCTTTCTTAACCACTTCCATCATAATAGGATTCAATTTCCTTTGCATTTCTCTGCTTGGTTTTGCATTATCTTCAAGATAAATATGATGCATGCATGTGGTTGGGCTTATTCCTTTCAAATCAGCTACTGACCACCCTATGGCTTCTTTATGAGTTCGAAGAACTTCAATGAGTTGTTCTTCTTGGGTAGGGTTAAGATCCGTAGCTATGATCACAGGTAGAGTTTCAGATGGGCCCAAAAAGACATATTTGAGAGATTCTGGCAAAGGTTTGAGCTCTAACTGAGGAGGAGCCTGGAGAGATGGAGGAGTAGGTTCTAGATTGAGTTCAGGTAAAGGCTCAACCTTATTGGGCTGCCAAGTCCTTTTATTCAAATCTGATATGGCCATTAACTCCTCTTCCTCTTCAAATTGGGCCGAAGGGGATGTTTCTACAATATTATCAATCACATCAATTGCAAAGCAATCTTCCCCATCCTGCATATGGCCAGAAGCTTTGAAAATGTTGAGGGATAATTTGTGATCTCCAAATGAGATATCCATTAACCCAGATTTGCAGTTAATGATGGCATTTGCAGTGGCTAGAAAAGGTCGGCCCAATATGATTGGGCTATTTCTCAGATGTTGAACGGGCTCCATGTCAAGGATGACAAAATCAACTGGGAAGTAGCAAGTGTCAATCCTGACAATGACATCTTCCACCATTCCTTTCGGTGTCCTAAGAGATCTATCGGCCAATGTAGGACCACCGGAGTTGGTTTCAATTCTCCTATCCCAAATTTTTCATAAACTGAAGTGGGTAATAGGTTCACACTTGCTCCAAGGTCCAATAATGCCTTATCAAAGGTGGTTCCTTCAACAACACAAGAGATAAGTGGTGCTCCAGGGTCTTTCATCTTTTTAGGCATTTGGTTGAGCAAAATGGCACTCACTTCTTCAGACAAAAAGACTTTTTTGGGATTTGCTTTAGGCTCTCTCTTATGAGTGCAAAGTTCTTTCAAAAACTTGGCATAGGCCGGCACATGTTGGATTGCATCAACCAATGGAATGTTAATGTAGACTTGTTTAAATAAGTCCATTAACTGTTCATTTTTGGCTTGGATTTGATGCTTTCTTTGCTCTTTGCCATTTTCTAAAGCTTGTGGAAAAGAGATTTTCGGTTTATAATTCTCAGGACATTCCTCCATTTTTACTTTTCCTTGAATGATATTGGGTTTTTCATTCTCATCTTCGTCTTCTTCTCCTTTCTCTTCTTCATTTTGTTCAAGATTGGGCTGATTAGATCCTTGATTTGGGTAAGGATCCGGCAAAACTTTACCACTTCTTAATGCCGAAATTGCTTTCGCATTTTCTAACTGTGGGCCTCTTGGTGGATTTGAGCCCATTTGAGGTTGGGCTTGAGGATTAGGTAGGATTGGTTGATGTTGGAAACCCGGAGGATAGTTTCGCGGGTTTGCAATGGGTTGACTTGGTAATGGGCCCACTTCCCTCCTCATGGTTGTATCAGCCATTTGACCCAATTGGGCTTCCAATTTTGAAATAGATTGTTGTTGAGAGATGACCAATTGTTGCAATTGTTGCTGCTGTTGTTGTTGATTCATGAGTAATTGTTGCAGCATATTGAATTTGTCATCATTTTGATTTGATGGCTGATGTTGTGGGATTTGATATGGAGGTTGAGAGAACATATTCTGGTTGTTATTGGGCTGAAAGTAAGGGGCTTGAGCTTGTTGGCTTTTGTTGAAAGATTGATTTGGATAGTAATTCTGTTGATGGGCCCTGTTCTGAAAATTTTGTGCTTGTGGATTTGGAGCTTGGGCTTGTTGAGATTTCCATGAAAAATTAGGATGATTCTTCCAACCAGGGTTATAGGTGTTAGAATATGGATCATGATTGGGCTTTGAATAACCCTGGGCTGCTTGGACTTGTTCTTGGATGAACGGTGGCAATTGGGCTGCCGTGGGACACTCACTGACATGGTGAGTTGGGCTGGCACAAAGACTACAAGCTTCTTGGTAAGATGAAGAGGATTCAGAGTAAGGTCTTGATTGTGCATGGATATTAGATCCTTGGTTATTCGAAGCTAGGACTTGGTCTAGCTTTTGGGCCATAAGATCCATTTTGCTCATTTGTTGGGCCAAAAGGTCCACCTTATCCAACTTTTGAGCCAAGGCATTGATATCCATCTTAGGTTCAAATTCTCCTCTATTTCTTATTTCATAGACTCCAGTCCGTTTGGATGTTCCCACAGATCTTTCATATGATGAAAGTGAAGCATGATTTATTGAATTTTCACTTAGCATTTCAAACAAATCATAAGCTTCTTCCTCACTTTTGCTCATGAATGCTCCTCCACAAGATGCATCTACCATTTGCCTGTATTGTGCATCTAATCCTTCATAGAATGCTTGCACAATTTGCCATCTAGACAATCCATGATGTGGACATTTTCTCAACAATTCTTTCAATCGTTCCCAAGATTCATGAATTTGTTCTCCTGGTAATTGTGAGAATCCAGTTATAGCCCTTCTCATTGTATTTGTTCTCCCAATAGGATAGAATTTCTTTAGGAATTCTTGTTGCATTTCAGGCCAAGTCTTAATGGGCTTCCCTATCGTTCCAAGCCAATATTTGGCTTTGTCTTTAAGTGAGAAAGGGAATAGGGTAAGTCGAAGGGCATCTTCCGTGAAATCTTGAATTTTCACGGTTGAACAAATTTCAAAGAATTCATCCAAATGTTTATATGGATCTTCATTGGTATTCCCATAAAAAGATGGGAGCATTTGGATGGTGCTTGGCTTGATCTCATAATGGCTAGCATGGACATTAGGCAATTGGATACAAGATGAAGGGTTATAGTCTTGAGGAATGAAGTATTCCTTCATTTGTTTTGGCATTTGTTGATTGTTTCCAGCCATTTGATGTTGAATGTTGGTTTGGTGATGTAGGTATCTCTCAATTTCTTGAATGGGTTTGATAATATATGGCTTTTGAGACCTTCTACCTAGCATACACTAGACCAAGATGAGATGAGAATGGTTATTTTTGTGATTTTTATTTTTATATTTTTTTTATGTTTATTTATGCAAAGACAAACAAGTTAACAACAAATTCCTAATGACCTAAGTGTGTCCTAGACTTAAAGATGAGATTTCTCACAAAATGGCTAGAATTCACTTTGAATCACCCCTACAATAGATCAATCGGCCAGGTAAGAGGTGGGATAGTGGGAGGCTCCCCCTACTTTCGTAGGGACCTAATTAAATAACCACTTGTCCACTTAGGCGTTTGCCTTTGTAACCTCTAGCCTAGACACCGTTGTCCAAAGTAGAAATGAATTCAAAGTTCGGTCCAATCATAGTGTGAACCCTAGGTGCAATTGCTATTTGATTTTTATTGGGCTTGGGACAATGCAAGATGGAGTGTTTGTGGTTTGTGGGCCAAGGAAGGGTGATGAAATCCCCACCTTATCTTGTGATGAAGATGCCCTTATATTATTTGATCAATGAGATGCACACCACAATTCAATCAAGTTTGTTTTGTGCAATAATGAAATGACAATGCATGAACATGTTGTTTGCACAATATTGAAAAACTTACCTTGCCTCCCGCACTCTTCAACATGAAATAAATGGCAAAAATTTAAAACTAATGCATTCCTAAATGATGCATGTCCTAAAACATGGTGGTTTGGTTTCTAATCTTGAAATGCAAATTTTTTTTAATTTTGTTTTTCTGATTTTTTTTTATTTAATGAGGGCTATGTCTATTTAAACAAATCTAAACATAAAAATATTAAAAAGATTGGAACAAACTCACCAAGTTGAGCTTTCCTTTTGTCTTTTTTTTTTTTTTTTTTAAATTCCTGCAAAAAGAGAAAATGAATGTGAGTATGGATTTATACAAATGGACCCAAAATAATCAAAATTAAAATTCTAATTCCCCGGCAACGGCGCCAAAAATTGATAGCTTGAGATTATGTCGTTAAAAATCGTAGCTAACAATTATAATTTAATCGGCTCATTCGTCTTAAATTTAACAATAGTAAGGGTGAGTCCGAGTTGAATCCACAGGGAAATAGAATCTTAATTTTGAAAACCTTGGATTTGGATTAATCTAGAAATGAGAGCTTGACTTAATTGCACTAATTAACTAATTACCTAATCAATCAACAATCTAATTAATTAGATCTATTCTAAAGAGTTTATCTCTAATTTCCAACAAGAAGAAACTAAAAAAATTAATCACATGCGCAAGTTAAAAGGGACGAACACACCTAAAAGAAAATTTCCAACAATTGAAATACAAATATTATTCTATTTAGAGACTTAAAACAGAATTCTGCAAAATAAATTAATTACATGCTATGAATTAAATACATGAGACGAAAGCTTAACAACTAAACTAAATAAACTAAAAACACTAATGCAGCAAAGGAGCTCATGTGGGCAATGGGGCTTCTGTGAAGATGCTGGGTGCACTGAGGGGCATGGACCGGGCAGTGGCACGTGGGTGTAATGTGCCAGGCCACTCTGTGGAGACGCAGCAGAGAAGGAGGCGCAGTGGATCGCGGCGGCGCGGGCGCTGCAGGCGAAGCAGCAGCGCGACAGGCAGCGCTGCAGGCGAGGTGCCGGGCGGGAAGCGCCCGGAAGGCGACGCGTGGCGAGGAGGCAGGCGGGAAGCGCCCGGGAGGCGCCGCGTGGCGTGCGGCGGCGAGCGAGGCACAGCCCGTGCCGGCACGGGCGACGAGGCGTGGCGGCCGAATCCGTTTCGCTTGCCGCGTGTCCTCGCAAGGCCCGGTGCAGCGCACGGGCGACGAGGACGGACCCTGCGAAATGCAGCAGAGGCGACGCGTGTTGCCGGTGGGCCCTTCGATGGCAGTTGGCTTGTGCGTGGGCTTCCGCGTGTCTCCGGTGCAGATGAGGAGGGCGGCGGCGAATTGCTGGCTGCTGCCGCGTGGCCAAGCGGGCCCAGGAGAGCGCAGGCCTGGCCAGATGCTGGTGAGCTGCAGAGAAAGAAAGGCAGATACACAGGGAGAAAAGGAAGAGAGAGATAGAGAGGGAGAAGAAAAGGTAGGGAGAGAGAGAGAGAGAAATAATAGGGAAAGAAGAGGGAGAGGGATGCGTAGAGGTAGAGATGGAGAACAGTGGAAAATCAGGGAGAGAAATCTGTGGGAGAGAGAGGGATAAGCTAAAAAAATTTCTGAAAAATTGCACCCCCTCACCTTGACCTCCTCCCTTAGTTTTATAGAAAAGAAGGGGGGGGTTTTGAATTTCAAAAGAGATTTTTAAAATCCTGTTATTAAGTTCCCCTTGATTTAGGGGATCATCTTTAAAGCATTTAATTGGTATTTTTTGAATTTCGAATTTCTGAAATGGATCCTTCTTTCTTTGAATTTCAGAATTCCCTCCTTCTTTCTCTCTTAGTTGGCATGTGGGCCCCAGTTGAAGCTAAAATACGAAAATAAAATGATGTTTTTGCCGGGATTCGAACCCTGGTTGCTTCCTTGACGTTCGGGTGGTCCAACCACTATGCCATCTGCTTGTTCATGTCCTGTTTCACATAAAATAACAGTTAAGTTCTCATAGCCATAAATCATTCAACTGTGCATTAAATAATTGCTAAGAAAATGGAATTGCTACCCTTATTCCATCCATGGAGTGATGAAATTTTAAAATTCAGATTCTGAATGCGCAAATGGTTTATCTTATCATTCCATGTGATTCTGTCCTTTAAATTGATAGCAAATTATGTAAATTTGATCTGTTATTTATGTAAAATCGTGGACTTAACATGGATGGACGAGGACTTCCCGGAGAAGATCCCCCGGCCGAAGCGGGGTACGAAACAAAACCAAGAAGATTTCCCTTGGGGTTTGACTTTAAAGAGATAACGGAAGATATTTACAGAAGCGACGAAGTCAAGAATAGAATTAAGAGCCAAGAAGGCGTAGACTGTCCGCCAGGAATTCGGAAAGAGCTGAGACGGAGCCAGTCCATAGCTCAAGAGTTTTACAACAAAAGGATGAAGAGGAAGACGAAAGCCAGCCCGAAAGCTGTGCTCGTAAATTGAGAAGGAGCCCGGCCAAGAAGAATTGGCTCTTGTACGCTTCCCAGGCCGAACGGGAACCATCCAAGTTGGAATCGAATAGTAACTAGTTATGGGCGTCAGTTCATCGACACTAAGGGCACAAGCTACGTCCGAGACCTTCTCGGCCTAACGGCGGCCGGTTGTGGAAGGCTCGGCAGCAGCAGCGACTGGTTCTGCCTCGTCCGCCATAATAGAAAGGAAGCAGTTTGAGGAAAGAGGAGATGACAGAGAAGATTGGGGAGTAGGTTTAGACGAGGAGCACGACGAGCTGCTCTCGGCCGAAAAGTTGCTCTCGGCCGAAGTAGAACTACCGGACATGAATCAAAAGAAGAAGAGGCTGGAGCTGAGGCTTACCCTCAGATTAGGAACTCTCCAGCGATTGACAAGACGTCTCCGAACTACCTCGATGGAACACTCGGGGCTGGAGAAGAAAAGACGTTCGCGGCGCTGCTCGCAGGAACGCTCTGGTGCGGAGAAGAAGAGAGAGAATGCAAAGGAACAGTTCTGAGGCGAAGGAAGCCAGTATTTATAGGAGGACCTAAGGGGGTCGGATGGCAAACCGACGGCCGAGATCCTCCAACTTTTCGGCTCCGCCTCGCTCGGATGTTTGACACGTGTCCCGTTCTTTGCCATGATGACGAGCGGGCTGCAGGATCGAAAAAAGGCGATCAACGGCCGGAAGCGGCCTAATCCTTCGGCTATTCCTCCGGATGCTCGCCATGTGTCCCGATCTTCATGTAGGGGGGCCGGAATGGCGGTGATCTAGGTGAAGTTTCGGGCAGAGAGCCGAAATGGCCGTGATCCAAGTGATGACTGTTGACGGTTGAGATCTTTTTGTGCTTTCGGCTACCCGGCCGGATGTTAAACACGTGTCATGTGTTTGTTGTGATGCGACTGTGAAGGTGGGAGATTCAAAGCCATTTCCGCCATCACTTGGCGCCCCAAAATGTTCTGATAACCTTGCCCTTTCACAACTAGGGACGAATGTATTTGTCACCAAGTCTCGGCCTGGGACGAAGGTGTTCGTGGCAGGGTCTCGGCCTAAGACGGGGCTATTTGTTACCAACTCTCGGCCGACTTGAGACGAAGCCACGACTCCCGGTTTTTAAGCAAGAATGTGAATAACAGTTTCAGACGAAGACTTTGTCAGATTTTATCTTTCCGTAAGAGCTTCGGACTTTACTCTCGACGTTTCATAAAGTTGAGAACGACGAGAGTAGGGAGCCATGTGATGAGGGAGAATCCGATTCGGCCCAGTACTAAGGGGGCCGGCCCAATGAAAGTGATAAAGCCGAACTTCATTTGGCCCACTAAGTAAATCGAGCAGAAATGGCCCAGACGCCTTATTGAAACAGTACGGTTTCGGCCCAAGCGGTGGGCTCTGTTAACAACCGTACTCGGCCCAATCATAGCAAGTAACAGGCCGAAGTGGGTCTGGCCCATTACGGTTAATTGCTGCCCAGCCATCGGCCTATTAACAGGGTATTTCGGCAATTTCTTCTCAAACCCCAAAATAGTCCTATATCGGCTGCAATAAGAAGAGAACCTCCATCCTCCACTATAAAAAGAAGGCTATTCATTGCGGAAAAGGTACACCTTAAGCACTCAAGCTTCTTCCTTCCTCACTTCTAAATTGAATCTTCTTCAGAAGCTAACTTAACTATCGGAGGGGGTTCTCCTGGGCCGAAACTCAGGATCCTCGCTGACTGATTCTTTCTTTCGCAAGAGTCTCGGTTCGAATCTTCGCCGATCTCTTCACTGGTCCTTTCGGATCATCTCCGGATTCCGTCCTTGGAATCCATTAGTGATAGCTTTGGCTACATCAATACCTATTAGTGAACTTAAATATTTCAGTCCAATCTAAAGTTTGAACTTAAAACTTTGTGAGCTCCATCTAAACCCCGTCCATTGACACCCTTAACCTTGCAACCTGCACTCTCCTCTAGAAAGGGCAAAGAAACAGTATTGTGCATTCGTCCAACTAGAAAACTAGCCTTCCACTAAAAGAACAAGAATATGAAAAGCAGGGAATGAGATCGGCTAGACCTATACGTCTGAATCGTCCAACGTCTCTAAATACATAAGACTGAATTGTATGAGGGTATATGAATCATTTACTTTTAAAAATGACATGTACAATGCACGTACAACTCAGTTTCATATGACTAAAAGGCAAGGGTCTAGATGCACAAATCCGGACAATCTTGTTCCGAAAAACAGCCCGGTGTAAGGGCCCTTCGCTGTACTTACGAGTAGCTCGACAGTACAGCGCATCTGAGCCCGTAGAATCATTTGCTTTTACCGACAAGATTTACTGTCACCATCTCTGATCTCTCCACACAACATTAGTGGAGGTGCTCTCTCCGTACACACACCTCCGTGCTTTCTCCAGCTTTTTTTAAAAAAAAAAAAAAAAAAAAATCAGATTCAAATTTTCCTGAAGTGAGGAGATTTTCAATTCGAACAATGTGAATATTTTTTTTCCTTAGAAAGGAAACTTTTTGTATGATTACTTAACTGATGTTTCTAAATTTGGGATTGCCAGCAGTGAAATAATCACGAGCGCACCATCTCATGAGAAAATAATATTTGGTCTGCAGTAGTTCTCGAATATATAATCTTTATAAATGAAGGGATCGAGAGATACTAACGGAGCCATGTTTGATTAGTTTGAGTCTTGAGATGTTTCAATTGCATGTGTGAGAACATGGGAAAAGGCCCCCTGCTGCTGCAGTGTGGGGGCATTGCGACAAAATTAAAATTTTAAAGTCACAGTAAATATTGTTTTGAATTTTTTAAAGTCGGCCCTATATGCCCTATGTCTTTATACAAACTGATCTTTAATCAGATGACTCAAAGAATTAAAAATATAAAATATAAAATAACAAGTCCCAATGAACAGTAAAAACACTTAATGAACCACACCCAATAATAGTTTTTAATTCTTTAAATTTTTTTGGATTGTCTAATTGGAGATTGACCTGTACGAACATATACAACATGTGTGAGGATCGACCTTAAAAAAATTCAAAAAATAATTTTTTTTACTTGCTACAGTGCCTCACACTACAGCAACAGGGACATTGCAACGAGTATGACTCTTTTTTGGACAGAAGTCTGATGCTTCAAACCGGGCCAATGTTGTAGGCTTAAAAACACTTAATGAGCCACACCCAATAATAGTTTTTAATTTTTTAGATTTTTTTGAATTGTCTAATTAGAGATCGACATGTATGAACATATACGACATGTGAAGACCGACCTTACAAAAATTCAAAGAAAAATTCTTTTTACTTGCTACAGTGCCTCACACTACAGCAACAGAGACATTGCAAACGAGTATGACTCTTTTTTGGACAGAAGTCTGACGCTTCAAACCGGGCAAATGTTGTAGGTCCTTCTCGCCCAATTTGATCTGTTCACAATCCACTTGGGCATCTCTGCAGAAGTGTGGTCTTGGGTCCCTTCAGGCCACATGCCAAGCCATGTTTCGTATGCTGGGAACTGCCCTCCAGGAAAATTGAAACAGGTGTCTGCTGGGAGCATTAAAAATGAAGTCCCAAAAATGGGAAACACAAGGATGCCGTCAACAAGAGGGCACATTTAGAACAAAGTTTATCAGTAAGGGTAATGTCCACTTGTACAGTAATTGGAAAAAAGAAAAAAAGAAAAGGACCCTCTCTCGAGCTCCGTTCCTAGATGACAAGTACACACCAGGTATCGGAGGCCCTGGCAGTGGTTAACTGGAAGGTACATAGCATTCCTGTTGCATTCAAACAATGCAAAAGCTGGTAAATCCTCCATAAGCCAACCTCACTCACCACGACTTAATGGAGACATCTGCAGAGTTGTGGCCAATTCCACCTTGCTTAAGATTTTAAGCGTCGAGCAACCACTGGAAAATATATCCATTCTGAAGGCATACTTCATATGGGCAACCCTACATGGGGAGTGTGTGCCTCACACAGACAAGATCGTCCAGTCTGTTGCCATCCATCTTGTAGAGCGAAACACCGTTCATTTGGACAAAATGGTCCCTCGCCTCCTTCCTCAGAGTCTCAAATGGCATGACCTCCCACTTGCTGTAATTTGAATTCCTTCGAGTTTCGCTCATGTCAGGTGCACCAGAAATTGGTATTCCATCTTCTGAACTCACTTCGCCCCATACCTTACAACTACCAAATGGCCCCAAGTCAGCTTGAGCTCTCTTCAGACGCAAAGCAGCTGCATGTGCACTGCTTATGACTTGCCTGTTTGGCACATCTGACCAATCCTGCTTCCTCTCAGATCTCATTGGTGAATGGATTCTGATGACCTGTGAGTATGAGACCATCAATAGATATGCGAAAATCAGATTTCATCCATTCTGAGGAAGATGAAGACAGGGCCAAACACAATGGAAGAAGTCTTACGCCTAAGCACTCCAAAAGCTGATAGTATGCTCTCCCTTGAAGTGGATTATGTCCCTTCCTGGGGGTTGAGAAGTACCGGGTCCTGCAGACAAATTGTTAAAATATATTGGGTCCTGTAGACATCATTTAAATATCACTGCAGAAGCTATGCTAGATCAGAGAAATGCAAGAAACAGCATCCAAGAAAGCATCGCCTGACTAGGCAATATTTCTAGATAAAACCTGCAACTTTGAGTGAGGAGAGTAATAGTGATGATATGGCACTCAGAAAGAATGTTGAATCTAGGAAATAATGACGACAAAAGATGTGAAAGAAGGATGGGAGCTGAAGCCGTATGACCAAGTTGTGGCACTTTTCAAAGCCAGAGTCCTCTCCTGGGTAAAGGAAAACAATATCTAGAGATGATTTAATTCATAGTACTATTAAATAAAAGCATTTGTCTCTCATCTCTTGAACAGTTTAAACCATTGTTCTTAATTGGTCTAACAATATTTGAGGGTACTTATCAACATTCCACACATTGCACAATGGTTAATCGGTCATAAAACATTTCTGGGTGCCATTGTTATATACTTTCCTTTACCATGGTAAACTTGACATTGAGGGAGCTGGATGCTTGTTTCCAGACTCGCAAGAGTTTAGTCTGACAAATTGTAAGTTTAAATATACGCTTCAAAATTTTTAGCATCTATCAGACTATAATGAAGATCAAACCATCAAGAATGAATCAAAAGTAGCATCCATTCTGTTCTAACCATGGAAGGCAGAATTGGTGCAGATTGGCCAATCCGATCGGTTTTCGGCTGGACCGATCCGATCCCGAGCCCTAACCCCCATTCCCTTCCTGGGTTCGGGCGGATCGGCTGGGATTGGTACGGATCCGAGTCCGATCAGATCGGTCCAGACCCGAGTTTGACTTCCTTGGTTCTGACATATAACCATAAGAAACAAATTGAATTTATGTATATAAAGTGTTATCAATAAACTATGTGAAAGCCCATTTCAGCAAGTGAACTTGGTTTTTATTCAATGAAAGACTTGAAGAAAGAGAACTAACCACTCTGTATAGCCAGGGTCCACCGTGAAACCATAAATATCCACAATATCACACATGGAGAGAGCTAGTTCGATGGATTTCATCCCCGTTCCCTTAGCACCTCTCCTCAGGACAATTCCTTGGAAAAGATAAACTGGATTTGGAATTTCCTGCATAGCACACCATAGAGTTCATACCAGGGTAAATCAACCTGAATTTATCACTCAAAAATAAACAAGGGTTTTTTACTTTTTGGTCCCTATAATCTTTCAATATTCCATATTAGTCCCTACAATATTCATATTTACTTTGACCTCTCCCCCCACCACAACCGTTGAATTTTTCTTTAAAAAATCCCTCTGTCCATTCATGGAATAAGATTCAAAGATTGTAGGGGTTTAACGTAAATATGAAGATTGCATGGACTAATATTCAATATTGGAAGATTTTAGGGACCAAAATGTAAAAAAAACTAATAAACAAATATGCTTATGCAGTATCAATCAAGAACTGATAAAATACATCACCATTATCATTATCCTCCCCCTCCTCATGCCTGTAATTGTCTTGGCTTATTCCCTCAATGTGGGATTTTGATTTATAGGTCCAATTCCAAATCCAAGTATGTGGCAAAAATTTCAATGTTGCTGCTTTGCCTATTGTTAACCCTCTCTGAATTGTTGTCAAGCTCATGAATAAAGCACTTTTAATTAGTAGGAGAGGAGTTTCCTAAAAGTTCTAATGGCACAGCTGGCAGGTAGAGAATCCTACCTTAAGGGCTGTGCAGTTTAAGCTTACACAGAGATAGAAGCCATTAAGGACGAATCCATGACAAAGTGTATTGCGCGTGAGCACATAGAAAAGTAATACATCCTACAAAATTGTCTTAATATTAAACAATAATAATTTATATGGAATATGTCTCCCAAAGGATACATGATATTCTCTGAGTAAAATGGTCCATAATGAATGTAATCCAAGAGATAGAAAGAATTTTGCGAGTTCGTGCACACAGAGAAAAAATATATTAACATTTATTTTCCGAAATTAAGAAAATTATTCAGATTAAAGTTGTAATGTAAAGCATATAAATTAGTTATAGTTTAATTTGCATAAACATCTATTAAAGCACCTAGACAAACCTAAATCATGATATAGTGGAAGCCAGGGATTAAATTCTATCTTAGTAAAGTTATAGGCTTCTATGCTACTCATAAAAGAAAATATAACCTTTAAATATTTCTTTACTTCATAATTACTTGCTACTTATCATAGTCTGTGTTACCTGAGTTCTGTAAATAAAAAACTTATAGATTGAATATATTTATAAAAGTTTTTTCTTACAAAATATTTCTACAAAATCTTCTAAATGAGAAGTTATCCATGATCTAAAATAGTGAATTATTAGTAACTTCAAAAATAATAATGATCACATAAGCACTAAAAGAAGGCTTTTCCCCGTCTTTATTCTTTCACTGTAGATAAAGGAACATACATGACATTCGTAGAGGCTTTCTGAAAAGAGAATATATTTATATAATCATAGAAAAGATTGTTCATTTTAGTACTTGAACTTTTTGGGTTATCCAAGGACAGAAGGTTGGATTTTATCCAAGGGCAACACTTTTGCTGCATTTTAACTCCTCACCTGTTTGGCAGAATTACATTAAATTTTAAAAATTATATCATAGCATTTGAAGAGCTGTTCTAGACTATTCCATACTCACCAGTTTCTTTTCATCTCGAAGAGCGAAACCAAATTCTCTGAAAAGAGCAATCCACACACCATACCCCTCTAACAAGAAGCCTACCGCGCCATGTCTACATTGACCTCACCACCCTTCTCATCCCAACAGAGGGCTCACTCTTTGCTGGCCTATGCCATGGACTAAGGGCATGGGCAGGAAGTCCCACAGTGGCAGCGACCATGCTACATCCCTTCCCATGGAGACAATGGTCACATTTCACCTGACAGCATTGACAGTGTTGTGGAAATGACAGAGGTATTGGCTCCGCATGGTGGTGACAGCAGCACCATCACAAAGCATCAATGGCAACAGCACTGCATGGCAGCGTGAGGATTAACATGAGAGGAGGTGTTTTAAAGGGGGAGGGGAGGGGAGGGGGTGTTATGAGTTTCAGATGAGCTAGGAGCAATTGATCTAGGGCTCAATTGGCTCAAGCCCAACCAATTTGGCATGATTCACTCAAGAGTCGGGAGTGGGCGCATGGGATCAGACCGTTTTGGGTAAAATTATACGATCAGCATTTTCTGATCTGATCTGATCTGGCAAACCATATTGGATATAACTATTTTTGTTCTCTGTTTATCTGTCATCTATTTTTGCTTACATACTACTGATCTCAACCTCTCGGCCCTTCCTTATATTTTATGGCTCTCATTAATTCTCAAGTCACATGCCCACATGGAAATACACTGCTCATAAGGATTGGGTGGAGAGGCTTGGATGCTTATTGCCATTGGAAAGATCTTCATCTTCATCAAATGTGCGACGCATAGGGGCCACATTTATCACTTTCAGAAATTTCATTGAAATACTAGGTCATCAATTGCCTTCTTGAATTGAAGTTCATAAATTTTATTGAAATGACACAACGTTCATTCTTGTGTATCGTACATGTTGTACAAGTAGGAATTTATGAATAGAAGTTGGGAAAAGCTTAAAGATAGTCTCTTTACATGTTATCTTGAATTACAGATGGAAATTTACTTTTTAAAAAGAATGTAATAGGCGATGTAGGTCATAGTCTATCCGATGATTTAACCTTTAATATCCATTGCCAATAATTTTTAAGGATAAAGATAAATGTAAGGATAAGGACAAGGATAGTCCTTTTTTCCTTAGACTTATTGTATAGAGCTTCTATGGGAACCAATTGCATTCTTGACATTCCTAACACCTTTACATCTCCATTTCCACTAATTTTTTAAGGATAAGCACAAGGATGCAAGTATGCAAGCATAAGGATAAGGTTAAGGATTGGCTTTCATTTCAAGGAGAAGGATAGAACTACTATTCAACCTATTATGTAACCTTTGCATCCCTATTTGGAAATATGTGAAGCCACAAACTGGATGAATGGTACGGAACAGGATGGTGAAGAACCGGGAATCATACTTCTTATATACATTATAGATATCCCTAGACATGGGAAAGAAATTACATGAATGGGGAAGGAGACAAGTTTGATGTAGGGATACATGGCCTTCACCAAGGCATGTATTAATTTGACAATGAATTAGTGTATGACCACAGAACTGCCAACTATAGAAACACATTATTTTTCTAACCATGGGAATGACATGTTAAAACAGAGCACTAACCAAACGTCTCAACAAAACATTAAGCAGTTGACAATGTGCTGCTGGAACTTTTACCTTTATCATTGAATTGAAATCTCTATGTGTCACACTTTTAATTATAAGCACCTCATCAGCTGCAGAGAAGTTGATATCAAATGTCAATTTAGCTGCAGTCCATAAAGAAATGGTAAAAGCGGTAATACCAATTTAACAAATTATTCTTGACTATAAAAAGAACTATCAGACGCATTGTCCATTTGCTCAACCTGGAATGGAAAATGATATCATGCTGCTTAAGGTAGTGCAAGTGCCACTGCTTAACTGGTGAGTCATTCCAGAATGACTAGGGTGCCCAAGTAGGCATCCAGTGGTTGAGCTTACGGGTGCAAATGAACATAGCCGAGCTTTCACTTGTTTGAGCTTCGCTCGATCTTATATACTCAAGCTCGAGCTTATCTTGAGCTCATTTTATAGGTTCCAATTCGGCTAGAAAAATATTTGTGTAACTCGAGCTCAGCTTGTTCCTGGGGCTGGGCCGGAATATCGGCCCATATTGGGGCTGGATCGGCCTTTTGTTTTAAAATCTAGGGGGAGGGGGACAGTGATTCCCCCCCACCCCCCCCCCCCCCCCAAAAAAAAAAAAAAAAAAAAAAAAGTCGGTTGGGACCTGCCGATCCAGATCCTGCAATCCATGCTTGCCGCTGCTTTATTTCCTTAATAAAGCAGTGTCCTTGTTTTATGTCATGTGTAATAGGGCTTGGGGAGTTGTCCTTCTGGGTTTCTTTGTTGTATGGTGGCAGACTTAAGCCTCTGCCTGGGCCTTCTCTCCCCTAATCTGTAACTTTCTTTCTTTTCATATTCTCAATGAATTGTGACAATTTTCTTGTCCCTTTCAAAAAGAAAGAAAGAAAGAAAGAAGCATGCTTGAGTTAGCTGTTTGACCAGTCATGAGTTGTAGCATATTTTATACCCTTTTGGGATTTCCTTTTGCTCCAGACATGTAAAAATTTTCATCTTGGCTATGTATCCCTAAATTTTCCACCCTATTTTGTTGAACAATGAAAATACCTATTATTCAAAGTACACATTTCATGGATACATCTATTTAATTGCATGTAATGTTGGAAATTATGTTCTATCACTTATCTTGGCAGGCAACCAATCACAATCAAATTCTGCAGGGAGTAGTCATACAGATCCATTAGCTTGGCAAGCTATGACCATTAAAGGGGTGCAACATAGGCTTTCAGACTCATTGGTTGATTGATTGAATTTCCTCTGGCTCAACAAAAGCTTTGACAATTTCTATAACAAAAACCTCAGGGTTGACTTCAAAGTGTATTAAATTTTTGCCTGCAACCTTGAAACTTGCAAGAAAAACAATTTATTGTATACTAATGGCATGCACTACTATGGGGAAACCCAAAAAATATTATTGACCCTTATAATTGGCATAGGATGGGACAGATATTTCCCCATGCTTAGTTTCACTTATCATGAGCTCATAGAGCTTGTTTTCTTCTACATAAGTTGATAAGCTCTTTGTAGAGCTGCTCTCATGTTAACATTTTCTGATGTAAACTTCTGAGGGTTTTTGGATTGAAGAGGTTGGTGCAAGAAAGGATGCTAAGAAGGCAAGCCCGCTGAACAGAATGATGGTTTTACTCTAAACATGAAGTTCATAATCATTAAGTCTACATGTTCAAGATTTTTTTGAGATCCATTTCTTTGAAGCACAGAAGAGTGCAACAACATGAGGTGTTTTTTCCTAGTTAGCAAACATTAAGGCTTTTGGAAGGGGGCTTACTTCCGAGATTGGTGAATACTACTCTAAGGTGCATATAGGTAGTCCAGTGGTGTACATGAACAAGGGCATAGAATCTTCCTTTGACCAAGTTGGTGTCTCAAGCCACCTGCAGAAGGACAGGGAGATTACTCGAAAAGGATGGGGGAGGAGGAAGAGCTCCAGATAACGAGAAAGGCCAAGAAAGTGATTCTAGAAGTTGACAACATCTTGCATAAGATTTAAAATGTGAAAGTGGAGCTAACCATGTGATATAAGTTTGCCTGCAAATTTCATGGTGACATATTGACAATGAACTGGAATGTGGTGGACAGAGTATCTATGCTTCCATATGCAATTAATAATCCTGAATGAAATGCTAGAAGCATGATGATGGAAATAACTACCTAATCAACCAATGGTAATGTTAAACAAACCTAAGGATATGCTTGAATTAAGCACAATAAATGAAAGGGAAAAAAATAACATCGCCAAAGTTTATGTTTGCTTACAGGAACCATTAAGAATAGCGATCATGTTTCTTGCTGCACCCCTGACCACAAGGCGAAAGTCCCTCTTCAAACCCACATGCTTGGCATATTTCTACAAATAGTGATGTAAGTCAAACAAGTACTCTTTCAACTCATTAATAAATAAACTATTGAAAAAAAAAAACACAAACAACAGACATTGCCAGGTAACTAAAGTCGGTAAACGCATGCAAGCAAGAAAAGAATATTCATTTTAAATACATATTTGATAATAATGCAATTATAATACACAATTGATTTTCTTTGGATGAAGTAATTACTACAAGGTCATACTCGTCGTATACACATTTAACTTGGTGCCTCAAAACTCACAAACTAAACAATTTTTCTTCTGATTTTGAGTTTCAAATTAATTAATAATTACTTGGTAATTGTCAATTCTAGTAGGGCAACCTAAACTTTGATCAACTCCTATAAGTCCTTGAAGCGATTTTATCAGCTTATTACTTCCATATTCACAAACCAAAATAATTCCCAGAGAAATTACCACACAATATCCAACAAAGACTAAACTCAGTGATGGGCCAGCTATATCCAAAGTCGGTATGGTTCTTGAAAATATGCAGGTCTCAATTCAATCTAGGATATCAGGAACTCAACTAGAAAGAGCACATATTTTTCAATATTCAATCTTTTCCAGCTACTAGTTAATCCAATAAGGAATGTTCCAATCCTGAACTGAAATTAACAAAGTTAATAGGACTGCAAGTATCAAAGCCTACGATGAATCTCCCAAGTCTTGATTGGCAGATAAAGAACAAAGAGGCATCCACCGAATGATAGGTACCCTCCGCTATCATCAAAGGGAGTGCCATTATGTGGCCGGAGGTCACCTATGAGTCATTGTTTATTTTATTATTTTATTTTTTGAACTTAGATGTTTTATGGTTGTTAATAAATTATCAATTACTTTGCCTATCACACTATCTAAATCATGGAATGCAGAATCGGCCGATCCCGATCCAGATCGGCCGATTCGGATCGGGATCGGCAGGTCCCGATTCGGCCGATTCCGGCCGATCCCGGCCGATTCCGGCCGATTCGATCCCGATTCGGATCGGGATCGGCGGGTCCCGATTCAGGGACCCGATCCGATCCGGAATTCCTTGATCTAAATATATGAAGATGTTTAGTTTTTTATCTACTACCATTAGTTTTTGTTAATCAGTATCCTAGGAGTTAAACTATAACGTGATGATGGGATTCAGTACCTGTGTATAACAAAACAATCAAAACTAATTCCATGGAAGTCAGTTGCAGATAACCAAAATAATAAACATGACTCAAAAGGTTTCAAATTTGAGCTCACTTACATATACCTCACTTTTTTGACTCAGCTCTTAAGTAAATGAACTACTTATGACAAACAAAGGCACTCCTTGTGATGTAGAAGATGCATAAGTGAACACCAAACTTTTGAGCATTAAATAATCGGAAAAAAATAAGTAATCTTCTTTCTGTAGTTTTGTCTTTCCTCTGTCAAACCATACTAAAAGAACTTTAACCATTGGCTCACATATCAACTGATTGAGAGAGCACTACTGGTACCTCATTGACAGGGGCTTCATTGTCTCGAATAACTGCATCATGCATATCAATCTCTTCTCCAAATTCTGTCTTTAAGAGGTCCCCTGAGTTCCCAACAACTGCACATGTCCGGAATTGACGAGGATGAAATGGTGGTTTTGCTGGCAAGATCAAATTTAGATGCTCCTCACAGAGAGAACGATTGTAACATTTATTTGTACCCCTAAATAGCCAACAAAATCATTTAGTTGCATTATGGAGTACCATTCTCTAACAAAGATCAGGTATGCAAACAGGTAAATCCATCTTACAACTGTGCAATTCTCTTTGCAGCATATTCTAACCATCCATCAGGTCGAGCATCTAGATATTCCCTCGTCAAGACTGTTGTCATGTTTCGATACTGACATTTCGCAATGTGTATCAGTGAAAAATATGTTCTTCTTTTTCAGGTGACAAGCAGCTTGGGTGAGGATTGTAAGCCTAACCTGTTCCCATAACAGAACAGCATCGCAGACGTCATATGTGTACTCTAGTGGTTCATAAATTTTAAACTGCTCGTTATACTGCACATGTACCATAAGGAAGAGTCAGTTCGATTCAAATGACAAAGAAAATTAAAAAAATGAAATAGAACAGTGCATTACCCATGTACTATTTGTGCCTTCCGGAAATTTGAGCACTAACTTACAGTGATCGACTATGTGAGCAGTAAGTCCCAGTCCTCTGCTTGCCTAGATATAGGTGATCATTAGTATGCACTCACAAAGAGACTGTAGCCCGGGGGAAACATAATTGAAGAGAAAAGTGGAAATCAACAAAATACTTTAACCACTGAACACTCCAGTGCATGAGCATGTCATGAATCAATGTTACATTCAATCAAAATATCTATGGGCAACGGACCCTCTTCCCCATAGTTCCCAGGAGTGAGTTCTACTATCTTACAGAAAACCCTAGAAGAAAACACTTACACCTCATAAACAAGTAACTTTAAAATGGAATAACCTCAAGTATAACTACTAAGTGCACTTGTCATCAAATTTAACTTGAATTTAGCACCAGGCCCAAGAATGGAAAGTAAAAAAAAAAAAGATAAATCACAATGCACTAAAGTTCCAGCCTTGTTCCACAATCCTACAAGTGAAACATGACTTATGGTCTGTTTCATGCAGGCCATTTAGATTTATCGCAATCCCATTTTCTATGAAAACCTTAGTTTGGATGGTAAAGAAAAGGTTTATCATAAACTCACTCGAGTTTATCATCTAGAGAGAGAGAGAGAGAGAGAGAACCACACCATTTCTCGATGCATTCAATTCCTAAGATCCAGTCAATTTCTGAATCAAATAAATAAAGAAGACACAAATGCTGCACCCACAACACGTACCGACGCCCGAGGAAACAGATCCAAAAATCGAACAGAAAAAAAAAATGGCCAACAACAACAAAGATCAAAACATAGGCGCCGAAGAGACGAGCAACATACCACACATTGCTGAACCCGCGACTGGAAATCCAACAGCGTTTGTACCTCCTCAGAATAAGCAGACCTCCTCTTCCCTGCTACAAAGCAAAGAGAGGGAAAACGCGTGAAGGGAAGAATGAGGAGGAAGGGGATCCCCATTCCCCAGAGCTCCGCTTCTCCTCCATTTGCATCCGTTTTCCTCACCTGTGAAGAAAGAGGACTGGATGGAGACGACGAGGACGGAGAAGACGAGCGCGGCAAGGAGGAGGAGCAGGACGGTGGGCCGCCTGCTCTGGGAGCTCTTCGGCCCGCCAGCTCTCATCCCTGCGATCGCCCCCTCTCCTCGCCACCCGAACTCCGGTGAGCTGCGCGCACTGCGCTGTGACGCTGGCTCGACCAGCAAAGCCCCGTCCGACCGGCGACACGGAAGGCGGGAATGCGCCGGGCACCAGTGGACGGTCCGCTCGATCCGGCGGACTCTTCTCTGCGACGGTTGCTGGCTCGCCGGCGCTTTGTGGGGGAAGCCAAAGCTCGCGCTCGCCGGCGACGAGGAGATCTCTGCGTCGAGCCGCCGGAGGGAAGGAGGAGCGCGGCGAAGTTAACAGCCGGACTTGCTCGGACAGTGGGAAATTGTTCAGATTCAGATCACAATCGCTACGCCCTGCATTTTGCAGCGTCTTCGTCAAAACTTCAAGGGGTTTTTGTAACCAACCACCCAACTTATTTTATATTTGTAAAGCATTTTGTATTTGCATGTAACCCTCTTAATGATGGTTATTGTTTGCTTTAAATTATATTTGGGTTGAAGTGCTGCTATCCTACGTAGAATATGTGAAGACTCTTAGATGAGAATATCAATAATACCCTCAATTAAAATACAAACACTTTTTGAAGAGTGCTCATTTGTAATTAGAAAGGCTTTTTTAGATGTCAGATATATTTGTAAAATTTAGTTACAACAGACTTAGAGTTATATGCAAATAGATATCATATAGAAGGTTATTTACAAATATTGAATTTTTGTGGAGATTATTTGTGAAAATCCCTTTTAAATGAAGAGGATAATATACAGATACATATCATATAGAGGTTATCTGCAAATATGAAATCTTTCAGGATGTTGTTTGCAAAAACCCCAAACTTAAAATATGGCTCAATTTTTTCTTGATCTTATAAAAATAAAATACTATGAATATTTTTAGAGGGTTAATATTTATAAAAGAAGAGAATTGTATTTATAGGGACCCATAACAGATGGAATGATGCCACTGGAAATGTGCTGTATTTTGAATACTTGTGTAATTCTTTGTTAAGTTTTCGAGTGAAAATTTGTATTTAAACATTATTTCAAAATAATGCATTATTGGGTTTTTTTTTCTTTTGTTGAGCTGAAAATGCAAGCGTTCATATTGGTTTCACCTTGGGGAAACAATATACCTTATCAAATACATGGTTTTTCATTTTAGGGATTTCTAGAGATCAGAGTTCATAATCTTCCACATATGTAGATGCTACCCCATCTGCTTTCAGTATGCATTACTTTGAGAACTCCACCGTCGTTGGTGTCAAGTTCAAATGAAAATGGAGGGTGTACGGTAGGACAAAAGCTAGTGATTAATAAGATTTGTCATGTCTCAATTGTGAATTTAGAGCTTAATTTAATCAAGAGTGATGCAATGTAATGTCAAAGTAAGTCAGAGTTTATGTCCCGTCCGGCAAAATCGCGATTTTGAAATCATAGTTTTAAAACCAGCGAAAATGAAATCCCTGACTTTAAAATCACTTGTTTTAGTTCATTGTGGACTATAAACTAAAATCAGGTAAAGAGAGGATCTTAGGGATCAACCGATTTTGAAATATAAAATAAAATTAAAATATAAAATAAAATGATCTACGTCACATTAAACACAAAGAAAATATTTATGGTTGTTTACGATGTTTTATGACTATTTACGATGCACCAGCGACATAGAAGCTATGTAATGGCACACAATGGCGGTGCTGACTATTCAAAGATTTCTGTGCCTTGGATGGATACAAGTCGAATCACTAGTCCAATTTTTTTTTAATTTAGTTATAAATTTTATATCTTACTTTAATATTATTATAAATAATCTCATTGCATCATAATAGTTGCAAAAATGTTTTTGTCATTGTTGTCCATTAAAAATCTTTTGTCTAACTTTGATTAAGTTTTAAGTAAAGTTAAAATTATTTGAAATACTTCATTTCTCTATTTCTTTCTCTTTCTTTGGCACAATGTGTCAATCAATAGTACTCATTTTATAGAAATGTTTTTGTCTAAACAATAAATTTGACAATTGAAGGAATATTTGTTGCATCATAGATATTTTTGCAAGTATTTCAATATCGCAAGTTTATTTATAATAATATGAAGACAAGATAGACAAATATGTACAATTTTACGAGAGTTATTTTTGCAAAAGTCTCAAGAATAAAATGTGTTTAACTACGTAGAACATGGGAACTTTAACTAATAAGAATATTGAATTAGTAAAAATAATGAAAAAAGAAGAGTCAACATAACTTGTTTACAAGAAATTAAGCGGAAGGGATCTAAATCAAAAGAAATTGATGGTTATAAGTTATGGTATACACTTAAAAGCAATAATAAAAATGATGTAGCTATTATAAACAAAGATTTAAAAGACAAATTTGACAAGCCAAGAGGGAGGAGGATAGACGTTATACTAGTTGAACTTGTACTAGGTGAAGAGATTTTAACTATCATTAATGCTTATTATTCACTATAGACAAGATTAAGAATATTAATATTTTTGAGATGATTTTGATAAGATATTCAAGATATGTCTAATGGAGAGAAGAATTTTATAAGTGGAGGGCTAAATGGTCATGTAGGCAAAGATAACATAGACTATGATATGATTCATGGAGGTTTTGACTTTGACGAAATAAATAATATGGCTAATGTCAATCTTGACCTTACTATTTCCCCATTATCTAGTAATTGCAAATGCTTATTTTAAAAAGAGAAATGAACACTTTGTAATTGTTAGTCTTAGGTGGCCTACAAGCCAATCTGACTATATAAATCTCGTTTATTTATTAATATAATGGCATAATATTTATTGTGTGTAAATCGTATTAATTATCGTCTCATAATGAAGTCCGTGAATATGTGCGATAGTGATCAGATTATGATGAGATCATACTAATGAGACTAATCACTTAAACACACATATTCTTAATCGTTCCTAGTCGGAGGATATCCGAGAAGAAATGAGTTTTCTGATATTTATCAGCGACATCCAATCCAAGTAAGTCGACCGGTTAGGGTTTGACAGTACGTCATATCCTAAGTTGACTTAAGAGTATTGTACGAATGAAGGATTATATCCACGCGGTAACTGTCGGCGGAAAGGTTCCAAGAGTGGGTTACTTAACCCCGATATCTTCCGGATTCACGCGGTGTTGCTTGGCACCCAACGTGATCGGAGGCCCGACCGAATTCGATGTGCGACATTGATTCGGTTGATTAATTAATTAATAAAGAGTTATTAATTGATTAATAAAGCCAGTAAGGAGTTATTGGACTTATTGGGCTATTAACCGGACTGGTAATTGGGCCTAGAGGGTCACATGCAAATGATTCTCAAGGCAATGGATAAATAAGTAAGTTTTATATAAATCGGGGGTTTTTATGAAAAACTGCGCGGTTAGTATAAAATATAGCGAATGGGCTGAGCAGGCCAAACTGCTTCTAACCCTAGCCGCCTCCTCTTCTCTTTCTCTCTCTCTGGTGCCCCAGGTCAGATCAAGATCTCCGAATCTGCTCCGCCGTTTCTCCGACTCCCGTTCGACGGGAAATCGTCCGCGCGTTACGACGATTGTTGCTGCGACCGGCGGAGGTTTCGTGGCTGCGAAGAACGAAGAACGTGAGGATATCCACCGCGAGGAGGATCACGTGAACTTCGCTAGAGGCCGGGCGCTTGCGCGGCTTGTGGTGTCGTACCGACGGAACCGAACGGTTCCGGATTTGAATCCGCACACGGTAAGAACCGATTATCCGATAATCTGTTTTTTTTTAGATTTTTTGAAACGGGAACAGATCTCCGTTTTTATTTTTATTTCCGCTGTGCGGGAGATCCGGAGAAAACCAAGAATCCAACAGTGGTATCAGAGCCAGGTTCCACTGTTTCTCGTCTCGTTTTGGTCTCCGAATTAATTTTCAAATGTTATTCCATACACGAATTCGTTTTATTTGCTGGATCAATATTCATATGATGAATGCAATTAATGAGATTAATTTAAATCTGGCGAAATCGGATTTTTGAGAATTTTTCGTATTCTTCATGCGATGAACATCCCGACGCAGTTTTGGAGTTTTTAATGCCCAGGAAGGTTGACTAGCTTGCCTAGTAGGATCTAGGGCTAAGGCCGGTCACTATAGGCATCATAGCCAGAGCCGGACAGGGCTCGGAGGTCTCCTCAAGGGGTTCTTCTTTTTTTTCTTTATTTGGTTTTTGAGAAAAAACCAGAAAATCAAAGAGGGAGGGCTCGAGTAGATGTAGAATGGGCTTCTTCGGCAGGCCTGCTGGCACCGAGGAGCCCGTCGGCGCCGAGGGGGGGGGGGGATCCGTTGCCCACCTCCCACCTGCAACATGTAATGGGATTAGGGTTTCGGAGGGGGGCGAACCAGTCGCACCCCAAGCGGGCCACCCGGTCCCGATCCGGTCGGACCGGACCGAGTGCAGGCGGGCCGGGGAGTCTGAGGCAGACCAGGGCTGACCCTGGTCCGTGCCTGGTTCGAGCCTGGTCGAGCCATGGGCTCGGACCAGGTGTCCATATGGGTCAGCCTACACCCCTTTAAAGCCTAGTTTCTATAAAACTCCAGCCATTTTAATAAAATTAAAATTGGATTTTAAATTTAAATTCAAAATTGTTTTGAAACTAAAATTTATTATTCAATTTTAATTAAGTGGGCTTTAATTAATAATTTTAAATCATGTTAATTAACAATTAGTTTTGATTAATTAGAGTTAATTATTAGATTAAATGTAAAACTAATGATTAACTTTGATTTAACTAATTTAACTATTAAATTAGTGATTAATATTTATTAATCTAAATGTTAGATTATTAACTATTATTTCATCTAATTGTTAATTAATATTTGAGTTAGTTATTCATTCAATTGTTAAATTAATAATTAGCTTAGATGACTAATTTAAATGTTAAATTAGTAGTCCTTAATTAATTATTGTTAGTCATTAATTTAATAGTTAAATTAATGATAACTTTAATTATCTAATCTAATAGTTAGATTAATTAGTTATTAATTTGTTAGTGTTAATTATTGGTTTAAGAGTTAAATTAATAATTAACATTAATTGACTAATCTAAGTGTTAAATTAGTAGTTAATAATTAATTGTAGTTGATTATTAATTTAAGTGTTAAATTATTAATTAATTTTGTTGGACTAGTCTAAGAGTTAGATTAGTTATTAATATTCTAATTGTTAGATTATTTATGTGGTTTAATCTAATTGTTAGATTGTTTAAATTTTAGAAATATTCTAATTTGCATGAAATAATCTGTAAATTATTAATTCGGAGTGTGTGCACATGTGATGTGTGTTTGATGCTTTTAAATTTGATTTAACTGCATGCTTATCTTATTTAAAGAGTTTTTTAAAATTCAAATACCAATTTTGATTGGATCCCAGTCTTTTGAAAGTCAAAATTATATATTTTGAAAACTCTTTTATTTTAGCCATGTGTGTGCTGAATCATGTGTGGAATGTTTAAAACACACCGTGGTCATGGATATTCACTTATTTTAAATTATTCATGTGATGAATGATTGTGTGGATCGTGGATGTGTGATTGGATATTTATTAATTGTTAATAAATAGAGGTCTGCGTACCTCTCTCTCTCTCAAACTCTGATGTACTTCTACCTCCCTCTCTCTTGTACTCGCCATAAGGCCTTCTTCTGTTTACATGTAAATTTAGATTTAAATGTAATATGATTGAGGCAACCGAGGAAGGAGCGAGGACGATCTACAGTTGCAACCAGGAAGGCGAAAAGATGAAGATCCTTTGCCTATGTGTTTGCTGGTTTCTCTAATGTAAATGTTATATTAGAATTATGTGTGCGTTTGACTGTTGGCTCTAGTCAAACTCACTGTACTATCCATGACCACACTTGACATGTATGAGATGCATTGTTTTCTTTTGATTATGAATCAAAACATGTATAGTATTTAGTAAATATATACGATATATTTATATACTATCACCTAGGAGAAATTGTGGCTATGGCATTAGATGCCTATATGATCGGGGTAGATGAACCATGTAGTTTTGTTGTGCTATCCACAAGGGCTGCATGCAAATCTACGCTCGTCGCGTAACGATGGTTAGCTTAGACTAGAATTAGTAGTTTGTTGTGCTATCCACAAAGCCATTAAATCTCTGTGGACTGAAGCTATGATCAAATATTGTAAGGAGTTGCAAATCCTATGAGATGGATGCTCTTTGATTGTATTACAGTTTGTTGTGCTATCCACAAGGCTGTACTAAGTCATTGAGATTCTGATCTCCACTAGGAGACTGTCGGCGTCTCCCGTTCTTAATAACTGAGGGTTATACAGTCCGTTGAAAATTAGTGGGAGTTAAAACTTGAACAAAAGAGCATGTCTTGTTTTAATTTTTAATAATTGAACATCTGCTAAAATAAATTTTATTCATCTCCTATAGGGAATTATGTCGTCGAATAACCCACTCCGTGGCATACTTGATGCCAAACCTTTGACTAGCTTGAACTACTCAGATTAGTTCAGAAACATGAAGAATGTCTTCGGATCTCAGCACATTGACTATGTCCCTAGAGCTGATCCTCCTGCTGAATCGGCATTGGATGCCTTTGACGCAGAGATGATAGCTAACGATAAAAGATCGAAGGATAAAGACAAAGTAGCAGTAAAGGGTGACTGCTTCTACTGTAAGCAAAATGGTCACTGGAAGAAGAATTGCAAAGAGTTCCTTAACGATAAAGCTTATGGAAAGGTGAAGCTATCTGAAGCTTCATATATCTATATGATAGATATCAACTTGTCAGTTAGAGATTCCACATCTTGGGTATTAGATACCGGATGTGCTTCTCATATCTGTCATGATGTGCAGATGCTGACAAGTAAGCGCAAGCTGAGACAAGGCGAGGTGGAATTGAGGCTAGGAAATGGCGCAAAAGTTGCGGCGATTGCTGTAGGGACAGCAAACCTCAGGTTTCCATTAGGAAACGTCTTACTATTAGAAGATTGTTATTATGTTCATAGCATAATAAAGAACATCATATCAGTATCTTATTTGGACAAGATAATTGTCTATATTTCTTAGATGTTTCTTATTATAGTCTTCACATTGATAATGTTCTTAAGAAGAGCAAGAATTGTGTGAACCAAGCCTACATGTGGCATTGTAGACTTGGGCACATTGGTGAAAGCAGGCTGCAAAGGTTGCATAAGCATGGATATTTGACAGCATTCGATTATGAATCGTTTGCGACATGTGAATCCTGCCTTATGGGAAAGATGACACAATCTCTATTTACTGGACATGGAGAACGTGCCAAGGACATTCTGGAACTAATACATTCAGATGTATGTGGTCCAATGTCCACCCAAGCCAAAGGTGGTTTTTCATACTTCATTACGTTCACCGATGACTTCTCAAGATTCGGCTATGTGTACTTAATGAAGTACAAGTCGGAAGCGTTTGAGAAGTTCAAGGAGTTCAAGTATGAGGTAGAGAAACAGTTAGGAAAGAGTATTAAAGCTCATCGATCAGATCGAGGAGGAGAATACTTGAGTACTAATTTCACACAATTCTTAAAGGATAATGGTATCATTTCTCAGCTAACCCCTCAATATACACTACAGATGAATGGTGTATCAGAAAAGAGGAATCGCACCTTGTTGGACATGGTGCGATCCATGATGAGCTTTTAAGGATTACCAGTGTCCATCTCGGGGTATGCTCTAGAGTCAGCAGCATACCTACTGAACATAGTACCCAACAAGTCTGTGGCCTCTACTCTATATGAGATATGGAAAGGCAGGAAACCAGAATTTAAACATGTTAAAGTCTGTGGTTGTCCTGCTCATGTAAAGAGGCATGATCCAGACAAGCTGGAATCACGAACTGATAAATGCAGGGTTGTGGGATATCCAAAGGAAACCTTTAAATACTATTTTTACCATCATGGTGAACAAAAGGTGTTTGTCGCCTGGAGAGCTGTCTTCCTGGAAGAGGAATACCTTTTCTAGGAGGACAGTTGTAAGGATCGAGACTTTCGGATCCGGTTTTCGGGTCAGAACCTGTTGTTCTAACCCTTGTGGGGGGGTGGAAGTTCTGTGTTGAATCGCGTCAGGACCTGGCGACGCGTTTTTAACGGCGTCCACCTTGGCAGACGCATTTTCAGGTGCTGCCACGTGGGTGCCACGGGGGTTGGCCTTGGGCCGCGTGTGTACGGCCCTGTCAGGTCGTCTGAACGGCGTCTGCGGAGGACGACGCCTTTCAGACTGCGACTCTGGGTGTGTCAGAGTACGGCCCTGACAAATTGTCCGAATGGCGTCTGTGTAGGACGACGCGTTTCAGAATCTTGTCAGAGCGGCCGTCACATCACCTGATTGGCGTCCGTAGATGTCGACGCGTTTTAGCCAGTTTCTGGTTAACCCCGTGAGCCCTCCTTCTTTCCCTCATTTTCTCCTACTCTCCTTCTCTCCTCCTCCTCCGGCGACCGGCGGCGGCCACCTCCTCCTCCCTCTTTTCCTCCCACCATTTCGCCTCTCCCTCCACTCCATCCTCTACCTAACTCACACCACTACCACCTCCACTTCCACTGCGGCGTTCTACTCTCCGGACGGCGGCCGACGTCACGGTGGAGCAGGGACGACCACGGCGGTACTGGCGGCGGCGTGGGGCGAGAAGGGTGGACGGCGTGAAGCTTGGAGGAGTTCGAGTGTTCGGTAGGGTGACGTTCCCCGTAGCGTTGTGTTTAAGATCATGTTTTCCTCGAGATGCATGTGGTAGAACTTCGGTTTTGGGGGTTAGAATGAGCATGTTTAGGTTTTCTATGGGGGTGTTTGCTTATGAATTGTCTTGCTCTCCGTTTCCCCTCCAGTTTGAATGATTTTTGGGGTTATTTGGGGTTAGAAAGGGAGCCCTCGGGTTTAGGGCGTTCCTGGTTCCTGGGGTTGAAAGACGTCGTGCATGGACGACGCCTTTTTGAAGGGCGTCGGGCCATCACGACGCCTTTTTAGACATGAATCGACTGACAGGCAGATTGCCCGGTCGGGGATTCTGTGGCTAAATGGCGTCACGGGTAAACGACGCATTTTTGAATGGCGTCAGGCGTCCATGACGCGTTTTAACCACATAAATTCCCTGAGTAAAGCTCTTGGAAATTCCGGATTTTCGTGTTGAATGGCGTCTAGGGATGTCGACGCCGTTTAAAAGACGACTACTGGTGTCGACGCCTTTTAAGGCCAGAATCTGAAGACTGATTTATATAAACCTGTACTTGGAGCTTGAATGGCCTCGACCTTGGTCGACGCAATTCAAGACAGAATCTCACTAATGCATGCCTGTAAAACATGTTCATACTGCTAGTTAGATGGTTAGCACATGTTTTAATGCACCCGAAAGAGATGGGTTCCTCATGATCGGATGGTTCTATGTGTGTTATGCGATCGCGGGCTTTTCACGTGACCGGATCGCACTGTGTTGGGTTTTCAGTTACTGTGGACCAGGAGTGACATTGTAGCACTTTATCACCCTGTGCTGGTGGGGGCGTGGGCGGGGTGACGCCTAGTGAGAGAGGGTCACCTGATGAACCCCGGGGTCAGCTAGTACCGGTGTCGGAGTGGTACATTCGGAGAGTCACTCATGCTGGGGGAAAGGGGTAGTCACCTGAGCCAGTTGGGCCGGAGTAGCGAGCGTGCTATCCGAGGGGCTACTCCTTGGTCTCGGCGGGTCGAGGTTTTCCCACCGTTGTTTGCACGGTCGGCGAGTTCTATCGAGATGACGGTTGTAGACTTTCTAATGGCTGGTTTAGAATGTGCATGATTATTATAATTACGATTGCATGTATTCTCACGTAGAGAATTAGGAATTGTACCTGCCACTACACTTGTTACTCCATCGTTAGCTGTACTTTACACTTGTGGGTGTGTGCGTGGGCAGTGGAGATCGAAGGATCCCTACTGAGTCTTGTTCTTGAGACTCACCCCTGCGGTTTTCAGGTGAGGACTCTCAACAGACTTAGAGCGGCGCGTGCGGCCGTGTGTTGTGCTTCTTCGGCAGTTGTTCCGGGGTATGCCCCGATGTAGTTGTCATTTATTTCTAGCCTGTATGTTTAATTATTTCCTTTCAGCAGGAGTATGTAATTATTTGCTGTAATCGAGTCGCATTGTAATAATTTTTAATTTCCTGCACTTTCATTTCAATTCAATGCGATGTTGATGTTGAGCTTAGTTTATTATTTATTTCCCAGACTTACTAGATCCTGGTTTGGTTTCAAATTAATGATTCGGTACCCATTTAGTAATCGGATTCCCGATTATAGGGTGGCGGGTCGTTACAGTTGGTATCAGAGCATACGGTCTGGCAAATAAATAAATAACTAGGTTAAATATTGTAAATTCGGCAAATAAATACATTATCCCGTACAGGCACGTCGGTAGCATAGGTTTTAGGATTCTAATTAGAACTTTTTGATTTTGTAATTGTAGGCGAGTAGATGGCTCCAAGAAGGAGGATGCCAGTTATCCGAGAGCAGGGAGATGTCCCTAGTGGGTCCGAGGCCGGGAGGCCGAGTGTTGAGCAGTTCATGGAGGCGATGATGGACACTATGGCTCGTTATCAGACACGAGACCCTAGTGAGAGTTCCAATGCGCGGGGAGGGTCCACCGCTACACTTGAGCGGTTTCTGAAGCTGAGGCCACCTCACTTCACCGGTCGTCCCGACCCTGACGAGGCCATCCATTGGCTTAGAGAGATAGAGAAGACCTTTGACACCATGGATTGTGCTGCAGTAGAGCGGACCCCGTTAGCTACCTTCATGCTGAAGGATAGCGCCTACGACTGGTGGACCACCTTGAAGAGTTTGTCCTATGGGGACAGGAGTCTTAGGGAGATATCTTGGGAGACCTTTGTCAAGGAGTTTAATGCACAGTATTTCCCTAGACATGTCCAGAGGGCCAAGGAGAGGGAGTTCATGGATCTGACACAGGGGAGCATGACAGTACTTGAATACGAGGCGAAGTTTGTTTCGCTGGGACGATTCGTGCCTTTCATATCTCAGGACGAGGAACGTCGCGCGGAGAGGTTTGTGGATGGGCTTAGGCTCAGTTTGAGGAACTTCGTGGCGTCCCATTGTTGTACAGACTTGGCGTCAGCAGTCAGGCGTGCAGCAGCTGTAGAGGCTCAGCAGATCCAGTCGGCCCGGGAGAGAGGGCAGACTGTCCAGGGGCCATCTCGGGGCAGGGGTAAAGCAGCGGCACCGGCTCCTTCAGTCGGATCGGGATCGTCCTCTCTCGGCTCCCGATTCAGGAGGTTCTTCAGGGGTGGTGGCAGCAGTAGCGGCAGCAGCGGCGGCAGCCAGCCCAGACAGGGGCAGCAAAGTCAGACAGTGTCCAGTGCACAGCAGGAGCCAGCTCAGAGACTTCCGGCAGTCTGTCAGCAGTGTGGTGGTACCCATGGTGGGACTCAGTGTCCCACTCTTCCCAGGAGATGTTTCGCTTGCGGCCAGCAGGGCCACTTGGCGAGGCAGTGCCCGCAGGGGTATGGTCAGGGTCATGGTTCAGGCGAGCAGAAGAAGCCGAGGACCCAGGGGAGAGTGTTAGCTATCACCAGGAGGGAGGCTCGCGCGTCCAACTTGGTGGAAGGTACACTTTCTGTCCTTGGGGACTCTGCACACGTATTGATTGATTCAGGGGCTTCGCATTCTTTTATTTCTGAGCAGTTCTTAGATATCATTTCTGCGCCTATTGTTGAGTTATCTGATGGTTTGATGGTGGAAGTTCCTTCTGGAGACTATATGATATCTTATAACTACTTGAGGAATGTTCCCTTGACCATTGAGGGTCATGTGCTCCCTGCCCGGTTGGTTGTGCTTGCCATTCGAGACTTTGATGTCATCCTGGGTATGGATTGGTTGGAAGCCTTTTATGCAGAGGTGGACTGCCACAGGAAGAGGGTGCGATTCTCCATTCCGAACATCCCGACCTTCTTCTTCCAAAGTATTAGGCTTTCTTCCCGAGGTATTCTTATTTCTGCCTTTAAGGCACGGAGGTTGCTTGATGGTGGCTGTGAGGCTTTCCTTGCCTCTGTTGTTGTCTCCGATGTCCGGGTTAGTCTCAGCCCTGAGGAGGTACCTGTTGTGTGTGAATTCATTGATGTTTTTCCTGAGGAGCTGCCTGGCCTTCCTCCTCAGCGAGAGGTCGAATTCACCATCGAGCTTGCACCAGGTACGGCGCCCTTGTCTAAGGCCCCGTATCGGATGGCGCCAGCCGAACTCGCCGAGTTGAAGGCACAGTTGCAGGAGCTGTTGAATAAGGGTTTCATTCGCCCCAGCACATCTCCATGGGGTGCTCCAGTCCTATTCGTTAGAAAGAAAGATGGTTCTCTGAGGTTGTGCATTGATTATAGGCAGCTGAACCATGTTACAATAAAGAATAAATACCCACTTCCAAGAATTGATGATTTGATGGATCAGCTGCAGTCCGCGAGGGTATTTTCCAAGATCGACTTGAGATCCGGATATTATCAGATGAGGATCCGGGATGTGGATGTCAGCAAGACGGCTTTCAGAACTCGGTATGGACATTATGAGTTTTTGGTTATGCCCTTTGGCCTGACCAATGCTCCGGCGGCCTTTATGGAGCTGATGAACCGAGTCTTCAGGACTTATCTGGACCAGTTTGTGGTTGTGTTTATAGATGATATCCTGATCTATTCTTCTTCTGAAGAAGAGCATGCCGCCCATCTTTGGGCAGTATTGCAGGTCCTGAGGGAGCATCGACTCTATGCCAAGTTCAGCAAATGTGAATTTTGGCTGAGCGAGGTGCACTTTCTTGGGCACGTTATTTCTGGTGAAGGTATCGCAGTAGACCCAGCGAAGATAGAGGCAGTGATGGACTGGAACAGGCCGACTTCAGTGACCGAGATCAGGAGCTTTCTGGGGCTTGCTGGATATTACAGACGGTTTGTTCAGGGATTCTCTTCGATAGCGATCCCCTTGTCGAGGCTGACTCGAAAGGGAGTTCGTTTTGTGTGGACAGAGGATTGTGAGCAGAGTTTTATTGAGCTAAAAACTCGTCTCACGTCAGCCCCAGTACTGGTGCTTCCATCTGGGTCAGGAGGATTTGTGGTTTACTCGGATGCGTCCCGTCGAGGTTTGGGAGCAGTCCTTATGCAGCATGGCAGGGTAGTTGCTTATGCTTCTCGGAAGCTGAAGAAGCATGAAGAAAACTATCCCACTCATGATTTGGAGCTTGCGGCTGTGGTGTTTGCACTAAAGATTTGGAGGCATTACTTGTATGGGGAGAAATTTCAGGTTTTTACAGATCACAAGAGCTTGAAATATGTGTTCACACAGAGGGATCTGAATTTGAGGCAGCGAAGATGGATGGAGTTCATTAAAGACTATGACTTTGACCTTTCTTATCATCCGGGCAAAGCGAATGTGGTGGCAGACGCTTTGAGTCGGAAGACGGTCATGTCATACCTCATGATTCAGGAGTGGAAATTATTCGAGCAAGTGGTGGAATCTTCCTTTAGGGTTCCACGTGAAGGTGATAGAGCTGTGCTGGTCAGTTTGACTGTGAGACCAGCAGTGTATCATGCAGTTATTGAGGCCCAGAGGGCAGATGCGGAGTTACCCCAGATTCTCCAGAGGTCTGAGGTGGAGTTATGGGATGATGGTACCGTCAGATTCAGAGGCAGACTCTATGTCCCGACTGAGGAAGATGTGCGCAGATGTGTTCTTGATGAGGCGCACCGATCGAGGTATGCAGTGCATCCCGGGACAACAAAGATGTATCATTGTTTGAGGAGGCACTTCTGGTGGCCCGGTATGAAGAGAGATGTGGCTGAGTATGTGGCCAGATGCATGACTTGTCAGCAGGTCAAGGCCGAGCATCAGAGACCTGGTGGATTGCTACAGCCTTTGCCGATCCCAGAGTGGAAATGGGAGCATGTGACTATGGACTTCGTGATGGGATTGCCTACATCTCCTAGCAGAAGAGATGCTATCTGGGTCATCGTAGATCGGCTGACCAAGTCGGCACACTTCCTAGCTGTTAGGAAGGACTGGTCGGTCGGCAAGTTGGCAAAATTGTTTGTAGACCGGATCATCTCTCTGCACGGGGTCCCCTTGTCCATTGTATCAGATCGAGATCCGAGGTTTACTTCCAGATTCTGGAAGAGCTTTCAGCAGGCATTGGGGACTCAGTTGGCTTTCAGCTCAGCTTACCATCCCGAGACTGACGGGCAGTCGGAAAGAACTATTCAGACATTGGAAGATATGCTCAGAGCTTGTTGTCTAGACTGGGGAGGTTCTTGGGTGCAGCATTTGTCCACTGTGGAATTTGCCTACAACAACAACTACCATTCTAGCATCGGCATGGCGCCTTATGAGGCTTTGTATGGGCGGCCGTGTCGATCACCGGTGTGTTGGTCTGAGATCGGTGAGAGGCAGATTGCAGGACCCGAGTTGGTACAGCAGTGTGCTGAGGTCGCCAGGACAGTTCAGCAGAGGTTGACCGCAGCTCAGAGTAGACAGAAGAGTTATGCCGACATCCGACGGAGACCACTTGAGTTTGAGGTTGGGGACCACGTGTTTCTCCGAGTATCACCCTCCAAGGGTGTGATGAGATTTGGGAAGCGAGGCAAGCTGAGTCCGCGATATATTGGACCTTTTCCCATTCTTGCTCGAATTGGGGAAACCGCGTATCAGTTGGCCTTGCCGCCCAATCTGGCAAGAGTGCACGATGTGTTCCATGTGTCCTTATTGAGAAAGTATGTTCAGGATCCGTCCCATGTGTTGGACTTTTCAGAGTTGGAGGTCGCTGAGGACCTGTCATTTCCAGAGTACCCGGTTCGTATTGAGGATCGCAGAGAGCAGGTCTTGCGGAACAAGGTCGTACCGCTGGTCAAGGTGATTTGGCAGTACCGTTCCGGAGCTGAGGCAACCTGGGAGCGAGAAGATGAGATGCGGGAGCAGTTCCCTTACCTCTTCTCGTGAGTCTTATTGTAACCTTGTATCCTTGTTTTGACCTTGTTAATTCTAGCAGTCAATTTCAAGGACGAAATTTCTTTAAGGGGGGGAGAATGTAAGGATCGAGACTTTCGGATCCGGTTTTCGGGTCAGAACCTGTTGTTCTAACCCTTGTGGGGGGGTGGAAGTTCTGTGTTGAATCGCGTCAGGACCTGGCGACGCGTTTTTAACGGCGTCCACCTTGGCAGACGCATTTTCAGGTGCTGCCACGTGGGTGCCACGGGGGTTGGCCTTGGGCCGCGTGTGTACGGCCCTGTCAGGTCGTCTGAACGGGGTCTGCGGAGGACGACGCCTTTCAGACTGCGACTCTGGGTGTGTCAGAGTACGGCCCTGACAAATTGTCCGAATGGCGTCTGTGTAGGACGACGCGTTTCAGAATCTTGTCAGAGCGGCCGTCATATCACCTGATTGGCGTCCGTAGATGTCGACGCGTTTTAGCCAGTTTCTGGTTAACCCCGTGAGCCCTCCTTCTTTCCCTCATTTTCTCCTACTCTCCTTCTCTCCTCCTCCTCCGGCGACCGACGGCGGCCACCTCCTCCTCCCTCTTTTCCTCCCACCATTTCGCCTCTCCCTCCACTCCATCCTCTACCTAACTCACACCACTACCACCTCCACTTCCACTGCGGCGTTCTACTCTCCGGACGGCGGCCGACGTCACGGTGGAGCAGGGACGACCACGGCGGTACCGGCGGCGGCGTGGGGCGAGAAGGGTGGACGGCGTGAAGCTTGGAGGAGTTCGAGTGTTCGGTAGGGTGACGTTCCCCGTAGCGTTGTGTTTAAGATCATGTTTTCCTCGAGATGCATGTGGTAGAACTTCGGTTTTGGGGGTTAGAATGAGCATGTTTAGGTTTTCTATGGGGGTGTTTGCTTATGAATTGTCTTGCTCTCCGTTTCCCCTCCAGTTTGAATGATTTTTGGGGTTATTTGGGGTTAGAAAGGGAGCCCTCGGGTTTAGGGCGTTCCTGGTTCCTGGGGTTGAAAGACGTCGTGCATGGACGACGCCTTTTTGAAGGGCGTCGGGCCATCACGACGCCTTTTTAGACAGGAATCAACTGACAGGCAGATTGCCCGGTCGGGGATTCTGTGGCTAAATGGCGTCACGGGTAAACGACGCATTTTTGAATGGCGTCAGGCGTCCATGACGCGTTTTAACCACAGAAATTCCATGAGTAAAGCTCTTGGAAATTCCGGATTTTCGTGTTGAATGGCGTCTAGGGATGTCGACGCCGTTTAAAAGGCGACTACTGGTGTCGACGCCTTTTAAGGCCAGAATCTGAAGACTGATTTATATAAACCTGTACTTGGAGCTTGAATGGCCTCGACCTTGGTCGACGCAATTCAAGACAGAATCTCACTAATGCATGCCTGTAAAACATGTTCATACTGCTAGTTAGATGGTTATCACATGTTTTAATGCACCCGAAAGAGATGGGTTCCTCATGATCGGATGGTTCTATGTGTGTTATGCGATCGCGGGCTTTTCACGTGACCGGATCGCACTGTGTTGGGTTTTCAGTTACTGTGGACCAGGAGTGACATTGTAGCACTTTATCACCCTGTGCTGGTGGGGGCGTGAGCACAGCGCCGGTGGGGGCGTGGGCGGGGTGACGCCTAGTGAGAGAGGGTCACCTGGTGAACCCCGGGGTCAGCTAGTACCGGTGTCGGAGTGGTACATTCGGAGAGTCACTCATGCTGGGGGAAAGGGGTAGTCACCTGAGCCAGTTGGGCCGGAGTAGCGAGCGTGCTATCCGAGGGGCTACTCCTTGGTTTCGGCGGGTCGAGGTTTTCCCACCGTTGTTTGCACGGTCGGCGAGTTCTATCGAGATGACGGTTGTAGACTTTCTAATGGCTGGTTTAGAATGTGCATGATTATTATAATTACGATTGCATGTATTCTCACGCAGAGAATTAGGAATTGTACCTGCCACTACACTTGTTACTCCATCGTTAGCTGTACTTTACACTTGTGGGTGTGTGCGTGGGCAGTGGGGATCGAAGGATCCCTACTGAGTCTTGTTCTTGAGACTCACCCCTGCGGTTTTCAGGTGAGGACTCCCAGCAGACTTAGAGCGGCGCGTGCGGCCGTGTGTTGTGCTTCTTCGGCAGTTGTTCCGGGGTATGCCCCGATGTAGTTGTCATTTATTTCTAGCCTGTATGTTTAATTATTTCCTTTCAGCAGGAGTATGTAATTATTTGCTGTAATCGAGTCGCATTGTAATAATTTTTAATTTCCTGCACTTTCATTTCAATTCAATGCAATGTTGATGTTTAGCTTAGTTTATTATTTATTTCCCAGACTTACTAGATCCTGGTTTGGTTCCAAATTAATGATTCGGTACCCATTTAGTAATCGGATTCCCGATTATAGGGTGGCGGGTCGTTACAACAGTGGGAGTAAAATAGTATTGGAAGCGGTTCCAGATCCCCAAACAGCTGCATTATCATCAGATGAGATATTAGTTCATGAATCTGTTTAGGTACACACAAATGAGCCTCGTAAATCTGGTAGATTACCTAGACTGTCTGAACGATATGTAGGACATATCGCTGAAGGTGAGTCTAAGGAAGAATATAATGAAGATGATGATCCTAAAACCTACCAGGAGGCCATAGAAGGCCAAGAAGCTGGAAAATGGCGAGAAGCCATGAACTCAGAAATCCAGTCCATATACACCAATCAAGTTTAGAACTTGGAGGACTTGCCCGAGGGTATTGTACCCATCGGATGCAAGTGAATCTTTAAGAGAAAGATCGGTGTTGATGGACGGATCGACACTTATAAGGCAAGGTTGGTAGCAAAAGGATATCGTCAAAGGCAAGGAATTGACTATGACGAGACTTTCTAACCAGTTGACATGATAAAGTCGATCATAGTTCTACTCACCATTGCTACATATTTTGATTATGAAATCTGACAGATGGATGTGAAGACTGCCTTCCTCAACGGTAACCTTGAGGAAGAGGTGTATATGATACAACCAGAAGGCTTCACATCCAAGGAATCTCCAGATAAAGTGTGCAAGCTTCAAAGATCCATTTATGGACTGAAGCAAGCTTCCCAGAGCTGGAACATAAGATTTGACGAGGCTGTCAAGTCTTATAACTTTATTAAGAATGAAGATAAGCCTTGTGTGTACAAGAAGACTAGTGGGAGCGCAGTCACCTTCTCAGTTCTTTACGTAGAAGACATACTACTCATTAGGAATGATGTAGTTATGATGTCATCAATAAAGATCTGGCTGTCAAAAAATTTCTCCATGAAGGATTTGGGAGAAACATCCTACGTATTGGGAATACGGATCTATAGAGATAGATCAAATAGGATGCTTGGAATGATCCAATCCTTGTACATATATACCATAGTCAAAAGGTTTGGCATGGAAAATTCTAAGAGTGGTCTCATACCAATGAGACATGGAATTAATCTCTCAAAGGAACAGTCTCCTAATACTCCTAATGAGAGGACATTCATAGATAGAATACCATATGCCTCTGCCATATGATCTATTATGTATGCCATAGTATGTATACGGCCTGATGTTGCATTTGCTCTAAGTGTTACAAGCAGATTTCAGGCTAATCCAAGTGAAGAACACTGGAAAGTAGTGAAATGTATCCTTAAGTACTTGAGAAGAACTAAGGATATGTTTCTTGTCTATAGAGGAGGTGACTTGAAACTGCGAGGCTTTACTGACTCGAATTTTTAGTTAGATCCAGATGACAACAAGTCTACATCTGGATTCGTCTTTACTTTGAGCGGAGGAGCAGTGTGCTGGAAGAGTTCCAAGCAAACAACCACTGCAGATTCTACGACTGAAGCTGAGTATATCACTGCAGCTGAAGCCGCCAAGGAAGCAGTGTGGTTGAAGAAATTCATTACCGACTTCGGCGTAGTTCCCAGTATCTCTGAACCTGTTCTGTTATTGTGCAACAACAATGGAACCATTGCGCAAGCGAAAGAGCCGCGGTCTCATCAGAAATCGAAACATATTCTGAGGCGCTTTCATCTTATCAGAGAGATCATATCCAGAGGAGATGTAGTAGTGGAAAGAGTTCCATCTATTGACAATGTAGCAGATCCACTGACAAAGCCGTTGGCTCAAATTATGTTTGAGCGTCACCTAGAGTCTATAGGCTTACTGTATAAAGGTGATTGGTTTTAGTTCAAGTGGGAGATTGTTAGTCTTAGGTGGCCTACAAGCCAATCTGACTATGTAAATCTCGTTCATTTATTAATATAATGGCATAATATTCATTGTGTGTAAATCGTATTAATTATCGTCTCATAATGAAGTCAGTGAATATGTGCGATAGTGATCAAATTATGATGAGATCATACTAATGAGACTGATCATTTAAACACACATATTCTTAATCGTTCCTAGTCGGAGGATATCCGAGAAGGACATCGGATATCCGGTTAGACTAGTATAGATTACTCCTACTCATATGATGAGGGTGACTGATCTCATAAGTCACTTGTGTAGAGACACTAAGGCGAATCTGTAGGTGCTCATTGGAGAATGAGTTCACTGAACTGATTCGACTGAATCACTGGATGGTATTGTACCTCACTGTCAAGCAGCTTGATTCTATTGTCGCAGTTGCGTGGATAGGCCTCAGACCTGAGACACCAAGGACGCCTTATTGGTGGACTTCTGTGCTTTGACCTTGGTTTTTGAATTTCTATCAACAGGATTCTAAACAGCCAAGGATTGGGTACAACGGAATACCGTCGAAGGGAATTGTGTGTCAATAAGGAATCATTCGCTCTCGGTACTTAGAGAGAGAATGCTCTAAGAAGGATGCACGAAAGTCCCTGGTCAGGGCGGACAATAATATCGGGAAAGGAGTTTTCTGATATTCATCAACGGCATCCAATCCAAGTGAGTCGACTGGTTAGGGTTTGATAGCACGCCATACCCTGAGTTGACTCGAGAGCATTGTACGAATGAAGGATTATATCAACGCGGTAACTGTCGACGGAAAGGTTCCAAGAGTGGGTTACTTAACCCTGATACCTTCCGGGTTCACGCGGTGTTGCTTGGCACCCAACGTGATCGGAGGCCCGACCGAATTCGATGTGCGACATTGATTCGGTTGATTAATTAATTAATAAAAAGTTATTAATTGATTAATAAAGCCAATAAGGAGTTACTGGGCTTATTGGGCTATTAACTGGACTGGTAATTGGGCCTAGAGGGTCACACACAAATGATTATCAAGGCGATGGATAAATAAGTGGGTTTTATATAAACCGAGGATTTTTATGAAAAACTGCGCAGTTAGTATAAAATATAGCGAACGGGCTGAGCAGGCCAAGCTGCTGCTAACCCTAGCCGCCCCCTCCTCTTTTTCTCTCTCTCTCTGGCGCCCCAGGTCAGATCCGGATCCCCAGATCTGCTCCGCCATTTCTCCGACTTCCGTTCGACTGGAAATCGTCCGCGCGTTGTGGCGATCGTTGCGGCGACCGGCGGAGGTTTCGTGGGTGCGAGGAACGAGGAACGTGAGGATATCCACCATGAGGAGGATCGTGTGGACTCCGCTAGAGGCCGGGCGCTTGCGCGGCTTGCGGTGTCGCACCGACGGAACCGAACGGTTGCGGATTCGAATCCGCACACGGTAAGAAACGATTATCCGATAATCTGTTTTTTTTTAGATTTTTCGAAATGGGAACGGATCTCCGTTTTTATTTTTATTTCTGCTGCGCGGGAGATCCGGAGAAACCCGAGAACCCAACAGTAATTTATAAAAGTAAGACAAATAAAAGCCAAATAAACTATTTTCTTATTAAGAAGGATGACCAATCATTATGCAAAAATTGTAGTTGCATAAAGAGAGAGTTCATGCTAATTCTTGAATAGAATTAGGGTTGGCAATGAGCCAAGCCACTCGCAAGCCGATCAAACTTGGCTCAAAAAAGGTTTGGCTCAACTCAGCTCATCTAATGAAATGGGCCAAGTCTGAACTTGGCTTCAGGCTCATTTCTTCGAACGAGCCAAGCTCAAGTTTTACCCAGCTCGGCTCAACAGCTCGTGAGCCAGCTTGATATAAATCATATTAATAAGTTTTATATATAATTGTAAATTCTCTTGTTAAAACAATCACGATCCAACAATTCTCTCCACAGCCACCATATGTCAACTTTAATAGGTTTGAGCGTTCTATGTACAAATGGTATAGAAGTCGTTTTCTCTTTTAGATAGGGGACTAAACATCTCAACTGTACCTTAAGAAGGCTTGCGAGCACTGTTGAGCATGGGCAGCGAGGGACTTTAGTCCCACATTAGGAGTCTTACCCTGATAAAGCAAATAAGCCCTACCTTGGGAGCTAGGCTCTATTTGGAAAAAATGGCTTATCCAAGCCATAGAGGTAGCCTCTATCTAGATAAACAGGACTCGGCCAGGGGGTTGGGCTCTATTTGGACAAAGTAAATGGGCCTTTAGGTACCAGACATAACCTAATGAGTTGGACTTGGGATCGGCTCGAGCTCGGTTCTCCTCTGTCAAGTTCAAGCTCAATCTTAGGTTTAGGGTTGAATTGAAACTCGAGCTCGGCTTGAGGTCAAAAATTATTTGTTGAGCCAAGCTCAAGTTTAGCAAAGTTCAGGTCGACTCGGCTCATTGCCACCCCTCCATAGAATCTTACTAATGAATATATATTCACAAGTGAAGAGAAAGTGTGCAATAAACACTTGCCCTAAGTTTAAAAAGTGAAATTAGAAAATGAAAACTTAGATAGAAAATTGAGATACATTTAAAAATCATTCAGTAAATAAGGATATAAAGTTGTGAAAGAGAAATAAACACAGTATGGAGTAAAATGGCTATTTGTAAAAGGAAAAAAGTGCAGTGAAAAAAATCTTAGGTGAATCTGAATATAAAGGATTTCAAGAAAAGAGGTCGGACATGGAGTAATGAAAATCAAAAGGTTATTAAAGAAAAAATGAGAATATTATAAAATATGACAAAAATAAAAATGATGAAAACTTGAAAGAATAAAAAATGCGAACAAGAATACTAAAAAAGCTAAGTCACGTGCTTTTGAATAGTTGTATCATAAACTAAGAGTTAGATAGGTGAAGAGGATATATATAAACTTGTTGAACTAAGAGATAAAAAGAGTAAGGATTTAGATCGTGTTAGATGTATTAAGAATGAGAATCAAAAGTCTAGTAAAAATTTTTGCAATTAGGGAGAGAGAGTATACTTCTTTTGAGAAATTGTTAAATGAGGATCACTTTATATGCTTATCTTTTGATGGAGTAAATGAGTCAATTAAGCCAAATAATTATCACTATTTTTCTCAAATAATTGCTTCAAAAGTTGAAGATACCAAAAAAGGATGAAGATGCCATAGGTTCTTAGACGGGATGAGATGGTTATGTACATATAGACGTGTTTATCTATACGTTATTTATGTTTACTAAAGTTAAGAGCTCAAAAGATGTTATGAGCAGTTAGAACTTGTATTATTGCAATTAGTTCTATCCATAGCTCTCATTTACATCTGCTTTTTCTGAAATTTTTTACATAGTTAATTAGTTAGTAAACTGTCGTTTACTTTGTTTATGCATGATCTTAATAGTTAATTAGTTAGTAAACTGTCGTTTACTTTGTTTATGCATGATCTTAATATATTATTATATATTCATTTAGGTGATACACAATCAGTAAACTTGTAATTTACTTTGTCTACGCGCAACCTTTCTATATTGTTTTATGTTCATTTGAGTGATACGTAGCTAGTGAACCTGTAATTTACTTTGCTTTTGCATATGACCTTAATAGATCATTATATGCTCATTTAGGTGATACGTTTGGAAAGTAGAAATAATGTATGCTTGTATCAATTGAAATAATAATCATATATTCATACATGTGATAGAAAAATTATAATTCTACCTATTTACATAATCTTTTGAGATGTATTTACCTTACCGTGGTAATGAGAGATGCACAAAGGATTTTGTATACAATTGTAATGTTATCCTTTAATTTAACCTTTATGTATTTATTGTTATCAATTTTTAAGAATTAGAATAAAGATGTAAGTATGTATTGATAAGGATAATGTTAGAAAATAGATTTTATATTTTAAGGACAAAGATAAGAATAAAACTACTATCTTCCCTTTTCACTTTTCAGTAACCTTTTTCTTCCCGTTCACACACTTTGTACCCCCTTCATCACCGACTCTAAACTAACATGAGAATAGGAAGGGAAATATGAAGCCCTAAAGACAACATTCCCCATTTCCATTTAGTAAACTAGTATAGTTTGCACTCTTGGATAGGTGATGATAAGGCCCCTCTTCATGATAAAAGTGGCTAAAACCTTTTGGTAAACGAACATAACTATGTCATGGTGCAAATTTTATAACTCGGATCATTAAATTAAAAACCAGTTCAATCTGGTCTACTTTAGATCAACCGCATAAAATCAATTTTATCTCAAAATTCGTCATTTCCTTCTTATGTTCCGATTTTAATCTTAAATAGTGGTCTTGAATTCAAATTTAATAGTTTTAAATTATATTTTATAAGAAGGAATATCGTACTTGACGTTGAGTAGGCCGATTTTTCATGAGAAGCGGACTAAACTAGCCTATTTTCAGTTAGATCCTATGGTTTTCAAAAGGATGGCTGTTTTTAGTTGAACCGGACCGGAAAGGCTACCGGTTCAAATTTTTTCTGGTTGACTGAGTGGTCTGATCCGGTTTTTAAAAACAATGGTTTGTAGTCAGCAGACATCTCCCACATATCGACTCTGGCCCATCACAACGGGTGATGAGCTGGGGAAGAATGGTGATTCTCATAAAGCAATACTTTCTGCCATGCCTCTTAGCTGCACCGTGGACCTCACAGTAAATATGAATTTATTTTATTCTTTTAAGATCAGACTTTATATGTCGCATCTGTTCATGTAGGTTGATCTGTGGTTGAACCATTTTATTTTTAAAAAAAAAAAAATTGAATCCTAATAAATATTGAGACAAATGTGAATACAATAAGTTTTTAAAAAACTTTTAAAATCATCTAATCAAAAATTTATGTTTATGAACAAATGAGAGGTTCGACTTTAAAGTATATTTTTTGATTGGACGGCAAAGCCAATCAAAAGATATGTTTTTAAAATTAAAAAAATATATTTTTTGCAATGCCCTGCAGCACACGTACTACTCATTCTGAGGACGGCAAAGCCAATTGAGTCGACCGTTTCGCACGCACGTGGACGTGGGGAAGGGGATCGAAGTGGATGATGCTGCCGTCCACGTCAAATGTTCAGAAACTCGGAATATCCACTCCTGAGACAGGAAAAAAATAAAATCAAATCAAAGAACGCCATACAGTTGCGTGCAATTTAACAACTGCACAGCTGCACCCCAATTCCTTCCCATGTTTCCCCTTTCTAAATCCTAGGGTATGAAATGGTATGCATCTAATCGCTTTCACTACATAAAGAATAAAGATAGGGTTTGGCCTTGCGTGCTACGACCAACAGCCCTATGCTGATTCAGATTAAACAACGGTACATATTTTGGCCAGGAACGTGTGGGGACGTGGAGCACTGGGCACAATGGGCAGGGACGCCCGAGACTAGATCACTTGAACTGAGATGAGATCTTCAAGATGAATGCCCCTACCTATAAAAATCGAGTAAGTTAGGCATTTGATTCTAGATAAACATGCGAAGGAAATGAGATCACCTGCACCCATTCCCAGTATCTTTATGTGCGCCTAAAACACATGAGGTAGGGATACAATCTCATCATTTTAAGGTCAAATGACCACATACTTAGTCATCACCACATGCCCCAAATCAATGGCAAACGTAGAAATTTTGTTTAGTGGAATCATTCAAATATTAGGTCACAAACATGGTTGAGTCAGTAGGATCTTGGACTAGATTATATGAAATCCTGAGTTAGGCTAGCGAGGTCCTGAGATAGGTCAGTAGAGTTTCGTACTAGACTGTTTTATATTGGGTCAATGAGTTCGGTAAAATCCGGTGAGATCCCAAAATTCTACTGAATGAATGGTGGATCCGCCACTTCCCCAAATATGTCGCAAGAGGTTTGTCAAATGGCTGGGTGCAGTAGACCACAGTGCAGAGGTCTCATGTGTGTAGCCCGGTCCACTGTGGCGCGCATAAGGGGGGAAGGAAAACTGTTTTGTGACTCCATCTTTTGACATCCACATTTGACACTAAGCACATGACACAAATTTCAAGGTGAGTAAATGACAAATGCAAAATTTGAAATTTGTGCCATGTGCCTGGTATTAAATGTGGGTGTCAAATGAGAGAGTCACAAAACCGTTTTCCAGGAGGAAATGTGTTAGATGGGACCCTGGCGGCGGGCGACAGCTAAGCCTACACGTGCCGAGAGAACCTTTTGAAACATGGAGATGTGCCGATCGAGGTCCACTGGATGGACGGTATTGCCCCCGTCATTATTCTAATTGACGAACTATGTTGGCGCTGGAAGGGAGGACGTGGTGGCCTCTGGAATCCGGAACTCTTGGATGCGTGATTTCTTACACACGAGAGGGTTTTTTTTGTTCCAATATTGCATGAGACCGAAAGGAATAACTATATCAAATTTATAAATCACTTTCAAATATCTGGAGGCATAGATCACCAAAATTTAAGATGTATTCACAAAAACATGGAGGAAGGAAGCTGAGGTGGATCAACGAGACGTAAGGGACTGTATACGAGGTCCATAAAAGGGATCTAAAGGATTTAAAATTTAAGGGTAATAATTGCAGCACCCTATGTTGCTACAGTACTACACCATGCAATACATGCATTGTCATGTTTTTTTTAAATTTTTAGGTCACATCTCACGTATTCATAGAATTAGGTTAATTCTAGTTTGACGAATGGGATGACTTATATCAGAATACGAAGAATAAGTCATTCCATCTTAGACCAAAGAATTATTTATTTTTCTTATTTTGCTAGTGGACCATACAAAATTATCAAACTGAAATACTTCTTATTCTAATATACGTTATTCTAGATAAGTAATTACGAATAATTTATTCTGCAATCAAAGTGAGACTAAGAATTATTTATTTATTTTTCTCTAACAAACCTCGCCTGAGTTAAAGTTAACAAACTAACTCGCAATTGAGACAGCTAGGGATACAAATCTAAATTTTCCAGCTATCGCATTGAGAGGGTGCGGGGACCTATTGGTCCTTTCCATGAAGCTGGAGGGTAGGGACTGGTTCTCATCTCTTCCTTTCTTTTGGTGGGTGAAGATTTCGTTCTGCATTAAACAAAGATGATGATATATATGGTGTAACAGGGGAGGCAACGAATTCCTCTGTCAATAAAATAATGCAATGTAATCTGTGATGTATATATATTACGGCCGGGGAGGAGCTCGTCAGGGCCGGGGAAGTGCTCAACCTCCCGGACAAAGAGAAGGGAGGAGACAATTCCCGAGCCTCTGAAGCAGATACAGAGATTGGAGAATGCCAGAAGCTTAAGGAGGCTCCCATGGAGGAAGCTACAAGCCAAACCCTTAGGCACGCGGAGAACCTTACCCTCCCCAAGGTATGCATCTCTCTCTCTCTCTCTTTGTGTGCATAGATGTGTGTAGAAACTGAATGGCTTACATATGTAGGAGGAAGAACTAATGATTAGCCTTCTCATCTTCTATCTCATTAATTTTCCAAGCTATCCTGTTCTTTCCTGCTCGAAATCTCAAGAACTATGTGGTCGTATTCTCATGTGTTCATATGTTTCTAAAGTCATGGATCCATGCATACATGTGACCACTTCGGTCGCCTTTTGTGAATACATAATGCTTGCGCAGCGAATTCCTCTAAGCTTAGCGCATTCTCTTCTTCTCCATCGACAGGGTTGTTTTGCTTTTCTAGTCAGTGGACACTGTACGAGTCCCTGAGTCCAAAAGGAGCACTTTCATACAAACAGTTCATTTGACAAGGTGTAGTTTAGTGCGTCATGAAATGTTGTAAAATATCGTAAATAATCGTACAACGGTATTTTTCTGGTATTTGGAGTGTGTAAATTGTTTATAGTATTTTTTTTCTACATTTGCTACGTCATAAATAATCATATTTTAAAATCGACTGACCTTTAAAATTTTCTTTTTAGTTGATTTTGAGTGACAATGAAAAATTACCGTAAATCAAAATCGATGATTTTAAAGTCGAAGACCTTTAAAATCGATGACCTTTAAAATTTTAAAAATTAAAATTTCACAGTATTTTACAACGCACCAAACAACACCTAAGCGATTCCGACTCTCAATAAAAGTGTGACATTTTCATAGACGAAGGATTCGACTACGTGACCTCCCCACTTCTGCCAAAGAAGGTGTCCACCAAAACCAGCTGTTGATCACGTTAGCATTGACAAATCAAATTTGCAGGCAATCTTATCCACACTTCGTTTCTGCAAGAGTTAGACACCTTAATTAATTCCAAACTACAACAATCTTATCCACACAAAATTAACCTCCATAGTCCAAGTGCCCGTTCCATCTTTTCTTTTCCACCATCCCTTTCCCCCTTTATAACCAAAAGGAAACAAGAGAAGAGTGAGTACAAATCCGAGCCCACCAACATGCATCATATGATTTAATAACTCATTTGATGCACACATCTCACCTAACCCATGGGAGGGGGAGAACAATATGAACACCCACTTAATTTGACGTAGTGCAAGGGGGAATCCAATAAGGACGTTTTAAATTTAAACAAATAGATGGTTCTCCACAGTCCACGGCCTTGGCATTTGCCGGTTAAAACTTAGGAGGAGGGCTTATTATTGAGAAGAGATCCTCTCAATATATGTCTAGATCGGAGTTTAGCAGCATTGAGAGGGAAAGATCTAAGTATTTGCTAACTTTTAGAATCATATGAGAGGTTTTGCCAACTTTTAAGATCGTATAAAGAATTTTTTTACAATATTTGACCTTTCTCATCTTTTTAATACTGCTGAACTTCTGTCCAAATTTGTATCGAGAGGATAGAGCCTGAGCGGTGCATGCGTCTTATTCTATTTTACTTGCAGGTACAGGTGGTCGTGCTGAGGACTAACGTAGGGTGCAGCCATTGCCGGGACAGAGTTTCCCAGGTCGTCGCTAAGATGAACGGTGAGGATTAACTCTTTTTGCATACCTATCCTTCTTCTGCTACTCTGGCTGATGCCTAATTGTTAGTTTATTTTTGCACCTTCTCCCAATCATTGGAATCAAAGGAGTACTTCATACTTGATCAGGGGCAATGCCAACCTTAGCAGTCATTTTGCTTTAGAACATGGAAAAAATTCCACCTTTTTTTAACCCTTCCGTGTGGTGGATCAATTTGGTTGGCTTATTTTTAGAATTTTGAAGTGCTGTGAATCTGTAAGGAAACTCGTCTTTCGTCAATTTTATCTGTTTTAAAGTAAGAAAAGGAGGAACGATTTCTAGATATATTAGACTAACATTTCTTTATTGCTTTCTAGAAAAAGGGGGCATAGCTCCAACGAGTGTGCCCGATTAATAGTATTTCATCTAGGAGCAGTGTATTGTTTGTTTTGGATTTTTATTTTTCAGTCTTTAATTTTTTAAATATTTCTCTGTAATTTCTATATTCCTTATTATAATTATTAGTGAGATTTTTACTTTTCAATCTTTATAATCATCTAATATTCTTTATTAAGTCCCTACAATTTTCACATTTCCTTAAAACTTCCCACTAACTTTGAATCATCCTTAAAAAGTCCCTCGAGGTGAGTCTTTTAGGAGGAGTTGAGGGAACTTTAAGGAACCATTTTAATAATTGTAGGGACTAAAAAAGAATACAAAGATTGCATGGACTTATAAGAAGTATTAGAAAATTATAGGAACTAAAAAGTAAAAATCTTATTATTTAAGGCATCTTTGATTGGAGAATAAGAGAAGAATAAGGGAGAATAAGAGGAGAATAAGTTTAATTTAACTTTGACAAGTGGAATGACTTATATCAGTGCAGAATAATATATTCCGAGAATAAGGAGAATAAGTCATCTCACCTTAGACCTAAGAATAACTTATTCTTCTTATTCCGTCAGCGGGTACCACGAAACTATCAAACCGAAATACCCCTTATTCTAGTATATGTTATTCGATCTGTGAGTCCCACGTAATAACTTATTTTCCAAACAAAGTGAAGTTTGAGAGTCCAGGTTATACATGGACAGTCTGCTACGGCACAAAAGATCCCATCTTTGATGAAAGGGACGTAGATCGTCACAAACTTAGGGTTTTGCATTGTTAAAAATTAAAATTCCAGCCACTTTCTCCTAAAATTGTACGATCAACTACATACTAAATAATTAATTAGCTCAATAATGTTGGATTTTTACCTAATTAGTGGTTCACTTGTGATTATTGGGCGACACACTAACACACCATAAGATATCCAATTGACGGAATACGGTTATTGGACTTAACCCATAAGGAGCCCATTAAGCTCCTGTAATGGGTGAGATCCATTTAAGGTTAAACGGAACTGGTCCCTCCTCTCTATATAAGAAGTCTATGACTCCCCGTCAAGCCATACGCATCAAGTGAGATAGAGAGAGGAAACCAGTAGAGAAGATGCTCGGATTTCACCATCTCCTCGTTCGGTGTTCGTGCGATGCTCGTGAGGCTCGTAGACGTGTGAAGATCGACTTCAGCGTCGTCTTCCTCCTTTAGTTAGGGATGACTTCTGCTGCAGATATTCCTAAAATTCATAACAAGTGGTATCAGAGTCCGTATCAGTAGTTTTGGGGCTCCGATTTACTGTAATTTTCTTGTTTCCATCTAGTTACGGATGAGAAAATTGCACTGTTATTTTTGTTATTTTATTCTTATTTTTTGGGTTGTCGGACGGTGACCGAAGTCACCATGAAAGAACCGGCAAGTCGAAACCCAAAATCCATGAGGGACGGCTGCCAGCGGTGCTGCATGCCCATGAAATATTTTCTCAAGGTTTTCATGCAGACGTACATCGCATGTTCATGGCCAAAGGTCTCTTTATATTTGGGCTTCATGACCATACTACAATGGTTATCTTCATAGCTTTTGCAAAATGGAAGATTTACGGTTATTGTTATTTACGGTTATTGGCATTTACCCAGAAATTACTCCCGCCAGTTTTGGAGATCCGTTCTTCTGACCATGGGCTCCATAGCTGTGGGTGTAGGGCATGGGAAAGAGGGGCTGCAGCATGGTGGGCTTCATTGCCATGCGTAGGAAGAAACGTACACTGGTCATCTAGCTTGTACGTTTCTCCCTATCTTCATGGCTTAAACTTCATGGTCGTTTCTCCTCCCCAACTGTTACGGTTTAAAGGAGGGGGGAGGTTAAAGATGAACCAGAAAAAGGCCGTTAAGCCCTCATTAAGATATGTTTTAAATTTGGAATCCAACGAAGGTTAATGGATTCAATTTAACGGGTCTTTTTGGGATTTATTTTGGATTGGATTTTAAATTCGTAACGGATCCTACTTATTGGGTTTCGGATATAAGTTTTGGATAACGAGATCCGTTTGGGTCTTATTTAAGATCCGAATCCATATCCGATTAAGTATTTCGTAACGGATCCTAATTAACGGGTTGCGGATCCATATTTGGATACTAGATCCGTTTGGATCTTATTCAAGACCCGAATTCGTATCCGATTAAGTATCCAACTCGATTCCGATAATCCAACCCAACCCGAATCCGTTAATCCATTTAATATCCAAATCTGTATCCGTTCATATCCGTTTGTTTTATATGTATCCTTTAAGATTAAAAAAAAAATTGTTTAACTTTAATTTCTTTGATTATCCTTATCCTTTAATGTTCACTAATGATAGTTTATTGGGTCTATTAAGTTCTGGATCTAAAGTCCATATTTCTGAGTCTATTTTTGGACCCATTAATGGTATTTAAAAAATTCTGGATAATCCATTTAAACAGTAGGGGTACATATACAATTTCAGATGATATGTTTGCAACTCTGTTTAATTATGCAAATAGAAACGGACATATTTGCAATTCTGATAATTTCTGCAAATATATTAAGATTAGTTTGCTATTTTGGTTATTTCTGCAAACTGATAAGGGTATGTTTACAATTTCAGATTATTTATGTAAACAGAACTGTATTTGTTTGTAATTCTGGTTAATTTCTGCAAACAAAAAAAAGACATTTATGCAACAACGTGCTATAAACTTGAATTTGCCCATTTTAATGTAGTTTTAAGCATGATAAAGGTTGTTTATGGATTAATAATTATTGTTGTAAACTTATGAGATATTTTTGTGATAATTTGACCTCTTTTCAGTATTTATTTATGGATAAATATCTCTATTTCAGATTACAATAATTATTATGTTTATGTCATTTTTTACTCATATTAAGTATTAAGTAATGCTATTATGTGGTTTAGTGGTATATTTTAGATTTATAAATAGTTAGTTTGACCACCAAAGTGGCACTAATCATGAGGAATGATAAAATTAACCATATTAAGTCTAAAATAGTATCATTAATGAACATTTGGTTATTTGTTATCATTTTAATTAAGGGGAGGATGTTCTATAATTCAAAATGTGTAAGTTGATCACTAAAGTGGCCTTATACATGGAGAATGATAAAACGTTCTTATTAGAAAATTAAAATGATATCAAATATTTGTGTTCTTGACTTGATTGTAGATTTAACTCCCAAAGGAGTATCTATTTTTCATGTCATGTTCATGATAGAATAAATTTGAAATGCATGACGACTCTTGATAATTTTGTACCCAAAGGTACTCTCTCTTGATATCAAAATGTTTATAAAATTTAGTTTTATCACTTAAGCTAATTTGGGGAGTCTGTCCATTAGCATATTAAGGAATTATAATGATGCAAAAGGACGACTTATTAAAGTAGTTCATTTCAGTTTCTGAATTACTTTGCAGTTTAAATTACTACATCATAATTTGTAATATTTTGTTCAATTATCTTTTATATGAGCATGTGTGTCTTTATTTCAACTTCTCCTTTGTTTGCACTTTTTACTGGGATTGTGTCTTATCTGAATGGCACTAACTTCACTGAATGGAAACAAAGGGTACTGTTTACTTTGGGTTGCATGGACTTAGATTTGTCCTTGCGTGAGGATAAACCAACTCCACTTACTTCAGATAGTTTAATGGAACAGCAGACTCATCATGAGAAATGGGAAAAGTCCAACCGTCTCTGTCTGTTCCTTCAAGGACATGTCGGACAGAACATTAAGGGATCTATCTCAGATCAAACCACTGCTAATGGATTTCTGAAGGCAATTGAAGAACAATTCATTAGTTCTGATAAAGCTAAAGCCAACACTTTAATGGCTAAAATGTCCTCGATGAAATATACTAGTGGCAGTGTTCGAGAGCACATAATGATAATGATGGATATTTCTGCTCAACTGAATGCCATGGAGGTTACCATTTCAGACACTTTCTTGGTCCATTTCATTCTCAACTATCTCCCTAGTGAATATGAGGTATTCAAGATCTCATACAACACACATCAGGCAAAATGGTCAGTCAATGAATTGATGACCATGTGTGTTCAGGAGGAAGAGAGATTGAGAAAAGAGAGGAACAATGCTGTTTTATTTACCTCTCATAAAGTGTAAAATAGATTGGAAAAGAAGAAAGGTGTCTAGAAGAAGGGCAAGAAGAAGAACAAGTCAAAAGGTAAAAAAAAGACAAGTACTTATTCTACAAATTGCCTGAACATGTTAAGAAAGATTGTCTGAAAAGGGAGGCATGGTTTGAAAAGAAAGGTAATCTTTCATCTTATGTTTGCTATGAGTCTCATTTAGTCAATGTTCCTAAAGATACATGGTGGATTGACTCAGGTTCTACTGTGCATGTTGCCACTTCTATGCAGCGATTCCTTTCCCAAAGACCTCCGAATGAGGGTGAGCGAAGCATCTTTTCAGGGAATAAGACGCGCTCACAAGTCAAGGCCGTAGGGACTTATAGGATCTTTATGGAATCAGGATTTGTTCTAGATTTAGAAGACACTCTTTATGTATCATCTTTTAGTAGAAATTTGGTTTCAGTATCAAAACTTAATTCAAAAGGTTTTCAAGTTAATCTTGGAAACTCTTTAGTTGAATTAATAAAAGATTCTGTTGTTATTGGTACTAGTTCTATATCTGATGGATTATATAAATTATGTCTTAGTAATGTGAATGAACAATCTCATAATATCCTGCATACTTCAGTTCTTACTGGTAACAAGCGTGGTATAGTTAATGAAAATTCATCTATATTGTGGCATAGGAGATTAGGACATGTCTCCATTAAGAGACTTAAGCGGTTAGTGGGAGGAGTGTTACATACTCTGGATTTCACTGACTTTGAGACATGTGTTGATTGCATTAAAAGAAAGCAAACACACACACCTAATAAGGATGCCACTAGAAGTTCTGGAATTTCAGAAACTATTCACACTGATATCTGTGGTCCATTTTCACCTTGTCTAACTAGGGAGAAGTACTTTGTCACTTTTATAGATGACTATTTTAGATTCATGTATCTCTATTTACTTTTTGAAAATGCGGATGTTTTTACTGTCTTTAAGGATTTCAAAAAAGAAGTAGAGAAACAATAAGGAAAAGTAATCAAGATAGTCAGGTCTGATAGAGGTGACGAGTACTATGGTAGGTATACAGAGATGGGACAAAGGCCTGGACCATTAGCTAGATTCCTTAGAGAGGAGGGTATTGTACCTCAGTACACTACTCTTGGCAGCCCATATCAGAATGGGGTTGCAGAAAGAAGGAATCGAACGCTTAAAGAAATGGTCATGGCAATGCTGAGTCATTCTACCCTTCCTTTATCTTTGTGGGGCAAGGTCGTTAAGACAGCTACACATATTGTGAACAAGGTACCTACGAAGGCTGCACCTAAGACTCCCTATGAGTTGTGGTGTGGTAGGAAACCTCCTGTGAGCTATATGCGCACATGGGGATGTTCAGCTGAGGCTAGACCATACAATCCACAAGAAAAGGCATTTGATCTCAGAACAACTAGTGGATTCTTCATTGGTTATCCAGAGAGATCGAAATGATATAGATTCTATTGTCCATCACATGTTTCCATCATTATAGAAACAGATAAAGCAAGATTTCTTGAAGATGGCGGAGTTAGTGGGAATAGACCTTCTCGAGAGATTTATTTTGAGGAGTTACATAATTAGGTTGATACATCTGTAACAACTGACAACATTGTTCCCATATTCATTCCTCGGAATGATATTCTGGAGGAACAAATAGTTCCAGTTGGTCCACCTCAAGTTGGTCCAGTGCCACAGGATGTCGTAGTTGTTGACCAACCACCTCCACAGGTGGATCAGGGGCGAACATTACGGCGTTCTGAGAGAGTCATGAGACATGCTATATCTGATGAGTTCATAGCATACCTACAGGAGGACGGTGTAGACAGAGGTGATATTGATGATCCAGTGACGTTTTCACAAGGTATGAAAAGTGATAAATCCACCTATTGGTTTAAAGCCATGAAGGAAGAGCTTGACTCAATAGCTAAAAATCAAGTTTGGGATCTCGTTGACTTGCCAAAAGGGTCTAAACTTGTTAGATGTAAATGGATATTCAAAACTAAAGTGGACTCTAAAGGCAAAGTTGAACGATATAAGGCTAGATTGGTGGCTAAAGGATTCACTCAAAGGGAAAGTATTGACTATGATAAAACTTTCTCTCCAGTTTCTAAGAAGCTCTCATTCAGAATAGTCATGGCCTTAGTAGCTCATTTTGACTTGGAATTACACCAGATGGATGTAAAAACGGCTTTCCTCAATGGGGACCTAGATAAAGAAGTGTATATGGAGCAACCTCAAGGGTCTCATGCTGAAAGGAAAGAACACTTAGTATGTAAATTAAAAAAACCCATTTATGGACTTAAGCAAGCCTCCTGACAATGGTTCATAAAGTTTAATGAAATCATATTGTCCTTTGGGTTTAAGGAAAATATTATTGATGAATGTTTGTACCTGAAGATCAGTGGGAGTAAATTCATTGTCTTGCTTTTATATGTGGATGACATTTTGTTTGCTAGCAGTGATCTTGGTTTATTGCACGAAATGAAGGCGTTCCTTTCTAAAAACTTTGAGATGAAAGACATAGGTGATGTCTATTATGTCTTGGGCATTGAGATCACTAGAGATAGACCCTTAGGCACTCTTGGTCTTGCTCAGAAAGCTTACATCTCAAAGGTCTTGGAAATGTTCAACATGCAGACATGCGCACCCGATAAAGTACCCATTGTAAAAGGTGATAAATTCAGTGAATTACAGAGTCCCAGGAATGACTTGGAAAAGAAGCAGATGGAGCCTATACCATATGCTTCAACGGTTGGGAGTTTGATGTACCTTCAGACTTGTACACGTCCAGACATTGCTTTTGTCGTAGATATGCTTCACAGGTACCAGAGCAACCCAGGCATGGATCATTGGAAAGTTGCCAAGAAAGTCATGCATTATCTTAAAGGCACGATGGATTTCATGCTCACATATAGGAGGTCAGATCAGTTGGAGGTCATTGTGTATTCTGATGCTGATTTTGGAGGCTGTCTTGATTCGAGGAAGTCCACTACATGCTACATCTTCCTCTTAGTAGGAGGAGCTATCACATGGTGCAGTGAGAAGCAGAGTATTACAGTGACTTCCACGATGACAGCTGAGTTTATTGCTTGTTTTGAGACTAGTGCTCAGGCTATTCAGTTGCAGAATTTGCTCACAGGTCTATCGTTTGTTGATTTCGTCTCCAAACCTATCAAGATTTACTGTGACAATTCCGCTGCGATCTTTTTCTCTAAGAACAATAAGGCATCCAAAGGTAGTAGAGCCTTGAATATTAAGTATTTTACTCTTAGAGATAGAGTGAAGAATTATGAAATGTTTGTAGAACATATTGGGACCGATTTTATGGTTGCCGACCCACTCACGAAAGGACTACCTGCTAGCACTTTTTGTAGTCATGTGATTCGGATGGGTCTTGTCATTTCTCTCGATATGTTATGACATTTTCAGTTTGACACATTCAGTTACTTGTGATCATATTTATGTCATGATTCTTCTATTGATTCTGCCTATTCCATTTGTTGTATACATATTGGTTGTGGATTATAGCTGGCAGATTATATGTTTAAGTGGTGACCAACAGATAAACATTAGGTTTGGGTTTATCTGAAGTTCCATATTTGTTGTTCAATTATAGTAAGTTGGTGGCATTGTGGTACATGGAAGGTGGTGTGTAATTGAATGCATTTGCCGCCATGACCCCTGTCATTTGATTTACTATTCTTGAATTCTTAAGATTCCGTTAACTGGAAAGGTGTGTAATTTTGTTTTTATCATGCTCGCGCATATCGTGTTTCTTCCTTCAGGTGTATGCCCATGACGTCAAATCTTCAAGAGTCTTTTTGAAACTATATATATTTATATTATAAGCATGTTTTCAAAGGAAGATTTGATATACTTATGACAAGTTGAACCAAGTGAGAGAATGTTGGATTTTTACCTAATTAGTGGTTCACTTGTGGTTATTGGGCGACACACTAACACACCATAAGGTATCCAATTGACGGAATACGGTTATTGGGTTTAACCTATAAAGAGTCCATTAGGATCCTGTAATGGGTGGGATCCATTTAAGATTAAACGGGACTGATCCCTCCTCTCTATATAAGAAGTCTATGACTCCCCATCAAGCCATACGCATCAAGTGAGATAGAGAGAGGAAACCAAGAGAGAGGGTGCTCGGGTTTCACCATCTCCTCGTCCGGTGTTCGTGCGGTGCTCGCGAGGTTTGTGGACGTGTGGAGATCGACTTCGGCGTCGTATTCCTCCTCTAGTTAGGGATGGCTTCCGCTGCAGGTATTCCTAAAATCCCTAACAAATAACACTTGCAAGACACGGTCGAGCTAAATAGATTTAGCGGGGCAACATTTGTAGAAATCCACACGAGAAGCCTACTTTTCATATCAAGAAATATTATGATGCTACTCTTTGTATCATCTTGTTACATCCAATTTTAAGATCAAACAATCGAGGCACTACGTGCTTAAATTTAGTTCTGCCAAATTAGACAACAAAAAATAATGAGAGAGCAGGAAGATGGTAAAAAAAAAAAAAGGTAGCACCATAATATCTCTTTTCCAAGATCCAAACATCACAAATGGAGTTCCCTGGAATTCCTGCGAACAACAACATCTACCTTTTTCTGCTGTTTAATTAACTGTTTTTATCATCTTGTTGGACGTGTTCTATTTAGCAGGGCTGCTGGATTACGTGGTCGATCTCCGGAAGAAGGAGGTAATGGTCAGGGGGGTCGTGGACATCAAAAGAACCAAGTCGCTTGGGAAGCGCAGCCACAACGGCAGGAAGAAGTCTTCAGTATTTCTGAGATTTTTTTTGTGCTCCAGTGGAATGTAGCATTTTGTCTGTTCTTTCAACTTTGTACAAATATTTAGTGATTTAGATCTAGATCCGTCTTATAGATCAATAGATAATACTTGCTGCGATGCCTAGGGGAATTGCCCGATTATGAAAAATATTACACACCTGCCTTGTGATCAAGAACAAGCATGGAGAGGCCCAAGGTTGACCTGGTTTCTAGAACTTAAGGGAATTACTGTAAAGCAATTAATGTAAAAAAAATGAAATTCTGAGAAATTATGCACGTTTATGTGTATGTGACTTTGGCTAATATGCCAGGTAAGGGATGAGGAGATTTGTTTTCTCCATCTTTTTAGAATTCTCAGAAAATGTAAAAAGAGAGGATATTATTGTACATGACAATGCTACTTGTCTCAGTTTACAAAAGAGACTACAGATTTGGTGTGATTTATTTTAGCTTATTTATGTTGGTCCTATTTCTAACTTCTCTTATAAGTTAAGATCTTAAAACCTCCATCAGGAGTATAAATAAATGTACATGAAGATTTTAATGTGCTTTGAATGACGGACTTCACAATATCAGCTATTGAACGACGGAATTGGCTCCCAACCTCAATGCCGATGTAAGAGAAAAGAGAGAGATGGAAAAGGGGGGTTGAAAGCCAGGACTTAAATGGCTATACTCAAAGCAACTGACTGCTTTCAGTCGTCATGATCATAGTTTAAAAGTACTTGAGAAAGATGTGAGGCACTTTTCAAAAGCCTTACAGGGACTTGAGGCGCAACCCTCACTATTTTAGTGAAAGGATACTAAGAACATTAAAAAAAAAAAATAATGTTGATTTGCCATTAGTAATATTATCTTAACTTCTCAACTTATTGATATGATCCCTACAAATGAACTATGGGGGTGAAAGCCATGGATTACCAAGTGGTGTTGAAGCATGCATTGTCACAATTACTACCCTCTCTTTCAATGTTTTGGAAGTAGAAGCTTTGGGATAAGTTCAAATCCTCCTATTTTGTTTACTAGTAGAATTATCATCATTGAATTATATTTTAAAAATAATAAAGGCACCATAAGCCTTAGGCCTACCCTAAAGTATTCCATTGTCTTACCACCTCAAGGCGTAAGTCTCAAGTAAATGACATGAGATGCACGCCTCAATGAACAAAAGGCGTAAGCCTTATGTAAACAACATGAGGTGCAAGTCTTAAGGCATTTTCTACCGCCTTGCCTTGAAGCGTATGCCTCACTGTCTTGAGGCGCTATCCTTTTAAACAATGGTCATGATTTATTAGGGCTGTAAACGGGTAGGATACGGATACAGAAACAGGTGTTTCCGTTTTCCGATTCCGATAAGGATAGCCTATTTCCGTTTCCGATTCCGATAAGATCAGAAAGTGCATTATCCGTTTCCGTTTCCGATAAAATCGGAAAGTCTATTTTCCGTTTCCGATTTGTTTCCGATTCCGATATCAGAATCGGATATTATTTCCGATAATTTTCGAAAATTACTGATTTCCTGATTTATTTGTTTAAAACATATAAAATGAAACCTAAATATAACCAATACATCTTAGTATATTAAATAATAATTAATTATATTAGATAATGATTAATAAGATTAAAACAATCCTAAGGTTAATATTATTCATAATAATAAATTTAACAACAATCGGAATCGGAAATCGGAAAGTGGATACGTAAACAGGAGTTTCTGTTTCCGATTCCGATAGCCTATCGGAAATATCCGATTCCGATTCCGATAGCTATCGGACGGATATTTTTTATCGGAAACGGATATTTTTTTTCGGTAACGGATCGGAAAATCGGATAATCGGGTTTCCGTTGACAGCCCTATGATTTATACAGAGATGTTTTCAAATTTATTCATAAAATGTAATATCATATTTGTACTCATATCCCCGAGATTAGCTATTACTTTTAAGACCCCTACATTCTGCAAAAGAATTGCATGTGTCTCCACTGTCAAGACCATATATTTTTCACGTGAGAGTGACAACCCTGACGTTAGACTTTAATCTTTGGTATGTATACCCATAATTTTCAAGATATGCACCTATGCCCCTGAGCAAGTCCAAGTCCGAAGAGCATATTAGTTATTTTTATCTTTAAAGCACGTTGACGGCCAGGACATGCACACACCTCTTCTTAGAACACAGGGCATTAAAAATAATGCATTGAGTCTTAGTATATAAAAACAATTTTGATAGATTATAAGATCATATTTGCAAAAACACTTTTATAAATTGGAATTAAAATTTTTCTAACAACATCAAAGCCAACACAGGTATAAAAAATGTTTAATCAGCAATAGAATTGTGTCGTTAGAAGCAGAACTGCAGCTCTTACAATAACATAGTTGAAATTCGACAGTAGACTAGTAGGTTAGTGGACATGTGGATGTGCAGCAGCCCACTTGGCCAAAACAGCTATTAGGCCTAACATCTCGTGAGAGGCCTGGGTGAAATCGGGGGAAGATTCGGAACTTGGGACAGGGATATATTGAGGCCATCCTACCTCATCCTGCCAGATGCGCTTTCTTATAGGGTGTTTTTATTTATTTAAAATAACTTAATTCTAAAAAGTTATGGCATTTAAACTCTTAATAGTTTCTAAAATATATTAAGATTGTTTGGCATCTACCAAACCTTTTTTTAATGTAAAAAGTACTAACCTGCGGGCAAGTGTGAGGGGCAGCGGCTACGTCCTTGTGGTGGGGACGGCGGCATCACGCCCTTTTTTAAAAAACCTAAGTATACTTGTGCCAAATTCCATTTATAGAGGTCTTCTCTAAAATTTTACTTTGAGATTAAAAAAGGATAAATAAGTTGTATCCAAACAACCTATTAGCAAATTTCTAACCAGAGCTCTTGGCCACGTGCAGACTTCTTTCTTTCAAAGGACAAAGATTTGAAAACAGGAAAGAACCGAGATGTTAGGTACAAGCGGCAAAACGATCCAAAGAAAAATGGTCTTACCCGAGTTACAATAAGGCAAATTTAAAAACTCAATAAGACAGCCGAAAGTTAAAAAATGAATACAAATATAAAAATTTAAATAATAATATATAGATCCAAATAAAGGTTATCTAAATATTAGTTTTTTTGACCTTATAGTATGTCAATCTCCAAATGAATAAGGTGGCCTTGTGAAAATTATCTTTCACCCTCAGTTTCTCACAATGCAAACTTTTCTCCTGTAACGTGAGAATCAACACATTCTCAAAATATTAATTTTTATACTTCAGTGTTACCATGAGTCCTACGGAAGGGACTTGCCCGTCAGTCTCATTGATAAGCCTCCTAAGGTTCATTTTCCATTTGCTTGCCTCAAACATTTCCTCGTCCACACGAATAGATCTTGTTCGTCATAATTCATTGGATGCTCAAAAGCTTAGGGCGTGTTTGGCACAACTTTAGGCTTTTATCTAGTTATTTAATTTATTTCTGACTTCCAACTAAAAGGTACAATTTTGGACTTCTTAAATTAGAGAAAAATGTGGTTGTTAGGAGAGATTTGACCTTTATAACCACCTAAAATTAATTATAAGAGAAAGTCAAAAATGACTTTCAATTAAAAGTTACACCGATCATGCCCTTATATCATGGTACGCAATAAACAACACACCAAGACATTAACCCGGTCCATAATTATGACAAACAGGACAGCACCCAATTACGACTTACAGGAAAGCAGCCCGAGCAATCCTCTCGTGATCTGCTTAGCTAGTCACGTAGAGGTGTGGCCTCTTCTTTTGTTGCAATTGCTCGATCAAATGGTATGGATGCCAAACTTAGATGGTCTCCGAACTCAATAATTTTTTTTTAAAAAAGTTTTATCCTGCGTCGCCAGATATTGTAATCAACAAATTGCAAGGTCCTGAAACATTACAGCTAGTATTAGAAATAGGCAGAAGCACAGCTTTTATTCCGATTCGGACCCGAGCCAGGAAGAACAGTCATGTATAACCACAGGTCAGAGGTTCCCAGCGCCATCCGTATATAAAGCCTGGTCGTTTTCCGTTCGAATACTCCCCAGGAGATGCGAACAAACAGCACATCGACGACCGCCGACAAAAATACTAGAGACACAACTTTCCTATTAAACACAGCTACTTACTGAGACGATGTGGGAAGTTGTTTAAAGCAAATATAACATACTTTACCATGACATCCGCGACAGGAGAAGCTCCAACATCCCCTTCAGCGATCGACCGCTTTGAAGAAGGAAATATAGCCGAAATTTATCACAAATGTGCGGATCTCCATGGGGGCCAGCTCAACCACAGGCTTGGTAGGATCAACAGGTCCACCTCTCACGTGCTGTTCCACACCTGGGGAGCCTTCCACTTTCCAAACAAGTCTCTTCTTCTCCATTTCAGCCCTTTGTTGATTAGCAGAGAGGCTCATCTCTGTGACCTTCTCTATCTGAACACGGAGAGAAAAATGAAGTCCATATTACATGCAAAAGAAATTGGTTCGGCCTCGGGCATTGAATACTAGTTTTACCTTCTTATCTGGAAACATCTTTGTAAGATCCACCTTGGCCATCACAGAAAGATCCTTGTCCTCTCCCACCTGTCAGATCATGCAGTGAAATAATGGTAAAAAGAAGTGTTTCATCGTGGAATGTATGTTTTCTATGACGGGCAGCCGACATTCCCAGAAAGGGGATCATATTAGGGAATTAGCTTGATCCTGAAGCCCTATGCTCGCGATGGGTCCTGCCCAAGACAGGAGGGGCTTGGTGACTGGGCTGACCATCCAGCCCATTCACCTAATCCAGTCCCCTTATGCAGGGCCCCAGACGGACATGGAACACCGCCCCCCCCCCCCCCCGGCACTTTGGTAATGCACTTTACTTTATCTGACAGATAAAGACAACAAAATGCCTTGAGGAATTACAAGGCAAATAAGATCCCTCAGTCTCACACTACAGCATCAATTCAATCTTCAAATTTACCTTTGTAAGAGAGAACAGCATAAATAAAAATGCAGAGATGTATATTATTGGAAGCCCTTTAATGAGGTTAAAGAGATTTCATGTTCAGAGATAATTTTATCAGTTTTACTCCAAATAGATAGCAATGATGGCATTGTATGCATCATCTCCACACAAATACATCAGCCAAACTGACCCCTGGAATTTCTTATCCTTCCTTGTTTTTTAGTCATTTATTTATTTTCCTCAAACATCTCCCTAGTTTTTTTCCTTTCCTTTTCTTTTCTTTTCTTCATTTTTTTTTTTTTTTTTTTTTTTGGGGGGGGGGGGGGGGAGGTGAAGCACAGTACAAATAAAAGGTATCACCTGTCCATCTCCATCCTGCCGCAACATTGTCGTGAGACAGTCGAGTGGAGGGACAGATACCAACACATAGAAAGAGTACACCAGCTGCCAATATGATGGCATAACATAGCGTTCTTTCTTTGCGAGAACCATAAGAGAGATGCAACAGGAAACTTTCAACTGACGTGTGTGTGTGAAGAATGTAACATGAAAATGATTAAGAATAATGCAGGTATATAGGAATAAAATTCATGAGAAAAGTTATAATTAATAAAGCATATAAAAGTTTCTTATTTAATCCAAACCCATATAAAACAAATCTCATGAGAATTACAAGATCCCAGCCATATATATGAATTCTGGAAACTTTATTAATCCATTCTGCCCCAAATGGTGGAACTTTCCATGGGTTTATGTAAATCAGTGTGGCCCCAGCTGCAGTAGCAGGAGTGCTCACTTAAATTAAACAGTCTCAGTTCATTCTCAAGGCTCATTCTAAAGTAGCCAAAAAAATGAATCACACTTATACTTTCCAGTTACAACTTGGGTTATTTTAAACAAAAAATTAATACCTCATAAAGGTGTGCTAGGCGAAGGAGCACGCTTCCATCTTCAAGGGCCTGTAAATGTCACAGCCATCAGAGCAAAAAGCCATACTTAACGTAAAGAATTGATAACAAAGAAAAAATACAGTACACCACACTAAAGCACTTCTATAAATTATTCTAATCACTGGATGAAACGTTATAGTGCTTATCTAATATGTTATAGAAAGGTGAAAATTATGCATTCAGTAAAAATAACTATTGGTTCACAGCATGCTGCCTCTAGCGATAACCTGAAATGCAGACTGCTGATACCCAGTTAATCAATTCTACTTCAACTTATCAGATAAAGATAAGTAAACTTTTAGAATACACCAATACAAACAAAATAAAAATCTAGATACCCATAATAGACTGTAATAAATCTACTACTAACCAATTATAATCTACACAGGACATCAATTCACTGCTATAAGTGAATAACCAAAGGGAAAACCCAGGTCTCAGCAGTTCCTCTCTAATTCTTGGCATTCTTGCTGCAAGAACATTCAAGATCGTGAAATTGATAATGGTGAAATTCCATACCCCTTGGTTCTTAACTCTTAAGAGCCTAACTTACAACCCCTTAAACATCTGTCCATCAAAACCCTTTAAGGCTTGACGTGCAGGTTATTGAAACCTTAAGGCATTTATGCAAATCTTAAAGACAGAATTTAATGTTATAAGTATAAATTTGGGAATTTATTTATAAAGATCCCTATGAATTAAGGAGCCTGGTTTATTGGGCCTTTAATGGACACTTGGCTGAGTTAAATGAGCTCTAAATGGGCCATAATTAGTGGATTTCAAAAGGGATATTGGGCTGAAATTATTAACCCTCAAATGGGTTACTGGGCCTGGGAAATTTGGCTCTTAAATGTGCCTGAGAGTGGGCCTCCTAAAGCCCATTAGGAGAGGCGGTTCAGCCTTCTCTTGGCTGAACCAACTCCACCTCCTATATAAGGAGGTGGGCAGTTCTGCCAGCCCTATCCAGGGTGCAGCAACAGCAGGAGAAAGAGAGAGAAAGAAAGAGGAGAGGAAAAAGAAGAAATGGGAGGAAAGAAAGGCAGGGGAAGAGAGAGAGAGAGAGACAGCCTTGGGGGGTGTTTATAGAGTGAGAAACCCCAAAGGAGAAAGATGAGAGCTCCAGAAAAACCAGGAAAAACCCCCACCGATTGGAAACTGGTGGGGGTGCCCAGCGGGCCCTCCTCTTCTCTATCCTCTCTAATCTCTCTCTCACTCTCTCTCCTCAGGTGGCACCCCCCACCTCAAAATCCAACAGTGGGTACCCCCCACCTCCAAATCCTCCGGTGGCACCCCCCACCGCCAATCCTCCAGTGGCACCCCCCACCTCAACATCCAACGGTGGGTACCCCCACCAGTTAAGGCCCCCAAGGCCTATAAATATCCCCCAAGGGGTAAGAAGAAAGCATGCCTCCTTGGCCCAAAAATTCCTAGGGGAAATTCTGTCCATTTGAAGACCAAATCCGGTGCTCTTGCCCGTATTTGCCGTGTTTGGAAGAAATTTTTGTCTCGGAGGGCTCTCTTCCTAAGATTTTTTCCTAAGGGGAAGTTCTGACGAATTTATGTTATAAAGTCACCGTTCTATAAGACGGGATTATGCCGAAGTGATGAATGGAATGTCAATATTGTTCTTTGAGCATATGTGTGTGCATGTGTGTTCATAAACCTATTATTTAAGTAACATTATGTTATTATATTTTCACATACATAATTATTTTATTAATTAGTTTAATAACTAATTAAAATGCATAAGTACATAACTAAATACTCTAAAATATCCTTGGCCTCATCCTATACATAACTAATCCTAGACTCATAATCAAAACTCAATAATGAAACATTGAGACATAAAATAATATACTTAAATTAAAAATGACTTAAATATCCCTCATGCTTAATTAATTAATAAAATCTGTGAAAATTATTTAAAATCAGTTAAATCAATATAAAAATCAGAAAAGTTCAGTAAAAATCAGTAAAACTCAATAAAAAAATCAGAAACCAAATCTGGAAATTACATAAATCCAAAAACATGACTTAAATATCTTTCATATATTCAATTAATTAATAAAATCAGTAAAATTCAGTAAAAAACCAGTAAAAAACAGAAAACCAAATCTGAAAACATAAAATTTTCGAAATGACCAAAATGCCCTCAGAACTTAATAGAAATTACAAAAATACCCACACTTATGATAAAAATCGGTAAAAATCACAGAAAAATCTTTAAAAAATATCAAAACCTCTCCTATGCCCAAAATACCCTCCAAACTCTAATAAGATGGGTAAAATTATCAAAAATACCCTCAATATGATAAAAATAAGTAAAAATCACAAAAAAATATAAAAATAGACTCTAAGTCTAATAAATCCGATTTAAGATAAAATTATCAAAATACCCCTATAACTTAAATATGTTTAAAATGATCCTAAAATACATCTTAAGGGTTTTCATTTCGCTAAAATACTTAAAAAAACTTAAAATAACCATAATGACCCCAATGCAATATAATTACAAAAAAACCCAAAAATAGACTTTAAGTCTAGAAACCTAATTTGGAGTAAGATTACCAAAATACCCTTACAACCCAAATTTACTTAAAATAACTCTAAAATACCTCCCAAGATTTTGAAACCTTCCTAAATCATTAAAATTCACCTCACACACGAAAGTGACCATAATACCCCTATACTCTCCAACTTGGCATAATTACGAAAATACCCTTATCGGTCTAAAATACTTGAAATCAATCCATATAATTCAGAGTCAATTCAGAACCTTTTAAAAGCCTCCCAACCAATCATAAGCACATTCTAAACTTGGGCAAGGCGAAGGACTTAGCCTAAAATATATCTTCATATGCATGTGCTGCGTGTAGTAGCAGTGTTGCATGTTACAAGGGCATCAACGGATGGTTAATCAAGGGTTTGTTGAGCGGTTGCTCGACGTAATTAACACTGACCGAGGTCAGTGGAGAGAGGTCATATACTTGGATCTTCGCCTGATTCGAAGTCCCGGACTCCCTGAGGGTCCCTAAGGGCTAATCCCAAGTTCTCATAGTCCAAAAAATAAAATACATAAAATCGACCTATATTTCTCCAAATAAAACAAAAAAGACAAAACATAGGATTAATAAAATCCGATAGAAGAGATCTAGGTTAGGTTCCAAACACAGTGTGAATGGCCAATTGATGGGGTTAGCGTTTCACCATGGGCAGCCAGCATCTGGTGTTTGGAGACTTGGACCTGTTGGCGGGTGCTTATGTAGATGTTGTCAATGAAGGGTACTGTTATCTCCTTTCTATGCCATTCAATTCAAGCATGCTGTACATTATTTTAGGGTCTTGTTTTAAGTTAAATGTTAAATTAAATGCATGTAGTACATAAGGTTTTAAGTGTGAAAAAGTGATCTTGGTACAAGATGTATGTTTGCCTTTACATATTTTATATAGCACCTTAAGCATACACCTAATACCTAGTCTTGTCTATACCCATTGAAAAGGTAAAAGCTTTCCTATCCCATTAGTGTCTGGGATGAAGAATATGAGTTGTGCTGATCGTTGGAAACAGAATGAATAATTGTAAAAAAATCAGTCAACATGGTTCATTGTGTAACTAAAGAGTCTGCCTTGATTATAGGGTATATAAGAGTATGCAATTATATTAGTTCAGTTGTGTAAACCGAGTCTTAGGTGAGCTAACTCCTGATTCATGAGCACTTAAAAGTCAATAAATAAAGCTACTTAACTGGGGGTGTGTAGGTGATCAGATGTGAGAAAGACGGATGTCAGTCTACAAAATCACATAGTACCCTTTCCCCTTAAAGACCGTAGACTCCCTTTAGGGTGGGGGTCAAGGATGATAGTCCACATACGACCATGGAGGTTCGTGAAGACCACATGCAACCTTTTACGATCATAGAGATACAATCCAATCTCAGGCTTCCTCATTTAGGACAGTGAGTTAGGCTGTCAACAGAGCGAATACAGAGCAAATATCACAATATCCAACTCCACTCCATTTAGCATTATCTGAATACCCGATTCTGGGTATTATCAAACAGATAATAACTCTTCCTATTCACATTCAACTCCGCTCGATAATGTTTGAATTTGGATAACAATCCAAATATCTGATTATTTCAAATTTGATCTATGAATTAATTGACTTGTAAATTTTATTCTTGTAAAGTATAGCCTATAAACATATGTATATATTTTAAATTAATAAATATTTAAATTATAAATATAAATAAATTTTAAGTCACTCTTTATTAAATATACCTTAGATAAAACAAAAATATGGCTTAAAATTTTATCTAAATCAACAAAAATACTAAAAATGAAAGAAATTTGTAATAAACTTCATCATTATCCCTCTACACATCTATTAAGCATACTTCAAATATCCAATAGTTTATTTAAACGTATAAATATTACTAAAATTAGAAGAATGTATCAAAAGATACAATAGTCAGATAGTACTTGGGAATCTTCAAAATCCCTGAGATAACTCTCCAAACTTCCTTGATGATTTCACAAAGAATGAATAAATGATCATGAATATGCTTGCAGGGAAGATTCAAACATGAGAGTGCTAAGGGGAAGTGCGGGGGCTTCGACCTTCACAGTCTGAGCCTCGCCGTCGCCTGGTGCTGGCCGTGGCTCGGGTCGGGGCTTCAGTCAGGTTGGCCTCTCCGCTCGGAGGTGCTAGTCTTGTGGGGTCTGGGTCATCTAGAGAGGAGCTGCCTTGCGAGTAGGGGGAGCTCTTTCGCCGATGTGGTTGTAGGTAGGTTCAACTGGCTTCAGAAGGATTTGGGGAAGCAGGAAGAGTGTTGGGGGTCGTTTGCTTGCAGTAAGGATCCCGGAGTCTGAAGACCTCAAGGCAAGCAGAGAGAAGCCTTGTCCAGGTGCTGCAAAGGGCCTATGATGGACGATTGCTGCTCTGTTAGTGGCGTCCGACACATTCTCGCTAGCAGGTGGCCAGGTGAGGAGTGGATGTGAGGATCGTGTCTCCTGCTCTATTCCTCATCATTTGCTCATCTGTGGAGAGGGCGATAGAGATGTCTACAGGAGGAATCCTAGCGGGAGAGAGAATCATTCTAAGGGTTGCTACGGGAGGAATCCTAGTCCTGGATTCCCATCATTCTCCCCTTATTTGAGAAAACTCATCCTCGAGTTTTAAAGTGAGTCAATACCCATGGAAAAATGATGGTAGCATACTCGGGAAATAACACAGACGGCTCATGAATCATCATGTGCAGGAATGCTCCAACCTGAAGAAGAAAGTGTGCTTCAATGTCGCTCCATATGTGATCAAAATCTTGCAGGCTGATGACATCTCGAACGACTTTCGGCTGATCGACCACATCAGTAGCTTTCTAGTCTTCGGCTCATTCTCTTCAATAAGGAAGAGGTCATTATCTGCTACAGGCATCACTTATTCAACATCTCCTAAATATTCATCTTTTAGTGCTGGATCGGCTATATAGTGTACCTCTCTCATTTGATTTTCATACTCCGCGATCATCGCTGGGTCGGCCTCGTAGACAACATCCTTTGGCTTGGTTACCATGGCACAAACGCTTCGAAGATCACCCTTCAACTCGTCCAAATCGTGCTTCCAATCATTCATGAAGTTGTTTCAATCATCCACTAATTTATCTAATCCAAGATTTTTAGACATCCCCCAATGTCTACTCGAGTAGCCAGTAGCCATCACCTTGGGAAGAATGGAAAGTGGCATGCAAAACGATGCAAGTCAGGACATATATGTGCTGAAACTAGATGGGCCTCCCTGAGATGAGACTAACGGCGCTCAAATCGAAGTCCAGGACATCCTCGGGCGGTAAGCACAAACGTCCTCGTAAAGCGTGCAAGTGTGGCACGTAAAACGATGCACCATTGTCTGAAGAAGTGCTGGACGAGGTCCGCTTCATTGCAAGGATGCCACACACGAAACAAAACACAAATAAAGACCTCAATATGCATGCAGAAGTGGCATGCAAAACGAGGCAAGTCAGAGACGCAACGTGTTGGATCTGGTTGGCCTTGCTGACACAAGACCAACATTGCTGACGACGCCCAAATTGGAGTCCGAGATGACCTTGAACGGCACACACAAGCGTCCTCGTAAAGCGTGCAAGTGTGGCACGCAAAATGAGTCACTACTGTCCGATGGAATGTACAGCGAGGTCCGCCTTGCCGATACGATCCCAACGACGTAAGCGGTTAGCAAATCGGAGCACAGACCAGATGGTTGAACCAGTTAGGGGAACTGGGCTTGGTTTAATAGGGTTGGACCCGGTGGGTCTTGATCTGGCTCAGACCAGATCAAATAGGCTGGACCACCTTTAAAGGAGCTAGGGTTGGACCAGGTCAACCTAGTTTGACTGGTTCAACCCTAAATGGCCTGAACCGTTTCTACCCCTCTTATTGTTCCTCTTCCTTCTCCCTTTCTTCACAACGAACAGCTTCAGAGGGGAGGCGGGGCACAAAGTTGGCAAGGGCGGATGGGAAACTCCGGCAGTGGCGTGAGACGACGACGATGCCAGCGGCGGTGGCAGCGGGGTCCGACGACGGCCGGGGCGGCTGCGGGGTCCGACGACAGCCGGGGCGGCTGCGGGGGCTGGTGACGGTGGCGTCGGAGGTAGCTGGTGGGCGGGCTGCTCCGATCGCACTGGAGAGAGGCGACGACAGCTAGCGGCAGAGCGGCCGGCCGGTGTAATGATGGGTCGGCTCCGGCGGGGGCTAGCAGAGGGTTGTAATGGCAGCGGCCACCACGGCAGGCGATGGCAGCAGGGGCAAGCAACAGTGGTGGAAGTGGTTGCGAGAGGGGGGGGGGGTGGGGCAATGGCTGCGATAGAAGCCGCCGCTGCCGCCACCGGCAGTGGTAGCCAGCGGCTGCGGGGTTCCGACCTCTCCGAGCTTTCATCTTCTTCTTCTTCTTTTGTGGCAGTGGCAGGACACGCACCGAGGGAAAGAGAGAGGGGGTTTAGGGGGGCCGCCCAGGGAAAGGAGATGGAAGGGAAAGGAAAGGAGAGAGCTTACAGGACTTGGGCCATGAGAATAACCCAACACCGGCTCTGATACCATTTGATGTGGGACGCAAGGGGAGAAGCTTGATGAAGGCTCAGAGGCCAAAGGAGGAGGGGAAGAACACGGGTAGAGGATGGACAAACAGTAAAAGAAGGGGGGTTGGGGAAGAAGAATCACAAGGGCATCTCACCCCTTCACACCGGCCCTTCACAAGTCCTCATACATGCACAGCACTGCAGCTGGAACAGGAAACTTTCTCCTCTTTTTTTTTTTATTCTAATCATCATCTGCTAAGTTGTGAGATGCCAGAAAGTCTGTGCTTCACATATTCATGATCATGATTTAGCGCGCAACTTGAATAGATAAATGAAACCAGGCCCCTATTAGCGAATTGCCAGCATTATCATGGGAACATGAGCATTAAACTATTGATGCTACTGGTCCTTGCGTGCTTTGCAGAATATGCCGGTTGCAATTCAAGGTTGGAACTGGTCAGTGACAAAGATCAGCAGGGATGGATCAGAGTCGACAAGAATTGGACCACTGGTAATCCAAAAGTGGCAAGGATGGCATGTTCAACTGGCAGTGCTGGGATTCAGCCAAGGATTGGTCCAAATAAGTGAGGAATCAGGTGAATCAGGCATAGTTGGATCTGATGTCTAGACTCCAGACTAATCTATATATTTTCATGTTTTAAAAAAAATATTCCTGCCAACTTGGCGAGTCACCTTAATCGGGCAAATCCAATTCAGAATATGACCAGTGGTTTCACCAATTCAATCTGATTCTTAAACTCTTTGAGCCATTGTGAAATGTTTTGGGACACTTCAAAATTTTCCTTCAATATACAAATTTTTTTTCTTCATTATAGTCCCTGAACGAGTGTATTTCAACCTGAGACCTCACCCTTGTATGCATACTACACGTGCATATACTGGAGCTTCACCTTGGTGCTTGATAGGCTCTCATTTATGCTTTAGATTGTGTTGGTTTGGGTCATAATTACATGTAGTACAAATTATATATTTATCTATGCACTCAAGCTACGTAACTCCTACTCTAGAGTAAATACAGAGAGGTATCAAAATTCACATGTTATGTCCTTTTTGATGTTCATGTAGAAGATAAAAGAGAGGTTCATACCTGGAGGGTGATTAGTGCTACATTGGCAGGCAAGCTGTATGAAGGATCCATGGCTGTGAACGTTGGTACATGAGATTTTGCCCAATCACCTCCCTTCTAAAAATGGATATCATCACTATTTTTATCAGATTAAAATAAGATAAAGGGTCACATGTTTCCTTTTTACCTGCTGCTCTGAAAACGCTATAAGAAGAGGAGAGTACAACTCCTGCCCCACAGACCTACGCCACTTAGCTCCAGCTCCGGAAGGGTCAATTCTAAGATAAAATTTTCCTTGAATCTGTCAAAAGGTGCCAAGCCTATAGGTTATCACATGCATCGTCCAAGAACATTCAGTAAAGATCAGCCCTCAACTACAGCAGAGTAAGCTCGAAAGAATCCTAGTAAACTTACATATTAAGAGTTAATTCTATCACAAACAAGAAATCAATACCGATGTTTTGGCACTTTGAAACGGGAAACAGCACTTCCATGCCTTTTAAATTGAGCATGAAAGTAATATTTGCTTATTAAAAAGATATGAACTATAAAGGGACAATTAATATAAACTCTAAAGAGCAAATCAGATGCACATACTGTTAATCCTGCACAGTTCTTGTCGACACAAACAGTCTCATCAAGTGCCTCTGCAACTCCCCGACCATCATCTCGTAGCAATCTCCTATATTATAAGATTGAACGGACAGGAAAGTTAGTTACAGGAAATCCCTTGTAAACAGGGTTAGTTATCATAAATTTTAAATAAAGATTTTGCCTAAATTCAATTAATAATTTTGCAGAACACACCGATGGAGCATCAACTCTATTTGACCGTCCAAAATGCTGGAGCCACCCACAGAGCGATCAACCAATACTGAAAGTTCTGTGCTACTATCTACCATATAAATTCCCAGATTAATCTGGAATTACAAAAAGATGTTAATTTGATTTTTTTACCCAAAGGAGAAAATGTGTGCACTATAACAGGAATCTAAGGAATATTTCCATCAGTTTCTTTCTGCTATACACTTGAAGCAATCAAAAGAAACAGTAATAGAGTACAGTAACTAAGCACATGAATCTAAAGTCCAGTGTAGTCAACTACATTAGCTTAAAGCATCAAAGTAAAAGAAGGTATCTATCAGAATTTTTGCTCTGAAACAAGAGATTTGAAAGTATTCTTAGCAAAATGCTTTTAAAAGAAAAAGGCTTACAGGATAATAATTTCCAGCAACAGGTTGATGGACTTCCAGATCCCAATCTGTTCTATAATCTCGAATCTGCATATAAAATCATGAATTATGTTAATAAATTTAAGAATCTGCCATTATGCAAACTCCCTCTAATTTAAGTCCATATAAACATGGACCTGTAGGTGCAACAGTAAGTTTGCTCCATTGTTACCTAGAGCTCACAGGTTCAAATCCAGAAAATCTCTTTGCAAAAAGAAATGGTAAGATTGCGTACAATTTACCCACCCAAGACCAGAGAGAGAGAGAGAGATAGGGGGGAATGCTACTATGTGGTCGGGGCCTCCTGTGAGATCCAACTGCACAGTAGCTCGGCCATCCAACCAAATATCATATGGCCAAATTCAAGAAAAGGAAAAAAAAAAAAACAAAACTAAAACCGTTGGATGGGAAGCTGCCAGAATGGACGGGTGAATTCACCCTTTATGCCTTCCAGCCTGCGGCTGCATTAAACCAGGCACAGGCACTGTGAGGTGGAACTGGCGAACTCCCCCGTTTGTCCGATCTTGCCCAGCACCATTCCTTTTTTTCTTTAATCAGACAGGAGGCCCCAACTATATATATATATATATATATATATATATATATATATATATATATATAAACAAATAATCCTTTTTGCCACATGTAACTTTTCATCTAACAGTCAAACTTTGTCAACAGAAATAGATGACATGGTTAGGATCTATGAGTTTGATGCTATAATTACATCATTAACAAGTGCAGAATCTCATTATGGATTGAGTAACAGTCTCTTTCTTGAAATGGTTCAATGTCTAATATCAACACAACCTGAGCACATGACCTTGCTTGTTCAGTGATACCATGTTATTCCATCAAGTGAAACACAATAAACGCCTAACCGGGACACTAAAGATATGCTGCATCTCTCATAAGCAATTCTTCTAAATCCAGTCACCTAACAGTCAACAGGCAATGTCTAAATCCTACATATAGAAAGAAGAACAAGAGCATACCCTTCTGATAAAATCACGTCCATTAGAATCTGTATAGAATGTTCTGTTGTTTGTGATATGAGTTGTAATTTGGGTGACTACTTCTTTCCCAATTCCATCGTCAACAGGTACAGGTCCAACCTATTATTCCAGGTAACATTCTTAGCATACCAGTTGGTCGCATACAGAAGTATACAATCATAAATGAATAAGATCCTACAATACAGGGGTTAGTAACGCTCAGCAACAGTGGAAGATGCAGAAATGTTATCTACGGGAGGCACAAGGCACAAAACATAAAATTTTTTTTCTTTTTCTTTTTTGTAACATTCTTAGCATGCCAGTGGGTAGCACACAGAAGTATACAATTATAAATTAATAAGATCCTCCGATCGATACAGGAGTTAGTAACGCTCAGCAACAGTGGCAGACGCAGAAATTTTATGTACATGAAAGAGATTTTTTTTCTTTTTTTTGTGTGTGTGTGTGGGGGGGGGGGGGGGGAGTTAAAGAATTTATATGACTTCTCTGCTAATATAAAGTACACAAGCATAATAAAATTTATAGTGGGGTGGTGGGGCCATGGCCCCCTCTGGCCACCCTGGGTCTGCCCCTGCTCAGCTAAGCAATACAAAGTGGACAGGCATAGTTCTGTTTTGGATGAGGCCATTGTTTATGTATTGGCACCAATCAATGCACTTCAACAGCCCAACCTAAGTTACATATACTCACAATGAATTCAAATTCTGCATGCTCCTTTCCCCTGTACACTCTGGTGATCTGTACAGATAAACAAGTGGTTAATGTCATCAATTTTGAAATTTCTACTTAAAGAGAGCAACTTCACATTGGAGAAAGGAACCAAACAATTGATTGCAATAACCTTTATAATTTACTGTTACTTCTAAGCAGTGACAGAGCCAGAAAGGTTTGGACTTTGGAGGGGATCAAAGCAAACCAAACTTATAAAAAGTTATAGTTCTAGTTTCAACTCAACATTAATCTTATTTACTAACATCAGCCATTATTCTAATATTCTTACCATCTATTAATTCTAGGGTTATTTCTAAAATTGAAAAATGATAGTGTTACAAACATGTCCAGGATGATGGAGATTTAATATTAACTTGTATCATATTTGACTTTTCTTAACAAACCCCCATATATCATAAAACATTTATATTTTTCCTGAAGTGCTTCTTATTCTAATGAGAGAAAAAAAAAATCTTGTTCCTAGGAATAAAATATTTTCATAAACCCTTAAAATAATGTTAACAAAAACCTACAACATGAATTTAATTCTATTTTACTATGTACTTTAAAAATCGGATTATGATGAAGAACAATTAAACTATACAAAAAACAATGTGGTTATAGGTAAATTAGATATAGATATAAGTTATAAATTGGCATAACAAATACAGAAGGCACTCAAACATGAAACCGCTCTAAAGAATCACATAATAGAATATAGGATGACCAGCACACTAAGGGGTCACTTGGTGCATCGTAAAATGTTGTAAACAACTGTAAACGACATTTTCCTTATGTTTGGATTGCCGTAAATTATTTTACATTACTGTTTCATACGTTTGGAATGTTGTAAATTGCCGTATTTTAAAATCAATTGACTCCTAAAATCCGCCTTTTAGCTGATTTCGGTTTTTAATCTAAAATTATTGTAAACTACAACCGGTAGTTTGGGATTTTATTTTCCTTAGTTTTAAAATCAGTAATTTCAAAAGCAGTATTTTATGGCATTTTATGACACACCAAACGAGCCCTTAAATAAAGAAAACAAATGACGTGGCATGGTGTGTATATATATATATATATAGATAGATAGAGAGAGAGAGAGAGAAGAAGAAGAAGGGTTTATCAAATTATATAAATACCTCGAAAGTCTCCGATGTCAAGATGACTGGTTAATGAAAAAGAAGAATAGAGACAGCTTCCAGAACTTGATGCGACAGCAGCAAAAACCGTTTAACTCTAATAGGGAGGCGTATTATAATACCCATCCACAAGGACCCTAGAATTTTGTTTTGCTGGGATTCTAGCAGGTCTGGACTCTGAAGACATGGGGGGTGGGGCTGGGCTTCTTAGAATAGATTCAATATGTTTTCTTTAGTGCATGGACTTGGAAGGAGAGGAGCAAAATTTTAGAAACAAGAGGGGGCAAAAATGTAAGGGAATCATGGAGGAAAGGAAGGTATGTAGAAATGGGTGTGTGTGTGTGTGTGTGACTGTGTGTGTGTGAAGGGGGGGGGGGGGGGGGGCGGTGTTGTTGCGCATTTTCTAAGGCCTTCAGTGACTTGTATCAACATCGAAGCCTTATCTTTTTATTTGGTCATTGACAATGCATGATGACCCAAGAACATATGAATGGATTGGCTGATAGTACTTTTACTCATATGGTTAAATTTTCAACTGTAAAAGTGTAACAGTTACCCAGGTGGAGAGCCTTACTTATGATAACATTGTTTCAATAGGCAAAAAGCTAAAATTTTGTGTCAACAAAGTGCTTTTATAGATTTTCTTTACCATTTTACTATGAACAAATAATAAAGATCTAATACAACAATATCTCTCCAACATGGATTGAAGGATAAACCTGACATAGAAGTTGAATAAGGATTACAAGAAAACTCCATTGGTTTAAGATATTAGTTTCTAGCTTAATTCAATGCAGCTTCACTTGTGCTTTTCAAAAGAGTGTGGACTGTACCACCAATTTTATATAGCAACATAACAAAGAAGTTCCTTCACATGGCATAAAACAAACAAAACTCACTAAATACATACAATGCATTTACAAAATGAAAGCATCTGTACTAAGAACTCTACATGTCACAGATTTCTTATCACATGTTTCCATTTGTCTGCAGGCATTTTGGCTAGAAATCTATCCCATCTGTACAGCAGATACATTCAGCATGAACTCTACATTCAGTCATTTCACTCCAACCCAATGCTCCAGCAGATTGCATGCAGGATCAGATGATCGACTCACATCCTTGATCATTTGCAGCTGCTTCTCTTCATGTTATGGAAGAAGTTCCACATGTCATCTGAAGTTTTGAAGCATGGCTAGAAGTTGACTTTTCTTCCGATGGTGCTCCATACAACTTGAGTGGTGCTACAATTTATCATGAGATGATCAGTGTCTTCATTATGCTGTTCACAAAAGACACAGCCAGCCCACGTTGCTGTCTGGGCATCATTTTCTTCTCATCACTTTTGTAATAATTATTCTGTTGTAAAGGAGCCATCTGATTTTTAGTGGGAATTTTACTTTGTAAGACTCTTTATACTTCTGAAAGTTCAATTTTCTGCCCCATATCTGCTTGTAAAGAAATTTGCCAGTGAAGGTACCACCATTGAAACCTCAATCAAGGTTACAGAACTTGGCATGTGTTGGCTGATCTGTGTTTTTTGGCGGATTGATTTGATCAGGGTCCCCTTTCCAATCCTTTGGTCAAGATCCTTTGGCTAAGCTTTAACAAAAAAAGGCAGCAGGATAGACCAAAAGCAGTCTGCCTCGAATCAGGATCAGCTGACCCAGATAGGTTTTGGCCCAGCAGATCCAGGGGGTCAATCCCAAGTTTTTCTACCTTGGCCCCAATAAATGCGGTCTTCACCGTGCATATTTATGTCCCCATCTGATGATATGCCAAGCAAATTGACATGGTCACTAATTTCACAATCCTTCAAAGCTCAGTTCAAGTTTGGAGGACACTGAACTATGACTTGGTAACTTTTTTTATTGTTTATGTTCGATTTTAGGACATCAAGGGTAACTTAGAGAGTCCGACTGTAGAATCCACCCACCCTTCCAAAATAAAATGTGATTACAATCCCTACATTCCATCTCAAGTCCAAATTAACCCACTTCACTGCTCAAAGAATGCCTTTCCAAAATGGGATATATTATTGAAGTTGATTACCTGAAAACTAGGTTCCACACCTTGCTTTAGTATCTCTACATGATAATATTTTTCCAGATTGAATTTATGTCATTAATCAGTTCCCACAACCATTTTTCAAGTTAGCTAGATTCATAGTACATAAGTCTTTGACACCAAAACCTCCTTTTTCATCTCTGCAGACTTTGTTCGCTTTACTGGATGTATGCTGGCTGATCCTTCATTGTAACCACGCCATAGTAACCTTCACCTGGTTGCATACAGTCTTTTCCTCCCTCCAACTGGCATATAAAAGACTGACGAGAAACGCAAAAGAATGCTAGGAAGGACAGATGTTAGCAAAAGTATTCCGACTCCAACTAATAAATTTCTGGCCTTCCAAGCTGATTTCTTTTACATTTTATGCATTAGTGGTTCCTAGGAAGAACCTTTCAACTTCTTGTAGAATAGAGGAACGTCCAAATAAGTGATGGGCAGATTTTTCTACTTTATAGCCTAGAAAACAAGCACAATTGTTATTTCCTCACTGTCCATATTAATACCTATTGGAGAGCTCTTTTTAAAGTTAACCTACCCCCAAACTATACTCAAAGCAGCTGAGAATAAAAGTGAAGGCTCAATGGATATTTAAAACCATGTGGTGAAGATGCAAAAGACCCCATAGCGATGGACTATCTCAAGACCACCACCCCCAAATGTATTTCACATTTTTTTCATGGGTATGGAATTTGGACGTAGGAGTTATTTCTGTTTCATTTAACATAATCTGGTGTGCCGACTTGGTCGGGGGTTATGGCAAGTGTAGTCCTTCTAAAGAGGAAAAGGATGAGGCCCTCCCCAAACAAAAGGGGAGGGAGAAGAGGAGTGGGCATGGGGCCTCTTCTGCTTAACCTGGTCTTTTTTTAAGATTGAGACACAATGTATCGTTTCGATCAAACAAAGGGAGCCCACCCCCAGTACCAGACCTTAGGGTTGACTTAACTCTTAGGAATCAAACAAGGGAGGGGGGGCTCTGATGGAAAGTTACATAAGAACCTCAAAACTATATGGTGGACGGTGCGAGAGGTCCTAAGACATATGGCATGTCTCTCCTTGCCAAGTCCCAAAGTGGGACTAACCTACTGCTTCTAAATCCAGTCTTATTAAGACTGAAGGATGTTATCAGAGAAGGCCTTTCTGAAATAAATTGCTTAATCAAGAGATATCTCTGTAGGCTTGTCTTACATGCTAATACTTGTACTCGCTTATTTTATGTGATTATCTTTACGTTTCGGAGTTTTTATCTGATTCAATTCAATAAATGTCTATTTTGTCCTTATCAATGTGTGCCGTTCCATCACAAGTTTGTGGATCCATATCCCTTACCCAACCCCAGAATCAAAGATATGATGAATGCCAAAAACAAAGTTGATGAGAACTTGCATGTTCATAACCTCAGAAATTAAATAATCAAAAGTGAGCCTACATTTGTACCCTTAACAAAGACCAAATCATTAACATACTTTGGTTCAAGGGGCCATATTCCTGTTATTTATGTAACTCTGTGCTGTTCCCATTCCATCACATTCAGTTAAAACATAAAGACACTTCCTCCCCATTAGTCGACAAATGCCAGATAATTCACATTCAAATGATGCAAATGATACCCTCATTTTTCAAGCATAGTGATAGCATGTAATAAGCCAGGACCAAAGGGAACACCTAAGGTAACAGGATAATTTCACCTCATCCTTTCAAAGTTCAAACTCATAGTGAAATTTCACACATCATTTCAGTTTTGTAATCTCTATGGAGACCAGCCCAAAAACATAAAAGAACACTTCAGACTGATTCCCCACCTTGACTTTCTATTATGAACATGGCTAAAGAAACATATTCGGCACCCTGAAATTACCTGCCCCGTTAACTTTCTAGAGTTTATCAATGGTCTCGGTGCAAACAATAAAACTCAAAGACATCATAAAATCTTTTTGCCAGTAGACAAAAAAAAAAAAAAGACATTTCCTGTAAGCTTCTGAATCTCAAATGTTGTAATATAGAAAGTGGGTAAAACACCTGATATATCCATGGATTTATCTGTTGATGCACTTCATCTAAAACTGGTCCTCGCATTACAGTTAAAGGTACCTACAATCATGGTAGCATTTTCTTGACTAAGAGAATGAAATGAACATGAAAGTTATCCCATTTTGAGAAGCCAAAATTGAACTGTCAAAGAAATACCACATGTTTTGCCAACCATTGTCAATACAAGTTAAATGCATCACTTCAGTACCTGTCCGGAAGGTTGTATGGGAAATGTACCACTGGGGCGAAAAATATATGCTCCGGAGGCCTTCAAAAAGGCAAATTCAGACTTAACATGGTATTTACTTTTAGTGTAAGCAAGAAACTATAAACCACAAGAAAAAGAGGTAAGAGTTGGGTTATAGTTTGGAATGTATAAGCACCTGGAAATCAATCCCACTCCCATCATCCCCAGAATAGTAGGTGTACGATTGCTGTATAGTCATATTTACCTAGAGGAAGGAACTAGAATAACATTAGGCTTAGAGACTTGCTATGTGAAGAGCCTTCTCCTAAGAAAGGAATTGATGGAATCCATTGGCAACCTAGCATGTCAAGTAAATTACACCTAAGTGAATATGTTAAATAATGAAACTGAATCAACTGACATGATCAGAGAATAGAGAATCTGGCTGAAAGAAAAAGGATGAAATGATACTATTCATATCAAATAGTCAACTTTGTCCATTGGAAGTGAAAGAATATGACCAGGTTTCGGCTATTAGAATAATGACTCAGTCTTCCTTCATCAAAAATGAGCTTCAGGTTGCCCTGACCGATTTCTGTTACACCACTTGCACTTCTATAAGTGGAGGACATGACTGGATGGCCAGAAACTGCAACATGACACAGATAAGTATTATCCAGCTGAAGCCCAGCATATAATCCAATCAAACACTAGAACATTGAAATTTTTCAGCAGAAGTGGAGGGTTGATCCTACCTGATTGTTCTGCACTTGAGATGAAGTATGTGCTGAAGCCTAGAGGGGGTACAGATACTGGAAAGATGAGCCAAAACTTAGGGTTGGCACCAGGAGACATGTCCAAGTAGGCCTTAGCTTGGAATTTCCTCAGTTCTAAGGAGGTGTTCAGTATAGGCAGAAGCTGGGATTCAATATCTCTTCCTTCAAAGTCCCTTACCACCAAAGATTCAATAACAACCTGTAAGAAAAAAGTAAGATTCTAAAAAAATGAACAGTGCACACCAAAAGTTGGTACGGCCTTGCAAGAAACAAGAATATGCCAATATGAAATTTACAGCAAAAGCAACATTATAAAGTTTGTGATCTTGCTTAAACAAAGGAAAACCTACAGAAAGATCATTCTTCAGCATGAATTTCTCAGTAACTGATTTCTGAGTCACCATAAGAATTGGACGGATTTAGTAGAAGCATAGACTTGATACTTAGTGGAGCAGTTTCTCATGCAAGCATTCAATCTGTCAACAACAAGGCTCTAACCCCATGGTAAACATGATCAGACATCTTGGACAATATGCTGATGAAGTCATGTGGTCCAATAGAAAGGTGCCAAATGAAACATTCTAACCCACATAAGGCTAGGTGGTCCAGCTGAGTGATGCCAAGTAACACAATTTAGACCAGATGTTGTGGATTGGGAAGTCAATGAATGTCAAAACACATTGACTTACTGTCTGCCTTGGAAGTTAAAGAAGGCCACAGATATAATCATTTTGAGTCATTTGTATAAGGGAATTGTCTGTATCCGGATAATTGTGGATAAGCATAAGGATACACTTACCAGGATAACTGATTATCTGATCATATCATCTATTTTTTTCCTGCTGTACCCATCTTAGCCACTGATGACATCCTACTATATTTTCCATTTCTCATGTGTTCATAGATAAAATTCAAGTCACATCCCTGTTAGTATATTCCCAGGGAATTAAAAAACAGACCAGGATGTTGAATCAGCTATTCTTGATTCCAATCTCCATCCCAATCCAGATTGGTCTGTACAGGCCAAATCGGTCAAATTAGGGAAAACTTTTTTTTTTAATAAAAGAATAAACAGCCAGAATCAATCGATTTCAATTCTAAGCCCACCCATGGTTTGCAGGACCGGCCGGGTTGCATCAGCATCAGGACTAGCTGATCCGGAAAATAAGGGGACTCACTAGGATCAGCTGGCATCACCTATAAATGGCTGGGATTGGCCCCAATCAGCCAGGATCAGGGTGGGATTGGAATCAGAATCATCCAATTCCAGCTGCTCTTTTTTTTTATTGAAAACAAACCTTTCCCTGACTTGGCCAATTCAGGTTGATTCAGACTGATCAGAATCGCGATCAGAACCAGAATCATCACTAACCAATTCAACCTCCCGATCCGATTTTGAATTCCTTGGCAGCACAGGCATAGGTGATTGCCATGTAGCTGGTAGTTGGTTGGCCCAACATTTCTTTTAAACTCACGATTCACTCTCCTTTTTTGAGAGCAAGAAGACTGAGAAAGGTGTAGGTCTGGGCAAAAGCAACCAAGATCTTTTGCAAAATCTGAGGAATGAGTAGATAATCAGCATAAGCATGTGTTGTCTAACATGCACCTAGTCTTTGCTGGGTAGTGTATATGCTGGGATGGCTTGAGACATGCAGGACTGAATTAGAAGTGCTTTCCTAGTTAAGGCATTATACTAATATAATTGATACGGATAAACAAACAGTTAGACATTTTGATAAAGATGCATTAAATACTCAATAAAACAAAAACAGTAGCCATCAAGTAGGATGAAATACTTACCGGTATTCTAATTACATCCTCTCTTTTCCATCCAAGAGAATTATAGACAAGAACAACCTACAGAAGAGACTCAAGCTGATAAGCAATTCCCTCTGTAGATACCTTTTCCCACATGGATGGGATAAGGCTTGTTGCTGTTGTTGATGATGATATGATGATATGACAATAATGAATAGTCTTTGAATAATTAAAAAGAACAAATGAACAATTTGCTAATGGACTTTACCAAGCTTTTTCCTTGAGATATGCCTATTTCTGATGGGGGACAGTAGCTTATGTTCAGAAGAGGACACTGAAAATATAAGTCGAGAAATCAGAAGATGAAAATGCCTTGTGTAACAAATGTGACAGACTAAAGGACAGTGAAAATTGTTCCACGAAACAGTGTCATAGCTTAAGAATGTTAATTGTTTCTTCATTTACCTGCTCAAATTTTGTCGATGGATTGTAACATTTAGTTTTAGAGGTCAACTCTGTCAGGCAAGCAAGGGAAGCCACAACAAGCTTCTCAGCCTACAGAATAATAAAACAAGAGCCCAGTACAATCTCTCCAATGATTGGATAGAAAGAGAACCATATATTGAGGACTACAACAGGTTTTTCACCTCTGTATAACCTATTGCGAGTCGCTTTGCATAGTCATTAGCTACATGTTGTTTTTCTGTTCCGGTAACCGCATCATGATGTTGAGCGATGGCTAAAGCATCACCCAACAGGTCCGTTGTGGGCCCTGAATTATTTCTTCCTCTAAGAAACTCCAATTGCCTTGCTGCCTACACGAAGACAGCCCTTAACCAAGTGAACTTTGAAAATGTGGGAAAAAGAATTTTAATTTGTGACATCTATTGGAGAGACCAATCAATTACCAAGTAATAGCCACTCATTGCTCTCACGTATCCTTTCAAGGCAGGTCGACTAGTGAAGTATCCGGTCCAGTATGCATTTTCACGATCAGCATATCTACATAAAACAATCACAACAAAAACAAGCAGAAAAAACTATGAAATCAGAAAAAATAGTGGCTATACTGCAAGTCATTTAACTAACGGGAAGAAGTCTTCAGTCTTCAAAGGCCAAATTTCATTTGCTGCATGCTTTGCATCTGTATATATTGACGGGGTTGAATACAAGGCATTGACTCGTCCATCCTGAATGAATATAGATCAACAAACACCACAAGAAAATTTTGAGATTTTTTAAATCCTTATCCTGACAAAAGAAGTCAACAAGAGGCAATGTTTGAGGTGGTGATTAATTCAGGGGAGGGGGAGAATACTATACTGAAATCTGCCATGATATCCAAAGGTATTGCTAAATAACTTGGCAAAACAGATACAACCGGTGGTCCAGTAGTGATGCATTGCACTGAACAAACAATTATCCCACCAACACCATAGGTGATCCAGTTTAATACATAATATTAGCAATTAAAGCATGAAAATTAAAATATAAAAAATATATTAAATATCTCAAGATAGTAAGATATTTAAAAATGCTTAAAAAATAATATATGTTGAACATAATATTAAAACTGAATATAAAATTAAATAACTATTATAAAAATATTAAACTATTAAAACAGAGTACATATTAAGCATAAAAATTATTATACATATTGTAAGACCTTAGAAGTTCTACTAAAAACCCCTTAAAGAAAGTCCATTGATATGCCAATAGAGAGTATTGAGGGTACTTATGTAAATGGTGATAAAGTATATAAACAAATATAATTTCATAGGGTGTAAAAATAATTCAGGGAAAAGTGTGGAGTTTTCTGAAATTTTGTGGAACCTATTGGACAGGGATTTAGTGGGCTGTTGGCTAGGGATTTTAATAACCTACTAGAAGAGGCTTTAATGCCCATTATTGGGCCTCATTAATGGGCTAACTTAAGCCCAATAGGAAGGGGGGCGTTCTGTCCTCTTTGTAGAAGCTTTCCACCTCCTCTTTAGAGGAGGGAGAGCTTAAAATAATGCCCCACAGGGGCTGGACGAACCAAACAGCAAAAAGAAAGAGAGAGAGAGGGAGAGAGAGAGAGAGAGAGAGGGGGAACCAACTGCTGAAAGAGAGAGAAAGAGGCCTACTAAGGTGAAAAGAAGGAGAGGGGGATCTGCTACAGTGCATGCACAGTGTGGAGGTTGTCTTTTGGGCTTATAGCTGTGGTTTTGAGGGTCTCTTTTGGACTGTTAAGACAGGTAGGAGACCTATTTTCTGGTTTTTCTCTATGTGCCATTGTTTTATTTTATTTTTGGGTACTATGAATAGGGTTTTTAACTCCCCGAATAGGGAGAATATTGTCCAATTTTCTATAAAGATGTGCATATGTGCGTGGCTGTACGAGTGTGTGTGTGTGTGAAGATGTGCATGTGTGCGTGGCTGTAAGAGTGTGAAGATGTGCATGTGTGCGTCACTGTAAGTGTGTGAGTGTGTGTGTGTGTGTATGAAGGTGTGTATGTGGTTGTGTGTGACTGTGAGAACATGTAAAGGTGGTTATGAGAGAGGTATGTTGTGGCTTGTGATTGCGGAGGTGTAGGCATGTGTGTATGGATGTATGTGTGTGGATGTATAGGTGTGGCTGCTGTGCTTTGTGCTGTGTAGATGAATAGTACCTTGAGGTGCACTCATGTGTGATCTCACCCTGATGAATAAACGATGTATGCCGGCATGGCGCAACCCCTGATCAAGGACTGGCAAGACTGAGAGACACATATCTATAGAAGCAAACGGTTACATAATTGCAAGGATGGTAGTACCGGTACCAGTACTGGTATCGGTGGGTACCGGTACGTACCAGCCTGTATCGGCCCAGTACCGATCCGGTACCGGCTGATATCCTTTAAATCAAGGGTACCGGTGCCAGCCGATACCGGTACGTACCGGTATCGGCCGATACTGCCAACCATGCATAATTGTGATATTGATTGTGCTCTATGCGGGGTAGCAGCTGAAGATATCGGACACCTTTTCTTCACTTGCATTGTTAGTCAGGAGGTTTGGAAGGTCTTCGGAAGATTTTGGATTTTCAATATAACTTCATGACTACAAAAGATACGTGGAACTACTTCATAAATCAGAGCATAAGGTTAGGCAAATGTATGCAGCTCATAGGGGTTACCCTATACAGAGTGCAGACAGAATGCACAAGTATGAAGCAGTTGCAGGTTACAGATAATAACTAAGTCTGAGAAAAAAGACAAGGGAAAAATAAATCTCGAAAGCATTTGAAAGTACACAAAAGAAATTGGAATCAGGCACTACACTTTCAACAGATCCATTACTTCCATGTTTCAGGCATGCTCAGGAAGTTCCCAATCTCCCATTTACCTCAAAGGATAGTGGAAAAAGGGGTAAAACAGCAGGTCAGAAAAAATTCATGAGAACCAGTGCAATGTCAAATCATCAACAATGTATTGGCTAGAAGAGAAACATATAAAGTTTAGTTCTGTGATTTATAATATAAAATAAATCGGGAACATATAAAGCAATTCAGTTTTCATAAATACATCATAAGAAGCTATTACCTTGTTTACATAATGGATGAATTTGTCCAACTGCCTGAACCATGTGGTAGCATACTGATACTTGAAATCTGTTCCCATCGTCCACATGATATGATTTGTCCTAGTAATGTTGGCCTGGAAATGTAGGGACAAACATCTTTACTGAGTTCCATAAAAGAGAATGCTTGGATTTCAGACAACCAGTTTTCAAGAGATTTCCATGCAACTGTCTTTTGGAGTTCTCTTAAAAAACATTTTTCTCAAAAGAGTTTCACCTTGAAATATTTCTGGAAATAGATTCTCCAAGATGGTCCCTCGACTTAAATTATGACTCCCTTTCAAAGTATCCCTTTATCTCATGTTTCAAAAAGCACTTGATAAGGATATATTTTTTTTTTTCAGGATTATATGCTGGTTTGCTTCAAAAAGCATGTTGCTAATAGTAGCTACTAATAGGACTGTCCAACTCATTTGGTTGATGAAGATGTTCTAAGCAGCTGGGCATTTGCTGGAGATGTCCTCCTTTTAGGAAAGTGACCCCACGGACACACATTCATATAAAAGAAAATAGCATTACAAACATAAGGAGGATATGAAAACACACATCTCCCAAACCCCTTACAAAGAAGCCCAGAGGTCCCAACCCAGTACTTATGTAAAACTTATCTTATCAAGGAGATAAGATAAGTTTTAAATAAGTAAACTCTGAAGAAACCACCATTACATCCTCACATAATGAACTTATGCCACTGATAAGGCATAGAAAAAAGTTGAGAACAATTCAGGTCTGGCGCAATCCTTACAGCTCTCCCCCAATCTGAGACCCATTTGACAGTTCTCCTCATAATATCATAGATATTGTTGAACCACCTTGCGTTCCTCTCGAGCCACACTCCCTACAGAAAAGCTGGTAAAATTACAGCCCATATTCTTCTCTCTGCATTGACAGGACATTTGGATTCCTACCCCTCCATCAGATCAACTACATTTTGCGGTTCCTCCCAAGCAATCTGGAAGATCTTACATAGGGTATTCCACAATATAGTAACAACTCCACAATGGCAGAACAGGTGATTAAGATTATCCTCAAAGAATCCATAAAAGATACAAGTAGATTTCTGTTCTGTAGATAAGCAATTAAGTCTGTCCAAAGTAGGGAGCCTCCCCTAAGCCATCTTCCAAAGAAAACATCGATGTTGTAAGGCAGAAGATTAAACCACGCAATATGATACCAAGTAACTCTGATTCCACCATCACTGATCACATTTGTGAGTGTTTTGACAGTGAATATTCCTTTGGGATTCCACTTCCATAACCCTTTGTCTTCACAGTCCCTTTGCAGTGTAGTTTCTTGAATCATATCCATGAGTGCCACTAGCGGTTGAAATTCCTGAGCTGTAAGATTTCTTCTAAATCTGAGATTCCATGGAAAAGGCTGTCCATATGAGTACAGTTGACCCACAAATTTGCCCTTATCCCCTGATAATTGGTAGTGTTGTTGAAATTTCAATGCTAAAGGGAGCCTTGAGTACCACTTGTCTTCCCAAAATCAGATAAGATTACCATTTCAAGTTTGGTAAGAGATTGCCGGACTGATGATATGAACCATTTTATTAATATTTCTCCACAGGTGACATATTAGAGGATGTGGTTGGCTGAATTGACCATTTAGGAGCAAAAGGGTAGTACCTCCCCAGATAATCTTAACCCACAAAGCATATTCCTCCTCTCCCATCCTCCAAATCCACTTGGATAACAAGGCCTGGTTAAACACTTCTATTTGAACCAGACCAACACCTCCCTGATCCTTTCTCTTACAAACCCTGTTCCATGCCACTAAATGGAGAGCTCTTCTACCCTCTTCCCTCCTTCCCAAAAGAAGACTTATTATGGATTCAATCATTCTTTCCACTGTTTTTGGAATCTTGAATATAGAAAGATAATAAGTGGCTAGGGACGATAGGACTGATTATAGGACTGATTTTGAAAGAACCCATCTACCTCCAGCTGATAGAATCTTGGCTTCCACCCTTCTAATCTCTGCTCAAACCTTCTGATCAGCTCATCCCGATCCCTTACTTTACACTGAACATCAGACAAAGGAAGTCTCAAGTATGTTATTGGAAAACTGGACAATGTGCATGAGAATATTACAGCAATGTTCTGCATTCTCTCTTGATTCAGATTAATACCAACCACCTCCAATTTCCCAAAATTGATTGACAGACCTGTTATAGGCTCCATTAAGATCAATAACCTCTTCATGTTACATAACATATCCTCATTTCTAGATGAGAACAATAGTGTGTCATCAGCGAACTGTAGATGTGAAAGCATGAATCCATTTCTGTTTCTGCCTACAGAAAAGCCATCCACAAGACTTGTGATGCTGCTCTATCCCAAAGAGTACTCATGATCTTCTTTTTTTCTTTTTTTTTGTGTGTGTGGGTGGGGGGGAGGGGAGGGGGGGGGAGGTGACAAGGAACTTGTCACAATTCATTGAAAAGAAACAGTACTTAGTACGAGCCCCATAGCACAGACTCAGATTACATCACACCCAAAGGAGCAAGACACACAGCTCCTTACACAAAGGAAAAACCAGACCCTAATCCCAGCCAGGAGTAACAGCCCTTCCCCCTTAACAGAGAACCAGAATAAAAAACAATGATTTATTCAGAAAATAAATAAAAAACAAAGTCAAATTGAGAATTTCTTCCACTGCCGCCCCTTTCCAACCACCTCAGAGTAATTGTCCGTACTCAAGCTTGCTGCTCTGCCCCAATCTTCAACCCAATTTATGGCTCTGTGCACAATATCGAAAGAGCTGCTGAAATCCTCCCCAAATTTCCTCTTAATCCTTTTAAACCACACTGCCCTCATCATGGCTGGACAAATCAAAGACCATACCCCCTTCTGGCCAGGTAGGGGACAGATCTCATCCCACCATTTCACCAATTCCAGAACCGAAGAGTGCTCTTTCCAAGAAATACCAAAAATTCTGCACAATGTTTTCTGTTGCACGTTGACAATTCCGCATGTACAAAACAAATGGACCTGATTTTTTTTAACAAGTTGTGCAGAAAATACACCTTGAATCATTAATTATGAAGATCTTCTTGATTCTGCTGCTAGTAGGGAGTCTATTCCATGCAATCTTCCACAAGAAAAGCTTGATTTTAAGTGGCACCTTTCTCTTCCAAACTAGGCTCTCCCACCAAACTCTGCACCCACCATCTTGCAAACCAGAGAACTGAGTGAGAAATTACCTTTCTGTTCCCACCACCAAACCCTTCTATCTTCTTGAGATGCTTATAAGTCAATATGGCCGATAATCTGCATCAGCTCCAAAAATTCCTCCATCTCCACAGCCGTAAGGTCCCTTCTCAAAGATATACTCCATAGCCCTCCTGTATACCCCAACTCCTGAGCAACCGAGTTGTTAGGATCATTAACAATAGCAAATAGGTTTTTGAACTGATCCTTTAACACCATGTCAGACAGTCATTTGTCCTTCCAGAAAGCTATCTGTTCCCCATTTCCTATCTGGATGTTTGTGGAGATTGAAATTAGATGTGCACTCTTGACGATAAACTTCCAAATTGGAGATAAATTGTGGGAACTGACAGGTTGCAGACATCACCTATTTGCCTGAAAAAAATATTTATCTCTGACAATCTTGAGCCATAAAGCCTCTGAATTACCTCCAAGTCTCCATAACCATTTTACCATCAAAGCTTTATTGAAGGTCATAATGCTACACAACCCCACACCACCTTGATCTTTTGGCTTGCAAACATTACCCCATTTTATAAGATGAATGCCTCTGAGCTCCCTTTACCCCCCACACCAAAAAAAAAAGAGCTTCTAGTGGATTCAATTACCTTAGCCACTGATTTTGGAATTCTAGAAATAGAACGGTAATAAGTAGCCAACAAAGAGAGAACAGATTTTGAAAGGATCCATCTTCCTCCTGCTGAAAGAAGTTTGCCTCTCCACCCTCCAATCTACTTTCAAAGTTCTTAATAATCACGTCCCACTCCTTAGCTCTTATAGATCCATCTGTCAGAGGAAGGCCAAAATATTTGATAGGAAAATAGGAAGCTTTGCACCCCAACACTGCAGCCACATCCTTCAACCTTTCTTGAGTAACCTGAACACCTACCACTTCAGATTTACCATAGTTGATCCTCAATCCAGTAATGGATTCAATGAGGAGGAGCAAATTCTTAATATTCTGAAGCACTTGATCATTACCAGATGAGAACATCATTGTATCGTCTGCAAACTGTAAATGTGAAATCTGAAATCTGTTCCTCCCAATATAAAAGCCATCCACCAGCTCTTGAGTAGCTGCCCTGTCCCACAATGAGCTCACAATCTGCCCTATAACAGAAAAATCAGTGGGGAAATAGGATCTCCCTATCTCAGCCCTCTTGAACTTCTGAAATACCCACATGGTTCCCCATTAACCATAATGGAAAATCTCGAGTCAGAAAAACAACTCATGATCTACCCTATCCATTTCTGCTTAAAGCCCATTAGAGCAAGAGTTTTGTTGACGCATTGCCAACTCACTCTATCATATGCTTTTTCAAAATCAAGTTTGATGAGAATGCCTTCCTTCTTCCTGCTCTTCTGATATTGGATTGCTTCATATGCCGCCATGAAGTTATCCAAAATGTACCTACTTTCCAAGAAAGCTGATTGATTATTCCCCACAATGTGCACTATAACCTTCTTAAGTCTTGAAGCTAAAACTTTGGTAATAATCTTGTAGCATCCATTCAATAAACTAATAGGTCAAAAATCTGTCCCCCCATCAGCTCCTTCTTTTTTTGGAATTAGAACAATATGCGTGGAATTAAAACCTCTAACACTAAGAGGCTGTTCCTGGAATTCTTCCACAACTCCCATCAAGTCATTCTTTATGACATCCCAGAAGAACTGGTAAAAGCCACTTGAGAACCCATTAGGCCCAGGTGATTTATTTGCATTCAACGAGAAGACTGCTTCCTTGACTTCTTCCATCTGAATAGGAGAACATAACCATTCAGCATCCTGATCATCTAATCTGGGCAGCACTCCCTCTTCCACCTGAGGCCTCCACAAAGAGTCCTCTTTGAACAGGTTTTCATGGTAGCTGATAATTGCCCTTTGAATATCCCCCATAGATTCTAGCTGTTTTTCTCCTTCCCTTAGATGATCAATTATGAGAGACCTTTTTCATGCACTTGCAACTGCATGGAAAAAGACAATATTCTTATCTCCTTCTCTAAGCCATTGTTCCTTAGTGTGCTGCTTCCATTTAATCTCTTCTTTCAGCTAACTTTCATTGTATAGTTTTTTCTGAGTTCTCAAATCCTGTTCTTCCTGCACAGATAAATTTCCTTGCTCCTGTTTCAGCTCCAAAAGCTCAATGTTCTGCATAATATTTTTCCTCTCCTCAGTTGAATACCAAACATTATCTTTGGCCCACCTCTTAAGCCTATTTCTAACCCTTCTAAGCTTGGATTGGAAATTGGAAGATGCTAAAGAATCTGTTGGACCATCTCTCTACCATTTGCTTACCATCTCCTTAAATCCCTCCTGCTTGTGCCATGCCAGTTCGTACCTAAAAATCCTGCCCTTTCTCTGTTTATTTCCTGTCAATGAGCATAAGGGGACATGATCAGATACTGTCCTGTTAAGACCTTTGATAAAGGAACCCGACACCAGCTTAAACCATTCAGTATTAATGATAATTCTATCAATCATAGACTGGATACAATTCAGCTGCATACTAGACCAAGTGAAAGAACTATTTGGCAAATCCATATCCATCATTTGACAATCCCTGATCCAATTGTTCATTCCTTCCACTTCCTTGCTCCATTTCTGCACTCCCGATCTTTCCCACAGATATCTCACACAGTTGAAATCCCATCCAATTGACCAAGCTTCAGAAAAAAGGCTAAATAACCTGTACAGTTCCTCAAATAAGCACTCTCTCTGCTGTTCCTTATCTGGACCATACACTGAAGTAACCACCCACCTTTTGTTACTCTTTTTGCATGAAAAACAAACTGAGATTGAAAACTGTCCAATATCACATACAGTGCCCTGAAATAAATGGCCTTTCCAAAGCAGTGACTGACCCCCTTTCAACCCTTCCGCCGGTACCATCGCATACTCTCTCCATACATTACCACCCAATCTTCTAAGAATTCTCCATTGTCTGCATCTTTGTTTCTTGGATGCAAATGCAATCCGGTTGGTAGGATCTAAGATGATCTTTCATGCCCTGATTTTGAGGTCACTGTTAAGACCTCGAATATTCCATGAGATGATATCCATTAACTATCACTACTAACCACCACCATTTCCCCTTTTTTCTCCCTCAGGGAATCTACAATTTCATTGCTTTTAATATATTCCAACTCTCTTTTTCCTATTTTAATACCACCACCTGTGCCTTTTCTTTTCACAGAATTCTGAAGAGCCTCATTTCTTTTCATTTTTCTCAGAAAACTGATCACAACCTTCTCTTTTCCTTGGAAAGAAACCCTTATTCTTCTCCCAAAGTTGATAATCTCTTGGATCCAGCTCTCCTCCTCATCCAATATTTTTGAGTTGTCAAGTATTATTAGATTATTTACGTTTGTTTTCTTAGCAAAATAGACACCCCCCAATTTTTGACCCTAATTAGCGGTTAAAAATTGGGAGTTTTGTCCAATTACTTCAATTAAATATTAATTGAAATCCAATTAATTTTCATTGCATATTTAGAGTAGGAGCATGCTATCAATTACGTTGATTGAACTTTAATTAGAGAAAAATCTCAATTTTAATCCTAATTACCGGTTAAAAATTAAGATTTTTATCTAATTATATTAATTAAACATCAATTGAAGTCTAATTAAGCTTCATTGCATATTTTAAAGTAGGAGCATGCTGTCAATTACGTTGATTAAGGGTTAATTAGGAAAAAACTCCAATTTTAATCCTAATTAGTGGTTAATTATTAGAATTTTTGTCTAATTACCTTAATTATATATCAATTGAAGCATAATTAAGCTTCATTGCATACTTTAGAACAGCAGCATCAATTGCGTTGATTGAACGTTAATTAGAGAAAAATCTCAATTTTGACCCTAATTAACGGTTAAAAATTAAGACTTTTATCTAATTATCTTAATTAAACATCAATTGAAGCATAATTAAGCTTCATTGCGTACTTTAGAGTAGGACATGCAGTCACTAATTTTGACTATAATTAGTGATTAATTATTAGGACTTTTGTCTAATTACCTTAATCAAATATCAATTGAAGCATAATTAAACTTCACTGCATACTTCAGAGTAGGAGCATACTGTCAATTGCGTTGAATGAATATTAATTATAGAAAACTCTCAATTTTGACTATAGTTAGTGGTTAAAATTGGGACTTTTATCTAATTACCTTAATTAAACATCAACTAAAGTCTAAATAAACTTCATTGCATACTTTAAAGCATGATCATAATGCCCATTGTACTTATATTAGTTTCTATTTTTTTCCTTTCTTGTTGTAGGATCATAGCTGAACATCAGCAGTCCAGTGAGAGACAGCAAGAACAGGACCCAGGGTGGACCCATATCACCTTGGTTGATGCTATAAGAAGGAGAGTGAAATACAAATATTGTGGTAAAGAGATAGGTGGTGGAGTGACTAGAGGAAAAGAACATTTAGCAGAGATCTCGGGACAGGTCACGAGGTGTACCGTCTGTGATGCGGGACAGGAGAGGGGGTAGACCGGAAGTAGAGAGAAGAGGGGGGTTGGAGGAGAAGAAGACTAGGGTTCCCGTCCCGTCTCGGGAGAAAACACGCAGCGGCGGCTCTTCATTTCAAAATTCTTCTTCAATGCTTTCCCACGAGGGGATACAGGACAATATATAGACTCTTCAAAGAAACCCTAATATGAAAATTACTAAACTACCCCTAGGACTCCGAAAATAACTAAAAAGCATGTGAAAATTGCAGATAAATTAAAAGACTCCCAATGGACCCCTAATGGGCCAACTAAACTGCACATTGGGCTTTTGACTCCATTCCAGCTGCTCCTGGATCCCCATCATTCTCCCCTGGTTCGAAAAAATTCGTCCTCGAATTTTAAAATGAGTCAATATCCATGGGGGAATGATGGCAGCATGCTCGGAAAACAACACCGATGACCCATGAATCATCGCGCACATGAATGCTCCAACCTGAGGAGAAGATTGTGCCTCGACGTCGCTCCATATGTGGTCAAAATCATTCAAACTGATGACATCTTTAACGACCTTCGGCTGATCGACTACATCTTCCAGTAGCGGTTCTGTCTTCGGCCCATTCCCTTTAGTGGGGAAGAGGTCATTATCTGCTATAGGCGTCACTGATTCGACCTCCCCCAAATATTCATCTTCTAGGACTGGATCGGCCACATAGTGCACCTCCTTCATTTGATTTTCATACTCCTCAAGCATCGTTGGGTCGGCCTCATAGACAACATCTTTTGGCTTGGTCAGCTTGGCCAGCATGGCAGAAATCTTCTGAAGCTCACTCCTCATCTGGGACTTCTCGCGCTCCCAATCAACTGCTTGTTGAAACCTCTCTCGATCCTGATAAGTGGCATTGAGAATAAGAAAGGGTGCCTGGTATTCCTCAGGTTGTATTAGACAATCTCGTCCAGTATGATCAATCACAACTTGCCGCTCGTCTATCCATTCTCTACCCAAACCGATATACGAGCCATGGGGTATAACCTTGCACCATGCATCATCATAATACCTGACGGCTCGGGAAGTACTGCTGCTCCTTAAGAGATGGAAAAATGGCACATAGACTTGATTTCTAGAGACCCTGACGTAGTCCGTGTGGGAGATAGAATCCACAATAGATTGTGAAATGACGTTGCCGAACGACGTTGCCTCAAGATACACCCGAGTTTTCACGGAATTGGGTAGCTCTACCTCAAAACTAAAATCCATGATGATAAAACGTACCACTGGCCAAAGAAATGATGGACGAGGTCTGCCTCACTGCTAGGATGCCACCGGTACGATCGGCACAAGAATCGGAGCTCAAATCATCATCCTCGATATGCGTGCAAAAGTGGCATGCAAAACGAGGTAAGCGGGCACTAGCTGCTGCGAAATCTGTACGCTGGGATGCTGGCACGCAAATCGAGGCAACTTGGGTTGGCCTCGGGATGCGCGTTCCGGGTCCTCGGTATGCGTGCACAAGTGGCACGCAAAACGAGGCAAATCTGGGAACAACACACTGGATCTGAGTTGGCCTCGTCGAGACGGATCCGGCGGCGCGAACGGTGCACAAATCGGAACCCAGAAAGACCTCGAACGGCGCGTCTGAGTGTCCTCGTAAAGCGTGCAAGTGCGGCACGCAAAACGAGACGCTGCTGTCAGGCGGGACGTACAGCGAGGTCGGCCTCGCCAATACGATCCCAACGGCACAAGCGGCGCGCAAATCGGAGCACGGACGAGTCTGTGGCACTGGCGGTGCGATAAGAGCCCCTAGTGCACCTCCTGTGCACTGTAGCGGACCTGGGTGTGGGCCGGACCACCTATGGGTCTGGGCTGGACCTGCAGGCGCATCTGGCTCGGACCACGTGGCTAAGGGCCCGGACCAGCTTGAGTGGGGCTCGAACCGGACCAGTTGGGCCGGACCGGACTAATGAATGGGCTTGAGCCCCCCCCCCTTTTAAGTGAACCGGTTGAACCGGTTGGGCCCGGTTGACTTAAGGAGGGTTCGGGCCCCTCGACTCCTTCCTCCTCTAACCCTAACGCACCAGAAGGCGGGAGAGAGAGGGAGAAGACGGGGCGATCGGCAGCGCAGGCGACGATGGCAATAGGCGGCGGCGGAGCGACCGGCGGGAGGCGGCGGCGTCGCCGGCGGCAGCGGCTTGTGGAGGAGGGGGCCACAACGGCGGCGCCGGCGTAAGCCAACAACGCTGGTGGCGATGGCCTCGACGGCGATGGCGGTGAGGCCCGACGACGGCGCTGGCGGTAGGAGACGGCGACGGCAGCACCGGCTGTGGCGGTGGCGACGGCGGGGAGGAGCTGTGGTGCTCGCGGGAACCGGAGGCCGGCGGTGAGGGTCCGCTGAGCCGCTGAACCGTGGGGAGGGGAGCTCGCGGGGGCGGAATCTCCGGAACCTGCGTGTGTCGGCGGAGCCGCAGGGGAGGATTCTCCGGGCCTGCGAGCAGTGGAAGCCAGCGGAAGGACCCCGGGTAGGCTCCGTCAGGTTCGCAGGGGGAGGCGGGATGCGGTGGAAGCCTGGAGCCTCCTCGGTTGGCTCGACCCGAGCCCGCGAACGGCCGGGAAGGGAACCCGCCAGGTGGGGACTTCCGACAGGGCTGCGGGGAAGGCGTGGGAGTCCGGCGGTCGGCTTCCAGTTGGCGGCTCCTTGCAGGGGTAGACGACGGCAGCGCAGAGAGAAGGTGGAGGAAGGCAGAGAAGGCAGTGGAGGCACGATGGGGATCGGAGTTGGGCTCTGATACCAAATTGATGCGGGACAGGAGAGGGGGTAGACCGGAAGTAGAGAGAAGAGAGGGGTTGGAGGAGAAGAAGACTAGGGTTCCCGTCCCGTCTCGGGAGAAAACACGCAGCGGCGGCTCTTCATTTCAAAATTCTTCTTCAATGCTTTCCCACGAGGGGATACAGGACAATATATAGACTCTTCAAAGAAACCCTAATATGAAAATTACTAAACTACCCCTAGGACTCCGAAAATAACTAAAAAGCATGTGAAAATTGCAGATAAATTAAAAGACTCCCAATGGACCCCTAATGGGCCAACTAAACTGCACATTGGGCTTTTGACTCCATTCCAGCTGCTCCTGGATCCCCATCAGTCTGTCCCCGACCAATGTCCAATGAGATGAGTGAATTGTTACATAGACGGAAAGCTAAAAAGAAATAAAGGAATGAAGAGGAGGTTGAACTCCAAGAGGAGATTTCAGATAGACAAAATAGAAAAGGCAAAGGGCTATATACTGGAGTCAGTGGCATTTCTCTACGTGAGAGGCAAAGGGTTGAACAGACTATTGACTCTAGTGATGATGATTCGAATCCTAAGATGGTTGCAGTTAGAAGAGAGAGTTCGTGGCACCTAACAGGAGACGAAGCCCGAAGGAGAGGTTCTAGACCATCAAGAACAAGCACAACTCAACATAGAGGCCAGGGTTCTACTGCCCGTGATAGAACATAATATAATATACATCAAGTGGGTTCTATGAACATATATCTATTTAGAAGGCAGAGTTCTAATCAACCAAAAATTAAGCAAGCATTGAGAGGAGTAAAAAAAATCAGCTAAAGCGGCATGACATGCTTTTAAGAGTATCTGCAAATGATTTTTGCATACAGGTATTCCCCTCACATGCTGCTCAGTCTTCTTGTTTTCAGCCTATGATTGACGCCATAGGAGATTATAACCCTGGGTTAAAAGCTCCTACACGTCGAAACATATATGGACATGGACTTGATGGAGAATATGAGGAGCTTCAAATTAAAGTTGTATGGAAGGAAAGAGGATGCACAATTATGTGAGATAGCTGGACTGGTATCAAGAAAAAGTCCATGACTAATTTTCTAGTTTATTGCACTGAAAGGACAGTTTTTATGAAATTTATTTATGCATCAACTATTCAAAGAATGCTAAATATTTGTTTGGTTTGATGGATCATATAGTATAGAAAATTAGAGAGGAAAATATTATCCAAGTAGTCATTGATAATGAACCAAGTTATAAGGTTGCAGGAAAGAAATTAACGAACAAGCGCAAACATCTTTATTGGGTCTCATGTATAACGCAATCTAAACTTAATGCTTGAAGATATTGGCAAGGATCCGGATGTAAATAAGACAATAAAGAGAGCATAAAAATTACCCAATACATTTATAACCATCCTAGAATCTTAAACATGTTCAAAGAATAAGCAAGTAGGGGCCGACATCTTATCCGTGCGGAGCCTACAAGATTTGCATCTAATTTTATTTCCTTAGAATCTTTGTATTAATAAGATCAAGAGTTTTATGTATGATAAAGAGTTATGGAAGTATATGCAAAATAACTCTTCTGAAGTTAAATGTGAACATTTAGAAGTAGGAAAAATCATAGATAACAAAAAAAATTGGAGCAGTGTGCACACTTATCTCTTGTTGGTGGAATCCCTCGTACAGGTCTTAAAATTGATAGATGGAGATGATAATAATTACATGAGATATTTGTACGATGATTGATATTGCTAAGATGCACATCAAGAAAGTATTTTCTAATACTTATATCAAGTGGTGAGAGATTATTTATATTAGATCGGAAAGTACATTACACCACGACTTGCATGTAGTTGGTAAGTGAAGTCTTGTACCGTTAAATCACACGTTATTCATTAAATTATTATTTACTAATTCATCCATCTAAATGCATGTTATTTTTTAAATCTTCGAGTAATGTACAGCCATCAAGTGCATATTGATGGAGAGATGATCCAAGGCACACTTAATGTGATCGTATGCTTGTCGAGGATGGTAGAAGATAGAATTGAGGCAGATAGATAGGTGTTTATCAATTATATGAAGAAGTGACTTTAATATATAAGTAATTACTTGTATTTTCAAGATTCCATCAATTATATTAATTGTTCATTCTATCTTTGTAGATGGCTCGAGACATATAATGAGGACCAGGTGCAAATTGCCATAGAGAAAGTGAGCCCAGGTATACTTAGTGATTACATTATACTCATATGTGCAATGATAAGAAACAAGAACATACATTGATTCATATTTTATTTTTTCTACTGATAGAACAGTTGAGTGGTGGGTAATGGTGTACAACAGAGACAGGTGCTATAAGCCTTCGACTTCCGTTGCAGTGAGAGTTTTGAGTCAGACGACATATGCAAGTTAATGTAAAAGAAATTGGAGCACATTCAGCCTTACACACTCAAAAATTCGTAACCGGTTAAAGGTTGAACGGTTGGAGAAACTGGTGTACTGCCATTACAACATAAGATTAAGGATTAAAAACATCACGTTAAGACAACAATTGAGAGAGAAACGAGCTGCATGGCAGGTAGAAGATGTTGTTGACAAAATTGATGTGGATGAATTATTTAATGATGAGAATTCCTTGTAGACTTGGATTGAGATGTGAGCAACTGTCAATGAACTAGTTTTTTATCCTGATGATACAGAATGGGCAGAGAGCATATTAGATAGAGTTGTTGCTAGAGATCCAGAATTAAGAACATCAAAAAGGCAAAAAGAAGATCTACCTCCTTCAAATGAGCATCAGAATGAGAGAGAGCTTGTGCCTTTGTTTGTACATGATACTGAGCTTGAGCCTGTTAGACACTCAGAATCAGATAGCATGCTAGTCACTCCTAGAATAGTTGGGCCACCATCATTCTTGAGAAGAAGTACATCCACACTTGAGAGGACTAACCTGGCTGCCAGAGATGACCCTGCGATTGATGAGATGAAGCAAATCTATGTGAGACATACACCACGAGGAAAAGGAGTATTCGATCGACTGAAAAAAGATCTAACAGGAATGCTAGGAAGGGATAGCCAGTAAGAGACATCACAAAGAAAAAAAATAAAGCAAGGTCAAAAGGACATTGATTATTGATTATGATTATGATGATGATGATGATAATGATGACACACAATCTCCTAGTGATGATGTTGGTGCAGGTGCTACTATTGGTGGCGGAGTGTATGCACTTAGTTTCTCCTTACACATTGACACTGGAAAAGGACAGTCAAAGTCAAGGGGATTATGATTCACAAGGTCAATATGGACAGCAGTCAAGTTATGGAGGTGGCCAATATGAAATAGATATGTATAGCTGGAGAGATCGAGCGGAGTATGAAGGCTTCCAATTCTATCCACCCAGTAGCAGTTTTAGGTCAAGATCTTCTTCTTATCCTCAAGGTGCTTTTTTGCATTGTGATTCTAGAATTTCACCAAGTCAACAAGCGTATACTCTAAGAGGGATTCAAAGAGGGATGCATAACTTGGCTGCACCATTATTTAGTTATGGTGAATATAGGGAACATTAGCTGCAACCTTATTATTGATACCAACAACAGCAACCGGAGGATGAATCAGAAGGTTCTACGGGTTATTATCTATATTAGTATACTCACTTCTATTTTTCATGGGCAAAGATCATTTGATTTCATTAACATTTATTATTTGTAAATATTTAGTACATTAGCAGAATATTTGTCATGTTTAATATGTATCAAAATAGTCATTTAGTATGCGTTGTGTACTTCTTTGCCTTAATCCACCTTCGTCACACTGAACACATCTAATTTTTTTTTCTTCATTTTTTCTTATTTTTGTTATTTATTTCTGATTTTTCAAGATTTTTTTAGCCATTTTAAATCGGTATCGGTACGGCCGATACTGATACCGGTACGTATCGGTATTAGTACCCTCCGATACCGGTACTGATACTGGTACTGCCATCCATGGATGAAATTGATCACAGAGTCTTCTTTCCCCTGGAAGGAGACTCCAATCTTCCTACCGAATTTAATAATTTCCTCCATCCAGTCTTCCAGCATCGCCGATGAAGTCATTGAAGTTATCATGGAGGATGGTGAGAATGGCACAATTTGCTAAAGAAGATTTTTGCATCCCATCGACCTTAAAGCAGTTCTCCAGTACCCAGCATCTGGAAGTCAAAAACTTCTGCCTCCAGAGCACTAAAGGAAAACACCTCGTCATTGAACTTATCATGAAGGATGGTGAGAATGGCACAATTTGCTAAAGAAGACTTCTGCATCCCATCGACCTTAAAGCAGTTCTCCAGTACCCAGCATCTGGAAGTCAAGAACTTCTGCCTTCAAAGCACTAAAGGAAAACACCTCGACATCTACCTCTATGGAACAAGGTCTCTCCAAGACTTCAACCTTCCTCCGAGCTAGATTTCCCACAGTAGTAGCCTCAATGACCGTGGCCCTGATAATGGAGCTGACACCTACTGGATTGGAAAAATCACCATCTAAATTGCGCCTTACCCAGCTTCCCCTGAGCCAGGATAGAAACACTATCATCTATCTCTATCTAAGGCAAAGCTCTCACTTTCCCCTACAGATGGTTGTCACCATCTTCACCATCGAGATCCTCCCGTAGAACGGGATCAACTGCTTGAGGAAGAAGATCAACAGTATATGCTTCTTCGAAAACCAGCACAAAAGTTTAGACCAGTTCGGCGCTCCCGTCCTCTTCATATCAATTGAAGAGGTAGACCGGTTCAGTGGAATATAACAGGCTGGGCGGTTCGAACTTAAGTCCCAACCCGAACAGTCAAACAACCCAGGAGAATGTATTGGGTCCAGATCCAACGACCTCCTGGCCCGGTACTATGTTTCTTCTCCGCCCAACCATAGTGGGGCTCAACGACCAACTACATAAATCACCTCGGGACTGGATGAAATCCACCCTGCCATCTTCGCCTCGTGGAGAGCAACGTCACAGATACAATCATGACCGACAACAGACTCCATTGGACAAGAGACATGTAAAGTGTCCCGATTCTAATGGGACTTCCTAGGAAGAGGAACCAGCTACTCGGGAAGAGGATGTAGCGGAGTAGCTGCCTTCCGCTAAGTCACCGGGTGAGCCAACTCGTTGGCCTTAGGAAGACCAACTGAAGGAGGGACCGGAGATTCAGAAATAGAATAAGGCTTACAGTCCTTGTGCTTTATGTATTCTTATACAACCTCTACCCAGGTCCATTCCTGTGAAGAAGACTTCTTAGAGATGGAAACAGAGGATTCCTCCTTCACCACCTTGACCCAGAAATCCATCCCAGCAAGGTGGAAAGTGACTCTTTTTGGAATGTCTTCCAACAAGTTCACTTCCACAAGAACGCGAGCATACTGCAGCATAGTACCATCCAAAGATCTAGCATCAACACCCCGCAGTAGCCTGTTGACCTGAAAAATTTCCATGTGCAATGATATCATTCAAGCATGCATGTGCACATGATTGTGCAATAAAAAAATATATACATGGCATACACTCGCATCCATGTGGATTTTTGTCATGGAAAAGATGCATGGCATATGCTCACATTCATATGAGCCTATGTTATGTAAAAAAAATGGATGAACATGCACCTAGGGGTGAAAAATGGTCAGATCCGGTTTGGTCCGACCTGGATCCGACGGAGACTCGGATCCATATTTTAAGAACCAAACCCGGATCCATATTTTCACTCTTAATGTAGATATCCACGTCCAGATCCGGTGGAGCCTTTGCAGATCCAGATCCCAGGTTCCACCTGTATGTGCGAGGAGGAAGATGAGGCAGTGACTAAGCAACTAGCGGGATGGTGCTCAAGCAGCAACAGGGCAGCAGTGTGGCAGCAGTTTGGACATATCCACCTGGAGATCCATTGGAGATCCGCGCCTAAAAATGTGGATATCACCAACATCCAGATTTTAAAATCTGGGTAAGCAAGAAGGTCCGCATCCGAGTGAGAGCAAATCCAATAAAGTCGAATCCGGGTCTACCCAATCCGATTTGCAGGCCTACATGCACCTATGATGTGAAGGTTCGTGATAATATAGACCCTTCCTATGTGTATGCGAACATATAATTATACGTGCAAAGGGGGCCAAATATACCTAGGCGGGGGCACCTTGAAAAGGCTTCGACAAGAAGACCAAAACAGCCCCAATAAAACCCTTGGAGGCTGCCCAAAACAGCCCCGAAATATGCAGTGAGTAATCCTCACGAATGGGCCCATAAGCTCCACCAAATGGAGCCCGATAGGATGCCCAAAAGTGCTGCAGCAAATTGTCCAAAACGGCAGCAAAAAAGGGCCTTAAAACAGCCCAAAAGTCTTCAATAAATGGGCCCGAAATTCCTTCAAAGAAAGTCCAATATGAGGCCCACAGTAGCCCAATACGAAATCCAATACGGGCCCAATACGAAAGCCCAATATGAGGTCCAAATGGGCCTAAAAATCGATCCTGCATGGCTCAAACTCTGCAGCCCAAAGAGGAAAATTCCCCAAGTCTAAAAGAGGAAAAAAGACCCAAAATGGCCAAGTGGTCCCCTCTCTCTCTCTCCTTTAGTTTAAATAATAAAAGGGAGGGGAGAGAGAGAGAGGAGGAACTCGGGGGGGGGGGGGGGAGATTAATTAAGGGGGGAGAGGATTAATTGGTTCTTAAACACCCCCTAGTTAGTGAAGCCTCCACTAAGCTCTCATTAACTCCCCATTAAGAAAATCCACCCCTATTCACACTTGGCCAAGGGAGGATAATTAATGGGCAAAGCCCCATTAAGAAAGCAAAAAAGCAAAAGGGTAAGGAGAGAGGGAGCCCCCCCCAACTGGTGGGGGTGGCACCAGATCCCCCCCTCTCTCTCATTCTCTCTCTTCTCTCCCTCTCTAAACAAAAAAACAAAACAAAACAAAAAAAAAGAAGGGGAGAGAGGGGCAAACCGGTGGGTATCCCCCACCGGGCACGATTTTGGGCCTATAAATAGGACCCCAATACCCCCCACTTAACACATACACACACACAAGGGGTGAAAAAGGCCTACAAGCCCACATTGCTCTAAGGGGAAGTTCTGCTGCTCTGAAAACCAAATCCGGTACTCTTATCCGGGTTTGCTGCATTTTTGAGAAGTTTTCATCCCGGGGGGTTCTCTTCCTAAGGGGAAGCCCTGCCGAATTATTGTTGTAAATGCCTTCCTTATAAGGCGAAACTCTGCCGAAATAATGAAATAACTTCTTTGTGCAAATTGTGTGCATGTGTGTATCATCAAAATTAAATAATTAAATAATATCATGTATTATTTTTATAATACATAATTAATTTCTTAAATTACCCTTAAATCTGATTAAAACATATAAATACCTAATCAACTAACCTTGGCCTCACCCCTAAACACAAGATGGATAATTAAATCCTAAGTATGAAAGATAAATGTTTAAAACAAGCTAATTAAGTTAAAAATAATCTAAACAAAATCTTAACTCTAATTAATCACTAAAATCTGTGGTAATTAATAAAAGTCAGTAAAAAAATCAGAAAATACAGTGAAAATTAATAAAAATCAGTAAAAACAGAAAACCAAAAATCTGAAAATATTCAAACATACAAATACCATAAAATAACCTTTACCCAGTTAAGAAATTAACAAAATATCAAAGATAAAACATCAAAATTCAGTAAAAACAGTAAAAAAACTGAATGAATTAAATCTGGAATGCAAATTTTCAGAACGACCTAAATGCCCCAGAACTTAACCAAATTACAAAAATACCCTCCCTCATGATAAAAATCGGTAAAAATTACATAAAAAATCTCAAAAAATGACAAAATGTCTCCTATATCTAAAATACCCTCCAAACCCTAATGGGAGGGGTAAAATTACTAAAATACACTCAATATGATAAAAATACATAAAAATCCCAGAAAAAATAAAAAATAATAATAGACGCTAAGTCTAATGAACCCGATTTGAGGTAAAATTACCAAAATACCCCTGCAACATAAGTATGTTCAAGATAATTTCAAAATACATTCTAAGGGTTTTCAAACCTTTAATAAGATATTAAAAACCTAAGAAGACTTTAACAACCTCAATGTAATATAATTACCAAAATACCCCTAGGGGTCTTAAATACTTGGAATTAATCCTAGATGAATCAATCCCAAAACCTTTGAAAATGAATCCTAAGAGTTTACTCTAAAAAGATCTAAGACATTGGAACAAATCCAAATGCCTTAAAGAAACTTGGGTGAAACCAAGGATTTAAAAGCTATCTTTCACTTACGTGCATGTTGTATGGTAGTGTAGATGGTTTCAAGGACATCATACGGACGGTTAATCAAGGGTTGCCAAGTGGTTGCTCGACGTAATTAACACTAACCGAGGTCAATGGAGAGAGGTCATTTACTCGGATCTTCACCTGATCTGAAGTCACGGACTCCCTAAGGGCTAATCTCAAACTCCCATAGTCCAAGAAATAAAATACATAAAACCGACCAATATTTCTCCAAATAAAACAAAAAGCCAAACCGCCAGGATACAATAAAAAATCCGATAGGAGAGATAGTCAGATGGGTCCAAACACAGCCCAAACCGGGAAACAATGGATTGGAATGTCTCACTATTCCACACATGAAGTGGAATACCAAACATCCAGAGCCACAACTTGATGCATGGTGATGCCAGACTGGTTGAAGCCGAGATCGACCATGGCAAACACTTGAAGAGAATGTTCTCTTTTCGATCACCCAGAAGCTTGATACTCTGAGTTCTCCAATCTGGGAAAGGACTCTTAACGAGGAAAAGATCCTGATCTAGCTCCCAAATCCAGGAAGTCTTCACATCTGCCCGCATAGACTGAAAAGAACCCAGGAGAGCCTGATAAGCATCCAATTGCCGGACCTTAGCAGGTTGCAGAGCCGGAACACAGATAACCAGACAGTCTTCTATCCAAGCCCGGGCCCCTGCAACAGCTGAAGACCAAGGAATCTCAATCCTAACCTGCAAGGTCTTAGGCGAGACTGGTACAGAAACAGAGAGAAAAGGATGGCTTTTGGTGCATGAAGAGCTCCGGTGACCAAACTCTCTACACCACACACAGCGCACCCTCTCTCTGCACTCCTTAGCCCAATGTCCCTTACCGAAGCACCTAAGGCAGGAATCGCTACCCACAGGGAAAGAAGACGACTTCCTCATGCCACCTTGGAGACTACTAGAATTCCTGAGCTTCTTCCTCCTCCTCTGCACCAGCTTCCACTCGCCAGCGTCCTCCAAACCCCCTCCCGCTCTCTCTCCCACTCTCCATAATCCCTCACCTCACATGCCATTCTAAAAACAATCCTTGTTTTTACATATAGGCAAGCTTGTCTCAACCGCTGACTCGATCGTCTCAATAGAGATGTCATTTAACCTGAGCTAGAGAAACCCAAAGACCATGGAAGAAATATTCCTTCCTCCTGAGACACTTCAACATCCTTGGACACAATGTTTAATTTTGATCATATTTTGCTTTTAATTTTGTTTGTACATACATACATGTATGATGCAGTTTTTCAATCGTGTTAAAAGGAGGGGAAAAGGGCATTCTTGAGTGTTGTTATCAATCACTTATCATGTATATCTGTGCCAATGATTCTAAAAATAAGGTTGTAGTAGCAGATATACATTGAGACAGATAATGTTAAGGATATAGAATTTATTCATAGGGTAAATAAAATAATAGAGGTATTATCCGACCAAATAGATAAGCTTTCACATCTCTAGTCACACGTTGCCTGTCAGCCGGAGGCAAAGCATTTCTTTTCTTTTCTTTTTTTATTGGACTGGATCTTATATCTGGATGGATGGACTAGTCTTGACAAAGGGCTCGCCATTTTCTGGTTTTCCCTGGTTCCTTGTGAAGTGTGGCTCGGATAGATTGTCAGATTAAAGGTCAGGGTTTTTATATACAGGATCATGACTCCATAGTCTGAAAACCCTGAAAGAGGAGGCTCTGATCCTGCTTAACATTGCATCAGAACTCCAATCCAGCTCAGTAATCCAACACATAAGCAGAATATAGCATTCTTAATACATATAGCAACATATAATATTTGACTGCTGCAATCCAAAGTGAAAACACATTCACTAAAAAATGGTTTTCAGCTATTGTCAGGATAGAACAGTTCATGCACAGTACAAACATGGTCCAAAGTAACCAACATGCTCCACAGAACGCAACGCAATGACTAAGAAAGTAACTTATTCATCATAAGAATCCAGTCCAGAAGAGTCAATGGTCCCCACTATCCTTTTCTCAAAAAAAGGTTCCTAGATGAAATACAATATCAAAAAAGGTACATGCAAATAAACTAAATCGTACATGTCATTAGTTGTCCCCAGATTAAAGAACGCAAGAAAGAGGAAAAAAAGGATCCACCTGTGATATTGCGGCAGCTACAAAGTCATTCACACGTTCTTCGACATTGTAGTCAAACAAAGTAATGTCATCCTTCAACCAGAAGTGAAATGGGATATCAGATTGCCACTGAAAATATTTGTAATATAACATCCTATCTATGGACTAACCTGAACAATAAGGGAGTCATCATTAACTTCAAAGTAGAAACCACCGCTAGGGGGCTCATAATTTTGAGGGAAAATACCAGTGAAAATCTGATTCAACAACAAAGACAAGATTGATAAGATAGATATAGAAGCATAAAACTTTCTTTAAAAGGCAATATAACAAATTAAAGTCTACTTTAAACAAGTTTGCTCATTTTTTAAGCTAAATCAAGTAGGGTGCTAGGCAAGGACAACACAAAAGAGGCAACTCACATCAGCTGAGGAGCTGAGGGTCCTAGACCCCCGCCAGACAACTTCAAGGCTTTTCACATTTTTTCTCTTGATCCGATCTTGGTAATCAATACGCGAAAAGAAAAGAGCATCAAAGCCAACCTGAAAATATCTGAACACTTTTCAAATAGTCCAGGTTTTCCCTTCTCCAAGGAAAATCTACATTCACTTCTTCAACATATTATATTATATATATATATATATATATATATATTGTTAGGGTACAAGCATCCATCTTTTGTATCTACATATTTATATGCTTAGTACTTCATAAGTATCATTCAAAGGAGAAGATGATCATCACTTTTGCTACAAAAACATAGATAGAGGATCCATTTCTAGAGGGTCAGGGGAGCTGACCAATCATCCTCATCAAGAATGGAATAGAGAAAATACCAGTAGATTCAAAAGAAAAGCAACAAAAGATAGTAGACTGCTCTGCCTACTAACGTGGCAAAAATAACATTTCCGAAGGTCGCAAAGAGCTAAGGAATGAGAAGGGTGGGGATACATGGAATTCCTCCTTAGATATGCCCCTACCAATGAGGTAGATTCATACGACAACTAGTGTGAAATGAATGCATACGTTAGCAAGCTTGCTGCATCCATGTCTACTTGGATCCCAACTTTACAGATTCCAATTGGCAGTGCTTTTTTCCTATAAGCTTTGTGTGAACTTGTAAGGGCTGGGAGTGAAATACCCATAAAACCTTAACTCCAAAACCCTTCTAAATCCTAATTAGTACCCTAAAAATTCTAAGCCCTTTTTTGGTATCATCCACTTTAAAAAAAAATTATGCCCTTTTAATGCTCACATTAAAATATTTTAGTCTAAGAAGGACATACACTTAAATCCTCTAAAGTGTACATAAAAGCTTGAGGGTGATATGCAAGTATGGGGTTTATTTTAAATTATGTAGAATCTTATTTGGCCTCAAACTTTTTATTGGGCTGAAAATAATGGGCAGAAATTATTGTGTTTTGTTCAGATGAAAGTGATTTGTTGGGACTACTTTTAAAGGGTAATAAATACCACGATGGGGGACATTGCAGCAGCTAGCGCAATCCCATCGGTTCAATTGTTTGTTTGTTTTTTTAAACCCAACCCCTAGGGGGTGGGGGGCAACCCTAAGGTGACCATCCGTACCATCCGATCTTTGATTGGATGGTTAAAAAAAAAGGATTGCACCTCTGTGCGATCCGATGGATCACATGGGGTGCTATCCAACAGCTTTGCAGCACAGTGCAGCAGGTATTGCTCCTTGCAGGTAGTACTCATTTTTAAGTGGATCCCAAGAACAGTGGACCCTTATTGGGCCACTTTTAGTAAGCCTTAGCGGCCCATTATGAGGGTGGTGGTTCAGGCTTCTAGAAGGGTCTATCCCACCCAAGGATGGCAGTATCGGCCGATACTGATATGGGGAGGATGGATACCCCAATACCGGTCCCCAAAATTTAAAAAAAAAAAATATATATATATATATATATATATATATATATATATATATTGGCCGGTACTGGGCCAGTTTCGGGCATGTCAGCCCCGCATCAATCCGATATGCCCAAAACAAGGCTGGTACCATACGAAACACATGAAAGCCCCCTTTTAAGAGGGTCTTTCACTTCACCTCTCATAGAAAACAGATATGTGAGAGGTGACAGCTTGAGGGAACTTGAAGGAGAGGAAGGGAAGCTTGCCGCTGTGACCGCCCGCTGCTTGCTGCCGCTGCAGCACGCCGCTGTCACCACCGGGGAAGTTTCGAGTGGAAGAAAAAGAAACAAAAGGAAACTAAAATCCTAGATGGTTTTTTTTTTTTGTTATTTTTGAGTTGTTAAGAGTTGTTAAATTGTGTCTTTTTCTGTACTCATTAAAACGGACGCAAGCCTCAAATTCGACCCTAATTCTTTTTTTTTGAAGGCAACAAAAAGCCACATTCATTTATTGAAATTATCAGAAAAAGAGTACAAGGGTAGAAGAAGGGGAAAGGGAAACATAGTAATTGTCTCCCAAGTCAGTAGAAATTACAAGGAACACATGAACCACATAAAACTCCCTTCCCAAAAAGGAAAACACATTACAACTCACATCAAAACCCTCAAAGAAAGATAGATTTCCACTGGACAATTTTTGAAAGTATTGCAGACTCTGAAATCTTGTGCCCAGATCTTCTAATAGACTATTCTTGTAAGAAGTAAATACAGTTTCCAATAATACCTGCTGGGCGAGAGAACTTGTTTCTGAAAATTCTGAGATTCCTCTCTCTCCAGATGGCCCATAGCATTGCTGACAGAAGGGATTCCCACAAACTTAAATCCTGCTGGTAGGGACACATATGATTCCAGTTTGCCATAAGGCTTCCAACTAATTGGAGCAGCTTGGAGAGCTGCCTAAGATTCTGAAAAAAGCCTTCTAGATTACATCCACTATACCACAATTAATAAAAAGATGGTCGACTGTTTCTTCAAACATCCCACAAAAAGAACATATTCTTTTGTCTAGAGGTAAGAACCTGAGCTTGTCCCCTGTAGGTAATCTGCCCCATGCTATTTTCCACAAAAAAATCATAATCTTAATAGGAAGAGATTTATTCCACACCAGAGAATCCCAGCTGACATTAACCCCTCCTGAGTTCAGAAGTTTGGTTGTAGAATTGACAAAAAACTTTCCTCCTAGATCCCATCTCCAACTTTTGACATCTTCCCTCTCATTCATCTCTCGGAAGTCTTGAAGCAGCATATTGAGTTGAAGGAACTCCCTCTCTTCTTCATAATGAAAATTTCTGCAAAATCTAAAGTCCCAGACAAATCCTTGAGGTGAGTAAGTTCGGACATTACTGATTGAAGAATTCTTGTCCACTAAAATGCTGTACAGATTTGGAAATCTATCTTTAAAAGCCCTTCCCTCCGTCCACACATCTTCCCAGAATTTTGTAGTTCGGCCATTACCCACAAATTCGACCCTAATTAGTGGTTAAAAATTAGAATTTTTATCTAATTACACGAATTAAACATCAATTGAAGCCTAACTAAACTTCATTGCATATTTTAGAGCAGGAGCATGCTGCCAATTGTGTTGATTGAGGGTTAATTAAGCAAAAACCCCAATTTTGACCCTAATCAGAAGGCTCTTTATCCTATTATCAGAAAGTTCTTCATTCTATTATCCATCTTAGTGTACTCACATCTGTCTCTTATGGATAGGAATCATTTTATTTTACTGTAGTTGTTATTTATTAATACTTATTACATTGGTATATCATTTCCATTTTTAGTATGTAGCAAATAATCATTTAATATTCATTATACAAGCTTCTCAAAACTTGAACCATAGAGTAATTATATCTTTTTATACTTATTCAAGATTTTTTCGCCCTCTAAAGAGTCAAAGTATGTCCAATTCTTTTTTAAAATTTTTTAAAATTCTCACTGATTTTTTCTTGATTTTTCTATTTTTTTCAGTTTTTTTCTGATTTTCTTATAGCCGATAGCGGTACGTATCGGTATCAGTATCGACCAGTACCGGTACCAATACCGAGATTGCCATCCTTGATCCCACCTCCTTATAGAAGGAGGTGGGTTGTCTCCTTTATCCCTATCTCCAGCCAGTAGCAGCTGCAGCAAGAGAGAGAGAGAAGTTGGCGAGGGTTTCTCAAGTGAGAGATAACCCTAGAGAGAGAGAGAGAGAGTGGGGGGGAGGGGGGGCTTGGAGAAATTCTGAAAATCCTGAAAAAAAAAAATCTCAGAAATTGAGAGATCACTGCTCTTCGTCATAGCTTGCACAAGGAATCAGCTGGAAGTGAGGACTATTCATAAGGAATTCAAGGAGAGCTCAGGAGGTGTTCTGGGCTTCTTTTGGAGGTAGGAAACGTATCCTTCCAGTCCGCATGTGCCCCTCTGCCATGCATTTGTTTTCTTGTGCTTTTCACTCCAATTGCAGATGGGATTTGCATCCCCGTACAGGAGAGATGCTGCCAGAGTTTTGTTTTAGGAGGGGAAATTGTTGTAAATGGTTTCATGCTAAGAATAGGGGGTTGTTTATACAATGATTTGTCATGATCCTAGAGTTCTGTATGCAAAGATTACTTATATTGTAAGGGGTAACTTGACCCGTAGTTTTTATTGTGATTTGGAAGGCTAAGGCTCATCTTAATGAGAAGTTTCTAGTCAAAACAGTAATTGTTGTAACACCATATTGTGCATCTTTAAATCCATACACAAGCCTTAGTTTAGTCTATATTAAAGCACATTAGTCTATAATATAGCACATACTTTGTCTATGTAACCCCTTCATAGCACTTAGTCATCAACCTGTAAACTAACCTTTGGCACAAGAAGGAATAGAGTGTTTCCTACACAACCTACGTTTCAACTTATCTGTTATAATTCTGGAGTCACATACATCATGAGTAATCATGCTGAAATGTGTAACTCAATTCATAGCTTTTATTAAGTTGGAATGTCCTAACCCCTTCATCCCGTTAGTAGGTTTCAGTGTGCAATAGGACCAGTTTAACACCGTATTGTGCATCCCTAAGCATGTAAACAGATATTAGTCTAGTAAATATTATTGAATACAACTTGTGTATGAGGATCCCTCCATAGGAAACTGTTAGAAAATTAGAAATCTGTCACTTGCAGTATTTAACTCTCATTTAAAGGCTGAACCTTTGCCTATTTAACTAAATGTCTTGTAACAGCCTAGCAACAAGGTTTTTATTTAAGTTGGGCATATGACATACTAAATGCTCATTTATAAGATTAATAGACCCTGTTTTTAAGACAAGATCATGCCATGCCCTTGGTGACTATATGTAAAGAATTTCACATGATGCAAGACCATAGAGTAAATGGGGTGATGGCTTATAGTAACTTGAATTATAAAAGTGAAGATGCATGGAATGGAAGTGTCATTTATACTAATGTAATTAAGTATAAAGATTCTACTTCTTTATGTGTATCTATAGTACATAAGTTAAATTGAGAAGGATGACGACCGTGAAGGACTGTTCTAAGATTGTGGAAAACTGTGAAATGACCATTCTACAATTATGATGTGATATGACCCTATGGATGTTCACCTCTTCAACTTTTAAGAGAAGCGATGTCTTTTAAGATGGGGACCATCTTCAAGGTGGGAGTCAGGGGACCATAGCCCAATTATGACCTTGGAGAAGCATCATGACCTCAAGCAATGTTTAAGTCTAGGAGATATGAGTCCAATTTCAGCATTCCTGACTTAGGACAATGAGAAGTCTCCCTTGTGTGCACACGTGGTTGATTGCTGGATCTCACAATTCTGCAGACCGTTAGGCTGACTAGTCCTACTTAGTTACCTTACCTTTCGTGACAGCCAATGTTAATTAGAGTAAATAGGCAAGAGCCTTGTTGAGTTTGTTTGCCTATAGCTACTCCACCTAGGCCCATGATCGTGACCAATGTGATGGCAACTCTATCGCTTCTGGATTGATTAAACCAACTCATGTCCAGATTAAATCACATACAATGACCACAAATAGATGACTCTTGTAGCCTAGTCGGCCAAAGCTGCACAAATCGGATCATCAGATCCAATCGGATTTGGCTTGGTTTGATTTAATCTTGTGCCCCAATCCCCTGATATAGGCCTAGGAGCAGGACGGATCAGCTTAGATCCATCTGGATCGAATCTATCTAGCTGTAACAACCAGTTTGAAAACTAGCCATTGGGAACCAATGGATTCCCAACAGCTAGTCTAGCATGTTTAGGGGTTGGACGGGCCATGGGGTCTATAAAAACCCCCATTGGCTATTCTCAATCCCATTCTAAATCCACCTCTTCACTCTCTCTCTCTCTAACTCCCTTTCTCTCTCCTCTTTTTCCCATTTTTAGTTATGTTCGACTTTAGGGGATAACTCTCCATGATGATTGGATCGGCTCCTAAGTCCAAAAAAGGCATGGCTCCATGGCGATCGGATGGCTCTCCATCACCGTCAACCCTACAGCAATCATTACAGTCATGGTTGGCAGTATCGGCCAATACGTACCGGTACCCTCCGATACCGATACTACCATCCATGATTACAGGAGATTGTTGTATATTCTATCAACTTTTACATTCTTCCACTAAACTTCTATATTTATCCTTGGAAGTATCACCAAAGAATATAAATTAGTACATGAATAACACACAAAATTGATGAATTACTTGCGTTGAATGATGATGACATTGGATGCAAACAATTCATCAATTTTGAGAGTTGCATATGTACAAATTTATATTATTTTGTCGTATTTTTATTATTTAAGGAAGGATAAATATGGAAGTGAGACAAAAGAATGTAAATTTTGAGTGTTGGGATCCATTTGTATATGTCTCATTCAAATTATCCCAGACATTGTAAGTTGATATCTAAATCATGCATATTTAATCTAAATTGTGTGGAAAAGAAATAAGGAAAAGAAGGATAGCCGAAATTGTGTCCTTCGTTGTGGACAATATTAAAGATACAATATGTTGCAAGATGAGGATGATCGGTGTATCCTTCTTGCCAATTGTATCCAAAAGTGTATCCTATGTTATCAAATGCGATCATCTCGCTCGCCTAGGCAATGAAGTAGGTTGAGGCAAGCCAAAACGTCTCGCCTCGCCTCATGTTCGCCTCACTCACCTAGGCACTTGCCTATGATGTCTATGCCATATGCTTGTTTCTTTTCAAGTTATATGATACTCTTTTTTCTTATTTTTAATTACTCCAAAGTGACTAATGCCTCTTTTAACAATGTCTAGTGCCTTTTTTCTCTTACATTCTATCACATTTTTTTCTTATTTTTTATGACTCTAAGAGTATCCACTACTTATATGAGTAGTGGATGGTTTTAGGACATTACATGTTGGGCATAATTAACGCTTCTCAGAGTCTTACATATGATTATCATGGATGTTTGCTTTATTTTCTTTGCATTCTCTCCTTCTTACTAGCTTATGAGATAACACATCGCCTCAAACGCCTAGGCATTTGAGGCTGAGGCGAACCCTTGGTCGCCTCAGTCAACTCTCGCCTTTGACTACATAGAGTGTATCCACTTCACTCCTAGAGACAAGTGACAAGAAGGGTACTCTAATTATCCACATTTAGTAAAGGATTATAACTCAAATATCATCCACAAAAAGGATATCAAGTTCTGGCTATTCTTCTTTTTTTCTTTCTTTTGATTTAAATTTCTGATGTAATTGTGCATATATTAAAAAAATAAATGGGACCCATTATGTTGTCTGCCAAACAATCATAATTTGGTGATCATTTTTAAATTTTTAAGCCTTTTTTCATATTTTTATGGATATTATAAACAAATAAAGGGGATCGGACTAGATCGGCCTGGGTCAGTCTAGGATCGGATCAAATTGGCTGATCTGGTCAGTTGGTACCAGACCAATGCATGCCTAATCCTTGATTCTTCCTTCCTTGTCATGTAACACTGATTCAGAAACAATTGAGTATGTGAAAAATTAGAGACCCAATTAAAGGTAGGACTAAATGTAGTCAAAAGGCATACAGATGACCCTATAATAACTTGGTCTAGTTAATCCTTTGCCTAAATATGGTCAGTTGGTATCAGACCAATCCATGCATGACCCTTGATTCTTCCTTCCTTGTCTTGTAGAGCTGGTTCAGAAACAATTAGAGACCCAATTAAAGGTAGGACTAAATGTAGTCAAAAGGAATACAGATGACCCTATAATAACTTGATCTAGTTAATCCTTTGCCTAATTATTTGCTCTACAAAAAGGAAGTTAAGTTTGTTGTAATAATTCAATATGACCAAATAAATAAAGGATAAGTTTGGCCTATGTAAAGTAAAGTCTTATTGAGTCTTCCAGCTCACCCTAGTTTGGCACTCCATTTTATGTATTACAACTTATTTTCTTGCACTTCTATTTAAATTTATGCATTAGAGTAGATTAATTTTATTTAATTACTTAAATACATAACGGGAATGAACTGGGGAATAAGAATGGGAACCTTGCAGGTAACGGGAATGAACCTGGCAGTCTGGGATCCCTCGGGCCAAACCCTCCCCATGGTTTAGAATCCCCAAGGAGGGTTAACCTCAAGCTCCCCTCGGCACTCCACTACTCGGCCTGCACATGGTTAAGTTTTGGTGTTCAAGTATATGCCACAGGTACAGTATCGGACCAGGCCGATACCAATACGAATCGGCTAATACATATCGGTATTGGCCGATACTGCCAACCATGGTTTGACCTCAAAGATCCAAAAAAAACTTATTTAGTTACTTGCCTATTATTATATTTATTCTCTCCATTCGTGGTGAGTGGCAATAGTTAGAAAGGATCTTATATGAGTTTGACAACTTATTACCACTCTTTCTTCAATTTGTTTTAGTTTGTAGGTGGTAGGGTCAATGGAATGTGGATGGCACTCAAATCAAAAGTAGGTGGATCAGTAAGACTTTGAAAAATTTAGCCAATACTTCTAAAGATTATCTCTTTTATTTGGGAGATTTAGTTATGATATTGGCTATGTACTTCTCTTTACTTTTCATTCCGTTACTGATGTACGAAGTTCCTAATATACATTTCCACATTTTTGTTTCTTTTACACTTTAATTTTATAGGATTCCCTTTTCAGGCCACACAAACCATCGTTGTATGACTAGAGTGATGGCTCCAACACAGCCTTCATGCTGGACTTCCGGTCATCACAAGTAGACTTTTAATAGTGGTAGTGTTTTTCTTTATTTAGCTCTCTTCTTTGAGAAGTTGGAGAAAAGTACGTGAATCAGTAAGACTTCAAAAAATTTAGCCAATATTTTTAAAGGTATTTTCTCTTTTATTTGGAGATTCATTTATGATATTGGCTATGTACTTCTCTTTACTTTTCATTTCGTTACTAATGTACGAGGTTCCTAATATACATTTCCTCACTTTTGTTTCTTTTACACTTTAATTTTATAGATTCCCTTTTGCAGGCCACATAAACCATTGTTGTATGACTAGATTGACGGCTCCAACACAGCCTTCATGCTGGACTTTTGGTGGTCACAAGTAGCCTTTTAATATTGGTAGTGTTTTTCTTTACTTAGCTCTCTTCTTTGAAGAGTGGAGTGAAGATTTTTAAGTTGTGGTGTCCGTTGGAGTGAGAAATATCTCTAAAACCCCTTAATTCATAATGTTCCATGTGACGCATGCATGGGATGTTACTTGATGGACCAAACCACCAACCCTTTCTCTATGATGTTTATACAAGTCTTTTTTGCTGTAGAGACTTTCAACCGATGCCACCATGTTCACAATCATTTGTTCTACACCTATAAAAATCAAAAAGCTAAAAGAATCAAATATGTTTTCTCTTAATTTGGCGATAGTAATTTTGTTCAATAGTTCTTTTTATGCCATGCCCCATATCTGGGGCATATACTTCAACACCAAAACTTAAAAATAGAATGTTACCATTTATGATATAGGTGACAACTGACGCACCTCTGCACTTAGCAGGTAAGCTTGCACTGCAGAATGTCCAAAAGGATCGATTTGCCAACCAATCCTCGGAATCTGACCAAATTCCTGCTTGATGAATTTGTGCCCAAGCGTAGTCTGATCGATCATGTCAATATAATGGACCGTCGCCTCATCGTGCATGCACATGCCACCATTTCTTGAAAAACAAAAACAGTGCCATTGAAATCAATAACAGCAGAATCCGCAGAAATGGTACAAAGGACAAGAAAGAACGAACAGACTTTTAAGCATAACAGAAAACAACGGCAACATTATGCTTTGGGGAACGAACTACATAAAAGAATATGATACTCTCCATAAGCAATAAAAGTCCACAATTACATGAATTCCAACTGCCCCGAGCTGACAAGCCCCTTAACGATTTCCTTAACCGCATCGCTCTGCTGCCTCCACCAACGCTGGAAGAAGGCCTATACATGAAGAACCCAGACACTAGTCAAACTCTTCGAGGGAACTATTCCCTAACAACACCAATAAAGCAAAGCAAACCAGTGCCAACCCGGAAACAAACTGCCAAAACAAGCTCACCATTTCCACATATATAAACCTCCTGTTCTTATCGGCCAGCAAGGCCGAAACCATAGAATCCAACACATTCTGCACACAGGCTCCCTTTCCAAAACACAAAACAAAACTTATTGAGAACACAGAGCAAGTCCACAGACCCGCGCAAAGACGAACAGAATCGAACACTCATAACACATCAGAGATTACTTGGATAGAGTTGTTGGATCCGACGTAGTACTGGTCGACGGTCTTCAGCCAGCCAACGTCGTCGTGCGTGTGCGCCACCAGGTGGACATTGATCTTCCCGGGGACGATCCGCTGCGTGGTGTTGTAGGCGATGTAGACGGACGCCGCCGGCGAACAGGACGCGAGAAATGCCAGGGCGAAGAGCAGGGCGATGCCGGACCAGGCCGCCATTACTGGAAGCTGGAGAGCGGACGTAAGTGGAATTTAAGGGCGCATCGGCGAGGAGGAAAAGGAATTGCCCGGAAGAGGCTTCGCCGAGGAGGTCGGATGCGGAGAAGCCAAGGGGATCCCAGTTTCTGTGCTCGGCCACTTCTCGCCTTCTTGTTCGTGGGAGAAGGGGAAGTGTCGCAGTTGGGTGACACGACTGTGACCGTGCCGCTGGCAGTGCGCCTCCTCAAGGCGACGAGCGTGCGATTTGGAGCGCTTCTGCTGCTCCGCGAGGCTGCGGGAAAACAGGGGTGCTTCGAGCTGAGTTGATGGAGAAGGGGAGACGGGATGCGGAGATAGTAGACGGATGTTGGCCCACGCAGGTGCATTCTATTCGATTGGATAATGTTTCCTGGACCGAGTGGGACATCGTGGACCTTCAGCCCCGCAGCACCTTTTAATATGGCCGCACGTGCTGCAAATGGGTTGAGGCGTATAAAAATTGGAGTAAGAGTAACACTCCATAGGGGTTGCGGATCGTCTGTTCCACTTTTTTCTGTACCATTTGTGTTCATACCCAATCTATAACCTATATATAGATGAAACAAAAGGGCCGGTTCTTCTTCGTCGTCGTCCCTCCCGTTCACATGCCGTATTTTTCCGGTTCACATGTTTACCGGTCTGGTTCATATACTCGTACGCTGGAAATTAGATGAGTTAGCATCCAGCGTTAATGTCCATTTTACCCCCATTTCCGGTTGGATTAAGTAACGTATATGATTTTACTGTGGTAAATCTCTTTTTGCCCACATGTTCAGTTCCTTTTTATTTGGCCGCAAATAACAAATGCAGCCAACTTAACCTGCATTGTTGGTTTTTTACCTCACACAATAAGTACTCGGTAGATTATCATATTTACATGCATACCTCTAATTTTCATGTGTTACTACAAATACTCTTGTCATCCTTAAAGAAATTGCAACCATACCCTTCCTGTCAAAACATCATGAACTCCAAAACTCATTTAGATACTTTTACATGTATACCCTTAAATTCATCATAATTTTGTATATGCACTTATGAATTTATTAAAATGTACATATCGTTCTGACATATTTGATTAAATTTATGACATCCTAACTATTGAAACACTATGAACTCCAATAAAATATGTCAAAAAGGTAATATATCTTTACATATATAATGTTAACTTATTATAATTTTACATATATACCCCAGAATTTATTAGAATTCATAAAATCTTCCTAAGAGTATTCGATTAGAGTTCGCGGTATCTTGATGAAGAAGTATAAATGCGACATTTCTAATGGTCAGTCATAATTAGGAGCATAGGTATAAATATGGTGTGGTGTGTATATATATATGTATATATATATACATATATATAAATAGTACCACATTTTTTTGGTTAATATCCCTTAATTAGTTATTAATACTATCTCCCCAAGGGATGGAAAAACTCTAGGGGCCAATTAAAATAATTTCTTATTTTATAGTGATTTTTCTAAACAATTTAAAAAGAATCGTAAAATTTAATCATAGCCATTCGATTGGGTGCACATAAAAATGTTTTTTAAAAAATATCTAAAAATAAAATATTATTTCAATTGGCTCTTAGGGTTGTTCCCATTCCATAAGGGCTTAGTATTAATCACTTATTAAGGAGTTTTAATCCAAAAATATGGTACGGTTTGGCCAACCGAATGGTAGCATAGCGGGCGCTCTCTCTCTATATATATAATAACTTAGATGCATCGAAACTCCCTTTTCTCTATATTTAAAAAATAAATAAAAATCTTCAAAAAATTTAGAATATTCATTTAACTCTCCTCAGGAGGCTTGTCCCTACTCCTCGAGATTTAACTTTCACCGTGCGATCAAAAAGCTTAACTATAACCATCCAATCGACCGTGTACTTAATTGGAGATCAAAACTAACACTCCAAAGAATGAGATCAATCCTAAGAGCTAATTTGGTGATTTTTGTATTTTTTACTATTTTTAATATTTTTAGACATTGTCTTCCATACGAACATGATCGGATGACTTTGATTGATTTCCTAGATGAACATGAAAATTAAAGTACGAGAGATGAGAACAATCCTAAGAGATCTATTTAAATATTACAAAATTATTTATGATGTTTATTTTTTTAAGATGTGGGGAGAAGAGAATTTCGATGGGGCTCATCTAAGTTTAGAGGAGTTCGAGGCTCACTTGATATACATCACGATATAAATAATATGCCTTCGAATTCATTAAAAATTATGAAACCTTTTTGAGGTATTCAATTAGAGTTTGTAGTACTTTGATGGAGGGATATATACAATTGTCACGAAGATGTCAAAGATATTTATAACAATTTGTGGAAGTTAGGAGTATAGAGACAAATACGTTAATTCATGCTAGTATTAATTATACACCCCGCCCCAACACACATATATTAAACATATATACATATACTTCTAAAAATTCTCACATATTGTATGTATATTCCGTGAATCACATATATTGTTATAAATACCTCTAACATCTTTATAAATGTTATAGTTATACCCTTCTCGTCAAAATGGGTTGCAATCTAATAGCACATGCCAAAAGATTCAGATATTTTTACATATATACTCTTAAATTTATTAGATTTTTTTTCTCCATTATAGAAACTTGACATTTACATTACTAAAAGGAAAATTTTAAAGTCACCCCTCATATATATAAATTTACTACAAATAAAGTTGTTGTTTTGATAATATTGCCCTAAACATATATATGCACTATGTATATATATGTTTCTATTTTTTGGAAGATGGTGACAAATGAATATCCTGATGTCTATATTTTTACTATTAAAATATTAGTATATATTTTCTTAAAAAATTCATAAAAGATATTTTCATATTTCAACAAAAGCATATTCTCATATATACATGTGTGTGCATATACACACACACATTTATACATGATAAAAATATTTATTTAAGATAAAATATCCTTAAGAAATACTCGCGCGAACGCGCTTTATGAACTAGTCAAATAATAATACTTGATGTGTGCAGCCAGTCTAGATTTAGGGAGGGTTTGTGAGGCATTTTTTTTTTATGATTTTATGTTTGATTGTTTTTAATTTTTTTGAAGTGTCCGATCAAAAATTGGATAGTAGAGTTGGGTTGTTTGGATCGACTCCGATCCGACTGTATATTTTTTTTAAAAAAATTTTTTGACATAAATCTCAATTTACGTGTAAAAAATAAAAAAAGTTTTTTTAAAAAAAATTATACAATCAGGTCGAGAAAGAAGCAACTCGGCTGTACCATTTGATTTTTTATCGGGCGCTCCAAAAGAATTAAAAAATTGAAACATAAAACAAAAAAAGCCCCCTCCAAATCTAGACTGGTTGCACGGAGCAAGTATTACTCGTTATTATTTGATTGGGTTTTTATGTTTTACTTTGCTGACATAACTAATAGATGTACAATTGGTCCAATACAAATAGTACAGGGAAAGTGGAACAGACGATCCCAATTCAATATAGGGGGCACCAGTTGTCTGATCCATTCTGACTGCTGCTGCAGAACTTGATTGAGTTAGAGATGTCGATTTTTTATTTTTTTCAAATTTTTCAAATTTTTTAAAATAGCTGATAGAAAATTAGATAGTACAATTGTGTTGCTCGGATCGGCTTTAACTCAACTGTATATTTTTTTTGAAAAAAAAACTTTTTGATATAGACCTCAACTTAGGTGTAAATTTTTTTAAAAAAATTATACATCTAGATTAGGGCTGATCCGAACGATCAGACTGTATTGTCCGATATTTGATCTTACGCTCTAATTCTTTTTTAAAAATCCAAACAAAAAAAGAAAATTTCGACATCTCCCCACCCAGTTCCGTTGTGCAGCAACTATCAAATCCAACTAGATCGGACAGCCGCTGCTCCCTACATTACAATCTACATGTGGGAGCATTTGCAGCAAGTATTACTCTAAAAATTGAGTTTGGATCGTCCTAGTGCAATCCTTTGAAATTATGAGCTTGCTCCCTCCCGATTTAAACTTTACAGCTCCTATTTGTTCAAACACCTTCTTTTATAAGCTTATATTAATACGTAGAGACTACAATTTCTTTCAAATCCCTACTCAGCATCTTCTAGTTGTAAATGTTCAACATTACTATTATTCTAACGAGACGTTTAAGTTTCTAACAAAAATGTGTCCCATGTTTACACATATTACTTTAAAATTGAATGATCCGATTAAGATAATCAAATTTGTCAAATATAGTAATAACGATATTTAATTTGGCCCATGTGCTTCACATTTATTCTTTACACCATTATATTAAATATTTTGTATTATTTCATGAGTCGAATCACTCGAGCTATTGAGAAAAAACATAAGTCAGTAGAAATCTCATCCGATCTTCATTTTTTGATTTTCTAAACATTGTTTACACATATTTCTTCTTCTCTAAATAATAGAATTTTCTTTCCTTTTACAACTTTTTATCTCTTTAAATTTGTATGATGGAACAACCTATTTTCAGGTGCCCGAGATAATTAAAAGCAAAAGGTTACATATATGAACGGAAGAGGTTTCTCATATTCTGGATCTCATACAGCAGTGGGATTGAGATTGCTTTTACTATTCTTTTGATAATATTAGTACACCTTTCTTTTTTCGTCAAGGTATTCAGTGGTCAAATATTTACTATACCTCCCAAGTGGAAGATGATCGAATCTCTCAAGAAGTCTCCTTATTGGATATACTTCTGCACTAAATACGGTTATTGGGCAACTATTCTAGGTCAACTTTATGGGCCACATACTCATGCATGGGAGTGCATTTACTTAGTGAGAGCTAAACCCTAACCACTTATAAAAGTTCCCATTATTAGTGATTCTTCTAGTATTTAAGTGAGACATAAATGACAAATGAGGTGGATCAATTGGATGAAACGGAGAATAAATTATTTATATTGAGAATATCAAGGGGACATATCTAGTGACTTTAGGAGTATATATACAAAATATCAATGAATTTTCCGGCTCTGCCACTACATGAATCCATCCATCCTCTTCCTCTTTTTAAACTCTAAGCCTCGGTTTGTTTTCGGAATAAGCCCAAATTATTCCACCTATGCAGTTTATTCCACTTTGGTGGAGGGGATTCCTTAACCCAGGATGGAATGGGTTACACTCCGGTTTACGTGGAATAACGCCTTACACCCGGCATTGTCCGAAACCCGGCGCTGTCGTCCTCTCTACAAGTCCCACCAGATCACGGGCGTCACCGCCTGTCCGCCATCACGAAGCTTTGCTTCTTCCTCCCCAGTCGTCCTCCCCAAGTCCCACCAGGTCACGGGCGTCACCACCTGTCCGCCATCACGAAGCTTGCTTCATCCTTCCCAATACCTCGCTTCTTCCTTCTTCTCCTCCCCTCCGTCCGATCCTGTCTTGCTGCAAGGGAAGGACATCAGGAAGCGCGGCTAGGGCATGAAGTCAGGCTGTGAGCTCTTCCCAACGCCTGGATCTGGGCAGGCATGGTCTAGATTCGTGTCCTTTTGCAGTGTCTGGGCGCATCACCATTACTTCCATCCATGTGGTTCGCCTTGTTAAAGAGACAGTTTCCCCTCCCCTTCCGAAACGATGATGCCAGACAGAGGGATTCTTCGAAGAATAGGCGCTGCTCGTCCCCGCTGCGGATCCTCCTCCAGGCACCACCTTCCTGCCGATCGTTCGCCGGTGACGGTCTCCTCTTCATCCTCCAACGCGGAGCCCATCCGTGAACGGAACTTCCGGTTAGCATATTCTCTTCCGTTCATCCCAGGTTTCGTTTTTCTGTATACCATTCTCTTTGTAGCCGGAGATGATTTGTGCAAAAAATTCATGTTCCTTGATTGTCAGTCTTGTGATATTTCCAAGCTTTCTTATTCAACCTCTAATTGTCAAACATTCTCTGATCCCACTATAAAGCATTACCCTAAGCATGCCTCTTCAGTTGAATTATAATCTCCATCATTGATGTTGAATCAAGGCCGTAGTCATGGCAATGTTATAAAGAAGTTGACCTGCACGATGCTGTCACAGCTTCTGGTTTCATTTCAGGCCTAGAACCTGGCCGTCCTGATAGTAAAGCTGGTTCTGTTTAGGAGGGGAAAATCTGATAGACATGAAATGGCAATGGAACAAAAGAAGATGTTGGGGAACAATCCATTTTGTGGCCAGTTCCACCTGCTTAATTGTAGTTATTGTAGTTCAGGCCTTCAAGGGCTGTTCAGGACCTCAGGTTGCTTTCTTACCTATTTTTAGCCAGCTAGACCAGCCTTGGCTGGTTCTTATCTGATCTGGCAAGTTCCATGTCAGAAGTTAGAACAACATCCTATTTCAACCAAAATACCCAATTGTCAGAGATATCTATCATCCTTCCATATGAAAGGAAATACGATCGTGTTGTCTTTTCTTGCATCAAAATCAGTCAGCCAAAAGTTGAAGTGATACCTAGCCTGTAATAATTTCAGTCTGAACTTCCAATTTCTACGATGATGTTCAACATTCATTAGTTGAAGTGTTGTTATTACCCTACCACAACCATTATCTTGTAGATTATGACAGAAATTAACCCCCTTTCATGATATATAAGACCACAATTTATTAATGGAATACATGACAATGTTGAAGCATAAATTATGTAAACATCCATTCTCTTGTAAACTATGACAGAAATTAACCCCCTTTTTAGGTAAATAGGACCACGATTATTAATGGAATACATAACAATGTGCATAAATTATGTAGAGGGTCAACCGGATAGCATTGTCACAGATATTGAGAATATGGTTCGTTCTTGTATTGAAAAGGTGATATGCCATTTACTTTTTTCTGCATTTTTCTGTCTACTGGATTGTACTCTTTGATGCTTTGGAAAACAATCAAAACAGGAACACAAACTCTTAATGGCTCAGCAACGTTTAAGAAATTAAAATTATGAGAAAATCGGTATGTTGCATTCAGTTGGAGAGCAATATTAAATGAGATAAATGAAACTGATGATAGAACTCTGACAAGACTTGGGCCATCTTTTTGTTTGATGTCTGGATAACCATGGGTGGGGCTGAGTAAAGCTGGGGAAAGTTGAGTACCTTGTGATCTATGACGTATCATTTCAGCTCTTGTTCAATTTGACAATACTTCTAAATGAGATAAGTGAAAATTAAATTAAAAGTTGGATGAGTAAGAAGGACAATTATACAAAGTATGGACATTACATTTATGGATATAGCCTAAATGGTTTTAAATATGTAATATATTTCTTACTTGTTGTATCATCTGTACAAACAGTTGTCTTGGGTTGGAAGGAAATGCAAATTTGTAGCTTTACCATCCAGTCTGGTTTTTATACATGTGCTTCATTATTAAAATTTTTTACAAGGATCTTTGGATCCTTGCAATTTCCTTTATTAGTGTATTTGCGTTGAGTATTTATTTTCAGATGTTGAATAGTACTGGAGTTTCAAATGGTAAGAGCAGAAGAGAATATCAGGCGGTGACCTTATGACCAAGTCAGAGAGTGGGCTATGGTTCTGAGTGGTGTGAATGCCTATGGTTGTATCATTTTGTGTAGTCTTTCTATGCAATTAGTAATACATGGATGTCTATATAATGCGTTCCTTTGGGGAGAGCCTTTTTGTTATATATGCGTTCCTTTGGGGAGAGTAATACATGCATTTTGTGTAATCTTTCTATGCAATTAGCAATTAGTAATACATGGATGTCTGTATATCAGACGGTGACCTCATTTTGTGTACTGTTACCTTTCAAAGATCAACATTAAGTTCATAATCATAAATCAAAACTCTAGCTTTTGATTCTACTTGAAAATCCCGATGTGATGATATGTTCACCCTCAGTATAATTATCTCCCATATTCCTTTCCAAACTTCATCAGTTGATAAACCTTCTGTGCTTCCTTGCCAACCCCACCATTGTTGAGGCAAAAATCTTCACGGTCGGTTCCTATTTCTGCTTTGCGGGAGTTCTAATGATTTCATAAGGTCTTCTAAATTTGGTTTTTGTTCATGGATAATGAGCTTGAAATTTAGCGATGAAACAAATTTGGTTTTTGTTCATGGATAATGAGCTTGAAATTTAGCGATGAAACAAATAGGCTTAAGGACCTTTTGCCTCATGAAATGAAATCTCCACGGCACGGGCAGTTTTAGATGTCTGTGATTGTGTTTTGACCACGAGTTTCATGGAATCATTTGTTTGTTTTCTGAAAGGTACAATTTAGAAGATAAATTGAAATCTCCACCCACCTGATGCACTTGGATGTGCAAATATTGATTTTAGATATAGAGTACATTGGAAGATGAGGTCTTGTAGCTTCAATCCTGGCATGCTGAGCATGCTCCATCTAAAAAAGTACAGGGCATGTGGTGGCGTGAGTCTTGGTCAGGATGAAAGCATTAAAAATAAAAGTTCTTTGGTACTTGAATCCTAGTTACCTTTTAGGTGTTTAGTCTTTCTCCTTTCGGTGCTTAGCTTCACATGGTGATTTGAAGTAAGAAGCATATTTAATCACAATTCAACTTTTTATGGTCAAGTTCTAAGATGCTGTGAAAATATTTCCTAAACCAGAAGAGCCAGAGTAGAGGCAAATCAATTTGCTACAGAGTTGTCATGGTATGACTTGATGATTTGGATTAGAAAACTAGTATCTCTTCACAAAGGTACCATTCCCTGCTTTAAATCAAGATATATAACATGAAACACTGAGAATACAATAGGTTTGGTTAATCTTATTTTTCTCCTCGTTTTACTTGGATCAACTTTAACTTTGTATGAAAGCATATAAATAACAGCATGTGAAGTATAAATAACAGGATGTAACCTTTCTCACTTTTTCCCTAAGTTATACCCTATGAGTTGGTAAAATGACTAGCCTCTTGATAAATACAGCGAACATGCATTTGTTGTTGTATACTTTTCTTAATGGCTTATCATCTATCTCGGATTTAGTTCATGTGCTTTTAGTCAGTTTAACAATTATTGGCTATGTCAATGGTATGTGCTTTTTTCAGAAACAAACATTAACAGAATGAAGTGTATAATGTGTATGGAGGTGGTATTCTTTGGTTTATATCCAAACCTGAAGAAAATTGGAGATGATCTTTTGCCCTTCTGAGATATGTAACTGCACAATTTGGGCGAGATGTTGATGACTTATTCTAACAACTTGACAAAGTCTCTTGCTCCTTACTGTGAAAGGTTGTGGTACATTGAAGATCACCCCAATTTCACCTGCCATGTCTGTTGCTTCTAATTTTGTCAAAAACTGAGCAATTTAGGTATGTCAGTGACGGCTAACAGTGAACAAGAAGACTATTGTTAGAATTTTCAAATAAACCAACATGACTGAGGATGCTATTATGCTCTGTTTCATCGCTAAATTTCATAAGGTCTTCTATTTGTTTCATCGCTAAATTTCATCGCTAAATTTCAAGCTCATTCTTATTATGGTTTTTGTGCTAAATTTGTTTATGTATTTTGATCTGAAACTATTGTTGATGTAAAATTGTTAATTAATTTTGTTCCATATCATCTTTTGTTTAAGTGAAATAATTTTCTTATCATTGTTCTCTTTTAACAGTACGTTCATCTGCAATTTGGTACTGGCTAACACCTATTTTGCTCACAAATTTCTTAAACTTCTTTGCAAATTACTTGTGGGCCTCCATTATTCATGCCAACTATGTTGAACTTAGGGCGCGTTTGTTATCAATTTCCATGACTTCGGATAGTGTGAAGCAAGCAGATTTTCCTAGTATCTAATTTTTTCTAGATTCCAGGGGAATCTGTTCACACCACTTTCTTTCCTTTTCAATGCTGCCACATCAGCAAAAAGCACATGAAAGAGTGTGCCAGCACCTAGAAATCGGTGGACAAGACATAATCACATTTGTGTTACTTACCTCTTATTCCAATTCTAAAAAGTTTTATTCTCAGGTTATCCTAAAAATCTGTCATCCATATTGTTAACAAACGCACCCTTAACATGATTTGAGTCACTATGAATTGAACTTTTACTCCTGTGATGGCCACTTAAAATTGTGAGTTGGAATTAAAGAGCAGTCGGTGATGTGATATAAAATATTTTGCGCTTCCTTACTATAAAATATTCATGCTCATACCATTTTCAGATTTGGGCCATAACTCTTCATATGCCTTTGTGTTTGAGCTTCGTTATTTCTGATTGTTAACTAGCTGATTTGTCTATTTGTAAGTCTTATTTTTTGTCAACAATTTTACATTTCTATCTCCTTCTACCATGTTGCAATATTTTTATCTTATTCGCATTACATTTTTATGTAAGCCTTACACTAATGCTGCCCCTGCCTCATGCATGAATAAATTGAGACTGGTCATAGGAGTGAAGGAAAGCGGGCACGGACGATGTCTAACAGTGGTGTGTTCTCCTATGCCCCTCATTTCTCACTTCTTATCACACAGTGAACTTATTACTTGGGTTACTTTTATTTTAAATACATCATTGCGGTTCGATTTTTTTGGAATGTTGTTCGCCCTAATCTTAAAGGTGGCGGAACGAAACGTCTGTCTTCCGGAGAGGAGAGGATGAGTCGGGGCACCCGAGCTCCCAACTTTACTGAGGCTCAAGATCGCGTCCTCATAGGTCTCCTTACGGAGCAGATTGATAAGCATAACTGCATCGAAGGAACATTTAAGCCAGGGGTCTGGCGTGAAATCCTTTCCGCATTTAATAGCGCGACGCACCTGGATTGCAAACATTTCACGTTGAAGGGTCGATACAAAACCCTTAAGCGCAATTACAATTTTCTGCGTACACTGCTTGACCAAAGGACTGGCTGGGGATGGGATGATATAAACAAGATTCCTATCCCTAGACTTCAGAACTCTTGGGACGACATCCTGTCGGTAAGCTTCTCCTGTGATGAAGTTCAGTTTCATGCACAGTCAATCGTATGATCCATAGACTCATGAACTATATTTTTCTTCTTTTTCAGTCACGTCCACAGTACAGCTCCCTCAGAGGCAAACCCTTCCCCTTTAGGACTGAGATGGATTATCTAGCCAGCAACAGCACAACATTTGGTCCAGATGCTGAGGGAACCTGCAGTAGACGCAGTGTGCCTGCTTACACTGACTACAGTATGTCTAGTCAGTCACAACGCACACATGTCCATGATTTTCTTGCCGCACTTCAGGGAGACAAAGAAGATGATGAGTTGGTCATGGGTGTCTCCGCCGATTATATGGCTTCCCCTCCAACACCCCAATCTAGAACCATGGCCTCATACAGTGAGGTTAACTCTCCACGCAAGAAACGTGCCTCCTCAAAATTGAAGGGAAAGGCAATTCAAGATCCCACTGTGATCACGAATTTTATTGATGTTGTTCGAAAGCGGACTGACCTTCTCATAGATATACGTGCAGAACGGGCTTGTACAATGTCTGCCCCTGCAACCCCGATCCAGACACAACCCACACCCCAGGAGCCAGATCGTATTCCTTCTATGAAGGATTGCATAGATGCATTGTGAGAGGTTCCTGGCCTACATCCAGACTTGTTCGTGAGGTCTTTGGAGCTCTTCAAGGATGCGGGGAAACGCGAAATATTTATGAACCTGAGTAATGAGGAGAAGATCCGATGGATGTTGCACCATGTGGGGTAGTGGATTTGTGATTTCTTATGTCTTGACTTGGATACTGTATTTGGATAATATTTAATTTCAGTCATAGAATTCGTACCTTTTTCTTCATAGTTGTTGTTATTGATTTCTTATGTTGACTTGGATTGTGTGTTGACTTGGAACATGTATTAGGATTTATATGCTTGTATTCATACTTGTTGCGTGTTCATTATGTTGTACTATTGTGGGTACTTATCGAAGTAAGTGCAGGTTTTTGACACCTTTGTAGGTATGGGGCGGTACGGATGTTATGTCGTTTTGGTTGGGCGTGAGCCAGGGCTATATTTCACTTGGCCTGAATGCTTTGCCCAAGTTAATGGGTACCCCGAGGCTTGTTATAAGGGTTTCCATTCAATTGAGGAGGCCCAATGTGCGTTCTCTGGTATCGTCCAACAACGTCCTGAGAGGCGAACAGAAGTTCCTCAGTATTATGTTGTGCCTTGCACATCTGAGCAAGTAGTTGCAAGGCCACCTGCCTCCTTTACACACGCTCTCCACTTTGACTGGCAATCGTTTGTTGTAATGATACTCCTGTGCATCGTTGTAGTCATCCTTCTCATGATTTTACTTACCGTTCTACTTATGTCCATCCGAACTTTCTAATTTGTATTGTACTTTCTTACATATGTACGATTTATGTAACATTATATCCCACTTATTATAATGTCTTGCATGTAGAATTTATTGATGTTGTATTGGACTTCTTGGAAGAGGACGAAGAACTGTTGAATGTGATTGAGGACACAATTATTGCGCACATTAAGAATGAATACATTCCACGCATACGTCAACGTATGCATAACTCTGCACTATCCGGCCACACATGGATCTATGAGATACTAGATGGGCATGACGAAAGGTCTTACCAGATGTTTCGAGTGCATCCTTTCATATTTTTACGACTCCGTGACTTACTTGTGAGCCGTGGCCTTTTGAGGGACTCGCGCCATGTGACAGCGACGGAGCAACTTGGTATGTTCCTATATGCTGTCGGCCATGGCGTTGCAACGGGAGCCATGTGCGAGCGGTTCCAGCACTCTCCTCAAACCATTAGTCGATACGTCAACTTTGTCACAAAGCAGATAGCTGAGTTAAAGTATGAGTTTATTAAGTTGCCTACACACGCTCAGGTCCGTGAGTGTCATCCGCACATCCGAGGAAAGCAAACGTTCTACCCCTACTTCAAGGTGAGGACATTGCTACTGTACAGTTGTGATGTGTGTCTTCAGATTGACTAATAAATATTCTCATATTGTTCTTTTATGTACAACCATATAGGATGCGATTGGAGTCATTGACGGGACGTATGTTTTGGCGAATGTCCCACGGATACACCACGGACGATTCAGAAACCGCAAAGGTTTCATTAGCCAGAATGTCATGGGTGTCGTGTCCTTCGACCTCACCTTCCAATACGTTGCGGTTGGTTGGGAAGGATCGGCTGCCGACATGCGGGTACTAAGATGGGCTTTGGACGAAGGTGGATTGACTGTCCCTCGTGGAAAGTATTATCTTGTAAATTCAGGGTATGCAAACTCAAGTGGTTTCTTAGCTCCATATCGTGGCCAAAGATATCACTTAGCATCATTTCAGGGGGAACAAAATCGCACATATGCGAACAAAGAAGAAAAGTACAACCATCGTCATGCTCAGTTAAGGAATGTTGTGGAGAGAGCGTTTGGCGTCTTGAAGAATCGCTTTCAGACGCTAAAGGAGGGGAACATGTACCCCTGGGCGACGCAGAGGAAGATGGTCATTGCATGCGCGGTTATTCACAACTTCATACGTCGATCTCAGGGATATGACTATTACTTCAACTACGAGAACAATGAACAAATAGTTAGTGAGGATGATGGTGATGAAGACGTTCCGATTGACATCCCTCTCAGCAGGGCTGAGGTTACACTAGGAGGGCAGATTAGGGAGTCTATTGCTAACGCACTCTGGACATGAGTTGCGTTCGTCATGTCTCATGTTCGGTGCTCTGTTCCGCATCTCGCTAGCCGTGTTCATTTGTATGTTTGCTTATCTCCTGTATTGTTTTTCATATGCTTTATGCATCATATCTGTTGTTGCTTGTGTTGAACATTTCCTTCTTAATAATTGAGTTTACTGAACTTACTTTCATTTTGGTTTTGTGAACATTTTTCAAATTAATTTCAAGCATGTCCATTCACAACATACATGTAATAAGTACGTGTAATTTTTTTCGCAGGAGGAAATAATGTAAATGAGTCTATTGGATGGATGGTTCCATTGTTTGGAGCAACCCCACTGGACAATGATTTTATCCAACCATCCTCATGTTTTCAAGTCTGTGAACGGTGCATGCAATTTTGCAGCCCTATCCATTGCTACGCTAGGATGGTCGGATGGCCTCAGTGCAACCACATGTCAGTGGGTTTTTTGGATAGCAGGAGGGCAAAATTGCACGCTCCTAATTCGCTCATTGGGCAATGATGAAATACTGGAAATGAGTCTATTGGTCGGATGGTTCCACTGTTTGAAGCAACCCCACTGGACAATGATTTCGATCAATATTAACTTTTTATTTCTGAGCCTGCTTTCTTGCATCTCCACTGAGGATGGTTAATATTGTGTAAATTTGCAACCCTATCAATTGGTACGCTAAGATTGTCGGGTGGCTTCAATGCAACGATGTCTCAGTGTGTTTTTTGATAGCAGGAGGGCAAAATTGCACGCTCCTAATTCGGTCATTATAGGCAATGATGAAAGAATTAAATTAAGTCTATTGGTAGGATGGTTCCATTGCTTGGAGCAACCCCAGTGGACAATGATATTTTGTATACTATATACATGTTTCTGAGCCTAGAAATGATTAATACTTGACAGCGTTACAGTACCGATGGATGGTGAGGTTATGACAACGGTAGGTAATGTAATTTTATTGTTCTCATTTTTTTACTTTATTCTCGTATTTGTTGCACATAATCTACTAATTTTTTGTTTGTATAAATTCAAATTTTTTATCATAGGGGTAAAGGATGGTCGCTTGTGGATTTGGCGAAAAAGACGGCTCATGAATGATGTATTAATTTTTTTTTTTCAGTTATAATAGATATTGTAAAAATAAAATTTTATTTATTGAACTGACGATTTTGTGTAAACTGTTCTGGTGGGTGACTTTGTCTATAAATAAAATTTTGGCGTAACTAAGTGTACGATATGTTATACAACTTGAGGACTATATTTCGCTATGTTGAGATTGAAACGTATACATTTGAGGTTGTCACAGTCATCATTGTGTCGTTAGAAAAGAATAGAATAAAAGGTTAATGATCTTTAGTTACTATATGCTGAGAATAGTCTCGTAGTAATATTTATCTAATGAATTTAATTCATTACTCTATTTTTTGCGTCCATAAAAATATAATTTTGATCACAACATGTTGCCAATCTTATCTCATTCAAATGAATATTTTTATTCTAAATTCTTTTTTAACAATATACTGTGTTAAGTCATCGAATTTGACGGGAAAAAAATAATAATATAACTTTAAAAAAAAATTATATATTCATGTTGTAACGTGTGTTAATTTTGGAAATGAGAATAAAAATAATGACAAATCCAATAATAATATACATATTAATAAGTAATTTGAAAAGAATAGAAATTAAAAATAACATATGCAAAGATGGAATGGGTATTTTGACATGCTATTCCTCTCTTTATTCCACTCGTTATTCTACTCATTCCTATCAAATCACTTGGAATAGCGCAGTACAATTCTCTTTATTCTGGGTGGAATACCAACTACTTACCAAATCAAAATACTTCTTATTCTGGTTTAAGAAATTCTCAGAACCTTATTCTGATTTAAGTTATTCTGCAAACAAAGTGAACCTAAAGCCGAGAATCGCCCATTGGGTGCAAGTTTTTTGACGACTTTATTTTCTTTGAATCTAATATATGTGTTGAAGTTATTGGACCATCCAACTCAAAATCTTAAGGTAATGAGTGGTTATAGGACTATTCTAACAGTATGTTTGTCCTCACAACATGAACTTTATTCATCCCTATCGTCCATGGTTGCTTGCACAATTTGCAGCCCATGAGCTTCTCAATGTTGTTGGACAATGTTTACATCATCTCCCCTCTTAAATGATGCCAAGGTAAAGTATATATACTTGCTTCAATGCTCACGATCGATGCTGCAAAACAGGGTGTTTCAGCAAGTGTTTTTATTTTTATGTTTTTGAGTAATCTCTGAGTGGATGATCTAAAAGCTTATAAACAAATAAAAAACAGTTATTGAGTTTGAGCTATTAAAAGCATTGTTATTGTTTATTGAGATTTATTTGTAAACTTAAAAAAAAAAATAGATAATCCAAACGGATATTAAATTATACGACCAGGTGGGGTATGTGGAGCCTGACCTCCAAAATCTAAAAAAAAATTACACGTGCGGCAATACCCCATGGATTAGTATCTAAGAGCGTCGAGCACTACCGCACGTATTACTCGCCAACCTATAAGGCCATCTGCCATTGTTCAACCTACCAATGCTTGTGTTAGACATTCGGCATTGTCAAACTGTGAAACTCCACATATTTATATACAGCCACCAGTTCAATGTTATTATGCCTCTTGGTAGTACTTTTATTTTTAAAAGTATTCGTGGAGGTACAAAGGCTTTAGGTTGTGATATGAGAACAACTTGCTGCATCGCCAGAAGTTATTATGCCTCTTGGTAGTACTTTTATTTTTTAAAAAACTTTTAAAAAAAGTTGGTCATCTTTATGGTGTCCTACATGATTGTACACTCGGATTTTGAATTGGACGACAAAAAAAAAAGGATGAAAAATTAAAAATCGACTTAGTATTATTTACTGTTCATTTGGAGTCAATTTTCGATCTTTTATTTTTTTCTGAGTCGTCCAATTCAAGATTAGACTGTACAATCATGTAAGATAGGTCGAGGCCAACTAAATTCTTTTTCAATGTTTTTTTTTAATAAAAATATTGTCAGAAGTCGTAATAACCCCTAGCGGTGCAGCAAGATTTTCTATTGTGATATTAATGAGGTGCCGCCCATAATCCCCTGACCTTGCACTCTGGATCCTCAACATCCGTTAGCACAACTTGTGGCTCTTCTTCAACATCGGCGGACAAGGAGTGGGCCATGGAGAAGAGAAATGATCACAGAGATGAAGAAAGGTTATGGTGTACAGAATATAGAGATAGGTACCTTTTCTTTTTATGTGTGCACATGTGTTGGAGTTGGAGAGGGAACTATGGATCATATTTCAAATTTGGATCTATTTAGTTGACCGTAAAATATCCTGTCCGCGCAGATTTTCCAAAAAAAACACACAGATCAATTATTTGCTACCCAATACAATGGTGGTTAACAGAAAACTTGCTACGGGATTTGGGAATCGGGCTAGAAAGGACGGGAGGTACCAAACAATCGATTTTGTATACGTTTTCATTTATCTTTTTCCTTGGAAATTCTTTTTTATTAAAATACGTTTTACATCTAATCAAATGCACCTTTATGGTTCATTTGTTTTCATGTAAAATAGGTCACATGAATTTTTTTTTCCACAAAGTATATTATAATCATTTATTTGTAATTCATATAACTATAGTCAATTGAAAACTTAGTCCTTAGCATTTTCTTTTCTTGATTGTAGCATCCATGGGATAAGATCCAATGCCAATTTTTAAAAGAGTTGAAAATATTTCATAAATATTGACCTGTAAATGTATTTCCTAAGAAATCTTTTTTATTCGAATATGTTTTAGGTACAACCAACCAGAGCCAAGTCGGACCCACTTTCTCCATGATGAGAGAAAACGTTGATCTAACAAGCGGAGGTTCAACACGTGGATAACTCCACACAGTCAAGCCTATATAATCATTCTTCTATTTTTATTAGTCTCAAATTTAGATATCCGATAATGAGCATGCTAATACGTTGGCAAGACATAAAAGTGTGGAAGATTGCATAGCACTGAAGTTTACAGGGTATCTGTAGTAGTCTTTTGTGCTCTTAAAAGTTATTTCAACCATAAATTTCTTTTAAAGATTTAAAGTGATGTATCTCAACATTTAACTTATTTGGCAAAACTTTAATCATTTTTAAAAATTATTAAGATATGTGACGAAGGGAATGGCAGGTAAGTCCGATTCGGCTTAACCCATGCAACTGTCCAACTATACAAGGAGCCCATTAAGCTCCACGTCTAACAATGAAGGTAGGTAGAAAAGAACGTTCTTAATAGTCCTACATCGGCTGCACCATAAAGGTTCTACCTATTGCACTTCTATAAAAAAGGACCCCTCATTCCATAAAAGATAACAAAGACACATCTTTGTTCTCTCCTCTATTTTTTTGCCACCTGTCACGCACTAACTTGAGTATTAGAGGGACTTCCTTAAGTGTGACTTTGTTTGCATAATAACTTAAACTAGAATAAGATTTTGGGGATTTCTTAAATCAGAATAAGAGGTATTTTGGTTTGGTAACTAGTTGGTATTCCACCCAGAATAAAGAGAATTGCACTGTGCTATTCCAAGTGATTTGATAGGAATTAGTTCAATAAAGAAGGGAATCAAGAGTGGAATAAGGGTCAAAATATCCATGTTACCCTTGCATAGGTTATTTTAAATTTTTATGTTTTTCAAATTACTTATTAATGTGTATAGGATTATTGGGTTTGTCAACTATTTTTATTTTAATTTCCAAAATTAACACACGTTACAACAGTAACCTATAAATTTATTTTAAAGCAAAATTATTTTATTTTTTTCCATCAAATTCAATAATTTAACACAATATCTTGTTAAAAATAAATTTATAATAAAACATATTAATTTTAATAAGATAAAATTGGCAACATCTTCTGAATAAAATTATGTTTTCATGCGTGAAAAAAAGACAGAACTTGTGATTTGCCCACACACTGCACACAGTATAGCCCCTACAACCTGTGATCGTTTGGTCATCCGGTCAGTGGCTCTACGGAACAATTCTTTGACCGCGGTGGCCTTGGCAGCTGTGAGCGTAGGAAGAAAGAAGGCCGTAATGACGTAACACAAAAGGGAGCTTCTAGGGGTGGCGAAGGTGTGACGGGTCAAGACCGGTAGCAGACGACCACACAGACGCAACGATGGCGGAGGTGCTGGTAGAGTATCCTAGCGACAGCGAGGTTGGCTCAGGGGAAGAGGTAACTTACAGACGTTGAAGACGGTGGTGGAGGGACGGCCAACAGAGCAAATTCTAGGCGATGGCAGAAGGGCGGGAAGAGGAGCAAATTCCAAGTGCGGCAATGGCGGAGGTGCGGGCAGGAAAAGCTTGACACAGAAGCAGATTCTAGGCACAGACCTGAAAAGTTTCGATGGCGGAGGCGCGGGCGGAGGCTTAGATGGGTTGCAGCGATGGTGCAAGTAGCGAGGACGAAGGCATGGATTAGGGCATGGGAGAACGACGCGACGTAGGGGCGATTTGGGGATTCCTCAAGCGCGGCTTTGGGATGGCTAAACCGATTAACCCAGGGTGTTGGATGGGTCGACCAAGATTTAGAAATCCTCACCGCCAAATCGGAATAGGCCCAAAACCGGCTTATTCCGGGCCCTATTCCACAAACAAAGTGAACCTAAGGGTAAAATCCTAGGGCCCAGCTGACGCGGTGGTTTAAGTGCGCAAGTCTTGCCGACTCGTCCCTGCCCCAACTCCTTTTGTCGACCAGCTCTTTGTCAACCAATTCAAGTCTCATCGGCATTGTCAATAAGTTTGGTGAATTCCTTCTTACCTTTTTTTGTTTAAATTAGTTTCACATTGAAAGGAAAACAAAACAGACAATACATAAGTATGGTATCTACTCTACATCTACTCTACTCTAAAATTTTAAGTTAGATGACCTAACAACTTCAATATAATATTAGAATCTATGATTATGAACCATCCTATATACCGCGTACTCGTGGGTCACGTGCCAGAGCCTAAATACATAGACGACATGGGGAGGACGAGCGAAAGTAATGCTAGCGGCAGGCCTTCTTGGACAACCTGGGCCTATAGCAGATCCTGGTCCAAAAGGAAGAACAAGTTTTAGGGCCTGCATTCTGATTGGAATAAAATTGTTGCACTGTATATACCATTTGAGGGTGCAGCCAAAAACAATAAAATAAACTTTTTTTAGTTAGGCCCACTATGCTTGATGTATCCATACTATCTCATCTCCGAGAAAACAATTAAAAGGTTTTAGAAAATAAAAAAGCAAACCTCATTTTATTAGATTTGATTTGTTAAGGATTTTTTTTTACTATTTATTAGAATTAAATTTTTTATTTTAATTTTTTTTTAAAGTTATTTGATCGAAGATTAGATTATATGGACACGGTAGACGTGATGGATTCGACCTAAAAAAAAATTCTGCACCCATGGTTGGAACAAATATTACTTTTCTTATTGTGGCTTCTGTTCTTCCGGCCCTCCACCGTCATGTGACACAAGGAAATATGTACATGTCGCTGCACACCTGCCTTGCGTGATTTGTGTGCAGGGCAGAAGCAGATAGAGTCAGCCAGGGAGGCCTTGGAGGTTAGGGTCTTTGCCGTTAACACTGCAGCAACGTCCAACTATAATGAAGTTACAATTGTGGTTCCATCGCGGGATCAAACAGTGCGGAGACTTTAACTTCGGCTGCGCTTCTTTCGAGCGCTGTCCAATCCCACGTTCAAACATCTATTGCAACTGCGTTGCAGCAAAATATTATTCACCATGTTTGGGCCATTAGCCCGAGCATCTCCTCCATGCACCAGACGAATCGCCGGTCAATTGGGAGCAGCAGACATATAAATTGGGCCATCATTCTATCTTTATAGTCTACGTGATATAGTTTAAAATTAGCTTGCATGTGAAGAGACGTGTTAAAATAATCTCACTTCGAACAAGAGACAAAAAAAACAAATACTTAAAATAATGGTGCATGCTCCACTCAGACCATGTTTGGATGCAAGCATAAATGCATTTACGTTTATGATAAATGTGTTTTCTATCATAATTACTTAAATGTATTAAAACAACCAAACGCAAATTTAGAAAAACATGTTTATGATAAATGGATTTATGATAAACACGTTTATGATAAATCTATTTGTGTTTTCTTAAGTTGCAGTCGAACAAGGCCTCAATACTTTAAACTTTTGAGTTGGATGGCCCAATAACTTCAATACAGACAGGTCTCGACTTCTTTTGTTCTGGAGAGATTATAAAGGAGTGGAGTCTCATTTAAAAATAAGAAAAGGTCTTACAAACATGTTTCATACTAGCCTTTCATTAAACACTATTATTTTGTAGAATCAAGAGTAATATCGGAAACTCATAGAAATATGCATATTAAAATTAAACGTTCAACTTTATTCTTTTAACAGTATATTTTTTATGACGAACTTTGAGGCATAAATATTTTTTTAACTTGGGCAGCACATTTACCATTATTTGTGGTTACATTCAATTTTCTTAAAAGAGATATTTTTGAACATGTTCTTAAATTATCTTTATTTCTAATTGAATAAAGTAGAATATATGATTTCTTTTTGTATATATGCCTCTATAAATTGTCATATTTATATATATAGTCTACTCTAAAATTCTATATATCACTATTAGTACCTCTGACATGGGTAGAAAGGTTACATTTATATCCTTCCATCAAAATGCTATAAAAACCAACCAAACATGTTGGTCCTCTCTCTTTCTCTCTACGCACACACACATATATATATGGTAAATGTTGGGGTATGCACATCAAAATATATGAATCATTTAGGCATATTCAGTTGGAGTTCAAGATATTCTGATAAGAAAGATATAATTGCAATATTTTCGAGGATATTGGAGATATTATAGTAATATGTGGATTTCAATAGCATAATACAAATATCGTATATATACATATACACAAAGAGAGAGAGATGCTAGAATGCACTTCGCTACAGTGTGTGCGCATTGTTTTGAACCTCATCTCCATATTTAAAAAAAAGAAAAAAATTATAAAATTATAAATATTCCATAACCCCCTTCTTAGGGTTGTTTCTATCCCCTGGACTTTATTTTGACTGTCAGATCGTGATTCGATCTTAAAACTCGATGTTAGCCGTTCATAGGGCACATACAAATCTCAATTTATAAAATTTTAAAAAAATAGTCAAAAATAGAAAAATCATCGGATTAGCCTCTAAGATTACTTCCTCCCTCGGGGTTTTAGTATTCATCATCAATTTAAGAATGTAAAATTGGACAGCTTAAGTTGAAAGTCTTACGATCCAACGGTGAAACATAAGTCAAAACGTATAAAATTTATTTTGGGGAGAGTTGAATATTTAAAATTTTATCATAATTTTTATTTTTTAAAACATAGAGAATAAGTAGAAACAGTACATGTGTAACAAATGCATCATATTCGAGTCGGATCAGTTCCGTAAACTCATTCTTCAATCAGCACCTACAGGTTCTCCTTAGTGCCTCACATGAGTGACTTTGACACGAGTCATCCTCATCAAATGAGCAAGAGTAACTTATATTTATCTCACCAAATATTGGATGTCCTTTTCAAATATCCTCTTACTAAGAACACTTAAGAATGTGTGTTTATAAGTTGTCAATTTCATTATTATGATCTTATTATAATTTGACAACTATTGACACATTCATGGATTTCATTATGAAACTAATGAATAAAAAACGTTTTATATGTAATGAATATAACGCCATTATAATTGAAATGATTGAACAAGATAGTACAATGTACATGATTGTCTTATAGGCCATGCACAATACCAACAATAACCACATCATATCACTCATGACTCATCAAGTGATTATATATAATTAAATAAATGATATGACATGAAAGTAGCACTACTAGAAATCTATCAATCATCTTTGAGTTTGAAATGTCTCTAGGGACTCCTTATCCGATCAATGTTGTTGCTCTTCTTAGATCTCTAGAAATCCTTACTTTGATTGGAGAATAGGAGAAGAATAAGGAAGAATAAAGGGAGAATAAGCTTAATTTAGCTTTGACAAGCGGAATGGCTTATATCGGTGTAGAATAGTCTATTCGGAGAATAAGCAATTCGACCCTAGACCCAAGAATTACTTATCCTTCTTATTCCGCCAGTGGGTCCCACAAAATTATCAAAGCTAAGTGCCCCTTATTCTAGTATACGCTATTCCGGATAAATAATTCCAGATTAACCTATTCTGCAATCAAATTGAGGCGCAAGCATGTGACAAAGAAGGAATGCATGTGACAAAGAAGGAAGGCCGACTAACGTATGAGGCATGCTGCCAACGTAGTCCAAGCCCTCAGCCGAGGTGTACACACAAGTGAACTCCCCCACTCCTTGTAGTTCCTCTTCCAGTGACCCTTCTGGTGTTAGTGGAAGCATTCATCATTCTCTTCCTTTGCATTTGTCTATTCTTTCTCAACTGATCAAAACAGTCGACATCCTTAAACGGTCAAGCTCAGCAAACTATAACCCTTAGGGTCTGAGGGATGTTACATATCAAAAAGGGTCCTAAAAGAAAATCAAAATCAGAGTACGTGAAGAAGGCAATGTCCCTATAGGTGAAAAAAAATTCAGGACAAGAAAAGAGAAATCCAAAAAACATGAATAATCAAAGTCAGACTTAAACAGGTCAAAGCGAAACAAACAAAAAGCATAGTCGTAATCGTGCATGGAAAAAATTCCCAAAGAAACCCAAAGTCAAACGTTAGAAACATCCTGAAGTCCCGATAAGGTCATTTTGCCATAGCTTGCCTTTTAACAGTTCTGTCGATCCTCTTGAGATATTTGTCTCACAAATTCTGCCTTTCTCTCTTGAGGGGTCTGATCCCAAATGGTACCCTAAGGACATATTCATATTTTAAGAGGTCTTTTCTAAAACAACTTCATGCTTGAGTGATCAAAGAAGTCAAGGCAAAGTTGAGAGAATTTTCATATTCCTGGTAGACCAACCAACCTCTTGGTATAGCCACAATGTGTTATTTCAACTTCGGGCTTAGGTCAATGCAAGCATGTCACCTATAGGTGTGACAACGTCTGATTATGGGTCAACGTTGTACGGTTGGTCATTAAGATTCTAAGGTGTTCTATGTTATACCTTCTAGGTTGTGAGGAAATAGATATAGGTCAGGCAAATCATTTACCTCAAAAACTTTTTTGGCAAATTTGATAGTCGAAAATAATTGGGAACCAATGCATGACATGATGGTATTGTCATCAGCATGACTCTTAGCCATACAAGGTCTACATGAGGAGTCTAGAGGCCCAAATAGACTTAGATGTATGCCTAGGATGCCTGGCAGGTTGTCATAGCATCACTTATTCTCATTCATTTTGGCTGCATATGGATAGTTACCAGGTGGTCGAACAAAAAACATGTAAATTTGAAAGCTAATCATCTATGTGATTGCATATGCACAAACTACATTTGCTAGCATCCGCATGAATGCATGCCGCATCATCCATCCACTTTCTATTTTTACCGTCTGGTTAGTGAGACATGACCTTTTGACCTTACGCGAAGGCGGGGAAAATGTAGTTGTTATACTATGGGCAAGACGCCAAAAATAGATATCACTCTCCTATGAGCAAGGCGTCGAAAATATCACCAAAAGAAAACCCTTTTACCCACTGCAATATCTCCATTGCAGTTAGGAGGGCATTGCAACAAGCATTACTCCAAGTCATATGTCGGCTGGGCCTAAGTATGTTCTTTGTAAGGAGGTTATGCATTCAAAAAAAAAGAAAAAATACTTTTATACTCCTGAAATCTTTATAATTCCTATACCCTTGTCTTTAAGAAGACTATCTGAATACCCTCAAAATCCTTAACTATTGGCCGTGCTACATCTACAAAACGTCGAAACACAGAGAATATTTGTTCGAATATTTTGTGATGGAGTAGACGAGATAGAAAATTTACATAAATACCTTAGAACTTCCCATGAGCTTCCCCTCCTCGTCAGTCGGATCCCCACTGATCATGTGAAATACGCTGCGGCAGAGGTCACCGCACCCATCCTACTCCGTCGACATGTCCAACAGGTGGACATAATCATCATCGTTGAAGAGGCCTGGAAGAAATAGCACCTCTATGGGTATTCCTCATCAGCTTCTAGGCGTTGTTAGGTCATGAGAGAGAGAGAGAGAGAGAGAGAGAGAGAGAGAGAGGGCAGGCATACTTGGATTATGAGATAATTATCTTGGCAACACGAAGGGTCCGAAAGAGGATGGATTCTGAGATAGTTATCTTGGCAACACAGAGGGTCCATAAGGGGATGGAGGCGTGGATGTACACCATGTCGGAACCGACCTGCAGGCAAGAGTCGATGAGTAGAGTTCATGCAAAATTACATGGTCTGGGCTTGGGGGGCGCCCTGCCGCCGCTATCGAAGGAGCTGCTTCGGCTATAGCCGAGTCCAAGTTTGGGTGGGTGGTCATGGACAAGCAAAGAAGGATCAGCGGAAGCTGAGCGTCACGGCCCTGCGGCGCCATAGGTTAGACATAAAGACATAAATTTAGACGTTGATCGGTGGCAGTCAGGTGGAGGGGTCCCACCTGTCGACGATCACTGGCTCCCTCCCTACATCGACAAGTTTGTAGATGGAGTTGGCAATAACTAGGGGTGTCAGCGGGTAGGGTTTGGACGTGATCCTTTTAGATCCGAATCCGATTTGAAAGTATTATGATCCGAACTTGACCGAATCCGAAATTTCAATTAAAATCGGATTAGATTCAAATCGGGTGACCTGATCTGGAATTCTCCCCTCCCCTCTACGAAACCCTTATAAGGGTCCTGATCGAAGCTCGTGGGCCTCCCCTTCCCGGACCTCCTCCCCAACTTTGTCCCCGCCGCCCTGCCCCTCGCCGGCCCCCCATCTCCGACTACCTGTCGATGCCGCCGCTCTCAGCTCCTCTGGCCACGTTTACCTCGGCGTCAACCTCGAGTTCCCCGGCGCCCCCCTCAGCCAGTCCATCCACGCCGAGCAGTTCGTCCTCATCGACGCTGCCGCCTACAGTGAGCCCCACCCCTGCAACAGCCACATCGCTGTCTCCTCCTTCCTTTGCGGCCACTGCCGCCAGTTCTTGCAGGAGGTCTGTGGTGCCCCCCAGATCTAGATGGTTGTCACATCCGACGGCCCCATTGTCCCCTACTACCCCCTCGTCGAGCTCATCCCCCAACCCCTTTGGCCCTTGCGACTTCCTTCCCGACAATGCGCCGCTCCTGCCGGAGCCTTGCGACTACCATCTCGTCCTCGAGGGGAGCTCGTCAACCGCGGCGGCAGCGAATGCAGTAGGACGGGGGCGTTCGAGGAGAGGTTGAGGGCAGCGGCGCTGGAGGGGGCGAGGAGGGAGTACGTGCGCTACAGTAGGTGTCCGGCGGGGTTCGCCATGGGGGACGAGGAAGGGAGGGTGTACGGCGAGGCTTATGCCGAGTCGGCAATGTACAACCCCATCCTGGGGCCGGTGCAGGCGGCGCAAGCGGCCTATGTGGCCGACGATGGCGGCTACGACGGGACCGTGGGAGTGCTGGTAGAGAAGGGAGGGGCGGCGGTGTCACAGGACTTGAGAGCCTCGTTAGCGAGCTCGATCTCGAGGCCCTTGCGGCAGATGGCGACGACGTCGTCAACCGCGGCGGACGCTGCTAAGTTGGCCAAGTTAGAGGGGACAGTCAAAGATGCAAACGGGTCGAATTCAATGCGGATTTAAGGTAGATCTATAACCGTATCTATTAATTTATCGGTTTAGAAGTATTATTCGTTAACGATCCTATAAGTTAATAATCAGTCGAGTAATTAAATCTTAATGTATCATATATATTTGATAAAAAAATAATGTGTATTCATTATCTTATCTACTATAAATATCGATTTGAAAAAATAATTTATTAAGTGACCTGTAAGCTAATGATCGGTCAAATGAGTCACTTCTCAGATTCGTTGGATCACAAAAATTAACATCTAAGAAAAATAAAATAAAATATAAATGAACCACCACCCAGACTCACTAGACAAATATTTAACATTAAATAAATAAATAAATATATATAAGCCACCACCCAAGTTCACTGGATCACAAAAATTAAAGAAAATCTTATGTAGATTTGATATCTTGACTTGGCCACTTCACGATGTTAACAATTTTTTGCAATTTTCAGATATCGACAACCTAGAAAGGAAGATAAATCTTTTAAAATTAATAGAAGTTTATTTATTTTTACTTTCAGTAAAAAAAAATATTAGATTAATTTTTTTAAAAATAAAATAAAATAAATTATTAACATTGTCAGTAAAAAGTTCAAAAGACATTAAGACACACACACATAGAGAAAAAGGAAAGGAAAATAATCCAACATATGAAGATTGATGTATTACTGGTTCAACAAATGACCAAGTTAGCGGTAGGATTAGATAACGAATCGGTAAAGATACCAAGATGGCATGCACAGTTGTGCAGGAAATGTTGTTCATTGTGCATAACTCTTAAAAACATATCCCCTGGAAAAAAAAAATAGTGCTCCAGCTTTCTTTTAAGTCAAATCCCATATTGCCATTCAGAAAGCAAAAAGAAATAAAATAAATTATCCATCTTAACTGGAAAGTCCTAAACGCGGATCAACTACATCCACAACTCCTCCAGAAAAAAGGCTCATTTTTTAAAAAAACTAATGCAAAGACAAAAAAACAATTAAAAAAAAAGATGAAAGAAAGCATGGAAAGCGCATGGAGCTCCCCTGTGATCGGCCCACGGAGGCGACCTCACAGCTTGCTCCACCCGATCTAAGGGTTTCTTGAAGGGGTTTCAGAATCTGATAAAAACCCACAGACAGATCTGGGAGTCCCAAAACCTACGCACGCCATTCTCTATGTCAGATTCGAAGAACACATAGTAACAAAAAAAAAAGTTCTACAGTTTCTTCAGCAACTCAACATTCAGAGACAAAAAGGAAGGACGTGAAATCAGGATAAACAAATAGAAAAAAGGGACAGAAAAGAAAAAAGAAGTCGAGATCGATTACCCGTGATTAGATCCGCAGATTTACCAACGAAATATTAAGACAAGCACAAAACAAACCCAAATCATACTACTAGAAACACTCAAATCGCTTGCAAATCTGCCAAATCTAACAAAAAGCTGATGATTCCACTAAAAATGTTCAAATAACTTGCAAATCTGCCAAATGGCTCAAATCTGACAGAAACCTAATTATTCCAAAAAAAGACTCAAATCTAACACTACTAGATCCAACATAAACCTGATAATTAGACTAGCAACGCAATAATTACTCACATAACACACCGAATCTAACAGAACCAAAGATCTCCCATCCCAACAATACCAGAACAGCAAGATTACCAAAAAAAAATGGTTGGGAAAAAATCCAGATTGAAATCACAGCAAAAAACCGCAAGAATCAGATCTTTCATGCTGGGGGTAGACCGTAGAAGAAATGGGAGGAAAAAGGCTAGATCTGGGGCGATGGGGACGTACTTGGCACGAAGATCGCAACAGTTGAGCACCTGGAAGGGAGGGGAATTCCCCAGCCGGGAGCCGGGTTGGGCTGGGTGCCTAGGCGGGGCTGGGTGGAGGGGCCGTGGGGCGGCAGCTAGCGCTTGGCGGGGCTGGGCGGAGCCGCAGAGGGGGGGTGACCGGTCGGTGGCGATGGAGGCGGCCAGGCGGGTGCCGCTGGGCAGAGGCCGGAGCAGTCGAGCAGGCGGAGGCGGAGATCGGACTCGGAGTTGGAGGGCAGCGGGCCGCAGTGGCACTGGGCAGAGGGCGGGAGTGCGTGAGGGCTGCAGCGGCTACCGGTGGGGTGGGGGCGCCAGGTATTGGCTAGGGCTCGCCGGCTTGGAGCCTCAGAGTCTTGCAGAGCCGCAGAGGTCATGAGCGGAGACGCGCAGGGATGGATGGGCGTGCGGGCCGCGGCGTGCCGCGTGCGCGGGGTTGGGTCTAACAAAGTGGGCGGACGATCGGGCCAAGGCCCAGTGGTTCCTGCGTGTGGCCAGTGGGGGTCTTGGACACCCAAATTTGGAGTGAGTCTCTAAAATTACAAAAGTTTAGTGGGATCCTCAGACCCCACACCCAACATGCTGGATCCGCCACTGGTTGTCAAAGCTGCCGAGGCCGAGGTGGGTGCTGTGAGGCTGCTGTAGCTACGTCACCGACGTCCCGGAGTACACAATGACCCCGCCCTTCCTGGCTCGCCCCAACGGTGGATGGCACTAGGAGAAGGCGGAGGTGGCCGCAACTGAAGGCGAGTTGTTGCGTCGAGCTGGCGGCATTGGGTGAAGTTGTGGGTGAGGTTAGCATTAGTGGACGATGAAGATGGATTAAAAACGGGTTCGGATTTTCTGATGATCCGAATCCTGATCCGAAATCATTCAACTCGGATCCGCCAAATAGCCAACTTTCGGATTATGTTTAGATTCGAATCCGACTTAAATATTTCGATTCGGATCGGATTTCGGATCTTGTGATCCGATTGACACCCTTAACAGTAAGGAAGGCATCCCGATGGATGTGAGCAGAGAGAGAGAGAGAGAGAGCTGTAGGCTTGTTGCTGTTGCTTCTGCATTGTCGCCGTCGTTGGCCTCGCCAAGAGGCATTAAGGAAGAGGGTAAGAAGAAGAGGAGGGTGGCCCAGTCCTCACCCAAGCGGTAAGGACAAGTTAATCAATTTGCATAGGTAACCCAACCTAGGTTATCTTCTTTTTTTTGAATCAAAACCTAGGTTATCTTCTGTTCGTGGGTGTCGACGGTGGGGGCATTGCACATATTATTTAAGGATTTTAGGGGTAGTCAGATAGCAAAGGTAAGTTCTGATAAAAAAAAAAAAGATAGCAAGGGTAAGGGTATATGGATTATTTGTAAGATTTTAAAGGGTATAAGTTTCCCTTGTAAACAAATCACTGGTAGAACAAGGCGGCTGGCTGGAAGAGCCCCCCGACGACCATCCGCCGGGGCGGCAGGCAACCATGAAGCTCTCCTTCTCTCTGTCCTCCTCCAAATCCTCTTCTTCCCGCCCCCTCCCCGCCCCGGCCCTGCGTGAGGACCAGTCGCAGCAGCAGCCTCTGACGCCCGCCACGCCCGAGTTCGTCACCGTCTTCGACCCCACCGTAACGCTAACCACCGATGCCTCCCGCGCCGCCTCCATCGCCCCGCTCCCCAACACCGATACCTGGCGGGCCCCCAAGCGCATGAAGAACCTCCTCCCCCCGCCCTCCGACCCAGAGTCCTCCGCCGCTGAGGTAGCTGGCCGCTTCGAGCTTGATACCTCCCAGTCCGACACTGGCGCCGGCGAATCATATGGTCTCAACCTCCGCTCCAAGGGGGGCGGCGGCGACGGCGATGCCCTTAAGGGTCCCGATTGGGGAGCACCGGGCGGTCGATCGGAGCCCAGCGTCTCGGCGGAGCAGAAGTTCCGGGAGGACATCGATAGGTTGCCGGAGCACCGCGGGTTGGACGAATTTCAGGAGATCGCTGTGGAGGACTTCAGCAGGGCCCTTCTGGCCGGGTATGGGTGGAAGGCCGGCCAGGGGATCGGGAGGAACGCTAAGGAGGACACGCAAGTGAGGGAAATCCAGAGGTGGGCCGGCAACGGCGGGCTGGGCTTCAAGCCCGACATGGCGGTCGAGAAGGCGCGGAAGAAGCTCCGCCACGGGTTACCCCCTGTTCCCCCGCCGGCGAGCTCCGCCAGAACCGGCGGCGCCAAGGAGACCGGTGCTGCCAATGGGAAGAAAAGCGAAATCGTGAGAGTCATCGCTGGGGAGCACGCCGGGTCGAAGGCCGAGGTACTTCGGAGGTCGAGCCATTCTGGTCATGATGCTCAAGGGACGGTGGTTCTTAGCTTGCTGAGAAGCGGCCTGGAGGTGAGGGTTGGAGCAGATTTGATTGCTGAATTGGGTTCCCTGGAGGAGGAGAGGTGCCTGAGGAAGCTGAAGGAGATTGAGATCCGAGAGGGAGGTGAGAGGAAGCGGGATGACACGAAGGACGGCAGGAAGAAACACAGGAGCAGCAGTAGATCTGAAGATAGGGGAAGCAGCAGACGGGACGGAAAGCACGAGAGCAGTGAGCGTCGCCAGTCTGACAGTGACAGGGAAGGAGATCCGGTTTCTTGGCTTAGGAGTCACATCAGGGTGAGGATTATTAGCAAAGATTTCCGGGGTGGGAAGCTGTACCTGAAGAAGGGTGAGGTCATGGATGTGGTGGGGCCGATGACTTGCGATCTGTCGATGGATGAGAGTGGGGAGATCCTGCAGGGAGTGCATCAAGAGATTCTGGAAACCGCATTGCCTAGGCGTGGAGGTCCAGTCCTGGTGCTGTTTGGAAGGTATAAAGGTCGTTTCGGGAACTTGATGGAGAAGGACGTCGAGAAGGAGACAGCAGTTGTTCAGGATGCAGATAACCATGAGTTGATCAAAGTTCGTTTGGAACAAATAGCAGAGTATGTTGGGGATTCAAGCGTTTTGGGTTATTAAGTTCATTGTGCCAGGGCTATCTCCTGTTTTTCTGTAAGAACTCTCACTATACAACTATCAATCTATCCTTGAACAAGAGCTAATTCTTGGATGTTGACTATCACTTCTGCTTTTATGGATCAACAATATTACAACTTGAGAAATCTTATTTGTTAGAGTTACTTCTTTGTTAGGATTTTGCATATGTATACGAAAGTTTAGATTATCTTGTGCATTCATGTGCGTCAGTTTGGATTCATGTTAATAAGCATGTGACATTTAGTAGGCGTGCATAGAGGACTTTAGCATTATGCCGGTGAATGTGTGAATATTTATCTAAAAGATGATAAAAAATAGGCTTTTTATGGAGCTTGAATTCTCAAAAGCTTTGAGTTCAATATAATTTTTTTATGGACATAGTCCCGAGTGAAAGGAGTCATTTGAAAATGGATATAGTTAGTGCACATTCCCAAGTTTATGGATACAATGAAACTCAAATGTATTCTTACAAGGAACTTATTTGTCCTTTTTTAGAGTAATCTATAACCTATATATTAAAAGAGAGTTTGAAATTTTTGTCTAGTTCAACTTGATTTTTTTGGGTCCTTTCTATGCATTTTACTAGGTTCACCATTTCTCACTCGGTTCCCAAAGCCTGTCTGTCTCCCCTTCCAACATGCATCTGTCTCCTGCATCCCTCTTTCTCTCCCAAGAGTTCGCTACCTCCCCCATTCCCTTTATTAAAGTGGATCTCCATTGGGCTTCCACATTTGGGAAAACAGTGAGAAAACCCTATCTTCCTTCCTTCAGCCATGTCCTCCTCCAGCGCCATAGCTGCCTCCTCAAGCCGACCACTGCTGCACCACCGTCCCTAAATAGCTTCACCACTGCAAGACCCACCTGACTCGCACTCCTCTTGAGCCGGCCTTTAGGTCTCTTTCCTCTTTCTACACACATATGTTTGCTGGTTGCTTTGTTTTGTGGTTTTTGTGCTTGCTTGTGCTATCTTATTCTGTAGGGCATCTTTTTTATCCGATGTGTGCTTATATCTATTTTTCTGGTGTTCTTTCCATTCAACGCTTTGGATTTGGCATGAGATTGTGGGTTTCCTGCGTTCCCACATGGGTTTTCTTGTAGAGGCTGGTGATCTTTGGGTGATTTATTTCCCCCCCTTTTTCCTCTGTGTGAGAAGAGTGCTTACCAGATCTGATCAGATTGAGTGCTTGCCAGATCTTTGGGTACTTCTATTGCAATACAGAGATCTTTTTTGCAATATTTAGTTAAAATGTTTTGAAGCTTTTGAATCTTTTTGTGCATGTAAGTTTTTGAATTTTGATCTGAGTATATATATATATATATATGTAATACTATATCATATCAATATCAACAACTTGAAATAATGTCAAATTGCATGTTTGCTTATCAGTCACTGACTCATTGCATTGAATGGTGAAGTTCAAACCTTGAACTTTTACATGCTTATTTGTCTATGCCATGCTCCAACTCATGACACATTGATGTGTGGCCTGCCATTTTCAGTGCTAACTTGGAATTGACTTTAAATAAATCTTTTCTCTGTTTGTTATGTTCACTGCTGGAAATGTACAAGATATCTTCTAAGTTTGCTTGGTTATGTCAGATAAACTTAGTCAAGAAGCAAAAGATTTCATGACAACCACACTGCCAGATAAAGGAGGTTTATGGTCTGAGTTTCTGAATAATAGTAGTCCCACATCTTTCACAAAAGAGAAGGTGTAAAGAAGAGTCAATTTTAAATAGGGGCCCATACCTACAGCGGAACTTGTCTTTGTGTCTGGGGCAATTTATTAGACGATATACTCTGACAGCAATATGCATAGCAATTTCACTTTTTGGCCAAAAAAAATCTGAAACATTTGTGTAGATTTGCATTTGGACCATACTGTTATTTTGATTGAATTAGAACAACCGAAAAAGTACCACATGCCATGACCCATGGATCCTTTGGCACCTTTACCTGGTTTTCAAGTGAATATCTTGATGTTGCTAAATAAGTGTTGGTCTCATTTATGGGACAGAACTTGGTTGGCGGTAGTGATCTGACCAAGTTTGACAGACAGTTGCCCCATAGGTTATGATGGCTTTGCTATATATATCAACATTCTGGCAAAGCTTGTTTAGCAACATTAAGATTGAATGAGAAAACCAGTCCAAGACATAAGTTACTACTAAAGTTCTGTTTTTTTTTTTTTCTTTTTTCCTTTTATATAGGGTCTGAAATTTTGCACCCCGGATATGGATTTAATGTGAGCAAGCATTGCTTCTTGCACACTGAGGTACCGGTAATATGGTTCAAGGTTGTCCATCTTAGTTAGTTCTTATACATATGTGATCAGTTGCACTTTTCCACTGACCCTACACAGATTTGTTGGGTTTGGAATCTGGATACACTGTAAAAAAGAATATATGGTCCCTCCATAGTTCAAAGGTTAGATTTATTCTAGTGAAAAGCAGATAAAGTGACCCAATCGGAATTTTACCTGTTCTTCAGAATTTTTGATCTATTTTATTATCTTAGAATAGAAGTCCGGTTTGATTGCAAAAATTGATCTATTTTTCAATAGTTTAGATTTACTTCTCTAGAGTTGATCTATTCTTTAAAACTTTAGATTCATTTCTTTATTTTAAGATTCAGGTTTGTGCTGTCAGTGACTAACGGTTGGCAGGTGGAAAGAGGTCTCTGTGGAATACATTAACAAGCGGGTCTCAACAATATTTTGGTAGACAGTTTCCCATAGGTTATGTTCTGGCAAAAAAGCTTGTTTAGCAACATTAAGATTTTTTAGTAGGTGACTAATAGTCACTATTCCATTGAAGAAGAACGAAGGAAGATAGTACAAACAGATCCCAAACAGAAAACACTCCACAACTTGGTTGGGACAAACCCCCAACCAAGTCTTAAGACACAAAATAAAATTTACAGTAGAACAGTTTTATCAAGAAGATAAAACCTGAATAACTAAACAAAACCCTCACAGAAACATAGATCTCCATAGTGCTGCCTTCTGCAGAATAGCTGAGATGTCCTCATTAATAATACCAGCAGCTCTTGCCCATTCATCCACTCTTCTAAACGTTATCTTCAATAATTCAATAGCACTATTATGTTGGTCACTGAACTTTCTCCTGTTTCTTTCACACCAGATGGTCCACAACAAAGCCGGTCCAATGAGTAACCACACATGTACCTGACCAGGAAATGGGCAGACATTTGATCACCACATAATAAGATCCATAACTGAAGACTGATCCACCCAGCTGATTCCAAATATTCTGCAGAGAGCCATCCACAGAATATAAATAATACCACATCCCATAAACAAATGTATAAGGTCCTCCTCAAACAAAGCACAAAAGACACATGCAGAATTATCTGAAATATGCAGCTTCTTAACCCTCTTACCCGTAAGGGTTCTATCCCAAGCAACCTTCCATAAGAACACCTTAATCTTACTAGGAAGATTATTTGCCCAAACGAAATTCTTCCACCAAACTCTACAACCACCATCATTCAAAATCTGCACAATAGACCTAACTGAAAACTGCCCATTGGTGTTCCATCTCCAAACTCTCCTGTCTTGAATCTTAGCACACAAACTCACTCTATTTATGAGATTAAACAGAGATAAGAATTCCTCTAATTCCACCTCAGTTAGGTCCCTTCTCAGCTGCAAATTGAAAAAGCCTGAACCATACTGTGACAACACATCTGCAACCGAGGCTGCCTGGTTACGCGAGATATTGAATATATTACTGAATGATGAAGACAAAGCCATACCGAAGCACCATCTATCTGATGCGGGACAGGAGAGGGGGTAGACCGGAAGTAGAGAGAAGAGAGGGGTTGGAGGAGAAGAAGGCTAGGGTTCCCGTCCCGTCTCGGGAGAAAACACGCAACGGCGGCTCGTCATTTCAAATTTCTTCTTCAATGCTCTCCCACGAGGGGGTACATGACAATATATAGACTATTCAAAGAAACCCTAATATGAAAATTACTAAACTACCCCTAGGACTCCAAAAATAACTAAAAAAACATGGGAAAATTACATATAAATTAAAAGACTCCAAATGGACCCCTAATGGGCCAACTAAACTGCACATTGGGCCTTTGACCCCATTCCAGCCGTTCCTGGATCCCCATCATTCTCTCCTGGTTCGAAAAAATTTGTCCTCGAATTTTAAAATGAGTCAATATCCATGGGGGAATGATGGTAGCATGCTCGGAAAACAACACCGATGACCCATGAACCATCGCGCGCATGAATGCTCCAACTTGAGGAGAAAATTGTGCCTCGACGTCGCTCCATATGTGGTCAAAATTATGCAAACTGATGACATCTTTAACGACCTTCGGTTGATCGACTACATCTTCCAGTAGCGGTTCTGTCTTCGGCCCATTCCCTTTAGTGGGGAAGAGGTCATTATCTGCTATAGGCGTCACTGATTCGACCTCCCCCAAATATTCATCTTCTAGGACTGGATCGGCCACATAATGCACCTCCTTCATTTGATTTTCATACTCCTCAAGCATCGTTGGGTCGGCCTCATAGACAACATCTTTTGGCTTGGTCAGCGTGGCCAGTATGGCAGAAATCTTCTGAAGCTCACTCCTCATCTGGGACTTCTCGCGCTCCCAATCAACTGCTTGTTGAAACCTCTCTCGATCCTGATAAGTGGCATTGAGAATAAGAAAGGGTGCCTGGTATTCCTCAGGTTGTATTAGACAATCTCGTCCAGTATGATCAATCACAACTTGCCGCTCGTCTATCCATTCTCTACCCAAACCGATATACGAGCCATTAGGTATAACCTTGCACCATGCATCATCATAATACCTGACGGCTCGGGAAGTACTGCTGCTCCTTAAGAGATGGAAAAATGGCACATAGACTTGATTTCTAGAGACCCTGACGTAGTCCGTGTGGGAGATAGAATCCACAATAGATTGTGAAATGACGTTGCCGAACGACGTTGCCTCAAGATACACCCGAGTTTTCACGGAATTGGGTAGCTCTACCTCAAAACTAAAATCCATGATGATAAAACGTACCACTGGCCAAAGAAATGATGGACGAGGTCTGCCTCACTGCCAGGATACCACCGGTACGATCGGCACAAGAATCGGAGCTCAAATCATCATCCTCGATATGCGTGCAAAAGTGGCATGCAAAACGAGGTAAGCGGGCACTAGCTGCTGCGAAATCTGTACGCTGGGATGCTGGCACGCAAATCGAGGCAACTTGGGTTGGCCTCGGGATGCGCGTTCTGGGTCCTCGGTATGCGTGCACAAGTGGCACGCAAAACGAGGCAAATCTAGGAACATCACACTGGATCTGAGTTGGCCTCGTCGAGACGGATCCGGCGGTGCGAACGGTGCACAAATCGGAGTCCAGAAAGACCTCGAACGGCGCGTCCGAGTGTCCTCGTAGAGCGTGCAAGTGCGGCACGCAAAACGAGACGCTGCTGTCAGGCAGGACGTACAACGAGGTCGGCCTCGCCAATACGATCCCAACGGCACAAGCGGCGCGCAAATCGGAGCACGGACGAGTCTGTGGCACTGGCGGTGCGATAAGAGCCCCTGGTGCACCCCCCGGGCACTGTAGCAGACCAAGTTGAGGTCTGGCTCAAGCTTGACAGGACCCTAGCTCGGAACTGCCAGACCTCGGTTCGAACCGGGGCTGGACCAAGGTGAACCGAGTGACTTAAGGGGTTCGGACCCGGGTTGGGCTCGGGTTTGAAGCTCGGCTCGGACCAGGGGCAACTTGGCTCGACCGGATCGGGTTTGGGAGAAGGCAAACCTGGTTCGACCAGGTTGCCATTTAACGGTCGACCGTTGACCCGGGGTCACCGTCTTCTTCGGCTCGCCCTCCCCCAAGCCCTAACAGGGAGCAGCGAGAGAGAGCACAAGGGAGAGGGGTTGTAGCGGCGGTCGATCGCGGCGGTGGTGCCGGCGGCCAACGAGCGCGGCGGCGACGACGGCGGCGACAGCGTGGGGCCAGCGAGGGCGGCGCCGGCAGCGAGGGGTGCCGGTGATGGCCGGGGAGGGGTCTACGCAGGGAGGAAGAGAGCGGGGAAGCTGGCGTTGGCGGTGGAAGACGGCGACGGCTGCCGCGGCAGCAGCAGACGACCCGGTCAATCCTCTCCACACCAGGCACCGCTTCGCCGATCTCCTCTTCCTCGTCTTCTGCTTCTTTCCTCTTTAGCCTTGATCGAACCAGAGGGGACGGCTGACTCCAGCGGGGGAGGGGAAGACCGCGTGGGGTCCGCGTCGCGTGGAAAGGGAGTCCGAGGGAGGGGATCCCCGGAACCTGTGGTGACAGCGGGCCTGCGGGGAGGGGCCTCCGGGGCCTGCGGCGGCGGGGAAAACTCACGGTGAAGAACCACCCTCTTGCCCGCAGGGAGACGTGGGAACTCGTCGGAGAGCTGACTGGCCGCGTGGACAGGGGTCGTTGCCGGCGGTACTACGCAGCGCAGAGAGAAGGTGGAGGAAGGCAGAGAAAAAGAGAAGGCAGTGGGGGCACGATGGGGATCGGAGTTGGGTTCTGATACCAAGTTGATGCGGGACAACAGAGGGGGTAGACCGGAAGTAGAGAGAAGAGAGGGGTTAGAGGAGAAGAAGACTAGGGTTCCCGTCCCGTCTCGGGAGAAAACACGCAACGGCGGCTCTTCATTTCAAAATTCTTCTTCAATGCTCTCCCACGAGGGGGAACATGACAATATATAGACTTTTCAAAGAAACCCTAATATGAAAATTACTAAACTACCCCTAGGACTCCGAAAATAACTAAAAAAACATGGAAAAATTACATATAAATTAAAAGACTCCAAATGGACCCCTAATGGGCCAACTAAACTGCACATTGGGCCTTTGACCCCATTCCAGCCGTTCCTGGATCCCCATCACTATCTTTCCAAAAAGATGTGTCTCTGCCATTGCCAACCTGAATTATGTAGGATCTATCCAAAAACTCAGCAGTCTTCACAATGTTCTTCCAAATGGGAGACAAATTGTAAGAAGTAGAGGGGCTAACAAACCACTTATTATCAGTATAGTAGTATAAGTCCTTAACAGTGACAGCCCACAGGGAGTCCGGGCACTCCCCCCTTTTTCCACAGCCATTTCATTAGCAATGCTTTATTAAAAGTGTCAACTCTACAGAGTTCCATCCCTCCCTGCTCCTTACTTTTGCAAACATTCTTCCAATTAATCAGATGAAGCCCTCTCTTCTCTCTTTTCCCTCCTGACCAGAAAAAAGAACTTCTCGCAGATTCTAAAATCCTCTCCACAGTCTTCGGAATCTTGAAGATAGAAGCTTAATAAATGGCCAGTGAAGATAAGACTGATTTAGACAAGATCAATCTCCCTCCCCCTAAGAGAAATCTACCTTTCCATCCTTCTAGCCGGTCTTCAAATTTCTTGATAAGATCATCCCAATCCCTAACCCTGATCACTCCATCCGATAAGGGCAATCCAAGGTATTTAATAGGGAAGGACTTAACTTTGCACTCAAAGAAATCTGCAACACCTAGTAATGTATCCTGTTCCACATTAATCCCAATAGTTTCTGATTTCTCATAGTTAATCCTCAAACCAGTAATTACTTCCACTAGAATCAGCAACCTTTTGATGTTCTGAAATTTCCCATCATTTCCAGCAGTAAATAATAAGGTATCATCCGCAAATTGAAGATGAGATAAAGGAATGTTGCTTCTACCAATGCTGAACCCCTCAATCAAACCCTTTTGAGCAGCACTATCTCACAGGGTACTCAAAATCTGTCCAATTATCAAGAAGAGAAGAGGTGACATAGGATCCCCCTGCCGAAGCCCTCTAGAACTCTTAAAGAACCCACATGGCTCTCCATTGATCAAAATAGAGAATGTGGACGAAGAAATACAACTCATCACCCACGAAATCCATCTCCCATTAAAACCCATAAGCTCCATAGATTTTTGAAGACAAGACCAGCTGATTCTGTCATAGGCTTTTTCAAAATCAAGTTTCAGTAAAACTCCTTTCTTCTTTCTATTCTTGTAGTGATAGATTGCTTCATACGCTGCCATGTAGTTATCCAGGATATTTCTACCTTGAATAAATGCTGATTGATTGATACCCACAATCCTATGAATGACTTTCTTAAGCCTGGATGCCAACATCTTTGTAAAAATTTTATAACACCCATTGAGTAAGTTAATGGGACGGAAATCAGTCATTCTTTCAGCACCATCTGATTTTGGAATAAAGACAATGAAAGTTGCATTGAAGACTTTAATCCTATCCGGATTAACGAAGAATTCCTGAACGACTTTGATAAAATCCTCTTTGATGATATCCCAAAAAAATTGGTAAAACCCTATGGACATCCCATCGGGACCTGGAGCTTTGTTGGGATCCATGCTAAACACATCTTCTTTAATTTCCATCTCTAAGAAAGGTGAAGACAGTTCCTCAACATCTGAAGCATCTAACTTTGGAAGCAGCCCTTCATCTAGATGAGGTCTCAACTGGAAGTCCTCCAAAAATAGGTTCTTATAGAAATCAACAAACCTCCTCTTAATCTCAAGAGGATCTTCTATCACAACCCCATTATCTCTAATATGATCAATGGACAGAAATCTCTGTTTAGCAACATTAAGATTGAATGTGAAAACCTGTCAAGACAGATGTTATTGTCCCTCCATAGTTCAAAGTTCAGCTATATTCTGGTGAAAAGCAGATAAAGTGACCCAATCAGAATTTTATCTGTTCTTCATAATTTTTGATATATTTTATTATCATAGAATAGAAGTCCGGTTTGATTGCAGAAATTGATTTATTTTTCAAAACCTTAGATTTATTTCTCTAGAGTTGATCCATTCTTTGATACTTTAGTTTCATTTCTTTATTTTACAATTCAGGTTTTGTGCTGTCAATGACTAACGGTTGGCAGGTGGAATGAGATTTCTGTGGAACACATTAAAGAGTGGGTCTCAATAATATTCTTCTAGGCATATATATGTACCTGGAGTGACAATTGTTTGTTATAGAATTCCTGTTTTTATTTTGAATTGTTGATCTATATCGATTTAATATGTTTATTTAAAACATGGCAATAAGATTGATGGTGCATCCCACCCTCATGCAAGGATGGCAGTACCGGTATCGGTACTGGTACCAGTGGATACCGATAATGATACGTATTGGTATCGGGTGTATTGGCCCATTTTGGCTTAGTACCGGCTAATAACAAATATGTTTTTTTATTTTTTTTAATTGTAAAGATTGGTATTGGGATAACCAACCCCGCCTTATATCAGCATCAATGTCCACTGATACTGATGTGTATCAGATACTGCCATCCATGCCCCCATGTGGAGTTAAATGTTTGATACATATCCTTTCTCTGATCCTGCGGCCGTTTTGACTAACCAGATTGTTCTTATACGTATCTAGGATGAACTGGTGCTCATGGATCAGATTTTGTGATGAATGTTGGCAGACAAGTTTCTTTGGAATGGTTGAAATTGCATAACATCTTTCCGTGCATAAGTATCATGATCATCGTTCAAATGCATTAATACTTAGTGTTTTTGCTTCTGTGCCTTGTATTTAGGTTGCATATGTCCCAGGCCAGTTGCAGAACAAAGCTGCTGTTGCTGCGCCATCCGAAGTTCTCAAGAAGTGTAGGTGAACATCCGATAGTTAGGCATGAAGCTGCAGAAGCACTTGGGTATATTGTTAAGTACGAATTGTAATGGATTCTGTAGGGGGATGGATTAAAGGGTAGTTTTTCAGAAGTGATGTTTTTTCTCTTTTTTCCTATTTTGTTGTGATATTAAAATTACTATTATTCTGTATGAGGTAGATAACATGCTAACGTTAATGTTATTTTGGAGATCTCCTTTGGCATTGATAAAGAATAAGGCAAATGTGTTACAAGTCTTCAGCTGGATTACTATGTTCCCTATATTTTCGTGCTTCAAGCAGGTCATCAGATTTTTTAGGACAGTCCAAGTTCCTATGTGCTTGTAGTTATGTGATGGAGGAGAAAAAACTCGTTTCTGTATGCTTATTCCTGGCAGCGGACGGGAGAGACCAGCGAATGTTTTTTTTTTGTTTTTTCTGTTGGGGGGGGGGGGAGGGGAGGGGGGGGGGAGAACAAGAGCAGGTTGAAAGCTTGCAATGTGGGGATCGATCTGCGAAAAAACACAATTGGATATGAATCCAGATAGCTGAATTCACTCTATCAATGTTCGGATCCAGGTACACGTCTGAAAATACGGATCCGGATCTCAACAGAATCTGGATTAGATATGGTCCAGATCCAACCATTTTGCACTCCGATCTGTTACTATGGCATCCCAGATCACCTTTGTACCATCCTCCTGGTGGCAGTTGCACCCATGGAGCTTCTTGTGCGAAGAGGTAAGACTGTTCTTGGAGGGTTTCGGGTGGTTTTTCTTCCCCTTCTCAAATTCTACCACCATTTTATGTTTTGTCTTGATCTTCTGTTTTATTGCGGCTTCCCAGGTTGGAATTTCATCTAATGTTGAATGGGGGAATTCTTCAAAGTTGATCTCTATTGAGAAAGAAAGATTGTGAGAAGAATGTTTTGCGTACAATTTCTAAGAGACGGCTACAGGGGCAGCAGAAGAGGCTAACTAGAAAGATTGAGAGAAGAATGTTTTGCATACGATTTCTAAGAGACGGCTACAGGGGCAGCAGAAGAGGCTAACTCCATACAGGCAGGATGGATATCCAGAATCATTTGTCAAAGTGACTGTCTTAAAACCTTGATTTCCTTCCCCATCATTCTCTTTCTGCATTTATCAAAGTGATTTATTCTTTTCAAAAAAAAAATTCTGTTAGCCTGTAGTTTGCATGTATGCATTTGTACGGAAGTGATGCAATTTGCATTCTTACGTAGCCTTAATCAGTTTTTTTAGTATTTTTTAACCCCTATAAACTTTTGATGTAACAAATAAGTCCTCCTAATACAACTATTTACAAATAAGCTCCACAATCACTACTCTTACAAAAAAGCCCTTTTAGGGGCTTAGTTGTAAAACTCTTAAGGGCTTATTTGTAATATTTAGGGGCCTTTCATCAATTCATAGTAGATTGTGAGGACTTATTTGAAAATAGTTGGATTCGGAAAGTTTATTTGTAAATACGTTATATTTTCAGGCTTTAAAACATAAAATAAATTTTTTATTGCATCACATGAGAGGCTCCGACTCGCCTCTGCAAGACACTTTGTTTTTTGTATTTTAATTCACTTTATTATAAAATCCCTGAGATAACTCTCTAAACTTCCTTGGAAGACAAAAGGAATCCTATGGGGGGCTCTGGGAGTCTGTTGGACTTCGTCTTCGGAGCCAACCGAGTTCTCCTAGGGAGTCACTGATCTTTTTCTTTGGGGGAGAGGCCCTCTCTTTGTCTCGGCCCCAAGCCCTGTGGCCGATGCCTTCGGAAAGACCACCAGACTAGGGAGTGCAGTGGTCCCGTGCGGTGTCTGGGATGCGGGAGAGATGGCCATGTGTGGAGGGCCTCGAGGATATGCTACAGCCTATCGAAGTCTTTTGCCGATGCTGTCAAGTGTCTGGTGAAGGCGGACATATTGGAATAGCCCTTTGTTCTACAAGTGACCAGTCTGCCTGTAGATTTTCTTGGCCCTTTCTTGCTAAGGATGCATCAATGTGTGCAGATCCGCCATGTTGTAGGTTGTCCTCTAGCGATTCGCCCTTCTTCCTGCGTCGTCAAGAGGATCTTGGATGAGAAGGGCAGGAGGGATGGGATGTGAGGGAGCCACGGGGCTATTGTTGGGCCTGGTTCTATCTGATGAGTTTGCAGAGCAAGTGGTGGCAGGGGGGCTTTGTCATAGGGGAGAGTCTGATCCTCCAGATACTCCGATGGGAGCTGCATTGGGGGCTTACCCGGAGATGGCCACTTCTTGTGTCAACATCAAGTTGGTGGGGATCCCCCTAGTCCTTTGTGACCTAGCAGGGATTCAACTTATTATGGATAAGGTGGGACATAGGATTCCGCAGAGCTTGCATATGTCTCTCTACGGCAACCTGCTTGTTGTCGCAAGCTCTCTAAAAGTCTACAACCCTCAGGGGATCCCTAAGGGGATGCTAGTGCAGTTGAAGGGGAGGACTTTACCTATAAGCATCCAAGTTTGTTTGTCTTCGCCGTAGCCGTCGTTGGTGCTAGGATTTTGAAGGAAGCAGTGCGAGGAGTTGTGGCCGCCCACCAGTGGTCGGTTCAAATTTTGAACCGAGCGGCACACTCCCTCCAGTGTTCGCGGGTCAGGATACAGATATCGAAGCATATTGGCTGAGGGGAGCAACGGGTCTGACGGGCATGAATCTGGCTACCCGGAACTTACTGGATACGATATCATGTATGGATTCCACTATCAGACCCCGCAACATTCATCTTCCCTACCCAATTCGTCCCTACCTGTGAGGCCAACGCAGCAAGACAACCTCATTTGCCTTCCCGGGGGGGGAGGGCTCAGCCTCCAACGGTCACACTGATCGTCTCTCCCCCAAGCGGAGGCAGCTTGGCAACACTATGGAGATCCAGGTGGGTTGGTGAGAAGGACATGGTGGCTTTGTTGCTCCCGTCTATCATGGAGGGGCTTGGTCCTGCGCCCCCTGTTGATTATTCGTCTGTCATGGAGGGGCTTGGTCCTACAATTGCTAACATGCTTGGGCTAGTTGCGGGCTACTACGAGGTCTCCTAAGGACAATTGCTTGCTTCGAGAAGGGGATTTGTAGGCGGGATGGGTCACCCCTAAGGGGTAGCGTGTGGTGACAAGCTTGTTGAAGACCGAAGGCCATCTCAACCTGCTCCCTTGTCCCAAAAGGGTTTCATCACTGAGGGGGCAGCATGTCTTCAGTTCGGTCCAGAGGTGTTGGTTGGGAGGAGGTTATCCCCTCCACTTTTGAGGATGAGGGTATGCTTGTGGGAGCTAAAGAGGAGGAGGAGTCAGACAAATAGGGGAAAATGACTAAATGAAGTAGGGAAGAGGACAAGGAGTTACTCGCGAAGGTGGAGAAGTTAGCTGAAGGTCAAGTCAGGGAGGTTGTAGAGAAAGTGGGGGACTCTTTTGATGGGATTGATAAGGATATAAGGGGGCCTATCACCAAATTCTTAACAGGTGGCAACTGGGGATAGCCATGGATGCCAGAGGGAGGAAGCTGGATAAGGAGGGATGCAGCGGACCTAGAGGGGAGGGGAAGGGGGTGAGGGAGTATGAGGAGGGGGCGGGGAGGGCAGGTTTTGTCTCAATGAGGATTTTATCTTGGAATGTGAGAGGCTCGGGGGGGAAGGAGAAGAGAGTGGCTTTGAGGGAGCTGGTGTTGGGTTTTCTCGGTTTCTTCGGATCGCTCACGCAACGGAAAAACAAAAATATTTACAGCGATCCGTTCCCGTTTCGAAATCTAAAATACGATAATCGGATTATCAAAGATCTCACCATGTGCGGATTCAAATCCGCAACCGTTTGGTTCCGTCGGTGTGACATCGCAAGCCGCGCAAGCGCCCGGCCTCTAGCGAAGTCCACGCGATCCTCCCCGCGACGGATATCCTCGAGTTTGTCGTTCTTCGCAGCCCACGAAGCCCCCGCCGGTCGCCGCAATGATCGCCGCAGCGGGCGGACGATTTCCAGTCGAACGAGATTCGGAGAAGCGGCGGAGCAGATCTGGATCTGCCTGGACGCCAGAGAAGGACAGAAACTGAGGAGGGGCGGCTAGGGTTAGCAGCAGCTTGGCCTGCTCAGTCCGTTCGCTATGTTTTATACTAACTGCGCGGTTTTTCATAAAAACCCCGGTTTGTATAAAACCCACTTATTTATCCATCACCTTGAGAATCATTTGCGTGTGACCCTCTAGGCCCAAGTACCAGTCCAGTTAATGGCCCAACAAGTCCAGTGACTCCTCACTGGCTTTATTAATTAATTAATAACCCTTTATTAATCAATTAATCAATCGAATTGATGTCGCACATCGAATTCGACCGGGCCTCCGATCACGTTGGGTGCCAAGCAACACCGCGTGAACCCGGAAGGTATTTGGGGTTAAGTAACCCACTCTTGGAACCTTTCTGCCGACAGTTACCGCGTGGATATAATCCTTCATTCGTACAATGCTCTCGAGTCAACTCAGGGTATGGCGAGCTGTCAAACCCTAACCGGTCGACTCACTTGGATTGGATGCCGCTGATAAATATCAGAAAACTCCTTTCCCGATATTATCGTCCACCCTAGCCAGGGACTTTTGCGCATCCTTCCTAGAGCATTCTCTCTCTAAGTACCCAGAGCGAATGATTCCTTATTGACACACAATTCCCTTCGACGGTATTCCGTTGTACCCAATCCTTGGCGTATTAGAATCCCATGGCTAGAGATTCGTAGACCAAGGTCAAAGTACAGAAGTCCACCGCCAAGGTGTCCTTGGTGTCTCAGGTCCGAGGACCATCCACGCAACTGCGACAATAGAATCAAGCTGGTTGACAGTGAGGTACAATACCATCCAACGATTCAGTCGGATCAGTTCAGTGAACTCATTCTCCAATGAGCACCTACATATTCGCCTTAGTGTCTCCACACAAATGACTTATGAGACCAGTCATCCTCATCGTATGAGCAGGAGTAATCTGTACTAGTCTAACCGGATATCCGATGTCCTTCTCGGATATCCTCCGACTATGAACGATTAAGAATATGTGCGTTTAAGTGATCAGTCTCAGTAGTATGATCTCATCATAATCTGATCACCATAGCACATATTCACGGACTTCATTATGAAACGATAATTAACGCGATTTACACATAATGAATATTATGCCATTTTATTAATAATGAACAAGATTTACATTGTTAGATTGTCTTGTAGGCCACCTAAACTAACATCGTCATACCCTGAGTTGACTCGAGAGCATTGTACGAATGAAGGATTATATCCACGCGGTAACTGTCGGCAGAAAGGTTCCAAGAGTGGGTTACTTAACCCCAAATACCTTCTGGGTTCACGCGGTGTTGCTTGGCACCCAACGTGATCGGAGGCCCGGTCGAATTCGATGTGCGACATCAATTCGATTGATTAATTGATTAATAAAGGGTTATTAATTAATTAATAAAGCCAGTGAGGAGTCACTGGGCTTATTGGGCCATTAACTGGACTGGTACTTGGGCCTGGAGGATCACACGCACATGATTCTCAAGGCGATGGATAAATAAGTGGGTTTTATATAAACCGGGGTTTTTTTTATGAAAAACCGCGCGGTTAGTATAAAACATAGCGAACGGGCTGAGCAGGCCAAGCTGCTGCTAACCCTAGCCGCCCCTCCTCAGTTTCTGTCTTTCTCTGGCATCTAGGCAGATCCAGTTCTGCTCCGCCGGTTCTCCGAATCCCGTTCGACGGGAAATCGTCCGCGCGTTGCGGCGATCATTGCGGCGAACGGCGGAGGCTTCGTGGGCTGCGAAGAACGACGAACTCGAAGATATCCGTCGCGGGGAGGATCGCGTGGACTTCGCTAGAGGCCGGGCACTTGCGCGGCTTGCGGTGTCACACCGACGGAACCGAACGGCTGCGGATTCGAATCCGCACACGGTGAGAACTTCGATAATCCGATTATCGTATTTTTATTTCGAAACGGGAACGAATCGCTGTATTTTTTTTAGTTTCCGCTGCGTGAGCGATCCGGAGAAACCGAGAAATACCAACAGCCACAAGAGGGCCATACTGGAGGACGGCAAGAACATGCGTGTCCTCGTCAAAAAGCTCTTCAACCCAATGCTCAAGAGGAGGATCCACGGAGAGGTTTCGAAAGGACGTTGGAGAAGGCCACTCTCCCTACATGACCCTTTCAACCCAGACGAAGAAATCCTTTCATCGACGAGAAAGCCCAAGGCCAAGTGCCAGCGACATGACGTCCTGAGCATCGAATTGAACGAAGCCACGCGCACTCGGGGAAGAGCAGCGCTGGGCTTGAAAAACGTGGTGGAACATGTTGACCATTACACCTAGATGACGTAGGTCCCGGATCAGTGTAACAAACCCCAGAACAACTCGTTAGAAGTTAGGCATCACCTGAGCGGGAGCAATCCTGAAGAACTGCAGCAGCTGGGCGACGAAGGCCGGCATCGGCAGTCAAAAGCCAACCTCAAACATGCCTGAGTACACCATAAACACCCCTGGCCTCTCCGAGAAGAGGTGATCTTCAGGCGACGATAGCACGAAGCGATACTTGCCCGAGACACTGTAGAGCTCTTGGAGTTCGGCCAAAAGGTCGACCGTCATGCGCGAAGGACCCATGGCATTATGGTCCTATGCAACCTTTTCGGCATAATCCATGATGCAATTTTCACATCTCCTGAGGGTTTTAAAGCCTCGCACAGAAGGCGAAACGTTACCTATCACCAAGATGGAAGCGACTGTTGTGCGACTTTCCAGAGCCATTGCTCGAGGCAAAGGAAAAACAATCACCGAAGAGCATTAAGTTAGGAGGCGTCTTTCCAAACGTCTCTTCGCATCTCGCCATTTAGACATGGCAAAGAGCGAGAGGAGAAAGGAAATGAGGGAAAAGTCAGCCAGCCCAAAAGCACAGTTAGGCCGGGCCCATGAAACCTTTCTCCCTTCGATCCCGTGAACTCACTAAACCCCATGGCCCATGAAGGATGGTCCGAAGACAGAAGCTTCGGGATGAAAAACAGAATCGGATTCATCAAGATTTTCTCAGCCACGCGAGACTCCTGTTCCGACCAGAAACCCAAGGTCTTTGACTGCACGGACTCAGGAACGGAATCGACTCTGAGAATACACCTCAAAATAAGACTCTTTAGGCCAGGAGTCTACTTCCTCCGATCGGACTAAGAACCACCCCTCGAAGGGGCTCCTTACTCGACTATTATATAAGGCCCCATACCCTTACTAGCATAGGTATTCTCTGTAGCACCCAAGCTTCTGCAGCTTTTTTTCCAGCATCCTCAATTTTCTGACTTAGGCATCATAGAGGGCTCCCCCGGACCGCCACCAGGGGTCCTCTAACGGTGTTCTATTTTGCAGGGACTACCCAGGAACATCCCTCTGATCGGAGATTGAAGGCCCTGATCGTGGTGGACGAGATTTTGGTCCATCATGGTTATGGGATGTTATTGGGCCTAAACTTAGGAATTTATTAGACTGTTAATGGACCCCATTTAATGGGCCTAATGGACCCTAATTATAGGCCTTAATGGGCCATATTTAAGGGTATAAATGGGTCGAAATCAAAAGCCCAACAAGAGGCATGTTAACATGGCCTAATGGGCCATGGTTCTTGGGCCTAAAGTGGCCCAATAGGGGCCACCGCCCCCATTAGGGGGGGGGGGGGGGGGGGGGGGCTCCTCCACCGCCTCAACGCCTTCCCCCTTCCAACTGCCCTTCCCCTTCTATAAAAGGGTGGGAGGGGGGCTGGCAGGGGCAACAGTAGGGGCAGAGAGAAAGAGAAAGCGAGAGAGAGAGAGAGAGAAGGGAAGAAGGGAGAAGGAAGAAAAGGAGAAGCAGCTAGCGACAGTTCGGCGGTCCGACGACGACGTGGCAGCGGTCCGCAGCGGCCTTCTTGGTAAGAGGTAGGGTGATACCTCCTGTTGACTGTCCCTTTTATTTTTAATTTTTAAGGATTATAATATTTAGTAAAATTATGAGTTTAAGAAAGATTTGTGCCTAGATAATTTATGATGTAAGGATAATTATGGGATAATTATATAAATAAAAGAAAGTTTTATGATTAAGCATCATGTAGCATGAATGGATGCATGGCCTTTTGTGTGGCATTGCATATAGTTTTATAACAATTCATTGATAATGGTGTATATGTTTAATGACGAATAAGCAGACTATGATGCATAATAAATTCTTAAGAATCCAGTTAAGGGGATAAACTATGGAATTTGGGAGATATTGAAACATTAAAAATAGGGGGAAAACCATGTCTTCTTGTTTTTGTTTTAAGTTGTAAAAAGGGCTGAGAATTACTAAAAGAACATGCATCGTCAGTATAAAATCATGTAATGGATATCTATTTTTCAGCATGATTTCTATTATTTTATATGACGATTTGTTAGTAATGTAGGTTACTAACTTTTTAAGTTTAAGATGAAAAGACTAGCACGAAAAGATTCCATGATGCATGATGACTATGATGACCCCAAGAAGGGGGGGACAAAAGAAAAAGCTTACAAACAATTAGGAGGCACACTCCAATGCACTTCCTAAGATAGAATAAACCTATGAAAGAAAATTAGATGAAAGTTAGGAAGTCTTCCATGATGATGAATCTTTATAATAATAAAAATAGTTCAATGATGATTCATGAAGAAAAGACTTGACATTTGTTTAAGTTATATTGTACTATGGACACATGTGTATATCTATATATTAAAGAATATAAAGATTTATAAAACAATCTCATTGCAATAATGACCCTGTTGAGGGGGATAACGATGATGAAATGAATCGAGGTATAGAGGCCTCTATGACGATGAATATGAAACACGATTATGACGATAAATGTGAAATTGAGACATGGAAGCTTTTTATAATGAAAAGGAACTCTTATAAAATATATGAATGATATTTTTTACGATGAGTTCTCTTTCTTTATATAAAGAAATAAGGTGACATCATGACTAGCGAGACGATGACACGTCTCATGAGGATGAGGAGACGTACGGAAAGCTCCACAATGCTGTATGACGAGGCACATAGCATCCCTTCTTTAATTACGTTTCTAAAGTCCAGGTTCGAGACCTCGGCTAGGTAGGAGACAGAATTTCTACTTGAGTGCACTCATAGGTTGGGACATAGACGCTATAGCGAGGGAGAGTATGTACACTACAGACACAGGTTAGCCCTTTTCGAACCTCCTCAGTAAGTTTCCGGAGACTTACTTGACTTGGTAGGCTGAAGGATAGTAGGTGCATCGAAGGAACGACCTAATTACCGTTATGATTGTTAGTTCATAGTCATCCTTGTCACTTCTGATCGAAAGGATGAGTCGCCCTACGAACTTACGACTTATGAACGATTAATGAACTTTACGACTGATCGGAGTATGACTATGAGTAATACGACCGATCAGGTGAAAGTTTAACGAATGAATGACTCGATCTCGAGACCTTATGCTAACGACTGACAATAAGTATTTTAATATTTTCTATGCTAGTATAAAATACCACTGAAAGGAAAGAATGTAGGAATAAACATATGAAAATGTGAGATTGTCATTATCCTCCAACTACCAATGTCCTTCATAAGAGCTTCCCTATCCCCTTCACATTTCGTCTCTTGGACACACAAAACATCCATCTTGCATCTATGCACCAGCTGTTAGTTTAGGTGGCCTACAAGCCAATATGACTATGTAAATCTCGTTCATTTATTAATAAAATGACATAATATTCATTATGTGTAAATCACATTAATTATCCTTTCATAATGAAGTCCGTGAATATATGCTATGGTGATCAGATTATGATGAGATCATACTACTGAGACTGATCACTTAAACGCACATATTCTTAATCGTTCATAGTCGGAGGATATCCGAGAAGGACATCGGATATCCGGTTAGACTAGTACAGATTAATTATCACATTAATTATGTGATAATTAATCTGTACTAGTCTAACCGGATAATGACATAATATTCATTATGTGTAAATCACATTAATTATCCTTCCGGGTTCACGCGGTGTTGCTTGGCACCCAACGTGATCGGAGGCCCGGTCGAATTCGATGTGCGACATCAATTCGATTGATTAATTGATTAATAAAGGGTTATTAATTAATTAATAAAGCCAGTGAGGAGTCACTGGGGTTACTGGGCCATTAACTGGACTGGTACTTGGGCCTAGAGGGTCACACGCAAATGATTCTCAAGGCGATGGATAAATAAGTGGGTTTTATACAAACCGGGGGTTTTTGTGAAAAATCGCGCGGTTAGTATAAAACATAGCGAACGGGTTGAGCAGGCCAAGCTTCTGCTAACCCTAGCCGCCCCTCCTCGTTTTCTGTCCTTCTCTGGCGTCCAGGCAGATCCAGATCTGCCCCGCCGCTTCTCCGAATCCCGTTCGACGGGAAATCGTCCGCGCGCTGCGGCGATCATTGCGGCGAACGGCAGAGGCTTCGTGGGCTGCGAAGAACGACGAACTCGAGGATATCCATCGCGGGGAGGATCGCGTGTACTTCGCTAGAGGCCGGGCGCTTGCGCGGCTTGCGGTGTCACACCGACGGAACCGAACGGCTGCGGATTCGAATCCGCACACGGTGAGAACTTCGATAATCCGATTATCGTATTTTAGATTTCGAAACGGGAACGGATCGCTGTAAATATTTTTGTTTTTCCGCTGCGTGAGCGATCCGGAGAAACCGAGAAAACCCAACAGTGGTATCAGAGCCAGGTTCCACTGTTTCTTGTCCCGTTTCGGATCTCTAAATTAATTTTTTCATGAGTTATTCCATGCTGTAACTTCAAATAATTGTTGGATCCGTGTTCATGCGATGAACACAGTTAATCTGATTATTTTCTTTCAATTTTTCGAGATTATTTTGGGGGTTTTTCGTGTTCTTCGTAAGACGAAGAACGGCTTGTTTACGGCGGATTTAATCGGCCTCCCAAGCGTTGGGATGGCCGGCCGAGACTCCGGATCTATAGAGGATAGTCACCTCTATCCACCGGTCACCTAGACCGCCACCGGAGTGCCCTTGGAGGGCCATAAATTTAACCCCTAAAATGGTTTTAAATCCCTGCGAAAAACCAGTTTTTTGGGGACTTTTGAGGCTTGGCCGGGTCCTTTCGGGGCTTCTCCGGCGACCCTGCCGGCGCCGGGGGAACCGCCGGCGCCGGAGCATCGCCGGCCGGAGCCGGGCAGGGCCGGGGGCGGCCGCCGGCGCCGCCTGCAACTCCCAGCCGCCGCCGGCTAGGGTTTGCAGCTATGGTGGCCGTCGGGATTCAGGGTTGCAGAAAGAGGGTGAACCGGCCGGTCCCGAGCCGGTCTGACTGGCTGGGCCGGTCCGGTCTGTTGGTCTGGCCAGGCTCAGCCTGGCTGGGCTTAGCTTCGAGCCAGGGTTCGAACCTGGTTCGAACCAGGCCGAGCCACTGGCTCGAGCCAGTTGGCCCTAGTGGGCTGAGCCCCAATTTTTTTTTTGTTTTTCCTATTTTAAAACCCCATTTCTATTAAACCTTAGCCCATTAAAATTATAATTGAGAATTATATATTAATTATACATTCAAAATTGTTTTGGAATATGAAATTATTATTTAATTCTTAATTTTAATTGGGCAATAATGATTATGAATCATTCAATTAACAAAGTGTTGTTAATAATTGGAATTGGTTATTAATTTAAATGTTAAATTAATAATTAATTTTAATTGTCTAACTTAAGTGTTAAGTTAACATTCATTAGTTAACTGGAATTAATTATCATTTTAAATGATAAATTGATAATTAGTTTTAATTAACTAATATGAAGGTTTAATTAAAAGTTATTAGTTATTAGTTTAAGTGTTAAACTAATAATTAATATTAATCTAATAATCTAAGTGTTAGATTACTGGTTAAATGAAAAATTTGTGTTAATTACTAGTTTAAGAGTTAAATTAGTTATTAACATTAATTAATTAGTCTAAGAGTTAGATTAATTGTTAATAACTAATTAAAGTTGATTATTAATTTAAGTGTTAAATTAATGATTAATTTTAATTAGCTAATTTAAGAGTTAAATTAGTAATTAATAGTCTAATTGTTAGATTATTAATGGGGTTCAATCTAAGTGTTAGATTATTAGAAATGTTCTAAATTTGCATGGAATAATCTGGAATTATTAATTTGGAGTGTGTGCGCATGTAATCTGTGTTTATTGCTTTAAAATTAGATTTAATTGCGTGTTAAGTTAATAAAATGAGTTTTTCAAAATTCAAATGCCAATTTTGATTGGATCCCAGTTTTTTGAAAGTCAAAATTTATCTATTTTTGAAAACGCATTTGTTTTAGCCATGTGATGTGCTGAATCATGTGTGGATGTCTAAAACACACCGTGGTCATGGATATGCACTTTTAATTGTTCATGTGATGAATGATGTGTTTGTGTGGATCGTGGATGAATGAAGGATGTTTATTAATTGTTAATAAATAGAGGTCTGCGCACCTCTCTCTCTCTCATACTCCGATGTATTTCTACCTCCCTCTCTCTCTTGTACTCGCCATAAGGCCCTCTTCTAATTACATGTAATTCTAGAATTAATGTAATCTGATCGAGGCAACCGAGGAAGGAGCGAGGACGATCCACAACTGCAACCAGGAAGGCGATAAGATGGAGATCTCTTGCCTATATGCTTGCAGGTTATCTAATATAATTGTTGTGTTAGATTGTGTGTGCGTTTGACTGTTGGCTCCAGTCAAACCCACTGTGCTATCCATGACCACACTAATGACATGTATGTGATGCATTGTTTATCTTTTGATTATGAATCAAAGCAGGTTATAGTATTTAGTAAATATATACGATATATTTATATACTATCACCTAGGAGAGACCAAGATAAAAGTTATCCAAATACCCTCAGATAAACTCTAAGCCGTAACGCGAGTAGTTAAGAACTTACCGTGTGGTCCACCATCGTTATAGTCATAGGATTCGAATCACTTTAGGCAGGTTTGTTGTGCTATCCACAAGGCCTGCTTAATTGGGAGGAGAAACTGTAACTATGGTATAAGATGCCTATAGATCGGGGTAGAGGAACCATGTAGCTTTGTTGTGCTATCCACAAGGGTTGCATGCAAATCTATGCTCGTCGCGTAATGATGGTTAGCTTATACCAGAATTAGTGGTTTGTTGTGCTATCCACAATGCCATTAAATCTCTGGGGGCCGAAGCTATGATTAGATATTGCAAGGAGTTGCAAGTCCCATGACTTGGGTGCTCTCTGATTGTATTACAGTTTGTTGTGCTATCCACAAGGCTGTAGTGCAAGTCATTGAGATTCTGATCCCCACTAGGAGACTGTCGGCGTCTCCCGTTCTGTATAACTGAGAGTTATACAGTCCGTCGAAAATTAGTGGGAGTTAAACTTGAACAAAAGACCATGTCTTGTTTTAAACTTTAATAATTGAACATCTGCTAAATAAATTTTACTTATCTCCTGTAGGGAATTATGTCGTCGAATAACTCACTCCGTGGCATACTTGATGCCGTTTTGACTTACCTGATCTACTCAGATTGGTTCAGAAGCCTGAAGAATGTCTTCAGATCTGAACGCAATAACTTTGTCCCTAGAGCTGATCCTCTTGCTGAATCGGCATTAGATGCCCCTGAAGCAGAGATGATAGCTAACGATAAAAGATCGAAGGACAAAGGCGAAAGAGTAGTGAAGGGTGACTGCTTCTACTATAAGCAGTATGGTCACTGGAAGAGAAACTGCAAGGAGTTCCTTAACGATAAAGCTCATGGAAGAGTGAAGCTGTATGAAGCTTCAGATATCTATATGATAGATATCAACTTATCAGTTAGAGATTCCACATCTTGGGTATTGGATACCGGATGTACTTCTCATATCTGCCATGATGTGCAGATGCTGACAAGTAAGCGCAAGCTGAGGTGGAATTGAGGCTAGGAAACGGCGCAAAAGTTGCGGCGATTGCTGTTGGGACAGCAAACCTCAGGCTTCCATCAGGAGACGCCTTACTTTTAGAAGATTGTTATTATGTTCCTAGCATAATAAAGAACATCATATCAATATCTTATTTGGACAAGATAGGATATAGGTTGACGATTGAGACTAGAAGTTGTTCGATTTATTATGGTAATAAATCAATAGCTTCGACATCTTTAGTCAACGGTCTATATCTATTAGATATTTCTTATTACAATCTTCAAATTGATAATGCTCTTAAGAAGAGCAAGAATTGTGTGAACCAAGCCTACATGTGGCATTGTAGACTTTGGCACATTGGCGAAAGCAGGTTGCAAAAGTTGCTCAAGTATGGTTACTTAACAGCATTCGATTATGAATCGTTTGCAACATGTGAATCCTGCCTTATGGGAAAGATGGCAAAATCTCCATTTATTGGACATGGAGAACGTGCCAAGGACATTTTGGAACTAATACATTCGGATGTATGTGGTCCAATGTCCACCCAAGCCAAAGGTCGCTTTTCTTACTTCATCACATTCACCGATGACTTCTCAAGATTCGGCTATGTGTACTTAATGAAGTACAAGTCGGAAGCATTTGAGAAGTTCAAGGAGTTCAATAATGAGGTGGAGAAGCAGTTAGGAAAGAGTATTAAAGCTCTTCGATCAGATCGAGGAGGACAATACTTGAGTACTAATTTCACACAATTCTTAAAGGATAATAGTATCCTTTCTCAGCTGACCCCTCCATATACACCACAGATGAACGGTGTATCTGAAAGGAGGAATCGCACCTTGTTGGACATGGTGCGATCTATGATGAGCTTTTCAGGATTACCAGTGTCCCTCTGGGGATATGCTCTAGAGTCAGCAGCATACCTACTGAACAGAGTACCCAGCAAGTCTGTGGCCTCTACTCCATATGAGATATGAAAAGGCAGAAAACCAGAATTTAAACAAGTTAAAGTCTGGGGTTGTCCTGCTCATGTAAAGAGGCATGATCCAGAGAAGCTGGAATCACGAACTGATAAATGCAGGTTTGTGGGATATCCAAAGGAAACCTTTGGATACTATTTTTTTCCATCCTGGTGAACAAAAGGTGTTTGTCGCCAGGAAAACTGTCTTCTTGGAAGAGGAATACCTTCTCCAGGAGGACAGTGGGAGTAAAATAGTACTGGAAGAGGTTCCAGATCCCCCAACAGCTACATTATCATCAGATGAGATATCAGTTCCTGAATCTGTTCAGGTACACACAGATGAGCCTCGTAGATCTGGTAGAGTACCTAGACTACCTGAACGATATGTGGGACATATTGCTGAAGGTAAGTCTAAGGTACGATATAATGAGGATGATGATTCAAAAACCTACCAGGAGGCCATAGAAGTCCCAGAAGCCGGGAAATGGCGAGAAGCCATGAACTCAGAAATCCAGTCCATGTACACCAACCTAGTTTGGAACTTGGAAGACTTGCCCGAGGGTATTGTACCCATCGGATGCAAGTGGATCTTTAAGAGAAAGATCGGTGCTGATGGACGGATCGAAACTTATAAGGCAAGGTTGGTGGCAAAGAGATATCGTCAAAGGCAAGGAATTGACTATGACGAGACTTTCTCACTAGTTGCCATGATAAAGTCGATCAGAGTTCTGCTCGCCATTGCTGCACATTTTGATTATGAAATTTGGCAGATGGATGTGAAGACTGTCTTCCTCAATGGTAACCTTGAGGAAGAGGTGTATATGATACAACCAGAAGGTTTCACATCCAAAGAATCTCCAGATAAAGTGTGCAAGCTTCAGAGGTCCATTTATGGACTGAAGCAGGCTTCCCGGAGCTGGAACATAAGATTTGACGAGGCTGTCAAGTCTTATGACTTCATTAAGAATGAAGATGAGCCTTGTATGTACAAGAAGACCAGTGGGAGTGCAGTCACTTTTCTAGTTCTTTACGTAGATGACATACTACTCATTGGGAATGATGTAGCTATGATGTCATCAGTAAAGATCTAGCTGTCGAAGAACTTTTCCATGAAGGATTTGGGAGAAGCATCCTACGTATTAGGAATACGGATCTATAGAGATAGATCAAAGAGGATGCTTGGAATGACCCAATCCTTGTACATAGATACCATAGTCAAAAGGTTTGGCATGGAAAATTCCAAGAGAGGTTTCATACCGATGAGACATGGAATCAATCTCTCAAAGGAGCAGTCTCCTAAGACTCCTAATGAGAGGGCATTCATGGATAGAATACCCTATGCCTCTGCCATAGGATCTATCATGTATGACATGCTATGTACACGGCCTGATGTTGCATTTGCTCTAAGTGTTACGAGCAAATTTCAGGCTGATCCAAGCGAAGAGCACTGGAAGGCAGTGAAATGCATCCTTAAGTACTTAAGAAGAACTAAGGATATGTTTCTTGTGTATGGAGGAGGTGACTTGAAACTGCGAGGCTTTACTGACTCGAGTTTCCAGTCATATCCAGATGATAGCAAGTCAACATCTGGATTCGTGTTTACATTGAACGGAGGGGCAGTGTGCTGGAATAGTTCCAAGCAAGTAACCACTGCAGATTCGACGACTGAAGCTGAGTACATCGCTGCAGCTGAAGCCGCCAAGGAAGCAGTGTGGTTGAAGAAATTCATCACCGACCTCGGCGTAGTTCCTAGCATCTCTGAGCATATTCCACTGTTGTGCGACAACAATGGAGCCATTGCGCAAGCGAAAGAGCCACGGTCTCATCAGAAATCGAAGCATATTCTGAGGCGCTTTCACCTTATCACAGAGGTCATATCCAGAGGAGATGTAGTAGTGGAAAGAGTTCCATCCGTCGACAATGTAGCAGATCCACTGACAAAGCCGTTGGCTCAAATTGTGTTTGAGCGTCACCTAGAGTCTATGGGCTTATTGTATAAAGGTGATTGGCTTTAGTCCAAGTGGGAGATTGTTAGTTTAGGTGGCCTACAAGCCAATCTAACAATGTAAATCTTGTTCATTATTAATAAAATGCCATAATATTCATTATGTGTAAATTGCGTTAATTATCGTTTCATAATGAAGTCCGTGAATATGTGCTATGGTGATCAGATTATGATGAGATCATACTACTGAGACTGATCACTTAAACGCACATATTCTTAATCGTTCCTAGTCGGAGGATATCCGAGAAGGACATCGGATATCCGGTTAGACTAGTACAGATTACTCTTGCTCATACGATGAGGATGACTGGTCTCATAAGTCATTTGTGTGGAGACACTAAGGCGAATCTGTAGGTGCTCATTGGAGAATGAGTTCACAGAACTGATCCGATTGAATCGCTGGATGGTATTGTACCTCACTGTCAACCAGCTTGATTCTATTGTCGCAGTTGCGTGTATGGTCCTCGGACCTGAGACACCAAGGACACCTTGGCGGTGGACTTCTGTACTTTGACCTTGGTCTACGAATCTCTAGCCATGGGATTCTAATACGCCAAGGATTGGGTACAACGGAATACCATCGTAGGGAATTGTGTGTCAATAAGGAATCATTCGCTCTCGGTACTTAGAGAGAGAATGCTCTAGGAAGGATGCGCAAAAGTCCCTGGCCAGGGCGGACGATAATATCGGGAAAGGAGTTTTCTGATATTTATCAGCGGCATCCAATCCAAGTGAGTCGACCGGTTAGGGTTTGACAGGTCGTTATACCCTGAGTTGACTCGAGAGCATTGTACGAATGAAGGATTATATCCACGCGGTAATTGTCGACGGAAAGGTTCCAAGAGTGGGTTACTTAACCCCAAATACCTTCCGGGTTCACGCGGTGTTGCTTGGCACCCAACGTGATAGGAGGCCCGGTCGAATTCGATGTGCGACATCAATTCGATTGATTAATTGATTAATAAAGGGTTATTAATTAATTAATAAAGCCAGTGAGGAGTCACTGGGCTTACTGGGTCATTAACTGGACTGGTACTTGGGCCAAGAGGGTCACACACAAATGATTCTCAAGGCGATGGATAAATAAGTGGGTTTTATACAAACCGGGGGTTTTTGTGAAAAACCGCGCGGTTAGTATAAAACATAGCGAACGGGCTGAGCAGGCCAAGCTGCTGCTAACCCTAGCCGCCCCTCCTCGTTTTCTGTCCTTCTCTGGCATCCAGGCAGATCCAGATCTGCCCCGCCGCTTCTCCGAATCCCGTTCGACGGGAAATCGTCCGCGCGCTGCGGCGATCATTGCGGCGACCGGCGGAGGCTTCGTGGGCTGCGAAGAACGAGGAACTCGAGGATATCCGTCGCGGGGAGGATCGCGTGGACTTCACTAGAGGCCGGGCGCTTGCGCGGCTTGCGGTGTCACACCGACGGAACCGAACGGCTGCGGATTCGAATCCGCACACGGTGAGAACTTCGATAATCCGATTATCGTATTTTAGATTCCGAAACGGGAACGGATCGCTGTAAATATTTTTGTTTTTCCGCTGCGTGAGCGATCCGGAGAAACCGAGAAAACCCAATAGGCGAGCTGTCAAACCATAACCAGTCGACTCACTTGGATTGGATACCGCTGATGAATATCGGAGAACTCCTTTCCCGATATTGTCGTCCGCCCTGGCCAGGGACTTTCGCGCATCCTTCCTAGAGCATTCTCTCTCTAAGTACCGAGAGCGAATGATTCCTTATTGACACACAATTCCCTTCGGCAGTATTCCGTTGTACCCAATCCTTGGCGTATTAGAATCCCTTAGCTAGAGATTCGTAAACCAAGGTCAAAGCACAGAAGTCCACCGACAAGGTGTCCTTGGTGTCTCAGGTCCGAGGACCATCCACGCAACTGCGACAATAGAATCAAGTTGGTTGACAGTGAGGTACAATACCATCCAGCGATTCAGTCGGATCAGTTCTGTGAAGTTATTCTCCAATGAGCACCTACAGATTCGCCTTAGTGTCTCCACACAAGTGACTTATGAGATCAGTCACCCTCATCATATGAGCAGGAGTAATCTGTACTAGTCTAACCGGATATCCGATTCCCTCTCGGATATCCTCCGACTATGAACGATTAAGAATATGTGTGTTTAAGTGATCAGTCTCAGTAGTATGATCTCATCATAATCTGATCACCATAGCACATATTCACGGACTTTATTACGAAACGATAATTAATGCAATTTACAAATAATGAATATTATGCCATTTTTATTAATAAAATGAACGAGATTTACATAGTCAGATTGGCTTGTAGGCCACCTAAACTAACAATCTCCCACTTGGACTAAAGCCAATCACCTTTATACAATAAGCCCATAGACTCTAGGTGACGCTCAAACACAATTTGAGCCAACGGCTTTGTCAGTGGATCTGCTACATTGTCGACGGATGGAACTCTTTCCACTACTACATCTCCTCTGGATATGATCTCTCTGATAAGGTGAAAGCGCCTGCGCAATGGCTCCATTGTTGTCGCACAACAGTGGAACATGCTCAGAGATGCTGGGAACTACGCCGAGGTCGGTGATGAATTTCTTCAACCACACTGCTTCCTTGGCGGCTTCAGCTGCAGCGATGTACTCAGCTTCAGTCGTCGAATCTGCAGTGGTTACTTGCTTGGAACTATTCCAGCACACTGCCCCTCCGTTCAATGTAAACACGAATCCAGATGTTGACTTGCTATCATCTGGATATGACTGGAAACTCGAGTCAGTAAAGCCTCGCAGTTTCAAGTCACCTCCTCCATACACAAGAAACATATCCTTAGTTCTTCTTAAGTACTTAAGGATGCATTTCACTGCCTTCCAGTGCTCTTCGCTTGGATCAGCCTGAAATTTGCTCGTAACACTTAGAGCAAATGCAACATCAGGCCGTGTACATAGCATGGCATACATGATAGATCATATGGCAGAGGCATAGGATATTCTATCCATAAATGCCCTCTCATCAGGAGTCTTAGGAGACTGCTCCTTTGAGAGATTAATTCCATGTTTCATCGGTATGAAACCTCTTTTGGAATTTTCCATGCCAAACCTTTTGACTATGGTGTCTATGTACAAGGATTGGGTCATTCCAAGCATCCTCTTTGATCTATCTCTATAGATCCGTATTCCTAATACGTAGGATGCTTCGCCCAAATCCTTCATGGAGAAGTGTTTCGACAGCTAGATCTTTATTGATGACATCATCGCTACATCATTCACAATGAGTAGTATGTCATCTACGTAAAGAACTAGAAAAGTGACTGCACTCCCATTGGTCTTCTTGTACACACAAGGCTCATCTTCATTCTTAATGAAGTCATAAGACTTGACAGCCTCGTCAAATCTTATATTCCAGCTCCGGGAAGCTTGCTTCAGTCCATAAATGGACCTCTGAAGCTTGCACATTTTATCTGGAGATTCTTTGGATGTGAAACCTTCTGGTTGTATCATATATACCTCTTCCTCAAGGTTACCATTGAGGAAGGCAGTCTTCACATCCATCTGCCAGATTTCATAATCAAAATGTGCAGTAATGGCGAGCAAAACTCTGATCGACTTTATCATGGTAACTGGTGAGAAAGTCTCGTCATAGTCAATTCCTTGCCTTTGACGATATCCCTTTGCCACCAACCTTGCCTTATAAGTGTCGATCTGTCCATCAGCACCGATCTTTCTCTTAAAGATCCACTTGCAACCAATGGGTACGATACCCTCGGGCAAGTCCTCCAAGTTCCAAACTTGGTTGGTGTACATGGACTGGATTTATGAGTTCATGGCTTCTCTCCATTTCCCGGCTTCTGGGCCTTCTATGGCCTCCTGGTAGGTTTTTGAATCATCATCCTCATTATATCGTACCTTAGACTTACCTTCAGCAATATGTCCCACATATCGTTCAGGTAGTCTATGTACTCTACCAGATCTACGAGGCTCATCTGTGTGTACCTGAACAGATTCAGGAACTGATATCTCATCTGATGATAATGTAGTTGTTGGGGGATCTGGAACCTCTTCCAGTACTATTTTACTCCCACTGTCCTCCTGGAGAAGGTATTCCTCTTCCAAGAAGACAGTTTTCCTGGCGACAAACACCTTTTGTTCACTAGGATGGAAAAAAATAGTATCCAAAGGTTTCCTTTGGATATCCTACAAACCTGCATTTATCAGTTCGTGATTCCAGCTTGTCTAGATCATGCCTCTTTACATGAGCAGGACAACCCCAGACTTTAATGTGTTTAAATTCTGGTTTCCTACCTTTCCATATCTCATATGGAGTAGAGGCCACAGACTTGCTGGGTACTCTGTTCAGTAGGTATGTTGCTGACTCTAGAGCATACCTCAGAGGGACACTGGTAATCCCGAAAAGCTCATCATGGATCGCACCATGTCCAACAAGGTGCGATTCCTCCTTTCAGATACACCATTCATTTGTGGTGTATATGGAGGGGTCAGCTGAGAAAGGATACCATTATCCTTTAAGAATTGTATGAAATTAGTACTCAAGTATTCTCCTCCTCGATCTGATCTAAGAGCTTTAATACTCTTTCCTAATTGCTTCTCTACCTCATTCTTGAACTCCTTGAACTTCCCAAATGCTTCCGACTTGTGCTTCATTAAGTACACATAGCCGAATCTTGAGAAGTCATCGGTGAACGTGATGAAGTATGAAAAGCCACCTTTGGCTTGGGTGGACATTGGACCACATACATCCGAATGTATTAGTTCCAAAATGTCCTTGGCACGTTCTCCATGTCCAGTAAATGGAGATTTTGCCATCTTTCCCATAAGGCAGGATTCACATGTTGCAAACGATTCATAATCGAATGCTGTTAAGTAACCATACTTGAGCAACTTTTGCAACCTGCTTTCGCCAATGTGCCCAAGTCTACAATGCCACATGTAGGCTTGGTTCACACAATTCTTGCTCTTCTTAAGAGCTTTGTCAATCTGAAGATTGTAATGAGAAACATCTAATAGATATAGACCGTTGACTAAAGATGCTGAAACTATTGATTTATTACCATAATAAATCGAACAACTTCTATTCTCAATAGTCAACCTATATCCTATCTTGTCCAAACAAGATATTGATATGATGTTCTTTATTATGCTAGGAACATAATAACAATCTTCTAATAATAAGGTGTCTCCCGATGGAAGTTTGAGGTTTGCTGTCCCAACAGCAATCGCCGCAACTTTTGCGCCGTTTCCTAACCTCAATTCCACCTCACCATGTCTCAGCTTACGCTTATTTGTCAGCATCTGCACATCATGGCAGATATGAGAAGCACATCCGGTATCTAATACCCAAGATGTGGAATCTCTAACTGATAAGTTGATATCTATCATATAGATATCTGAAGCTTCAGACAGCTTCACTCTTCCATGAGCTTTATCATTAAGGAACTCCTTGCAGTTCCTTTTCCAGTGACCATACTGCTTATAGTAGAAGCAGTCACCCTTTACTACTCATTTGCCTTTGTCCTTCGATCTTTTATCGTTAGCTATCATCTCTGCTTCAGGGGCATCCAATGTCGATTCAGCAGGAGGATCAGCTCTAGGGACAAAGTCAATGTGCTCAGATCTGAAGACATTCTTCAGGTTTCTGAACCAATCCGAGTAGATCAGGTAAGTCAAAAGGGCATCAAGTATGCCACGGAGTGGGTTATTCGACGACATAATTCCCTACAAGAGATAAGTAAAATCTATTTAGCTGATGTTCAATTATTAAAATTTAAAACAAGACATGGTCTTTTGTTCAAGTTTAACTCCCACTAATTTTCGACGGACTGTATAACCCTCAGTTATACAGAACCGGAGACGCCGACAGTCTCCTAGTGGGGATCAGAATCTCAATGACTTGCACTACAGCCTTGTGGATAGCACAACAAACTGTAATACAATCAGAGAGCACGCAACTCATGGGACTTGCAACTCCTTGCAATATCTGATCATGGCTTTGGTCCCCAGAGATTTAATGGCCTTGTGGATAGCACAACAAACCACTAATTCTGGTCTAAGCTAACCATCATTACGCGACGAGCATAGATTTGCATGCAGCCCTTGTGGATAGCACAACAAAGCTACATGGTTCCTCTACCCCGATCTATAGGCATCTAATGTCATAGCCATAGTTTCTCCTCCCAATTAAGCAGGCCTTGTGGATAGCACAACAAACCTGCCTAAAGTGATTCGAATCCTATGACTATAACGATGGTGGACCACGTGGTAAGTTCTCAACTACTCACGTTACGGCTTAGAGTTTATCTGAGGGTATTTATATAACTTTTATCTTGGTCTCTCCTAGGTGATAGTATATAAATACATCGTATATATTTACTAAATACTATAACCTGCTTTAATTCATAATCAAAAGAAAAACAATGCATCTCATACATGTCATTAGTGTGGTCATGGATAGCACAATGGGTTTGACTGGAGCCAACAGTCAAATGCACACACAATCTAATTATAACATTTACATTAGATATCCTGCAATCACATAGGCAAGAGATCTCCATCTTTTCGCCTTCCTGGTTGCAGCTGTGGATCGTCCTCACTCCTTCCTCGGTTGCCTCGATCATATTACATTTAAATTCTAGAATTTATAAGTAAATTGAAGAAGGCCTTATGGCGAGTACAAGAGAGAGAAGGAAGTAGAAATACATCGGAGTATGAGAGAGAGAGGTGCGCAAACCTCTATTTATTAACAATTAATAAATAATCATACATCCACGATCCACACAATCCATTCATCACATGAATAATAAATTAAGTGCATATCCATGACCACGGTGTGTTTTAAACATCCACACATGATTTAGCGCATCACATGGCTAAAACAAATGAGTTTTCAAAATAAATAATTTTGGCTTTCAAAAAACTGGGATCCAATCAAAATTGGTATTTGAATTTCGAAAAACTCATTTATTATCTTAACATGCAATTAAATCAAATTTAAAAGCAATAATCACACATCACATGCGTACACACTCCGAATTAATAATTTCAGATTATTCCATGCAAATTAGAACATTTCTAATAATCTAACATTTAGATTAAACCCCAATAATAATCTAACAATTAGACTATTTTAAAGACTAATCTAACTCTTAGATTAATCCAATGAAGTCAATTAATAATTTAACAATTAAATTAATAATCAACTAAATTAATTATTAACTACTAATCTAACACTTAGATTAGCCAATTAATGTTAATTATTAATTTAACTCTTAAACTAATAATTAACACTAACTAATTAATAATTAATTAATCTAACTCTTAGATTAGATAATTAATTAATGTTAATGACTAATTTAACTCTTAAACTAGTAATTAACACAGATTAAATATTTAACCCCTAATCTAACTCTTAGATTAGTTAATTTAAAGTCAATTATTAACTTAACACTTAAATTAATAATTAACTTTAATTAATTAATAATTACTAATCTAACTATTAGATTAGAAAATTAATGTGAATCATTAATTTAACCCTTAAATTAATAACTAACAATAATAATTAAAGATTACTAATTTAACACTTAAATTAGTCATTTAAGTCAATTATTAATTTAACAATTAAATTAACAACTAACTTAAATTAATAATTAACAATTAGATGTATTAATAATTAATAATCTAACAATTAGATTAATAATTATTAACCACTAATTTTAACTCTTAAAATTAGATATATTAAGGTCAATAATTAATTTAACACTTAAACTAATATTAACCTCAATTAATCCACAACTAATTGCTAACTAATAATAAATCCTTAATTGACATAATGATTCAAAATCATTAAATAAAAGCCCCAATTAAATAAAATTGAATAGTAATTTAAATTTTCAAAACAAATTTTGAATTTTAAATTAAATTCAAGTTTTATTCAAATTTTAAATGGGCATTAGGGGTTTTAAAAATTGAAAATAGGGTGGGGTTGGTCCAGCCGAATGGGCTGAACCCTGGGCTCGGGCCCTGGCCGAACCAGGGCTCGGACCAGGCTGGTGCCTGGCACTTGGCTTGGTGCCTGGCACTTGGCTTGGGTCGGCCAGGCCTTGGACCCGGCCCGTCCGGTCCGACCGGCTCGGGACCGGGCCCAGGGCCGGTTTAGTGCCTGAACCCTTCCCCTCCAAACCCGACGCCCATATAGGAGTTGCAGGAAACCCTAGGCGGCGGCAGGGCTCCACGGCGCCGCCCGGCGGCCACCCCAGCGTCGCCCGGTCCCCGGCCGGCGATGGCCCATCGCCGGTGATGCCGCCGGCGCCGGCAGGGCCGCCAGTGGGGCTTAATAAAGGGTCGGACGGCCTCCTTAAACACCTCCAAAAACTGGTTTTTTGTGTTAACCATGGACATGGAGAAGAAGGGGCTCCCTCCGGCCAACTCCTAAGGCCACTCCGGTGCCGGCCACGGCTACAATGATGAGTACAGATCCTTCATTAAGGATCCGGGCTGTCTTGCAAACTTTTCCAACCTTTGGGAAAGCCTGAACAAAACAGAAACGCCCATCGTTCTTCGTCCCACGAAGAACACTAAAAACCCCAATAAAATTCCGAAAATAACAGAATAAAATAATCTAATTATTTTTCAGTTCATCATATGAACGGGGATCCATTCATTAACGGATTCCAAGCATTGAATAAATTAAAGGAAAAATCAATTCGGAGACCGAAACGGGACGAGAAACAGTGGAACCTGGCTCTGATACCACTGTTGGTATTTCTCGGTTTCTCCGGATCGCTCACGCAGCGGAAACTAAAAAAAATACAGCGATCCGTTCCCGTTTCGAAATAAAAATACGATAATCGGATTATCGAAGTTCTCACCGTGTGCGGATTCGAATCCGCAGCCGTTCGGTTCCGTCGGTGTGACACCGCAAGCCGCGCAAGCGCCCGGCCTCTAGCGAAGTACACGCGATCCTCCCCGCAACGGATATCCTCGAGTTCCTCGTTCTTCGCAGCCCACGAAGCCTCCGCCGTTCACCGCAATGATCGCCGCAACGCGCGGACGATTTCCCGTCGAATGGGATTCAGAGAACCGGCGGAGCAGAATTGGATTTGCCTGGACGCCAGAGAAAGACAGAAACTGAGGAGGGGCGGCTAGGGTTAGCAGCAGCTTGGCCTGCTCAGCCCGTTCGCTATGTTTTATACTAACCACACGGTTTTTCATAAAAGACCCCCGGTTTATATAAAACCCACTTATTTATCCATAGCCTTGAGACTCATGTGCGTGTGACCCTCTAGGCCCAAGTACCAGTCCAGTTAATGGCCCAATAAGCCCAGTGACTCCTCACTGGCTTTATTAATTAATTAATAACCCTTTATTAATCAATTAATCAATCGAATTGATGTCGCACATCGAATTCGACCGGGCCTCCGATCACGTTGGGTGCCAAGCAACACCGTGTGAACCCGGAAGGTATTTGGGGTTAAGTAACCCACTCTTGGAACCTTTCTGCCGACAGTTACCGCGTGGATATAATCCTTCATTCGTACAATGCTCTCGAGTCAACTCAGGGTATGGCGAGCTGTCAAACCCTAATCGGTCGACTCACTTGGATTGGATGCCGCTGATGAATATCGGAGAACTCCTTCCCGATATTATCGTCCGCCCTGGCCAGGGACTTTTGCGCATCCTTCCTAGAGCATTCTCTCTCTAAGTACCGAGAGCGAATGATTCCTTATTGACACACAATTCCCTTCGACGGTATTCCGCTGTACCCAATCCTTGGCGTATTAGAATCCCATAGCTAGAGATTCGTAAACCAAGGTCAAAGCACAGAAGTCTACCGACAAGGTGTCTTTGGTGTCTCAGGTCCGAGGACCATCCACGCAACTGCGACAATAGAATCAAGCTGGTTGACAGTGAGGTACAATACCATCCAGCGATTCAATCGGATCAGTTCTGTGAACTCATTCTCCAATGAGCACCTACAGATTCGCCTTAGTGTCTCCACACAAGTGACTTATGAGATCAGTCACCCTCATCATATGAGCATGAGTAATCTGTACTAATCTAACCGGATATCCGATGTCCTTCTCGGATATCCTCCGACTATGAACGATTAAGAATATGTGTGTTTAAGTGATCAGTCTCATTAGTATGATCTCATCATAATCTGATCACCATAGCACATATTCACGGACTTCATTACGAAACGATAATTAATGCGATTTACACATAATGAATATTATGCCATTTTTATTAATAAAATGAATGAGATTTACATAGTCAGATTGGCTTGTAGGCCACCTAAACTAACAGTGGCCATTGGGCTGCAACTTTCGAAGGAGGCATTACAGCGCACAAGGCTATCTCCTCTGGGGGATCTTCGCGGAAGGGAGGAGAATCCTGGCACGGGTCCAAGTAGCCGGTCGGTGACGCGACAACGAACACGATGATTGTAGGTGGGCCTGCGTTGGTTGAGGCAGGGGGGAGACGGACCTTCTACGACTTTTGTTATTCTTTTTAATTGTTCCCCTTCAGTTTTTGTAACTTTGCTGCACCTTTTGGTGCATTAATGGAACAATTAGTCCCTCTCTCTTAAACTTAGTGTACCTGTGATTTGTGGATGTGTCAGATCATAACGGGATGTATCGGTCTGGGGTTAGATCGTATCATGACGAGTCCCGTCCAACTGGTCCGTAGCATTCGCCAGTTGGTCAGACCTGGTCTGAGTGGCTTATCACTCTAAGCTATCCGCTTACGCTTGCAAAGCAACTTTTTCAGTTATAGTGAAAAAGAAAGGGTGGTTTCGCATAGTACTTTCTAGCCTAATGGCTTGCTGAGTGTAACTTGTGTATTTTTCGATGGGTTCCATCGGCCATCTGCTTTTTGAATCGCCACTCGTGATTCCTTGAGTAAGGCAAGCCTTTAAATAGTCTTTTTTAGATCTCCCTTCGACAAGGATCGGTTCTTCTTTAAAAAGGGGGGAAACTCACCACCGTGTTTCCCATCCTTAGTCATAGATGACCCTTCTTTTCTAATGAAGAGTGTCGCTCATGTAGGTAGAGTCTTCTCCCTCAAGAACTCGAAGGTGGTGGAGGTGAACTTCTACGCAGTGCGATTTAGCGTGTTTTCCCAACATGGAGCCAAGGCTCTTCTTGTCTTAGTAGGAAAATCCCGTTTGTTCGGGGTTTCCTCTTGACTTCATCTAGAGGGGCCTATTGTCGTCTTGGTTCGTCCACGTCAAGGACTTTCTTTTCTTAAGTTTTCATGTTGCTACCTGACTTTAGACTTCCTCTTTGCTTCTCGGGCAGATTGCTTTCGGCCGGTCAGCGAAATTGCAAGGAGGCCTGGTTTTCGATGGTGGTCGGGTCATTAGCCTTTTCCCAGATTTACAGTTCATCTTGTCTTCTTATTCTGTTTTGGTCGAGCCTTCATGTTGGCTTTTAAATACATACTTTTATATAGTATGCGCCTTGTTGTAAACCTATACGAATGTTTATTGACAAATGTATAGTATATATCTTTGTGTGGTTCATGCCTTCCCATTTTTCCCCCCAAATTGGACATGTTAAGTTTAGCTTGGCAACTTAGACTACGTTCCTATGTGTAGGAGATATGAGGGATTTTACAGTGGGTGGCTCCTTCCGCTTGATGTGAGGCTCACCGATCTGCATAAGTTCCATCTTCGGGTGGGGAGTCCCTTCTCTATGAGGCGAGACTCGACATAGGTAATACGATCGAGTTTTGTTTTATCCCTTCTCTATGAGGCGAGGCTTGGCGGAGCTAGTAGATTGATCGCGTTTATCCTATCCTCGAGTGGAGAGCCTATTTTCTGCGAGACGAGGTTCGACAAAGGTAGTAGACGGATCAAATTTTATCGCATATTCAGATGATGAGCCCTTTCTCTATGAGGCGAGGCTCAGCAGAGGTGGTAGATATATCGAGTTTTATCACATCTTTAGGTGGAGAGCCCCTTTTCTGCTAGGCGATGCTTGGCAGAGGTAGTAGACCGATCAAGTTTTGTCCCTTCTTCGAATGAGGAGCTCCTTCTCTGCAAAGTGAGGCGAGGCTTGACAGAGGTAGTAGACCGATCAAGTTGTATCCCATCTTCTGGTGGGGAGCCTCTTCTTTGCGAGACGAGGTTCGGTAGAGGTAGTTTTGTTGTTTTGTTGTTGAATAATTAGCACATACTGGATAAGAGAAGACAATTTTATTCTAAAAAACTGGATAAGAGAAGACAATTTTATTCTAAAAGTGGTTCTTTCAACTTCATTGATAAAAAGGGCGCAGGTGCTCTGCGTTCCATTTGTTATCAAGCTGCCGACCGTCCATTCGGGCCAAGCAATAGGCTCCGTTACCGTAGTTCTTGATGACCACGTACGGTCCTTCCCAATTTGGGGCCAGTTTTCGCCCGGCTTCTAGCGGTAGGGAGGCATACATGCTTCGTAGTGTAAGGTCTCCAGGTTGGAAGTTCCTTAGTCTGACTTTCTTGTTGTAGTATCGGGCGACCATATGTTGATGATTAATTGTGCTTATCCTGGCTTCTTCCCTTGCCTCTTCCGCAAGATCCAAGTTCTCTCTCAGTCGTTTGATGTTCGTTTGCTCGTCGAACTCCTGAACCTGGACTGAAGGTAGGCCAACCTCAAGTGGAATCACTGCATCTGTGCTATAAGCGAGGTGGTACGTGGTTTCACCCGTTGTCGTTTTGGTTGTCGTCCTGAAGGACCACAGCACCTTCGAAAGTTGGTTGAGTCAGTTCCACTCGCCTTGTAGCCGTATCTTTATGCCCCTCATTATTGCCCTATTGGCATTTTCTACCAATCTATTAGCTTCTGGATGGGCGATTGAAGAAAGACGGTGTCAGATACTGAAGTGCTAGCACCGGTCGGCGAACCATTGGCTCGTAAATTGTCGCCTATTGTCAAAAATGAGAACTCGGGGTATGTCAAACATGTATATAACATGTGAAAGGAAAAAGTTCCAGACGGTGTCTTCCCTGATGTTTGTCGTGGCCTCAGCTTCTGGCCACCGTGTGAAGTAGGGTTGTCAACGGATCCGGATAATATCCGATTCCGATTCGTATCCGCATCCGATTAGCCCGATATTTATCTCATTAAGACATCCGGCGGGTATATCCAAATATCCGTTTAATTATCCGATTAACATTCGAAGCGGAAACGGAAAACAGATATATGCTCCGATTATTATCTGACCGATTATGTATTCTGATAATCTTCTAATTTTAATGATGTTTATATATTTAAATAAATGGTAATTCTACATTTGAAGTATGCTTAAGACGTGTTGAGCGATAATAATGAAGTTTCTTGTGATTTTTTATTTATTTTTAGTGGTTTTACTAATTTAGATAAATTATTTAAGCATTTGTTATTATCTAAGGTATATCTAATAAAGTATTCAAATTATTTAAAATTTATATGGATATTTATAACTTGAATATTTATTAATTTAAATTTATAATATTTATGGACTATGCAAAAAATAAAATTTACAAGTCATTAAGTTACAAGACAAAGTTGCAATATTTAAATATTCGAATTATTATCCGAATTCGGATACTATCCGGCGGAGTCGAATTCGGATAGAAAAATTTATTATCCGTCGGATAGTATCTTGGAGTTAGATATTCGGATAATACTAAACGGAGCGGAGTCGAATATTGTAGTATCCGCTCCGTTGACAGCCCTAGTGTGAAGTAATCTATGGCGGCAATGGCATTGCCTTTGTGTAGTTGTCTTCAGGAAAGGCCCCAAGATATCAGTGCCCCACATTGCAAACGGGTATGGTTCCGAGATGGCATGAAGCTCCTCGGCTGGGGCTCAAGGAACTACTGCGTGTGCTTGACAGCTTGCACACTTTTTGAAATAGTCGATGCAGTCTCGGGCTAGAGTCGGCCACCAATATCCATAGCATAATAGCGTCCGGGCCAATGCCCGAGGACCCACATGACTCCTGCATATGCCTTCGTGGACTTCCACCAGTGCATCCATTGCTTCACGAGGCGGGAGACACTGGAGCAGAGGCATGGTTAAGGACCGACGATATAACTCTCCGCCAACCGTAGTGAATCGGGCTGTCTAGTATTTCACCCTTCTGGCTTCTGTATGATCAGTGGATAATTGCCCGTCCCGTAGGAAAGCCATGATCAGGTCAATCCAGCAGGGCTCTTGGTTGACATGGGCCACCTATGCAGATTGGATGGTTGGTGCTTGCGTAGTTTCGATGAAGATTGATTGGAAGGCTAGTAATGCGCCGGAGGCAAGCTTGGCCAGCTCGTCTGCTCTTTGATTTTCATCTCTGGGTACATGTGTGATTTCGAACCCCTCGAGGACAAAGATCACCTTCATAACTAGCTCTTTATATTGTTTCATGTCAGGATCTTTAGCTTCGTACTCGCCTTTAAGTTGTCAAACAATAAGCTGGGAGTCAGAGAATGCCTTGACCTGAGTTGCGCCCAACCGGCGAGCTACCCAGATCCTTGTCAGCAACACTTCGTATTTTGCACCATCGTTGGTTGTCCAAAACTGGAACCGGAGAGAGAACTGCAAGCATTTATTGTCTAAGGCCCATGGGACCAAAATAAGACCGGCTCTGCATCCGGAGGTCCGTGATGATCCGTCAGTGTAGATCAATCATACATGTCTGGGTCCAATCTCGACCGCATGTTCTTGTGCAAGGAGGGTGCATTCGGCCAGAAAATCTGCCAGGGCCTGTGCTTTTATGGTCGTCCGGGGTCGGTACAAGATGTCAAATTCTGAGAGCTCGATCGCCCACTTTATCATCCGTCCGGAAGCATCTTGTCGTTGGAAGAGGTGCCATAAGGGGCAGTCGGTGATGACTTCGATCGGATGGGCCTTAAAGTAGGGTCGCAGCTTCTTGGCGACTACCACAAGGGCCAGCGAGTTTTTTGCAGTTGGATAGTGTTGTTCGGCTCCTTGAAGGATCCAACTCACATAATAGACCGGTCTCCGAATTTCCTCATCTTCCCTGATAAGTACTGAGCTAGCAGTGTAAGGAATTACAGAAAGGCAAAGGGAAAGAGAGTTACCCAGTTGCGGTTTTGAGAGGACGGTAGGGTTGGTAAGTACTCCTTCAGCTCCTGAAACGCCTGTTGACATTCTGGCGTCCAGTTGATGCGCCCCTAGACGTCAGGTTGGTTATCTTTAACCCATAGTAACTTGAAGAAAGGGAGGCACCTCTCAGCAGCCCTCGAGAGGAACCGGCTTAAGGCTGCCTGGCGCCTTGTCAGCCTTTAGACATCATTCAGCCGGATCGACTACTCCATGGACAATATCGCGTTGATCTTGTCAGGATTGGCTTAGATTCATTGGTGGATCATCAAGAAACCCTGGAATTTACTTGTAGTGACCCCAAAGGCGCATTTGGCGGGATTAAGATTCATGTTGTATCGCCTCAGAGTGTCGAATGTCTCTAGGAGGCTTCGAAGTACTTGCCGGCATGTCTGGATTTCACCAACATGTCATCTACACTTCCATGTTTCGCTCTATTTGTCGATCGAACATTGTATTGACAAGCCATTGGTACGTTGCACCGGCATTTTTTAATTTGAATGACATCTGAATATAACAATATAACTCCATGTCGGTGACAAAGGTCATATGCTCCTCGTCCATGGGGTTCATTCAAATCTAGTGATACCCTGAAAAGGCATCCAAAAAGTTAAGTTGCTCACGGTCGGCTGTGGCGTTAATCAGTTGATCGACATTTGGCAGAGAAAAGCAGTCTTTGGGGGTGGCTTTGTTGAGGTCAATAAAGTCAACACACATGCGCTACTTTCTCGAGGCTTTTTTCACTAGAACGACATTGGCTACCCAGACCGGATAGCAAGCGTCCCGAATCACTCCTGCATTTAGTAGAGAAGTTACCTACTCTCTGATGGCATCCTGTCGCTCTACAGTAAAAAGATGTTTCCTCTGTTGGATTAGTGGAAACCTAGAGTCGAGGTTGAGCGAGTGCAGGGCGATGTGCTCGGATACTCCCGGAAGGGGGGTGTCCACCCAGGCAAACATGTTTAGGTGATTAGCCAGAAATTTTTTGTACTCCTCTTTTCTTTTGGGTCAGAAGAGCTCCCACCTTAAGCTCTTGATCACCAGTAGGGCCGACCTTCACAGTGGTCAACTCTCCAGATGGTTCAGTTGTCTCCCTCGACCTATTCGGTAGCTCATATATTTTGCATCTCGCGAACTTCTCTGACTCTTTTTTTGGTCGGAAACTTGAGTTTCTGATGCAAACTAGATGGGATGGCCCTAAACTGTCACAAGGACCCTCTCCCTAGGACTGCATCGTATGGCGAGGAGTCGTCCGTTATCTCAAACATGATCGTCCGAGTGTGCCCAGCGTCATAGGGAGAACGATGTGGCTTTCGATCGACCGGTTGCTTTCTCCCCATATATCCGCTTGGAAGTTGTCGGAGAAGAGGATACGTACGGGACTCCCGATGTTGACAAAGGACCTTCCTTGCTCGTCATCCTGTGATGTCAGCTTCTATTATTAATGCATCATTGTGGAGGAGGGCTATATCTTAGAACTCTTTATCTAAGAAGGTTATTATTCGCTGATCGCTGGAGGACCATTCATGCTACCGGGCAAGATGTTCGACTCCGGAAGCATAGGCGTATTTCTCCTTCTCGTTGTTCACACGGGTCGGCCAGGTACTATCCTCGCCTAGGTTACGCAAGTTGTGTCTTTCTTGTATGGCCTGCTGATAATTTTTCTCGACTATAGCTCTTTGCAATCGTTTTTCATAGACGGCGCCAAAAGATGATGGACCAAAATCTCGTCCACTTTGATCATGGTCTTTAATCTTTGATCAAAGGAACGTTCCTTTGTAGCCCCTGCAAAATAGAACACCGGTAGAAGGCCCCCGGTGGGGGGTCCGGGGAGTCCTCTCCGATGCCTAAGTCAGAAGGCTGGGAATGCTGAAGGAAAATTTGTAGAAGCTTGTGTGCTAGAGAGCATACCTGTGCTCGTAAGGGTATGGGGCCTTATATAATAGTCGGGTAAGGAGACCCTTCGAGGGGTAGTTCTTAGTTCGATCGGAGGAAGTAGACTCCTAGCCTAGAGAGTCTTATTTCGAGGTGTATTCTCATAGTCGATTCCGTTCCCGAGTATGTGCAGTTAGAGACCTTGAGTTTATGTCAGAATAGGGTTCTCGCGTGGCTAAGAAAATCCTGATGAGGATCCGATTCTATTTTTCGTCCCGAAGCTTCTGTCTTCGGACCGTCTTTCGTGGGTTGTGGGGTTTAGTGAATTCACGATTTGGACAGAGAAAGGTTTCATGGGTCGGTCCAACTGTGCTTTTCGGTTGGGCGAAGTTTCCCTCATTCAGACAAGTTAAGTAGAGACTTTTGTATTAAACCTCCTTATTTTTTATTAATTGTACATGCATCTTCATTTCTTTGCTAGGTAATCGATAATGCTCCTTTTTCAACTTTTTAAGGGTACATTTGAAATCTAACATAATTTCACTTAAAATTCTACAAAATAGTCTATGACATTCTAAATTCTAATTTTTTAACAATTGCATTTATACTTTTTACCTTGAATTTTTGTGGGGCCTTACATACCCGATTCACCATTTCTCATCCCGTTCCCAATGCCTGTCTGTCCCCCCTTCCAACATGCATCTGTCTCCTACATCCCTCTTTCTCTTCCAAGAGTATGCTACTTCCCCTATTCCATTTGGGAAAGTAGTGAGAAAACTCTATCTTCCTTTGTTCAGCGCCCCCTGCTCCTCCAGCTCCATCGTCGCCTCCTTAACCCAACCATCGCCTGCACCACCGTCCCTAAGTAGGTTCTCCGCTGCAAGACCCACCTGACTCGCACTCCTCTTGAGCCGGCCTCTAGCTCTCTTTCCTCTTTCTACACACATATCTTTGTTGGCTGTTTTGTTTTCTGTGGTCTGCGTGCTTGTGCTATCTTCTTTTGTTGGGCATCTTTCGTGTCCACCGTGTGGTTATTTGTGTTTTTCTGGTGTTTTTTTCCATTCAATGCTTTGGGATTTGACATGAGGCTGTGGCTTTCCTGGGCTCTCACATGGGTTTTCTTGCAAAGGCTAGTGATCTTTGGATGATTTTTTTTCCTTCTTATATCTGTGTGGGAAGAGTGCTTACTAGATCTGATCAGATTGAGCGCTCCCCAGATATTTGGGTACTTCTATTGGAGAACAAAGGTCCTTTTTGCAATATTTAGTTAATAAAGTGTTTTTGAAGGTTTTGAATCTTTTTGTGTACGTAAGTTTTTGGATTTTGATATGAGGAATATTCATATCCCTCTATGTTCCGAGCAATATATATAATGGGGTAATAATATATCCTATCAGCAATCTAAAACAATGTCCAATTGCATGTTTGCTTGTCAGTTACTGTATTGAATGGTGTAGTTCGAACTTTGAAGTTTTACACGGGCATTCATCTATGGAAATGAATCTTAGCATGCTCCAACTCATGACACATTGACGTGTGGCCTGCCATTTTCAGTGCTAACTTGTAATTGACCTTAAATAAATATTTTCCCTATTTGTTATGTTCACTGCCGGAAATGCACAATGTATCTTCCAAGTTTCTTATAGTTATGTTAGATAAAACTTTAAAATCTAACATTTAAATTTTCACTTTTGTTTTGATCGGACTACTAACTTAACATTGTACAAAATATATTGACATATATATATTTGTTTTGGGCTTTTTTGATATCGATCCCTATAAACATAGTAAATTCGAAATAAATTTCAGTATCTTGCATATTTCAATAGTAGTCTCTATAAGTTGGATATAATTTACTAATTAACCTTTTAGTTAATAATGAAGTAAATATTCATGAAATATTCTTCAAAACAATGTTAAACGAATGGAAATACTTGAACGTGGACGTGGATGAATGTATAAGGTACATGATCATTCGGAAATGGAGACGGGTTAGCGGATGCGGAAATGAGTGTTTCCGACTCCTATAACTATCGGAGATCCATTTCCATTTCTTATAACTTAACGGGTGGTCTTTAAAGGAGTTCCGTATTTACTAATAAAAACAGAAACGAAGTAGATAATCGGAACTCGGGTATCCATTGACAGTCCTAATTGATAGTCGATACAACATTGGTTGCCAATAAAGTAAATAAAATTTAAAATTTAAACATGAGTCAGTGGGTCAAATTTAAATTTATGTTTAACTATAGTAGAGTTAAGAAAAATTGAAGGAAGCAAAATATAGGGATTGAAAATTAAAAAAAAAATGTTTATAAGGACTAATATCAAAATATGTTAGATACAAGGACTTATTTCAAACTCATCATATTTATAAGGATTGATATTAAAAAATTTTACTTTTTTAATTTATTATATAAAAATATGAATTAACTTTTTGTTACTTAATTTTTTGTTCTAATTCTTCATCTGAATAGGTCCTGTGGACACGAGATGATATTTTAGAACGTGTCTAACAAAAAAATAAATACACACATTAAAGTCAAACATTCTATTTAGGTGTCGTGAGAAATGTGTTTTCCTATAATTTTTATCACAAGAAATCTAATTTTGTTCTGGAGCCGTACTTAAGGATTGTTTGTTTTAATGTAAAACTTTGTAAATCACCGGTTTCAAAATCACTGGTTTCAAAACAAGTGAAATTTTCTTGTTTTAAAATTAGGAAATAATTGTTTGGTTGTTTGTAAAATAAAAAAGAGGGATGTCTCAATCTTCTTGTTTTAATTTACAGTGAGTCGCTGCTGTAAATCAAAACAAGGGAATTGGACTGTCAAGTGGGTAGGCAAGGTCTAGACAAGATTTTGTTTTATATTGTTTTACATCATTTCAAACAATTGAAAACACTGTAATAAAACAATTGTTTCAAATTACGCTGTTTTACGCTAAAACAAACAACCCTTTAGTGTCAAACAAAGGCTTATTTACATATGTTTATGTGTTGGGACTTGCGTATGTATTGTTATAAATACCTTTGACATCTGAAAATTGTTATGATTCTACTCTTATATTTTTTCTTTGACATCTTCAGAAATGTTGATGATTCTGTACTTACAGTTTTTCGTCAGAATGTTGTGAACTTCAACCGTATATAACAAAATAATTCAGATATTCTTACATATGTACCTTAAGTTTATTAAAAAAAAATCATATTTATCTTTACTTTACTAGAGTTTGGCATATTCTATTTAAACTTTATGGCATTTAGATAAAATGATATAAATGTACCTTTTCTAGATGTTAAGGATATTAATGACAATATGTGGAAGTTGCAAGTATATATAAATACAATAGGTTTTGTAGGTACATATACAATAAGCTTTTATATATTTTGTTTTATTTATATTAAATATACAAATAATTTATGAGCAAGTTCAAAATGTATTTTTATAAAAGTTATTATAAACCAAAAAATTAATGGTTAGCATGCTCCCAAGGAAAAATAAATTACTTATACTTAAAAATATTATTAGTATATATTCTTGAAATAATGAAGTTGAACATTTAATTTTAATACTTAATTGTAAAAAGGAACCGGCGCCTATTTAGAACTAGAATGAATAAATGATAGGTGGTGAGAGACATAGGATAAAGTATGTTTTATATTTGCCACTATAACTTACTATATTTTTATATATACTTCTCACTCTCATGTTTTGTTACAAATACTCTTAAATTCTTTAAAAAAAATGCAATTATGTCATCCTATCAATATAATATAAACTCCGATAAAATGTCCTAAAACGCTTTGGTGAATTATGGGGATTAAGGGGTATATATGTAAAACTGTATTGAGGGGTAATATGTAAAAGTATCTAAATCTGTTTGACATGTGCGAGTTCGAAAGGACATAACTGCAATCGTTTGAAGTCTGTCAAGCGTACTTATAATAATATTGAGAGTTACGCGAATCGATACAAATGCCCAGCTTTCATATGTACGAAGACAATACATATAAAACAAAGTTATCTGGCGTCACGTGTATATCAGATAATTCTATTTTCCGTTTAACTTCTCTCTCCCTCTTTCTTCATTCTTTATTAATATCGCTATCCCCTATTAATTATCTGTCTCTCTCATTAATTCTCTCTATCTCCCCTTTTTGTTTAATTAATTCTCTCTCTCCTCTCTCTTGATCCTTTCTTTCTAACAAAAAATTATTATATATAATATAAAAACTGCTTATATATATTATATATAATCAATCTCTCTTTTATATTATTATTATTATTATATCATCATCATCATCATCACATCTCTCTTTCTCATGGTTAACGTTTTTCTCTTTCACTATTAATCTTTCTATCTCTTATTTTTTCTGTCTCCTATTATTATTGTTGTTGTTGTTATTGTATTCTCCTAAGATAATAATGATTAATTTTGATATTATTATTATTGTTGTTGTTGTTGAAATAGTCTAATAGGATAATAATAATTAATTTTGATATTATTGTATTAAAAAATATAAAAAAGATAGTCTTATGGATAATAATAACTAATTTTGATATTACTATTATTATTAAAAATTAATATCAAAATAGTGATCTCATGGTATAATAATAACTAATTTTGATATCATTATTATTTTTTAAAAATTATTGTTACTATTATTATTTTATAGTCTCAAAGAACAATAATAACTAATTTTGATATTATTATTATGATTAATAAAATCAATATTGAAATGGTAGCCTCATGGTATCTCTCTTTCTCCTCTTTCACATTTTTCTCTCTCCCGATTAAAATTTTTATCTCTATTTTTCTATCTCCTATTATTATTATTATTGTTGTTGTTGTTGTTATTATTATGCAATCTCTTAGGACAGTAATAACTAATATTGACATTATTGTTATTGTTAGTAATATTATTATTGAATTTTGACATTGTTATTATTTTTAGAAATATTTTATTATTATCTCTCTTACTCCTCTTTCACATTTTCTCTTTTTATTAATATTTATATATCCTATTTTTTATTTCTCCTATTATTCTTATTATATTATTATTATTGTTGGTGGTGGTGGTGTCACTGGTGCAATCCTTTGGGATAATAATAATTCATCTTGACATTATGTTATTATTATTATTATTATTATTATTATTACTAGGATAGTGTCATGGGTTAATAATAACTAATTTTTATATTATTATTATTTTTGAAAGTATTATGAACTTTGTTATTATTATTATTATTATTATTAATGAGACCAATTTTTATCTCACTTTTCTCACTCATATTATTATTGGTATTGTTGTTGTTGTTGTTGTTGTTATTGTTGTTGTTAATATTGGGACAGTCTTTTGGCATAATAATAATAATAAATTTTAATATTTATTATCATTATTGAGATAATCTCATAAGATAATAATACTAATTTGTTATTAACGAGATTAGTTTCTTCAATCCATATTTCAACACAATATTTATTGAGATAATCTCATGGGATAATAATAAATTCACTTTTTTAGTTTTCCTTTTCAATGTATATTTCAATTAGATACAATGGTTCTTAACTTTTAATATTTACCAAACAACTCACCTAATATTCATAGAAAAAAGTGTTAGTATTTCTAAACATATATTTTTTTGTAATTATTATATTCATTCTTTCACAAAGAGTAAAAAATTAGCCGCACTTATATTAATTATAATTATTATATTCAAATATGTTAATTCGATGTGCATTGTACGGGATTGCAACTATATATAAAACAGAGTTCTCTGGTGCCACGTGTCAACACTAGAGAATTTTGTTTCTCACTTAAATTCTCTCTCTCTCTCCATTCCTTGTTAATATTTCTATCTCATATTAAAATCTCTCTCATTAATTCTCTTTCTCCCCCTCTCTTTCTCATTAATTCTCTCTATCTCTTCTCTCTCTCTCCCCCTCTCTATCTCTCATTAATTCTCTTTATCTCCCTCTCCCTCTCATTAATTATCTCTCTCTTTCTCCTCTTTCTCATTAATTCTCTCTCTCTCTCTCTCTCGGCCCTTTCTTTGTAACAAAAAATTATTATATACAATAATAACAAAAATTTCTTATATATTATATATATAATCAATCTCTCTTTTATATTATTACTAGCAAAAAACCGGCACAATGTGCGGCAAAGAAGAAAAAAAAGAGAATATAATAAAAAGTATTCTAAACTAAATCAATGAGAACAGATAAATGAGCGATGTCGTGAGAGAGAGAATGGACGAAGAAATAGGAAGAAAGATAGATGAGTATATATTTTGCACAGGGATAGAAGGGAATGGGATGTGTTTAATTTTATCTATGGAGTGAAAAAAAAGTTACTTTGTTTGCTATCTTAGTTTTGTATTTAAAAATGAAACTTATACATTTTAATGTGTAAGACATGTTAAAATATATCCTAGTGTACATTCTACATGATAAGGCAATAGAAGATATAAGCAAAGTTTTGGGAAAATGCGCTTTGTATATATGTACATAAAAAAAGTTGAATAAAAAATAAATGGATACATCCCACATGATGTTGTTAATGACGAAGTTAACATGATAATCATTTGTTTTTGTACTTGACTAAGAAGGTTATCTAAAAGCCCCTTTAGTGAAGTGAAGGCCAGCTTGCAATCTTTTTCTTTTCTTTTTTTTTTAAAAAAAAAAGGGAGAAGAAAGCCAGCGACGAAAAACTTCATATAAATAAATTAATATTTTTCGATTATCAACCCTCCGAAACTTTTGATATTATAAGTAAATCATTCTAATCCAACTATTTATAATAATTCCTCACAATCTCAACTTTCTTGCAAAAAACCCTTTTGAGGGGGTTACACTCTTAGGGGCCTTTCTGTAACATTTTGGGACCTTACACTAATTCGAAGGGGACTGTGAGGGCTTATAAATAAATAGTCAGATTAGAATGTTTTTATGTAAATATACTTTATTTTCAAAGAAAATAAATTTAATTATATCATATTAGTTGAAATTTATGCAATTAAAATGACTAAGAAAGATCTTAGTTTAAAAACATAAAACAAAGATCATAATTACAATTTTAAAACTATGAAGAAATATATTATCAAAACAAAACACCAACAATATTAGTGGTGTAGCTTCTGTAGTGGTGTGGCTTCTGTATGATAAAATAGCCGAAGGTAAACGAAGTTTATTTTACACAAAGCCCAATAGGAAAAACAAAGCCAAAGTAAGTGGAAATCAAACATATCACTTCCATTGTGATATCTTTTTAATTATTTAATTAATTTGACATCAATGATAAACATGAGAAGTAAAAATATTGGGCAAACTAAGATAAAAAGAGTAGTTAATTAGGGCATTATTTCATTCATCATATATTTATTTTTTAAAATTGTCTATCTACAAAGAGAGGAAGCAGTCAAATAGATAGCAAAAGAAAACTTTTATAAGGACCACATGACATTTACAAATAATTTTTGCTCAAATTAAGAGAAAGAGAATCATAGGCCAGATTCAAATATGAATTATTAAGGTGTCATTTGGTGTGCCGTAAACTACTGCAAAATATTGATTTTATGATTACCGATTTTAAAATAGCAAAAATAAATTCACTTGATTTTAAAATAAGTAGTGTTAAGATCTTTGGCTTTAGTTTTCAATAGTTTTCACCAAAATTAGCTAAATAGAGTATCATTTTATGATTTTGCAATACAACACTTTATGACGTTCCAAACTTGCAACGACTTATAGTACTTCAAAAGAAAAGAAAAACATTTTAGTTTTTTTATAATGCACCGAGCAACCCTTAAATGGACGTGTCTCTTAGTTCAGAACTTGGTTAGTTGCTGTCAAAATTTAAAAAGACTACTCAAACATGTTTGCCCGAAGAACTCACATCCTTGAAATGAAAACAACTTGGTTAATCTGTGTGAACACAATAACGGACTGACAAATAAATTTATAAAAGTATGCTTTTTTAATCGCATGTTAATTGCCTGAATTTTTGCCATCTACTTTAAAATTTACACTAAATTATATTTGAACATATCATCCATCTTGAAATTGATTTCAATTTACGGTGATTTTAGAATGAAAACCTAAATCATCTAAAAGGAGAATTTATGGGTCAATCGGTTTTAAAATACGACAATTTACGATGCCCCAGACATACAAAAAGGTTTTGTAAAATAATTTATAGCAATCTAAAATATAAAGAAAAAATCATTTTATAAATGTTTATGACATTTTATAATATTTTATAACGGACTAACAAAAAAAGTATGATTATAAAAGTTGTCTATTCAATGAGATAAATTTATAATTTAATGTTTATTTATTATACAATTATTTTTGTTTCAAATTTTTTAAATATTATTAAAAAAATTTACATACTTCTTCTATGCTTATTTAATCACGTGTTAATTGCCTGATTGAATTTTCGCCATGTACTTTAAAATTTACACCAAATTATATCCATTTTTTATTTCGATTTACGGTGATTTTAGAATGAAAATCTAAATCATCTAAAAGGAGAATTTAGGGTCAATCGGTTTTAAAATACGATAATGTACGATGTCCCATACATACAAAAAGGTTCTATAAAATAATTTATAACAATCCAAAATATAAAGAAAAAATCATTTTATTTATAATATTTTATAATGCACTAAACAAAACCAAAGTCGACCATGATACATCTATATAGACTTTTTTTTAATCAATCTAATAAGTTGATTCTTTTTATTCTTTCACACTTTTTTTTAAAATCTATCTGATGAGGTGATTCTTTTTATTTTTTCACAGTCAAATATTATATGAAAGAGATTTATAAGAAGATGGAAAGATGAGGTCTAGAGGAGCGGTTTCAACAGGTAGCCAAAAAGTCCTACCTTTTTTGTTTTTATTATATTTTTCTCTTTTCCATTTTACCCTTGCTTACTCTTCCACGTCGTGGACATGCAGTTATTGACGTGCCGGTGCTGTAGTCTTTTAGGAGAATCTCGGGTGCTTTCCTTTATTCTTAACATTATTCTATAAGAGAGAGAGAGAGAGAGAAGAGAAAGAGCATTAATGTGAGTTAGGGAGACCACGTAGTGTGTGCGTACGTGTGTAAAAAGAATGGATTAGATTTTTATTGGAGAGAGAGAGAAAGAAGAGAGATACGGTTTTGAGAAGAAAGAGAGAGAGAAAAAGTGAGGTGTAATTAAATATGAGAGATGGACCTTTGAGGAATAGGAAAAGTTACAATAATTTTGACCTTCTCTCCTAATAAAAGTGAGACTGGAAAAGAGGAAAATAATTAATCTCTCCTATGATGAATTCTTTAATAATATTTTTTGGAGGAAAATAATAATAGAGTGCCACGTAAGTAGGATTAGAAATTGTGTTTTATTATATAGTATAGATTATTATATCATCATCATCATCATCATCATTATTAGGATAGTAATAACTAAATTTGACATTATTGTTATTATTATTATTATTAGGAAGTCTCATGGGGTAATAATAAATAATTTTTATATTATTATTATTATTTTTAAATTATCATTATTATTACTATTATTTTAATCTAAGATGGTGAAAAATATTATATTATTTATTATTATTACTAAAAATATTATTATTTATTATCATTATTGGGGTAGTCTCATAAGATAATGATAACTAATTTTGATATTATTATTATTATTAACTCACTTTATCCTCTTTCACATTTTTCTCTCTCCCTATTAATATTTCTATCTCCTATTTTTTTTGTTTCTTCTTATTATTATTGTTGTTATTGTTCTTGCAATCTCTTGAGATAATAGTAATGAATTTTGACATTATTATTATTGAAGTAGTCTCATGGGATAATAATAACTAATTTTGAAATTATTATTATTTTTTTACAGTATTTCATTATTATTATATCTTTTTCTCCTCTTTCACATTTTCTCTCTCTATTAATATTTATATCTCCTATTCTTCTTTCTCCTGTTATGTTATTATTATTGTTGTTGGTGGTGGTGGTTGTGCTGTTGTTGCTGCAATCTTTTGGGATAGTAATAATTAATTTTGATATATTATTATTATTATTATTAAAAGTATTATTATTATTATTAACGAGTCCAAATTTTATCTCACTTTTCTCATTCATATCATTATTGTTATTATTGTTGTTGTTGCTGTTGTGGTGGTGGTGGTGTTGTTAATATTGGGATACTCTTTTGGGATAATAATAATAAATTTTAATATTTATTATGATTATTGAGATAGTCTCATAAGATAATAATACTAATTTTGTTATTAACGAGACCAATCTCCTCTCTCATTTTTCTCTCAATTTATATTTCAACACAACATTTATTGATATAATCTCATGGGATAATAATAATAAGCTTGAATTCACTTTTTAGTTTCCATGTTCAATGCATATTTCAATTATATACAATTGTTCTCAACTTTTAATATTTACCAAATAACTCACATATTCATAGAAAAAAAAGTTAGTATTTCTAAACATATATTTTTCTGTAATTATTTTATTCATTCTTTCACAAAGTGTAAAAACTTAGCTACATTTATATTCATTATAATTATTTTATTCAAATATGTTAATTCGTCATGCATCGCACGGGATTGCAACTAGTGTAAGTAATATTCCAACAGTGCAGGACACGTGTTCTTTACTATTGTGTATAATAATGTAGTGAGTTAATTTGATTCTTTTATTTTTTATTATATTTTTAAATCTTTTTAGAACATCCGATCAACAGTCCAACAATATATGCAAAAAGTTTGCATCGGTCTCGAGTCGACTGTTTATATATATATATATATATTTTTACATGTAAATCAAAATGCATATCATTTTCTTAAAAAAATATACAGTTAATTCGAGACTGATCTAAATTTTTTGAATACACTGTCAAATTTTTAATCAGGCGTTTGAATTTATTTTTAAAAAATTGACAATAAAATAAAAAATAAACGAATTTACCGCGCTACCGTCCGATCCATCAGATCCGACGGCGACTACTGCGCTCAGGGCGGTAAGTATTACTCATCCCATAATAAGGGGAGAGGCGGTGGCCCTCTCCATTGGAAACCGGGCACGAAGACGACCCCCCAATCTTTGAGGTCTCATCCGACCAGTCCGCCATGGAAGACAGCTTCAAGCTGAGGGTGGATAGGCTCTTCGGCTCCCGCCTCTTCGAATCCGTCCCCCGCTCCTCCTTCCCGGACTCCTCCTGGTCCGTCACCGACGGCGAGGTCGAGCGGAAGGAATGGAATCGGGAGACCGACGGCGCCTTCCCCGGCCGGGAGGACATGCCCTGCGCCTCCGCCTACGACGAGTGCTTCGCCAAGGGCAACACGGGGAGATCCGGAGCGCCGAAGAGGCGTCGGTTCGAGGACGACCTCGACGACGGGGAAGAGGAGGAAGAGGAGGAGGAGGAGAGAGAGGGGGGAGAAGACGGCGACGACGCCGAGAGGGAGGAGAGGGAGATCCGATCCTCCGTCGGTCTGGATCCCACTCTAGATTACGAGGTGATGCCTCTTCCCGTGCTAGTTCTTCCCCATCTTTGTCAGATGCTTCTTTCTTCCGAATATGCGCTTCTTCTCTGTTATATGTTTATTTGGATTTTTTTTTTCTTATTGCGGTTGGTGTAGGTGTGCTTTTCCTGGTAGTTTGAAGTTTTTAGAAGAAGATGGCTTTATAATAATTAGAAAGAGTGCTGGATTTTTTTTAAACGCTCTTTAGATTTCTTGTCGACTAGATTCTTCTAGAAATACTTTATTTGTTACATAATTCACTTAAGAAAACAGTGATATTAGTTTGATGATCGCCGATTCTGCTGATAAAATTGTAACGATAATAGCGTGGCGCGTGCACAAGTATGAGACGTACGAATGGAAAAATGGTAAACAGGGCTGAGCGTGCAACTGTTGATATAGAAGCCTTTCAGAAGGCACTAGTAGTTATGAGGTGAACATTTGGGCTCATTTGTTGTGGGAGGCATATTGTGCAATTGTTCGCTGGATTTGCTCAAGTTTTGGCCTACAAAGGATGTTTACAATGCTAAAGGGGCATTTTTATTTTTAAGCAGACTTTGTTTTTCCTAAATATGCATTTGTCTATTACCTTTTTTTCTTGGTTGTGGTGTTAGAGTCTCCCACAGAAACTAAATTAAACAAAGACAAATTTATAGGCTACATCTAAGCGTTTGAGTTTTCTTCCCTTTTTTAGGAAAACGGGTCAACTCTGGGATAAGGTGTTTGTGAATTTTCCTTGAGGCCTTGGAGTAAATGTTTAAAAAACTAAACAAGCGAACAGGGTGTGAGCAACAATCAGGTGCACAGTCTGGCTAGTTTTTGGTTTTCAAAATTTTGCAGCCTTTGTATGGAGAACTACATTCATCAATTTGTGGATAATGACATCACGGACAATATGGAACTTGGATACAACAATGAAGATAAAAGAGTAGAAAAAGCAAATGTTTTTGATAAGCCTGTGTATTTTGTTGCTATGAAAGCAAATGTTTTTTGTTTGACCCTTAAAGGTAAGTAGGTAATGTTCCCACTTCTCTTCACCAGTTTATAACTATTTGTCATTTACTGATAAAGCCGGTGTCCATTATGTCTGGCAATTCACTGGATTCAGTGTCAATATTCGTCACTTTCCGGTTTACTATTTTTTCAATTTGCACCAAAACCTTATCTTAAGAAAGAAGATAATGAGCAAAAAATGGCATTTTGCTCTGACAATTTCTCTTTTGTTGTACAAAGCAATGATTTCAGTGTGAGCATCTGATGGTGCTTGTTTAAGGAACTTGATTGGTATTAGATTGTGGATTGTAAGATATTTTGGAATTTTTCCCCAAAAAATGAGACAAAATTGAGTTTGTGTCTAGGAATATATGAATAGGATCTTGAATTCTTTAGCTTTTATGTCCCATGGGTCACATGTTTTGGATCTTATATCGGAAGATATTGACGTCAATGGTGTAGAGGGGTTTTTGGATGCTTGTGCATGCCGCTATTCTTTTCTAATTTTAATACAGTAGTGGTGCTAGCCACTTCAAAAAGGTGAAGGGGGGGAGAGAGAGATACTTACAAATATGGAGGCAAACACTTGAAGAGAAGGGAGAAGAAAGGGCGGACATGTAGAAAACTCATGAAGGGTGAGAGGATGCTAAAGGCCACAGAAGGTTCCAAGTTGTGGACATGGGAAAGTGGGGCTCATTGCCTCATTGTGGTCATCATAGTGCTTCATTGTTGATGTCGAGATTTGTTCTCCCAAGAAGGACAATGCCAAAGACAAGGAAGATGAAACAATGCAAAAGTTGAGATGAAGGGATATAAAAAACTAGGGCTTAATCGTCCACACAATCCTATTTGTATTAGGATTGAGTCCCAATGGACCTGATTTGATTAGCCCATGAACTAGCCTAGGCATTATTTAGGCATGTTAGGCACTCCTAAGTGCGCCTAAGCGGTGCCTAAGCATACTCTTTTCAAGCCCAAATAAGATGTTTAATTGCACAGGCCTTGAAAATAAGCTTGTCACCTAGGCAGTGCTTAGACATAAGCCTTGACAACTATAGGGATACCATCAATGTCATGCATTATTCAAATGAGTGGTTTTGTGGTAGTGTGAGATAACACAAGGTTGAGATCCTGGAAAGGTGCGTGGTGTGGGGATATTATTTCTTAAATCATTTACCTGAAGCTCCCTAATATTTTTTGCAATTGTGGTATAATTGATGTTTTATGGAATTGGGTCTGCACACAATTACTTCTCAGATGGGAGGAACCTTCTTCTGTTCATGATCTGCTAAAACATTGGAAACAAGCAGGTGCAGAGTACCCTAATAAAGAAATGTGGTCCCTCTTCCTACCTGCCCTATTGTAGGCTATTTGGCAAGAGAGGAATAGGATAAGATTCTCAGATCAGTTCAATAGTATTCAACATATCTTGAGAAGGGCAGTCCTTTGGATGATTGAATGGGGAAGATCAGTCAATATACAATTGGGCGAGGATGATCCTTTCTTTTACTTAAGTAATTACAAGTTTCTCACTTTGTAGGCGTCATGGGTTGTTGCCTTGTTTGGGTCTCCCCTGTTTTATTCTCTTGATAAATCGAGGGTGAAGTTTTGTCTTTTCTTTTCGTGTGATGGAGGGACTGATGTTATTCCTCTTCATCTGTGTAATCAGTCGTATGTACTATTCTCCTTCTTTTCCTATCTAATGAAATGTGACAAATGTCACCTTCCAAAAAAATGTTTATTTTTGAACATAATATTAATGGCGAGAAAGAGAGTTAGAATGTAATTTGTAATTGGTGAAAAGTTTAGGCTTTTAATAAGGTTACTATTAGTCACCACAAGAATAAGATGGTGATGCGGGACAGTAGGGGGAAGAGGGAAGAATGGCTCGGAGGCTAGGGTTAAGGAGACGACAACGGAGAGAGATAGGGGAAGAAGAGGAGATCTACAGGGGGTGGGAAAGATGGCGGTGTTGAGCGGTAGGACATCTTGCCGTCCCTTCACGGGATTCCAGAAGGAACACATCACACGTATAACGGCGGCTTTTCTCAAAGGAAAATTTTTTCATTCCATCATCATTCATTTCTCCCAGAGGAGGGATACAAGACAATATATAGGATCCAATAGAAACCCTAATGAAACCCTAATAACCAAATGACCTACCCCTTATTCAAAATAAAAGACTAAAATCTGACATAAAATGCAAGTACACCAAATGGGCCTCTAATGGGCCAAATAAAATATAAAATGGGCTTTCGACTTCTTTCTTGCAATACTCGGATCCCCATCATTCTCCCCTGGTTTGAGAAAATTCGTCCTCGAGTTTTGAAGTGTGGCAGTATCATGGGGAGGTGAAAGGATCAAATCTAGAAAATATCACTAACGCCTCTTGGTTCATCATACGAAGGAGAACCGTGCTTCGAGGTGGAAAGTGTGCCTCAATATCGCCCCAGATATGGTCAAAATAATGTCGGCTGATGGTGTCTTGAATGATCTTAGGCTGATCAACCACATCTTAATTATCTCTTCCGTCCTCGACTCATTCTACTTAATGAGGAGGTCAGCATCTACTACAGACATCTCGGACTCAAGCTCTCCTAAATATTCATCTTCTAGCATTAGATCGGCTTCATAATGTACCTCCCTTATTTGGTTTTCATATCCCTCAATCACCGTCGGGTTGGTCTCATAGACAACCTCCTTTGGTTTGGTTAGCATGGCCTAGAAGCTCTGAATGTCACTTCTTAATTGGTTTTAATCATGGTTCAACTTGCTTTTGAAGTTGATCCAATTACTCTTTTAAGTTGATCCATTTAGGGTCTTCAAACAACCCCTAATGTTTGCTCGGATAGTCGATAGCCATCGTGTCGTGAAGCGTGTCACGTAAGTAGAGGCGTTTGAAAGTCGACATGCAAATCAAGGCAGTTGATGTGGGCCTTGATATGCATGAATGAACGTCTACGAAGCGTGTACAGAAGCGACACGCAAAATTATGCTGCGCTGTCTGATGGGGCACTGGACGAGGTCCACCCTACTGTAAGGATACCACGGACGCGATCGGCATGCAAGATGGAGCAGAGAAATGCCCTCACGTGATCAACACGACCATCGGAGGTGCATATGTAAAACGAGGCAATGTCATGACAACACTACACTTGAACTGAGTCGGCCTTGCTGAGACGAACCCAACGATGTGGACGGCACGTGAATCGGGGAACAGATAGTTGACCTCGATTTGTGTATAGAGGTGGTATGCAAAACTAGGTATTGTCAGAGCTTTCACATGTTGGAGCTGGGTTGGCCTTGCTGAGGCGAGACCAATGGCACTTATTGCATGCGGATCGGGGTACAAATGAGTCCTTGGCGATGGCAGTGTAGTAGGATTCTTTAGTGCACCTCCTGTTGCATTGTAGCAGACCTTTAATTAGACCCCAGTTCGCTGGCTCGCTGCAGATGGCTCGGACCATGGCTAGACCCTTGCTGGACCAGGATTGAGCCTACTAGAACTTGGTTAGGCCAGGTAGCAATTTGAGGCTAGGACCCTTCTAATTGGATCTAGTTCGGGCCAGTCTACATTGGGGCTCAGACGAGAGTTTGTTGGGGCCTGACCTGGTTCGGACCAGGACTAGGTCAAACCTGGTTCGACCTTTTAAAAGGGATTGGGACCATCCCCCCCCCCCCCCCCCCCCCCCCCCCCTCCCCCTTTCCTTCCTTCATAACCCTAACCCTAATGCAAGGGACAACAAGAGAGGGTGAGAAAGAGATGACGGTGGCGGTGCTGGACTCAGATGGCGGCGGTGACGGCAGAGGCCGGCGATGGTGGTGGTGGCACCTGCAGAGGCCGGCGATGGCGGCAGTAGTGCCGATCAGTGCTGCTAGTGGCAGTGGCAACGACTACCAAGGCCATCAGCGGGATCCGGCAATGGCACCGGCGGAGGCTGGATCTGTTCCCTCTCTCTTCTTCTTCTTCTTTCTTCTTTTGTTTTGTTGTGGTTCAAATATATATATATATACATATACATATATATATACATATATATATACATATACATATACATATATACATATACATATATATATATACATATATATATATATACATATATATATATATATACATATATATATATATATACATATATATATATATATATATATATATATAGAGAGAGAGAGAGAGAGAGAGAGAGAGAGAGAGAGAGAGAGAGAGAGAGAGAGAGAGGACTTGGGTACTGTAGCACGGCGTGAATATTGTAGCTACAATATCCAATGTTACAGTAGCCACTTTCAAACGCAAATGGAAAGGGAAGGAAAGGAAGGGTATGTGAGGGAGAACAAGGGGTCACGTGAGAAAAAGAAGGACGATAGGTGGTGGGTGGAAAGGGAACTGTTTGGTACTGTTCATGGAACAATGATGTGAACAGTTTTAGTTTTTTTTTTTGGTGTGGTGTGGAGAGGGATGTGCGGTGGGAGCGGTGGTCGAGATTGGAGTTAGGCTCTAGTACCAAACTGATGTGGAACAACAGAGGGAAGAAGGAAGAATGGCTTGAAGGCCAGGGTTAAGGAGATGACAAGGGAGAGATATAGAGGAAGAAGAGGAGATCTGTAGGGGTGGGAAGGATGGCAGTGTTGGGCGGCAGGACATCTCGCCCTCCCTTCACGGGATCTCAGAAGGAACACGTCACATGCATAATGGCACTTGATTGCGGTGATAAATAGGCAAGGATTCTCGATTGTCAACATAGCTTGTTTACAAAAAAATTAGGTGGAAGGGTTCTAAAGCTAAAAAAATAGAAGATCTCAAACTTTGGTATGTTGGCAAAAGTAATAAAAGAAATGGTGTAGCCATTATCACAGGTAAAGACTTAAAAGAGAAAGTTGTAGAAGTTAGAAGGGAGGGGGATAGACTCATACTGGTTAAACTTATAGTAGGTGAAGAAGTTTTAAATATAATTAGTGTCTATGCATCTCAAGTAAGATCAGGAGAGAGTGTTAAGAAAGAATTTTGAGAGAATCCTGATAAGATAATCCAAGATATCCCTAATGGTGAAAGGACTTTGTTGGGGGTGACGTAAATGGCCATGTAGGAAAGAATAATAGTGGTTACGAGAGGGTTCGTGGAGGTTTTGGTTTTGGTGATAGAAATGACATGGGTGATGCCATTCTTGACTTCGCCATTGCATATGATCTAATAGTTGTGAATACTTATTTCAGAAAGAGAGATGAACGCTTAATAACTTATAAAAATAGAACGCATAAAAGTCAAATCGATTATTTTCTTATTAAAAAGGTTGATCGATCATGATGTAAAGATTGTAAAGTTGTATCTGGGGAGAGTCTAGCCCCTCAACATAGGATCTTAGTGATGGATGTTTATATTCAAAAGTGGAAGGAAAAAGATATAGCGAATAGTTGCACTAAAATTAAATAGTAGAACTCAAAAAGAGAGAATTTGCATGGTGCCTATTAAAAGAAAATATATGGGATTATGAGGGAGAAATTAATATAATAAGGAATAGAATGGCTAATTGTATAGAAAGCGTTGCTAAAGAAATCTTAGGTGAATCTAAAGGTAAAATGGTAAAGAGATGTGGTGGTGGAATACTGAAATTCAAAAGTCTATTAACAATAAGCAAGAATAGTTAAAGTATGGCAAATGAGTAAAAATGATCAAACATTAAAAGATTACAAAATTGTAAGAACAACCACTGAGAAAATAGTTAGTGAAGGTAACTTTAAGGCTTTTGAGGAATTTTATCATAAGTTGGGAACTCGAGAAAGTGAAAAAGATATTTTTAGACTTTTAAAATTAAGAGACAAAAGGAGTAAAGATCTTAATCATATTAGATATATTAAGATCGAGGGTGGTAGAGTTCTAGCAAATGATTGTGAGATTAAGGACAGATGGAGTGTTTATTTTGAGAAGTTGTTAAATGAGGATCAATGTAGATACTATTCTTGTGAAGAAACTAATGACTCTAGCGAACAAATTAATTATCATTACATTTGACAGATTAGGTTTTCAGAAGTTGAAGATGCTTCTAAAAGGATGAAGGTGGATAAGGCCTTCAGACTAGATGAGATACCTATCGAAGTTTAGAAAAGTATAGGTAATATGGGTATTAAGTGGCTAACTGGATTTTTCAATAAGATTTTAAACGAAAGGAGAATGCCAGATGATTGGAGAAAAAGTATTGTTGATCTCTTTTTTAAAAATAAAGGAGATATTCAAAATTACAATAATTATCGTGAAATTAAACTTGTGAGCCACGCTATGAAACTCTGGGAGAGAGTAGTAGAGAAGCGTCTCAGAAGTGTTACTAGTGTTTTAGAAAATCAAGTTCATGCCCAGTAGATCTACTACAGAAGCTAGTTTCTTATTGAGACAATTGATGGAGAAATGTATATAGATGAGGAAAGATTTATACATAATTTTCATTGATTTAGTGAAAGCTTATGATTGTGTACCTAGGGAGTTAATTTGATAGACTTTAGAGAAGAATAGAGTATCGAAAGGTTATATCCATGTGATTAGAGATATGTATGAGAGGGTTTATGCCAGTGTAAGGTCTATTACTGGAGAGACGTGTGAGTTCCCTATTACTATTGGATTACATCAAGGGTCAGCTTTAAGTCCTTATTTTTTTACTTTAGTTATGGATGAAGTTACTAAATACTTATATGATGACATCCTTTGGTGTATATTATTTGCAGATGATATTATTCTGATTGATGATGATATTAAGAATTTGAATGATAAATTAGAATAATGGAGGTCTGCTTTGGAATCCTAAGGCTTTAAGATTAGTTGAGGTAAGATAGAATATATGAAATGTAATTTCTATAATAGAAGTATTAATCAAATAGATTTAGTCATTATCGAAGGGTAAGTTATTCTTAAAAGTACAAACTTTCGATATTTAGGTTATATTATTCAAGATAATAAAGAGATACAAAAAGATGTCACTCATAGAGTCAAGGTAGGCTGGTTGAAGTGGAGAAGTGCATCTGAAGTTTTTTGTGATCAGCGGGTCCCTTTAAAACTCAAAGGTAAGTTTTATAGGATAACTATGAGACCTGCTATGTTATATGGTTCCGAGTGTTGAGCTGTGTGAAATGATCATGTGCAAAAGTTATGTGTTACTGAGAGGAGGATGTTAATGTGGATGTATGACACGACTAGAAAAGATAAAATTAGGAATGAATATATACGTAAGGATTTAGGCGTAATTCCTATTGACGTTAAGTTTAGGGAGAGTAGGTTGCGGTAGTTTGATCATGTATATTGTCGTCCAAGTTTAATACTAGTTAAGAGGTGTGATAGAAATAGAGTGGAGGAGGGTTGAAGACATCGAGAAAGACCTAAAATGAAATGATTAGATATTGTTAAAAAGGACATGACTACTTGTTACCTCAAGTTTGGCATTTGATACATTTAGATGGCGGGACATGATTCATGTAGCCGACACCAAATAGATGGGATAAGGTTTTGATGATGATGATGATGATGATGATCATTCATTTCTCCCAAAGGAGGGAGACAAGACAATATATAGGCCTCAACAGAAACCCTAATGAAACCTTAATAACCAAATGACCTAATTACCCCTTACTCAAACTAAAAGACTAAAATCTAACATAAACTAAAACTACATCAAATAGGCCTCTAATGGGCCAAATAAAATATAAAATGAGTTTTCAACTTCTTTCCTGCAATACTTAGATCCCCATCACCAACAGTGTTGGCTAGCATTTACCAGCGGTCCAGCGGGCTGTGGCCCAGTGGTACCGGGAAGGAGGAGTTTAGGGGGGCTTCCCAGGTTCGAACCTGGGAGGGGTTAAGTTTTTCTTTGATTTGTTTGAACAGTCCCTACCACTGTGGCAGGGGCCTTCAAAAAACGGTATTTGCTAGCATGGGAAATCACTTGTTTGTGTTATACACAGCATAAATATGTTAAGCACATTAAAATATATATCCACATGTAGGCATACATAAAATATATATCAACCAATGAATCTGAAGTGTTATCTTATCACTTTTCAGTCTCGTGTCACCTAAGATCTCATGTAGAGTCCCAAAGCCTTCGACTGACAGGGAACCTCACATCACCCTCCGACTGTAATATCTTCTTTTCATAAATTTACGAGTACATGCAGGGTTCCAATATTGACATATTTATCTTTCACAAAATAGAATATTCCAATGTTTAACATTCTTTTAAGCAATGAGTTATGAATTATGATTTGGATGTCATTGATTTGAGTTTACATATAGCAATAAACAATATCTGCACATATAGTAGGTCTACGTAAAGCACTAATCGATGAATGAATTAATCTGAGATGTTATCTATCAATCTTGATCAGCTAGGACGGCAAGACCTAATGTGGATTCCAATAGCTTTGACAAGAATGGTGATTAGATGTCAACATGACATCACCCTCCAATTGTTCACACCAGCAATGTATGTATGTAAACTTCATACACATAACATCCAATAATCTACATACACTTCACCCAAAAAAAATAATAATAAAAAAAGAATTCCAATACCCACCACAGCAAAAGGCAAATCATTTATTGCTTAGGGCATATCACGGCTCCCTCCCTTTAACCCTGTGGCACTTTATTCCAAAGATACATTCCATTTATCAAGAAGGCCACAAAAGTAGTAGATACTATTATAGCATCACCATAACTAAATAAGAGACTTCTATGTTAATCTACCATCATCTCTCACATCCTCAGGACAAGACAACTCAGTCACTCACTTTTCAAAGAAGCTGGTGCCACGAATCAATAATTCAAAACAGCTATTACAAGACAGCAGAAAATGATTTTAAATATATGGCTCCTGAGACTACAGATAACCATGGTTGTCGAGCGGGTGCCTAGGCATCGCCAATGCACCAGCCCAACCCCAAGGCACACCAGTCGCTTTCATGGGCCCAGGAAAAGCAGGTCAGGCAGCCACCTAGGCAACACCTAACATCCCCGGTCTGTGAAGCCCTCGCTCGGTTGCTGGGAGTTTTCCACCATCGGGCTCCGCCATCTATCCTCTACCCTCATCCTGTCTAAATTAAAACCCATACCTAACGCGTGGCAAACACAATGATCCCAATCCCTTGAATGGATGCGGGGTTTGGTTTTGGAAAACGAGGGGAGGGTGAAACCATCTTGAGACGTGGATGCCCTTATCATTTGTTGAACTAGTACTGTAACAACATAAGCATGCTTTTTTCCTCTCTGCTTTTTCTTGATTTGGAGGGTGATTTCCAATTCTTGTTATTTTATTAAATTTATCTGGTTTGACCTGCTGCTTAGAAAATAGTCTTGGTGCCATCCTCCCTATTTGCAAAGCGTTTTAAGTTATACTTTGGAATACAATGAGATGGGACACTTACTGAATTTTTGATCTGGGACACAAATGTGGCAACATTCTTTTGGCGTGTTTTTATTGCTTTGGTCGTCTTAGGTTTGAGATATCAGGCTAAGCAGTGTTAACTACTTATACAATTACTCTTACTGTTGTTTGACATGTGGAAAAGCCGGTTTACCATTCACTATTCATTGTTGCTGGCCTTGTACATTAAAAGAACTGACTGATCCAAATTGGCATATTTTCTCTGGGCGATTTTCTCTTTTGATCTTATTGTAAACTAGGAGTTTCAGAACTCCCCTCGTGTGTCTGGATTGTCCGTCATGTGATGGGGCACTTTTTTACCGTGACATAATAAAATTCACATAAAAACTATTTCTTGGTATCATGACTTGTCACAGTGGCCTATTTGCTTTAGGATAGTATAGTTGTTGGCTTCTCTAGATAGTATAGTTGTTGGCTTCTCTAGAGATAGGAGGCAGCTTATTTGCACTGATTCTTAAGCCATGTGATGGGCTACTGGCTCGGTGATATCAAAACTACTTATGGGGTCTGTTCATTAGCATCATAACTTGTCAAACCAGTTGACATGCTCAAGGGATCATATATGCTTTGGCCCTCAGTGAAAGTCTACCTGTTTGCTTGCACATTTCATGGTGTATTTAATGTTCTTTTCCTCCACATCCAAATTTCTTATAGTCCGACTATCTTGTAGTTGGAGGGCTAGAATAAGGATTGTTTTGATTTATGTTTGTGAAAGGAGTAACATGATTGATTTCTTGTTTTCAAAGCTATCATCTTAAATTGCAACCAAGATAGTAATCTTCTGCCACTGATTGGTCCCATATGAATATATTTCCAATAGAGCGTCCCCGTGGAAAGCTATCATGAGCAGGTAACTGACGCCTGGTTGGAAAACCTTGATCCTTATATTTCATTGGATCTTGCATATTGGAAATTTTAGATTCTTTTTCATAGGTATTCTCGCGGTGGCAAATGAATAAATTTAAAAAACCTTTCATCCTCATTAAATGGGTATTTTTACAGTCGCAAATGAATAAGTCTAAAAAAACTTTCCTTCATCATTAAATAGGAAAACACATTTTCCAAGATATTGAGAAAAACATGGATGCTTTAATAATCAATCTAAAAAAACTTTCAAATGCGTAAATCTAAGAAAACTTGTGCCCTCACTTTAAATAGGAAAACACATTTCCCAAGATATAGATAGACATACATGGGTTGCAAAATCGGCCGATCCGACTCGGGATCGGCGGTGGGCCCGGTCCGGATTGTATCGGGATCCCTGTGGTCCAATCCGGATCCCCAACCCGAGCCAGAATTGATTTAATAATGACACTGCAAGAGGGGTTAAGGTCTTGGGGATGAGTCATCTGACTCATCTTGAATTCCGTTTGTGAAATCCGAATTAGAAAAATTATTCTTCTGGGACTCGGTTAAAGGCTAAAGTAGTGAATGAGATAACTTTTCTTCCTACTAGCTTGTATTGTTTTTTTTTATTTTTATGATATCCATGTACTAACTACAACCTTTTCAGGAAGAGGAGGATGAATACGACAGGGCAGCTGTTGGCAGTGAAAATGCCAGTGAACGTATGTATATGAGAGATGTCAAAGATCATGGTCCTTACATGAATTACCACACTATCGTTGAGGATTCAAGTGAGGAAGTCCACCTTGCTAGGGATCCTCGTGCAGATCACTTTGCTGCAAGTGCTAGACTGAAAGAAGACAAAGAAGCAGGCAAGAGTTTTCCACTTGATTCAACCCCAAATGATGTTGTGCCTAAAGTTAAGATGACTGAAAGTGACGTGAATCTGAAGCCAATTTTGAAAAGGAAGAGTGACCAGACTGATTCAAGGCCAAAAAAGCATGTCAGGTTTGGTCTCGAATGTAAAGACCACCGTGATGAACAATTGAGTGATTCCCAGGACTTGTTGACGGTGCCACAGTCAACAGAGGTAACAAGATCTGCTGAATCAAGTACGTTGCCACCTGAAGATTCTCCACGAGTTCCTGATTATGTCCGTAATCCCTCAAAATACGTCCGCTATACATTAGACTCGGAAGATGATGTTAATGATGTCTCTAATCGACGCGCTTTTGATGACTTCTGGAAAATTGCAAGGGCATCAAAGTCTGAGGATGTGCAGCCTGATGACACCAATGAACCTCCCAAATCAGTCATCTTTGTACCCAGGAAACGAGCAACAGAGGCTACACCAATGGATTATAGCTTGCGAGGAAACAAGGAAGCGACCACCAAGGAGCCTACTATGCATGTGGCTGCCCACTCACGTGGCATTGCTGCTGCAGAAGCGCAAGAAAACGAGGTATGTGCAATGGAAGAAGACTCTGTGGAGAAAAGTCTGGGTTCCGAGAAATCATATCGCCAATACCGTTCTCGAACACGCTCAGATGATTCTGCATGTTAGATCAAGTACCGGCGAAGTTCACGCAACGAAATTCTCTTTTAAGAGGCAGTGGTACTGTTTTCCTCGAACATAATTATCTTTTAGCTTCCAGCTTTTCTAATGTCGAATGTTCGTAATACTGCTTGGTGTGAAGATGATGAGAATTTATACGAGTTGCAACATATGATGCATGTTCCTCCATTTGTTGTTTAGGCTTGGCTTTGTTCCAACCCTCCCAGGTCAGGTTTGGGCTTCATTTTTATCCTTCGGGCGAATTTGACTAGCTCATGCGGGCCATGCCTGTCGCGCGAAGTGTTGCTTTCAAATGTGAGATCTGATTTTACATCCTGTTTGCACTAAGGAAATTTTCCCTTGCACCCGCCGTCTTGTGCAAGCGGATGGCGGCTTTCATCGTTTATTTGTCCAGGATAAGATGACGTGTGTAAATGCTATGTATAGGGATGTAAATTGGGCGGGTTGGGTTGGATTATGTGATAATTGGGGTCTAATTTAAATTCAAAATAGGCCAGTCTAATTTTAGTCAAGTTCAAATTCAACCTAAATTTAACATAAACTGAGTCAAATTCAGTCTCAATTCAATAGTGAGTGGGGTGGGTAGGAGTGGTCCTATTTATAGATAGTTTGTTAGGAATGTTTTACTTTTTGTATGAATTATCGTAAAAGTTAATAGATTAAATTGGGTTAGTCCGTTTTCAGTTCAATCCAACTTAGATTTAACTAATATCAATCCAAATTTAACTTAACTCAACTTACATAATTTGTGTTAATTTAATTTTTTTTAATATGGACTGAGTTGGACTGGATTATAGCTGATCCGTTCGATCGACACTCCTAATCATATATGACTGTTGGATAGCATGGTACATAAATGGAGATTTTGGTCTTCAAAAATATTCTAGTACAGGTGGAGTGTGCTTTTTCCGTTTGAAACTCTTTAGATTCTAAGGCCTATCCGAGGTGCTATCTCGATCAGGACGAGGCTGTGTGGTTTCCGTGTGGCTTGACCTGCACATTGCCGTAGTCATCTGATCAAAAGTTGGATGGGACGTTACTTAAAAAGGAGAAATTTACTACGAACTCTAGCCGCAGGATCCAGTATAGTGAGCCGTCCGATATTTAATCGGATGGCCTAGATTATTGTGCCACTCATCTACATTGGCTTAGACAAACTATCCTGTTCACAAATATGTGAATAATCAATATCTGATGTTAACAAGGTACGTTAAAAGATTGAGGCGGATAAATGAGAAGAGTGAAGAGGGAACCATTGGAAAATGTTTTGATCAAGGCATTATTTAATAGTTAGGAGAATTTTCTTTTCTTAGCACGGCACCTCATGCAAAACGGGGGTGCTATCTTCGTGTTCCAACTGTTAATCTGGTTATTATGTGAAGGTTCTCTGTTTAACTGTTGGACTTGAAAGTTTTACATTCATAATTATAACAAACTACCAAGGGCTGTTGTTCAGTGTATTTTTCATCTTCCTTCTACCTCAACTTACTTGGAAACCAATTCGTTCTCTTTTTTTTTTTTTTTTTAAATCAGTAAAACTGAAGATAACATGAAGGCAAGTGTTATAGCTTTTACTCTTGCCGTCCAACATTGGTTGGGCCAACATTAATAGACGTCTATATCATCGTAATTTCTTAAGAATTGAAGGTTTTGGGTTTGTAATCCATTTATTTGAGAGAAACTAGGTAAGGGAACCCTATGGGATTTTCTAATGATTTTCCGATAAAGCAATTCTACTCCCTATAAATTTGGTAAAGGCTAACAGATATTTGACGCGATGCAAACCTGTATCTTGCAACTCCCTCCTGTGGATCAGCCTTTACGGACTTTTTTTTTCCCCCGGATAAAAGTGGATCAAATCTAGTACAATTATATGAGAGAACAGACTTTCATGTGAGGATATCACACAAAAGGAGAAATTGTTATGTATAAAAAAGGCAAAATTATGGACAGTTAGGAAATAGTTTTTTTTGGGTAAGTTGGGGCCAAAGACCCCGAGTAGGAGGCCTGAGTTCACACGGGAGTTAACTATCAAGGGGGCCACTGTCTCTTGAGCAGTGTCTCCCGAGATAAGAGCCGCCCTCTTAGAAGATGTCCCTGATTCCCGAGAGTCAGTCTCGGGATCCCAAGTCCCTTGCTCCGATTGGGCAAGGGTATGACCTCTAAGGCTTAAAGACCGAGACTCCTAACTTCCCCGAGAAGGTCGGGACTTTCGAGACGATTTGAATCCTCCCATTCCCATCAACCAGCGGGAGTCACGGTCAATACACCGTAAGGGCCAGTTTAAAGGCAAGGTCCCACGATCTTCGCCTGAGGTGGAAAGAGAAGATCATGCATCTCAGCCTAGAGGCCTATGATCCCATCAATTAGGGGTTCAAATCATGAGCCATCTAAGAGCTGTTACAGACTATCCTTTAATGCCTCATTCTAAAGGACGTATAAGTACACTAGCCTTCCTTTAGGACAAAGTATGCTTTCACGCACACTCAGATAGAAAACTCTAGCCATGCAATCTCCTTCTACCCAAGGATCTGATTTACCTATTGGAGGATCTTTCTCCCACCTAAACGGGAGACTCCCTGATCGTCTTCTTCTTTTTGTTGGTCCTTGCATATGAACGTCTTCCTCAATACAAATTCTATCGTGACGAGTAGCCAGAGATTGGATCGAACAATCCTAAGTGCCAGACCAATTTCTGACTGCTACATAAGTTAATTATTGAATAATTTTTTTAAACCAATATAGCAGATAAGGTAACAAATACAAACTTTTTCTGACCGAATATCTGTGGTACATTAGTAATCTGATTATTAACTTATAAGTCGGTTAACAAATAGTCTTTCAAAAATGATAACATAACGGATACCTTCAGATCTATCTTTTTTTTTTGAAACATAAGAAGGAGCTTTCATTCATTCAAAGAATCCGAAGTAGTACAAAGAGCAGTCATAACCACAAACACCTTCCAAGCAAACTAGCATGCCTATACTACCAGAGTAGATACGATCAAGCCCGATCAGAATACAAAAAACAGAGTTAAGACACAGCAAATACAGACTGAAGGTATTTGACACAGCAAATCAGAGATAAGACACAGCAAATCAGAATACAAACACCTTCAGATCTATCTTAAACCCGCAGACTCCGACCTGTTTGCACTTTTTTATGAGAGAGGAGTGGAAGGAAGAGAGGGAGTTTGATTACCCCAGTAACGGGGTGGGTTGAGCTAGTGTGAAATAAGCCGCGTGCTAGTGTGGAATGCAGTTTGAATGACCTTTTTTTTTTGTTTCCTCTCTTAAGTAACTCTGAACCGTTATTGGCAGTAGGCTAATATAATTGACAACAGTTCAATATAATTGCTTCTCATAGTAACTTTGTAGCTTACTATACTATCAAAGTAGTCAAATAGACTTCACATGTTACAAACTTTTAGTAAGAGAAGTATTTGTCAGCTATAAACATACACTGGGTTTCCTTGAATGGAATGAGATCCTCTAATCTTATTTTTTTTTTTAGTCTCTAATAATCTTTAAGCATTGAGAAGAGAAAAAGATCTCACTTTTTAATATTTTTTGGCTGTGCATCATTTAAAGGGATGAGAAATCGTAATAAAAAGGGACCAAAAGATCTCAATCCCCTCAAATGTACCGTTCCTCTTTGACATAGATACACATAGCAAAAATCCGGAAAATGTTGTTACTCATCTGAACAACCCACTGTTGCGTTTGGAAATTATGCTAATATTCTGCTAAATTTTGTATCTAAGATGTCGATATTACGCACATGCTTTCCCCAAGTCTCTCGAGTCCAGATGTGTTGGTCCTTGTTGGGCCCGACCCAACCGGTACTGATGGCCCATTTGACACGACCCTCGTCTATTGGAAGACAGCTCTGAAGTAATGGACCCCCTAAGGCTCAGAGACAAATTGGGAGCTCATGTCCCTGTGGGGAAATGGGCCTCCTAGGAGACAATTTGGGGGCTCGCACCCATTTTTGTTTTAAACTTTTTGTCCAATAAAAAGTTGCCTTTTATTACTTAAAAACTGTTACAATAGATGGAGAGCATAGGACGAAAAGGGCAAGGAAAAAGAACATCCCATCGAGTACAGAGTGGGCAACGGGGAAGCTCGTACCCACCACACCCCATATACGGTCCTCGGTGGAACGTAGATGATCGGTAAAATTGAAGAGGAGAGGGGGGCACAAAAATTGAATGATTAAAAGAAAATGCTAATGTGGCAGAAAAAAATAATATTATCTTACCCTATGGTGTGGGTCTACTTACCATGAATTTGTAAACGAAAACTCTTGCTCAAATGTACCTCGCTAGGAGGGTAAGAGAAATGGATAAGATTTTTGGGTCATGCACACTAGAATTACTCATGATCAAGATGGAGGTGTAAAATCTCACGATATTTTCTTGAGTTAAGTTTTAACTATAAATTGCAAAAGCATCTTTTTTGAAAAAAAATAATGATTGCCTTTGTATTTTGATAAGCGGATTTTTTTTTATTGAACTCTGTTACTTCTCCAAATTGGAGAGATCTACCTTGTTTTTTCTTTTTAACATCCTCTTACTTAAAATCAACTTGCACATGAACGAATGTGACAATACTATGTTTGGAAATACTTAAAAGATATGAAAGATTCTAGGAAAAATTATTAAAAAGGACATAAATTTTTTCAAAATATCTAACATGGGCACTATAAAATCAAAATATGAGCATCTTTCCTAAAGTTTATATCTATATGAGGCAAAAACCATATTTTTTCTACAATGCTATTCAAAATACCTTCAATCATTTTACAAATATATAGATTGTCCTAAACTTCGTTAATTATAAAAACTGGCTACCTCAAACTAACCCATAGTTAACTTATTGGTAATTATTAGCACGATTATGCTTATTTATTTATTTGAATAAATTTCAAAAGTAATGCGATTGCATATTTTTTTTGTGTATTTGTCCTTTGATTAATTATAAATTTCGGGGTCTCTTCTCAATTATAAATCTTAAGAGTAGATTTTTTTTTTTTTAATCAAAGATATGCAAGTCATATCATATGGATCCATATTAGGACAATCTATTAATAAGATAATCGAGGGCACTTTGGATAGTGTATAAGCTAGAAAAGATCCGACTTTTGCCCCATTAGAAATGAACTTTAGGAGTGCTTTTTTTAGATATTTTAAACTTATAGTACTAAGTGCTCTTATTAAATATTTTAAATTTTTTATGTGCTTTTCAATAATTTCCCAAGATTCTAATAATTAGAATCAATCTTACGATCATTTCCATACAGTACACGATAGATATCGTACTTAATGAGAGCCAAACTTAGGCACTCTTAAGCTTTGAATTAGAGTATGGGTTTAGGTTGCAGTGGCCGGGTAGTTATGGCTGACATATTTTAGCCTACGGTAGCCTCAAGTTAACGATTGACCCCGACGAGGGACGAAGTCAGAAACTTTTATTAGTGGAGGTAAGCTTATTATATCATTGGATACTAATAATATAAAAGACTTGAACTCGCATCGGGAGAGCAACTTCATTCTTACTAATTAATGGTAAAATGTTGGACGCCGTACAAAAAGGAATCACGAACAACTGCAAGAAAGGCTTAAACATTACTTAGTGGGGATCTTTCATAAAAAAATCCTTTTAACTATTAATCTTTTAAAAATAAAACTTATAAAGATTTTAATTTTTAGTAGGGACAATCAGTAATGGATCTAGCATTTATCCAGTAGGATCTTGAGACCCCCATTGAATTATGTCAAATCTATTGACCCAATTTAAGACAACGTAGTCTAAGATCCTACTGATCCAACCCAAAATTCTATTGGTCCAATCCAAAATCCTATATAACTTAGTCTAAGACCCTACTAATCTAACTATGTTTATAACTTAATGTCCGAGTAACACTACTGAATAAAATTTTTACGTCTGCCATTGGGACAATGGTCCCAACTCCCTATAACCTAACTTCGTCCCCGACCCCAACTGTCCATCAAATTAACAAAGAGAGATACTTGCTGCACCCTCCCGCTGGAATGATATAGCGCACTCGCATGCACCCCTTGTACGATCGACGACGGAGGAGATCACGTGCCATCCGATCCATGTGATCAGAAGAGCTAGCACACCATTCATGCAGCAAGTATTTCTCATCAATCAGAGGAGCTGGTCGCAGCTTCACTGCAGTGAATCTGGGTCGGAGTTCCCGGGCGATGATCAACACTTTGGACCCTCAAATCCACACGACTACGCGTTGCGTTGACATCAGAAGCAGTGCGGTTTGTGTTGGGATTCAGAGGGTAGGGATACGCTCACTGGTTACTACTTTTGTTGATCTCTTTATCCCACATGGACGCAAATCTAATATTATATTTGGAAAGAGAGATTTGGTCCTCACAAGCCAATAGTAGCCTCCTTTTCCTTTCCCTTATATGTTCGAATTGACTGCTTTCATCATGTGATCTGGAAATCCTATACAGCATAATGATGTTAGCCGGTGCATGTCCCTCCAAAAAAGGGAAGTAAACAGCCAGGAAAAGGATCCAGGATGCTGTCAAAGCTTATGGAAACGATACGGATGCAAGTATTTCAAGTGTTTTGGATTAGGACAAGGATATATATTTGAAGTTTTGGATTAAGACAAGGATGCTATGGTTTTTATCTTCTTTATCTAAGGTGAGGAGACATATATATCCAGATCTTTCAAAGCTGATTACTTTATTTTACACTTTTTTTTGATCTCCACTATTATATGGTAAAAATTATATTTCTCTAGCATTTTATTTGTAACATATGAGAAGCTAGAGAACCATAACTAGAAACTTCGCAATTAGGTACCGTCTTTTTCCTTCCTAATCAGCTCTGAAAACCAGGCATTTTTCTCCTCCCACATGCCCCCTTCTCCTCTGACCAAAAAAAAGAAAAAAAAAAAAAGAGAGAAAAAGATGCCCCTTTCTCCCTATGGATGCATTTGGTGCAAAATAAAATTTGTCACATAGAAAAGTTGATCATATGAATTATTTAGCGATTCAAAATTTTCAGACCCCTAAAAAAACACCTGTCTGTATTAATTCCTTAAGATCCGGATTTTGGCATCCATATTACGATCAAATTTTTCTAGAAACTCTGAGGGGGTGAAGTAAGTACCTCTGTGGAGATCATCGATACCTTAGAGATTAACTCAAGGATCATAAATGCGTAAAAACGTTTAAGGATAAGGTTAAGTCTGAGGATACAAATTAAATATTCGTGTTCAACATTAGGCATAAGCTATATATAATTCCTACTTTCGGGAGCTAAGGTGGCTCCAATTAATCCTCCAATGAAGAGCAACTCACTGTACCCACCAAGACAATAACAAATTTGTATTTAGACCCACAGCTGGACATTCTTTCATCGTGCAAACATTAGTGCTCATCGAATCCTCATTAGATTTAAGAATTTGAAATAATTAATCTCCTCATATATCCAGCCGAGAGAGAGAGACGGCCAATTAATTAACTTATATATGGAACAAATAACTACTATAAAACGTCGCTCTCGAGAGGAAAGGATTCTTCAGAAGCTTGCTAGAATTGGTCACAAGGGTGACCACACTTTTAATTTGCAAGATTTGGGACTAAAGGAGTAAACAAAAGCCAGCTTTACAGTATTGAGAGGCTTAAGAGCGAACTAGAGTGGTTGGCTGGGGTCCCGTGGGAGGTGGGGGTGTGAATTTTCTACCACTGGCCTTGTGCTCGCACCCTTTAGGGTCCCAAACAAAGCTGCACCTTTCACCCCTCACGTCGGCACCAATCCGTAGGGGGTGGGGGTGGGGCTGGCCACCCCTTCCAACCCCTCCAAGGGCCGAAGGGGAGGGAAGAAGTAATCCATCCTTATGTCATCAACATGATGGGGCACTATCTCACCTCCCATTATCTTAAAAAAGGGGCAGTGGCCACGGACCTTCCGAAAGCAAGGGGTCCCTCCGGACATAGACCAGAAAATAACACATACTAATTTAATAATATCTCATCGCCCCCCCCCAACCCCACGACGGATGCCGAGCACCACTTGTCGCCGACGCCGCCCCGCGACGCCCCTTTAAGGGTATCTCCGTCTCCGTATGGGACGAGACCTTCTGTGCCCTGGCGCAATGCGCCAACTTATGAGAGGACGTTTCGACCTGGCGACAAAATCATAAGCGGATTACGTGTTGCCTCCCCATTGGCCGGATATAGTGTACCACGGGGTAGGGAATCTCGTGCAGTCCCATCGCTCCCTGGTCCCCTCCCCCCACTCCATTCACAAGGGGGCTGTGACCACCCTATTCGGTATTTGGAGCATCGACCCCCGGTCACTTCACACGACGCGCACCGCCCAACCCATCTCGGTTGGTTTGTGCCTCCCGCTTTGGGCCAAGGCCCATAAGGAACTCATGCCACTCATTAACCCTGTGGCTCGTGTTAGGGTCACCTCTCAGAGGCGATCTGAGACTCCTCCGGTGGATCGATGGCTGGATGGGGTGTCCATGAGCGAGTGAGCAGGAGGAGGTAAGCTCACTCTCCGTTTAAGTGCAAGGGGGGCAAGAAACTTGTGCTGGACTCGGCACTGTTATTAGCTTCTTGCATCGTCCAAACACACAAATAGTGGTTGTAAAGGGATGTCCATGACGAGAGAGTGATGTCCTCCTCTAAGCAAGTAAAACTTTCCCTTATTTTATAGGGGAGCCCATAGACTTGAGCAACCCCCCTACACCACCCTTAAGTCTGGATACATCTTAATACCCGCTATTAATGGCGGGATTAGATCGTGCCTTTTAGGATTTGGGGATTTTTGGTTTAATTGGGGGGAGGGGGGGGGGGATCACAACGTAACGCTCCCATCTTTCCTCCTCTTCCTCCCCCCTTTTCCCCTTCCCCCCTTCCCTTCGTTCCCCTCCCCAGGAAGGGCAGCTGACTCTCTTAAGGGGGTCTCCTCCCCTTTTCAAACCGCCGTTAAGCTGACCGTTGTGTCACGTGCGACCCCTCTCTCTCTCTCTACACTTCCTGCAGTAGGGAGGTCCCTCCAATGGCGAACGCCGTTACGGGTAACAGGTACGAGGAAGCGGGCGGGAACGGAAGCGGAGGCGGTGGCGGAGGGGCGAGGCCGCCGAGGCTGCCGAGGTGGACGCGGCAGGAGATCTTGGTGCTGATACAGGGGAAGAAGGTGGCGGAGAGCAGGGGGCGCGGGGGGCGGGCGGGGAGCAGAGCCCACCACATGGGCGCCTCGGCAGGGGCGCTTGTTGGCGCGGGCAGCCCCGTTGAGCCCAAGTGGGCGACGGTGTCCTCCTACTGCCGGCGGCACGGCGTGAACCGGGGCCCCGTGCAGTGCCGGAAGCGGTGGAGCAACCTGGCCAGCGACTACAAGAAGATTAAGGAGTGGGAGCGCCGGCGCCGGCCGGACGGCGGCGAGGAGTCCTTCTGGGTCATGCGCAACGACCTGCGCCGGGAGCGCCGCCTTCCCGGGTTCTTCGACAGGGAGGTGTACGACATCCTCGACGGCTCCGCGGAGCCGGAGCCGGAGCCGGAGGAGGAGGACGACAACGAGGCCACGCCTCCCCCCGCGCCGCGGGCTGCGCCGGCGGCGCCGCGGGAGGAGGACGAGGAGGAGGCGGCGGCCGTGTTCGACAGCGGGCGCACCGCGGCGGAGGACGGGCTGTTCTCGGATTCGGAGCCGGAGCAGGACGAGGGGGCAGAGGAGGAGGACAAGGAGGAGGAGAGGCCGGTGGCGCCGCCGCCTCCGACCTTGGCCACGCCCATATCAGGTATCCGGAACCCGAAAGATCCTTCCTTTTCATATGAACATTAACGTTGATCACAGACACCAGACAACGCTTCCCGAGTACTAGATTTTGTTGGGAGATGGTTTTTTGTGTTTTCCAATGTCCAGATTCAGAAAAATTTAGAAAAAACCCCTGAGAATTGTGAATTCGGGTAATGTTTCACCTCAACATCGTAATCTCGTTGGGACCTACGATTCGTTGTCGAGTTGTTTTCTAGGCTTTCTTCCCATATCCACAACAGTATGTAGAGCAGTAACGAATGGCCAGAACCCGCTTCTTGTGTCCGTTCCAAGATTCTTCCTGATCCTTGCTTGTAGGGTGGTGTATACATATATATAACCTCTTGTGGCCCTGCGTGTCTCTGTTTTCATGGTGTTCTCAGTACACCTGTTGAAGAACTCCCAAGTCCTGTGTTGTTCATCAGGGGCATCATCAGCAAAATTTGGAATATTTACGAGCTTCCTAATTGTGGGTCTACAATTGTGATGATAGCTGTGGAAGGTTAGGGAGACTTGCAGAATTGTGGAACTGATGAAGTCATTTAATTAATTGTTGATGTGAAGTCTTGGATAACATGTACAGGAAGACAGCGCAATCATTAGATGCTATAGATGGAGATACAGATATTTCGATGTACGTGATTCCTGGAAGAGTCGGCAAGTCCATACTAAAACGCATTGTCTTGGTCATATTATTAGGTGGAGGATTTGATGGGATTGCCTGTTACAGAACTTAATTAATATACCTTGGTCTTTAAGCTAATTTAGTGTGGGTTATTAATTTGCTATGGTTGTCTCGCATTGCCCAGTCTCATGCATCCTCAGAAGTACATGTTTCAAGGCGCCTCTTCAGTTCTCCGCACGTCCAGCATGTCCTCTACATTTAATTTGATCGCCTTTATGGTTCGTCTCTTAATGTTTCGTATAGGCAACAGAAGCACTTGCTGTACTCTGCCGATCCAATCCCTCACCCATATGTCTGAGTCTTCATCTGTTCTCACATCTTTAGAACAATCTGTCCAAGGCTGAAACAGTTGAGGGTCTCAAGTGTAATTCTTTGAGCATTGGGAGAACTTTTCTGTAAAATGCTGTAAAACACGTACGGTATTTTATGACACACAAAAATGTCATTTATTATAGCATTTTAGGAAGTTTTACGTCAAACCAAACAGCAACCAAACTAAACAATGCACCGTCTATAACTGGTGAGCCATTTGTATTCACAGCCACAGGTGGTGTGAAGATTTGTTGAACCAGTGGAAGGCTGTGAGAAGCAATTGCACGGTATATATACTATTAGATTCAGGAAAATCCAACTCTCGGTTCTGCATGCAGGCATGGCAAGTAGCGAGAAGCAGCAGCCGGAGGAGAACCCGGAGAAGGGATCTTCGTCCCGGGAAGGACAGAAGAGGAAGCGACCCTCGTCGGGGGACGACGCCGAAGAAGACAACCACATGCAGAACCAGCTGATCCACGTCCTCGAACGGAACAGCAGAACGCTCATGGCCCATCTGGAAGCCCAGAACATGAACTGCCAACTCGACAGAGAGCAGAGGAAGGAGCACGCCGACAGCTTGGTCGGCGTCCTAGGCAAAGTTGCCGATGCCCTGGCGAAGATTGCCGACAAACTGTAGCTGCATGGGGTGTGGGCGTTTCAACAGTACTGACTGTGTGCAGAGAACTGCGTTGGGTGCTCTCCGTTCAAGCCTTCCGAGGTGAAACCATGGCCGAGGGGTCCAATTAGCAACCTGCAGAGTCTGGCAGCTTCGATCGTTAGGGGACGAGCATGTGTGTAGCCTCGCCTTGTAAGCAGTCCCATTTCGACCGCTTAAACTAAGGAGACCGGTTTTGAGTACACGAGGGGAGGGGAGGACACAAAAAGAAATACACGTGATAAAGGAGGGCTCAAAAAAAATAACTTCATATTGCAGAATGTCAGATAAGATATATATCATACATGTGAGGTTCATTTTATTTTATGTCGTGTGGTAAACGGGCTTCAGAGCGCTGTATCCATTTGATTTATTTGAGGAAGATTGATGTTAGTAACTTATGATAACTGGAGTGAGATTCTCGGAATCTCATTTTTTATAGATCCTCTTATATGTTTTGAGAAAACTTTGTCATTTTTTATCTTTTGTTGTGCTAGCTATAGCTTTCTCCTATTTTATTTTAGGTGAAGAAGTACAGTACATCTTTAAATTATGTAAGAGGACATTAAGGGGCTCATCAAGAATGAGATCTGTATAGCAACTAGCTCTTATCTGCTTTACCAGGTTATGGTAAAAGCATTCGTCAGTTTTTGTGTTGAGATTTGAAAGAACTAAAAGAAGAATGCTTCCAATTCCCTCGGTCTCCTTAACTTGGATGTTCGTGAGCTTTGAAGATCTTAAACGGGATTCTCAATGTTGTTCAAGAAGACCGTCTCCTTATAAGTGCGTAGCTTTGTCTCGTTTGGAACAGCTCGTGGAGGAGATTTCAACCATTGAAATTTATAACAAGTTATTAAACTCACAAATAAGAGTGCATTGGCTTGTGCGCAATGAGATTTTGAAAGGAAAAAAAAGATATAGACTCGTAAAGGAGAGAGGAGGGATTATGTCTAAAAATTATATTTTCATAGCTTTTGCACAACTTTCTTGGGGAAAATAAGTTAATAAATGAATATGACATGAAAAAGTACTTTAATAAAAAAAGTACTTTAATTATCTTTCTTTAATAAAAAGTAAAGTGCATTAGAGTAAAATACGCTCTCATAATCTATTCTCCCATAAGAGATCCAAATCAGATTTTGATTTTGAAAAGTAAAGATAGAAAAGTTCTAATTTTTATAAGTTAATGAAAAGTGAACTTTTATCCGCTTTTCGTTGTTCAATGAAAGGACGTCTCTTACACGTGCTTAACATGTTTAAGGATAAATCTAAGTGCTTGTCTATGACCCAATTAAACTAGACTAAGCTACTACCAGTGGAGTAGGGGACACAACCCCTTATTATTAGAAAAATCCATAGTCACTATTGATCACACACTGACTATAATTTGATTTTGGGATAGTTATATGGACTCTGATTAACTTTTATTTTCGTAAAAACACTTTTAAATTATAATGTCATGAATACTCTTCTTAATTATATAGACAGAGATGCATCATAAATATCCTTTTTAATGTCACGGTTACCTTCTTTATAATACTCCACAAATAACGCTCAAACATAAGGCTGTAAACGGGTAGGAAATGGATGTTTTTCGATTTCAATAACGAAACCTGTTTCTGTTTCAGATTCTGATAAGATCAGAAAGTACATTTTTCGTTTGCGTTTTCGATAAAATCAGAAAGTCTATTTTTCGTTTTCTATTCCGATATTGGAATCGGTATTTTTGATAATTATCGAAAACTGTTAATTTTTTGATTTATTTGTTTAAAACATATAAAATGAGACTTAAATATAACCAATTCGTCTTAGTATATTAGATAATGATCAATAAGATTAAAACACAGTGAGTGTAACCATGTATCCATAAAGTTACATTTAAAAATATTTAATGATAATCGGAATCGAAAAGCAGATACAGAAATGTTTCCGTCTCAGATTCCGATAGTTTATCGGAAATATCCGTTTCCGATTCTGATAACTATTGGGCGGATATTTTTTATTAAAAATAGATTATCCGTTTTCCGATAACGGATCAAAAAATCGGATAATCGGGTTTCTGTTAATAGCCCTACTCAGACAGCATCGAGAAAGGTAATTGTGATATTTTTTTCCTCTAAGATAAGATATTTATGACATAATAAGTTTAAGATTTTTTTTTATAAATAAAAATTATGAAAACTATTTATGCAAAAAGTTCTTTACCTTTTTTTCCTTTTTCTCTGTGATAAGATCATTAGAATGTCTCTCTCACATATTAATTGCCTCTCCTTTGTATCAACGGAGGCCAACCTAACTAGACTATGTGTAAACAATCCATGTCCAGGCCTCCAAGTTCCAAGACCCCGTCAAACGTCCATTTCTATAGAAACGGAAAGTAAAGAAGCACTTGACGATTGGACTAGTGAAAAGAACATAATAGAGAAATATAGAAATAGTTTAAAGGTCTCCTTACTTTGTTCTAACATATTATCCTCAGTCAATAGCCACCCCATGAACGTTTCACCAATTTGCAAAGCCAAGGCAAAAAATGGGCACGCCAGTCAAATGGGGCACTGCCTACGTGCCCTCCATGATATAGTTTTGATCCAAGAAAATGACATGGTGTGCAGACAAACAAAGGATACTTTAGATATTACAAACTGATGAAGTGAAAGCAGTGACGGTGATGATCTCCATTGACTCACTACTTCATCATTGACGACTCATGCAGTGCTTCATCACCTCAAAGAATATGACATTTCAAAAAAAAATAAAATCAAACTTTTCTCAAAATCTCGGAAATAATCAGATTATGGCCAACTTTATGTTTCCACATGGTGGAATTCTGCGGGTGAAGCTCGCATTGACGTATTGTCAGCCAAAGGAAAAGAGTCCGGATCTTCTCAGGATTATTTTGGATTGGACTCCAGCAGTAACTAATCCTAATGTGCCATGTGTAAAGTAGTTCCGACGTTCAAGACGCAGCCCACCGAAGTGGGTAACTTTTTTTGATTTTCCGATTCAATAGGTTCTCAATATTACGCAGAACACTTAATAACTATCAAGAGCACAAGACTACTACCATAATTTAAAATACACCCCAATGTAATATTCGTACATTAATTTTAAGTTGTATCCAAGTACACATTAGGGGTGTATTTTAAATTATTGTTGTAATTTTATGCTCTTGGTGGTATTTAAATGCTCTGCGTAGTATTGAGAACTTGTTGAACCGAAAAAAAAAAAGTTACCCACTTTGGTGGGATGCATCTCAAACGGCGAAACTACTTTACACATGGCGCCTTAAGACTAGTTACTACTAGAGTTCAGTCTAAAATAGTACTGAGAGGATCCAAACTCAAAGAAAAATAACGAAGAAAAGTGCTCCGAAAACCTACACGTACGATGTTTTGAAATTAACCTAGTGGAAATGCCCATTTAAAAGTCGAGTAATATTTGGTGCGATACTTTGCTTGTGCTTCGCTTGTGCTGCAGGTCAATTGTGACAAGTATCTAAAAAAGTGATTTTTTTTAGGTTGGGATCATTTACATGTTCTACATGTTTATCTAAGTTGATCTTCCATCAAATGAATTAATTTTTTAAAAAAAATTAAAAATCATTATTAGACTCGATGCCTAAGAATATTTTACTATTTGTTGGGATTTAATTTTTAATTTTTTAGATATTTTTATTGTTCAATTGAAGATTAGATTCTACAAACATGTAAGTTAGGAACATGTAAGTTAAGTTGGGACTGATCTAGAAAAAAATAAAATAAATGTAGGGGGACACTGCAGCATGGAGTGTGACTATTTGCACATTTCTGTACATGTTACGCTTTTATTCATATTTGAGATACTAATTTTTCATATGGTATTTTTTTTTTTTTCTAAGGTAGTTGGTCAGTACACATTTAGAGAAACTAGTGAGACTAGTGTTCAAATAGGAGCAAAGTCCAATATTTCTTCTTATTTAGGAGAGAGTTTGGTACAGTCTCATAATTCCTGTAAGGACACGATAATTCTGCCTAATAAAGTGACTATTCTGGGTCTAAATCAATCTCAAATTAAAGGGTTGTTTGTTTCAGCGTAAAATAATGTAATTTGAAATAATTATTTTATTTTACAGTATTTTCAATTGTTTGAAATGATGTAAAATAATGTAAAATAAAATCTTGTCTGGATCTTGTTTGCTTTCTTGATAGCTTAATTTCTTTGTTTTGATTTACAGCAAAAGTCCACTGCAAACTAAAACAAGAAGATTAAAGTATCTCTCTTGTTTTCTTTTATAAATAACCAAACAAATATTTTCTGATTTTAAAACAAAAAAATTTCACTTGTTTTGAAACCATTTATTTTGAAACCGGTGATTTACCAAGTTTTACACTAAAATTTCATGGCACACCAAAATCAATTGGTATGTAGATCTTTTAAGTGAAGGGCAAGGGATGAAGCCAACGGCTCTACACTGCTGATTCTTTTTCTATTGCATTCAGATTCTTTCTTCTTAGATGTTATATTTTTTTGTCATGGCTTTTCCTATGCTTTCTCATTATGTTCATTTTAGGCCATCATCCAGTAATTTCGTTAAAAAAAACTTCTATTAAACATATTAATTATAAAAATGTCAAAATGTTTTTAACGAATATAAAATATTTATTTTAATAATTAGACAACTCTCTATGAGCGTGATAAAAATAAATTTAATAATACAGTATACTAGAACATATTTCAGTAACACAGTACCCTTTTCACAACTTCAACATTGAGCAAGGGACACAACACGCAACCAGTTCTTTCTCAAATAACATGTTATTTGAGGACTACACTTGCTGCAGGGCTTCCGGGGACTCCCTCAGAACAGGAACATAACTTCGTTAACGCGGTTCTGGAACTCGAAGGGAGAGTTATAGCCGGCGACGGTGTACCCAGACGGACCCGCCCGCCCCACGGTTGCGGCGCCCACGGCCGTCTCCCACGGGGTGCCGCGGAGGCTCTTCCTGAGGGCCGCGGCCTCAAGGGGGATGTTGGCGTCGTTCATGAAACCCCCGAAGCGGCGCACGGCCGCGTGGCGCGGCCCCGGCCACATCTCCGGCCGCACCTGGTCGGAGCGAGGGGACGCCTTCTGGTGCGCCCGCGGCACGTAGAAGCGCACGACGAAGTTGGAGTTGCAGAAGGGCCCGGTGGAGGGGGTGATGTCCACCAGGACTGGCGCCGTCATCTCCATCTTCATCCCTTGGTCGTTCTTCCCTTGGATGTACGAGAAAAGGCTGCGCATGCATGGTGTATGCAGGACGAAATATAAGAGAGAGAGAGGGAGAGGGAGAGTGAGAGAGAGAGAGAGACTTACGAGAGGAAACCCAGGTTAGAAGCCTCCGTGTAGGAGGTACTGTTTATGGGAGGATCAGTGGACATCCACATGGCCTTGTCATAGCTCCTAATCTCGAAGTCCTCCTGGGAATGGACAACCCGGTAAGAGGGGCACTCGAGGGAGTTGCAGGTGGAGGGCTTGACGTAGCCTCCCGCCACGGCTCCCTCCAAAGGCCAGGAGAACAGCACAAGGACCAGGGGTACCCAAGACCACACTTTCGAGAGCAAACCCATGGCAAGCAGTGGAATAGCGTTTCAGTGCGCGCCGAAGAAAGGAAGCACAACACTCGCAGGTCTGAACACTGAGCAGTGAAGAGCTTTTGGCAATCCGGCTGGGTCGGCCGGATATATGTAGTTGGGACAAAGGGGAGTTGTGTGGCTATAAGAGTTCCCTCCCCTGCATGGGCCTAGTGGCCAAAACAGCCACAACGTTGCATGCTCTTCCTGGTCCATTGGTGTCCCTTTCTCCTTGGATATGTTGAGCCTTCACTGTTTGATCTGCCATTACTTTCTAGGCAGTGTTGTCGGATACGTTGAATCCGCTTAAGGGGAGGCAGTGGCTCGAGCAACTTGGGAGGACCTCTTCACACGGATCAAGAGTGGAAAGGAAGAGGGCAAGAGCATATTTGGTCCCTGTTGCTGAAGGGTGCCTTTCGGAAAGTTGGTGAAGAGGAAGGATGCAAAAACAACACGAATGGAAGAATTACGGAATGCAAGATCAAATTTTGATGTAGACCTGACGTGGGCACGGCTCTTGTCGATTTCCTGTTCGGTCTAATAATCGTGGGTTACTTGAATATAGGAGAAGTGCCCTTCATGGATTAGGATGGCGTGGACCTATAAGGGGTTGTTTATTTTAAGCTTAAAATAGTTTAATTTAAAATAATTATTTTATTTTACGATATTTTCAATTATTTGAAATGACATAAAAAAATGTAAAGTAAAATCTTGACAGTCTAATTTTCTTGTTTTGATTTATAGCAAAGACCCACTATAAATCAAAATAAGAAGATTGAAGTATCTCTCTTGTTTTGATTTACAAACAATCAAATAAATATTCCGTGATTTTAAAATAAAAATATTTTACTTGTTTTAAAGCTAATGATTTATAAACTTTTACACTAAAATAAACAACCCTTAAATGCAAGTAGAGATGTAAATGATATCCGAAAATTCATTTATCCATTTGTTTCCAAAGTTTAAAGGTCATAAAAATATGACTTAAAGACAAGGATAAGGATATTATTTGTATTCAAATGATTTAGGAAAAGGGTAAAGATACACTTTTTTTAGTCCGATTATTTAAGTATCCATTCATTTCTTTTTGCTCATCTTAAGTATTGATCATATCTTATTTAAAACTCTCATTTCTGAATGAGATCTCCAATTATGCACCTATATAATACATATCTTGTTGTCAGCATCATTCTTTTAACCCCATCTTTTCCTCATTCATTAGTTTTCAAGGTTCATTATGACAAATGTCACGTCATTTGCAAACAAATTTATAAGAACTAATTAGAAATAACTTATAAACTTATATAAGTTTATGTTCACATATAGTATTCTCCGATAATTTAACTTCTATGTATTTGTTTTCGATAATTTTTTATGATTTTAAAGAATAAGAACACAAGAAAATAAGAATAAGGATACACTTATTACTTAACGGATAAGGATAAAGATTGAGTCACTGTTCCATCTAATATGTATTCTTTTACATCCCTTAGTGCAAGCTTGATTTGAGCAGACTGGTTTACTAGGTAGAGGGAGTGGATCCTCATAGGATCACATGGCAATGGCATCTCTCTAGAAGTCATATCCTTCCTCTCTCTCTTTCTAAATTGGAACGTCTTCCATCTGATCGTTTTCTTAGCCTCGTCTTCCCCCCTCCCTCCTTGTCTTCTGCTTTATAGTAACAATAATTAGAATTTGCTTCCATTTTTACTTCCAAAACGGGAGCTTAATGCCATGGGAACTTGTCATGAAAAGTTGACAATTAGAGCATTCTCAAAAAATCACTGCTGACAACAAAACAGGGGATCGATGCAAAGGAACCTAAATGTTAGCTGGCTTATATTTTGTAAATTCTCGTTACCGATTTTTGTATGTAAATATTTATAAACCATTATATATGCACATGTATTTTTGACATTGATGTATTATAAAAGTCTATTGTGTTCTTGAGAATCAATCCATTAACATGACTTTCGTCGAGCCATCTTTCTAGCTCCTTGATGCACCAGTCGACCACTAGATCCACCTGGAAGAATGAGATCGGTTCGACGCATGGGAATGGCAGCTTTGGCCCCTATCGGCTCCTCTTCACTGAGGAGAGGAGCGATTGGAACCAGTAGCCCTTGAGCCAGCAGGATGGGGATCATTGCGATGGATTTCACCATTGAGGATGGTGATAACTACCGTCGGCGCTTTGGACTCCTTGTCGTCCTCCGACACGCTCGCCGATGTTTTGAGCCTCCTACCGCTCCCTGCAATGGGTTGAACGACCAATTGGAGTCTACGCTGGAGTGCGCCCGTGTGGGGTACAGGCAAACACTCTTGGGTGATGAGATCGCCCAGTTGTTGTGCCACCTCTCCCAATGCATCATTGTTGTTCTGTGACGGTCCGCTTCACCCAGCGACATCCTATTTTGAGATATCACTCTGGTGTGGCGATTGTTCTTGTTGTTTCCTCTAGTCATGGTTTTTTGTACGTTTCTCACAGACGACGCCAATCGTGAAGCGGTCAAAAACTAGTTCAACACTGATGACCATCTGATCCAATCTTGGCTACTCGATAAAATTTGTATTCAAAGAGGAGAGTGCACCAAATAGAGACTTGTGAAAGAAGGAAAATAGTCAACGGCCCCCCATCTATGTGGGGAAAGACCCTTTGATGCCTGAGTCAAATCCCTCAAGTGAAGGAAGACTGTGGCTAGGGTTTTCTGGGTATGAGTTTGCATACCTTTGTCCGGAGCGGGAGACCCCTATTTATGTGAGGCATTGTGCCTTGAAAAGAGGGTAGGCATCTGGAAACAGTTGGATAGTTCCCTAATCGAGTTCTCCAGATCATGCACGGTCCGAGTGACGTTATGGGGAGGGCCCTTCCATGTCCATCTGAGGGGGCAGAGATTGCGGAACGTGCCATAAGAAGGTCGGACTGCAAATCCCGCTGAGGAGGGAGAGAGAGGATTCGAATCTGTCGGAGATCCCTCCCTTCTCGAGAAGTCGGGAGTCTCGGTCTTTGGGGCATTGGGCCTTGGCCCCTGCTAAGATGAACTGAGAGATTCTTCCGATGGTGCATGTCTTTCGGGGAGCCTGGATGACTTGATCCGAGGGTGCTCTGTCAGATACCCTCACCTATGTCTTAGGGGTTAATATTCTAGATTATCTCTTGAAACATCCTATCTTGGACAGTCATCCCGAGAGGCTGCGCAGGTAGTCACGTGTCCACCTCATGTGAGACTGCTTACATGGGCTCTTGGTCTTCGGGGCGCATGGTGTTGGGCCTGATTGGGCCAGAACCCAATCTGCTATCTTCACATAATAAATTGAAAAGTTACAACTTATGCAAAATTCAATCATGTATTATTCAAAAAGGTTATAACCTTTCAAAATTTTAACCATTCTTCTGTTTCATGCTATGGTTCTTTTCCTTCCTAACGTTAAAACCTGCTTTAATTTTTTTTCATAGTTCATGAGGAAAAGGCATGTGTTCTATGCACGTCGTATGAAATTCAAATCCTGTATAATTAAATTAGAGTACCATCTAAATGACAATTGTAAATTTAAATGCACGTGATTTTGATGTTGAAGAAGACGATAACATTTGGAAAGTATACGATTCTGAAACTTAGAAGAAATCCAATCCGCACCATTTGTCCCCTTCAACCATCCTACATGAAATCAGGTTATTATTACTCACATCACTACATGAGGATGACGAAACATAATAACTAATATGATAACATACTTTATCAATAATGATCTAAAACTTCGAAAGAAGTGGTTATCTGTGTTTCTATTTAGGGACTTCAGCAAACAACCCCCAACAGAATCTTATATATGTAAAAAACCTGAATAAAATTATACATGTAAAAAAACCTTGTTTAATCATTTGTATACGTAAAGAAATACTTAGCCTCAAGTTTACCATCACTCACATAAGTGCCAGTTACTTTTTATTTTTGAAATAAGAAGACGGTACTTCAGAAGGTTATACATACATATAAAGAATATTTGTAAAATAATTCTCACAAAATTTTAATTATAGATTTGATTATCTTATTTTCATATTATTATAAATAATCTCACGGCATGATAATACTTGTAATAATACTTTTGTTGTTATTGACTGCATGATAATACTTGCCAATGGCCTATGTCATCACCGTCTTAGCATTATGTTAAAAATGCTTTATCCCTAGTTAACTTTGAATCAAAGTTTAAAAACTCCAAAATGCCCTTATTCTTTCCTCAATTATTTTCTCTCTCTCTTTTCATCTTCTCTCTTTGGCATTCCAAAGAAGTCATTCTTATAGGGATATTTTTGTCTAAATATAAAATTTGTTAGTTAAAGAAAGAACATTCATCACATCTTTTTCTCTCTCTTTTCATCTTCTCTCTTTGGCATTCCAAAGAAGTCATTCTTATAGGGGTATTTTTGTCTAAATATAAAATTTTTTAGTTAAAGAAAGAACATTCATCACATCTTTAATAGAGTTAACCACGGGAAATTTTTTGCAAGTAATATTGTGATACAATGAAATTATTTGTAATAATATAAAAATGAGAGAGATAAATCTACCACTAAAATTTTAAGAATGTTACCTTTACAAAAATCTTTGTATATAATGCATGGATTTATCATATGCGAGAATTTTTTCGGGGTCATTTGCCACCACTTATGTTAATAATTCATAGTTAGTAGTTTAAACTTTAAACCATTGTTTCAATATGAACCATAGCAACGTCCATCTAATGAAGCACACTGGATATATCTTTTTGTACTACATCATAAATACAATAAAGTTACAAGTCTAAACAAGTAAGCGATTCTTATTCAAATTCAATCCATTTTAGATATTTATCCAACTCATGTGCATGATTGCTTTAAGAATTATTGAACCAGAAAATCCATTTTCCTTAATTCTAGCCATCCTTATTTAGGCTTTTACACTATTTCTGACAAATCCATGGTTTTGCCCATTATTTTGGGAAACTACTAGAGAAGAGACTGCCACACATCTTTCAACGAAATTTTGTTGCTTTTTAGCTTATCAATTGGTTACTACCGATGTCTTATCCAATTTAGACTCCATAAGATTTGAACTCATTTGAAAAATTGATGAGGTTGAAACTGGAAGGACATTAGTGAATGGAAGTTGTGATGGATCTTTTCACTAAGAATGTTGGTACAAATCACTAGCATCACTTTGATTGGAGAATATGAGAAGAATAATGGCGAATAAGGAGAGAATAAGTTTAATTTTGTTTTGACAAGCGAAATGACTTATACCGTATAGAATAGTGTATTAGAGAATAAGGAAAATAAGCCATTCTATTCTAGATTCAAGAATTACTTATTCTTCTTATCCGTCAACGGGCCCCACAAAATTATTCAACTGAAACACTCATTATTCTAATATACACTATTCCGTCAGTGGATCGCACGTAATAACTTATTATGTAAACAAAGTTGGGGGGGAGAAGGGAGGGGATGCCTCCTCATGTCTGTATGTTATACTAAGCTTACATTGGGCACAACTTCTAACGAAAAGTATTTTAAAACTTTCATAGATTTTTTCTTCTTTTAGGGTAGGACACTAGGCCGTGAAAGCCACTTATGCAATCCTTTTTGTTATTTTTTTAACTTCTATCAAATAGCTCTAAATTGCAACTTCTTGTGTTGGCGTAAAATTAGTACTGTGAGAGAAGGTTTGTCTTTTTAATTATCCAAAATCAGATAAAATAACTAGTTTCATTTTACATTTTTCATATTGAAAGTGGAAGTCGAAGAGAACTTTCGGCTAAAGGTTTCGTCGGATATGGTATAAGGCTATATGCTTAGAGCCACTTTTAATTAACGGTACTCTTGGACTTCAAGTTCAACTATCTTGGGGGAGGGTGTTAGGAACATATTTGGCAAAATTTTCAGTTAGAAATCACTCTTCTTTTCCACTTTCCAGACAAAAAATTTAAAATATAAGTGATCGTAGATAATTTTGAATAATTAGACTAGACAAAAATTAACAACTTGATCTTTCACCTCGATGAATGAATCTTCTTTTGGAGCTTTTAATTGAAAGCAAAAATAACAAAAGAAACTACACAAATAGGATTCACACGAAGTATATTTCTATCAAATTAATTCTTTCAATTAAAAGTTGTGCCAAACATGGTCTAAACTATGAGATCTTTTATTACTTTTTGACTTTCAACTAAAAACTTTAAATCAAAGTTTTCTAAATTGAAATAAGCATGCAATTGTGAAGAAAAGTTTGACCTTTAATTTATGACTACCTTAAACAATACAACTTGGATCACTTATCATCGGCCAGATTAACGATTAAAGAATAGAGGAGGATGCACAATCCACTTGTTAAAATCTTGTAAGAATAATATTAAGTAATGCTTTCTGCGATAGTACTTCGGACTATGCAACATCATATAGATTACGATGTCCAAGATGTTTAATGGGACAACACCACAACAGGATTTTTCTTTTTTTTTTTTTTTATATAAGAAATTGCCAGTTAGGGTTATCCCCAGCTCAGCTACCATATGATTGGATGATTGAAAATTTATAAGAGAAAAATGGAATGGTGCACCCACACATCTAACTACAGCACATGAGCTGTAGCACCTGCACTGCAACAAGCATTACTCTTACTCATAATATTTTAGATCTCGTTGCAAAGCCCACTTATTTTGTTGTCATGACAGCCTACGATAACTATATGTCAACCTCTCTTACTTTTTGCACCTTTGAAACTCTCTAAGAATCTGTGATGCGAATGTAACTAAGAGAAATACTTGGTGCACACTCTACTCCTTCAAGACTGACTTGATGATGTGAGTTGTGGTTTGTTTCTGTTCAAGTTTTGAGGTTTGTTTAGGAATCAGATTAAGAAAAAGAAAGACCTCAGATGTCCACACAGAAAAGACATACTTCCATGGTCGACCTTCACTAAGGAGAAGAACTGAAGTTTGAGTTCCTGCATTTTGTGTGTATTTCCATGTCTATGTTCTAGTGTGTGGTTCAAGTTTCTTTCATCATGTTTTCTTTTTAATATAGATTAAGATTCTCTGGTTCATTTTTTCTACTTTTATTCTACATATATATATCAATAAAAAGAGATAATTGTATATAACTCTACTAAAAATAAAATTATATTTTTGTTTGTCTTATGTCTATATTATTTTTAATAACTTTATTACATCCCTGAAATATTTGGACATTTATTTCACTTATATCACCACTTGTATTCCATCATAACATGCCGGTCAATAAAATGAGGTAGAATAGAAAGAGAGTAACAAAAGTAAGTTAGATGATCTCAATTCCTTCTCCTTTCCTTCGTTTGCATCTCTCATGACGCAAAATTATTCTAACTGTAACTTTATGTGCAAATTATTGGGATAAGTTTATGGCCACTTGCTTTTGAAATTTATTGAAAAAAATGATAAAAACCCTTCCCCTCATACACATGCTCCCCTAATAACAAGGTCGGCTTAAACTCATCATTTTGGCTTCCTTACTAACATGTTTCCAAAATGTAAAACTCCTTAATTTACTTGTTTCAAAATCACTGGTTTTAAAATAAATGAAATTGTATGGTTTTAAAATCAGGGACCTTTTATTTGATTTCATAAAATAAAACAAGAGAACGCTTCAATCGTGTTGTTTTGATTTGCAATAAGTCTATCTAGATTGCCAGGTGGACAGATAAGATTAAGATAAAATTTTATTTTATAAGATGGCAACACAACCACGTACAATATTTATTTTTAAAGTTTCATAAAGATCAGATAGTAAAAAAAAAAGAAGAGAATTTATGCAATCTGATCCATCAAATTATGTGATACTGAACCATATGCAGTGCAGCAAGAATTACTCAATTATCAATGGCTGTCTAATATTGTATTATACGCGTATAATTCATATATTTTTTAATTTCTGAATAAAACTCCATTACTTGCATCAACTAAAAGATAGAAAAAATATTCAGTTTTTCGACACCAACCATTTTATTTACATATAATACAAAAAAGTTTAATACTTTCCATTTGATACACTATACTATTAAATTAAAATAAGACTTTTACAACTTAAACATCATAGAATATGAGATTATATGATACAACATTCACTTTTTCATCGACAAAACTCATAATTTGATTAATGCTTATTTATTATATGATTATACTTGTTATTTTAACTTTTTAAAATTCTTGATAAAAAAAGTTTAAATGTCTTTTTGAATATTTTATAATTTTATAATTGTTTAACCAAATTTTTGACCACCCTTTTCAAATCTTAAAACTAAATCATTATCTCAGCATAATTTTACCGTATAATACTCATACCGTACTCAACTAACTATGGGGCCGACAGTATTGAATTATTGAACGAGAGCCTAGGACGAGAGGTACGCACATACTCTACACTTAAAAGCACTGGCCGTAGCCCGTAGGGATGCAAACAAATATGATTATTCTGAAATATCCGTATATATAATTCTAGACTATCTGCATTCGAATACAAACTAGTCATTACAATATAATTCTTATAAACTGAGGACAATCATTTTTTTAACTTGATTTTTATTCTTGAAATTTGATCACACATTAAAATTTAAATCCATATTCGTTTATTTTAAATATGAATATTAATTTTTCAATTCGGGCATTGATGAGAGCCTAAGAGTGAAAAGCCTGAGGAAGTAAACCACGCACGTGAGAGCCCGAAAGTGAAAAGAAATTGAGGAAAGTGGGAGCATGCATGCGGAAGAACAGTCATACATTTGTACAAGTCATTTTTCAAAGGAGCAAAAAATAATTCCCTTTGGGGAGGGGGGCATTCCGAGAATTGAACTCGGGACCTCTCGCACCCTAAGCGAGAATCATACCACTAGACCAAATGCCCCTGTTGTGAGTGTTATATTTAATTCTTATAAACTGAGGACAATCATTTTTTTAACTTGATTTTTATTCTTGAAATTTGATCACACATTAAAATTTAAATCCATATTCGTTTATTTTAAATATGAATATTAATTTTTCAATTCGGGCATTGATGAGAGCCTAAGAGTGAAAAGCCTGAGGAAGTAAACCACGCACGTGAGAGCCCGAAAGTGAAAAGAAATTGAGGAAAGTGGGAGCATGCATGCGGAAGAACAGTCATACATTTGTACAAGTCATTTTTCAAAGGAGCAAAAAATAATTCCCTTTGGGGAGGGGGGCATTCCGAGAATTGAACTCGGGACCTCTCGCACCCTAAGCGAGAATCATACCACTAGACCAAATGCCCCTGTTGTGAGTGTTATATTTAAAAATTAAATTAGGGCATGCTCATCACCCAAAATATGCTTATCTGCATGGTGCTTATGTGGTAGCAGTTTGCCTTTCATCGCATCAAAGGACAAGCATGGGCATGCATCCAATAAGGACAAAACCATAAGAATGTTTTCACATCCGAAGCTGGAAACTCATCACGATGCAAAGGGATCGATGGAGACGAGAAACGGCTGTCTCATCTTATTTGACTCAATTTTGGTCTATAGGGATAAAACGGATGTTGATTTTTTGAGACGACTTCTCAACCATCGCTAATTGTCAATTCTCTTGTAGTGTGGATCCAATCTAAGAGGCTATTGACGTCCCTATGCAATTATTTGGCACAGCACAAGTACCTTGTTCCATCCAATCTTATCTTCTATGATCATGGAATCAGGTCGCATGGCAGACAGTTGCATCAAGATGTCGAATATATATAGCCCACAAATGGATGCTTTTGTAGTCCACCGATATGCTCACTTAATTTGTTGTCAAAGAGAGAGCACAACAACAGGAACAATTAGGAAAATCCTCTACATCATGACATATGAATCCATCCATGGGGTCAGTGTGATTTATAGTGTCGGGAATACTGTATACAAGTTGCAAAGGCAGCAGCTTAGAGGCTTTGCTTGATTTTTATTCTTCATGATCTTCGGAATTCAGCTAGCTAGCTTAATTTCCACACTTGATTAAAACAGATACATAAATTAAAATGTGATATAGTAAATAATACATCTTTATTGAAGCAAAGAAAAGATAAAGTGGATAGGATCTGCATGGAGTTCGTATGGGAGAAAACAAGGAAGAGAAAAGGTCATTTGAGGTGGTGGAAAGGATTGTGCTATTGTTTCTTTCCCAAAATTTTGAAGGGCTTATCTCTAACTTTTTGGAGGAGAGCCAGAGAAGGGAAGGTTTACCAAATAACAAGATACTGTGAAGGGTTATAAATAAATGTCCGGATTAAAGTGTTAAACTAAATACAATGAGTCCTGGGGGGTAATTTCTGGTGAAAAAAAACATATTAAATTGGTGCAGCAAGACTTTTTTTCTAGTCTTATTCGTTATTTGACATGTCAGAGGTAAGATTAACTGTAGAAACCATTGGGTGAAGCAAGACTCTGACTTTATCTAATCTCATTCACTTATGATCTGAAGGGCATGGGTAAGAGGATTTGATCCATTTACTCTACCGTAACCCATAAACTTATGGATCAGTCACCGAAAATAATAGGTATCTAGATCCTTGTGATCACCAACTGTTGCATCTTGACGTCACTATCACCTATCAAAGAGCCTTTCATAGAAAAAGTCTTGGGTTCAAGTCTCATTTCTTACAATTATGTAGGAAAGAGATTTGTTCAATGAGTTCATAGGACCTATGTCTGTGTGCACCCACAGGCGGCGTGATCCATAGACTGCTCCCTGTGGCGGGGCCTTTGGAGGCGAAATGATTATTCAAAGAAGATAGAATTATTACAGATACGTAGAAGAATTCTCTACTTCGAAAGAATTGGTGAATACCTATTTGTACTTATCTCCATCACGAAAAGTCAGTAAAATACATACTCACCAAAAAAAGACATCACCATCACCTCTGCCATTGCGTGTAGGCAATGATATTGTAACATTTTTAGGTTGGATTTGAGATGAAGTTTTAAATTTATCTTCTTAATGGGGTGGATTTGGACAAAGCCAAGCTCAAATAGGAAAGCTTGAAATGCCTAGCAATCGTTAAATATAAAGGAATACTAAATATTATTTATATAATAGAAGTGATTTATTGAATAATACTAACTATTTATTCGTACTGTATATATTGTAGATGTCAATCTACATCAAGCATGACCATTACATTGATGATTCAATAGTATCTCTAAATTGAAGAAAGTGCGCTTTATGTGAAGATCATTTCTTAGAGTTCATATTCCTAAAATCCATTCATAATCATCATGTTCATCATGATCTATTATAATCTTTTCTTATAAGTTGATCAAACGTTAGGTTTGAATATTGTTTCAGTTTTCTTTAATAAAAGACATGATTTATAGGAAATTTTTTACTTCAATTCTAACACAAGGAATCAACAAATGTATGATTAGTTTGATGGTTTTCAAACGACTCCTAAATACAAATAATATTAAATCTCAGGTTGAATTTGGATTTAAGCTCTAGGTCCTTGTTTGGATATGCAAAGCATAGATGAGTTTGGGTTCCCTATAAACTCATTTTTATAATATCTTTAATAGTTTAAACATGGGCTTATCATAAACTTACTCTAATTTTAAACTCAAAACCTTCTCATAAATGACTTACCTATATAAATCAACTCCAGGCTAGTTTCAATTAAGGCCAAATACTATCAACTGAATTGTGATACTCGGAGGAATCAAACAAGAGTTTGCACTAGATGCATTCATGATAAATGAGTTTGGAAAACTTTTAAGTAATGATAACTCTATTTGCATTTCCATAAGTTACATCCAAACAGACAATGAGGAAAGGAAGTTGAGTCAAACTTGGTTTGATGTCGCTTATTAAGGACTGTTTCACAATTTTTTTAGTTGAAAATAGGGAATATTACTGAAAAGGGCATAAAAACTTTCAAAATATCTAAAAAGACACTATAAGTTTAACATATCTAAAAAGTACACTCCTAAAGTTGATATCTAAACCGGGCAAAAGTCATATTTTTTCCAACATATTACCTTAAATATCCTCAGTTGATTTATAAGTGATGTGTCCTAATCTACATCTATATAATATAACTTTCATATCTTTGATAAATAAATATGTAAATGTGACCCTTATTATTCTTCAATTACCTAAAAGGACACTAATACTAAAAACCATAAAAAGTCATTCCTCTAAAATTTAAAATTGAGAAGAAACTCCTAAGTTTTAATAGTTAGTAAAAGAAAAAATATGTGAAAATAATAGCCTTACTTTTGAATTTCATAAAATAAGTATAATCATACTACTAATTATTCATAAATTAGTCTTTTATCATTAGTATGGGATAGTAAATTTTTACATGAGCAAATTTAAGGACAATTATTTGTAAAATGATTGAAAGTAATTTAGGTAATATGTTAGAAAAAATTGACTTTTACCTCATATAGATGTAAACTCCGTGAGGAGTATCCCTTTTAAATATTTTGAACCTATAGTGCCCCTATTAAATATTTGTCCCTTTTAGTAATTTTTTCTTGAAAATATTAAGTAAGAATGATTATAATTAATTTTAAATAATTACATAAATCAAACATACTTCAACAACTTCATTCTTACCTATTCTAGTAAACTCTAATTTATAGCTTCTGGTTAGAAGTTACAAATCAAAATTTTGTAAATAATTTCTAAAACTGCGGAAGCCAGGAGATCAAGAACATGCAACAACTGGGTGGGAAACTTCCCTAAGGAGCTAGTGTGAAGATGCAATTTATTAGGAGGTAATGGCTGATTACTATGGTGGTGGTGTGAGTCAGTGACCTCTCAGGGTCCCTGAACCTTTTTGTAACCGAAAAATAGAAGTTTTCTAAAACTCAAAAAGTATTTTTACTCAGAAGATGCACCAAATATGACCTAAATTTGGGTCAGACCCAAATTTTATCAAACTTAATCCATGATATAATACATTCACATTCTCAAAAAGGGGTGGGCGATCAGGTGGGAGGAGATGAGATCTTGTAGATGTCACCTTCTGAACTTCAGTCTGTTCTCAAACAAGGGAATATTTGATAAAAGAAGTGAGATATATTTACTTTTATGGGAAGTAAAACAACGTTGTTGGGTCATAATCTTATCCACGAGGATCGGGGCCTCTTGTCTAGTATCGAAAGGCCGAAGGACGATGGACCTGTAAGACAAAACACCGATAAAGGCCTCCTAGTAGTGAATTGGAGGACCCCCTCTGATGCTTAAGTCAGAAAGTTAGAGATTTTAGAGGAAAGCAGGACGAGCTAAGCTATGAAGAGTGTACCTGGTGAAGTCGGCTAAGAGGTCTTTATATAGCAATTTAGAGGCGACTCATGAGCCAATTCCGAGCACGAAGAGAATATCTTAGCCGGAGGCAGTTGCTAGGAGAAGACTTGCTTTTGAAAGACCAGATGTGAGTTGGATCCTCAAGTTTGTCGTGATCTACTTTGAATTAGAAAGGATGCTTTGAAGTATAAATTCGTGTCCAAGTTAGTTTCTAGATTTGTTTCCTATCGCGTTTGGATTGGATTGAGAAAGTCGAGGTTCTTCTAAGGGAAAGAGCCCCGCTCGGATTGAATTAAGGATCCCACTAGGAGGAGGACTCAAGTGTCTCCTCAGCGGACCGAGTATGATGGGCTGAGCACTGATGATAGTAAGGACTTTTGGGCCCGGTCTTGAACCTCCTTATCGAGTAGAGGCCTACAGTGGAACTGGATCCTGATAGAATTGTGTTTGTTGGCTTGGACTTGTGCTACTGGGCAAGCTCACGGGCTATTTGGGCCATGCGAAATTGTCATCCATTAAGTATAATTTAAAATAATTATTTTACTTTAGGATTTTTGAATGTTTGGAATTTGATGTAAGATAGTGGAAAATAGAATCATGTCCGGGTCTTTCTGCCAATTTGGCGATCTAATTTTCTTGTTTTGATTTATAATTAAGAAAGACTCCCAATAAACTAAAACAAAAAGATTCAAACAACCAAACAAATGCTTTCTGATTTTGAAACTATAAAATTTTACTTATTTTAAAATTAGTGATTTTGAAAATGATGAAGTTTACGTGAAAACAAACAATCCCTTAATCTACCTGAATATGAGTATAGGCCTCAAAAATGGATGCCCGGTTTCCTCTGTCGGAAAAGCTGATCATGTGATCATAAATGTCAGTCAACGGACTAAAATATGAAACTTCCTTATTTTATGTACTCCCTAAAGAATAGCTTTTTTCTCAGTGGCTCATCTGGCTGATATGTACGAATCTAATTTCCCTCGTATGGAAAGGAATCAACTGCTTATGCTCCTGTTAATGATTTCTTTTTTTCATTTAAGATACTTTGGTAAAATTTTTACGTAAAAGTCACTTTTAATGCCACTTTTCACATAAAAGACTTGAAGGAGAGAAATTATAACTAATTTTGATTTGTTACAAAAGTCAATTCTTTCTTAACAACCTCACTTATTTCTTCAATTTTGTAAACTTCACCTTATAATTTTTTGTTAAAAGTCAAAACATAAGTAAAATACTATAAATGACTTTTAAGATCTAAGTATTTTTATAAAAAACAATTAAATGGAAATACAAAATACTTCGAAATGGAAGCTACACAAAACACGGCAGTAAATTATTATATTTTCATCTGATCAAATTTGAACCTTGTGAGTGCTAGCCCCCAGACAAGATTGATTTACTCGCGACTCTTGTGAATGGGACCACACTAAGGTCTAAAAGTCTAGCGTCTGCCAAAGAAATATCAAATCGATCCTTCGACAAGAATTACGTTGTTTTACGTTAAAACAAACAACTTTTAGATGTATGTAATCGTTTAAGAGGTGAACAAAAGTCTGGTCCAATCCTGGGGTTCTACTTTACCTTTCAAACTAAAGAGCTTCGTGCGTTAGGCACGTCTAAGGTGGCGTTTAATAACACTGAAGTCTATTATCTGAAATCTTGTTTTCGTATCTAATATCTATCTTATGAGAGAAAAAGTGCTGAAAATAATACAGAATTAGATTTTTTTATTTGATAAATGAACCTAACTCACATCTGAAGTTGCTTGATCAGCACTTGGCGGTCGTCTCGTATAATAGCTTTTGCATCAGCCTGACCCAAACCTCTGCAAACACAACTCAAAAAAATGAAAAAAATCATAGAACCTTAGAAATTTCAGATCTATGATGCAAAACACATCCACTCCCAACAGCACAGGGCACAGAAATCCACTCCTATGGCATCTAATGAGAGAGAGAGAGAGAGAGAGGAAGCATATGTGATGATTTCTTCCAGATGGCGGCGAGAAAGAATGAGCCGTGCGAATCAAGCCAATTTAGGTCAAATTTTCATCAATTTTTTTTTTTCTTTCAGATTCTTCAATTTTTCGAATGCATATGACGTAAATTGATGTTGTAATGCTAGTGTTTTAGTACTAATATGACTTTAAACTAAATTTAGGAGAATTCCACTTGACCAAATGAGATGAACTTAAGTTACCACTCATTATTCAAGTTGAAATTTATGAGACAGTTGACATAGACATCCAAGACATAATAAAGTGGACGCTCTTGAATCTTTTCAAAAATGGATGCGAAGCGAAGTCCAAGTTTTGATCCAAAGTTTTCAAATAAAAGATTCTAGGAAAATGGGATTTGGGCAAGGGGGGGAGGAGGAGGCTTCATATGCTCCCATTTACAGTAAGCATACGAACAAAAGCATTCCAAATACGAAAAAACTAAGGATCCATTTGGTTGGACGTAAAAAGACCTTCTTGCACAAGTTTTCCGAAAAACCAGAGGTCAACTGAAACTTCATTCATTGACTGCTCTTAAATCACGATTTAAATATTCACTGCGAAAGGGTGGATACCGTTCTCTCTAGACGATGAGATGTACTGACGAAATTTATTCAAAAAATAACAAACGATAGATATTATTTATATTTTTCTTATAAATATATTTCTTAATATTTCTTTATTAAAAATATATACACCAGAGTGTAACAATTGTTGGCGGCTCTGTGCTTGAGGGGGAGTAGATCATCAATGACTTAACTCCTTCCATCCTCCCTCTATCTTTGGATGACCATGCCGACTACTATCTTTGGTACTTGTTACAGCAACAAGTATGTAGATGACAATAGCTGCTACTAGTGGAAGGAGGAGGGCCACTAGAGTTCGATGGCGAGTGGTCGACCAATAACTCACTCCTCCCTTACTTTTCGGTTGACACCAGTTACTGTTGTTAGTAGTGCTTATTACTATTAACTTGGTTGGCCAGAGTTGTGTGGATCTCTCTCTCTTTGTATGTGTTCTTATATCTATTTCGGCTAGGATGTGGTTTGGTGCATCGTAAAATACCGTAAAATTTTCATTTTAAAATTATTGGTTTTAAAACTAACGAAAATTAAATCTATGATTTTAAAACCACCGATTTTGAAATCATCGGTTATAGAGTGATTGTGAGTTGTAAACCAAAATCAAGTAAAAAGAGGATCTTAAAAGTCAATCGGTTTTAAAATACGGCTATTTACTACGTATCAAACGAAGGAAAAAGTATTATAGAACGATTTACCACACATCAAACACAAGGAAAACGCCGTTTTACAACTGTTTACGACGTTTTACGACAGTTTACCATCCACCAAATGACACCTAGGTAGTTGCTGAAAACACAGTAAATTGTGGAAAAGTAAATACACATTTTGAAGATACTTCGATCGTTTTATAAGGCAGTTGAGACTCGACTCATTGAGTTAAAACAAATGAAGGTCAATAGAAGAGATTTGGAAAAAGTGTCTGAAGATTTAGGGTAGAATCTTTGAAGACAGAGATCAGAGTCCTTGTATTTCATATTTTTTTTTGCCTTGGCGTTCATTGAGATCACAATCTTCTTGCCTTAGGCTGTCCACATTGTTTAGAATTGATTTACAAATTTGTGGGTATTTATTGTGCTATTTTGATCCCTGACTTGATGCTTCTAACTATTGAACACCTAACACATGCAGTGGATGCAATCATAGAGCATGGTGATTTGGTTGGTGGTTACTAAATGAATTGATGTAGAAAGTTTTAAATACCCAACAGGGACCGATGACCAACCCACATAAGTTCTTTAAACAGTGGATTACCCGAAATAACCCTATCTTCTAAGAGGGTTAAAGTTGTTACCCTTAAGTCTTTTTGAATGCAATGCAAGGCAATAAGTAAATCAAAGCAGGGTGTGTTGATGCAATCATGAATGACTTGCTATAATTAAAACACGTACCTTTTCTCCGCAATTTTCAACAATTTATGGAAATGACTAAAAATAAAAACTAATGCATGCTTTCCTAAAATGATGAATGCCTAGCATAGAAGATTTCTAATCTTGAATGAAATTTTTTTTTTAATTTGAATTTTTCTTTCCTCTTTTTTTTTTTAGTTAATGAAAATCTATCTAAATTAGCAACTACTAAAAAGAAAACTGACTAAAATAAGGAAATTGAAACATACTTACCATGATTTTGCTTTCCTCTTTTTTTTCTTTTTTTCTTTTTCAATACACCTACAAAAATAAGAAAAATGAGGTTAGCTAAAAATTAATTACATTAAATCCAAAATAATCAAAATTAAAAATCTACGTCTCCGGCAACGGTGCCAAAAATTGATGCCTATTTAAAATGCCGTCGTTAAAACACAAATAATATCAATCTTAATTTCCGAATCTCAAATAAAGATAGCAATGTAGTGTATGGTTGATACCAGGTCAATCCACTGCGACATAGAATTATTAATTTTGAAAATCTTGAGTTTTTTTTTACAAAAAGTTGTTGATGAGTATCGCTTTGAGATGTAGATTAAAAATAATAAGCAAATAACTACCAAGATTAAAACATGCTATATAAAAATTAAGTTTTGTTAAGAAACTACCACTAAAAACTATTTATGGAATTAAACGAAATATGTGAACAGTCTAAATCTAGAAAAACAATAAAAATGCCTACAAAATAACTTGATCACTCTTATTGGAATAAAAACAGCTTACAACAGTTCCGAAAAAGTTTAACAGAGATACTAACTAGTTTCTTAACAAAAATAAACTAACTAAGAGGGATAATGGAGAAAACACAGTAAAGTGCTGCTTCGGGCGGTGCAGTGCGCCGGTGTGGGTGCGTGGCAAGCATAGGAACAAGGCGGCGCACAGGCGGGGCTTGGGCATGCGTGGCTGGCGCGGTTGTCTGCAGGCGTGGCAGATGAAGAGCGGCGGCGGCGGCTTGGGTGGGAATGCCCGGCACGGGCGACGAGGTCCTCCTACGCGAACGCTCATGAGGCGCCGCGTGGAGGAGCTGAGCGGGAATGCGCAGGGGTGCTCCGCGTCAACAGCACGGGCGACGAAGTCGACCCCTGCGGATTGCACAGGGGCAACACGCGTCGCTGGGTAGGCCCGCTTCTGGCGGCTGGCAAGCCCGACGCTGGTGCGTGGCTCGCGGCGAGGCGGGCCCCGACTGATCCTGCAGGTAATGAAGACAAAGACAAAGGACGAGAGAGATAGAGAGGGAGAAGAAAAGGTGGGGAGAGAAAGAACGTTGGGGAGAAAAAGTGAGAGAGGAGAGGGATGCGGCAGAGAGAACACAGAAGAGGGAGAGAGCTGGGGGAGAGAGAGAGAGAGAGAGAGAGAGAGAGACGAAAAGGCAGAGAGAAGGGGAGAGAGAAAAATGAGAGAAGGAGTGCCCCTACGTTTTTGAGAGAGAGGGAATAAAAAGGGGGGGGAAAGAAGAGGCCAGATGGTCCAATTTTTAAAAAGGGGAAAGGAGGATTTAAAATAAAGAAAGTGGGAAAAAGGAAGGCGGCGGGCCCCTCTTGGGTTCTTCTTGGCCATGGAATTAGGGTAACCCTAGTGTGTCAAATGGTATTTTTACCCTTCTTTTAACTTCTTCCTCAAAATAAAGTTGATTCTTTTGTTGAGATTCGATCACTGGACCTCCCGCAAAATTTCCGGAGATCTCACCATCTGTACTACATCCTCTTTGTGTCCTGTTCACATAGAATAAATATAAATTAGGATATTATTATGAATATTTATGTTTAAATAAATGATTTATCTCAGTTTTGCACAAATGCATGAAATGAGGATGATTTTAACTAAGAATTTAACGAAATTGGTACCGTTGGGCTCGTTACAAAATTATCAATTATTTCATGCTATTTTACACATAAAAATGTGAATATGATGCGTGTGATTGCCCTTAAACGATCAAAATTATCAAACTTATCACACCCCCCAACTTACTCATTGCTAGTCCCTTAGCAATGCAAATAAGAGGGAAAAAAATAGGACAAACAATGAATTATCATGTTTCATTTGTAGTTATCTGTCACAAATAATTTAAGTGGTAGCCGATTAGTTAAGCTAAAGCTTTCATATCCCACAATATTTTAATTCTCGACAGGTGATTGTGCATGCAAATTGGCACGCTTAGAACTCGTTTCCGACTTTTCTATTATATTCTTGCCTTTACTAACCCTCTAGATAAGACTATCTGGGGAAGAAAAGAGAATAAAAGATTTCCCGATCAGTCAACGAGGACCGTTTTTCAGCTCTCGCCCCGACTCAGCACTTTTCACGACTTGGTCATATTTCTGGTATGATATATTTTTTAGCGCGGCTTTTTTTTTTCATTTATTTGCGCAATTGCCGTTGAGAGTACTTACTTTTTGTTACTCTCATTACTTTGGTTGAGGAGAGGTGCGTACTTTTTACCACATACCTTCCTTTAGCTCTTTTAACACCTTCAATTGCCTTTAGTGTTTACAGCTGTCTATTTTAAATGACCGCTTCTTTAGAGTGCTGAGTGGGACAGTCCCCTATTACGAATCCTAACATTCCTTTCGTTCAACCAAAAAGAAAAATTGGAATAAGTAGTCCTATCCTTAAGGCTAATTCTATCAATTCTATACTTTTAAGATCTTTCATTCATTCTAAGTTGCCATGTGTGTGTGAAAATTATCTTGTCGTGGATTTTTGTGAAGTGGGATATTTTAAACTTTGAAGGCTCTTTAACCAATGTGACTAACAAAAAACTAGTTTGTTTAAGATTTACTTAATGAAACATGATTTCATGCAATTTTCATAGGATGTGAAAAGAAGTTTTTGAAAGAAATTTTAAAATTTTGACCATTTTTCAGTAAAAGATATCAGTTTTCTTCAAAAGATTTTCAAATAAATGCATATCAAATTGATTGTCCTACCCCCTAACTTGATTGACATTGTCTTCAATGGCATAAAAGATATGAAAAACATGCTAGCCATAAGAGAATTGTGAAAGAGAGAAACAACCTGTAATGATGAGGATGCGACTTTACCAAAGCCGATTGCCGCTTACAAACCTAAAAAAAAATGAAAAGAAAACAAAAGTTGAAATAAAGATATTGGGTTGCCTCCCGACAAGCGCTAAGTTTATCGTCTTCAACCAGACGGAAGTTCAGTTATTGTGGATTACTCAGTTCTATAGATTCATGTGACTCATTTTGAAGGTTTTCAATAAATGGTTTCAACTGTTGACCATTAACAGTGAAAGTGTTCCCACTCTTAGGATTCAGAATTTTAACAGCTCCATGATCGAAGGCTTTAACGACCACGAATGGTCCATCCCATATGGATTTCAGTTTTCCTAGAAATAGGCGAAGCCTAGAGTTAAATAGTCAAACTTTCTGATTTGAAAGAAAAGATTTTCTCACAATATGTTTATCATGGAAAGCTTTAGTTTTGGCTTTATAAATCTTTGAATTTTCATAGGCCTCGTTGCGCAACTCTTCTAGCTCACTCAGTTGTAAGGTTCGGTAGGAACCAACTTGAGCTAGGTCCAGATTGACTTGTTTAATGGCCTAATATGCCCTGTGTTCTAATTCCACCGGAAGGTGGCACGCTTTTCCAAAAATCAAGCGATAATGAGACATGTCAATAGGAGTTTTGTAAGCGGTCCGATAGGCCCATAAGGTATCATCTAATCTTTCAGACCAATCTTTTCTATCGGGCCTAACGGACTTTTGCAGAATATTCTTAATATCTCTATTGGAAACTTCCACTTAGCCACTGGTTTGGGGATGATAAGGGGTAGCCATCTTGTGATTAATCCCATATTTCTTAAGCAAAGCTCGAAACTGGTAATTCGTGAAATGCGTTCTCCCATCACTTATGATAGCTTTAGGCCACCTGTACCGAGAAAAGATATTTTTCTGGATGAATTAATGACCACTTTATGATCATTGGTTCGGGTGGCTACTGCTTCAATCCACTTAGAGACATAATCCACCGCTACCAAAATATATGTGTGTCCAAAAGAAGGTGGAAAAGGTCCCATAAAGTCAATCCCCCAAATATCAAAAACTTCTACCACTAAGATTGGGTTGAGTGGCATCATATCCATTTTCGCCATATTTCTTTCAGCCTGACATCGAAGGCAAGTTTTGTTGAACTCATGGGCATCTTTGAAAAGTGTGGGCCAGTAAAAACCACTTTGCAGGACCTTGGCTGCAGTTTTCTTCCCCGAGAAATGGCCCCCACAAGTCAGATTATGGCAGAAGTTGAGAACACTATGTTGTTCTTATTCTGGAACACATCGCCTAATGATTTGATCAGGACATAATTTGAATAATTCCGGATCCTCCCAGAAATAATACTTCTCCTGGGAAAAGAATTTGTCTTTCTCACTTTTAGTCCATCCTTTCGGAAGCTGATTAGTCACCTTGTAATTGATAATATGAGCATACCAAGATGCAACAGTGTAAGAAATGGCCAGCATATATTCATCAGGAAACGAATCAGTTATTGGTGCACTCTCGAAAATCAGAATTTGGGATAGGTGGTCAACTACTACATTCTCAGAATCCTTCTTATCCTGAATTTTTAAATCAAAGTCCTGAAGGAGTAGGATCCATCTGATAAGTCTGGGCTTCACATCCTTCTTGGTCAAAAGGTATTTCAGAGCTGAGTGATCAGAATAGATTATGACTTTTGCCCCTAAAAGATAAGATCTGAATTTTTCTAGGGCAAAAACCACAGCTAATAATTCATTTTCTGTGGTGGTATAATTTATTTGAGCATCTGCAAGGGTGCGACTTGCATAATAGATCACCACGGGACACTTGTTAATTCTTTGTCCCAATACCGCACCGATAGTATAGTCAGAGGCATCGCACATGATTTCGAAAGGCGAAGACCAATCTGGAGATTGAAGAATCGGAGCTTTGGTCAAAGATTCCTTCAGATAATTGAATGCCTTGATGCAAGATTCATTCATTTGGAAAGGAACATCCTTAGTTAGGAGAAGAGTTAAAGGCCGGGCAATTTGAGAGAAATTGTGGATAAACCGGCATGGCCAAGGAATTAACGGATCTGTTTGACCGAGGTGGGAGGAGGAAGATTGGATAAGAGATCGATCTTAGCTTTATCTATCTCTATCCCCCTTTCAGATACAATGTGGCCTATAACAATGCCCTCTCGAACCATAAAATAGCTCTTCTCCTAACTAAGTATCAAGTTGGTTTCTATGCATCTTGCTAGCACTTGTTTAAGATTTTCTAAGCAGTTTTCAAAAGAATTCCCGAAGATCGAAAAATCATCCATGAAAACTTCAAGAAATTCTCCTATCATATTAGAGAATATAGCTATCATTCACCGTTGAAATGTGGTTGGTGCGTTGCATAATCCAAATGGCATTCTTCTGAAAGCAAACGTGCCATAGGGGCACGTAAAGGTGGTCTTTTCTTGATCTTTCGGGTAAATAGCCACTTGATTATACCCGGAATACCCATCTAAGAAGCAAAAGTACTTCTGGCCTGATAACTTTTCTAAGATCTGATCCATGAACGGAAGTGGGAAATGGTCCTTTTTAGTCATGAGATTAAGCTTTCTGTAATCAATACACACTCTCCATCCCGTGGTGAGCTTAGTAGGTACCTCTTCCCTATGATCATTCTTGATAACCGTTAATCTAGATTTCTTAGGTACCACTTGGGTTGGGCTGACCCATTTACTATCCGATATAGGGTAAATGATACCCGCGTCCAGCCATTTCACAACTTCCTTCTTCACCACTTCTTTCATATTTGGATTAAGCCTCCTTTGCATCTCCCGACTTGGTTTGGAATTCTCTTCCATGTAGATATGATGCATGCAAATGGATGGACTTATTCCTTTCAAATCTGCCACTGACCAACCAATGGCACCTTTATGGGCTTTAAGGACCTCAATTAACTGGACTTCTTGTGACGATGTTAGGTTTGCCGCAATGATGACCGGAAGAGTCTGGTCGGGGCCTAAGAAGACATACTTAAGAGATTCAGGTAATGTCTTGAGTTCGAGCACAGGAGGGTCCTTTAAAGATGGCAAAACAGGTTCAAATTGCAAGGCTGGTAATGGTTCAACCTTGGGCCAAGATGTTAATGGGCTCGGAGAATCTTTTAAAGTATTCGCTTCCTTTAGATGGTCATGCGTGATCATCGTATTTTCTTCAACTAGATTATCCAAGATATCAATAGTATGGCATTCTTTGTCATGATCTGGATATTGAGATGCTTTGAAGACATTAATCTGGACTTTTTGACTCCCAAATGAAATATCCATCATGCCAGTTTCACAATTTATATTAGCTTTGACAGTGGCTAAGAATGGACGATCTAGGATGATCGGGGTGTGAATGAGTTCCTCAGTCTTTTTGAATGCAATGCAAGGCAATAAGCAAATCAAAGCAGGGTGTGTTGATGCAATCATGAATGACTTTCTATAATTGAAACACGTATCTTTCCTCGGCAATCTTCAACAATTTATGGAAATGACTAAAAATAGAAACTAATGCATGCTTTCCTAAAATGATGAATGCCTAACATGAAAAGTTTCTAATCTTGAAATGAAAATTTTTTAATTTGAATTTTTCTTTCCTTTTTTTTTTTTTAGTTAATGAAAATCTATCTAAATTAGCAACTACTAAAAAGAAAACTGACTAAAATAAGGAAATTGAAATATAGAAAGTTGGAACATACTTACAATGATTTCGCTTTCCTCTTTTTTTTTTTTTCAATACACCTACAAAAATAAGAAAAATGAGGTTAGCTAAAGATTAATTACACTAAATCCAAGATAATCAAAATTAAAAATCTACGTCCCCGGCAACGACGCCAAAAATTGATGCCTATTTAAAATGCCGTCGTTAAAACACAAAGAAAATCAATCTTAATTTCCGAATCTCAAATAAAGATTGCAATGTAGTGCATGGTTGAGACCGGGTCAATCCACTGAGACATAGAATTATTAACTTTGAAAATCTTGAGTTTTTTTTGGCAAAATGTTGTTGATGAGTATCGCTTTGAGATGTAGATTAAAAATAATAAGCAAATAACTACCAAGATTAAAACATGCTATATAAAAATTAAGTTTCGTTAAGAAAATACCACTAAAAACTATTTATGGAATTAAACGAAATATGTGAACAGTCTAAATCTAGAAAAACAATAAAAATGCCTACAAAATAACTTGATCACTCTTATTGGAATAAAAACAGCTTACAACAGTTCCGAAAAAGTTTAACAGAGATACTAACTAGTTTCTTAACAAAAATAAACTAACTAAGAGGGATAATGGAGAAAACACAGTAAAGTGCTGCTTCAGGCAGTGCAGTGCGCCGGCGTGGGTGCGTGGCAGGCACAGGAACAAGGCGGCGCATAGGCGGGGCTTGGGCATTGAAGCGCAGGGGAGCCTTGCTGCGGGTGCTGTGGACCGGTGCTGGGCTTCACATGGTTGGCGCGGTGGTCCGTGGGCGTGGCAGACGAAGAGCGGTGGCGGCGGCTTGGGCGGGAATGCCCGGCACGGGCGACGAGGTCCTCCTGCGCGAACGCCTACGAGGCGCTGTGTGGAGGAGCTGAGCGGGAATGCGCGGGGGTGCTCCGCGTCAACAACACGGGCGACGAAGTCGACCCTTGCGAACTGCGCAGGGGTGACACGCGTCGCTGGGTAGGCCCGCTTCTGGTGGTTGGCGAGCCCGACGCTGGCGCGTGGCTGGCGGCGAGGCGGGCCCCGACTAATCCTGCAGGTAATGAAGACAGAGACAAAGGACGAGAGAGATAGAGAGGGAGAAGAAAAGGTGGGGAGAGAAAGAACGCTGGGGAGAAAAAGTGAGAGAGGAGAGGGATGCGACCGAGAGAACACAGAAGAGGGAGAGAGCTGGGGGAGAGAGAGATGAAAAGGCAGAGAGAAGGGGAGAGTGAAAAATGAGAGAAGGAGTGCCCCTGCGTTTTTGAGAGAGGGAATAAAAAGGGGGGGGGGGGAGAGGAGGCCAGAGGGTCCAATTTTTAAAAAGGGGAAAGGAGGATTTAAAATAAAGAAAGTGGGAAAAAGAAAGGTGGCCGGCCCCTTTGGGTGCTTCTTGGCCATGGAATTAGGGTAACCCTAGGACGTCAAATGGCAATTTTACCCTTCTTTTAACTTCTTCCCCAAAATAAAGTTGATTCTTTTCTTGAGATTCGATCACTGGACCTCCCGCAAAATTTTCAGAGATCTCACCATCTGTACTACATCCTCTTTGTGTCCTGTTCACGTAGAATAAACATAAATTAGGATATTATCATGAATATTTATGTTTAAATAAATGATTTATCTCGGTTTTGCACAAATGCATGAAATAATGATGATTTTAACTAAGAATTTAACGAAATTGGTACCGTTGGACTCGTTACAAAATTATCAATTATTTCATGCTATTTTACACATAAAAATGTGAATATGATGCGTGCGATTGCCCTTAAACGATGAAAATTATCGAACTTATCACACGGCAAACCAAATGAAAAGGAAACTAAACCAGCGTTCTCACTTTAGGATGGTGAACCACAAAAAGAACACAATAAAATTCACAAGGTTATGTTAAGGGGGTGTTTGTGTTGGCTATTTTTTTTTAAAAAAATATTTTTACAATTAACTTGCACGTACTTTGCAATTGCAAGTAAAAATTTATTGCTAAAATACTTTTTTATATTCTCAAAATATTCTTTTTATCTTCGGGATCTGTTTCTCCACCCCTCCCACGAGGAAATATTTTCATGAAAAGTATTTACCACTCTCTCTCTCTCCACATCAGATTCTCATGTCGTATTTTCTTCATATTTTTTTATTTTCTCCTGAAATTCATAAACATATCTTTTTTTTCTACGGAAAAAATACCTTCCGTGATTTTTTACTTCCCGAAAAATAATTCTAATGATTCTTTATTTTCCGAGGAAATATTGAGAATACAAACGCCTCTAAAATTCCAATTGGATTCCGTTTTTGAATGAAACTCGTCTTCTTGCTGCTTTTATGTTGTGCGTTTTAGGTCTTTTATATTGGGCATTCTTATACCCTGGTTTTGTTTTCCTCTGCGTGGTGTTTTTAATTTCTTGCCGTATGTAATTTGTCTTTGTGAGATATGGCCTATAGTTCCTCCTTACATTTTCCTTTTCATGGTTTGATAACTCGCAAGGATGTGAAAAATAGTCTCTTTTCCCTTCTTGTTCTATCTCATTATCTTTGCTTGATAATAATCATTTGGTTTTGGGTTGTATCAAGCAAAACCTATTTGCTGAATAGATTGTTTGCTCGATTGCATGTTGCTCTATTCAGTCGGCATCTATGAACCATTTATTTTCTTCTATTTTGTAGAAATACAAGTAAGGAAAAGAAAAAAAAAAAACAATTGCTTATGGGTAGTCGATCTTTTACTTTCTTTTCATTATTTGTGCCGCACCTCATGCGGAAGTTGCTGCACCGTAATTGGTAATGTTTTGATAATATATCTTAATTCTTGTTTATTGGCATAGTAAAGTTTTTGGAGTTTTCACCTAATTAAAATTCTTCAAGTTTTAAGATTAATATGTGCTTGTTATACTGTTAGTTTAAGTCATGAGAAAATCTATCATGGATGCATATTTTAAGAGAAAGCATACTGAAAATCTAGATACTAATGAAATGTCAGCGACCTTTGAAATTTTCCCTTTATCAGAAGCTCAAAAAACTCCTACACGCCAAGTTGTAAATATTGATGAAAGTCAAATTGATTCATCCAAAATTCTAAGAATTGATGGTGCTCTTGAATTGCTGCTTGTATGAAAGAATGCCGAGCACCATTGAAATGAGCTATACTTTTTATTTTATATCTTTTCAAAATATATGACAAATGTCAGTGTCCCCCCCTGCTCTAATGCTTTATCCACAAGGCCTAATAAAAAACCTAGATCTCTAGATCATGTTCCACATTATGATTCCTCCACTAATCATGGAAAGTAACTCACATAACACTCAATGAATGGGTAAACAACTCCACAAAAGAAACTAATGGACAAACACTTACCAACTTTTCTAAAGTCATGTTACATAGCTCTCTTCAAATAGCTAAGGATAGTGCCTAACAAAATACAAGAAAAAAATTAACTACCAAAAAAAAAAAAAACCAAAAAATAGGATAGTGCCTAACAAAGGTATATAATCTCTGTTATTGCATGTCCCTTCTTTCTTTTTCTTCCTCTTCTCTAAACCCAACAAATTGTAATTAGTGTGAGGCGGATCGGATGGTTAGGAGCATTGACTAATTTTCTATACGATGTTGTACGATATTATATGATATTTTATGTCAGACCAAAAAGAATTCTATTGATGCCAACGCTATCTACTTTAAAATTATATTATATTTAACTTATTTTAATTTTAAAATTATATTATTGTTGTCTGATCCTCAATCTAATTATAGATAAAAATTCTTCATTTCTAACATCAAAAAGTCACGTTTAAAATGGTGTTGTGAATTGTGTTATCGAATCAAGCTATTCATTTTGTATTCATGAGATACTTGAGAAAATAAGTCTTAGAAGTACATGATTTTAAATCTAGACATAGATTATTGATAATGGAGAAAGTTAATTGACTGTGTAGATAGAAAATCATAAAAATAAACGTTTTATTTTAATCAAGACAACCAAAATTGAAAACAAAGTTGGAAACTTGGAATGAAGTATTTCTATTTTATCTTTGTTTTACATGACTTATCCAACATTTTACTTACCGGGACGTACGAGCTTGTTCAGTAACAAATAGGCTCAGTAACATGTTTTTCCTCATGTTCTCGTAATATACGTACAGCACGTCTTCCTGCAGTCCTGATGTTAGAGTGATGGATATTTCTCCTTCTTTTGAGATTTTTCTCATTTGAGTTTCTTCTCTATGTATTATTATTATTTTTCTCTTTTTTTTTTTACTGGTTTTTTTGAACGTGATTACTATTTTATTCTTAACAAGGTCTGTTATGTGTTGTATAATAATAAGACTTTGCTCTCTACAATGTAGTTTGAGAACAGTTTCTTTTAAAATTAGATTCAAAATTTAAGACACATTCTTTTTTATTTAAAATGCTAATATAACTTGAAAAATTTCCCCATTTTTCTTACACGAAATGTGGGCGTACAACACGACCAGCTCCCTTTTTGAGTTGCCCAACAATTGTCTACCGTCCTTCATCAAGCATACCTTTTTAAAAAGGATAAGAACGGAAGTCAGTAGGGTTCCGTGTAGATAGATACAAGAAGGCAGCTTAGACGTATCAGAGGAAGGTATGATTTGCCGAACTTGCTTGCCTAAAGATTGCTAGAAAGAATTGGGGAGCGTGTAGCTTTTGTGAAGTGCCTCCTTGTATACTTTAGTTTGAGTAATTTTATGCCGTGCCGTGCAGTGACACACTGCATCAACTTGTGATTATGCGTCTGTGCAATTCGACGGCTTGGATTGTGTGAGTCCTGTCCTTTTCTTTGATTTTTTAATCATCTGATCAGAGATCAAATGATACAAAGATTGAGTTGTTATGGGCTGTATAATTTACTTGAACGTGTGCGCAACCCTCGTCAAGTTGAGTGGAAGACGGTGAAGATCCTCGCGTCGTGCGGAAGCGGGAGTAGGTCTCCTCGTCGGCGACGGACGGCTATTAGAGTCGCCCACAAAGTCCATGTGCTAAGATCCAGAGGCCGCCGGTAATTTCTCCAAGAGACGGATATAGGAGGTGTGAGAGAGAGAGGGAGGAGATATCACGTTAATCTACTTCTCCTTATCTCTATACACACATATATAGAGAAGTCTCTCCAAGAATCCCCACTCAATAAGGACTCTCTTTCCACGTCCATACCCGATATGGAGTCCAACCCAATGTCGATGACTATTCACATACATGACACATGTCACATGTTACATCTCCCACTTAGACACATTGAGCATGTCAGGTTTGTCTTGTTAGGATTCCGGCGGGACACGAAGAACGCAACGGAAACACAAAGTAAATTTCCGCTCGATACCCACTGATATGAATCGAAACGAAAAGCGCAAACCGAAAATCGAGATGTAATCTGATTATCGTGTGCGGATTCGAATCCGCTTTCGTCTCAGTTCTGTCGAGACGATGTCGCGAGTCGCACAAGCGTCCGGCCTCCAGCGGTATCCACGCGATTCTCCGCGGTGGTTCGTCCTCACTCTCTTGTCCGTATCAACTCGTTAAAGATCCGTCGCCACAACAACGTCCGAAAAACCCGCAGACGGGAATTCCTGACTTTTGGGAATCACGCGCGGCGGAGACGAAGATTGTCCCGGTGCCTCGAGAGGGACGCCCAGAGGAGGAGGAGAGAGAAAAGGGGGGACAGTTAGTATGGGGAAATCCTGGAGCTTTTCCCAGGGTTTCTTAATAACGCATATATATTAAGTCGGTACGACTTTTCACAAAAGTCCCTAACTTGATAAAAATCCCACTAAAACACCACCGACTGAGAATCTATTTGCGTGTGACCCTCTAGGCCTATTAACCAGTTCAGTTTTCAACCTGTTAAGTCCAATAACTAGTTATTGACTTATTTTAATTAATTAATATCTAGGTATTAACTAATTACTTAACCGAATTAACATCTCATGTAAATTCGGTCGGACTTCCGATCAAGTTGGGTGCCAAGTAATACCGCATGATCCCGGAAGGTAATGGGGTTCAGCAACCCACTGATGGAACATGTCCGTCCATAGTTACCGCGTGACTATAATCCTTTGTTCGCACAATGCTCTCGAGTTAACCTAAAGTATGGTCAACTGTCAAACCCTAAATGGTCAACTCACTTGAATCAGACTCTGCTGTACAATATTCGAAAACATCTTTCTGATATTGTTTCTACTTTAGCCAGAGACTCTTGTAAATCTATTCTAGAGCATTCTCTCTCCAGTTATCTAAGAGCGAACGATCTTTTATTGAACACACAATCACTTTCGAAGGTCTTCTACTGGACCCGATCTTTGACTATTGGAGATCCTGTAGATAGGGATTCGTAGGTCAAAGTCAAAGTCAAGAAGTCTACCGACAAGGTGTCTTTGACGTCTCAAATCTAATGATCAACTACGCAACTGTGACGATGAATCAAGCCGATTGACAGTTAGGTAAATTACCATTCAGCGATTCATGTCGGATCAGTTTAGTGAACTCATTCTCCAATGAGCACTGACATGTTTATCGTTGTGTCTCCACACAAGTGACTAATGAGATCAGTCACTCTCATCATATGAACTGGAATAACTTGTACTAGTCTTACCAGATGTTTAATGTCCTTCTCAAACATCCTACGACTAGGAACAATTAAGAATATGTGTTTATAAGTTATCAGTCTCATTATTATGATCTCATCATAATCCGATGACTATTGCACACATTCATGGACTTCATTATGCGTAATTACAAAAATGCCAATTTACATAATGAATTTAAATGTCATTTATTAATGAACCAGATTGAAATATGTGCCTTATGATTGACTTAGAGGACGCCTATATCCATCATGTCTCTCCTCTCATAACTCTTCCTTTCATAAAGAGAAATGACGTGTGCGATCGAACGAGAAGATTATGTAAGTGATAAGTATTATATTAAGTCATCACCATACTAACATAACACTATAACTCTAAATCTCGTCTCATACCTCAAACCATAAGTTCACACGAGATTAAAGCGATCTGATCCCTTTGAGATCTCTTCCTCAACCTCTCAAATTATGTTGCTACACTCATAATTATGTTAGACACATCCAGCATAACCGTTGGCTAGCAATGAGTTAGAACAGTATAGGTGTGATCCAAGTTGATTTTTCCTACGCCACATATGTCAATCTGCTTGGACTTGACTGCTTTCTTAGACATGCTCCACTAGATCGCATGTATCATGATCTTTGAAAAATATGCTAAAGTAGTATCATTAAGTGCCCACTTCATGATAAGGTACATAGTTGCAAAAGATATATATATATATATATATATATATATATATATATATATATATATATATATATATATATATATATATATATAAAATTAGAAGCTTCACACAGTGACGAAACAGGAATCCATTCAGTCACTCATCTAAAGATCAAAAGGATGGCACATACAGTATGGTTAGTATGTTATGATGGAGCTAAGAGCGGGAATAGCCACACTTAGACACCATACAAATTTGTAACCTTATGCTCCACTAAGCGCGTTCAAGTTGCCTACGTACCTCTCATCAGATTCGGCTATCATCATGCTACATGGAAGAGTCCATGTCTGATTGTTTTCAATCAGTCTCATTTTAACTGTCTGCTAAGGTGATTACAACTCTTATCACGTTTCTACTGAACGTAAAATATACACTCCTACTAAGCGCAAGGTATACAGAGTCTATCTTATCATGCTCGCTCTTATAGCGACCTGGCGATCGCCCGTGTGTGTAGAATGATCACAACCTGGTGACAAACATATTCACATTCACAAATATAAGTGCACTAATAATAAAAAAAATACTCATATTTTATATCTCACTAGTAGAGATATATCTAAGGACTCCTAACCCCTGCGCAATCATGTCTATGATGAAATGGTAACGAGTGTCAATATACTCTGACTTTCAATGATACTTGGGATCCCTCGTGTAGGCTATCGCGGCCATATTGTCGCAATAAACCACAACAACATTTCCTACATGTGTTGTGACATCCAAGCTCACTAAGAATCACCTCAATTAGATGCTTCCTGGACTGCAGCAGTGCAAGCAACGTATTCAGACTCCATTATAGACAAGGCGACACATGTTTGCTTTTTGCTGCATTAGGAAATAGCTCCTCCTCTAAGCACGAATGTATATCCCGAAGTGGACTTGCACTCATCTCTATCAACTGATCTTTCAGCATCTGAATAACTAATCAATCTAAGGCTCCCACCATGATAGTACAGAGCGAGGTTCTCAATACCTCGCAGATATCTAAAAATCTTTTTTACTGCTTGCTAGTGTGTAGCCTCAGGATTACTCTGATATCTACTAATCATGCCAACTGCAAAGCAAATGTCGGGACGAGTGCATATCATGGCATACATGAGACAACCGACTGCATTGGCATAAGGGACATCTTTCATTCGTTCTTTCTCTTCCTCTATATTGAGACATTGATCAATGTTAAGAACTAAGTCTTTCTCCATTGGAGGATTCATAGGCTTGACTTTGTGCATTCGAAAGCGTTCCAAGATTTTTTTAATATAAGTCTCTTGAGACAAATTTAGAAATCTATTGGATTGATCTCTCTAGATCTTTACTCCTAGTATGTAATCTGCCTCACCTAAACCCTTCATCTTAAAGGTAGAGGATAATCACTCTTGAGTAGTTTTGATTAACTCTATGTCATTTCCGACTAACAATATATTGTCGACATATAAAGAGAATGAGAACACTTTTCTTGACTCTCTTGATAAAGACAGTGGTCTTTTTCGGTCATTTTAAATCCAAACAAAATGATTATTTGATGGAACCAATAGTATCACTGTCTAGAGGACTGCTTGAGACCATATATCAAATGTTTCATACGACATACTTTGCGCTCTTGTCCTTTAGTTTCGAAGCCCACAAACTAAGCAATATAGATCTCTTCGTCTAATTCTCTATTGAGAAAAGCTGCCTTAACATCTATCTGGAACAATTCCCAGTCTAGATGAGCGATAATAGTTAGGATGAGGCGAATAGAGGCGAATCTCACCACCGAGGAGAATATCTCTTCGTAGTCTATTCCTTCTAATTAGGTATAGTCTTTCGCCATGAGTCGGACTTTATACTTGTCAATTGATCCATCAGCCTTACGCTTGACTTTGAGAATCCACTTGTTCCCAATAGCCTTACGTCCAGGTGGTAGATCAACCAACTCCCTACTTTGTTCTTAGTTATTGAATTCATTTCTTCTCTCATTATAGCTATCAACTTTTCTGAGTTAGGTGAGGTCATTGCTTCCTCATAGGATGCAGGCTCATCAGCATCTACGGAAATACACATAAATGATTCCCCTTCAATCGTAAAATAATGTCGATAGATATATCCACGTTGACTTATGTGAGGTAAAGCATTAAGTGGTTCACTCCCATTGTTTATTGGAATACTCCCACTATCTTCAGCAACTTCTAGAATGAGACTAATTCCTCCTATGCCTGAAGACATGGTGTTTTCAGCAAGATCTTGCGACTCATATTACTGTATGTGCTGCCTGACCTCTCCTATAAATGGGTAATCCCCCGCAAGGAAGGCTACATCTCGGATCTCTTTCTCAGTCATTCCTCCATTTGGATGTTTACCATACATTACATAGCCCTTAGATTGCTCAGAATACCTTATGAACATCTGTTTGCTAGCTCTAGTATCCAACTTCCCATACTTATGGGAGATATTGTGAACATATCCAGCTGATCCCCATGGGCATAAGTCCTCTAAGTAGGACTTTTCGCCTTTCAACAATTCTTAGGGAGTTGAAGGTACTGACTTAGAAAACACTCGGTTTAGGATATAGGCAGCAGTTAATAATGCATATGCTCAGAAATTTATTAGGAGGTTAACTTGTGCTATCATCAATCGAACCATCTCTATAAGAGTACGATTTCTCCTCTCTGCAACACCATTTTGTTATGCGGTATAAGGAATAGTAAGCCATTTGTGAATTCCTTTTTCTTTACATAACTCTCTAAACTAGTCTGAGAGGTATTCTCTACCACTGTCAGTGCGAAGAGTTTTAATGTTCCTCTCTTTGTCATTCTCTACCTCAGCCAGAAAACACTTAAAATAAGTTAAGGTCTCTGAGCGATGACCCATAGCGAGAATAGTCATCTATGAAAGTGATAAAATAGAATTCACCATAACGTGCCATCACATCTAAAGGTCTATATAGGATTAACTCTAATGAAAAAGAGGCCCTCTTGGCCTTCCCAAATGACTTTTTGTAAGTTTTTTCTGTCAAACATGGCTTACAGATAGGGGGACTTACCTTAGTGAGGGACCCCAATAGGCTCGAACCAATCGGCTCATTCTCTCCTATCCTATGTGCCCTAGTCTTGCATGCCATGATACAGATTTAGAAACAATATCAGTAGAAGATGCAATTAATGAAACATGATCATTATTTTTTAAATCCATGACAAATAAATTGTCCCTTAAGTGACCAAAACCATAAAGACTCTTATCATAATAAAGAGATATTGAGGTCTCTAAGAAGTTAAAAGAATAACCTAAACGTAAAAGTGCTATAACTGAAAATAGATTACATCAAGCACTAGGTACATAAAGTACATCATGTAAAAGAAGAGTGCGCCTACATCATGAAAGAGCTAACTCCAAGGACTTCCTCCTGAGCACCATTCTCCACAGTGACGTATTGGCCGTCAGTTGATTTTCGACGGTAATCTAAGAATCCGGCTCGCTCGCGAGTTATGAAACTGGTTGCTTCCCAATGAGAGACCGTATGCCCAATAAAAATATTAAAGCACATATAAACATGATTACTAAGGATGTGACAAACCTTCTTTAGCTCAGTGCAATCATTGACATAGTGTCCCATCTTCTGATAGTTGAATCACATGACCTTACTCAGGTTTTTCTTTTCGCGTTTGCCACGTTTACCATTCTGGTACTGTTGTCCCTTCTTCTTTTCAACCTTCTGCTTAAAAGTATTGTTCTTCTTGTTCTAGTTTCGTTTGCGCCTCTTTGCCTTAGGCTTATTTGCATCAACCACCAGCGTACTATGTCGGGTCGTCTTTTTGCGCTCCGCCTCTCACTTTAGATAATGTGAAACGTCGTTGAATGTCTTATACTTTTATTATGAGTTAGTACTAGTTTGATATGCTCCTAAGAAGAATCGAGAAGGGACCTCAATATGACAAGTATCTGCTGCTCATCTGAGAGCTTAGTACCAACTATTTTCAGTTCTCTTATCATCAAAGACATCACCCTCAGGTGTTCTACCATAGAATGCTTATGGTCCATCATATACTAATTGAACTTCAAAGTTAAGGCCCTCAGCCTCATTGCTGATGTGATCTATTTGATAGTTTTGTAGATCTTAAATTCTTTGATAAGGTCATCGTGCATGCAACTAACCATAGTGTAGCGCGCACTTCTATTCTTATTCAGCTATTTATCATAAGTTTGCTTATCACGATTGACTTGTGCAAGCGGTCCATCATTTAATAGTGGCAACGTCACATTGGTCAAATTTTCAAGTAGTTCCTTCTCGTTAAAGAGATACTGAATTTTTCTATGCTGCATGTCATAGTTTTCGTCCTTTAATATATCTTGACTGGACAACTCATGATATAATCCTTTTGAGGCAATTGTTACCTCCTAGATTGTACAAGTAGAAAAATTAGGCACTTAAAATCTTTTCCTTTCTTAAAATTAATTAGAGGATATATTGATCATATTACTAAACATTAAAAAAAGATTAAATTTCATGTAATCACTTATCAATATAACAAACAAATGATAGCAATTCATTAATAAAAAAAATTAACCACCCCCTCTGTTAGATCATTATTAAGTGTGGTAAAAAATAATTGAAAGAGAAATAGCTGATAGCCAGTGTCCTGGTTAGTCCATCATCTAGACAAAAATAAAAATATTAAAGTCTAAAGTCTATATACAGTCCAAAATTAAATTACATTACTCAAATTATACAACTTGGAAACCGATATCGATCAGCCCCTAATAATTATAACGAAGTAGGACTTAAAAAATATCTTCACGTCAAGATGGGTTCTCCACAGTCTCCAAAGAGTCCCTGAAAATAAAAGTGGGGCACTGGTCATCCATCTAAACAACCACATACAACCATGTAAATTCGCGATAAATTTCATATAATTTTCTTATTATTATATCCCCATCTAAATATTTTTTAAAAAATAATTTTCTTGAAATTACATGATATCATAAAACATAAATATTGCAGGATATAATAGATTGCATGATTTAAGTATTCCAAACTTTTTATGTAGGCCCATTTGTAACTTAGACCGGATTCAAACAAGTTTGTAATCAACTTAAATTGTAAATGGGTATAATCTTAATGTTAAGAAGTTTAAAAACTTATTTCAAAACTTGGGCCTTCTCCTTCCTCCCACCGGATGAACAGTAAAAAGGGGTAAAAACCCCTGGAGAGAGAAAGGAGGAATAAGGACGGTACGGACACCGGCGGGACGCTTGCTCGCCGGCACGGATGGCCCACCGACGATCGGTGGCGCCGGAGCTAGCGCTTTCTAACGCGGCATTGGTTTCCCTGTTGCAAATTGGCGGTGCACATGGTGAGCCCTTGCAGTGTAGCAAAGCTGAGTCATCTTGCAATGCAAGATGGCATTGGTCCACTTGGACATGAACACATAGGTTAGATAACTTTTTTTATGGGTGGGCCACACAAGCATTAAATATGGGTGAACGATCTTAGGCATGACAAATGTATGTACGCGTGACATATGTTTTGTAGGCATGAATTTGTCATGCCTATGAAATATTTGTCATGCATAAGAAATATTTGTCATATCTAAGCATTTGTGTACAAATTTTTGGGCGCGACAAATATTTTTCAAACGTGACAGATACTTCGTAGAAATGACAAATAATATTTGTCACGTCTACGAAGTATTTATCATGTCTAAAATATATTTGTTATTTCTACGCATGTGTGCACAGATTGATAGGTGTGATAAATATTTTTCAGGCATGACAAATATTTCTACGCATGTGTGTACAGATTGATAGGTGTGATAAATATATTTGTCATACTCAGAATTTTTCACCCACATTTAATGTTTGTGTGGCTCGCCTGTGAAAAAAGTTATCTCAACCCATGTGATTATGTCCAAGTGGACCTATAACAACCTGCCACCCTATAATCAGAAATCCGATTACTAAATGGACATCGGATTATTATCTACGGATTCACATCCGGATCTCATACAACACGTCTAGAGAAGTAGCGTTAAACAAGGTTAAATATAACTGTAACGACCCGCCACCCTATAATTGGGGATCCGATTACTAAATGGGTACCGAATCATTAATTTGGAACAAAACCAAGATCTAAGTAAGTCTGGGAAATAAATAATAAACTAAGCTAAACATTCACATCGCATTGGATTGAAAGGAAAAAGCAGGAATTAAAAGTTATTACAATGCGACTCGATACAGCAAATAATTACATACTCCAACAGAAAAGAAATAATTATACATACAGGCCAAAAATAAAAATAACAACTACATCGGGGCATACCTCGGAACAACAGCTGACGGTGCTCAACACACAGCCGCACACCCCTCGCTAGGTCTGCCTGGAGTCCTCACCTGAAAACCGCAGGGGTGAGTCTCAAAGAAAAGACTCAGTAGGGATCCTTCGATCCCCACTGCCCACGCACACACCCACACGTGTAAAATACAGCTGAAGGTAAAGGAACAAGTACAGTAGTAATTACTACTCCTAAATCTCGATGTGAATCGCATGCAGTCGAAATGTATTAAACATGCATATTTCTAAACCAGTCTACCAGGGAACCACAACCAACGTCTCGATAGAACACGCCAACCACACAAACGAAGGTGGGGAAAACACCGACCCGCTGAGACCAAACAGTAACCCTTCGGATAGCACTCTAGCTACTCCGGCCAAACTGGCTCAGGTGGTTACTCCTTCCCTCAGCATGAGTGACACTCCGAAGGTACCACTCCCACACCGGTACTAGCTGACCCCGGGGTTCACCAGGTGACCCTCTCTCACTAGGCGTCACCCCGCCCACGCCCCCACCGGCGCTGTGCTCCACCCACACCAGCACAGGGTGATAAAGCGCTACAACTGTCACTCCAGGTCCACAGTAACACAAAAGCCGGTACGGTGCGATCCGGTCACGAAGAGTCCATTATCATCGAGTATACTAAAAGCATGCATTAGCCAACTATCTAGCAGTGTAAACACATTTTACTGACATGGATTAGTTTGGTTCTGTCTTGAATCGCGTCACCCAAGGCCAACGCCATTCAAGCACCCTATACTGGTTCATGAAATACCGGCTCCAGAATCTGGCCTAAAAGGCGTCGACACCCGAGGTCGCCTATTAAAACGCGTCAACATACTCAGACGCCAATCACACAGAAATCCAGAATTTGCAGAAAACGTTAATCAGGGGATTTCTGCCTTAAAAAGGCGTCATGGTGACCCGACGCTATTACAAATCGCGTCGCTAACACATGACGTCTTTTAGTCCCAGAATCCCCGAACTGATAGAGCCTAAGTGGAACGATTCCTGCCCAAAAAGGCGTCATGATGGCCCGACGCCCTTCTAAAAGGCGTCGTCCATGTACGACGTCTTTTAACGCCAGGAGCCAGGTTCTGTCTCGAGCCCGAGGGCTCCCTTTTCACCCCCAAAACCCCAAAATCGCCCAAAAACAGAGGGGAAAGAGAGGCAAGCCAAACCATCATAAACCCACATTCATAGAAACCCTCATTCCCATCAAGATGAACCCCCTAACATGCTCGTTTCACCCCAAAACCATAAATCCATAGCATGCTTCAAGCGGGAGAACATGGTTTTAACATAGAATACTATGAGAATCGTCACCCTACTGGTTACTTGAACTCCTCCAAGCTCCAAGCCGTCCACCCGTCTCGTCCTACGCCGCCGCCGGTACCACCGAGGTCGTCCTTACTCCACCGGGATGTCGGCCGCCGTCCGGAGAGTAAACGCCGCGGAGGAAGTGGAGGTGGTAGTGGTGGGAGCTAGGTGGGTGATGGAGTGGAGGGAAAGACGAAGTGGGGGGAGGAAAAGAGGGAGGAGAAGGGGGCGTCGCCGGAGTCGCCGGAAGGGAGGAGAGAAAGAGAGAAGGAAGAAATGGGGGAAAGAGAGAGGGCTCGCGGGGTTAACCAGAGACTGGCTAAAACGCGTCGATATGGACGGACGTCTATCAGATGACGTGACGGCCGCTCTGACAGGTGTCTGAAACGCGTCGTCCCATCAAGACGCCGTTCAGGAGACATGTCAGGGCCGTACTCTGACAACCCAGAGTCGCAGTCTGAAAGGCGTCGTCCCTCGCGGACGCCGTTCAGACGACACGACGGGGCCGTACTCTCGCGGCCCACGTGGCACCCACGTGGCACAAGCTAAAACGCGTCTGCATCGCTGGACGCCGTTTAAACCGCGTCGAGCGGGCTCGACGCGAAACATAACAGAGTCTCAGCCCCACTGGAGCCTGAACTACAGGGTCCGACCCCGAAAACCGGATCCGAAAGCCTCAGTCCTTACAATAACAATCTCACAGACTTCAAGAAAAGTACAAGTGCGCAGGAAGTAAATTAATAATGTCCGTACACAGTCCAATAATAATTACATGGTCTACATAATTAAATAAGTACAGACATAAGCAAAGTACAACAACATCGGGACATACTCCGGAACTAAGATAGCCGCTGGCCCGCACATCAAGGAGAACACCACACGCCGCCACTTGCCAAGAAGTCCACACCTGAAACCGCAGGGAGTGAGCCACACCAGAATTGAGCTCAGTAGAGATCATTCGATCCCCGCCTCCCACACACACACACACAAGTGCAGCAATACGAAAATGAAGGCAAGTTAATTAAAGCAGTAAACATAGTTCCTAAATTCCGATATGAAACATATGTATCCGTAATGCAACAATCACAATTCTAAGAAATTCAAGTAACCCAACTCAACACTACAATTCGTAACCAAAGATCAGGCTAAACACTCAAACCACACTGTTGACCGCATACAAACGTCGTCTCACAACACCACCAACACCCACGCCTGTCCACCCCTACGATATTCCGGGCACCGTAGGGCGAGGCAGTGAGTCAAACTAGGAATAACTGAGACTAGTGAACCACCACCGCCCAGTTACGTGTGCACACAAGCAGTGTAGACCACTGTCCTATCGATCGGACTTTCTTCAACGCCAGGCCTCGGCGCTTCAAGAGGGCCCTAGGGACCGGCGAAACCTCCTCAAGCCGAAGCTATAGGGACTATCTGTAACCCTAACCTCCCGGGTCACATTAGGCCAAAGGGCGAAGGGTACCACTCGTAACCTCGATATCTCATGTTACATCAGGCCCAGTGACAAAAGGGTAAACTCCAGCAACACCACACTCGGCTCCACAGGAAGAAACACGTCGGAAACTGCCACGACAAACTAGGAAAACACCGACCCGCTGGGACCAAACAGCAACCACTCGGATAGCGCGCTACTCCGGCCTGACCGGCTAAAGGTGGTTCTGCATCCCCCAGCTGTAGACACGCTAATTTTAACGTCATTTCGAGTAAATTTCATATCATATAATAATGCCTCAGAATGGTCTGATAATTAATCAATGATTAATTTTTATTGATATTTTTGAGTGTCGGGTCAAACATACATGTTTAAGTTAATCAATTGAATTGATTTTAGCTCAAATTTCAGTTAAAATATGGAGAATCCTAAAAGGCGTCGACCCATGTAGACGCTATTTAGAGTTTATTCCTATTTTAGCGTTTAAATTTGAATTTTAATTAATTGATTTATTAGCTAAAAGGCGTCTGTGGAGGTCGACGCGTTTTAGGTTTCCTAAGCTATTTTAACTTCTCTTCCGGATGTTTATCCTTATCTTAATTAGGGTAAAATGCGTCAACCATGGTGGACGCGTTTTAGCTAATAAAGATAAAGATAAGTTTTTCCGGATATTTATCCTTATCTTAATTAATCTGAAAGGCGTCAGCCATGGTGGACGCGTTTTAGATAATTACAGATAAAGATGAATTAATCAGTAATTATCTGTCGGTTAAGATAGATAAATCCTAGATTTATTCTATGTTAATCGCGAACGCAGAAAATGCCTATAAATACCTTGCATCTCAAGAGTTAGAAAAAAAAGAGAGAGAGAATTAAGTTGAGCCAAGCCATAGCGCTATAGCGATTTGAAGATCGAAGCAACCACGTCGGAACGCCGGAGCGCTGCTATTTCCAGAAGACGGCGTCCCTTTTCCAGATCCTCATCTTTCAAGGCTTTTCCAACTGGGCATAAGTGTTTCATTTTTGAATTTCATTTCACATATCCATCAAATCTTTCATTCTCATATTCACTTCATGCAACACACACCACAACATTAATTTTCCAAAACCCATTTGTTTTAAAGGGGTTTCAAAGCCATTTAAACAAGTGAGTTGCTGTTTTTAAGCATGTTTCTAATCATGGTTAGTTTTGATATTACTTCCATTTAAATTCTCATCAGTGTTTCTTCATTTCTGTTTTCTTTCTTTGTCTCTGCTGCACTCAACAACAACAACAAGAGATCAAAAGGGGGAAATCAAGCACAAAGCCAGGAGAACTTCTGGACGATCCTCAACCTCAACAGCAAAAACAAAAAGAACAAAGAAAGGGCTCTCTTTCTTCAGCCGGCTGAAGGAGGGGAACCAATGACTCATTCTTCCGCGTTCAAACAGGTAGGCGATCAAATCTCTTTTGAAGCTTTTTAGTTAAAAGTTTCTGGCGATCACTGCACTTTAGTTGTTGTTTTTAATAGGTTAGTTTACACTAAACAACATAGTTTTTCATATTAATCACACGAGCATTTTCAGCACCTACAGCTCTTTTTGGCGATCACGGTGGGACTTGGTCTCGCCGTCTTTTAGTTTCTTTTGTTCTTGCTGTCATCATATCGGGCACCCACGGTGCACCATTTGTGTCTCTCGACACGTCCTCACCAATTAGTGAGTGTTTAGTTTAATTAATTTCCCTCGTGCACCACGTGCACACCCCAGTGGCAAGATCTTGCCCTCCCCTTGATTAGTTCAAAAAAAAGCTGTTTTTGTGATAAAATGATGTGTGATTGAGTTATTTCCTAGTTGTTTAGTTAGTAAATCATCCTGTTTAAAATCTGAAACTAAAAATCTTTGCATGAGTCGATTGTTTACTGCATTTTACCCTGTTTGAGGAGGATTCGACCCAGAAAATCCTTCTGGAAATCTGTTTCTGCGAACTAAAAAGCGTCTAGGAACGTTGACGCGTTTCAAAACCGCGTCAGCACACCCAGACGCCTTTTAGTCTTCAGACTGTCTCTGCTGTTTGCATCTCTTTCTGCGAAATAATTAAGTTCTGTGTTGAATAGCGTCGACCACCATCGACGCTATTCAGACAGTTTTTAGTTATTTTCCGGGCTTTCTCTGCTGTTTGCATCTGTTTCTGTGAAAGAATTAAGCTCTGTTTTGAATAGCGTCGACCATACTCGACGCGATTCAGACAGCTTCTTAATTATTTCTCAGTCTCCAGATTTCTATGGTTGAGTGCTAGCTACCCATTATTTTATTAAGCATTAGAGGCCATCCAGGTCGCAGGGCATACGCATTGAGGCGAAAACCCTCCTCTTCTTAGGAACACATTACTCGACGTCAGCAACTCTCTCTGATTGGGTTGGTCCCTTGATCAGACTAGAGAAGTTGACGTTGAGACCTCCATAAGTCTCCAAAATCAAGGTATTCCTCCTTGATCATCGGGCTGGTTGTACCAATTGAAGTCCCGGCTAGATTCCGAAAGCGTTGTGAGAGAGAACCCTAGAGAATAACGGTGGAAACTGAACTGAAACTAGGATCCTTCCCTGAGCGAAATTGTGGTTTAATCCAATTCAAATAATTCAACAAGGAATCCTAAAATCACGTTAAGCATCCACTTGTTTGATTAATCTCTGTACAACTTGTTTGATTAAATCTTTGAAAAGGGAATCTAATATCATGTTGCTGCGATCAGGCAGAGATTTGAGTATGGCCCAAGACGCCATCATCAACTACGAGGGAGATGCTAATGCCCCTCGCGATTCAGACTTCAATTATGAGAACGGGAGAGATGCTGATGCCTCTCGTAACTCTGTCCCCATTCCAGTTCGACATGACGGGAATGTCCGAACTCCTCTTTTTCATCCGCACGATCAATATCATGATCTTCCTCCGCATGAATATGCGATCCCCAATCCCGATCTTGAGGGGGACATGAATCATCATGATCCCTCATCCTCCGATCCTATGGATCTTGTCAATGCCCTGGGAGTTCTTGCCTCCCGACTGGACCCTCAGCAGTTCGAGGCCATCCAGTCTATTTTGAAGGGGAAGGCACCCATGCAGTCTGCTGAGCCGAACCCTATGGTTCCCCCCGTTGTTACTCAACAACCTCCTCCTCCTCCTCCTTATATCCATCAGGCCATGGAAGGCCTTCACATTACTTCTCGGCCCACTGGGCCGCAACTTTCATCATCTAGGCAACCGGCTAGACCGCAAACGCCTATTTATCAAAATGCCCTCGGGCATGGCGGAAGCTCTGCCGGACCTCATCCTTATTATCCTCCTTGTCCAACGTACTCTAGGCAGCAGGCCTATCAGGTACTTCCACCTCCTCCTCCTCCCCAGGCAGATCTGACCACGCAGACGTTGCTGGCCAAGATGGAGCGCATGGATGAGCAGTTCAACAATCTCCAGAAGATGATGGGGGTTAAAGCTGTACCGGAAATCAATTTACCGAGCCTGCCAGTGTTCCATCTGCCACCCTCTGAAATGCCAGTGTATCGAAAGTATAACGGTACTGGTAACCCCTTCACGCACCTGAAGGAGTTCATGTACGAATCCTCTTTCTGGCAGAATGACAAGAGGTCGTTGGCCTTCTTGTTCAGGAGATCTCTAGAGGGACCAGCCCTCGAGTGGTTCTTTTCTTTGGAACCCTCCGAAGTAGAGGATTACGGTATCGTTTCACGCAAATTTATCCAACGATACCAGGACAGAGTTGCACCCTCCTTGTCTATCACGGACCTCATTGCAGAAAAAATGAAACCGGATGAGGAGTTTGTCAGTTTTGCTGACAGGTGGCGGGGCCTAGCTGAAAAGGTAAAAGATCACTTGTCTGAATCTGAACAAGTGAAGATGCTAATTTCTAACGCCACTCCCCAGTTCAAGCTAGTCCTCTCCTTGAACAACTTGACTAACATGGCAGAGCTCTATGAAAGAGCACGGTACTGCCAGAATGCCTTCAAGGACGCTACGTTCTCTAGCGTCTTTGATCCTCACAGACCTAACAGGCCTCCACCTCGGAAGCCTGCAGTGCCAAATTCTCCCAGCACAGGTCTGACTACTGAGGGCACGCTCTCTCACGAGCAAGTCAGTACCATGAACAATAACTCGCCCCAGTTTGTGAGGAATCAGCAGCAGTACCAGAGGCCACCGCAGCCGAGCCAACAGCGGTATAGGCAACAGCAGAACCCCCATTACCAACAGCAGTACCAGCGGCCCCAGCTGCCGAATCAAAACCAGCAACAGCTACAGCAACAGCCGCCACGGCACCAGCAGTATCAGCAGCCCCCTCAGCAGCAGTATCAGCAGCAACAGCCACAGTACCAGCCGCGCGCACCGCCGGCGTACCACAATGTCCCTCCTCCTGGTGACTACAACCAGCAGAGGAGACCTCCAGGCCCGAAAAGGGCAGAATACCCGGCCCTCCCAGAATCCTTGGCGGATATCTTCAGCGCTTTAATGGCAGCCAATGCCTTAGTCTTGCCAAGAGAAAAGGCCGTCTGGCCTCAAAATGCCGATACGTCTAGGTATTGCTATTTCCACAGGCAACCTGGGCATACCATTGACACCTGCTTTCAATTCAGAGATTATATTCATGATCTCAATGAGCAGGGAGGCATAGACTGGGAGGAAATGAAAAAGTACATAACGGCCCTGAAGGCGAGGAGACCGCAGCAGCAGCAGCAGCAAGCAAGACCACCGGCACAAGCAGTAGCGCCACCCAACATGGGTATAATGCAGAATCCACTCCCGGAGCACCAGAACCAAAACCAGGTTGCTCCCATTTTGACGAACAGCCAGTCTGAGGCTGGTCGTGGGCAGCAGTGGAGAGTAGAGGACTCTTCCTCTCTTTGTTCAACGGGTCACGTTCAAAGTACCGCAGAGCGACCACCACGCCGCACCATCCACATACCAAGGCCACAACCCGTTACCATCACCCGTATACCCACACCTACATACCACTCACCCACACCCAATAATCCATTACCACTACCCACCTTCCTTAGGCCCCTTACGCCCCGCACCACTACGCCTCCATCATATAGCCCCCCGCAAACCAATAACGCGCCCCTCTTACCATCTAGGCCATTACTACGCATACCATTTCCTACTTCACCCGCTACCATCCACCCAGATATCCCCTTACCATCTAGACCGCTATTACGCGTACCATTCCCCACTTCGCCAACCGCTTACCCATCCACCATCAAACCCTCTAGGCCTTTAATCCGCACCGCGCCATCACCACCCAACCCTACACCATCACCTACATACCAACCCTCTACGCCATCCGCACCATCCAACTCTGCGGTACTTAAGGTGTCACCCGGATCCTCCACGGTTGAGGAACACGCGCTCCGGAGTGGAAGGATTTTCAACAAGGTCTTCCCTCAGTCCACAGTCAGAGACGGCCCATCACAGCCCACTGAGGAAGCCCATAATGAAGAGAGTGCACCAGGCACTCAATACGACCTGTTGAAACACCTGGATCGGACACCGGCACGGATCACTATACTCGAATTAATCAAAAGATCCAAGAGTCACCAAGAAGCTTTAATGGAATATTTACAGAAGGTGATGGTCAATGAAGACGTGCCGGTAGAGAAGATTGCAGCACTACTAGTTCCTCAAGGGGATCAGCCGTCCATAACATTTCATACATCGGAACTAGCACCGCCAGCAGCCAGAAGCATGGCTCTGAGTATCACGGTCAACATCTGTAAGAAGGCCGTGGATGCATGCCTGGTCGACACAGGGGCTTCGATCAATGTTTTACCTCCGAAGACCCTGGAGCTGTGCGGTTTGCCCAAAGAGAAATGGCTACCCAGCCCCATCTCAGTGACAGCATATGACAATTCTACCCGTTCCCCTCTGGGAATGGTTTATTTAAAGGTGGAGCTGGGCCCTGTAAGTCATGCAGAGGTCGAATTTCACATCCTGGAAATCGATCCTTCCATAAATGCCATTTTAGGTCGTCCTTATATTAAAACTCTTGAGGCGATTCCTTCTACGAATCATCAATGCCTCAAGTTTCCTTACAAAGGACGAATAATTAAAGTAACGAGCATGCTGATCCTTGCTGCTGCTCATACCTTGAACATTAAATCTGCTGTTTTACCTGGCCGACAACCTTTTCTGTCGGTATTACAGGTCTACCGTCCAATGGCTGATCCTCTGAAAGCCGCCACTATTTCTCCATATCCGTTAGATGCTATCAAAAGGGGGAAGTGCATGAGTACCCCAGGATGGAGGATCATGATGAAGAATGGCTACGAGCCTGGGAAAGGTCTGGGCACGCAGTTGCAAGGCAGGACCACTCCTGTCAGAAATCATCGAGCAGCACCTGGAAGTGGTTTAGGCTATAGGCCAATAAAATTGAAACAAGATCCAGTTCAGAAAGCAGAGATCAAAGAAGGTCCGAAAATCTGGGAGGCGATGTCTACACCACCTAAAGAAGGCCGAGATCCCCTAACATGGACCCTGTGTACGCACTTCGTGAAAGGGCCCATATTTAGCTATGACAATACGGTAGTCATTACTTCATGTTTTGACTTCCATGATATATATGGGAGGGATTTGGCCAGACATTGCTCTGAACTGCTTACGTACCAATCCTTGGAGGCTCTGCGGCCTATGAAAAGGAGGAAATTTCATGACCCTGAATGTGAATGGTACAGGTGGTTCGATCTGAGGGACCTGTATATTGCACTGAACAGACTATTCTTGGATCCTGCAGAACCTAAGTGGCCGCCGCAGATTGATGAACTGATTGAAAGCCCTGGTGCCATATTTGACAAGCGGATACTGCTATCTGAAGAAACTGACGAAGGGGAGCCGGATGACCCATATCAAGCTGGTTACACAACAGATCTGCTCTGGAGGGGGACATATCCTTCACATGTCTTCACGCTCCATACTCTTTTCCGTACACTGCTCTTGACCCCGACTTGGTCACGGGTCATAATTGAAGATATTCCACGGGCTCCGCCCGTCATGATTACTCTGTCCCCTCGGGACATTATACCACAACCTCCTCTCGATCTAGAGAGGTTGTATAATCTGATCTGGGACATATTACTATATGATCCCCCCAATCCTCTGGCCTTGGTGCCACTTCCTCCGTCTGATTCTCCTCCCATTTTTATTCATTCCTGCTTTATGTTTAATTCTTTCATTTTCCAAAAAAAAACGCCAATTTGGCAACAAATTCTTCCCAAATCCTCATTGAGGAAACATCTTACTTGTTCGATTGCACCCCGCCGCGCGGGTCCTTCGGTCAAGATTCTCTCCTAGATTTACTCTGTCCCTCCCCTCGGGAGGATTCTCTTGTATTTCCACTTGTATCCCAGGATTTTCATCCTGCTTCGTCTTCGTTAGGTTATGATAGTGAAGTTAGGCAGTCTAGTCAGGTTAGGAAGTCTAGGAAGCCTAAGGGTAGGCAAATTCCAGATAGATACCTCCAGGACTTAGCTGATAAATGCTCTTCTTGTTCTTTGATCCCTCAGCTTTTAGAAAATCCAATTCAGATGCCAGAAGATTGCATGGACGATGAGTCAGTCAATGATGGGTACGGGGTATATGAATTAGTGCATGAAAAGGACCCCATTGTTGAAGAGGAAGATGACGAGGACGCGGTTGAGGCATATGCCAGTGGAGTAAAGAGATTTGATGAACCCTCAGCTGCCGTAGAAGAGCCCACCAAAGAAATTAATTTAGGGACTGAAGACGAACCTAAGGTTGTCCTCGTCAGTAAAAATATTTCTTCAGAGGATGAAAAAGCAATGGTACAAGTGTTAAAGGACTATAAGGACACTTTCGCCTGGAGTTATGAAGATATGCCGGGGTTAGACTCAACTTTGGTTGAACACAGATTGACATTAAAGGAAGGAGCTAGCCCGGTCAAACAAAAATTACGGCGATTCCACCCACAAATGGCTCTAAAGATGAAGGAAGAGGTCGACAAACTGCATAAAGCCAAATTTATTAGAGTTGTCCTTTATCCACAATGGGTGGCCAATATAGTCCCGGTTATGAAGAAGGACGGGAAGGTCAGGATTTGCATTGACTTCCGCGATTTGAACCGGGCGTGTCCTAAAGATGATTTTCCATTGCCTCATATTGATGTACTCATCGATAATACTGCTGGCTATGAGACGTTATCATTTATGGACGGATTTTCAGGATATAATCAGATTAAGCTGGCAGAAGAAGATCAAGAGAAAACATCATTCACTACACCTTGGGGAACATACTGTTATGTTGTCATGCCATTTGGATTAAAGAATGCTGGAGCCACCTATCAGAGGGCCATGATGGCAATATTTCATGACATGATGCACATAGATTTGGAAGTGTATGTGGATGACTTATTGGTTAAATCGAAAACAAAGGCTGAGCATGCCAAAGTTTTGGCAAGGGTATTAGAAAGATCGAGAGAATATCAGTTAAAGATGAACCCCAAGAAATGTGTATTCGGGGTATCTTCAGGGAAATTGCTTGGATTTATCGTCAGCAAACGGGGAATTGAGATCGATCCTAACAAGGCGAAGGCTATTAGAGAAATGCCACCTCCTAAAAACTTGAAAGAGTTGAGAGGATTAATCGGGAGGTTACAATTTATTCGCCGTTTTGTCTCCCAGCACTCACAAAGGTGTAAGCCGTTTTACGAGCTTACCAAGCCAGGAGTCAAATTCGACTGGGACGATAAGTGTCAGGAGGCATTCGATGGATTGAAGGATTATCTAGCAAGTCCTCCTGTTCTGAGACCACCATCTCCAGGCAAACCATTGATACTTTACATTTCAGTCATGGATGATGCAGTGGGGGCTGTCCTAGCACAAGAAGATGAAGAAGGAAAAGAGAGGGTGGCCTACTATCTCTCTAAACTTCTCAACCCCGCTGAGCAGAGATATACGGCGATGGAGAAAACATGTGCAGCATTGGTTTGGGTCGTGCAGAAACTAAAGCATTATTTTCTGGCCCATGAAGTTCATCTCATCGCTAAGATGAATCCGATCAAATTCCTTCTGGAGAAATATGTTCTTACTGATAGGTTAGCACGATGGCAAAGCTTTCTATCTCAATTCGACATCATCTATATTCAGCAGAAAGCGATCAAGGGCTATGCCATAGCAGAACATCTTGCTCATCATCCCCTTCCTCGATTTGATCCAGTCCGATCAGAGTTTCCGGATGAGGAACTGATGTCCGTAAATCAAATCAGAGATGATATGTGGACTCTGCATTTTGACGGAGCTTTGAATTCTCATGGAAAAGGGATCGGTATTGTTCTGTTATCACCTGAAGGTATCACCATTCCACAAGCCTTTCAGCTTGATTTTCCAGTCACCAACAATATAGCTGAATACGAGGCACTCCTTGCTGGCCTCGAGGCTGCTCATTTCCATGGTGCTACCAAACTCAGGATCGTGGGTGATAGCCAACTGATTCTTCGCCAAGTGCTGACCAAATATCGAACTCTCGATCCCAAGCTCAAGCCTTATCAGGAGCTTACTTCTGCTTATTCAAAGCTTTTCACGAAATTGATCTTTGTCCATGTCCCTAGGAATCAGAACATCTTAGCTGACGCTCTAGCTTCACTTGCATCTTCTCTTGATTTTCCAATCAGCAAACAATCTGAATCAATCATAGTTCATAGGCGTCTTTCACCCGCCGTGAAAGACCCTTCATTCCTTAGAACTAAGGAGAAGTTGCTGAAGAAAGTCAGAGATGGAGATATCATTGAAAAAAGAGAAATCATACTGATGGAGCTGTTAGAAGAGATGGATGATGAACAGAAGCCATGGTATTATGAAATTGCAAGATATTGTGAAGATCAATCGTATCATGAGGAAGCTACAACTGAGGAGAAGAGAGCTATCAGGAGAGTTGCTCAAAGATATACCCTAGTTGGGGGAGCATTGTATAAGAGAGGTTTTGATGGAGTTCTTCTGAGATGTCTAGACGAAGATGAGCTTTGGAAGGTTATGGAAGGAGCTCATAGTGGAGTTTGTGGTGGTCATGTCAATGGACAGATGCTAGCAAAGAAGATCCTTAGACAAGGATTTTATTGGCCAACCATGGAAGAAGACTGTGTAGGATATGTCCGCAGGTGTGCTAAGTGTCAACTTCACGCCGACAAAATTCATTCTCCTGCATCTTCACTCCATCCTGTTTCTTCCCCATGGCCTTTCTCCATGTGGGCTTTCGACATCATTGGACCTCTTGGCAATCCAGATTCCGGCATCAAGCAAAAATCTTTCATTCTCACGGCAACGGAATACTTCACCAAGTGGGCAGAAGCTGAAGCGTACGTGGAGATCAAAGCATCAACTGTCTGCAAGTTCATCATGAAGAACATCATCACTCGATTTGGAATTCCAAGCACCATCGTCACCGACAACGGACCGCAGTTCGTGTCACAAGAATTAAAGGACCTCTGTAACAGGTATAAAATTGCATTGCATCATTCGTCTCCTTATTATCCGCAAGGCAATGGCCAAGCAGAGGCAACAAATAAGACTTTGATAAAAATCATCAAAAAGACGTGCAAATCTAATAAATTCGCAGATTGGCCAGAAAAATTGGTTGAGGCTCTATGGGCCTACCGAACTTCAATCCGCACGCCCACTGGGCAAACTCCTTATTCCTTAACATTTGGAATGGAGGCGGTAGTTCCATATGAGATCCTTATACCATCATTAAGAGTACAATTGAATAAGGAATTTTCCATTGATGAACATCGTTCAGCACTCCTTGCTCAATTGGAACTTTTAGACGAGAAAAGATGGTCAGCTGCTAATCATGCAAAAGTTTATCAAAACAGACTAGCACGTTTTTATCAAAAGAAAGTCATTGAACGTAAGTTCAAAGTCGGTGAAATGGTTGTCAAAAGAATTTTTATAAAACCTGGTGGTCCGCGTTCTAAGCTCCAACCCAACTGGGAAGGACCTTATGTTGTATCGCACGCTTTTCCTGGTAATGCTTATCGTCTTGTTAATGCAGAAGGAGAAGAGCTAAAACATCCCTGGAATGGTTTACATCTTAAGAAATACTACCCTTAAGTTAAAGAGTCGATCAGTATGGTACAAAGACCAGTGGAATCAGAAAATTTATAAACTCAAATTTCCTTATCGGTCTGGATAACTTAACTTTAAACCCATTACTGCACACACTGACACGTTTGATTCGTGAGTAACAAGAGATGACAAGGCCTAAAGAATATCAAAAGCTTGACCAAAAGTGTAAAGTACAAATCATTCGTTTTTAAACAAAAATTCTGTTTTATACTCGGCCCATGATGTCGGAACGAGACTTAGATTAGACTACCAAGAATACCCGCCATCTTAGTAGGAGGCCGTCATAAAAAAAAGGGGGAGATCCGTCCCGAAGCAGAAAGAAAAGAAAGAAAAGAAAAGCAAAAGGCAAAAGCCAAAATGTCAAATCAAAAGGCCATTACATTACAAACGTTACATCAAGGCCATGAAATGAAACAAAAGGGAACGCAAGGTCGATAAATACCCCGGAAAGAAAATGACCGAACCCCAACGGATATTAGGGTAGGAAAGGAACATCTTTTTAAGTCTCCGGAACCTTCTCATGGGCTCTCTAAACTTATTCATCTTTTCTTTCTAAAGATGTGTACTCCAAACTTAAGGAATGGCTTAGATTGACTAAGGGTCAAATCATCAAATGGGATCACGAATGGAAACACAAGTTCAAACACGATGGGTTTAAGTTAAGTTGTTAAAGAACAATTTGGAAATTAAGTTAATAAATGAATATGATCTTTTGATCCAAGTACCATGCTGATCTTTTAGTCGAAAATCCAAAAAAATACATATGTCAAAAATCCAAAAAAAATACATATGTCAAAAATCCAAAAAAATACATATGTCAAAAATCCAAAAAAAATATATGTCAAAAATCCAAAAAAATACATATGTCAAAAATCCAAAAAAATACATATGTCAAAAATCCAAAAAAATACACAAATCAAAAATTCAAAAAAAATACATATGTCAAAATTCAAAAAAAAAAGTATATATTCCAAAACCCCAAACAAAAATGAATATTTCAAAACAACAAAAAAAAATTTCAGTTAGCATCTGATTGTTGCATTTAGTGTGTTTCATCCTTTTATTTTCAGTAAACATCTGTCTGCTTGTATGTTGCATTCTGCTTAAGTTTGATTATTCTCATTACCTTTGTTAATAAAGGCTATGCCCCTTGACCATTTATTGAAGAAAAGATTGATTGACCATTTATTTGGTCAGGCAAGGGGCTAAGCCTAAATAGATACTTAACCTGTTTGTTAAGTGTGTACAGGATGTGAGATAAACACAAGAACACAAGATTGGAGCCAAAAGTTTCATATATATATTATCAAAAGGAGTTTTTTTGTACATGATACATGAAGAAAAGAAGATACATGAGCCTTCAAGGCTGGCTCTCCCCTCCGCCCTCGTCCAACTGGCTCTGGGCCTCGTCAGGTGCATCCGGTGCTGGCTCTCGACTAGGAGGTGGAGGTGGCCCCATCGCACTCGGACCCGCCTGACCAGAGGACACGGCAGCACTAGCGGTGAAGGCACTGGTCAGACCGCGCTCTTGTGCACGCTGTCGAGCACGCCTGTACCTCTCTTCCACACTCCGGCGCTCATGCTCCGCAATGCCAAGCTGGACCCGAAGAGCGGATATCTCAGCATCCATCTTCTGCCGCTCCTGCCTTTCCCGCTCTCGCTCCTCGTTGATGACTTCCAGGCGGGTCTGGAGGCGCGCAAGATCTCCAGCCGAAAGTCGGGCCACCTGCTCCTCTAGAGCCCGGATCCGCTCTGCATCAGCCTCAGCCCGAGTCGTTGTAGCACAGGCATCCGCTTCAGCCCTCTGAAGGGCTTCCTGAAGCTCAGCAACCTGAAAGGAAGTCTTTTTAGTTCAAGGCAATCAAGTAATCAAATAATTAATTTCATAATTCAAAAGTTGAAGAACTTACCTGAGCAGCACGGTCCTCCTCCGCTAGAGAAGCCCGGTGGATGGCAGAGGCGAGCTGACTCTGGAGGTCAGCCATGGCAGCATCATGAGCAGTGGACGAGGAAGACGAAGCTCCATGGGTAGGAGGAGCCGCCTGGGTATAGACAGCTCGCTGTACCGAAAGACAACTATCAGTGGTTAATCGCCAAAACAATTAATTAATTAAAACATGCATTCATATTCATTCATACATACCAGGTCATATAACTCCTTCTGGATTTGTTCTAGCTGGGCCTCCGCATCATGTAGGCGGGCCCGGAGGTCGACGATGACCGCATCACGCGCATCCTGCATGTCATACATACATTCATTCACAAATATAAATCAAGATAATAATAAAATTAAAGACGCATGAATGCATACTTACATCGAGTGGTCGGAGGAGCCGAAGCTGATCGGCATAGTGGGCCCGGTACTGCTGGAGGTAGGCCTCGCTACTCTCCGCCCGTGACTCCACTCTGACACCCCGGCGATGCCAGTCTTCATATTGCTCAGGAAATTTTGCTCGCCAATCAGTGAGGGCTTGCTTACCCCTCATGCTCCTTCCTACACCCTCCGGGACCTCCTCGTCGATCCATTCCTGGTGGAGGCCCAAGGTCCTCATCACTAGTCGGAGGCGGAGGGGCTCGATCTCATTGAGGCAATGCACCCACATCTGCCTCCCAAACCGCCTCCTGCCAGCCGTCACCCACGGCTGACCCTCCTCATTCATGCCCAGATATGGGCGCCAAATCAGCTGCATATAGGTTAGATGCATTCATAAATAACTCGCATTTAATGAATAGAAAGATTGCATTTAATAAAATTAAACAAGTTAAAAGTTTACCAGAAGTTCTGGATAATCCAGAAACTGACGGCGGAGGGCCGTCAGCTGGTGATGCTGTGGAGCCGTGTCCATAATTGGCTGCCAACGGCAGGCAAAAGAGACGGCATTTGGACGAATAATCCTCGCTCTGCCGAGCGGGAAGTAGTAGTAGCTCCACACCTGCATTCATGAACATATAGGTTAGAAGAAGCATCATATCATATTGCACTGCATATAACAAATAATTAAACAATTTAATACCTGAAGAAATGGTGAAAAGCCACTGATAGTAGTCTCACGGTCCGGCGTGACCGCGGATAGGTCGGCAAAGAGGTGAGCCAGAAGGGCTGCACCCCAGGCATACTCCCCTAGGCTACCTAAATCATCTAGCAAGTAAAGAAATCTACAGTGGATATGGTCGCCCTTCGTACCGAAGAGCAACCTACCGAAAAAGAAAACTAGGAAGACCCTGAGTTGTCTATCTACCTCCTCTACCTGACCAGGATCGCTACAGTAGACAGAAGAGGATGACTCTGCTAGCCTATCCCTGAACTCCTCCCGGGTCTCGTCAGACCGACGCCGGGGCTCATCTAGACCTAGGGCTGCCTCTACCTCTACTCGAGGAACCATCCTAGACTCCCTGCCTAGGCTAGATACCTCTATCCCTAACAAAGCCTCTGCCAGTCCCTGGTAGTTGGGGTAGGTCACCCCGCTCACAGGTCGGCCCTCTACCCGAAGGCCAGTAATCCTAGCCACATCCTCTAGGGAGGGGACCATATGCCCCCATGGCATTAGGAATGCCCGACTCTCTGCATGCCAACGCTCCCTGAGCGCCTGCAGCAGGACCAAATCAAGCCAAAATGGCTCAATGTCCAGTACCTCGCCAAATCCCATCCGGCGCAAGCGTGCCTTTTGGAAGTCGGGGAGCCCCCTATAAGCCCCTACTACTAGGTCCCATGATATTCTGGCCCTCATCACTCCCTGCAAGCAGACATAAAAATAAAGGTCAATAATGAATAAAAAAAAGGGAAATCAGTTCTGTTTTGAAACGCGTCAGCACACGCAGACGTGTTTTAAAACACGTCAACGTTCATTGACGCAATTCAAACTCTTTATTCCTAATTAAAAATCCGGAATTTATATTAAAAGACGTCAGCCCTAGGAGACGCCTTTTGAAAGGCGTCACCTGGTCTGGACGCCTTTCAAGTCCAGATTCCGGATTCCTTCAAGAATCCCGTTTTCTCCCCTCTTTTCTCATCCATTCATCCCACAGAGATCTTACCGTGTGGAGGTCGCCCTCCTCTTCTTCTTCTACCGCCATGGGTGCCGGTGGAGGGAGTTCCTCCTCCAAGAAAGCCACCGCCTCCACAAGGGCCGCCGGAACCTCCTCGGGAGCTTCTTCTTGCCTCCGCCTCCTCTTGGCTATGACCTTCGTCTTCCCAGAACCTTCACCACGCTCCATAACTTGAGAAGAGGGTAAGATCGCCGGAGCTCGGAAATCGCCGCCGGAGAGAGGAGAGGAAGAGAAAGATTTTAGAAAAGTGAGGAAGAAAGGGGGCCTTCGCGGATCTGTTAACGAAAGGCTGAAAGGCGTCGACTCAGGTTGACGCGTTTTAGGGCGCAAAAGTTGAGGTGGCACTGACAGAGGTTTGAATTTGAATGAAAGACGTCCACACAGGTGGACGCTTTTCAATCTTTTCGTCAGAGCCGTACAGAGGAAATCCTGAAAGGCGTCGTGTTGTGTGGACGCTTTTCAGAGAATTAATTATGGAATTAATGACAGAATCCTGGAAAAAGTAGGAGAGAGAGTTGAAAGGCGTCATTATGTGAAGACGCGTTTTAGGTTTAAATCCGGTTTTTGAGGATTAAATTGAATTTCTGAAAGAGAATTATAGATGAAAGGCGTCAACATGTACAGACGCGTTTTAAGCTTTAAATCGGGTTTTTGAGGATTAAATTGAATTTCTGGAAAAGAATTATGATTGAAAGGCGTCATTTCCTGAAGACGCGTTTTATGCTTAAATTGACTTTATAGTTGAAAGGCGTCTGTCTGACTGGACGCGTTTTTACATTTTACAGAACCCGAACTGTTGAATTTTCAGGAAAAATCAAGTTTTCTCTAAAGGAAAAATCATGTGCACTTCACAGGAAGTTGAGGAAAGGTTTGAGGCATGAAAAAACTTCTATTCAATAAAATTCTTTATTACATCATGAACAAAGAGAAAGGGGACATTCAAGGAAGAATTTCGTGAAGACCTTTAAGGTATGGAAATTTCAATCATTTATCTCTATCTTTAGAGGATCTTACACGGTAACTGAAGCCAAGGTTCCATAGAGTGGTAATGATTTGTACGGCTTCATAGTCTTCGTCGGATTCCAAGTCGCGCTTCTTGATCGGAAGTGTGGGAGAGAACTCGTGGAATTCACGACGGCCCAAACTAAGTTGAGTAAGGCACCGATGTGGATTGTACAACACAAACTCGGTGGCTCCAATCAATTTAAGGTCTGCCCCTGCTGCACGACGCACCCACACAGGTTTTCCAACCAGAGCAAGTGGAGACGAGTCGAATATGTCGGACGTCATGAGCTTTAAATACTCTCTCCAATCGGCTCAGGTCTTGAGTTTTGGAACCTTGTTAACCATGTGCTCATTGAACTTTACAATATTAGCTATGCAATGAATTGGGCTATTCAAGTAGATTTGAGATGGATTCAGAGGCCTTTTCTTGCTGTGCTCAAACTTGAAGTGAAGTTCAACCCATAAGGCGAAGAGTAACATGCATCCATAAGGAGGACAGCCCACAGACGCTGCAGAAAGCCCACTATAAAGATATGCTAAGAGTGCAGTGCTAATGGATTTACCTTCGAAGATTGCGCATATGGCACTAACTTGGTCATCTTCTAAGATGTTATCCTGCGCAGAGAAGAATAAGGCACCGGCTAGGCATGTAACTAAGGCTTTTGTTACATCCTCCGCTTCATCCTCTCTTAGATCATCAATTTCATACAGCGTCCACTCGGCTAGCTTGGTGAGATTGATCCCCTTTTTAGTAAGACATCCTTTAGCTTCTGAAGGATCTTTCATAATAGATGTCAACAATTGTTGACCGGTGATTCTCTCCTTCATCAAAGCTATCTTCTCTTTGTTCTCTTTGGTCTTTGGGAGACCTAAAAGAAGCTCCGCCTCCTCCAAAAGAATCGTGCACTCGAAATCTTGGAAGAAGAACGTATGAGTTTGGGGATGCCACCACTCGATCAAGGCACCCATAGCCGCCCAATCTGCGTTCGCGCTCTTGTAATGCTTGGCAAGCACTACAAGACCTTGAAGATTCCACTTGGATATGAACACTTGCATGGAAAGCTTGATGCTTTTTACAAGTTTACGGATCCAAGGTAAGGAAGTGAACTTCCTTGGGCCAGGAAACATGGGATAGTTCTGAAAACCAAAAGAAAAGATGAAGAACATGATGAGGAATATGAAGAACATGAAGAACATGATGAAGAAAATTGAAAAAGAAGTTGATTGAACTTACTTGGAGATTGGGATTTCTTCCATTAAGATGATTCTCCACATCAGAAAACTGCTCCAAAGACATCTTCATCTTCTTGCTTGAAGAATTCATACACCCTTTTTCGGAGTTCCTCCTTCTTGAAGCTAGAAAAGCTAGGAAACCTTGGAACTTTGAAGAAACCTTGAAGAAAACTCAACTTTTGATCTTTGGATTGTAGTGGGATTGCTTGGGAACGACCTAAGGGTGTTTATATAGACAGCATTGCGATCCTAAGAAGACTTTTCCGGATTGGAAAAGGGATGTGCATTGATAGAGTTGGAATTCGAGTAGAGAACAAGCAGAAACCTGTTTTTGTGAGTAAAAGGCGTCTAGGATAAGCGACGCGTTTCAACTTTAAATGGCGTCTGCTCGACATGACGCGTTTCAACTTTTTCTGTGATTTATTCGAAATTCTGTGATTTTTGATGTTTAAATTGAATATTTGTTTGGAATTACTAATAATTTTTGCAGAACATTGAAGAAAGCCTGAGTAAAGTTGAAAATGTCAAGAAGATCCCACTGTGGGAGTCATGAAGTCCTGACCGTGGCTAAAAAGACGGTTATCTCTATCCTTGTATTATTCCATGTAATTATTTTGCATTCGCATTATTATATGATAAATATTTATTAGAGCATATCAAGGACCTTGTAGTTTTGATGAAACTTGAATTTGAGTTCCCCTACAACAAAAACAGTGATAATTCCAGAGGATTCTTAATCGCACGGATAGGCCGTTGGATTGTTAATTAGTGAGGACGATGGTTCCACTTTTGTGAAACGGTGCGTGGATAAACGAGCTTCGGCTTAGCACTGGATTACAAGAATTGGTGTCTTGACTCATTAATGACAATTTAACAATATTATCCTTGATTAATTTATATTTTATTTGACTTTATATTTTTTCTTTTAGCCCAGCATGCATCATGTAGGACTTTGAAATCATTGTAATAAGAATTAATTATTGATTAGGTTTCAGACCATTAAATCAAATAACTCAAAACATGATATGAAATATTCCATTCTGAATTGATTATCTTGATTATCTTTAAGGTTCGCTTGAAGATATCCTTGGAATTCTATCTTTTCTTGGATTCTTTATCCAAAATTTCTTATTTTCTTTTAAGATCCATCATGGCTGCAGCACGTCCACATTGGCTGGCAAACGCTCCCCATGATGAAACCTACAGTGTCTATGACCTGGGGTACTTCCCACTCCGAGGAGGTTGATCGACTTTATTTTATTTCCTTGTCTACTTCATCCAGACAGGATTGATTCCATTAATTTCGTTGAGCTATCTTCATTGATGATTTTGAGAAAAATTCCAATCATGTAATGTTAAGAGCGTGTCTCATCACACCTTGGCATCACCTTTTCAGTACATTCCATTCCATTTCACTCCCTTGCAAAGACGATGCCAAGGTGAGGCAGCTGTAGACACGCTAATTTTAACGTCATTTCGAGTAAATTTCATATCATATAATAATGCCTCAGAATGGTCTGATAATTAATCAATGATTAATTTTTATTGATATTTTTGAGTGTCGGGTCAAACATACATGTTTAAGTTAATCAATTGAATTGATTTTAGCTCAAATTTCAGTTAAAATATGGAGAATCCTAAAAGGCGTCGACCCATGTAGACGCTATTTAGAGTTTATTCCTATTTTAGCGTTTAAATTTGAATTTTAATTAATTGATTTATTAGCTAAAAGGCGTCTGTGGAGGTCGACGCGTTTTAGGTTTCCTAAGCTATTTTAACTTCTCTTCCGGATGTTTATCCTTATCTTAATTAGGGTAAAAGGCGTCAACCATGGTGGACGCGTTTTAGCTAATAAAGATAAAGATAAGTTTTTCCGGATATTTATCCTTATCTTAATTAATCTGAAAGGCGTCAGCCATGGTGGACGCGTTTTAGATAATTACAGATAAAGATGAATTAATCAGTAATTATCTGTCGGTTAAGATAGATAAATCCTAGATTTATTCTATGTTAATCGCGAACGCAGAAAATGCCTATAAATACCTTGCATCTCAAGAGTTAGAAAAAAAAGAGAGAGAGAATTAAGTTGAGCCAAGCCATAGCGCTATAGCGATTTGAAGATCGAAGCAACCACGTCGGAACGCCGGAGCGCTGCTATTTCCAGAAGACGGCGTCCCTTTTCCAGATCCTCATCTTTCAAGGCTTTTCCAACTGGGCATAAGTGTTTCATTTTTGAATTTCATTTCACATATCCATCAAATCTTTCATTCTCATATTCACTTCATGCAACACACACCACAACATTAATTTTCCAAAATCCATTTGTTTTAAAGGGGTTTCAAAGCCATTTAAACAAGTGAGTTGCTGTTTTTAAGCATGTTTCTAATCATGGTTAGTTTTGATATTACTTCCATTTAAATTCTCATCAGTGTTTCTTCATTTCTGTTTTCTTTCTTTGTCTCTGCTGCACTCAACAACAACAACAAGAGATCAAAATGGGGAAATCAAGCACAAAGCTAGGAGAACTTCTGGACGATCCTCAACCTCAACAGCAAAAACAAAAAGAACAAAGAAAGGGCTCTCTTTCTTCAGCCGGCTGAAGGAGGGGAACCAAGGACTCATTCTTCCGCGTTCAAACAGGTAGGCGATCAAATCTCTTTTGAAGCTTTTTAGTTAAAAGTTTCTGGCGATCACTGCACTTTAGTTGCTGTTTTTAATAGGTTAGTTTACACTAAACAACATAGTTTTTCATATTAATCACACGAGCATTTTCAGCACCTACACCAGCCATAAGTGAAACACTAACATGTACCCCTTCCACACCGGTATGGCAATAATGCCACCTAGACACCGTGTCCCTCCTACACCAACACAAGGTGTCAAACGCAAACCACAATTGCATAAACACATGTACACACAATGTGATTCCGATTATACATAAATCTTCGGCCTCGATGTACGATTTCAAGCATGCATTTAATGAGGTTATGTCTTGAATTGTGTCGCCCAAGGTTGACGTCATTCAAGACTCCTAAACTAGTTCATGTGAAAACTGGCCTCGGAAGTTGGTCTAAAAAGCGTCATGCATGGTAGTCATTTTTTAAAAGACGTCGTTGTTTCTAGTCGCCCAATCATGACAGAAACAGATTCAGGCCTTCGGATGATCTGAATTAAAACGCGTCGTCCTGAGAAGCTGCCGTTTGAAAGGCGTCGCTGTCTCCGGACGCCATTCAAAACATAACTCTATTATCACAGAAACCGCTACCGGGACAAATTTGGCCTAAATGGTGTGGTTCTAGTCCGTCACCATTTTAAATGGCATCGCCCTAACCCGACGCCATTTAGAGTCCGAAATCTAGTTTCATGAAACTTCGTCCGAACCTCAAAACAGGATTTCCTCTACCCCAAAATCACTCAAAAAATACTCAAAAATAGGAAATGAAGGGGAAAATCCAATTTACCACATGAAACACACTAATTCCCATTTCATAAAAATAACCATTTTCATTAAAAAACCTCTTAAACATGCTCATTCTACCCAAATCTCCATACACGTCGCATGCTTCAAAGCGAGAAACATGGATAACACAATCAAATCGCGTGCAAGGATCGTCCTCCTACCGATCATTTGAACTCCTCTTAACTCCGTGCCGCCGAACCGCGGCACCGCAAATCGCCGCCGGTACTGCCATGGACGTCGTCATTCCGCCGGGACGTCGGCCGCCGTCCGGAGAATGAAGTGCCGCGGAAGAAGTAGTGATGGTAGTGGTGAGAGGTGTTGGAGTGGTGGAAGAGGAAGAAGGGGAAGGAGAAAGGGAAGGGGAAACGGAGGGATCAGAGAGAGGGAAGAGAGAGAGTGAGAAGGAGAGAATGAGAGAAATGAGGGAAGGTTCGGGGTGTAAATTGAAACAGGTTAAAACGCGTCGTCCAGAGCAGACGTCTTTCAGGTGACAAGATCGGGCCATACTCTGACAGAATCTCTGAATCGCATTGTCTATCCAAGACGCCGTTCAGACGACATGACCAGAACCGTACTCTCGCGACCCTAAACTGGCCCACGTGGCGCCCACGTGGCACCGACATGGCAACTCTAAAATGCGTCTTCCTCTCAAGACGCCGTCTGAACCACGTCTTGCAAGTTCGACGTGATAAAGAACTTATGCTCCAGCCCCTATAAGGACCTAAACCAAGGGGTCCGGCTCCGAAACCGACCCAATAACTGTACCCGAAACCTCAATCCTTATAAGACTAATGCCATCTTGCATTTCAAGATGACTTAACTTTGCACTGCCTGTAGGTGCTGAAAAATTGCTCGTGTGATTAATGTGAAAAACTATGTTGTTTAGGGTAAATTAACCTATTAAAAAAATGCAACTAAGGTGCAGTGATCGCCAGAAACTTTTAACTAAAAAGCTTCAAAAGAGTTTGATCGCCTACCTATTTAAACGCGGAAGAATGAATCCTTGGTTCCCCTCCTTCAGCCGGCTGAAGAAAGAGAGCCTCTTTGTTCTTTCGCTCTTGCTGTTGAATGTTGAGGATCGTCCAGAAATTCTCCTGGCTTCGTGCTTGATTTCCCTCTTTTTGATCTTTGTTGTTGTTGTTGAATGCAGCAGAGACAGAAAAAACAGAAAAATAAAGAAGAAATACTGATGAGAATCTAAATAGAAATAATATCAAAGCTAACCATGATTATAAACATGTATAAACAGCAACTCACTTGTTTTAAATGACTTTGAAACCCCTTTAGAACAAATGGATTTTGGAGAATTGATGATGTGGTGTGTGTTGCATAAAGTGATTATGAGAATGAAACTAATGAATGAAAATGAAATTCAAATATGAAAAACTTATGCCCAGTCCAGTTGGTTGAAGCTTTGAAAGGATGAAGATCTTGAAGAAGGATGCCGACTTCTGGAAATGGCAGCGCTCCGGCGTTCCGACGTGGTTGCTCCGATCTTCAAATTGCTATAACGTTGTGGCTCAATAATTCTCTCTCTTTTTTTTTAACTCTTGAGATGCAAGGTATTTATAGGCTTTTTCTGCGTTCGCGATTAACATAGAAAAATCTCGGATTTATCTACCTTAATCGACAGATAATTACTGATTAATTCATCTTTATCTGTAATTATCTAAAACGCGTCCACCATGGATGACGCCTTTCAGATTAATTAAGATAAGGATAAATATCCGGGAAAACTTATCTTTATCTTTATTAGTTAAAACGCGTCCACGTGGGTAGACGTCTTTTACACTAATTAAGATAAGGATAAACATCCGGAAGAGAAGTTAAAATAGCTTAGGAAACCTAAATCGCGTCGACCTTCACAAACGCCTTTTAGCTAATTAATCAATTAATTAAAATTCAAATTTAAACGCTAAAATAAGAATAAACTCTAAACCGCGTCCACATGGGTCGACGCCTTTTAGGATTCTTCATATTTTAACTGAAATTTGAGCTAAAATCAATTCAATTGATTAACTTAAACATGTCTGTTAAACCCGACACTCAAAAGATTAATAAAAATTAATTAATGATTAATTATCAGACCATTCTGAGGCATTATTATATGATATGAAATTTACTCAAAATGACGTCAAAATTAGCGTGTCTACAGCTGCCTCACCTTGGCATCGTCTTTGCAAGGGAGTGAAATGAAATGGAATGTACTGAAAAGGTGATGCCAAGGTGTGATGAGACACGCTCTTAACATCACATGATGGAATTTTTCTCAAAATCATCAATGAAGATAGCTCAATGAAATCAATGGAATCAATCATGTCTGGATGAGGTAGACAAGGAAATAAAATAAAGTCGATCAACCTCCTCGGAGTGGGAAGTACCCCAGGTCATAGACACTGTAGGTTTCATCATGGGGAGCGTTTGCCAGCCAATGTGGACGTGCTGCAGCCATGATGGATCTTAAAAGAAAACAAGAAATATTGGATAAAGAATCCAAGAAAGGATAGAATTCCAATGATATCTTCAAGCGAACCTCAAAGATAATCAAGATACTCAATTCGGAATGGAATATTTCATATCATGTTTGAGTTATTTGATTAATGGTCTGAAACTTAATCAATAATTAATTCTTATCACAATGATTTCAAAGTCCTACATGATGCATACTGGGCTAAAAGAAAAATATAAAGTCAAATAAAATATAAATTAATCAAGGATAATATTGTTAAATTGTCATTAATGAGTCAAGATACCAATTCTTGTAATTCAGTGCTAAGCCGAAGCTCGTTTATCCACGCACCGTTTCACAAAAATGGAACCATCGTCCCCACTAATTAACAATTCAACGGCCTATCCGTGCAATTAAGAATCCTCTGGAATTATCACTGTTTTTGTTGAAGGGGAACTCAAATTCCAGTTTCATCAAAATTACAAGGTCCTTGACATACTCTAATAAATATTTAACATATAATAATGCGAATGCAAAATAATTACATGAAATAATACAAGGGTAGAAATAACCGTCTTTTTAGCCACGGTCAGGACTTCTTGACTCCCACAGTGGGATCTTCTTGATATTTTCAGCTTTCTTGAATTTTCTTTGAATTTCAGAAACAGGTTTCTGGCTGTTCTCTATTCGAATTCCAACTTTACCAATGCCTTGTATCCTGTATACAACTTGAACAAACATGTTAAGTATCTGTTTAGGCTTAGCCCCTTGCCTGGTTAAGTAACCGACTACTTGATCCTATCCTTGATAGAAGGGTCAAGGGGCATAGCCTTTATTAACAAAGGTAATGAGAATAATCAAACTTAAGCAAAATGCAACATACAAGCAAACATATGCTCACTGAAAATAAAAGGAATGAAACATACTAAATGCAACAAGCAGATGCTAACTGAAATGTTTTTGTGGTTTTGAAATATTCATTTTTGTTTGGGGTTTTGAAATTTATGCTTTTTTTTTTTTTTTTTTTTTTGGCATATGCATTTTTTTTGAATTTTGATATATGTATTTTTTTTGGTTTTTGACATATGTAATTTTTTTTTGAATTTTTATATATGTACTTTTTTTTTTTTTTGAAATATGTATTTTTTTTTTTGATGCATTTTTGAAACATATGTATTTTTTTTGGATTTTTGAAACATATGTATTTTTTTTGATTTTTTTTTTTTTTTGACTAAAAGATCAGCATGGTACTTAGATCAAAAGATCATATTCATTTATTAACTTAATTTCCAAATTGTTCTTTAACAACTTAACTTAAACCCATCGTGTTTGAATTTGTGTTTCCATTCGTGATCCCATTTGATGATTTGACCCTTAGTCAATCTAAGCCATTCTTTAAGTTTGGAGTACATCTCCTGAGAAAGAAAAGATGAATAAGTTTAGAAAGCCCATGAGAAGGTTCCGGAGACTTAAAAAGATGTCCCTTTTCTACCCTAATATCCGTTGGGGTTCGGTCATTTCTTTCCGGGGTATTTATCGACCTTGCGTTCCCTTTTGTTTCATTTCATGGCCTTGATGTAACGTTTGTAATGTAATGGCCTTTTTGATTTGACATTTGGCTTTTTGCCTTTTGTTTTTTTTCTTTTTGCTATTCTTTTCTTTCTGTTTCGGGACGGATCTCCCCCATTTTTTTTATGACGGCCTCCTACTAAGATGGCGGATATTTTTGGTAGTCTATTCTAAGCCTCGTTCCGACATCATGGGCCGAGTATAAAACAGAATTTTTGCTTTAAAAAGAATGATTTGTACTTTACACTTTTGGTCAAGCTTTCGATATCATTTAGAACTTGTCATCTCTTGTTACTCACGAATCAAACGTGTCAGTGTGTGCAGTAATGGGCTTGAAATTAAGTTATTCAGACTAATAAGGAAATTTGAGTTTATAAATTTTCTGATTCCACTGGTCTTTGTACCATACTGATCGACTCTTTAACCTAAGGGTAGTATTTCTTAAGATGCAAACCATTCCAAGGATGTTTTAACTCTTCTCCTTCTGCATTAATAAGACGATAAGCATTACCAGGAAAAGCGTGCGATACAACATAAGGTCCTTCCCAGTTGGGTTGGAGCTTAGAACGCGGACCACCAGGTTTTATAAAAATTCTTTTAACAACCATTTCACCGACTTTGAACTTACGTTCAATGACTTTCTTTTGATAAAAACGTGCTAATCTATTTTGATAAACTTTTACATGATTAGCAGCTGACCATCTTTTCTCGTCTAAAAGTTCCAATTGAGCAAGGAGTGCTGAACGATGTTCATCAATGGAAAATTCCTTATTCAATTGTACTCTTAAGGACGGTATGAGGATCTCATATGGAACTACCGCCTCCATTCCAAATGTTAAGGAATAAGGAGTTTGTCCAGTAGGCGTGCGGATTGAAGTTCGGTAGGCCCATAGAGCCTCAACCAATTTTTCTGGCCAATCTGTGAATTTGTTAGACTTACACGTCTTTTTGATGATTTTTATCAAAGTCTTATTTGTTGCCTCTGCTTGGCCATTGCCTTGCGGATAATAAGGAGATGAATGATGCAATGCAATTTTATACCTGTTACAGAGGTCCTTCAATTCCTGTGACACGAACTGCGGTCCGTTGTCGGTGACGATGGTGCTTGGAATTCCAAATCGGGTGATGATGTTCTTCATGATGAACTTGCAGACGGTTGATGCTTTGATCTCCACGTACGCTTCAGCTTCTGCCCACTTGGTGAAGTATTCCGTTGCCGTGAGAATGAAAGATTTTTGCTTGATGCCGGAATCTGGATTACCAAGAGGTCCAATAATGTCGAAAGCCCACATGGAGAAAGGTCATGGGGAAGAAACAGGATGGAGTGAAGATGCAGGAGAATGAATTTTGTCGGCGTGAAGTTGACACTTAGCACACCTACGAACATATCCTACACAATCTTCTTCCATGGTTGGCCAATAAAATCCTTGTCTAAGGATCTTCTTTGCTAGCATCTGTCCATTGACATGGCCACCACAAACTCCACTATGAGCTCCTTCCATAACCTTCCAAAGCTCATCTTCGTCTAGACATCTCAGAAGAACTCCATCAAAACCTCTCTTATATAGTGTTCCCCTATCTAGGGTGTATCTTTGAGCAACTCTCCTGATAGGTCTCTTCTCCTCAGTTGTAGCTTCTTCAGGATACAATTGATCTTCACAATATTTTGCAATTTCATAATACCATGGCTTCTGTTCATCATCCATCTCTTCTAACAGCTCTATCAGCATGATTTCTCTTCTCTCAATGATATCTCCGTCTCTGACTTTCTTCAGCAATTTCTCCTTAGTTCTAAGGAATGAAGGATCTTTCACGGCGGGTGAAAGACGCCTATGAACTATGATTGATTCGGATTGTTTGCTGATTGGAAAATTAAGAGAAGATGCAAGTGAAGCTAGAGCGTCAGCTAAGATGTTTTGATTCCTAGGGACATGGACAAAGATCAATTTCGTGAAAAGCTTTGAGTAAGCAGAAGTAAGTTCCTGATAAGGCTTGAGTTTGGGATCGAGAGTTCGATACTTGGTCAGCACTTGGCGAAGAATCAGTTGGCTATCACCTACGATCCTGAGTTTGGTAGCACCATGAAAATGAGCAGCCTCGAGACCAGCAAGAAGTGCCTCGTATTCAGCTATATTGTTTGTGACTGGAAAATCAAGCTGAAAGGCTTGTGGAATGGTGATACCTTCAGGTGATAACAGAACGATACCGATCCCTTTTCCATGAGAATTCAGAGCTCCGTCAAAATGCAGAGTCCACATATCATCTCTGATTTGATTTACGGACATCAGTTCCTCATCCGGAAACTCTGATCGGACTGGATCAAATCGAGGAAGGGGATGATGAGCAAGATGTTCTGCTATGGCATAGCCCTTGATCGCTTTCTGCTGGATATAGATGATATCAAATTGAGATAGAAAGCTTTGCCATCGTGCTAACCTATCAGTGAGAACAGATTTTTCTAGAAGGAATTTGATCGGATTCATCCTAGCGATGAGATGGACTTCATGGGCCAGAAAATAATGCTTTAATTTCTGCACAACCCAGACCAATGCTGCACATGTTTTCTCCATCGCCGTATATCTCTGTTCAGCGGGGTTGAGAAGTTTAGAGAGATAGTAGGCTGCCCTCTCTTTTCCTTCTTCATCTTCTTGTGCTAGAACAGCCCCCACTGCATCATCCAGGACTGAAATATAAAGTATCAATGGTTTGCCTGGAGATGGTGGTCTCAAAACAGGAGGACTTGCTAAATAGTTCTTTAATCCATCGAATGCCTCCTGACACTTATCGTCCCAATCGAATTTGACTCCCGGCTTGGTAAGCTCGTAAAACGGCTTACACCTTTGTGAGTGCTGGGAGACAAAGCGGCGAATAAATTGCAACCTCCCGATTAATCCTCTCAACTCTTTCAAGTTTTTGGGAGGTGGCATTTCTCTAATAGCCTTCGCCTTGTTATGATCGATCTCAATTCCCCGTTTGCTGACGATAAATCCAAGCAATTTCCCTGAAGATACCCCGAATACACATTTCTTGGGATTCATCTTTAACTGATATTCTCTCGATCTCTCTAATACTCTTGCCAAAACTTTGGCGTGCTCAGCCTTTGTTTTCGATTTAACTAATAAGTCATCCACATACACCTCCAGATCTATGTGCATCATGTCATGAAATATTGCCATCATGGCCCTTTGATAAGTGGCTCCAGCATTCTTTAATCCAAATGGCATGACAACATAACAGTATGTTCCCCAAGGTGTAGTGAACGATGTTTTCTCTTGATCCTCTTCTGCCAGCTTAATCTGATTATATCCTGAAAATCCATCCATAAATGATAAAGTCTCATAGCCAGCAGTATTATCGATGAGTACATCAATATGAGGCAATGAAAAATCATCTTTAGGACACGCCCGGTTCAAATCGCGAAAGTCAATGCAAATCCTGACCTTTCCGTCCTTCTTCATAACCGGGACTATATTGGCCACCCATTGTGGATAAAGGACAACTCTAATAAATTTGGCTTTATGCAACTTATCGACTTCTTCCTTCATCTTTAGAGCCATTTGTGGGTGGAATCGCCTTAATTTCTGCTTGACCGGGCTAACTCCGTCTTTTAATGTCAACCTGTGTTCAACTAAAGACGAGTCTAACCCCGGCATATCCTCATAACTCCAGGCGAAAGTGTCCTTATAGTCCTTGAGTACTTGTACCATTGCGTTCTTATCCTCTCAAGAAAGATTTTTACTGACGAGGACAACCTTAGGTTCGTCTTCAGTCCCTAAATTAATTTCTTTGGTAGGCTCTTCTACGGCAGCTGAGGGTTCATCAAATCTCTTCACTCCACTGGCATATGCCTCAGCCGCGTCCTCGTCATCTTCCTCAATGGGGTCCTTTTCATGTACTAATTCATATACCCCGTACCCATCATTGACTGACTCATCGTCCATGCAATCTTCTGGCATCTGAATTGGATTTTCTAAAAGCTGAGGGATCAAAGAACAAGAAGAGCACTTATCAGTTAAGTCCTGGAGGTATCTATCTGGAATTTGCCTACCCTTAGGCTTCCTAGACTTCCTAACCTGACTAGACTGACTAACTTCACTATCATAACCTAACGAAGATGAAGCAGGATGAAAATCCTGGGATACAAGTGGAAATACAAGAGAATCCTCCCGAGGGGAGGGACAGAGTAAATCTAGAAGAGAGTCTTGACCGAAGGACCCGTGCGATGGGGTGCAATCGGATAAGTAAGATGTTTCCTCAATGAGGATTTGGGAAGAATTTGTTGCCAAATTGGCGTTTTTTTTTTGAAAATGAAAGAATTAAACATAAAACAGGAATGAATATAAATGGGAGGAGAATCAGACGGAGGAAGTGGCACCAAGGCCAGAGGATTGGGGGGATCATATAGTAATATGTCCCAGATTAGATCATACAACCTCTCTAGATCGAGAGGAGGTTGTGGTATAATGTCCCGGGGGGACAGAGTAATCATGACGGGCGGAGCCCGTGGAATATCTTCAATTATGACCCGCGACCAAGTCGGGGTCAAGAGCAGTGTACGGAAAAGAGTATGGAGCGTGAAGACATGTGAAAGATATGTCCCCCTCTAGAGCAGATCTGTTGTATAACCAGCTTGATATGGGTCATCCGGCTCCCCTTCATCAGTTTCTTCAGATAGCAGTATCTGCTTGTCAAATATGGCACCAGGGCTTTCAATTAGTTCATCAATCTGCGGCGGCCACTTAGGTTCTGCAGGATCCAGAAATAGTCTGTTCAGTGCAATATACAGGTCTCTGAGGTCGAACCACCTGTACCATTCACATTCAGGGTCATGAAATTTCCTCCTTTTCATAGGCCGCAGAGCCTCCAAGGATTGGTACGTAAGTAATTTAGAGCAATGTCTGGCCAAATCCCTCCCATATATATCATGGAAATCAAAACAGGAAGTAATGACTACCGTATTGTCATAGCTAAGTATGGGCCCTTTCACGAAGTGCGTACACAGGGTCCATGTTAGGGGATCTTGGCCTTCTTTGAGTGGCGTAGACATTGCCTCCCAGATTTTCGGGCCTTCTTTGATTTCTGCTTTCTGAACCGGATCTTGCTTCAGTTTTATTGGCCTATAGCCCAGACCACTTCCAGGTGCCGCTCGATGATTTCTGACAGGAGTGGTCCTGCCTTGCAATTGTGTGCCCAGACCTTTCCCAGGCTCGTAGCCGTTCTTCATCATGATCCTCCATCCTGGGGTACTCATGCACTTCCCCCTCTTGATAGCATCTAACGGATATGGAGAAATAGTAGCGGCTTTCAGAGGATCAGCCACTGGACGGTAGACCTGTAATACCGACAGAAAAGGTTGTCGGCCAGGTAAAACAGCAGATTTAAGGTTCAAGGAATGAGCAGCAGCAAGGATCGGCATGCTCGTTACTTTAATTATTCGTCCTTTGTAAGGAAATTTGAGGCATTAATGATTCGTAGAAGGAATCGCCTCAAGAGTTTTGATATAAGGACGACCTAAAATGGCATTTATGGAAGGGTCGATATCCAAGATGTGAAATTCGACTTCTGCATGACTTACAGGGCCCAGCTCCACCTTTAAATAGACCATTCCCAGAGGGGAACGAGTAGAATTGTCATATGCTGTTACTGATATGGGGCTGGGCAGCCATTTCTCTTTGGGCACACCGCACAGCTCCAGGGTCTTCGGAGGTAAAACATTGATCGAAGCCCCTGTGTCGACCAAGCATGCATCCACGGCCTTCTTACAAATGTTGACCGTGATGCTCAGAGCCATGCTTCTGGCTGCCGGCGGTGCTAGTTCCGATGTATGAAATGTTATGGAGGGTTGATCCCCCTGAGGAACTAGTAGTGCTGCAATCTTCTCTACCGGCACGTCTTCATTGACCATCACCTTCTGCAGATATTCCATTAAAGCTTCTTGGTGACTCTTGGATCTTTTGATTAATTCTAGTATAGTGATCCGTGCCGGTGTCCGATCCAGGTGTTTCAACAAGTCATATTGAGTGCCTGGTGCACTCTCTTCATTGTGGGCTTCCTCAGTCGGCTGTGATGGGCCGTCTCTGACTGTGGACTGAGGAAAGACCTTGTTGAAAATCCTTCCACTCCGGAGCGCGTGTTCCTCAACCGTGGAGGATCCGGGTGACACCTTAAGTATCGCAAAGTTGGATGGTGCGGATGGCGTAGAGGGTTGGTAGGTAGGTGATGGCGTAGGGCTAGGTGGTGATGGCGTGGTGCGGATTAAAGGCCTAGAGGGTTGGATGGTGGATGGGTAAGTGGTTGGCGAAGTGGGGAATGGTACGCGTAATAGCGGTTTAGATGGTAAGGGCATATCTGGATAGGTGGTAGTGGTAGCGGGTGAAGTAGGAAATGGTATGCGTAATAATGGCCTAGATGGTAAGAGGGGCGCGTTATTGGTTTGCGGGGTGCTATATGATGGAGGCGTAGTGGTGCGGGGCGTAATGGGTCTAAGGAAGGCGGGTAGTGGTAATGGGTTATTGGGTGTGGGTGAGTGGTATGTAGGTGTGGGTATAGGGGTGATGGTAACGGGTTGTGGCTTTGGTATATGGATGGTGCGGCATGGTGGTCGCTCTGCGGTACTTTGAACGTGACCCGTTGAACAAAGAGAGGAAGATTCCTCTACTCTCCACTGCTGCCCACGACCAGCCTCAGACTGGCTGTTCGTCAAGATGGGAGCAACCTGGTTTTGGTTCTGATGCTCCGGGAGTGGATTCTGCACTATGCCCATGTTGGGTGGTGCTACTGCCTGTGCCGGTGGTCTTGCTTGCTGCTGCTGCTGCTGCGGTCTCCTCGCCTTCAGGGCTGTTATGTACTTCTTCATTTCCTCCCAGTCTATGCCGCCCTGCTCGTTGAGATCATGGATATAATCTCTGAATTGGAAGCAGGTGTCAATGGTATGCCCAGGTTGCCTATGGAAGTAGCAATACCTAGACGTATCGGCATTTTGAGGCCAGACGACCTTCTCCCTCGGCAAAACTAAGGCATTGGCTGCCATTAAAGCGCTGAAAATATCTGCCAAGGATTCTGGGAGGGCCGGGTACTCTGCCCTTTTCGGGCCTGGAGGTCTCCTCTGCTGGTTGTAGTCGCCAGGAGGAGGGACGTTGTGGTACGCCGGCGGTGCACGCGGCTGGTACTGTGGCTGTTGCTGCTGGGGCTGATGTGGCTGCTGATACTGCTGTTGCCGTTGCGGCTGTTGCTGTAATTGTTCCTGATTCGGCTGCTGGGGCCGCTGGTACTGCTGTTGGTAATGGGGGTTCTGCTGCTGCCTGTACCCCTGCTGGCTCGTCTGTGGTGGCCTCTGGTACTGCTGATTCCTCACAAACTGGGGCGAGTTATTGTTCATAGTACTGACCTGCTCGTGAGAGAGCGTGCCCTCAGTAGTTGGACCTGAGCTAGGAGAATTCGGCACTGCAGGCTTCCGAGGCGGAGGCCTGTGAGGATCAAAGACGCTAGAGAACGTAGCGTCCTTGAAAGCATTCTGGCAGTACCGTGCCCTTTCATAGAGCTCTGCCATGTTCGTCAAGTTGTTCAAGGAGAGGACTAGCTTGAACTGGGGAGTGGCGTTAGAAATCAACATTTTCACTTGTTCGGATTCGGACAAGTGATCTTTCACTTTTTCAGCCAGGCCCCGCCACCTGTCAGCAAAACTGACAAACTCCTCGTCCGGTTTCATCTTTTCTGCAATAAGGTCCGTGATAGACAAGGAGGGTGCAACTCTGTCCTGGTATCGTTGGATAAATTTACGTGAAACGATACCGTAATCCTCTACTTCTGAGGGTTCCAGAGAAAAGAACCACTCGAGGGCTGGTCCCTCTAGGGATCTCCTGAACAAGAAAGCCAATGACCTCTTATCATTCTGCCAGAAAGAGGATTCGTACATGAACTCCTTCAGGTGCGTGAAGGGGTTACCAGTACCGTTATATTTTCGATACACTGGCATTTCAGAGGATGGCAGATGGAATACTGGCAGACTCGGTAAATTGATTTCCGGCACAGCTTTAACCCCCATCATTTTCTGAAGATTGTTGAACTGCTCGTCCATGCGCTCCATCTTGGCCAACAACATCTGCGTGGTCAGATCTGCCTGGGGAGGAGGAGGAGGAGGAAGTACCTGATAGGCCTGCTGCCTAGAGTAGGTTGGACAAGGAGGATAATAAGGATGAGGTCCGGCAGAGCTTCCGCCATGCCCGAGGGCATTTTGATAAACGGGCGTCTGCGGTCTAGCCGGTTGCCTGGATGACGAAAGTTGTGGCCCAGTTGGCCGAGAAGTAAAATGAAGGCCTTCCATGGCCTGATGGATATAAGGAGGAGGAGGGGGAGGTTGTTGAGGAACAACAGGGGGAGCCATAGGGTTCGGCTCAGCATGCTGCATGGGTGCCTTCCCCTTCAAGATAGACTGGATCGCCTCGAACTGCTGAGGGTCCAGTCGGGAGGCAAGAACTCCCAGAGCATTGACAAGATCCATAGGATCGGAGGGTGAGGGATCATTCTGATTCATGTCCCCCTCAAGGTCAGGATTGGGAATCGCATATTCATGCGGGGGAAGATCAGGATATCGATCCTGTGGATAAAAAAGAGGGGTTCGGACATTCCCATCTTGTCGATATGGAATGGGGACGGAATTATGGGAGGCATCAGCATCTCTCCCGTTCTCGTAGTTGAAATCAGAATTGCGAGGGGCATTAGCATCTCCCTCGTAGTTGATGATGGCGTCTTGGGCCATACTCAAATCTCTGCCTGATCGCAGCAACATGATATTAGATTCTCTTTTCAAAGATTTAATCACACAAGTTGTGCAGAGATTAATCAAACAAGTGGATGCTTAACGTGATTTCAGGATTCCTTGTTGAATTATTTGAATTGGATTAAACCACAATTTCGCTCAGGGAAGGATCCTAGTTTCAGTTCAGTTTCCACCGTTATTCTCTAAGATTTTCTCTCACAACGCTTTCGGAATCTAGCCGGGACTTCAATTGGTACAACCAGCCCGATGATCAAGGAGGAATACCTTGATTTTGGGGACTTATGGAGGTCTCAACGTCAACTTCTCTAGTCTGATCAAGGGACCAACCCAATCAGAGAGAGTTGCTAACGTTGAGTAATGTGTTCCTAAGAAAAGGAGGGTTTTAGCCTCAATGCGTATGCCCTGCGACCTGGATGGCCTCTAATGCTTAATAGAGTAATGGGTAGCTAGCACTCAACACAGAAATCTGGAAACTGAAAAATAATTAAGAAACTGTCTGAATCGCGTCGATGATAGTCGACGCTATTCAAAACAGAACTTAATTCTTTCGCAGAGAACAGATGCAAACAGCAGAGAAAGCTTGGAAAATAACTAAAAACTGTCTGAATCGCGTCGATAATGGTCGACGCTATTCAACACAGAACTTAATTATTTCGCAGAAACAGATGTAGACGACAGAGATAATCTGGAGGCTAAAAGGCGTCCAGGTGTCCAGACGCGGTTTTGAAACGCGTCGCTGTTCCTGGACGCTTTTTAGTTCGCAGAAACAGATTTCCAGAAGGATTTTCTGGGTCGAATCCTCCTTAAACAGGGAAAAATGCAGTAAACAATCGACTCATGCAAAGATTTTTAGTTTCAGATTTTAAACAGGATGATTTACTATCTAAACAACTAAGAAATCACGCAATCACACAACATTTTATCACAAAAAACAGCTTTTGAACTAATCAAGGGGAGGCAAGATCTTGCCACTGGGGTGTGCACGTGGTGCACGAGGGAAATTACTTAAACTAAACACTCACCAATCGGTGAGGACGTGTCGAAAGACACAAGTGGTGCACCGTGGGTGCCCGGTATGATAATAGCAAGAACAAAAGAAATTAAAAGACGGCGAGACCAAGTCCCACCGTGATCGCCAAAAGAGCTGTAGGTGCTGAAAAATTGCTCGTGTGATTAGTGTGAAAAACTATGTTGTTTAGGGTAAATTAACCTATTAAAAAAATGCAACTAAGGTGCAGTGATCGCCAGAAACTTTTAACTAAAAAGCTTCAAAAGAGTTTGATCGCCTACCTGTTTAAACGCGGAAGAATGAATCATTGGTTCCCCTCCTTCAGCCGGCTGAAGAAAGAGAGCCTCTTTGTTCTTTCGTTCTTGCTGTTGAATGTTGAGGATCGTCCAGAAATTCTCCTGGCTTCGTGCTTGATTTCCCTCTTTTTGATCTTTGTTGTTGTTGTTGAATGCAGCAGAGACAGAAAAAACAGAAAAATAAAGAAGAAATACTGATGAGAATCTAAATAGAAATAATATCAAAGCTAACCATGATTATAAACATGTATAAACAGCAACTCACTTGTTTTAAATGACTTTGAAACCCCTTTAGAACAAATGGATTTTGGAGAATTGATGATGTGGTGTGTGTTGCATGAAGTGATTATGAGAATGAAACTAATGAATGAAAATGAAATTCAAATATGAAAAACTTATGCCCAGTCCAGTTGGTTGAAGCTTTGAAAGGATGAAGATCTTGAAGAAGGATGCCGACTTCTGGAAATGGCAGCGCTCCGGCGTTCCGACGTGGTTGCTCCGATCTTCAAATTGCTATAACGCTGTGGCTCAATAATTCTCTCTCTTTTTTTTTAACTCTTGAGATGCAAGGTATTTATAGGCTTTTTCTGCGTTCGCGATTAACATAGAAAAATCTCGGATTTATCTACCTTAATCGACAGATAATTACTGCTTAATTCATCTTTATCTGTAATTATCTAAAACGCGTCCACCATGGATGACGCCTTTCAGATTAATTAAGATAAGGATAAATATCCGGAAAAACTTATCTTTATCTTTATTAGTTAAAACGCGTCCACGTGGGTAGACGTCTTTTACACTAATTAAGATAAGGATAAACATCCGAAAGAGAAGTTAAAATAGCTTAGGAAACCTAAATCGCGTCGACCTTCACAAACGCCTTTTAGCTAATTAATCAATTAATTAAAATTCAAATTTAAACGCTAAAATAAGAATAAACTCTAAACCGCGTCCACATGGGTCGACGCCTTTTAGAATTCTTCATATTTTAACTGAAATTTGAGCTAAAATCAATTCAATTGATTAACTTAAACATGTCTGTTAAACCCGACACTCAAAAAGATTAATAAAAATTAATTAATGATTAATTATCAGACCATTCTGAGGCATTATTATATGATATGAAATTTACTCAAAATGACGTCAAAATTAGCGTGTCTACACTGCCCTCAATGCAACAAGTATTACTCAATAGCGTTGGCTTTAACAAGTGCACTGGGTGCCAATGGGTGCGATGAGGGCGGTATTGTCGTGCTTACGAAGTATTTGTCATGTGTACATACATTTGTCATACTCAGAAATTTTCACCCGCATTTAATGTTCGTGGGCCTCACCTGTGAAAAAAGTTATCTCGACCCATATGATTATGTCCAAGTGGACCAATGCCATCTTGCATTTCAAGATGACTTAGTTATACACTGACCTCAGTGCAGCAAGCATTACTCAATAGCATTGGCTTTGACAAATGCACTGAGTGCCAATGGATGCGATGAGGGCGGTATTGTCATGCCTACGAAATATTTGTCATGCGTACATACATTTGTCATGCTCATTACCTTTCATCCTTATTTAATACTCGTATGGTTCACCTATGAAAAAAGCTATCACAACTCATGTGACCATGTCCAAGTGGACCAATGTTATCTTGCATTTTAAGATGACTTAGCTTTGCTGCATTGCCCTCAGTGTAGCAAGCATTACTCAATAGCGTTGGCTTTGACAAGTGCACTTGGCGCCAATGGGTGCGATGTGGGCGGCTGCAAAGATACACAAGCAATCGGGGCAAGGGTAACTGTACCTCAATATCATGTGGTTCTCAGTTGGTAGATGTCAAGCACCTTCGGTATGTAGGAATGAAATTTCCTCTTCCGGGAATGGTCGTCGACTTTAGGAACCTGCCGGGCCGTTAATGGGCCCTCGTTGTGGCTGATGCTGGGCTTCCCGACTTTATCCTTTAACTGCCACTCACAACAGAGCAATAAACTTCTCATTGCTTTCGACACTTTTCACAAATTAAACGCTTAGATATGGCCCTATGAACCTGTCAGATTAATTCTAAAACTTCTTTCCTAATAGATAGTAAAACTATGTAGTTTAGGAGAGTTGGAGAGGATATTTATACATCATGAACCAATACAATGCTCGGGAGTTGGATCTGTTTTTAGTTGCTTAGTTTGTGCATCCATATGCTTCTAAATCAATTATGTTTTTTTTGACATTTCTAAATCAATATGTTGCTCAGTACAACAGAAGCCCACACATTTGACTGCAACCATATAATATGTATTCTCCACTCGCAAAGCGTTTAGATTCCCTCGGTCAACCGACTGTGGAAAGTCCTGCAGTCAGCCGCAAGGGAGCCACGTACCTCCTTGCGTCGACGTGGCGCAGGGCCCACACAGCTGTGGGGCCCACTGCAATAGACGCCGCGTCAGCACCCAAGGGGTATGCGGCGTTCGGCCCACTGCGGAATTTTTAACAGAGCTTTCCGCAGTCGGCCGACTGAGAGAATCCGAACCCCTCGCACTCAGTGAACGCAGAGGATGACAAATCTAAGATGGCTACCCCATCCATCGTCCTTTCACATCAACAAACGACTTCATCGTGCTACCCAATTTGCACGGCTACTCTCCAGTTTAAATCATTACAAATATGAAAAACCCTGAGCTCATCTTTAGCCTGAGGTACAATACATGGGCTTTAGAAGCATAATAATGTAGAATCAATATTTCATAAGATACTAGTTCAAGCTTCATTTATTGGCCAATAATGTGCAAATGTCAGATGCTGAGAACATTGTATCATGAGCTCCTGGCAGTCAAAGGACTGAGAACATGCAATTCACGAAGGGGAATGGTCTACATCCGATATGAACAAAGAGTAGCAAATGATGAGATTTGATGGTGCAGGGGACATGCGTTGTGCGGATTCGTCTATTTTCCACATGGTTTCTCCATTGGGGACCCCATTTTTTTTTGCACCTTATCTTCTATTGACGTCAGCGCCAACTAGAGTAGCAGATGAGAAAGAGAGACCCTGCTGACAAGGTCTGGCAATTGAGTCAAGCTGAGTCGAGCCAAGCTCGAATTCGGCTTGGCTCGAGTTCGAACTACTGAAATCTGGACAGTCACACTCACACAGGATGAGATACTTATTTCTACTTGACCTAATTTAAGAAATTAAAAAAAATATTAAATATACTGAATCGGCTTATGAGTCCACGAGCCGAGTCACAGCAAATTTGAACTCGACTCATTAAGTCATTAGAACTTTAACCTAGACATGAACTTGACTCGTTTGAAGTTTCGAGTCGAACCGAGACCAAATAACCTGTGAGCGGCTCGGCTAATTGTTAGTCCTATTGTTGACCAATAAAATCTGTGTAGATAGCGAAAGAGAGGCCCTGCTAATTACTAACCCGTGTGATTACCCACCGGCGGCGCCTACGTACACGCCAGAAACTGGTGGCTCTCGCAAGTCAGAGTTTATGAAGAAGTTGATTTAGCTGACCCCCTCAAGGGGTTATGACGACTCCGCAAGTTTATTGGTCGGACGGAGTGAATAGTCTTCACTATGTGAGAAATTACGTCAAGTTAACTATGACGACTTCACAAAAATGGTCATTCTTTTCCTAATTAATACCATACAAGCTTTTGATGGCTAAAACTACTCTCTCAATGTACATAATAAGATCTTCTACACTTAATTAAGGTAAATATTTTTGCAACTTCTTATACCATTTAGACACAATTTTATCATGCTTCTCTTTCTTCTTACTTAGGTTAATGGTTGACAAATAAGACTTAAGTAAGGAAGATATTTTTGCAACTTCTTATACCATTTAGACACAATTTTATCACGCTTCACTTTCTTCTTACTTAGGTCAATGATTGACAAATAATGACTTTGTTGGATTGAGATCTTAAATAATGAGATCGTTGGATCAAGATCTCCTCTTCTTTCACTATATTATTTATACCCCACTCAATTTGATGGATTTAATATCTTTAAAAATGAGAAAGTTTTTATTTTTCAGGTCTCACTGCTCAATTGCCATAATAAATTAGCTAATGAAATCAAGTATAGTATAAATAAATGTAAAAAAAAAAGTAGAGTAAAAAATTTCGATCCAAGATTATTTCCATCGATGTGAGAGGAGGAAAAAGATGTATTTACTTGAAGATGCTAAACTTTCTTGTTTCTCTCAATCACTTGACTTGATTCTGACGAGTCCATTGTGAGTGGAGATGCAAATTGTAACCGATAACTTAATTATTCGACCGATTGTTAATCTATAGGTTAGTTAACAGATAATTTTTTAAAATTGATGTGTATAGTGACCAGTGTAGTAGATATAAATATTTTTTGATCAAATAAATATGATACATTAAAAATCCGACTACCCAACCTATTACTGTCTTTAATTGTGAGGGTTCACGCGGCAGTCCTCGGGCATTTTGCCCAAAACCAAAAGGGATTGGAATCTTCATGACACCTTTTGGATCATTAAATTCCCCCGCCCGGCTGTGATGGCGAACATGGCGTGTTGCAGAAAGCAAAAAAGCCATCCCCATCCCTAATCTTTGTTTCTTTCCTTCCTTAATTATTAACCAATGATTAATTAAACCCCTCCCGAGGATACGTATAGGCTCCTTCCCGTACCCGCCAACAGGATTCCTCCCGGATACCTACCCGTGACCTAACCCGCGATTTTTAAATGTGCCAGAGCCCCCTCCGCCGTCGGATCCGCGACGGACGGCCCTGATGAAATCATTACAACGGGAAGCAGGTTTTAAACAAAAAAACACAAAAAAAAAAATCCGCCCCCGTCTATTTCGGGAATTTTTGCCGATTAAAGCACCAAGAAAAGAATAAATGCTCCCGCGGATAAAACTAATAAAAAACATCCACGACGCCTAATCCACATCGAATCCCGAGTGGGCCCACCGTGCGCACCCAATTGACTAAACTACCCTCGCGAGGGTCGAAATGTGGCCGTAGTCACGTCAGTGGGAGGGGCAGTTTGGTCAGCCAGATGGGGGGCGCTGACGCCGTCACGATGACGGGTTAACGGCGGCGTCACGGGGGGCAGTGGGGGTGGTCGATGCCGTTTCCTCCGGCGTCGTCCTCCAACGCCACCACCTTCCTTTCCCTTTGGCGTCGGGGTCTCGGCCAGCCAGAACAGCCCCCATTTCTTCCACTCCCTTCGGGATTCTAGGGAAGGGCCTGTGGCGTGTGCCCCTCCCAGTTCCCTCTTTTACATATTTAACCAACTCTTCTTCTTCTACCTCCCTCCTTCCTCCTCCTCCTCTTCTTCCTCTTCTCCCTCCTCCTCCTCCTCTTCCTCCTCTGTGGTGCTCCTGTTTGCTCTCTCCCTCGCCTCAGCGCCGGGGGGGCGCGGCGGGCGAGGGGGGATCGGATCGGCGCTGCCGTGTTCTCGCCGGGGGCGGGGGCGGGGGCGGTGGCCGTAGCTCGCTCCGGGGCGAGCTCTGGAGCTCCTGAGGAGCAGAGCCTGCTGGTTTTGGCCGGGAGGCTTTGGTTGGGACGGGATGGTGGTGGCGTGGTGGTATTAGCTTGCAATGCGGGGAAAACGAGTGGGGGGCTCGCGTTGGAGGGTCTCGCACGGCACGGATGCGGAAAGTGTGAATGGGGAAGAGTGGGGTGGGAGGTGATCCGATCGCTTCTGCCCGCGCCTCCCGCCACCTTGCCTTCTGCCGTAATCCATTCCCCGCCGCGGATCCTTTTAAATTGCTGCTTGTGGTGTCGGAATTCTCCGGGTGGAGCTGCGGAGGGAACGGTGGGCGGCTGCGATTTGGTGATGTGAGTGCTCTCGTTCTTTTTGTTCTTTTAAAAAAAAAAATCTTTTCTCCAGTTCTCAGCTCGAATTCTTCTCCTCTGGGGCTCCGTGATCTTTGATCTTTTTCCTATCGGATGTTGTTATGGTGTTTGAAAGGGAGTTGGTTCCGAGGTCGTTGTTGCCGAGTCGGCGTCCGTCACCTGAATTGGAGTCGCCGTCCTTCGGCTTGTGACTTTATCCGAATTTTGCTTGTTTGTCTGGTTTCTTCTCTGTTCGTTTGTCTGAATTTCTAGTTTCGATAGCATTCCTGGCGTTTTTTTTTCCCTAAAATTTGAATTCGGAGCTCATCCTTACTTCATACCTCGAGGTTCTTGATCCAGGTAAAATTCTTCTTGTTAGAAAATTCTGCTTTGCTTTGCGGTTTTTCTGATCTGCTTCATCTACTCGGACTGTGGCTCTCTGTCTATTGCATTTCATCTTTCTCTCCGTCTCCAACTTTGTCCTGTTTCAATTTCACCTTTATTTTGCAATCTCTCTCTCTCTCTCTCTCGTGCGGACTGATTTTAGAAGCTAATTTGGTTGATTGCTTTGGATTTTTATCCGAAATTTAAGCGGATTGCTTAATCTGATTACCCACATCCTTGATCTCTTCTTCATCGGGCCTCCTCAAGCCGCTAGGAGTCAGAATTTTGGTGGGATTAGGCATCTGTGTCACTCACGTGTCAAGGGGAGAGGGCTAAAGTTGCCCTGCTGAGGCCTAGGGTCTGATATCCTCGGGGCCTGTGGTTTGTTGATTGCTGGATGCCGTCTGAAATCATGGGTCAAAGTCGTTTTTGGTCAATTCTAGTCTTCTAGATGGCATCTGTAGCTTCATCGTTTTTTTTCCAGGCATATCTGCTCACCATCTGTGGTATCAGTAACTGAATTTTAACTGATCGGACCAACAGGCCACAATTCTCTCATAAAATGTAGATTAATATTGGCCTTCTCTTGTTCGTTTTCATTTCTCAGAAACATTTCATGATGCTTTTGTGATTTGTGTGGTTAGTTTCAGCTGCAACCCCCACTCCACCTTTTCTTTTTTCTTGCTTCTTTTTTCTGTTTTCTTTATAGATCTGTATGCTTTTTAATAGGTTGTTATGCTCCCGGATTCGGGATCTCAGAATCTAGGCCACTTCTTGTCCTTGATATCTCATATCTATTGATGTTTTGCTGTTGTATTCCAAAAGCACCTCTCCTATGCATGTTCTGACTGCTCTGGTCATATGGTGAATCACGGACAGTGACCTGTTGTTCCTCAGATATGATTCCGGGTCTTATTTTGTTGCTTTATTGCTATGTCAAAAATCTCTTAAGATGTTACAAATTCTCAGCTTATGCACTGCAGAGATTAGGGAATGCCATTAGCGTTGGAAGGAAGTATCCTACTCCACCACTGGAAATTTTTAAGCAATCGGCTTAAACTCGCTGGAATCCTAGGAACATCAGAAAAGCAAGTGTAGGGCTGGTAAGCATTCTATGGGAGCAGAAAGGATGGTTGGCCTTTCCATGGCTTCCTGGACGACCACAGAACAGGATTCAGGGCCTCAGCAAGATCTGTGTGTTCATCCTGCATCTCTATACATGGAAGGGAATAAAAATGGCTTCCAATATGAGAGCAGTCTCTTCTCTAGCTCCCTATCAGAAATATTCAACAGAAAATGTAAGCTCTTCTCATCCTCCAGGGTACCGCATTTAGTTCAAGTATAAATGGATTTACTAGCTTTGCAATTTGATCATTTATTGAAATGAAAGGAACCATGTGTTTGAGTGTATAAATAACAAAACAAAAAAAGGAGATTTCCTGAAAGCCGCATATGTGTGGGAGACCTGGGCGGTTATTATTTGTATTTTTCAATTATTCTGTTGTGCATAACAGATTTTCTTGGATCAGCTATCTTGCCCTATTCTTTCCCTGAAAATCATGAGCTATCTTTGAGCTTATCTTGAAGCATCATTTACACTTTGATTTTGCAGTGAACCTATCATCTACTAATGCATTGAACAACTTGTCAACTGATACTGTTACCTCAAAATTGGGAGAAGATGAACATTTTGAATCATTGGAGGAAATTGAAGCCCAAACTATTGGAGACCTTCTTCCTGACGATGATGAATTACTTTCTGGAGTCATTGATGACCTTGGATTTATCTCTCGACCTAATGTTGGTGATGATGTGGAAGATGATTTATTTTATAGTGGGGGAGGAATGGAACTTGAAGCTGATGATATTTTAAATGAAAATAAAAGCCCAGACGCTGCTAATGGAGACCTAAATTGTCAAAAGGGGCTGCTAAACACTCCATTAGCGGGAGAACACCCATATGGAGAACACCCTTCTAGAACTCTTTTTGTTAGGAACATAAATAGCAATGTTGAAGATTCTGAGCTAAGGGCTCTTTTTGAGGTAATTCTATCATGTTTTATAGGCTTTTCAGGGCCTCTTTTTCTTTTATTCTTGTGGTTTCTTGATCCTCTGGTATTGACACATATTCTGTATTTGTGTAGCAATATGGGGACATACGCACTCTTTACACAGCCTGCAAGCATCGTGGTTTTGTTATGATCTCATATTATGACATAAGGTCAGCACGTAATGCTATGAGAGCACTTCAGAATAAGCCACTGAGGCGAAGGAAGCTTGACATACACTTCTCTATTCCAAAGGTATCCGGTCATCATTGTTTAGTCTCATGTTGACTCTCTATGCTCTCTCTCTCTCTCTCTCTCTCTCTCTCGGGGGAGGGAGGGCACTACTTTCATTTGGAATCATTGGATAAGTTTCCTGGTCACTCATTCATTCAAGTGGTGTCTGAAAACTTGGAATACTTGTTGGGAATGCATATAATATTTATGTCTGTATGGGTGTGCCATTCAACATCTTTAGATGGTAAAATATACAGCTTCACTTCATTCTATAAACCACCTCTTGAGCATATCTTTGTAGAATTTCATGCTTGTCCAACACATGTTTTCCAGTTGTACATTTTTAGTATTGCATTTCTAATGGCATTGTATTCCCTCTCTGTGAACGAAGGAATATGGGAAAAAATAAACAAGGAAAGGTGGAATGGTTACAATCATGGCTGGCCAGTATATAGATCCACTACGAAAAGGCAATCTGGAAGAAAATATAATTAGCCTACTGCAGAATCATATAAATAGGATATTGAAGATTCAACTAAAAGATTTTGTTAACAGGGAACTGCATACTTTATGATTCCCAGATGCCCCTAACAAAGTGCTAATAGCATCTAAGAAGGCTATGTCATATAATTAACTGCTGGATTTATTTCATTTTGTAAGTAGATCATTATTATGCATTTGATTGGGTTCAACACTACTATGTACTCACTAACATGCAAGGAATTCTTGGAATTTTATATTTATGCAGTAGAATACTTGTTTCTTTGTGTATGCCCCGGGAACAACAAGTAGCTAAAATACATTTACTTAAAGTGCCTTTTCTTCTGGATGTCATGGACAGGATAACCCCTCAGAAAAAGACATTAACCAGGGAACACTTGTGGTGTTCAACCTTGATTCTTCTGTTTCAAATGATGATCTCCGTCAGATATTTGGTGCTTATGGAGAGATTAAAGAGGTGTGATGTTTTGGGTTTAGAAATTCCTTCCCATTATAGTGTTAGTCTAACACTAAAGTTTTTGTAATACTGCTGCTGTTCAGATCCGTGAAACTCCACACAAGCATCATCATAAGTTCATAGAATTTTATGACGTCAGAGCTGCTGAAGCGGCGCTCCGTGCTTTGAACCGGAGTGATATCGCAGGAAAGCGAATCAAGCTTGAGCCCAGCAGACCTGGGGGTGCAAGACGGTGGTATTATCTTTTCACACACACACACACCATTCTTTTATGCTTTTTTATAATGTTGAGTGACATGTTGACTTTGCACTAAAAATGTTCAGATAAAAATTCAAAGCTAGGGAAGATTTTCATGAAAGAACGACATCACTCTAAAAGGAAAATAAAGGCAAACGAATAATTAGATGATAATTACAAAGCAAATTGGTACACCAGCAGACAGAATAATACTTTCCCATCTGATAACACTGACAATGTTTTCCTGTTTCCTCCCTTCTCTTCTTTATGTTGGATATCACTTCTAACTATGTTTCAAAATGGACTTTTACCTTGGACTTGCATTCTGTATAGTGATGATGCTGGTGTTAATGTATCAGTAATTATAGTTGCTGAGATGTATTTGGTCCCATCCATTGATAAACCTTAGTTGTTTATTCTGCTGCATGGACAGGACAGTGCATGGTAATTTTGTAGTTTCCAAGGTGGGAATACTCTAAAATCAGTTTTCCCATGGGAAGTCTTCTATATGGTGTCGATCAACCTACCATTTCTTCTTATCTTGCCTATTTATCAGTTCTCATGTAACTTTTAAAATGGGATCGGTCCTAGCTTCTCATGTATTCATTCTTGTTGTGCTATTACTTAAGTTCCATTGATGCATTGGGGGGCGGGGTGTAGCGGAGTGGTAAACCCTGGGCTTCAGTTGGTAGCCATTCCAACAGCTCGTGGGTTCGATCCTCGTTACCCCCGTGGGTTGAACAGGGAAGCCATGCCTTAACCCCCCGCACGGTATTAGCTTCCCCGGGGTTTACCGGGCAACCGGGTTTCAATTGTCATCTAAAAAAAAAAAAGTTCCATTGATGCATTCATCATATGCAAATACTGGGGTGGGCTGTAAATTGATTTGATTGTCAAATGATATCACATCCTATATTTGAGCACCACTAGAAATTATAGGCTGTACATACACTTGTGGCTTTCCTAGGTCTAATGTCCATTATTATTTGGACCTTCAATTGCAAAGATTGTCAACTTAAATGAGTACATCGACTAAGTAGTGGGGTTTGACTGAATTACAAAGCCAGTGTAGGGGTGGTATGTCTGCTTAATTCAAGAGTATCTCCTTTGATTGAAAAACATGTCACTTGGTTGTTTTTCTTAAAAGCGGTTTCTTGGAAGTGCTGGAAGATCAATTCTGACATCCTCTTTTAGCAGCTTGATGCAACAGTTCTCTCCTGAGCTGGAGCAGGAGGAAGCTAATGGATGCCCTCAGCAAAGAAGCCCTCCCAACAGTTCACCTTCAGGAGGCTATGGTATAATTTGTTGTGTTGCTGAACAGTTATGCTATGATGACACCCCCCCCCCCCCAGTGTTAACATCTCCCTCCATGTGTGTGTGCATGTGCACCCATGTGTTAGGGTGGTTACGCACACATGCATTGGGGTCTGGAGTGGGTATATATGTGGATGTATCATGATATATTTGCCATTACCTCAGGATCAATCACACTTGGATCAGCAAACGGCCTTCTCGATGGGTCTTTACAGGTTGTGCACTCTACTGCTCGAGCAGCTGTTAGCCCATTTGTGGATAATACATTTCCTGGGATATCATCTGGTGTTCCACATGGCTTGTCCTCTCCAATCAGGGTTACATCAGCGCGCAACCATAATAATCAATCGGGGCTTGTTGAGCCTAGACATTCACTCGGGCAAATGAATTTTGGTTTTCCATGTTTGCCAACTCTGCATTCCCATTCACTTCCGGAGTGCCATGATGGTGTAGCCAATGGTATTCTCTACAACTCTCCAAGCACTATGTCCTCCATGGCTATAAATATCAGTTCAAGGACTGCTGAAGCTGTTGATAGCAGACATATTCATAGAGCAGGCTTAGGTGGGCCTAATGGTCAGTCCTACGAGCATAATGAAGGTGGTAAGTGTAAACAAACATTTGGACATATTCAATGTTTATGATGCTACAAAAATAGCTCACTCCTCACTTTGCTTATTCTATTGGGTTTTTCTCATTCAATTACATTCAACTGTTTACATGTTAACTGAAGGATTCTTTGGAACTTGCAGCTTTTGGAACTCCAGGAAATGGAAGTTGCCCTCTTCATGGAAACCATCATGTTTGGAGTAACTCAAATTCATATCAACATTCGCCAGGGCATATGATGTGGTCAAATTCTCCATCATTTGTCAACCACATTCCCGCTCCATCCCCATTGCATGGGCTTCCAAGAGCACCATCAAATATGCCAAATGCACCTCTACCCTTACATGACCATCATGTAGGTTCAGCACCTGCTGTGAATCCCTCTCTATGGGACCGGCGACATGCTTATGTAGGTGATGCCACCAATTCAACTGGTTTTCACCCAGGATCTCTTGGAAATATGGGGTTTTCTGGCAACTCAATGTTGCATCATCTTGAGCTTGCTTCTCATAACATCTTCCCTCTCATGGGTGGAAACTGTATCGAGCCTTCAGCATCTCCTCATATTGGGCTGCCTTCTCCTCAACAAAGGTGCCACATGTTCCATTGTGGGAATCCCATGATCCCAATGCCTGCTTCCTTTGATGCGCCTAATGATCGAGCCAGGAGCAGAAGAAGCGATCTGAACTCAAATCAAGTGGACAATAAGAAACAATATGAACTTGATATTGAGCGCATTATCCGTGGGGAAGATACAAGAACAACGTTAATGATAAAAAACATACCCAACAAGTATGCACGAGTCCAAATAGAATACCTTCTTTTCAATCATGTTTGTGGACAAATGCAAACGGAAATTCATTCTTTTTCTTTATACTTTCTTGATAGATATACATCAAAAATGCTTTTGGCTGCTATTGACGAACATCACAAAGGAACTTACAATTTCATCTATCTGCCTATTGATTTCAAGGTAAAGTTAGATAATCCCTGTTGACTTTGTGAATGGTGCTTTTGTCCTCTCACAGATTTGATTGTGGCTCTTTTTTTAAAATGTTCTTTTCCAGAACAAGTGTAACGTGGGTTATGCATTTATCAACATGATTGATCCTCAGAAGATCATCCCATTCTTTCAGGTATAAAGTTTGCTTTCTTCTTCAGTTTTAACATAAAATGAGTCTCCCACCTGCACTGACAATCCCATGGTCAATTCACATAGACATTTTTTCAGTGGCAGAAATCTAAGATGAATTTGTTTAACTTTATAGGCATTTAATGGTAAGAAATGGGAGAAGTTTAACAGTGAAAAGGTGGCATCACTTGCGTATGCTCGAATCCAAGGAAAAGCAGCACTGATTGCACACTTTCAGAATTCAAGCTTGATGAATGAAGATAAACGGTGCCGTCCTATTCTCTTCCATACAGATGGTCCAAATGCGGGTGATCCGGTATGACACATGGTCTCCACACAAACATTTTGAATTTTATGCTATACATATTAATGATGATCTTCCTTTTGCCTGTTTCTAGTTGTACGAACTCAAAGTTCACTTCATGGGCATCATTTATTAGGTTGTCCATGAATGCTCCACTGAATCTTCAACCTTTCATTGGACTTGTTGATTTATTTTATAGTCCTGTGATTGTGAATTTAACCCCAACTGGGTGGTTAGTTTGTGCAATAGCCAAGTCTCACATCCAGTCCTGAGTTGGATATCTCATTTAAAACCACCTGGATTCCTTAACGCGACTCAAGCCAGGCAGGATAATCGCAGGACCCGCCTGCCTGCACACATGCATCAATCATTCACATGCACTTTCAAGCGTTAGCCCTGAACATAACTGAACTGCAACTTCAGAGCTTTATTTGATATCATCCAAAAAGGTGCATCTAGAGTACGAGTGGCCAAGATGACTCTTGATGTAATGGTTCAAAACAGGAAACAGTTTGCCTGCAAAAGGCAGGAATAAGGCTGTGTAATTGACCCTCACTTGATCCCATGTTGGGAGGAGCCTCCTGGCACTTGGCTGTCTTTTATCCATTGAAGAAATGGACTCCACTATTATGCAAATTGAACTGCATTAACCGACAGTTAACCAGATAGGTTGTACACATTGCATGGCATTCCTGGGCCCTAGTCATGGTTGACAGCAGTAGGTGATTGTTAGAAAAGTCCACATCGGAAAAAGGACAAAGAAACAATGCTTAATATACTTCGTGTCTACTCTACTCAATGCCTTGAGGTTTTGAGTTGCATGGCCCAATAACTTCAATATGGTATCAAAGCCCATAGTTATGAATTGGGTCACACACCCCATTTTTGTGGTCCACGTGACAAAACCTAAAATCGGCCTGCACGTGAGGGGCGTGTTAGAATAGTCGCACATCAGAAAAGGGACAACAGAAACAATGCTTAATAATATACTTGGCGTCTACCCCACTCAATGCCTTGAGGTTTTTAGTTGGATGGCACAATAACTTCAGTAGTGATAGAACTTTTCTCCCCTCCTTAATGCTCTCAAATGGTCTCAAGACTTTCAATTCAAGCTTATAGAGGGTTCAACTTTGTCAAGTCGAATGAACCATTTTCCTTTTATTACCCCTTCTGCAGGAGCCCTTCCCTGTGGGGATCAACATCCGATCCAGGGCCGGCGGGCCCAGGATGACTACCAGCGAGGATAACCATCAGGGGATTGCATCTGCCCCCACACATGGGGAGGAATCATCCAATGGGACAGACTCTTCGTCAGGTTCAATCCAGGACTCTGAGTCAGCCGAACTACGTCCCTGAGTGCTGACTGTTGATGGGGACCTGTAACTCAAACTCATTTACAGTTGTTTTCCTTCTTTTCCCTTTTTTTTCTTCTGATATTTATGTACGGTGAGGTGCCTCCAATGGTCTTTAGGTCAATTTGTTGTGTATGTCCAAGGGAGCGAGAGGTGCTTGCAATTTTCGTTAAATTATATGTAAACCATTATTGAGGCTGACGACAGACGCAGAGGAGAGCTTCGAGATTTTGGACCCTCTGAGGGATAAGAAATGTACAGCAGTTCCTGAGAGCGGGGTTGATAACACATTTTTGATGTGGTTTCAGCAGGCCTTCTCTGTATCTTCTTTCCAATGTTTTGCTTCCCCTTTCTCCTCCTGTGTCCAGTTTTTGTACCCCCCAAGTGGGGACATTGTTTAATTTGTTTTGGTAACCTGGGCAGCGGGTGATCAGGCAGCAAGACAGAGCTCTAGCCGATGCCCGGTGTGCAGTGCATGATGGTCTCGGTGTCTCTCTGTTATGTAATATGAGTGAATTTTTTTCAAGTGCTGATGTCTGATGTTTGTAATTGTGTAGTTGTGTTGCCTTTAAAATTATTTGATGCTGTGATCGGTCAACTTTCCTTGATTGAAGATGTTGGTTCGCCTCTCGGTTTATGCCATAATCGCAACGCTCTGTGGCTTTCCTGTTTAAGAGGGATGATGTGCATGAGACAAGTTAGGACAATGTGGCAACAATCCAGTTTTTGCCACAAAAGTAAGCATTCAGTTCCGGGGGGAATCACTCTACAGCATGCTGTGTATCTAAGTATATGTTTCTCGTAACTTTTAGTTAAGTCGCTTTAATTTTCACTTTCAACATAAAAAAATATTGAATGAAAATAGTTATAACTAAGTTTGGGTTGTTAAACATAATTTTTCTGAATAACATCACTTTGAACCTAATTTAAGAAATTCCAGTTTATAACTTTTGATCTGAAGTTAAAAGGAATTAACTAAAAAAATAGCATAATAGCTTTCAAAATCTAGTATCCCTTTCTTAAAATAACTAATCCAAAATATTTCAAAATAGAAGTTGCGCGAAACACAATCTTAGATATCTCACAGTGCGACGGTGTTTGGCTTGAGTTCATCTCATTCACTTCCAAATGATTAACTGGAGAGGTGATGATAGATAGAACAAAATCTTCTAGATGTCTTTCTCTAGATTTTTATATACTCTTAGACACATGGAGAAAGGAGTGTACTTTTTCATCTTTTTTATGGACAAATGACTTTTACCTTCTTTCCTTGTGTTTGGAGGCACATAAAGTCCCAAGAAAAAAGATCCAAAGGATCATGTTTCATGATACAGGAAGCGGTATCTGGCGCCCATAAAGGCAATTCTCCAGCTGAAGAGATGATGATAGAGGAAGCCAAGGAACTTGAGCATGTCCACCATGACAAGGATAAGAGTCCGATAGACACATTGCTTCTGCCAAAAGCAGTTCCATTTTCGTTGACCTTAGTCTTTATCGATTGGTCGTTTGTACCAGAACCAATTCCATTTTACGCAACTTTATTTATTCTTCGTCTACCTGATATAAGTCATTCTAATTAATTAAAATAAATAAGAAAATACAAAAAGTGTCATTAATACTTACTCTAATTGGAATAAGTAATTTGAACTTCTTGCTCAAATTCTTTTTTTCACCTTATTCTAGAATAAACCGTTCTCACCCAGGTTAATGAATCCACGCAATCAAAGCAAAATAAATATAATCCATCTCATTCTAGCTTGTTCTATTATCAGGGGGAAATACTACTTGTACACTCTTAAATTGCTCTGAGTAGGTAAAAAGCTCCTTTTGCATCACATGGATAATAATGAATTGATAATCTTAGGACGTGGGAAGGGCACAATGAGTGGTTCTTTGTCCTCCATCTCTTAATGGAGTCCTCCATCCAAGCGGCCTCGGCCTTGAAGGCAGCCTAGTTGAGTGGACTAAGTTGATACGGACTATTCGGCTAGAGTCAAGAGGATGACAAAGCAGTGGCAAGTACAGGCCAGCAGATAGCATATTACGTTTATTTATTAATGGAAATATCAGTACTGCATATTAGGCGAAGGATATTGAACATTAGTCCTTTTTTCCCCACTATCCCATACACAAACATCGATTGTACTTGATTGGATCCGTAGAAAATACATAAAACAACATATGTAATTAATATACGCCATGCAGCGTTGTAGCTTACTACATTTAATATATATATATATATATATATTTCAGATGGATTAGGGGGGTAAGTTTGCAGTATTTTATTGTGGGACGTATTACCTTTGTCATTACTTCAAGTTAACATAATGTTTTATTCCTGTCAAGTTGACTTTCCTAGGTAAAGATAATCTTGATGAGATGTTACACCAACAACTCAGAATGCGTGAAATGAATCTTGCTAGATAACACCAGTTTCCCTTTTTTTGCAAGTGGATTTTACCACATGTATTATAAAGAAAAGAAGATGAATATTATAAAGAAAAGTTGTACAAGCTAGATATAAGTAGTTGCAGTATCAATGTTACATAGAAGCTATAAGTTACGCCAGTAATCCAGCACTATATTTAACGTTTTAATCTCAAAATATCAAAAGGTAAATGGAACATATGGATTCCATTACTTTAATGGAAATCAAGTGACAAGACCGAATACAGTGGGCTTAACAGCATTTCAGCACCCAACAGTTGATCTCATGTTTACCTTTGCACGTACGTTAATTATGTGATCACCAAATTGGATCTTCATGTAGATGAGAACTAGATGCAGCATTGAAAGAGTTGAACGAACCCTCTGTTGGGCACTGATCAGCATGGCAATCACTTTCATTCTTCTGTAATGTCATTGGTATAGAGGGGTCTGGGCGAGGAAACAGAAGCTTTAGGCGAAAAGCATCAACTCCATTCAGGTAATAACGAAATAACCTCTTTGCCCTAATAAATCCTAGACGACCATAAAGCGCAAGTGCTCCCTTGTTGGTGACTTCTGCTTCTAGTGTAACCTGCATAAAAACAGTAATATTGAATCAGCATGCTGCTGACCTTCTGTATTCCTCTGCCGATCACAGGCATGGTATCTCGAGGGTTGACACACCCGATTAAGACTATGCACATTCTGTGATCATCAATTAAATATGTAGTGATGCAAAAGATGCCACACTGCATACTAACCATCATGCAAAAGATGCCACACTGCATACCCAAAACATGATGATACAGAGAATTTTTTTATCCCCTTGATGAAATTATTTTGTTGACAGAACTCATAAAGTCATCGCCAAATCCTGAGAAAGCATAAACCCTGTACAGTCCTTGGAAAGTGATTTGCATAGAAACAGGATGTGAGGTGATGGAATTTGCAAATAGCATTAACCGGCATAAGGTACCAGGTCAGGTCAAAGATGTAAAAACTAATAGAAATGTGTTTTGAATGATTCTTGCAACTAATCTGTGTTTCCCCCTCTGGAAGTATGGTGATTTATGGGTAGCATTGCCTAAAGGGACAATGAGAAGAAATAAATGAATGAACATTATTGCTCATAGTTAAATCCAGGAGGATAGGAGGATTACATTGGAAAATTACACAGTAATATTTATTGCCAAGTTGCTGCTCCCAAACATGGAATGCAAGTTGCATTCCACTAAACACTGAAACAGAAAAAATAACCACATACTTAAGGTAGTGTTAGATTCTAGTCAAACCCCAGAATAAATTACCATTGGATTAATGATCACGAACAAAAGCCTTTCAAATATGCAGTATGTTTGTCATCCAACTCAAAACCTTAAGGTACTGAGTGGAGAGGGCACCATCATTTTGATTTATCCTTTTCCGATCTGAGACTATTCTAATATGTCCCCTCACGTGCGGGCTGACTTAGGCTCTGTCACATGAACCACAAATACGGGGTGCGTGACCCAATTAGTAACCATGGGCACTGATACCATATTAAAGTTATAGGGCTGTCCAACTCAAAACCTAAAAGGCATCAAGTGAAGAGGGCACCAGCATTTTAAACATATTTTTGACTTGCCCCTTTTCCAGTATGGGACTATTCTAACACTAGATATCTAGATAAACATTGAAAAAGAACTTTAAGGAAAAAATATAGCACTTGGCTGGCAGAAGATTCGACATTAAAATGGAAACGTGAAGCTCAAAAGATGTTGTGCATGTGGAACATATGAACATAGGCTTCTCATACATGCTAGAGGAAACATCCAGACCTTAGTGTTAGTGAATAGACCAATATATTTATCAAAGAGATAATGACTAAGAAAAAATGATGCCAGACACAATCTACCACAAAAAAATGAAATCAATGGGAGCTCCTGAGGTCAATAATAATAAAAAAAGGTTATAAGAAATTTCATTCAGTTCTGCAGCAAGGTTTAATTTACTCAGGAAGAAAAGACAGACTGGTGCAGAAGAGATATTCTGTCAGGACTCATCACTGAGTGTTCTCAATCGGATCACTCTGTCAAAAGCTTGGAACAACAGCTAAAGATGTAAAACAAACCAGAAGTTTGGAAAGAAAATTTTCTGCTTAAATGTTCCATGCAAAAACTGTAAGAAGATAGCCTGCATGCATCCGGCAGCATAAGAAAAGGGTAAACAGTATGGAGGGGTTATGAGTTATCCAACCGTGCAGATTACTAGGAGATCAGGTGGCACAGTTTGTTGGTAATTACAGTAGGAAAATGAAGTGTATATGGTCAGAGCTGTAACACTGCCTAATTCTGTCCGGCAGATCAAATTGCTATCAATCAGCTGCTGAAAATATATTTCGTATAAATGAAAGGTTGATACGCGGGAATGGGAAAGTTACAAGGAGTCAATAATGCAGTTCCTTTACAGATGGTTGGAGCTTGCAATATTGTGAGGTTTCATGCAAGACCAATCCCTAAGATCTTAGCACTGATTTGATTGGAGAATAAGGGGTAATAGAATGGCATCTTCCCTCTTATTCTTTCTATTCCGCTTTGATTGTGTGCATTTCTTCTAGCAGGTGAGAATGGCTTACACCGGAATAAGAGGGAATAAGTGATTCAAGCAAAAATGATAGAATTGCATATTCTACCTAGAATAAGCATTAATGACATATCTTTTACAATATGTTATTATTTATTTATTTTATTTAATTAGAATGGCTAATTCAGGATAGAACTCGAAGAGTGTTATCAAAGGAAAACAAGCCTTACTCTAGTATAAGCAATTCGGAATTACTTATATTGGGATAAGCAATCCCCTAATCAAACCAGTTCTAAGGCAAAAATGGACTTCTCTGAGAGGTATTCTTCTTCCATCCACCCCTACCCCCTTTTTTTTTTCTTGTTTTCTGTTATGTTTATCAACCCTTTTGGGCACACTTGAGATTGTTCTTTACTGTGATCTTAGTCTCATATCTTTGATCAACCTACTCAATGTTAAACATTAACCTAATTATACAAATTCTTTTATTAAAAAAAAAAAGGGCCATGTTGATTGCACTTGATTCCGGACAAGACTAGGCAATAGATCATTCTTGCTTCTATACATATTAATCTTGAATAATATATGAGTGGGGGGCTACCCTGCATAGGTTCTTCTCTTTTGTTTGTGATAAGGTCAAAGGGTGCGCTAAAGTCTCTTGCAAGCTTCATTCTTATAACTCCTCCTTGTTTTGTGTTCTAGAGCAGAGTTGAGTGGGGTACACCTTTTCAGTGTTTTGTATGGGGGAATTTTGTTGTTTTCCCTTCTTATTTGTACATTTATACTTTTCCAACTTATTAATACAGGTGGTACCATCCATGTTCAAAAAATCTTGACTAATATATTTGAGCACTTTTCTACAAAGATGTAAATATAGATTGTGTTTATCACACGCTCAAACTATTGGATCGCATGTTGGCTTTGCCTCTGGTTGACACTTGACACATGACAAGGCAGAGGCTTTATTCCCCTTTTCTTTTTCAAGCAGTGTATGAACATGTGCAAGTGCTTGCATAGTAAGAATTCCCCTTGATAGAGCATGTCCAAGATCATTCACATTCAATAAAGTAACACAGATCTTATGTAAATCATTCTTGCTTCTATGTGTATTGATCTTGACCACTATATTTGAGCGCTTTGCTCCAAAAGCATTAATACGAATACTATATGTCATGCCCTAGCACTATGATGGGGGACAGAGGAGGGAGAAGGGGGGTTGGGGAGACTACCGGCGCCGCACCGGCAGCTTGGGTGTCACACCCGACTCCGTCGCATGGCAGATTCGACCCCGTTGTAGGGCCGTCTTCTCCGTCGCAGACAGAAAACCAAAAAATATCCAAACTTCGTAATATAATTCATCCATCAATTAAAAAGAGTCCATACATCCATATATATAGTGTTTAAGGCCTTTCTAACTCAAACTTGACTATCTAACTCTAAGACATACTTAAATTCCTCTAACTAGATAATTATTACAAAAATTCACACAAAAAATCTCTAAAAATAAAAAAATACCTAAAACTTGAGAAAATAAAGAACATGTTAAACATGCTCCAAATGGGCCAAATAAAATAACTATGGACTCCTCTAAAAACACTTTACACTTCAGGCAGACTTTGGTGAATTTCTGAGCACAACAGAGGTTGCATTGGTCTCCGATTCTCATCATTCTCCTCCAGTTCGAGAAAAATCATCCTCGAGTTTTGAATTGTGGAATGGGAAGATGATGGCAGCAACAAAGTAAGGACGCACAACTGATGCCGTTAAGATCACCATGCGGAGGAGAGCTTCGCCTCGATGTGGAAGGTGTGCCTCAATATCACTCCACATGTGGTCGGCCGATAGTATCTTGAACAATCTTTGACTGATCGACCACTTCTGTAATTGCCTCTTCCTTTTTTGGCTCATTCTACTCAGCCATGAATGTAGAACCAGCCTCAAAGTAGACTTCATGAATCACCTCTAGCTTTGGTTTAGCAAGGAGGATGTCATCACAAAACATCTTGAACTCTACCTCTTCAAAACACTCATCTGCCTTCATAATATATCTCTTTCATTTGGCTTTCATACTCCTCAATCAACGCTAGGTCAACCTCATAAATTAGCTCTTCCTTTGAATTTTTTATGTTCCAAGGAAAACATTGGGTTGGTGTCAACCGCCTCCCTTGATTTGGAAAGTAGGCTCTGAATGTCAGCCTTTAATTGGTTCCGATCGTTCTTTAAGTTGATCCAATCACTCTTTGAGTTGATCCATACAGGATCTTCAGACAACCCCCAGTACTTACTCGAGTAGTCGGTAGCCATCGTCTCGCAAAGCGTGCCACGTAAGCAAAGGCATCCAAAAGTCAGTACGTAAATCGAGGTAGTTGATGCGGGCCTCAAGATGCGCAAATAGATTTTTGTGTGACGTGTGTAGGAATGGCACGTAAAACAATGCATTATTGGTGGATAAGGCACTGGATGAGATCCGCCTTGCTACAAGGATGCCACCAACGCGATCGATGCGCAAAACGGAGTACGGAGGTGCTCTCGCACAACCAATGCCTGTTAGAGGTGGGTACGCAAAATGAGGGGTAGTTGGGGCAGCAGCACATTAAAACAAGGTTGGCCTCGTTGAGACGAATCCAACGGCGCAAGACACGTGAATTGGAGTCCGGATAGCTCCTCCACTATGGCGGTGCAATAACATCCCTATTGCACCACCCTAGTGCAGTGGATCAAACCAGGTTGGACCCTGGCTCAGGACTAATTGGGCCTTGGCTCGAACCAGAGCTGAACCAGGTAGCTCAGACCACCTAGGACCAAGGTCAGGACCTAGTGTAAACCTGGCTTGGACCAAGGCTGGATGGGGCTGATAGGTCCTGATCTGGTTCGAACCAGAACCAGGTCAAACTTGGTTTGACCAGGTTCCTACTAAAGGGGCATGGGCCCTTTCTTTCTTCCCTCCCTTTCCCCCTCCCTCCAAACCCTACGCAGAGAGAGAAGAGGGGAGGAACGAAGAGAGGGGGGGACGACGGTGGTGGATCGTGTGGACGACAATGGTGGCATCGGCGACCAGCGGCTATGGTCCCAGTGGACAGCGGCGAGGGCAGAGGCAGGGGTTGACGACGAAAACGGTAGGGTCTGGCTTTCCCTTTGACCCCTTCTTCTTCTAGTGAAACCGATAGAGAGAGGGAGATGAAGAAAGGATGTGGTGGTGGGGATGGAAGGCTGCGGTGGGGGCATGAGTATTGTAGCAGTGTTGTGGTACTATAGTTGCTATACTAACCATGTCAATAGTAGTAAAGAAAGAGACAGTGAATGGGAGAGAGATTTTTGGAGAAAGAGGGGAACAGGCAGACGACGTCTTTTTCTTTGGGTACTGTTTTGATGAACATTAACTAGTAAGGAGAGGGGTTGCAGGAGAGAAAGCTTTTTCGTTTTTTCCTTAAGGAAAGAGGGAGGCAAAGGGGAAGCAAATACGGGGAAGTCTTTGGCGTAGTAAATGTAGCAACTACAGCAACCGCCAAAGCAAAAGACAAATAGAGGGAGAAGGAAGGGTACGTTGGAAAGAGGTTGTGCAGCAGCAGTGGTGAGCAGCGAGCAGTAGCGAAGTGGTGGTTGTGCAGTGGCGAGCGGTGGAGGATCAAAGTTGGACTCTACTACCAAACTTGATGGGGGACGAAGGAGGGAGAAGGGAGTTAGGGAGACTAACGGTGTCACATCGGTAATAGGGAGGCCTCTGGCATCACACCAGTGGCTTGGGCATCACACTCGACCCCATCACAAGGTCCTCTTATCCGTCACAAAGAGAACACCAAAAAATATCCAAAATTCGTAATATAATTATTCCATAAATTAAAAAGAGACCATACATCCATATGCATAGTGTTTAGGGACCTTTCTGACTCAAACTTAACTACCTAACTCTAAGACAAACTCAAATTCCTTTAACTAGATAATTATTGCGAAAATTCACACTAAAAATTTCTAAAAAATAAAAAAATATACTTAAAATTTAGAAAAATAAAAAACATGTTAAACGGACTCCAAATGAGCCAAATAAAATAACTATGAACTCCTCTAAAAGAGTAATGCTTGCTACACTAAAGGACACTGCAGCAAGCTGAGTCATCTTGCGATGTAAGATGTCATTGGTCCACGTGGGCTAGACAACTTTTTCTAGAGTGGGCCACACAAGTATTAAATGTGGTTGGAGGGCTCTGGATGTGACAAATGTATGTATGCATGACAAATGCTTCATGGACATGACAAATACTATTTGTTACGCCCATGAAGCATTTGCCATGCGTAGAAAATATTTGTCATTTCTATGCATCTATGTACAGATTTTTGGACGTGAGAAATATTTTACAGGTGTGACAAATAGTATTTGTCACATTCACGAAGTATTTGTTATGCCTAAAATGTATTTGTCATCCCTATGCATGTCGTATAGATTTATAGACATGACAAATATTTTTTAGACGTGACAAGTGCTCCGTGGACATGACAAATACTATTTGTCATGTCCACGGAGCATTTGTCACACGTACATTCATTTCCTATGCTAGAGCCCTCCACCCCATGGATGGCAGTACCGGTACCGGCCCGTACTGGCCCGATACCGGCCGATACCCTTTAAACTATGGATACCGGTGCCGGCCGATACCGGTACGTACCGGTATCGGCCGGTACTGCCAACCATACTCCACCCCCATTTAATGTTTGTGTGACCTACCCATGAAAAAAGTTGTCCAGCCCATGTGACCCCTACCCAGGTGGACCAATGACTTCTTGCATTGCAAGATGACTCAGCTTGCTGCACTGCCCCTCAGTGCAATCAGTGCAGCAAGCATTACTCCCTCTAAAAATATTGTACACTTTAGACAGACTTTGGTGAATTTCTAAGTGCAACAGAGCTTGCATTGCTCTTGGATTCCCATCACACTACTGGACTGGATATTAACATTGCCCCAAGTTAGCACATGAAAAGGCAGAATTTTCCCTTTTGTGTCTCTTTTCCTTTCAGTCAGTATATGGACATGTTGAAATGCTAATATAATTAGAAGTCTCATTAATAGAGCAATGTAAAGTAACGATATCATCAGTCTTTCTGCCACCTCAGGATTAGGTTCACCCATGAAAGCTTCTTGTTGGAGCTTAAGCATGGGTGGGTTTGGAAAAGGAATTTGTTCCCATCATATAGTTGCCATCATAACAACAGAATACAAAAATGAATAACCTGGAAAACTCATACAGTACTTCCCATCATAGTTACCATCATAACAACAGAATACAAAAATGAACAACCTGACAACACAAATGAATAACCTGGAAAACTCATACGGTACAGAGTATATATAACATAAAAATATTCAAAATGAGATGTTGAGTCCCAGATTGAATTTTGATGATAAGAAAACCTATCAAGTGATGTAACATGTTTTGTTTGGTGCAAGGTTTTAAAGAACACATGTTTTGCATGGTAAATTTCAAGGGGGCCTGAAACCAATGAGTGATGAAGCCACAACCAAACAATCAAGTACAAAAAAGCATTGCAATGGAGTAGTTGACGATTACTAAAACAAGCTAAAGAAATTTCTCAAAAATGGCTTTTTATAGTTAACCAAATGCTCTAGTAGCTGACCGCTACTCAATTGGGTGCTACTAAAACTGAGGAGATGCCAGTTTTTGGTAAGGACCTCAATAATCGACCAAGAGGAGTACTTGACCACTATGGAAACTAACAAAATCATAGTTTTTAGTGGTCTACCACCATTTAACTGAGGAAACATCAATTTTTAGAACGAGCCTCAGTAGTCGACCACTATGGAAACTAAGTTAGTCATGGTTTTCATTAAAAACCTCAGTCGTCGACCATGATAGCTGAGTGGTTGACCACCCAAACACTAAATAGTTGATTGTTTGCAGCCTGGACTTGTCCAAATATTGAATAACTAGCCATTGGATATCAAAAAATACACGTTAAACTATTTTTGACAAGCCAACAACCACTCTAATCTATCTAGCTCCTCTCTTTTTGTTCTTTTGAGGGACACTTGACGGCTGCACCACTTCGGGGCTTTTTATATGGGGGGATTTTTTAGAGCTTTCATTCCTTACCCCTTGACATTCCCCTTTTTTCCAAGTTCAATATACTATGTGGTACCATCACATTTGAAAAAAAAAAAAAAGGTACTCTACAAAAAGAAGCCAGAACAAGCTTCAAGCAGCTCTTTGAGCGGCATTGCAAGGTTATTCGGGCTCTATTTACATGTTCAAGCTCTGTGCTCTCTCTTTCTCATTTACTTTGTTCTTTCATTTGCAAAATTCTTAAAGAAAGGAAATCTAGGAAATAGAGGAAAGGTTCCTAGAGGTTCCTCTTAAGATTTCCGAGAAGATCTCTTGAGCTCTGCATGACATTCCTGCATTTCAAGGACACAGAACACGTTCTCATCTTGGCTTTTCTCATTCCTACTTTGCCTACCTTTGTAAAAAAAGATGAAAAATGAACGTTGATCTTGTGGTATTGTACTATGTAAAAAACAGATTTCCTTATTTATTTCATTTTGTTCTTGTATCCCCTCCAGCAAGGAAGAAGAAAGTGTAAGGGACAGACTATAGATGGCAGCTGAGCTAGTGGCTCTGTACCTAGTAGCTAGCTGAGCTAGCATCTTTGTGTCTAGCATGGTTGGTGAGCTAAGCACAGTACCAGTCAGTGAAGTCTTGGTGATGTGAGCAATGTATCAAGCAAGTGGTGACCTAAGCATTGTATTGATCAGAGGAGTCTTTTTGATCTGAACACTGTATCAATGAATGGAGCCTTAATAAATTAAACATTTTATCAATCAACAGTTACTAGTGAATTGATCACAATCAGCAGGGTGGCCGTAAGATAGCATTATATCAACCATGGTGTGCAAGAATTGTTTTCTAGTAAGGGGAATCTCCAATGAGGTTTTGGAGAGTAGACATAGGCTTGAGGCAAGCCAAACCACCATAACATCATGTACCTTTTTGTGTATGCATGTCCATTTCTTCTACCTCCAGTCCCTTTGTTTTCAGTGCTTGAAAGTTTAGATTCTGCAATTATTTTTCAATTTTTAACTTAAGGATATGTGAATTCACCCCAACTCTAAGGTTGCCATAGCTTGGGCCTACAGAAAATTGTGTAGTTTGTAAGATGATGTTTCTTTTTTTTTATTATTTTTTTTTTTTTTTTTTTTTTTTTTTTTTTGGGGGGGGGGGGGGGGGGGGGGGGGATATGGAATAGTATCCACGAGAAACCCTAGCTAGGGGTTAGAGCAACTCCTCAGCCAGACACCCGAGATATACTGAACTAGGGTGGCTGGGGTTCGGGGCAGCTCCTTGGCCAGACACATGAGTCATAATGGGTAAACCACTCAGCATGTAGGGAGGGACAATGTGCTAGGTAAATCACTCCAGGGAAATGTAGGACTCGAACCTACGACCTACGGGAATTTAACCTACCGAAGGCCGGGGCCTTACCACTATGCTACTCACCTGACCCCTTAGTTTGTAAGATGTTAAAAAGGTTGGTCAGATATTGATCATATTGAAAAGATAATTATAGAACCAAATGCAATACGCAAGGATGACAGGGATGGTACTGAGATATGTGAATTCAGAATCTTGCCAATCAAAACTGATCCAGAAAATATTTTACAACATTGAATTACCTCTTCACACCCGGATTCCATCATCACCCTTATAGATCTTGTAACAAGTTCGGTGGCTGCAATATGAAGAAACAATATTACAGATTCCAGAAAAACTTAAATACTAAACAAATTAATTGCAAAGCATATGCACAAACAGGATACACAAAGCAGAAGGTTGATGGGTGAACTAAAATAGCCAATAAATGTGAGTGAATATGGATTTGAAGCATTCACATTGAAGGTTCCACTGCCCCGAGGACTGGACGCAGGTTCGTAATAAAAGGTTGCGTAAATATTTCTAACATTTGATGAATTCTACATTCTGAGTAAATCACCATAAGGCCACCCCATTCTTAGATACAACACTCCTCTCCCACATTCTCCAGAAGAGAATTTCCTCACGCACCATTAAAAATCTAGGCACAATATAGCAATAAAAAATGATCAGCAGCTTCATAGCAAAGACTTCAAACAGATGATCATAGTTTTCAAAGGGAAAGCCAATCCAATCCTTCCTACATAACTAACTATCTAAGAAAGAACCGGACGATGGGGGATGGAGGAGGGGGTAATACCAATGCCTCGGCCCCTGTAAGGCTTGATGACGACGAGCATGGCGATGTAGCCACGGAAGGTGTTGCGGTGCTCCCCCATCTTGCAGATGACGGTGCCCACGCACCTTCCCCTGTGGAACGCCTGCCCATCTTGCCCCGTAAGAATGAGGGAGAGAGAGAGAGAGAGAGCAGAGAGAGGAGGAGGCGTACGAGGAAGGAGAGGTTGGGCCAGAGGTAGACGAAGTAGCGGTAGGTGAAGATGGAGTAGGGCTCGCTCAGCTCCTGGTCGACCAGCCCCATGATCAGCGGCAGGTGGTGCTCCCCGCCATAGCTCACGTACTCGATCTCCGACGCCGAGAACAGCGCCGCCTCCCCCTCCCCGCCGCCGGCGGCCGCCTCCATCTCTTTTGCTCCTTCCTCACCCCCTTCTCCCCTTCCCCCATGCCCGCCGGGGGAAAATGGCCACCGCTGCGCACATGGGCTTCCAATTCCGGCCTGTAAAGGTGTAAATGGGCCTCGACAATGGGCTCCGTGGGCTCAACTTGTAGTCGGGACCCGTAGTTACGAGTGGAAGTCAGGCTGTCCATGGGTGCCAAAAGTCCGAAATCCGGTCCGATATTATTTCTAAGATATGAGTTTTGAGTATTAAAATTAGAGTAACACATGGTACACTGCATGATGCAGCAAGTGTACTACTTTTGAAAAAAATTAGGTTGAGCTTCACATGTCCATATAGTCTACTAAAAATTTTTAAAAATAAAAATTGAGTTCTGATGAATAGTAAAAAATAAAAAATATCTTTTGTCTATTTTTTATTTTTTAGAAGAAGATTATAAAACATATAGTAGTAGAAGAAGAATCTGAAAAATGGAGTAGCCAAAACTGAAGTGACCGTCGAAGATGATTCTAGGAATTCTTGGAAGGTGAATCGGACGAGCTCAAAGGTTGGTTCCATTGATCCGAGTCGAGGGGATGGGTTGAGCCATGATGTAGGGCGAGGGTTTGGAAAGTTTTAGGATACTCAATGTCCTGTTGGATTAGAGCATTAGGTTTGATATAGTATAATTTTTTATGTTGATATTTTTTATATCTACAATATAAATACTTGAATCGATATTAGAAAAATATAGAGGAAGACGGCTGAAGAGAGGAGGTTTTTAGATTCTTAAAAGCTAACTCAATTTAGACATGACATTGTACTTTATGGGTGCATTGAGTACTAAAATTGATAGAGCATAATCAAGCATCTATGATTTGTATAGGATACATATATGAGTGTCAAATATTGACACGGGTAATCGTGTTCGACGCAGTAAATATCAAAAGCTACGAATGCAAAAATGTAGTATATTATGTAATAAAATATATAAATTTATTATCAATATAAAAACTTTTAAATAAAAACTAAATAATATTACATATGAACAATTAAAAGGCATAAATAATTTTTGATGTACAAAAGAGTATCTAAAAATGCATATATTAAATCACTTTCCTATTTTATTAAGAAATGTTGACACATGTCAACATGGATGTCGGTGTTGGCACGACTTAAAAGTGAATAAAAAAGTATCCTATGAATCACACCTAAGCACCTACTATCACTAGTAATATCAATAGAACTATATAATACAACACTCAAATACTCTATAAGAAAAGAAATATTTTTAACTAACTTCTTAGATTTTTAATGTCTCTTTTTTTCTATTAAGACAGATATTAAAAAAATAAGATATAGTCTGCGCTAACGAAGAAGAGGTAGGCTCTACAAAATTTTTGGACAACACGCTTCGATTGGCATCCCTTTAAAAATAAAGGTCAGCTCTACTTTTATTCATTTGATATTAACTTTGAATGGGCATGAGAAGAATTCTCATCCCAATTCCAATGCAACCGATAAATGGATTAATAGAGAATTGAACATAATTTTATGTAATATAGGATAATGAGTTTGCTTTTGAGTAAATGGGTATACTCTAGCCAAAATTATTAGGTCATCCAACCTGTTTTGACGGTCTTAGAAACTGTTCCTTGGTTGTTCTAGAAACCACCATGTGCCCATAGCGATGCTTAATTACGGATGTAATTAAATGACATTCGAAAATCTATTTATCCGTCGGTTTCCGAAGATTAAAGTTTGTAAAAGCATGTAGTTAAAAAAACAAAAATGCTATTCGTGTCCGAATACTTTAAGATAAAGATAAAAATGAATCAATTTCTTAATCAGATTATTTGATTAACCATCTATTTTTATTTGCTTATCTTAAGTATTGATCATATTTTACTTACAACTCTCATTTCTCGCCCATTCATCTCCAATCATGCACCTATTTAGTTGTATTGTCTCCACCATTCTTTTATCCCTCCTAACTCATTCACTAGATTTTTAACCCTCTTTACTCATTCACTAGTTTATGAGATCTATCTGCACTTTGCAAAAATGTTATTTAGCTCACATTTGGAGTTCTCAAAGTTCGTTATCAATTTCTTAAAAAGATGTCCTCATACATTTTAGAAGTGCAACGAGATATTGGGATTGTCTGCTATGTTTTACATAAGTTTTTAAGAAAAATAAAGTTAAAAATCAATTATTTGATTATTATGAAAATCTAGAAATATATGTTCCACAGGCATCTCAAGATAAGGCAGAGTCGGCAAATGTTCTTAATACAAAAGAGACAGGTCAAGGAGATCACCAATTTATGATTGATTTGCGTAATGATATTGCATATACTTTAATGGCAACTAGAAGAGCACACAACTAAAGACAGCGACATAGTTGATTGATATTAACTTGTTCTCTTGTGCTTGCAGTATTTGCTATGCTTAATATGAGGGGCAATGAACTTTATCAAGTATATTTCATTTAAAAATTGATTATCAATGGACATAGACAATCTTGAAGATGAAGTGTTTATGATATGACTAGTATACATGCATATGCACATCATTTATTTTAACTAACTAGCAAATTTTATAAAATAATAATGGTAAAAGTATTACTTATAAATATATATTTATATTTTAATTAATATATTAACATATTCCACATTTATATTTATTTATTATAATGTATATTAACTTATTAAATAAATTAACCTATACTATTTTATTATTTACTATAATTAATTGTAGACTAAAAGAATAAATATGTTATTTACTCAGATGTTTTTTTTTACCGTTATCAAACAGCCTACTTCATTTAGTATTCAGAATTTAGAGTTCTGTGTTACCTGTTCAGATGTAAGACGTGAATCCCATACCTTATACTTAAATCTTCAGCGTTATCAAACGCAACCTACGTAGAGATGTAAATTGAACAGGTTGGACTAGATTATATGATAATTTGAGTCTAATTCAAATTCTTAAAAGTTTAGCCCAATTTTAGTCTAGCTTAAATTCAGCTCAAATTTAACCCAAATTCAGGTCAGATTCAGCTCCGATTCAATAGTGAGTGGGGTGGGTTGGGTTGAGCTGGCCCTGTTTACAAAGGATTTGTTAGAAATATTTTATTTTTTGTATGAATTATTGTAAAAGTCAATAGATTAAATTGGGCCAGCCTATTTTAAGTCCAACTCAGTCCAGATTTAACTAATGTCAACTCAAATTTAATCCAACATAATTTATATAATTTGGATCATCTTGATTTCTTTTAATATAGGCTAACCCGCTCAATTAACACACCTAAACTTATGTTATGGTCAAGCGATTTTCGGGGATCAGGCTGATCAAGAATCTCTCATAACACCACCTATGTCTTTCTATTCCAGTGGGCTATCAGACGCCATTCGCCGATCAAAGGCCCATCTAGCTGCTGGACCATCCGTACAGTCTTTCATATGTTTTTTAGCTTTTAATCAAAAACTCTTAATTACAACTCTTTGGATTGGAGCAAGGTTGGAGGAGTTAGGAAAAAAAATTTAACTTACGTAATTGTAAAATTTAGCTCCAATTGCTTTCACTCGATATTTTCCAAAGTACAAACTCGAAGTAAACTTTTAACTAAAAATTTTATCAAAGTCATCACTATAAACTTTTATAAAGTGTCCCCTTCGGAAATGAGGTGCGGTCGCATCAGCTATTGTGTCCACCTACCATCACTAGGTTTCCCTAGTTGCCGGGGGAATCCGGCAGTGGTTGTGAGGGAGACTTGACTGGTCAGTAGCAACGTTGGAATCCTTCCCAGTTCATGGTATATAGGGTTGTAATTTTGGGCAGGTCAATCTAAATTCGAACCGGTCAATCTGACGAGTGGGCGAGATTGAACCTACCTAAGTTATAGTTGAGTTGGCTTAATTAAGATTGAGAAGTCTTTTTAACTTGATTTCGAATGACTTGGATTGGGTTGAGAGTTGACCAACTTGACCTAATCCAAGTCTAATATTAATATACATAAATGATAACTTAATTTATTATAATATATTTTATTTAATCTTTAAAGAATAATTTAGCTTATAATATCAAAAAAAAAATCTCAAGTAATAGCCATGTGACTATGCTTGCATTTTTTTTAATTATTTTGTTAATATATAGATGAATTCATTCATCGCCTTATGCATAGAATTTTGGTGGTGAGAAAGAAAAGTAAAAAATATGAACTATTAAGAACACAAATCGACTCAACTTGACAAAGATTGGTTATAGTTGGGTTAAGACATTATTGGATGAGTTGGATTAAGGTTGAAGAGGTTGTGTGGAGGGTTGAATTGGATTGGATTGGGGTTGAGGAGCTTTTGACATAATCAATTAGATTAAGATTGACCTCAACCAACCTGATCAGACCTAAATTAGGCCACTCTTGGAACTCCTTGTGCTAGGAGCTAACATATTAAAATTGCCTTTTTGACAAACTTCTATTTTGGAAGCTACTTTAAAATCCTCTCCAATTTATTAATGTTACATGCAACCGGTCAACTCTTCCATCATGTTCTGTTTCTATCTCTCTCTCTCAATGTGAGAAGTTTCAACTTGAAATCTTCTATTAAAAGCCAAAAGATTATACGAATAGGTCTCTGGGTCCAACATCTTGTGTCAAAAGCATTGAATAAAAAACTATAGACTACTTAATTAGAAGGGGGGGAACACCCTCCAAACTAAGGATCACTTTCAAAGACGTCCACCAGATGTTTTTTCTTTTAAATTAACTGGACGTGCAATTGAAGCCCATTTGTGGATTTTCTTCCATGTTGGCCCGTTTTAGACGTTTGGCCCAGCCACAAATCAGCGACCACAACCCTCGAACTATGCCGTGTTAACAGAAGAGAGATGGAAAGCCACTTGAGAGGTCGATAGCTAAACGCATGTCGCATTCATACGTCGAGGAAGTTCGCATTTGTCTTGATCAAAACGGGATTCTCTAGACCTTATCTCTTGTGTTTCTGTATACTCTTTAGATATATATATGGATGGCCAGGCGATAGAATATGGTCCATTATGTTAAGGTCAAACGATCAATTCACCTTTCTTTTTATATGTCTAGAGTCGCATAATAATACAAGAAGAAAACACAAAAGATCTTGTTTCTCGCTGACCATGTCACATGCACAGCTTGCCCTCCTAAAAATGTCCTCAGATATTCTTATTTGGAAGTTTGTGTCACAATTTGCAAATCATTTTGGCTTTAAGGGTACATTTGGAATAACATAAAGTTTATTATATTTACAAGTCTTTTCGAACATGATCGATGTTTGAAAAGATACATGATCAAATTAAGATACGACATGATCTTAAGACATATGAATTGTAGGGCATAAGCTATCTTGTCTTCACCAATCCTCAACTTTAGCCATCATTTAGAATTGTAGAAGGAGAAGATTCCAATATATCACTGAAATCTCCTGACAGGTCCACGGGCATTCCCTCCTGATTTTGCAAAACAGTAGCTCTTTTTTTTTTTGACAAGGTAGCTCAGTGGTTAACTGGCCAAAGTTACCAACTCCGGAGAGCTGGGATCGAATCCGCCAAAGACCAACGAAATAAACCCCACCCAAGTGGGCGATTTTCCGCTCAAGGAGCGCAATTTTCCACGGAGAGACTCCTCGGCCCACCCGCGACAAATACACGGAAAAATCCCCCGCCCGCACACAACGCGGGCGGGGTCGATCCCGCGCCCTCCCGCCATCGGCGCGGGAGGGGTACACACCACCGCGCTACGCGCGCGTGTAAAACAGTAGCTCTTGAGTTGCTTTGCAGGTGCAGGGAGTTGATTTTGAGATCCAAAGACTAGACGCTCATGTTACATGTGAACCCGGCCCACTGGTGTTCGTGATTAAAAAAACAATACAATAAGGGTAGATCTAAAGAATCGTCTCCATTTGACATATTGTTGAAGAGCTGCTTTTACAAAATCGACAATTTTTGGAAGCATTGCCAAAAGAAACCTTAATAATCTTGGGTTGGCAGTGCCATAAATCTAGTCAAGATAGGACGAACCTTGGAATCGGGATTGATCCTTGTAATTATTCTATATATAGTTGAGTAATTTTTACTGCACCGTATGGGATGCTTTCTAAATTTTTTATTTTTTAAAATTTTGTTTAGGATGGTCCTATCATGATTGACACGTCGGTACAATCTAATCATCGATCCGATGACCTTAAAAAATCTGAAAAATAAAAAATCGGAGCCAATGAACAATTTGATTTTTCATTTTTTAGATTTTTTTGAATTGTCTGATCTAGTGAGCCCACAGAAACATGGGTGACAGTCAAGTAGTAAGCCCAATTTCTTGGGAAACATGGCCGACCTATGGAAGGAGACAGGTAGAAGGAAGCAATTTGGCTGGTACGATCCAATATTGAAAGAGTAATATTTGCTGTAATGTCTTCCTTAACTGCAATAGGATGTTACAGTAGGTAAACAAAAAAAAGAAATGAAAGTTTTCTAAGTCGGGCCTGACATGCGTTCGATTGAACGATTCAAAAAAATCTTAAAAGTAAAAAATTGAACCTAAAAAAAAAAATAGGCAGAGCCTAATAACAATTTTTCATTTTTCAAGTTTATTTAATCATCCGATCGAATAGTGCATGTCGGGCTTACCCTAAAAGAATTTCCGAAAAAATGGTGGACCCACTAAATTGCCCGCATTGCGGAGGGACATTGCAGCAGGTATTACTCATATTAAAATGAGGTTTTAAAATATTAGAAGTTATACTACAAAGGATCATCCCAGGTTACGAAATTCTAGTGACATATAGTAGCTGCTTTTAAAAAATAGAATCCTAAATAGGTAGGGGCATCGCCACTTGATTTGCTAATAAAAAAAGGAAAAGAATACTTTCCTTGAAAATGGAAGGAGATCCTTTAACTCTGATTTACACTTTCTTTCTCTCATTGGCGATGAGTGATCTAATTGTCCTTTAAGTCATAACAAAGTTTTTTGTATTATTATTTTATTAAAAAATAATAAAACTTAAAATAGAATTAGACTAATAAAAAGCATGAAAGACGGAAATGATCTCATTCCATTGCAAATGAAGAGAGCGTGACCTCCATCAGATTACTTAGCTGGTTGTTAGCTTGTAAGAAACATTCGTGGGAGCATGTATTATTTTACTTTGGACAAAATTTCACATTCGTCACTCTTGTATGTAAAATTTCAAAATGCTATGCTTATTTCAAATTATCTTACGTACCTTTACAAAAACTCATAATATCAAATATGACATTTCAGTGACATATATGACCTGTTTATATATACATGTTAGGATGGTAAAGTTTTTTTAGCTTTTAGTCTCAATAATCTGTTTAATTTATAAAACTCCCTATAACTTTGATATTTAATAAAAACTCTATGTAATCTCACTTTTATTCAAAAAATATCTTAAAAAATCATAATAATAAGGTTCTTAAATCTGTTGAAATATTTTTGAAAAACTCCACGCAGATTCAAGGACCTTATTCAAATTTTTTGGGATATTTTTCAATTAAAAGTGATGTTATAGAAAGTTATTTTACTAAATATTAAAGGTATAGAGATTTTTCCTAAATTAAGTAGATTATCGGGACTAAAAAGAAGTTGAACTGGGATCATCTCCCGTAGGACCCGAAGACAATAAATGTGAGAGGCCCCAATGCATATTTCTCACATTTACCAGCTTCAGTCAGTAAAAAATTGTCCTTTCAAACAACCATGGCACTTTTGAGATCTAACATATATAAGAGGAGTCTGGACCATCTCAGTACAACAATAGACTAGATTACATCAGTAACCATTTTCATGATGTCATGTGAAATAAGTTCGCCATTCGATACGCATCCTACAGAAATTGGTATCTTTTTCTTTGTTTTCGATTCAACATGTTTCCAATACAATGCAGAGCACTTAAATACCCCAAGAGCATAAGATTACAACTATAATTTAAAACACACTAACGTAATACAAGACAGAGCACTTAAATACTACTAAGAACACAAGACTACAACCATAATTTAAAATACACCCAAACGTAATACAACACATAGCACTTAAACACTATCAAGAGCACAAGACTAAAATCATAATTATGATTATAATTTTGTACTCTTGGGGGTATTTAAGTTCTCTGCATAGTATTGAGAATCTGCTGAATTGAAAACTTAGAAAAAATTGCCAACTTCGGTGGGAAGCGTCTCAAATGACAAACCTACTTTACAGATGACGTCTTAAGATTAGTTACTGATGGAGTCCAGTCCAATATTATATTGAAACGATCTGAACTCATATAAGAGTGGTTAACATGAAATTATCCCATTTAGTTATGAAAACTTTCTCCACCCAAAGTTGATTTCTTGTCTTGTACTTCCTCTGAATCTCCCAAATGAAGGTTCCTCTTGTAAGATTGATATTTATATACACCATGGGGGTCCTGCTGTCAGGTAAGCAAGCACTCGCAGTTTCCTCTTTTCCTTTTGCTCGTGAAAGAAAACAGGCGCGGCAAAAGCTAAGTACAGACCCACCATAACAGATGCGATGCAACTTCGAGCTCATTGGCCCACACGCATCATGAAACGTGATCAAACTCGAGCTAACAGGCCCACAAATGCTTACTTGTGTAGGTTATTTCTGTCACTCGGACGGGACTCCCCACAGTCTCGAAGCATCAGATTACATGTGCTTCTCGTTTTAAAAAAGAATATAGATCCTCTAAATGTAAGGTTGAATTGAACTAGAGAGAAAAATCTTAAAAAAGTAAAGAAGATAAAAGTAAAATAAATAAAGAATTTTTACAAAGTAAAGAAGATAAAAATAAAATAAATAAAGAATTTTTACAAAGTAAAGAAGATAAAAGTAAAATATAAGTATCGTGTGGTTTGATCTATTCTTTACTTTAAGATAAATTAGATGACTCAATTATCCACGTTCTATTCTTTGTTTAAAATTTTAAGGTTGAGTATTCTAATAACTTTATCCAAAAAAAAGATACAGTAACCTTTCGATTATAGAATGTATACAATAGCCTTGGGAAAATGTTGAGTCCCATATGTCCAAGAAGAATCCGGATTCCGTGACAGTACATGATGATGGGATTCAGAAATTTCCAAAGAAGATTCTCAAGTGAAACTTTTTCCAAGCCCGATAAGGGGTTTAATTGAAGAGATCAGATCTTTTCAATATACATTTAGATAGGAGTCCAACAGGGAGAAGAGGAGGGTCCAAGTATTTGCAAAATCTTTAAATTATATGAAGGATTTTTTTACGTTGGTTGACCTTCTTTCTCTCTATGTATTGTTGTAGTTCTATCTAAACATGCACTAAGATGATCTCCTCTTTATTAAATTACTTCATCACCTGCACTTATAGGAACCGAACTCATCCAAGAAACTACGAGATGAGCTCAGCATTCAAAAACATGACATATTAAGCAGCAAGTATACCCCTATCCACACATCAACGAACCGGGAAGTGCAATAACTCGACTTGACTCTGCTTAAAGTAGATGAGAGGTGCAGGACTGAAACAAACACTAAGCACGATACTTGCCGAAGGGCACAGGCGAATTCGACTCAATACAATAATGATGGAATGTGGTGTATAGGTCAAAAGATGCAACTTTGCTTGCATGTGGCCGGGATAAGAGTGAGGACTAAACGAAGGGAAAGTAGTGGTTGCACTCCCAATTCAATGCATTTGAAATATGCTTTATTCAGACGGTGGTAGGCTGCCTCCTTGCCGACAAACCCACAAGGACATAGTCTAAATTATAAACCGGAAAGCACCGCCAAAGAAAGACAAAACAGCCATCACAGACCACCACACTCTCACTTGAGAAAGGAAAGAATGGAGGAAGTAGTGGCACGTCTCCTTTCATACACAAGATGCTACCATACACTTTTAATCCCTTGTACTTGCAGGTTTGATTTTAACAACATCCAACCATACTTTAGCGTGCAGTAAGGGGTAAAGAGGAAGGCCATGTGGGTGTCTGATGAGATGATCTAGACTTTAAAACACAAAGGTGTTGATGTCTGCTTTCTCCCGGGAGATCTAAAACTTGAGCCCATAGATATTGATGCATGCCTTTTCTTTATGAAAGCAGATTATTTTAGTGCAAAGACTGTACATAGGAACTCCAATAGTCTTCCATTGAACCTACATTATAAGAGTGTAACTGGTCTCCCCTCTCTTTCCTCCAAGTTCCTTCTTCTCTTCCTCCTGCAAGATATGTAGGGGTGAACAGAGACTGCTCTTTGTCGCAAGGCCAACAAGACTTAAAGTAATATATATATAGCCTGCATTAGAGAACTACAGCATGCAGTTCCTTCAGCTCCTGCGCTGACGTTATGGATCCTTTCCTTCTCTTTATTCTCTCTCTTTTGTGCAAGTAGTGTCTTCTATGCGGTGAATTATTGGGACAACATCGAACTCTTCATGGACAATGTAGAGGTGTTCATATCCAGAAATTTTTATGTGGCCTCCAATAATTGTTTCCTCTGGGAAGACATATGGGTCTGCGTGCCTTCACTGGTTAACGTATGGGACAGCATGTCCAAATGGTCGCTAGCATGTGCCTTGTCCATGTGAGGCGGCGCGCTGCTTCCCATTTCAGGGCAGGCATGCATGGGGGCACCATTTTGTTCATGTGAACGAGACTGCTACTGGTGCATGGCAACGCACCATGGGAAACACCCGTGAAGATCTTAGATTATTGGTCAGAGGGAAGGCCAAGGGATCATGCATGTTCGAGATGAAATGTGTCAATCATGGTTTCTTGTCTTACATTATTACGTGACTCTTCAATAAGAGAGGAGTTCATCTCGCTTAGATTGGAGTCCATCAGTAGTACTAAGAGAGAGAAGAGAGTCAAACATTACAAAAAATCCTTCCACGTGATCTTAAACTTTGACAAATATATGAACCCTCCTCCTCTAGTACTATTGGACTCCGGTCCAAAAGTATACTGAAAAGATCTCTTCTCCTTCAATTAATGTAGTCTTTGTTAGTATTAGGTGGTCTGAAAGCTAATCCAACACTATGTATTATTCAGTTTATTAATATAATGGTATTAATTCATTGTATGTAATTAGTTCGATCTATGATTATTGTACCACGATGAAGTCTATGAACATATGCAATAATCTTCGAATTATGATTAGATCATAATTACGGGACCGAAAACTTATAAATACATGTTCTTAATTATTCCTAGTCGGCAAATGTTTGAGATAGACATCAAACATCCGGATAGATTAATACATGTTTCTTCAACTCATATGATGAGGGTGATTGATCCTATAAGTCACTTGTGTGGAGACACTATGCTGGACCTGTAGATGCCATTGAAAAATGAATTCACTGAATTGATCCGACCTAGAATCGCTGGATGGTATATACATCACTGTTAACTAGCTCGATTCTTTTGTCTCGGTTGCGTAGATGATCTTTGGACCTGAGACACCAAAGATATCTTGATTGTACGTCTCTGAGCTTTGACTTTGACTAACGAATCTCTAACCATGGGTTATCAATAAGTCAGATGATCGGGTTCAGAAAAATATCTTCGAAGGTAATTGTGTGTTCAATATGGGATCATCTGCTCTCGATACTATGAGAGAGAATGTTTCGGGAATGATGCGCTTAAGTCCTTAAGCAGGGCGGACACTGTATCAGATAAATAGTACATCCGATATAGATTAGCGGCATTTGATTCAAGTGAATCAACCGACTAGAATTTAACAGTAAACTATATCCTAGGTCGATTCGGGAATATTGCACGGATGAAGAATTATATCACGTGTTAACCGATGACGGAAATGTTCCAATAGAGGGTTGCGATAACTCCAATGCCGTCCAGGATCACGCGATATTACTTGACATCCAACGTGATTAGAAGTTCGTCCGAATTTATTGTGGGACATTAAATTTGGCTGATTAATTAATATAAGGATATTAATTTATTCAATGGGTTCATAAAAAGTTACTGAGCTTAATAGGTCATTAACTGAACTGGTATTTAGGCCTAGAGGGTCACACGCAAAAAGTTTTCCAGTCGATGGATGTTTAGACGGGATTTCGGATAAGTATGGATTTTTATGAAAAATCTCAAACATACTTATTATAAAAGAACAATTGTTAGGTCGGAGGCCAGCAATCCTAACCCTAGTTGCCGCCCTCTCTCTCTCCTCTCTCCTGGGGGCACATTCCGAGGCCGGCCCTCTGGAGGCTCCGCTTCGGCTCCCGACTACTCCGCCTTCCGTCAGTCAGACGGAAGTTTCCGAATCCGCATGTCGCGGAAGATTACGCGTAGTCAAACGGGATCCCCGAACGCCGCATCGAGCGAGGAGGCGAGGACGATCCATCGCGAGGAGAATTGCGTAGATACCGCTAGAGGCCGGACACCTACGCGGCTTGCGGCATCGTTCCGACATAACCGAAAAACGAACGTGGATTCGAATCCGCGCAAAGTAAATTAAATTTGTCGGTTTAGTTTTGTTAAATCGAAACGGGATAGATCCGATCCCAAATTATTTATTCCGCTGCATTGTTTTCCGGTCGAATCTCGACACAGCGAACCCAACAGTCTTGCACAACTGAAATGCGTCAGTCATCGTACGAGATGAAATGCATAAAGCAGAGCTCGTTAGGAAAATGTTACTAATTATTCATCTAGATCTCTTTTTTTTTTGTTAATTTTAGAGCAAACTCTCGTTCCTAGAAATCAAGGATGAATTAATCAGTTAATCAGATAAAATATTAATTTTACTTTTGATCCAAAAGATCTTAATTGTCTCATGTTACTTTCTAAGGGAAATTAGTAACCCCTTTATTCTCTTGTCATACTTTTTATCACAGCCCATGATTAGCAGGAGGTATTCCATCACAATATTGGTAAAATATAGCATTGTTCCAATGGCCAATTACAATATATATGAGAAAATAAAGCATTTTAACGGTGTAAAAATAGCACTATCCCCTTTCAGGATAATTATAAAACCCTTATTATGCCTCAAATAATGATAGAGGGAAACGGATATATAGTACTTTCTTTTTTCATATATTTATTTTTATTTTGGCCATGGTGCAAGTCTTTTCAGTCACATGAGTGAAGGGATTTTAAGAGTTTCTGGATTCTTTTATTCCCAAAATTGTATATTAAACCCCCAAACTATGCAAACAAGACATTTTTTTTTAATCTTTTTATTTTACCAATATATAGGAAAGTTACGTGTTCCTCTCATCGAAGGCCACTGACCTCGACGTTCTGAATTCTGACACTTCGAATCTCTCAATTATATCAGGCCACTCAAAGATTAGATAGCCACACATTTAGGGACAACATGCAAGTTTACTAATTCTTACCAACAACTTATATGTATCACAATGATCTCCATCTTCCTATGGCGTTGGCAGATTGAACCAATAGATATCTGCCTATCTAATTGACAGAATAAGAATAGCATGTTAGTTCGATCGGAACTTTTGAATTTAACAGGATTCTACTCTACGAACAACGTATGACTAATGCAATTAATTTTAGTTTCGACAACTTATGCAACAGTGGGTGCGCCATTATATGTCCCCATATTGTCGCTTTCTTTACCCTGAGTAATGCATGAGCATCCCAATCCCCTCTCTTTCCCTTTCTTATCATACAAACGTCCACATTCGTGTAGGTGGTCTAAACCTTGAGGGGAAGATTTTCCAACAGATAACATTGCATCCATTCCTTTTAACCACAAAATCAAGGCAAGATCATGCTGTCTTAAATGGACTAGCAAACATTGTTTCTCTTTCTTTAACGTTAGATGTAAGTTGCTTCTTCGAATACTCACTAGGGTTGGGTAAAAACTGTGCATGTCTAATATATGCAATTTCGTAAAGAGGAATGATTCAGTGAGCTCGGCTTCATGATAAGATTTGCCGTATCGTTGATCCGTATCGGATCGTATCTTCTTAGATATGGTACAATACCGATTTGACCGAGTCAACTCGGTCCGACTCGCACGAGTCCAACTAATGAATTTGTTAAAATCACTGAGTTGTTTGTTAAAATTAATTAACTGGAAGAGCTAGCAGGCGAAAATGCTTTAGTCTTTTACTAATAATTTAGTGGGATTAAGGCTCCTACGGGCTACCCTATGTTGGATTTTTAAAAATACTATGTGATGATGGTCAACCATGCACGTACAGGTAAGCCAAACAAAGTGTATCAAGTAAAAGACTTGACCTAGAAACCGATGCAATACAAGTTGCATTATTACAAGTGCATCAATTGGCATAAATTGGCTTAGAAACCCCAATAACACTAGAGATGTTGGTTTATTGCTTTCTCCCTATGTGGAATTGAATTGGATAATTGGGAATGTTTTGCAGTATACAAAGTACGTACGTATATATTGAGTAAAACCAAAGAAAAAATTCTGAGCTGGTAGAATTTTTATTAGAAATTATTGAAAGGAATTTTCCCTTTTCCTTTAAGCATTGGCAAGTGTATAAATAAAAGGAAAAGTAAAATAGCAGAGTCAATTGTTAGCCATCGAGCGGGCATATGTAGTCTATGTTGTTAACCTGCGCATGGTACGACAGTAGCATTGGAAGTAACTATGTTTATTGCATGACACGAAATTAGCATTCTCTATATTTGCTTTCATGTAAAACAGGCTGCAAAATTTTTTTGAGAGAAGTGTATCACAATGACCTATATTTTTGGCAACCTAAAAATATTATTGCACCAAAATCTTAATTCTTTGGCTTTTGCTTTTTCCAATTTGGCATCCACGATATGAAATATAATGCCTTTTTACGGCAGCTAATAAAAATACAATACCAAATGACAATTTTTTTATTTATATTGTAAATTTTATTTTCTTAGAATACATTTTTTCATTTGAATATATTTTATGTAGAGCCAAATACGCCCTAAATTTCTTTACAGTTGCTAGAATTCTTGTATGTGGTAAAAGCTGTGAAGCATAAAAACGAATGATGTTAACGCAATACATCTATCCTTGATATTCACTAGCTAGTTCATTGTCATTAAGTCAAGATAAAAAAAAGAAAAAATGATTCCCAAGCATTATTCTTTCCCTTTCATGGTGCAACGACAATATATATATATATATATATATATATATATATATATATATATAACATTATTAGATCTCTTCGTCACTCGTTATCTAATGTGCTTAATTTCCTCCTGTTATTGGGAGTGTTAAACGTGTGCCCTTGTTGTGTTGTGAACCTGTTGTCCTTGTGTATTTTGGGACGAAGATTGCGTAAAATTAAGGATTGATTGCTTCAATCCCTAGCTTGACACAGGATCTAGGAGATGATGAATTTATATATGGCCAATCTAGGTGGATTTTTTAACATCATTCTCAGGAAGGCCATTCTATATCCATGTATGGCTCAAAAGTCCCTGAAAAGGGGGAGCTTGATGTGGAAATGACATTTTTATTTAATGCTTTTTTTTCTATTAGTTTACTCATGAGAATGCATACTAAGCCCATTCGTTAGATGATTTAGAGAACATCTGGATAGCTGCAAAAGACTAAAAATTGATAATTTAAGACACTGTACTCTTCGTGACTTATGTTCCAGCTTTTTAATTTGTCTTCCCGCCCCCTTATTTTTGCCTCTCTAATTGCAGTTTAATTACCCAGTTTTCTTCCCCTTGCATGTATCTAAATGCCTGATATATATACGTATTTCTCGTAGTTCTGACGACTGAAGGCTACTTAAAAGATGACCGTGGAACAGGCATTTGCAGGCCGGTCTCAAAAGCTTCAGCCTAAGAAGAGAGGAAGTCCCCGTCAAATTAATGATGCAATGGCTTGGATGACTGAAGACCTGGTCATTAGAAAAAAGGAACCACCAAGTCGTATACGACCGCTGCAAATGTTTGAGAGTTGATGTGAACCTGATCAGCCATGAATAGCTCAGGGTATTAACCTGATCAGACATGAAGGGTATTCCTTTTCCAAATGGTCAAACCCCTCCTTCCTGGGGTTTTCCTTTTCCAAATGGTCAAACCCCTCATTCCTGACTGAACTGAACTTATTGTTTGTATAAGTCTCCGCTAAAATAGTATACACGTTCCAGATTCTTCTGGATATATGAGAGTACATATATAGGTTTCTTTGCTCGTACCTGGAAGCTGTACTCTTCCCACTCGAGACGGTATTGCTGCATCGCTAGCAAGCTGCCACTTGCACAGCTGTGGATGTGTATGCGTAAGTCAGAGGTGCAAATGGACTATTTCTATACATGGCAGGAGACGAAGATAGCGAAGCTGCAAGACGAGAGACGTCCAGAAGCTTACGAAAAGGCCAAAGTGAGTCTGAAGGGTGGAAGCCGTCGTTCGTCGGATGCAAGAGAAGGGAAAGAGACACACGGCGATGCTATCTGAACTTCCCTAAAAGGCCTCTCTCTCTCTCTCTCTCTCTCTCTCTCTCTCTCTCTCTCTCTCTCTCTCTCTCTCTCTCTCTCTCTCTCTCTCTCTCTCTCTCTCTCTCTCTCTCTCTCTCTCACAGATAGAGGATATGATCTTATGTCGTCTGCATTTAGGAAAATTAGAAATAAAAGTAGAGGTGGTCTGATTCTATTTGAGACCTATGATTTGATGGATACTTTTACTTCTACTAGCGAGTCAACTTGACTAGTGTCTGATATTTTATTTCAGACTTTTCAAATAAATACTAGATATTTTTTCATAATACTTATATATATGTTAATATTTAATATATAGAAGTTATATTATTTATATTTTAAATATATTTTAATCATTATTTTTTTGTATGCATGTATAAATACATATGATTATTCATATGTTTACTACTTTCCGTATCCTTATGTCTTATTTTTAAAATTTATTCTATCCGTCACACGTGTCTGTATCAACTAGGGATACAAATAGGTCCATGGCAATATCTATTAATTAAGCTATTAGTTTAAATATGCTATCTGTTAATTGTCTTATAAGTTAATAATCGATTGAATAATCAGATCTTAGTGGATCTTTTTGGTCAGAAGAAAATTGAATTCATTACATTACCTATTATCTATATCAATTTAAAAGGATAATCTGTTAACTGACTTATAGACTAACGATCGGTCGAACAACTGAGCTATCAATTATCATTTACATCCCTAGTATCAACATTTAATACTCATGTTCCTATCCTATAAATTATATGTTGAGACATTAATGGAGATTGAGAAAGTCATTTGATCTTAACTTCATTTGGTCTATAATTTGATCAAAGTCAGTACAAGTCAAGACAAATAGGTAACAAAGTAATGAGTTTTTTTTTTTTTTTTTTGAGCAAAAAGTGTGCATTTGATTCAATTGAAACACAATTCTAATTACATTTCCGTTAACTTGATCTAAATTAGGATCAAAATGATGAGAATTAAACTTAACTCAACTATCAAATTTTTTGAGTTACGTATTGTTGAGGGTCAAGTTGGGCGGGCTAAGTTTTTATGTAAAAGAAAGGCAAGATTACCCCCATCCAGAAGTCCCCTCCCCCCACCCTAAAGAAACCCATACCTCTCTTATCATCACCCCCTTCCCCCTCCATCTTTCCCGTCCCCCCGTCGCTTTCTGCTTCCCTCTATATCTTTCCTGCCCTCTCCCCCCTTATCTTTTCTTCTTTCATTTCTTCCTCCTCACTCTCCGCCCTTACCCCCTCAAAAAAAAAGAAAGAGAAAAAAAAGCTTCTGATTCCATTACCGTCTTCAGAAGTTATCAAATCCGCCTTAGAGGCCCGCTTGGATGGAAGGACAGGCGTCGGAATAGAACCGACAAGCTGGATCGGTGGCATGGGAAGAGTCCTCTGCCTCCCGACCAGCCGGAAGAGAAAGAAGAGGAGCTGTACACGCAGTTCACGGCCGAGCGCGCCAATCAGGATGTGACGGCCATGGTGTCGGCCCTCACCCACGTGATCAGCACCACCCAGGCGGGCAGACTGGCCGATCAATTCGGCATGGACCCCCGGGACACTCGCACGGCTGCGCCGCCGCCGGGTGTGGTGGAGAGAGAGGCCAACAGACCCTCGGAAGAGCAAGGTAGCGTTTGTTCTTACTACTCTATATACCTTCTGTTCGGATCTAACTAGATCTTATCATGATGTGCCTTAGTTTATATAGTTTCACAAAAGGAAGGGAGAAATATATGTAGTGTGACCATCGGATCCGGTGGTGATGTTTGTAGAAAGTTCGCTTAATGACAAGAGAAAGAACAACTCATTTTGGAACCAACTAAGAGGGGAAAAATATTACTGATAGAAGAGTAAGTAGAATCGAGAGAGACGGGAAAAAAAAAAAAGCTTGCACAGCTCGGTCCCTCGTCATATGATGATGAGTTGGTTTGATTGTTCTTCCATTTTTTATGCTTACTGATCACGCCAGATGGGCTGTTCTGCATAGTAGCTGGAAAACTATATATGTATGTACATATCTAGATCTCGACGAAGCCCCGCAAGCATCTCCAGCATCGCATCTGATCACATGACAAAATGGCCTTCTTCTGCAGTCTTCTACATCTCAAGCGTCCATCGGCTAGCTGATTCAAAAAGTCGCTGCACTGCTTTAACTAAATTGGAATCTAGTCCTACTACCGCTTGTTCCTTTCACATTACTATTTCATGTACTGCTGGCTGATCAAATCTTGTAATTTTTACTTGAGCAGTATAGCAGCTGGCTCAAAGATCCCTTATATATACTGCTCTCTCTATTTCATGTATAAGGAGGGACTGCGAGGCGAAGACACTACCGGGGGGTGAGGCAAAGGCCATGGGGCAAATGGGCAGCGGAGATAAGGGACCCGAAGAAGGCCGCCCGTGTGTGGCTCGGCACCTTCGACACTGCGGAGGGGGCGGCCGCCGCCTACGATGAAGCAGCCCTAAGGTTCAAGGGCGCCAAGGCAAAGCTCAACTTCCCAGAAAGGGTCCAAGGCAGGACGGACCTTGGCTTCCTGGTCTCCCCGGGGGTTCCTACGCAAGCACCGCGTCCCGTGGTCCAACCAGCTGCACCCTCCTACCCGGATCTTCTTCAGTATGCTCAGCTCCTCCGTGGGGGAGATGAAGACTTGCAGAATGTAGCGGCCAGTCTCTACGATGGAACCATCTTCTTTCCCGGCTCTTCGCAGGCGTCCTCAGCGTCCTGGGGGGAGTCCTCGATCTCACAAGGGTTCGGTGGCTTCTCTTCACCGTTTGAGAGCGCTTCTTCGAGCTCGGATCCTCAGGAGCGGGAGAGAAAGAAAGCAGGTGGTCGATCGAGATAGTGGGTCGTCTCTGAGCAGCTAGCTGGTGCAAAGAGGTAAGTTGTATATGTATATGCTAATTAAGGATGTCCCTTTCGGTGTGTCTTGGTACGCTAAGTTTGATCCATTTTACCTGTTCTGGTTCTCTCTCTAGATCGATGTTGTGGTTGAATCAGATTAATGCAAGCTTCTCCCTGAGAGACACCAAAAAGAAGAGACTAGCTAGTTATTGCAAGATAAGAGGTGCGAGTGCAACTCCTGGAATAAGTGAATATATTGAGCTATATATATCTATATATATATAGAGAGAGAGAGAGAAAGCTTTAGGTGTATGATAGATTGGCTTCTGGGCTGCTTTGTTATCTCTTGGTTTCGTTTGTTTTCTTCTGGCGGCTTCCTTTTTATTCTGTTGGCATCCTTAAATTGGAGCAGTGGGTGATGAGTGCAGTAACGGCAAGATGAGAAATTCTATTTCCCATTCCAGAGTTTTGTTTCTTGACGCCTCTATGACTGCACCTTTTTATTATTGAACACCTCAAACCTTTTAGTAGCTTTTCACACAAGGAGTCGAGCAGAGTGGAGACTGCATTCTTCTTTCTTGTTAATTTCGGCGACTGACTTGGTGTTCAGACCTCACATACGTACACACAGGGAGTGGAGGGGAGAGAGGAAGAGAGAGTGGCACCTTTCTTGGTAGCAATTTAGAAGAATTGAGATCCTACACTTACTGATAGAAATTTTCTTAAGAAACCTCACATGTGAAGCTTTTTTCAATCCCGTTGATGGGGTTCCCTCCTCCCTCTCTGCTCCGAGCATAGTCAGACGTTGTATCGAGAGGAACGGCACTTTATTTACAGGGCTTAATTCACTTGATCTGTGTCATAAATAGGGAAAATTACTAAGAAGGGCACACATATTTTCAAAATATCAAATAGGGGCACAATAAGCTTAAAAGATCCAAGAGAGGCACCCTTCTAAAGTTCATATCTAAATAGGACAAAAGTCAATTATTTTACAAATAGATTGTTCTAATCTAGATCCATATAATATGACTTTAATACCTTTGATAAAAGAATATCTAAATGGGACCCTTGTTATTCTTTAATTACCTAAAGGACACTATTACTAGAAACTATCAAGAAAACTTATTTTTTCTAAAATTTAAAGTTGAGAAGAGGACCCTAAATATTTATAATTAATAAAAAATACATAAAAGTAATTTGTAGTAACATTAGTTTTGAATTTTATTCAATACATTTAATAAAAATAATCATACAAATAATTACCGATAATTAATTTTTGGTCATACTTTGAGATAGCCAATTTTTTATATATAATTAACAAAATTTAGGACAAACTATTTGCAAAATGAATGAGGGTATTAGGGGTAGTGTATTAGAAAAATAATGGCTTTTCCCCCATATAGACACAAAATTTAGAAGTGATGCCCTTTTTAGATATTTTGAATTTAAAGTGCCCTTAATGGATATCTTGAAAGTCTTCCTGCCCTTTTATGTAATTTTCCCTTAAATATAAGGAAGTGAGTTCAAATTATGACACGTTGGTTATTTCTAACCCACTTTCAAGCAATCAGCCTTAGTTTTTTGGTCGTATATAATTGTCTTTCATGAGCTCAGTTTTGATTGTTTAGTTTATTATACGTACTATTTAAATTAAACACAAAGAACTCAGTTAATTATATTGAAGTGCCTTCTGAACTTTTCTTTTTCAAGAAGTCGCCTTAATCATTTTTTATTTCCTTTAAGGAGGTGACTTTCAACATTTTTTAACATATTCAAATAAGTAGCTTATCAAAAATAAGCTAGAATAAATGCATTACATATAAGTCACTTAATTTCAACATCACCTTCCGGCCACTAAAGGCACACTTACATGACAAGACGTACAACAGTCCAGTTTGAGGAGTTGGGTGAGTGGAAAATATGAGTCTTGTTTATGTCGGTGTAAGTTTGGTTGAGACTCAATAAATGCAGAAAAAAAAAAATTTAAATTCACTTCTCATTGAGAATAGAACAAATAGTGAATGAGAGACTTTTTTAAAATACTCCATTCTCTGCATGCACTGACTAAGTTTGGTCCAACCTTACAAGATCTTTATTCGAAAAATATTAGTCGAGTGTTATGATATGCGGGTTCTGAGAACTGTGGAGAGTTCTGTGCACGTGGGTGGACAATCTTCGTGGGTCAAGGAGGAACCAATAATTAGATGTGCGTCATAATATCTATACGTGCGATCTACGCACGTGAGCACGAGAGTGTGAATGTTCGCGCGTGCATGTACGCGTGCAGTAAATACCTATCTACGCGCGCGTGGCATCGACGCATGCATGCGGTACATACATATTGGCCGCGTCTCGTTGATCCAACGGATGGAAACTAAATAAGAGTTGAAGGAAGAACAAATAGAGAATCCATCTGTTGCAAGCATGCAGGCAGGCCCATTCAAGACAAGCTTGGACGTAACAGTTAAAAACTGCGGATCCCATCTGCACTTAAGTGTGTGTTTAATTTGTACAGTGTGAATCAACTGTTGCACGCACCAATGGCGACGTAGAAAAATTTCGTTCAGTGGAGTTATTTGAACATTAAGTTATAAGTATGATTAGGTTAGTGAGGTCTTACGTTAAGTCGTATAGGATATTGGGTTAAACTAATGAGGTCTTAAATTAGGTCAGTAATATCTATTTAAATTAGATCATTAAATTTGACAAAATATAATTGGATCCCAGAACCCCGCTAGATGAACGTTAGATCGGCACTGGCACGCACACATTTTTCTGAAAAGTTGATCACGACGAATCGTGTCCTTTTCTAGCTATTTCTGCCCATCCAACTTAATTAATAGTCTTTCTAAACTGCTGGTAGTTGTGCTCCTTCAACGGACTTGGCACGAGAAGGTCGCTCTGACCTGTCGATTCTACTCCAAGTTTCTTATGAAATGAATGGGCAAGTCGTAGAATTCGGCGAATACGTGATCGATGTTTGTGTAGTCCCGTTCCAATCAAACCAAGAGTCAAAGGCCGCGAAGATGGACCGGATTTATGGTAAGCAGGTCGAAAGGGACCTTTGAGGCCTCCTTCCCGAGATCCGGTGGCGCGCGCGCGCCCGCTCTCTCTCTCTCTTCTGTACGAGGGAAAGAGAATTGGATACAACTTAGAAAATTATTAAAAAAATAAAAAAAACATTAAATTTTAGTAAACAGTAAAACAATTATATTGAAGTTCGGACTGTACGAACATTAAGGTTGTTAAGGAACCAACATGCCCGATGATCACAGCTCATAAGATTATTCGACAAGAATTTGACTTGATTGATTTATTAAACTAACAAACAAGTTTGCACAACAAATTGAGTCCGACTCATTAAACGTGCTGTCAAACTTGAACACAAACTAACTTGACTCGATTGTAACCGTGAAAAAGTTTGTTTACGTACACGTTAAGTAAGAGCTCGTTTAAGTATCCGTTAAGGTATTTTTTAAATACTCATTTAATTATTTTATTTGTGAATAATTTTAATTAATAAGATATTTAACATCTTGTAGAATTTTTTATTGGGTGCAAACAGTGTGCTATTCGCCATAATTTAATCTCAGTTTATATATTTAAATTTAAAAAATTTAAAATAAATATATCATAGGTTTATTAAGGTCGCGAGTTACTCGCGACCTATATATATATATATATAAACTCAAGTTCGTTATTCCTGCGGATTATTATACCCGTTTTCTCTCCTGGAGGTGGCAGCCATGTACAGCCAGACACGTACATGCAGTCCCATGCAGGAGACGTTCTCGCGAGCGAATGGGAGTTGCTTGATAACCCCACGGACGTTCCCAGCATTTTCCCACAGTAATGTCATGCCTCTCTCGAATTTATGATTCAAACAGATGGATATGGCTTGAAAGCAAGACGTGCACAGGAACACGGATGGCTGGGGAGGGGCGTGAGTACTGCAGCTGAGGCCGGGCAGCCATGGTTTCACCAGGATCCTGAGTCTTTTGTGAACGTCTAATCCGTCGCGAAATGTCCGCGGTGGGATCCATCAGCTCCGTCCGTGTCTCTTCCCTACCATTATATGCTTCTGATGAATGCAGGACCAGCTTGCTCTGCCATAATGTGTATGTTTGCTTGTTGTCATCGCATAGTGTGTCCCAAGCAGATGGTTTAGATTCTCAATCCGTCCTGCTCTCTAACACAGTCCACGAGTTCCTATCATTTTCCAACACATGGCCGAGCACAAACCCAGACACTGAGTGGTCACATCATACACGATACTAGAATATGACAGATCTGCAAAAAGGACCTTTCAGATTCCAGGCTTCCACTGGTGTAGCATGAGCATTGGCGGATCATTATCGTGTGACCTTCCCGCTCTAACAGTGGGGGCCGGCCGGATACCCCCCCACGAAAGGTGCTGTTTACAGTGAACCATTATTGGAGCAGCTAGCCAACTACTAATTAGGGAAGAAGGAGGAGGGGGATGGGGGAGAAAAGGGTGTTTAAGGGTTCGGGAGACGCACAACTTGCAGGATAAGAGATTTCGCAGGACGCACACGGTTGTCAAACCTAACACTTTCTTTTTATTTGCTTTTGCATTGCTTTCTAACTAGGGTGGAAAAATTCTTAACATTGGCAGGTATATGGTCCTAGCTACTTCACATGGTAAATATTGTTAACGTAGCGGTCAAAAATTGGTCAGATCACGAGATCACGACAACGTAGTAAATATTGTTAACGTAGATCCCGGTTATTCGATAGAATTTGTTGTTGAATGAAAACGTCAAGGGTAGAACCTGTAAGAGAGAGCAGAGACGTCAAGAGGCTCCCCAATTTGTTGGAGAGCAGAACTTTTTGATGCTTTTGATGCTTAAGTTAGGTGCTAGAAGATGAGATCTTACTAGAAATCTTTTGGGTTCAGAATTACATACCCCTTAGATCAGAGGAGATCCTGAGATTATATAGTCTCTCTCTCTCCCGCGGCGTTCCAAAGACGGTTTCCTCCGGAAGGGCCATTAGCCCACAATCAGTTCCCCTTGATTAGGAAGATCGTTAAATAATGGGTAGGAAGAGATCTGCTTGCAATTAATGTAGAAGGCAGATCATGCGGACCTGTCATAAATGAGCAATTGTGCCATTAGCCCGAAAGATCCGCCGAATTTTGGCAAGGAGGTGCTAAGGGTTGCCCCCTAGGGGGAGGGGAGGGGGAACCTTCGTTATCGTAGAAGATTGATAGAGAGGCTTTCTGACACCGGGTCCCAACTTCTGCTTGGCTGAGTTGCCGATGATAGAGGATTGAGGACGGTGAGCATATTTCCGAGTCTCCGAAGACTTAACCGAGATCCGGAGAGGTTTCTGGAGTTGCCACTGAACGTCTAGTCGGGAGATCTAGCGATCTGGAGTAGGTGGTCTCGGACTCCTGCCTCTGCATGTTAGTCAGGATACCAAGTGCCACGTGTTCCCCTCGCGTCAGCTTCAGTAGACCATAGGCCTTTGAACCTGCAAACTAAATTGGCCTGATTGGATCGGACCCAACCTTCCCTCGTCAGTTAAAAATCTTCAACCTAAATCCAACGAGCCAAGATATATGTAAAGTATCACTTGCCATTATTGCTGCATGCAACTAATTAATGGATAATCTAATGAGTACGATTCAAACCAGTGTCAAGCTACAAGCTTTATTTCGGTCGGCGCCTCAACAGCACACAGTTACTGAGACCCGTTTTTGGATGATGATGCAGCCCGAACAGCAATCAAATGGCGGAACATGCATGATGCACACAAGAAGGAGCTCGATCGGACGAGAGCTTGGGGAGAACTTCACATTCATCGATCGTTAAAATGGACATAACTTTGTATTCTAAATTCAGAACAATTATTGAGACTTTAATTTGGAGACAGTGCAACAGACTGCACGCATGATGGCAATCATCGTCACATTTCGTTTCATACCGAAATTCTATTATTTTTCTTTCATCTAGTCGTCGGAAGATTTCTTTATTATTTTAGAAAACTAGTAAATGATTTATTTGTCAAGGTAAGAGTAGAAATAGAAGTTATATCAATAATGACAATTAATTGGAATTGTCTCCCCTACAAGATTAATTTGGCAATGAGTTGCCATTACTATTTTTAGAAACTTTGTACTTCTTTCACGTCTCTAGCTACATAATGGTGCATAGTTGTAAATATAGTAATTAGATAATTGATTTAAAAACTTTGGAGTTTCTGGTTCGAACCGAATGTTCTTCTAATGCCATTTTGATAATAAGCCTGAATAAGGCTTATTCTCATTGTTCCACTTTGACCGCACAAAATGACTTATACTAGAATAAAAGAGAATAAACAAGTCAGACAAAAATGTTATGAATTATTAATTCTATCTAGAATAAGCATTGATCATGCTTTTTTAATATATTTTTTATTATTGAAACGACTTATTTCAAGTAGAATTAAAATAGATTTGTCAAAACAAAACAAATCTTATTCTAATACAAACAATATATAGACAATCCTCTAGTCAAATTAACTAGGTAGTTTTCTATGTTCCTTCTTCTTGATCAACTTCATTATTTCTCTTCTGCTAGTCTTCTATGCGACTTTGGACCCCTTAGATAGGGGAATGTCAAATTTTCATATAATAATATGGTTGTACGTACTCCACTAATAATGAGGCACAATGAGAACACCAAAGGCCGGCAAGAATTGGCCGGTGAAGCTAGGACAAGAATCCCACTAGCTAGCTAGTAAGGTGTGCATGCATGAGAAGACCTAGCTAGGGCACAGTTTGCAGTCTCCGCAGGATCGAATGGGAAGTCAAAGGGATGGGCCGGCCGCCTGCATCGGTCGCCCTACGCATTTACTTTGACGAAACAAAATGCCGTCTGAACATAACATATGAGGCCAAGAACGAGGTAGCACCGATTTCTTGGACTCTTGCGATCCGAGCCCACGCGGACTTTGATCGTGTTCCCCAGGGTTTTGAATTGAATTATGTCTCGAGGGATCTTTTGTATTTTAACATTACTCTATATATATATATATATATAAAAGTGTTATGGTGGGAATGCTATAGTACGTGACATTGCTACGACTTCTTTCTCATGTTTAAAAGAAATAAAAGTCATAATAAATTTTTAAATATTCAATTATTCTTTCAAAGTAAATTTCATCATTTTTAGACTCTTTAGATTGTGAGATTTTCAACGTGAACCATCTTATTTTTCATTCATAAATTGATGATGAATATCAAAATCATAACTGAGAACAAACCTAAGGACTAATCTGACGATTTTTTTATTTTTTGAATACTTTTTATGATTTTTAACAGTCAAAATTTATATATATATCCAATAAATGATTAAGATCGAATTACGATTAAATGGTTAAAATAAAACCTCAAAAGATAGAAATAATCTTAAAAGGATTATTGGATATTTAAAATTTTATAACTTTTTTTATTTAAAATAGAAGAATAGAATTCAAAAGAATACGTGCGCACACACACTAGTAGTTCACATTCTAGCATATATACGGGGTCCGCATAATATGCTGCCATATTGTGCGCAATGCATGGTCACTTTGCGTCTAGCATATGATCTGAGTTATCAAAGGTTGTTAAAGTATACTTTTTTTAAGTCACCTTTTTCTCTTTGAGCTTTATAATCTTTCAATATTTTGTATTAACTCTTACGGTTGTCATATTTGCATTAAATCTCCAAAATTTATGAATCATCGTTAAAAACCACTCACACTACAAAGAAGATACACTTTGTCAGCGACTATATGTTGACGGCTAAGACAACTTATCGACAAATATCGTATTAGTCGACGGCTTAAATTGAACCGCTGACAATAGACTAATATGTCGACGGCTCAAGAAACCGTTTACACATACGTAATATATGTCAACGGCTGTAATATAGCCGTTGACATATGTAGCATATATGTTAACGGCTATTAGAGATCCGTCGACATATGTAATAAAAAGAAAAAAATAACTTTAATTAAAGTGATTTGTCCACGGCTATAAATTTAGCCGTCGACATATCGGTCATATGTCAACGGCTACACTTTTAGCCGTGGACAAAACCATAACCCTAAATCCTATTCGTTCACAACGCTCCCCCAAACCCACGCCCTTTCCCCACGCTGCTGTTCTTCAATCCTCTCCCAGGCACCGGCGGCCCCGTCGCCGCCTCCAGCCGTCGGCGATCCCATCGCCGCCTCTAGCCACCCGACCCCATCGCCGCCTCTAGCCGCCGGCGACCCCATCATCACTGTTGGTTCTCTCCAGATTGGGCCAAGTAGCCCCTTCGCCAAGCTCCTCATCTTCCGGCCGCCCCTATCTCGCCGCTTCTCCTCACTGGGACGTTGTTGCCATGGGCGTGCTGCTCCCTCCCGCCACCCTATCGGCCGCACTTTTCCACGACGCTGCCTCTTCTCCGTAAGCTTCCATGCAATGGGTCTCTCGGTTGGCTCACGCTCCGCTCTTCCGCACGTTGTCCGCTGTCGCCCGACCGCTCCAGAAACGTGGAGGTGGCGCCATCAACAACCCTGGGCTCTGACGACGGCCATTGCGCCGCGCTGCTCAAGCGTGGAGGCTGTTTCTCCCACCGCCGCAGAGAACAGTAGCAGCAGCACACTTTCTGCTACTGGGTAATGGCACAAATCGTTTGTAATGCTTCTTGTGTGCTGTAAAGTTCGATTTCTGTTAATTCTCTAAAGGTTCCACTTTTTCAGATGTTTGATTACGCTTTTCGGAGCCATATCTGGGTGAGCTCAAGTCTTCCTTTTTTCTTTTTCTGTGTGTGTGATTGTTTCTTCGTTCGGAATGGCGCTGTGATGCAGTTAAAACAAAGTCTCTCATCTCTCCTAGATCTAGGAAAATTCGAGCAGTAGTGCTCTCAAAGGAAGACAAGGAGTGATATGTAAATATTCCCGATCAGTACTCCTAACTGTACGTTGTTCGCATCTCACGCTAGTGCCCATCTCTCTTCAGTCTTCCACCTGCACGCCTTGGCAATGCAGAGGCGCATGCAGAGGAAGGTGGCAACACAGAAAGGCAAATTTCTGGCCCCAGCCAGCAGAGGAAGCAAGACAGAAGCTTCGAGGGCGCCGGGGGGAAGAGGACGAAGCTTTCTCTATCATGCGGATGCGTACCTCTCCGTTGGTGGTGGGGTCGATTTCGGACGGCGGGAAGAGTAGCTTTCCGCAAGAGCCGCACCGCGTCGGAAAAGATGCCGAATTTTTCGGCGCTGGCGTCAAATTTTGCGGCTGCAGTAGGAGAAAAAAGAGCAAAACCCTGCAAAAGCTTCCTATTTGTGTGTCGTAAAGGCGCGCGTGATCTCAAATCCAGTGCTGGCGCCCATCGATCCACCGTCAGATCTCAGGCTTGTATCTTCAATTTTGTTGCATTTGGTTGACCCCATATGTACGGTGGACTTGTGAGAAATTATAATTTTTGACATCTTAATTAAGTTTCTATGCTTATAGTGAATTATAGAAAGGAAGAAAGAGAAAGAGATAATAATGAGAGAAGTTCTTAAAAATAAGGAGCATGAATTTTTTGAATGATTTTTTTAGAATTATGAAATTATTTGATAATTCTCTCACCTCCACAATTTTTTACCAGACTCTAATACCCTCTTTAAGGACGAGGTTTGGACGCCTTTAATCACGTGGGCGCATAGTTCTCCTTTTGCACGTTCAAGTGGATCAGTTTGAGACTTTTTTACTGATCATGTCACACATGGGCAATGTGTTTTGAAATGACTAGGAATTATTTGATGTCATTTCTATCGCATTCAGATCACCACCATGCAAAGGGTAAAGCCAGCCGGTTCCCTCTGTTTCTCACTAACTTTTTTTATTTTGTAGTCATCGAATCAAACATCTTAACAATTTTTTCATAATTTTTTCTTACTTGATGCAGTCAAAGCACTCACATATCAGTCGCAGACGCAAGTTCTGAGACCGTGGAAGAAGATCCGGATAGGAAAGGTTGGCCCACCTGTAAGACACAACACTCGGTCAGAAAGAGCTTCGGAAGTAATCTCAGAGTAATCTTTTCCGACGGTCAAGTCAACAAGTAGAATTTAGAAGATATTAAAGAGGATAAAGTAAAGAGTTTCGGGTGACATATGTCATCTTCCTTTATTTGACGTAAGCAATATCTTTAAATAGGAGATAGACGAAAAACCTCTTTTCGTTGTTGACGATGTAAAATTATTCTGTGTATAGGGGAGGCACGTTGGAACATGTTGCTGCTTCCCTTTACTGAGTTGGGCGAAAATCTATTAACTATCTTCGTCTCATAATGGATCCAGAACAAGATGAATTCTCCTCTCGATCCACTTAGGCCCAACTCTCAACTTAACCCATCACTCGGTATTAATGATCTAATCTTATGATGGAACGGTTGGACGACCAGAATTAGCTCGACTCAACTTCCAAATTGTGGGAGGCGGTAGGAACCTAGGGCCTATGGAGGGAAGTTGGTGTCCATGTGGTAGAGATTATGGAGCTTCCCTCCGCCTTGTCATTGAGGTACTCGAATCTCATTTCTATAATCTTCCATTTTATATTTTTTATGTCATCAATTTATGTGTTATTTTATAGATCGAAGAAAGAAATTTTTTATCATTTAAGATTTATTGGCTAATGAGATGAAAGTAGAGACAATCCCAGTCCCAAAAAACTTACATTTACAGATTCAACACTAGACCACAAAATTACACGGGTGTTGTTGCTATCTAGCTAATAAAACACTTCAGCTTATGACCAAACATGAGGGAAGTCTAACGCTTCCTTGTCATCTAATCCTCATGAACTCTTATTGCATGGGCAGATGGGCTCGATCCCACGGTCATACACTACACGACAAATGCCAAGAATGAAATCTTCTAGATCCTCAATCGCCATAGATCGATCCTAGTAATATCCGACTCTGTCGCACGTCACAACATGGAACAGATGCTCCAAGAAAAGATAGATCTTTGGATAAGAGATGGCTTTGGAGGCGCCGATATCTTCTATATGCGCGCTGTCCCCGCCGTGGACTTCACCCAACCTAAATAGTTAACGCATATCTTTCTTTCTTGAGGAACACAACCATTCGTTCATACAAAACTAGAGGAAAAATAGTACTGGAGCGACGACATTGTTTAATATGCAAAGAAGAGAAGTACCTGACTTCAGCGTTAGGAATTTCTGCACAAACCCGCGCGCGTGCGTCCTGTCCTACCAAATTAGGTTAAGTTCAACTGGACGGGAACTCTTGAAGTGAAAAGGTCTATATCTTAAGGAGTCCGGTGATGCACTGAGAGGAATCCTGACTCCATCTCAAGTAGACTCTGAAGAACAGTACAGACCTACAATTTAAGGGGATTTGTACCCACGAGTATCTATATCTTGGAAGCAGTAAAGCCGAAACCCTCTTCTGTCGTTCTGTATACCCTTGTATGTATTGAGTATAGACTATATATATATATATATATATATATATATATATATATATATATATATATATAGGTAGGGTGACAAGAAATGGCTTCGCCATTGGACGTTCGGACATCTCTCATAGAAGTACGTCCAGATATCTAAGTGGCGAGCATGGTGAGGACTGTTTGTCCTCTTCCATCTCTGTTTGGAGTATTTGGACACACCATGTGAGTTACCTTTCGGAAAATACGGGATTCTAGCGTGGAAAGCCAGAAAGACTTGAATAGTTGCGCGTGGTTATGGGCTGCGGCTGGATGCATGCAGGACAAAGCAGACAGGTGCATCTCCTGAGGGGATCCCCGGTTGGATCTGATCTGAAGATTTCGTCAGCTTGGGCATGGTGCTATGAATTCTGGCTTCTTGTCACAGTGGGGGATTACGCAATATCCACCTCAGGATCTAAGGTTGCCGTCCCTCCCCTCAACACCACCAGCGTCGTAGTATCGTAAGGAGCTCTGTGCCTCGAATAGTAACACAGACAAAAAGGAAGGCACACGCGACTTGCAGTACTGTTAGTAGCCAGGCTGACCACGTTGTCATGTCTCGTTAACTCCCTCTTTTCGATGCGATCTTTTGGCTTTTGCGCTTTTCCTGGTAGTTGTGGTAAGCTTCATGGCCCAGGAGGGAGTAGTAGTAGGAGCAAGTTGCTGTAGCGAGGGTCGGTGTTAGCCGATAAATAAAAAAAAATATTATTTTTTAAAAAAATTAGGTGGATCATGACATGCCTTATATGTTCGTACAGGTAGACTAAAAAGTATGAAAAATTAAAAGTGACTCCTAATGAATCAAAAGAAATATTTTTAATTAATGCGTCAAGCTGAGTAACATTTTTTGATTTTTCGGATTTACTGACCCTCGTTACGGCACTTGAAAGTCGAGCAAATGTTACTCGTAGTAATAGTAGTAGTAGTTAGTAGATTTGGCAGGTTTTAAGATCAAGCCTCTGGGTTTGATGCACCTAAGCACTCCCTGCATAGTCACGGAGAGAGAAAAATTAGAGTATTGTTTGATCTAAATTCTGCACTAATTTTAATTGAACACAAGTTTGAGTAAAGTAATCTGTAATGATTGTTCAAAATTGCCTATTTTACTCCAGTAAAAATCGAAGCAATCGCAACAGATAAATTTAAAAGCTGTCGCAAAAAACATTTGCGACGGCTTTATCCCGTCGCGAATACGATCGCTAAAAGTTTCATCGTGAAGTAAAACATTTGTGACGGCTTTATCCCGTTGCAAATACAATCACTGAAAGTTTCATCGCGAAGTTTAGCCGTCGCTAAATAGTCAACTATTTACGATAGCTAAATGATGCGACCGTCGCTAAATGATTATTTGCTATGGCCTTTGTTTTTAGCCGTGGCGAATAGTCGACTATTTGCGACGGCCTTTGTTCTTAACCGTCACAAATAATTTAAAAAATAAAATAAAATAATGTGAAGAAAGTACATTATAAACACGTGAATACAAACATACAATGTACACAATACAAACTATCAAATGATATAAAACCACAGATGCCAAAAGTATCATACAATAATACAGTGTTGCTGGCGACATTCACACAAACTGATATAAATAAATAAAAATAATCACATGTTACCCGATCCGGCTAGCTAGCCCAAGTCTCAAACATTGTCCGCCACTGAACTGGATCTATTTGCGATGGGTTTTTGCAATGGCCTCCTCATACGAGTAACGAGAAAAATAATATCATCAATAAATAATTTAACATAAGTTAACAATTCAATAATACGATGAATTTATAATTCCTTTTAAATAAGTACCAAACTTACCTTCTTCTTAAAATGGTACATCTAACTTTTCTGTTGTCGACCCATAGGCCTCAAAATGGCCAGGTCTCCTGCCACAGTCCGTTGAAAAATAAAATGTTACGGCAGATTTACAAACGGTTCATATGAGTACACAATATGATTATTCAAATAATATTAACAATGAAATATTATTCTTTAGAATTTTTACTTGGATGCCTCGAAAAATGGCTTCCTTGATTTCGGCAGGAAGCAGAGTGAAGTTCTGCTGATATAGAGGGCAGTGCGTCTTGTTCATAACTCCACAATGGGTCCCAAAGCTTTGGCCATTCTTGTTTTTCTCTAGCTCTATTGGCAGGTCAGCTAATCTATGCAGTGCCCAGACAAGGGAGGCATGTGCGAGACCTTGTCTGCATATATGGCTACTATCTAATTCAAGATAAATAAATAAAAAGTTAGTTAGTATTACACACGTAAAACATGTTATGTATTAAAAATAAAATTAATAACGTTATACCTGCAGCCTACGATGTTGTCCCCAGTGTCCAGTAGTGGCCTAAGAAGCACCGGCCAGTGATGTAGAAGGTGGAGCGACCTGTGAAGCACTAGCCAATGAGGTAGAGTGTGGACGACTATAGGCTTAATTAGAGGGAGAGGATCGAGATGCTCTAGAACTCTATATTGTAGTAGAGGGCACCGAACTCTGCGGAAGTCTGGAGGGCACATGGCAATGACGCCTCACGCCTGACATCTGTCAAATTTAAACAAGTTAACTTTTAATACAAGCAATATAATCTCAATACATAATAGCAATGAAAAAATAACAATGATGAAACAATAATGAAAAAAGAATATTGAATAGCATACTTACATTAACTTAAATTTGTAGTTGAGAGTTTCTACGTGGAACAGCAGTTGGTATGTCAACTTCTATATATTGCACTACATGCAACCCACCAGTATTTATATATGCATCATTTATGTGCAGCATTACAAAGATATCAAAAAGAAGTTGTTGTCCAGCCTTTTCCTCTTCATCTCCTTCTACCTCATCTGATATGTTATAATAATCACGAGGTGGTGACTTGATTGACTTGATTGGTATTCTCCAATGTCATGTAGTATTATCATCAGCATAAAAAACTTGTTCCATTTGACAGGCTAGTACAAACGGCTCGTCGGTCTGTAACCTATGTTCCATGTTTGCACTGATTATACTATGGTCATCAATTTTGAATTTCTTGTCTTTGTTATATATATCCCACCATTCACATTCAAACAAAGCCACATGTTGTTCTCTCAAATCACAATTCAACGATATCAAGAAGTTCGCCATAGTACCCATCACATCATGATTCTAGTCGAGTTTTAACTATAACATCGTTATGATGAGTCTTCCTTCTCCTGTCATGCTTCCTTGTGCGGAATCTAAATCTATTTGCAATGAAGCTAGAATATGAGTCAGCAAATCTTAATGGACTAATTGACAGTGCTTTAATATCCAAAGTATAATGAGAGTCACAACTCAACTTCAACTGCTTGGCACGCTCATTGACCCACTAGAGGAAAGTTGATGGCACCGAGTGTCTAAATGCAATTCCCGCCTCATATTTTGTACATAATATATCAACTCCTGGTACTTGGTTCAATATGTACAAGTGTGAAGCATCCCTCTCTTCTTTCGTTAATATCTAGGATGTTTTTGCTTAGTAAGACGACCAACTGGAGTAAAGATAGACAGTTGGCCTTTAGGAGTCTCATATGAACCACCATCATAGTTTCGATGAGATCAGTTAAAATACAACTCAAATTCATGTTTATACAGTGAAACAAAAGCAATACTCTCATCTAAAAGATATCATGGCATTATTGAACCTTTTGGGCGGGTTTTCTTTCTTACATAATCTTTTATTTTCTTCATGTACCTTTTAATAGGATACATCTATCGATATTGAACTGGTCCGGCCATCCTCTCCTCATGTGCTAAGTCTACTATCAAATGAATCATGACATTAAAGAAGGATGGTGAAAGAAGTTGCTCCAACTTGCATAAGATCCTCACAATAGTTGTCTTTAATTTCTACATACTTTGCAAAGTTAACACTTTCGAACATAAAGTTTTGAAATATTAACTCAGTTCAATAATCGGATCTGTCAACTCCTTTACAACATTTCTCCATATGGCTAAGCAAAGCAGCTCTTGCATATAAACATGACAATCATAACTTTTCAATCTAGAAATTTTCTTTTCTTCAAGAGAAACATATCTTGTCAAGTTATATGAGTAGCCATCTGAAACTTTAAGACCCTTTAAGAGTGCACATATATTTTGCTTCTGAGTTTTGCTCAAATATATATACAGCCCCAGGCGACTTGTCCTTCTTATCATAAATCTACTCAAGATGCAGCTCATGACGTATCCCCTACTCTTATAAATCTTGTCTTAACCTTAAGTTGTCTTTTCTATTCTTAGACAATTTGAATATATTTAGCATGTCATTACACATATTTTTTTCAATGTGTACAACATCTATATTGCATATAATAGTGAGAGAAGTTCAATATGGCAACAATCTAAAGAAGATACTATGTTTTTTCCAATTGCTGAGTAGATTCTTCATATGTTTCTTGAAAGGCTTTGCGAACTTCATGTGTGTGATATGTTGTTGCTACCTCTATACATCGTAACATGACAATAATGGTGGTTTGACGCCTTCTGTGATACTCTTGCCACATCTACCATTGAATCTATTCTTGTAGACACTTCGTCTCCACCTATGATGAATTGGTAAGAAGTGACGATGTTCAAAATGACTGAATTTTTTATTGTGTTTCAACTATTGTGCATATGTCATGTCATTACATGTAGGAGAAGCAAGTTTATCTTTGGTACTCCATCCGGACAAATTTACATATGCTGAAAAGTCATTGATAGTTCAAAGCAATGTCACTCACAATTGAAAATTCTTTTTTTTTTTTTTTGCATCATCATATTTTTGCACACCATTGCACCACAAATCTTTCAACTTTTCTATCAACGGCTGAAGATATACATCAATATCATTCTCTCGTGCCTTAGGACTAAGAATCAGTTGTGACATCTCATATATGTAGACTTCGTACACATCCAAGGCGGTAAATTGTAAGTTAGTAACATCACAGGCCATATATTGTACGTACGTGGAACTCATATTTTCAAATAGGTTGAATCCATTGCTGGCTGACCCCAATCGCACATTGTTGATCTCCCTTACAAACTCTAGATGCATATCATCAAAATGCTTCCATGCCAAAGAATCAATCGAATGACATACTTCATCCTAATCTTGGTAGGATCGACGAGCATTATGTCATGTCATCCACTGAACTATCTTGGAAGACATAAACAAGAGCTGTAATATATCCTTAATCGAAAAGTATCTAGCCTCTTGACATTCTCAACATTGATCTTTGTCCTTGTTATCTTTTTTAAAACAACACACAATCATTTTCACATGTATCAATATTCTCAAAATTGAAACTTGATTCTTTGACACACTTCTTCAATTCATACCAATTTTTAGGTAGAAATACATCAACAGGTAACAAGTTCTTAAACAATTTAAGAATCATGTTCATACTGTTAGCTATCATATGATTTTTAGATTTAATCTGTAATAACCGTAATAATAATTTTAATTTAGAAAAGTTCAAATAATTCTCAAGAATAGGTGTTTCTGCATCATTCAGCGTATTATAGAACTTTTGTGTCTCTTCGTTCGACTGTTGATCTTCTTCGACTTTTAAAATGTGACCCTCTTTATATCACGTAACATTTCTATCATCAGATCACGCATGACTTCCTCGTGTGCTGCAACTTCTTATACAATGTGCACTTCCACATGTTCTTCTTCTATCATTTGTACTTGTCTTTCTACTAGCGGTTCGCCATGAGACACCCATGTTCTATACCATAACCACACTATCTATATATCTATCTATCTTATATCTATCTATATATCTATGTATCTACCTATCTTATATCTATCTATCTATATATCTATGTAAAGATATAGATGTAACTATCTATATTTATATCTAGCTATCTTATCTATATCTATATGTATAACTACCTCTATATCCATATGTATAAGATATAACTATCTATATGTATCTACCTATGTCTTATATCTATCTATATATATCATATATATACTTATATAGATATTATATCTATCTATATCTTATATCTATCTTATAATATCTATCTATCTGTAATATATATTTATCTATTTATCTATAATTATATCTATCTATCTATCTATCTTATATAGTTATATGTATATAAATATATCTATGTATCTATAATATCTATATGTCCATCTATCTATCTATCTATATATCTACCTATCTATCTTATATACTTATATGTAAGTATATAAGATAGATAGGTAGATATAATTATAGATAGATAGATAGATAGTATATTTATGTATCTATAATATCTATCTATCTCTCTATCTATCTTATACTATCTATCCATCTATCTATAATTATATCTATTTATCTATCCATATTATAGATACATAAATATACTATCTATCTATCTATCTATAATTATATCTATCTTATATACTTATATGTATATAAGTATATCTATCTATAACATCTGTCTATCTATCTATATAATATCTGAGTGTAGATATCTAGATAATTATGTCTATCTATAATATCCATAATATCTATCTAGATATTCTATCTATCTATAATATATCTAGATATATTATATCTATCTATCTATACAATATTATATCTATCTAGAATATCCATATCTAATATATCTATCTATATATCTAATATATCTATATATATCCATACATATACCTATATATCTATAAATATATCTATATTTACATAAATAAAATCAGAATATATAGATATAGATCTCGACGACCACTAAAAGATCGATCCCTCCAATTCCCGCTATAACTTGCAACAATATTTAAAAAAATAACATATTAGTTATTTAAAATTTGTGTGTGCAAATAGAGAGAGCGAGAGGCAGGGTGTGTCTATGAGATAGAGTCACTCTCTCTATGTCTCTCTCCCTCTCTTTGTCTCACTCTCTCCCTCAATCTCACTGTCTCTCCCTCTCTTTGCTCGCACTCTCTCTTTCTCTGCTTTCACTCTCTCTCTGTCTCCCTCTCTCTCAGTCATAGTCTCTCTATCTCTATCTCTCTCACTCTCTCTACTCTCTCTCTATCTCTCTCCCTCTCTCTGTCTCACTTTCTCTCTCTCAATCTCTCTCTCTCTCTCTCAGTCTCACCGTCGAAGAGTGAGACTGAGAGAGAGAGAGAGAGAGAGAGAGAGAGAGGAAGATGGTGGAGGGGGTCGAAGAGAGAGAAGGGGAGAGAGAGGAGAGAGAGAGGGAGATAGGGGAGGGGGTCGGACGGAGAGAGAGGGAGATGGGGGAGGGGGTCAGACGGAGAGAGATGAGAGAGATGGGGAGGAGGGTCGGACACACACACACACAGAGAGAGAGAGAGAGAGAGAAAAGGGGGGTGGGGGCGGCCATGCACCGGCGCCCCCGTCGAGGTGCTTTTTAGCACTCCCAGAAATACAATTTGAGCCAAGAAAAACGCAATATCGAGAGGTGGATCTACGTGTGTGAGGGCATCCAGCCCAATCAACATCAGAGAATGGAAACAAATGAGGAGGGCTACTCTTCCGAAACTGGATTCCATAGCTATAAGTGCCTTTGATGTATCGTAAAACATGCTTGAGAGATTGCAAATGTGCAGCATAAGGTGAATGCATGAATTGACATAAAAGATTTAGTGAATAAGAAATATCTGGACGAGTCATAGCGAGGTATTGTAAGCCACCCACCAAGCTACGATAGAAAGTAGTATCAACTTCCGGTGCTTGACCAGAATGTATTGTTAATTGATGCTTCAGAGCTAGAGGCGTATCAATGGGTTTGCAGTCTAGCATATTTACTTTGTCCAAAAGTTCAGAAACATAACGAGCTTGAGAAAGAAACAAACCATCCTCTGTATCATCTGCCTTGACACTCAGGAAATAATGTAGATCTCCAAGATCATTAAGAACAAATTCATGCCCCAAAATGGAAATAAGATTTTGAATTAAAGAAAGATTAGATCCCGTAACAATAATGTCATCCACATAAATTAGCATTAATAGGACATCATGCGGGATCTGAAATATAAATAGAGAGGGATATGCCTTACTACAGAAAAACCCAATACTAAGAAAGAATAATAATAAGCGGTCAAACCAAGCTCATGGTGCCTGTTTTAATCCATAAAGAGCTCTTTTCAAAAGGAAGATATGATCAGGGAATCGAGAATCTACAAAGCGTGGGGTTTGCTCCATGTAAACTGCTTCCTTTAAAAAGGCATTCTTGACGTCTAATTGTCGAATCACCCAACTCTTCATAATTGCAACGGAAAGAATCAGACGAATAGTGGTAGCCTTAATGACAGGCGTAAAGGTTTCATCAAAGTCGACTCCTTCCTTTTGGTTATAGCCTTTAGCAACCAAACGAGCTTTGTATCGCTCAACACTGCCATCAGAGTTTAATTTGGTTTTATAAACCCATTTGCAACCAACTATATTCATCTGGAGAGAACGAGGAACAAGAATCCATGCATCATTTTTGTGTAAGGCATGCAATTCCTCGCGCATAGTATTGAACCAAATGGGTGATTTTAATGCAGTTTTGAATGTCTTGGGTTCCAAAATATCAATAGAAGTAGAGACCATTGCATATTTTGGATTAGGTTTGACAATGCCTAACTGAGCTCGAGTTAACATTCTTGAAATAGGAGTTATTTCCAACTGTGCAGTGTGAGGATTGTGTACATGTTCTGTATCTTCAACAACCCCATATATGGGAGAGAAAGTGTCTTCAGTAGGTGTTGCAACTGCTTCCTCTGGTGGACTAGGAGATCGCTGAATTTCAACTAATGAGGGAGTATTATTGTCAATCGGCAATGTTTCAACTTTTGATAGGTAAGCATATGTTAATGAAGGTAGAGCTCCTATCCATTCTGCATCTTCTAGATATCTAGTAACAGTACCATCCAAAATAAGAAGTGAAGAAAGAGACTTTAAATCTGAGAAAGAGTAAAAAGATTCATCAAAGACCACATGGCGAGAAATATATACCCTCCCTGTTAGAGGGTACAAACATCGGTACCCTTTATGAAGTGGACTATAACCAAGAAATACGCATAGATATGATCTTGGTTGAAATTTGTGATCAGTGTTCTTCCGTACACAAGGATAACATATGCAACCAAAACTTCTAGATGTTAAAAATATCATCATCAGAACTACATATTTCTAACCAATAACCTCGTGACATGACAACCTCTTTAATTATAACTGCGATCAATAGTCATGTAACTATTTTCCTTATTAGAAGCTAAATGATAGTCTCTAGGATCATGGTTATGAATGAGGTGTTTAAGGGTAAGTAGCAATATTCTAATCGAGGTTTAGAGTTTTAGAGTTTATAGAGACATAAACTAACGTGAGAGACTCTAATTTAATGCATAAATATGGTCAATTTATATACGAAGGACACATGCAAATTCTGCAAATAACAGCGGCATGGTAGAGACTGGCATGGCAGCAGCGAGGGCATATTCCAGCCCAATGGCAATGCATATTATAATATAGAGAGGAGATCCTCTCAGTATATGTTTAGATCAGATTCCAGCAGTACCGAGAGAAAGAGAAAAGCCAAATATTGCAAAAAACTTTTTCATATGATCTCAAAATTCGACAAATATTTGAACTTTTTTCCTCTTAAAACTACTGAACTCCGGTTCAAACATACACCGAAAAGATCTCATTCTCTATACATAATGCCCGAAGGCTTCAGAACCTAATCATTGTCCCCATTTCGGATAGAACAGCATTACGCAGCTGCAGCAGTGCATGTGCGCGAGGTTTCTCGTCAAAGTACCCTCTTCCCACTTCCACACCAACATTAAAGTAAGGTTCACTGCAGTTGGCATTCGAAGTGATGCCATCCACCTTCACTTATTGTTTCCATAGGCCAACCCCACTCCTTGGCAGGATTTGAAGTTCCGAAGGGGACCAATCCACGGATCCCACTGGCGCCTTCAGACATGGGATAAGGTGCAGTCTGCCGCCAGCCCAACAGTGCCTAGTTTTGGGTGGAATACACTGGCGTTGCATGCCTCAGGGAGCATGCTATATAGATCAGGATCCTCTGCGTGCAGGTGAAGATGGGATTCAGTCCGTGTAGAGAGGGCAATTTTTTAAAACAACTCTTCTCACCGTATCTTTTTCATTCTCCGCAAAATATTTCTTTAAAAAACTCCGGCTCCCCTTTTGTACGTATCCAATTTCATCTTGACCTGCACTTACAGGAATCGGACTTATAATATAGAATAGGAAAACGGTTTTGTGACTTCCTCCCTCGTTTGACATTCACATTTGACACCAAACACATGGCACAAATTTCAAGGTAAGTAAATGGCAAATGCAAATTTGAATGACAAATGCAAAATTTGAAATTGGTCCCATGTGCCTAGTGTCAAATGAGGGAGTCACAAAACCGTTTTCCTATAGAATAACACTTGCTGTATCGAGGGTTAGTATTGCATTGACCTTCTGTGCAGTGGGTTAATAAAAAAATTATTTCTTAAATTTTGTTCTATGTGAGCTCCGAGGTGTCTTATATATCCGTACAGGCTGATCTTCAATCGGACGATCTAAAAAAAATTAAAAAATTAAATCTTAATAAATAGTAAAAAAGCCTTTAATAAGCCGTGCCCGATAACAAATTTTAATTTTTGGGTCATAAGGGATGTCTTGGCGCCATCAACTCGGTCCCACATGGAAACCGGAAGCTTCACCCTGGCTCCATTGGTGGTCGAACCAGATAAGCATCCGGTGCACCTAGCAACGTTCACCGTGGATTTCCAAGTGCCAGTTCTTGTTTTCCTGCATCGAAATATGCCACTGCAATTCTCAGTTTCTTTGGATATCATTTGGAATCTTTTAAATTATAGGTCTGCCTCTCACTGCCAAAGACATAAATCTTATGCATGTAGTTACATGGATCTGTTGGCATTATATTATGTCGCAAGTCTATGTTATCTACTAGGTTCAATTCAATAAAAAATGTTGTTAGATAAAAAGAAAGGGCTGAAAATTACATCAACAAGAGGAAGAATGCTCCTTACATAGAGATTACAAGATGATAACGTGTTCCTAATTAGGACTAACATAAGAACATCCTAATTAAACCTTAATCCTAACACCCTTCCTCAAGTTAGAACATATATATCATGCAAGCTCAACTTGTTACATAAAATGAAAAATCTAGAGGAAGCAAGAGACTTGATAAATAAATCAACAAGTTACTCTTTCGAAGAGGTGAACTGAGTGGTAATCTTCTTAGACGTAACTACCTCACGTACAAAATGATGATCCACTTGAATAATACATTTCCTTTTCTCATGAAACATAGATTCAGAATGCTCAAAACTAACATCTCACATCAACGACTGAAGCCACATCATCTCGCAAGTTGTATGAGCCATAATACTCTTATATTTGGCATCAGCACTAGACCATGCTACCACGTTTTGTTTCTTGCTTAGCCAAGAGACAAGATTACCTCCAGAATAAGAACAATAGCTTGATGTAGATTTTCTATCTGAAATGGACCTTGCATAATCTACATCTGTTTGGGTCTGAATGGAAAGATATCTATGTCTCTTATACAATAAGACCCTTTCCAAAAGACCCTTTCACATACTTTAAGATCCTCAAGACAGTCTCCCAGTGACACTGCTTGGGCTTCTGCATCAATTAGATTATATTTTTTTATTTTTAAAAAACACTTGCTACACCGACAATCGGTGTTACATTGGCTATCAATGTTTTTATTATTAAAAAAGTAAAAAAAAAAATTTAAGTGAGCACCATTTTGTTCTGCACATCTGTATAAATCGATCTCCAATCGGACGACTCAAAAAAAAATCAAAAATCAAAGATTAGTTCTCACGGGGGTATAGGTTGGGTTGGGGCCCACTTTAAAAAATTAATTTTTTTAAATAAAAATACCAGCAACGGTTGAAACATCAATTTTTAGTACAACAAGTGTTTCTCTTTATTTTTTCGGAGGGATGTTCCTCCCTATGGATGGAGGGAGAGGGAGGAGCTCACCCAATTGAGAACCCCTCCCACCAGCCATTGGTGCTCAGAGATAAACCCGATAGGGAGAATCTCTCACAACCATCGGCCTAAAGAAACTTGAGTTTCAAATGGAAGTGTTTATGTCCTTATTTTAAATTATTATCTGACTTATATATAAATCCTTTGATAATATATCATGATCTTGTGAAGATGCTTATAGACTTCTTCTATAGTTTGATAGTGTATGCCTAATATTACTTTGACATTACGATTCCTTAATGACTCGTAAAGACAATCTTAGCACGTGTTAGATTATATATACCATATCCATTAAATTTAATGTTAATTTCGTTGATACTCAATACTTCCCAATTTTGACAACATTTTTGTTATGAATATAAATTATTTCTTTATCATAGTCTATTTTTTGACAATATCATACGTACTCGATCTCATTACTCTATTAACAACAGCCAGATAATTGCAAGTTACGAAACTATAGTTAATTCAATACAACCATATTTGTTATAACTTTGTAGAGATCAAAGTAACGTAAAAACAATTGCAATTTATTATTATGGATTCATTATTCTTAACTATGGCATAGTTAGTTGATCCTTTTTCTAACTAGATTAATTGGCTAAATTAGGATGCAGCTAGATAATTCTAAAATATGTACACTTAAAATAAGATCTAACATCTAATAAAGGCAAAAATATCTCTTTCTCCTTAAATTATTACCTTGTCATCTTTGGAAAGGATGCAAGATCTCTCTTTGATCAGACTTATCTCCTATAGACGATCAAGTCACAAGGACAAAACTTTTGAAGGGGGAGGATGTAATATCATAATTCTTATTTATTATGGATAAGTCAAACTTACTAAAATAATCTTTAAATTTTCTAAAAGACTTCAAAATAATTAAAATACTCTTTAGAAGAAAAAGGTCTAATATTTGAAAGATCATAACTTGGTCCATAGACATCTTATTAGTTCTATTCTTGATTCAAAATAAAATTATGATTTCTTTAAACTGCAAGGATGAAATTTCTTTAAGGCAACAGAGGGCATTATGCCTAAAATTTTAATTTAGTCTAATTATAGTTTAATTAAGCTAACAAGAGCCACTAGGTTCAGAAGACTTCGTTTATAGGTCTGATATTTTGCATGTAACTCTATGCACTCTCTAGAAGATTTTGATTGATGCAAGATCACATCTAATAGAAAGAAAACTCAAATTATGGAGGATGTTTTTCTTGATTTAGACATTTTGAAGGTCAAGTTTGCATAATTTCAGGCAAATGATTAGGAAAGGGAGAAACTAATTATAGTGAGATTAAGATTTGAATTGGTAGAGATATGGAAAGTTTAATTAGAAGTGTGGTACTCCATTCCAGAGAGATTAATATCTCTTTTCAGGAATGTCACCTTACTCAAATCATTGTGATATGAGTTAATTTTGCAAGGCACTTAGACTAACTATCCACAATTTGCAATATGCAACCATGTCAAAATCTTAAACATAAACATATGATAATTACATTATTGTCAATGGGGAGGCTTAATTTACAAAATTTACACCAAGTTAAAATTTCATAAGTTTAGGACCCACTCGCTAGCCCACAAGCTACAAAATCATCACAATATCAAATTTGAAAACTTTTCTTCTGGTTTACTGTCCAGTACTCCCTTATGAAAAATTAAAAATTAAGTGTACGAGTAACACTCAGTAGGTATCAAAACCATTTACATGTCTATATATAGAATAAACATTAACAAACATATGATATATTTAAACAATGCATGATCTGTAGACAGTTTTATACATATAATTTTGAATAAAGAATTAACAAAAGATCATATCATACATATTCTATAATTATCATGCATAGACTACCATTGGTTACTTTTTTCCCTAGTTGATTAGTGGTATATTTCATGGTTAGCCACTCTTAAGATTGTTCCCTTGGAATGTTGCCTAAATGGGCTTGGACACGATCAGTGTGAAGTGATGAGCTTTCATATATTCCTTTCTTTTATAGGAAGCACAGTCAAAATGCCGCTCAAGTTGTTGCTCTAGTATAGTAGCGTCAAATGTGATCTTGCTACTTGACTAAATTTCTTTTTTTTTTTTCCTTCTGAGGCACATGTGGTCATGGTCTTACTATTTATGCAATGTTGCTGATAAGTGGTCCAGATATATGTTTATTCAAAGGCAGATTCTAGATGAATGAGCTAGTATACCAAGAAGTGGCCTTTCAAAAAAATTTAGAAACCTTTATAGTATAGTAAAAGACCCCATAGATGATACTACAATAGAGGAAATGGTGGAGTCAGTGTGGCTGGATATGGATGCCGTACTCCTATAAATCATCTCTATGTGCGTTATTTTGGAGGTGATTTGCAGATTCTGTACGGAAAGATATTATGATCAGTGTGCATTTTCTTTATTCTATGTCTTGATGATTGTATTATATTGCTTGATAGTATATTGCTTGACTATCATAGCAAGTATGAATAGATAGAAAAAGATGTTCATGACTTAGAGGTTGATCTATTTATTATTGGTAGTTTCTGAAATAACTTATATTAGACTAAACTACTTGGGCTGTTTCAAAACTCTCCTAGAATTTTCTTCATGTTTTAGTTAAAAATTTATCTCTTGCAAGTTAGATATTTTAAATTCCATTTTCATTGTGAAATATTGAGAATAATCACTTATCATAGAGAACTAAAAGTCTACATGTCAATGGGAGTTGTTTTATGAAAAATGGAGACTAAGTATGATTCATACAAAGACATAAAAATGAATAGGAGGAGATGATATGTATAAAGTTTCATAAGCAAAGAAATATGCAAAAATATAGGAGGTAGATTTGACTTGAAAAAAAAATGAACTAGTCACCACAACTAAAATTGCAATTCACATAGTGAAGCAATGGCCAATGTTGGTGAACACATTGTTAACTTAAGTCATGAAAAATCTAGTTCATCCTACGACAATTTTTCTAGTTAGAGCTTCTTTTCCTCACAATAGATAAAAAATAGTTTTGGATCTATTATCTTGAAACATGTTTTGGCCTATAATTTCCAGCACATCTGAATTTGTTATATTCGTTGCTAAATTTTGCATTTTTCTATTCATCTGAATGAAGGTGGTGGTTGCTATGCCATCCATTTCAAAACAAACCATGTTGTAAATTTCAACTGATGAGTTCTGTTAGATCTATAACCCGAGAAGTGGGCTTTGCCTCCATTTGAAGATTGTACAACCTTGAAATTTTATGTTATCCATTTATTTTGATTCCTATCTTGATGCTTGTTAATTTTCTTGACAAAAGAGTTATTGACATCATATTATAGGGATAGACGGTACATTACCAATTGATCCTTGGTATATTAGACGTCTTATTATCAAAGGATTTGGTAGTGGGTCAAAGATGCATCGAATACAGACAGTTTTTTCAAAACTCAAAATTCTCTTCATTGCTTATTAAAATATACCACCTCCTCCTAGAGTGAGAAAATTTATAAATTATCACATGTTTTGATACATCAAAAGCAATTTTTAAAATTACTTAGAAGCCAGCATGACTCAAGGTCTTCCAAATTGTAGTAAAAATATAAACTTAAAGCAACATCAAATTTTGTGTGATTCTGATCTCTTCCTCTGACAATGTATGTTGATGCAACTTGAGTAGGAAGACAATGACATCATTATTTTATTTTTATTTTGTTGTCATTATCATCTTCTAAACTTATGTTATTTTTTTTTTTCCTTTTTATAGGAACCTCTTCATATTGACATGTCGAGCCAATGATGATCTTTAATAAGTTGTTCAAGTTATAACCAATGATGATCTTGATCTAGGTTGTGCAATGATCGAGCAAGCGACAATTTAGAAGGTAACCTTTTCTTCCACATATATAGCAAAAATAAGTTATGTTGTTTATGCACCTTGGTCTATGTTAGACGTTTCTTTTGAAGCTTCATACTATGGTTTGAACATCCACTAGATAGGATGTAAATTTAAACATGCCTATTATCTTTGCAGTTTAAAAAGTTGAAGCAATCCTGAAACTTCCAATAGAAAGGAAGAAATATGAGGACCTATATGGGCAATTACAATGCGAGAAATCAAAAGAGAGCAATTAAAAGGCTAAGAAATTGAGTCTCTATCAGTTGTCTACCAATCTTATTAGTCATTTATTTATTTTGTATATATTTCAATGAGTATGGATTCTTTATTGAATGTCATGTGGATGTATTATTTGGATAGTCGCATTATGAGTATCAACTTTATAGTGTGACTATGAATAGATATTCGTTTGGGTGTATCATTTATTTTTGGTTCATTGTGGATGATTGTATTATTAATCATGATGTATTTTATTATTTTGGTGAAAATATTATTGTATGATAGTAAATGTGTGTCATAATGTGTGAGTGTATGAATCATATAGCGAATGTAAATGTTGCCACAGGTTAAGGTGACTACAGTGCATGGACAATCATATGCCACAATCTTTAACAGATAACTGATGAGCAGTATGTAGGTTAATAAAGAATGTTATATTTACCTACGATTTTAAAAAGTGTTGTAAAAGAATGAATGTTAGCATAAACTATACCTATGGTTATGTAAAAATGAAGCATATGTTATCACCGACAGTTACGAATAACTGTCATATCTATTGCTTATGATTATTGGTAGCCGACACAAATAATGCTTACAAAAAGAAGTGCAGGCATTTGTCTATGGTTTTCTAACCGTAAGAAACTTTACCTACGTCCGCAAAGCCGACAGTTCAAAACCATAGCGCAAACTGTAGGCAAAATCATTCTCTACTGTTTTCTATTAATTGCCTACGGTTCCTAACCATAGGAAATGGCATGCTTTCTTGTAGTGTACTACCATTAATCATTTTCTTTTATCCTTGGAGAATACTATAACACATTAACCATCATCTTTCAATATTGATGAACTTTCAAGGCCATTAGCCTTTTTCTACTCAATGCATCTGCTACTGTATTAGCTTTGTCCAAATGATAGTGGACTAAAAAATCATAATACTTTCAAAATGCTATTCACCTTCTCTACTTTAAATTCAGATCCTTAAGAGAGAAAATATACTTTAAGTTCTTGTGATATGTATATACTTCAAATTGTTCTCCATATAGGTAATGTCTCCAAATTCTTAAAGTATGCACCATTGCTGGCAATTCTAAGTCATGTGTGGGATCATTCATCTCATGAATTTTTTGCTGCCTAAAGGCATATGTATGAGTGCTCAAATTAGGGTGTGATTATCATGAAAATTTTGTTAATTATGTGACTAATAAAACTATCAAAAACTAAGTGAATGTGATCGTCAGAAATTTTTAACTAAAAAGTTCCAAAAGACAAAGATTGATCGCTTACCTGTTTTCGAATTTGGAGATGTTGGAGTACTTGATTCTCCTCCTTCAGCCGGCTGAAGGAAAATAGTCATTCTGACTTTGTTCTTACTTTGAATGTTTATCGGACTTTGAGGATCGTCCAGATTTCCTTCCTTATCGATTCTCTCCTCTTGGTCTTCTTTTGTACCTTTGAACCTTGCAAGAAAAATGGAAAAAAAGAAAGAACAATAAGAAATCAAATAGATATAGTATCTATCTCAATAGAAATTTTGGTCATGCAATTTAAACAAAGAACTCACTTGTTTTGATGGTCTTTTAAACCCCTTAAACAAATATGTTTGAAATTATGCTAGTGAGTGTGTGTTGCATGGAGTGATGTGATGGAATTGTGATGCCAATGTGATGAAAATATGAGAAAGATGCAGAAATCAATTAAGAACTAAGTTGGGTGGCCCCTGGAAAGCCTTGGTTCTTGAATAGATCTTGAAAGGACGAAGAAACGATGAAGAAATGATGCAGACTCCGGGAAGTAGCAACGCTTCAATCCTTCAGCGTTGGGACGTCGTCTCCTCTCAAAGAATCGCACCGATTATCACTCAACTTTCAAGAATTATCACTGATCTTTCATAAATTATCACTATCATCACTAACTTTTTAATGACCAAGGGATTATGTATTTATAGGCTTTTAGTTCACGCATCCGCGGTTATTAATGGATTAACATGAAAGAATTTGAAATTAATCCAACTAAGAAACAGATAAACACAGATTAATTCATCATTATCTATAATTATCTAAAACGTATCGCCCATGGGAGACGTCTTTTAGACTAATTAAGATAAAGATAAACATCGGAAAGAAGAAACAGAAACAGCTTATTAGACTTAAATGGCGTCGTGAATGAAAGACGTCTTTTAGTTAATTAATTAATTAATTAAATTTAAATTTAAATATCAAAATAAGAGTAAACTCTAAATGACGTCTATACATGTCGACGTCTTTTAGACTTTTTCATATTTGACTAAAATTTGAGTTAAAATCAATTTAATTAATAAATCTTAAATTATGTCTATCTGACCGATGTCATTTAGAAAGATTAAAAAACAAAAGTTAATAATTAAATATCAAACTACTTTGAGGTATTATTATGTGATATGAAATTTATTCAAAATGATGTCAAAATTAGCGTGTCTACAATATGCTACCACCTTGCCATGCTCTATTAATACACAACTTAATCATTTCTCCGATACATCAATGTATACCTCAAATTTATATGAACGACATGATAAGGTAAGGACTAGAACAGTGGTCAATTTAGTTTTCAACTCTTGAAAATTTTGCACACATTCATCTGTCCATATAAATGGAACTCATTTCCTTGTTAACTTAGTTAGAGGAATTACAATTAATGAGAACCCTTTAATAAATCTTTTATAGTAATCTACCAGTCCCAAAAAGTTTCTGATTTCACTTACATTCTTTGACATTTCCTACTGTAAAACTACTCTTACTTTTTCTGAATCAACTGAGATTCCATCTACAAAAATGACATGTCCCAAAAATTATACTCTATCTAATCAAAATTCACGTTTGCTAAATTTAGCATATAGCGGGTGCTTCCTCAAAGTTTCTAACATCATCCTCAAATGCTCTTGATGGATCTCAATAGAAGAAGAATATACCAACACATTATCAATAAAAACTACCACAAATCTGTCCAGAAATAGATAAAAAATTCTATTCATTATGTCACAAATGTTGCTAGTGCATTAGTCAATCCAAAGGGCATAACTAAGAATTCATAATGCATGTACCTTATTCTTAAGGTAATCTTGGGTACATCCTCCTCTCTTATTCTTAACTAATAATATCTAGATCTAAGATCAATTTTATAAAATAACTTAGCTGCTTAGAGTTGATCGAATAAATCATCTATTCTTAACAACGGGTACTTATTCTTTACTTTTACTTGGTTCAATTATCTATAATCAATACATAATCTAGGAGACATGTCTTTCTTCCTTACGAATAATACAGGTGTTCCCAATAGAGATATACTAGGATGGATGAATTTGTTATCTAATAGTTCCTGCAATTGTTTTTTCAGCTCAACAAGTTCTGCTGGAGCCATCCTATAAAGTACCTTAGAAATAGGTAAGGTCCCTGACAAAAGCTCAATAATAAACATCACCTCTCTAGGTGGTGGCAAACTTGGAAGATCATCAAAAAACATATCCAAGAATTCTCTAACCGCATCAATATCAGTAGGTGCCAACCTACCATTTTCAGTTGATACAGTCACCACACCAACTAAATACGCATTACATCCATTCATCAACCATTTCATGGCCTTAATAGCTAAAATCAATACTTTTTTGCACTGAGTCTTTGGACACTAATAAATAAATATATGCTCTTCATATTTCTGAAAAATTAACTTATTTCTTCTAAATCTAAGAGTGCAAAATTTTCATCCAACCAATTCATACCCAAAATTATATTAACATCTTACATATCTAGCAAATAAACACATAATGACATCGTTCTTCCCTGAATTTTCACATTAATCTTGAGGATAACACAAGTAGCTCTAGTTATTTCTCCTACTGGTGTGACAATAAATAACTCAAGTAGCTCTAGTTATTTCTCCTACTGGTGTGACAATAAATAACTCCCATGTCTCTATAAATTATCTATCTTTTAACAATTCAGTAAACTTCAATGAAATAAATAAAATATACAGCACCAAGATCAAATAAAACTCTTGTATATACATCATCAATAAGAATAATGTCTTCATCTATATTAGGAATAACTTGAGCATCATGCTTAGTCAATGCATAAACTCAAGCTTGGGCCCTTTGCTGCTGTGGTGGCAATTATCTTTGTAACATATCGAGACAATTCCTCGCCAAATGTCTCTTCTGTCCATAACTAAAGCATCTTCTAATAGCATACGAACATTAAGTGCCTTCATGTGACTTGCCACACTATTGACAGACTATTACCTTTCCTTTTCCTACTACTTGTTCAGTCTCTGGGAATATTATCTTCTTCCAATTGTCCTTCTTCTAAAAAGTAGTTAGATTACTCCTCTTTACTTGATCTTTTTTCCTTTCTTCAAGAAAATCTTCATATTCAGCGTCAACTATGTATGTTGTCATCACTATTGCAGCCATAGTTTGATGATCCAGCAATACCATTCGACTCCTTATATTGCCCTTCAATCCTCTCACAAATTTCTTTACCCTCCTTAACTCATCTACACAAATATGAGGGGTATACTTCTCTAACTTAATAAACTTTGCTTCATAACTTGCCACAGATAAGTTTCCTTGAGTTAAATTCAAGAATTATAATTCTTTCTTATCCTTTATATGTTGTGGAATATATTTGACATAAAATGCATGAACAAACTCCTTCCAACTAATATCTACATTTCTTACTTGAAAAGTGTTTCTTAGTGTAAATTGTCACCGTTCATCTGCCCTATCCTGCAGTATGAAAGTGTCTAGGACCACCTTGTCTTGGTCTGCACACCTAATACCATGAAAAATCTTTTTAATTTCTCTCACCCAACTCTCTACTATGTCTGGCTAACTTTCCCCCTTAAAAGGAGGAGGACCCATCTTCTTAAACTTTTTCATCAAGAAAGCCCCAGCTAATCTATGTTGTTGTCTTTGCATTTGGACCTGCATTTATGTATGGGCTTGGGCTTCTATCTGCATGGTTTGCACCAACCCCTTAAACGATTGCACAAAATCTCCTAAATCTACTGGGATATAGCCTGAGCTGGTACCACCCCTTGTTCATTCTTTCCCATTATGCTAGCTGAGGTTCTATTAGAAGATATTGTCCCTCCCTGCATGCATTCCACCACATCCCTTTCTCTCCCCGCCATAACCTACAAGGGAGAACTAACTTAAATCAATATAACTTCCAATAAAACTTTAAATTTCTTAATTGAATTTCTCAATCTTGTGACATGGTATTTAATCTAGATGACTACAAAACACTCCAATTATCACAATCATGCTCTGATACCAACATATGTAACACCGCTTTCCAGAGGGATTGATATCTCTTTCCACAAATGCCATCTTACTCAAACCGTTGTGATCTGAGATAATTTTGCAAAGCGCTAGACTGACTATCTACAATTTACAACATGCAACTATGTCAAAATCATAAACATAAACATAGGATAATTACATAGGAAGGCTTAATTTACAAAATTTACACCAAATTAAAATTTCATAAGTTCAGGGCCCTTGTTGGCCCACAAACTGTAAAATCTTCCTAAGATCAAATCTGAAATCCTTCCTTCCAGTTTACTGTACCCCGCGTCTTTCTGAAAAATTAATAACTAGGTATACGAGTAACACTCACCAGGCATCAGAACCATTTATATGCCTATATATAGAATAAACACTAGCAATTAGTATATATGATATCTCTAAATAATGCATGATCTGCATATACTTTTATACATATAATATTGAACAAGGAATTAACAAAAGATCATTTCATATATATTTCACAATTATCATACATGCATATTGTGCATATCACCATCTTATTGCATATATTTCTTACAAATGACCTGCACATATTCATATCCAACTGTAGTCTTAAAGCAGATTAGGTTCATACATAATAGATTCATGTTCCAACATGTTAGTTTATTACGTATCTTTTTGTTCATGTGCAGAATCGTGTACTTATTGTCTCAGTTTTAACTTAAATAAGTTCTTAATCTTCATACTTTCGGATAGATATCTAAATTAAAATATAATGAGTTGTAAATATTTTGGCATTTAGACAATTATATGTCTCAGACTTGATACAACCATCTGGGATCAAAAGTCCTTACTCTACCATCCACTAAACTAAAATTTAATTTTGAGATTTTTAATCCACTTTGCCCTCATGTCATAAATTGAGTACACCATATCGGATACTTATTGTGGGTTCCTCTAAACATATCCCCTTAAGATGGTGCTATCTAAACATACTTCAATTTAAAGCAAAGTCTTATAATATATTTTTAACTATACACAATTAAAATTTAATAAATAAACATTTAACATAAATTTTGTATCATCATTAAAATCATAATCATGAGGATTTTAGTAGTAAACTATACATATAGCTGAAAACACTTTCTCATTGCATTACTAGTTTATTTAATACTCATAAATATCCAAATTTAGATTTCGAATATCAAAATAAAATTTAAAATAATTTAAATAATAAATAACACGCAATAAATTCATCATACACCTGTCTGGAATGAAGAATCCTAACTAACTTTATCACTTTCTAATTTTATCAGTTTATTTTGGCATCACCTGCATTTTTCTCCTTCTACTTCTCTCCTTGTTTCCTATTTTTATGAATTTTCTGTAAAAGAAGTGAGATATTTCTCTTCTTAAATCAACTATATAACACAGTCATAGACCACTCATTAGAAGTCCAAATGTCCCCCATAAGTCACCCTTAAAATGACATAAATATATAATTTACAGGTGTTCACGTAATGGATAACTTACTGCTATAGTAATCGATTATAAATTACTCTCTAATTTTAATTTGCGATTATCAATTATCATTATAATAACCAATTACATATTATTCTCTAATTTCAGTTTACGATTATCAATTATCGCTACAGTAACCGATTACATATTATTTTTTTATTTTAATTTGCGATTATCAATTAAGGTTACAGTAATCGATTATAGATTATTTTCTAATTTCAATTTACGATTATTAATTATCTCTACAGTAACCAATTACATATTATTCTCTAATTTCATTTTGTGATTAGCAGTTATCACTATAGTAATCGATTACATATTATTCTCTAATTTCATTTTGCGATTAGCAGTTATCACTATAGTAATGGATTACATATTATTCTCTAATTTCATTTTGCGATTATCATGTATCACTATAGTAATCGATTACATATTATTCTTTAATTTCAGTTTGCAATTATCAATTATCACTACAATAACCAATTATATATTATTCTCTAATTTCAGTTTGCGATTATCAGTTATCGCTACAATAACTGATTACAAATTATTCTCTAATTTTAGTTTACTTAACTAATTACTCTATAGTTATTATTTATTTAATTTATGAATATTTATATTTCTATTATTTATTCTTTTCTTTTCTTTTATTTCTTTTTCTTGAAATATACTATATTCTAACTAACATGATCATAATGTATTTACTTATTAATACTTTAACACAATTATTGTTAAAACTTAAAAGGACTTTCTAAGGTTTCGAGTGTTACAAGAAGAGACCATGGCTTCAAAATGTGGAAGAGTTTTGGAGTTAAATTAAAATTTGAACTCCATAAAGTTAAGTATGATTAGACTTCCATTCATTCATGAAAAATCATCGCTCAATTCATCCACCAACTAGTTCTTTGCTTACAGATTTACAAGACATGACTATAACCTCGGATAAGAAGTCAAAATTTGGTAAGACAAGGCCCATTGTAAAGTTAAATTATATACTAATGAAGATTAGTTTTTCTCATTAAGTCATTTAGTGAATCAAATTTGAGTGTGTTTGGATATGAACCGATTCTAATAAAAATTTCGGGCAAAGTTCTAGTCTAAATTAGAGTTGGATTCATCGAAGAAATGTCTAAATTCGTGATCAGCCAGTACTTTACATAATTTGCAGGTCCAATTAGGAATATAATGAGGATTACACTATACCTAGGGGCTGGAGATGTCCCTGAGACTTAAGGTTTTATATTTGACTTTGAGAGAGAGAGAGAGAGAGAGAGATTTCTGCACTTTGATCCATATTTTGTCAGGGAGAGGCTGGTCATTGCATAAAGGAGGAAAGCTCTTACAGCTCAAACATCATGCCAATTCCCAAGCAAAGAAGACTAACAAGCTAGAGAAACGAAGAAAGACTCTTTACTTAAAGGTAAGTGTATGATTACCTTAGTTATGATTATTTTGTAAATTTGATGCTCGTTTTATAATTCTTCAAAACTACAATAAGCGCGCGCGCGCACAATATATATTCATGAGAAAATATGTTATTTGCTTAGTAAAATCATTTTATAAAGTTATGACTAATTATATCACAAAATCTAATCCTTGATCTTTGACATGCTTGACGTACTTTCTTTAATTGATTTGGTCATTATTTATTCATTTATCGGGTTAGTACTGCACCATGTGTAACCGGTTACAAATCCTTCCTATCCAGCTAACTGTGTACCTTGGAAGGTAATTTATTGGCATTTGTCTCTTGTACGTACATACAACGGCACAGTAAAAAAAAATTTAGGAGGGACGTAATTAATTTGATAAAAACATTTATGTATACTTTATAATAAGATAGAAGATGCAATACCACTGCAATAGACTCCGAGAAGGGGGACTAATTGGGAGGTAAAGTCGTGTGAAAATGGGAGTAGAAATATGTGCAAAGATGCATGATCAGTAAAATATGCCTATCGTACACATATCAACAATTATATATGAACCTAGGAATTTTGCAATAAAACTCTGTATTAGATTAAAAATCAATAGAAAATGCTTGTTTATTTAAGCCTACCATTTTATTCTTGTATGATACAAAATTATTTAATGCTTAACACTTAATATTCTACATTTTTGAACAAAAATTAATAATAATAGTTTAAATGTTAAAGTTCATGATACTTGATAATCATATATGGCCCAAAATATTACTTTTATGGGTAAGTAAATTGTTGCCTCATTTTAAGTGAAACTCATAACTTAATTAATATCTTTTTACCGTATAGTTATATCTTTCGTTGCAGGACTTTTGAAATATTGACTAATAAAGAAAGCATCCAATTCCATTAGGGCAGTCAAATATAAACTAACAATTGATCATACCGACACTATTATAATACATTTTTTCATCCTTTGTCTGTTTGATCAAACTACAGCTATTCCATTTAAAATTAGGGTTGAAGTATACATAATCATACCTTGGCCGAAGCAACAGAAATTTCCGGAAGGGGCGCCATAGGAATGCCTTGTTCATGAGATTTCTAGTGTTTGGGTCATGTAGGCTTGGAATTTGGCAAGATGAATATTAGATTGAATGCTTGAGATTGTTAGCTGCATGGTAGGGCTTCTATTTTTGACATTACTTAATTAATATGCTCATTATTTTTTTCGGTAATTAATATGCTCATTAACTTTGAATCAAGTTCAACTATATCTAACACATAATGAAGTTAAGATTGGTGAAATATAGAGAGGCGGGGGACAAATAAAAGAAGACGAGCAAGTAAAAAAGCAGATCTGACTGTACCCCTTGTGGGAGGGTGCATAAATCCTATGCCGTCCGATCTCATTATCAGACGGCAATTATAGCTGCGTTGCAACTAGATATTACGGCAAGTATTACTCAAATTAAATTACGTAGAAACTAATAATCCAACCGAATGGAGAATTAGGCTGGATTGGCGTTGGTGCGGCTTAAAAGTGGCCTGGGATTTCCTCTCTAGTTGGAAGAGCATTCACCAATATGTTCCAGACGCTTGCTTTAGGAGGCGTTGTCTAGTTCTCCTATGAATACCATAAAGTTTCCCAGATTTGATTCTCGATCCAACTCCCTAAAAAAGTCATAAAAAATTAAAAATTGTTATTAGGTTCAGCCCATTAAGAGTATACTTTGTTGTTGATTGGGGCTCATTTTTTGATTTTTTAAAATTTTTTGGGTCATCATATTGGAGATCGGATTGAACCACCATATAGAACATGTGGGGACCGACCTCAAAAAATTCAGAAAAGAAAAATATCCACTACAATGCCCTCATTACAGTAAAAAAAGACATTACAACAAGCATTATTCTAGTTTTTGACTTACATAGGCATGGTCCAGATATGTGGTGTACTAGAGCCAGTATAGATTGATAATAACCACCTTTTTGCCATCCCAAATTCTAAAAGGTTTTCAAACCCAGGCACTTGGCTCTAAGGGATGAACCCATGTGCCTGCGATCAACGGTCAAGAACCTCCATGCCAATTTCATTACAGATGCTTTGTAACCCACCATAAGAACCCTTCTTTCCGAACTTAACCCCATCCAAGTTCTAACTCAACAATGGGTAACTTGACCCAATCCAAATATGGACTTCCTAACTCAATCCAACGATAACCAAGCTAAGATATATCAAACTTGATATTAACTTAAAAATATGTCATAAAATTAATTTATTTTATATATAATACTTTTAAATTTTATCAAGTTTTCCCACAGTCATGTTTGACCCGACAGTCTAACCCAATCCAGGCATGTTTGGCAAAACATAGAATGAGTTGAAGGAGAGGTTATAATTAATTTTGATTTATTATAAAAATCAACTCTTCCGTAACAACCTCATTTGCTTTCCAATCTTGAAAGCACATCTCTTATAAATTTTAGTTGGAAACCAAAACACAAGTAAAATATTATATAAATGATTTTCAAGATTTAATAACTTCTACGAAAAGTAACTAAGGACGTATTTGGCAAAACTTCTACTTGAAGTTACTTTAGGCTTCCACTTCTTACATAGAATGAATTGAGGAAGAGATTTTAACTAATTTTGGTTTCTAACAAAAATCAACTCTTTCATAACTTCACTTTTTTTCTAATCTTAGAAACTTCTCCTTTATAACTTTTAGTTAGAAGCAAAAATACCAATAAAATACCACAACTTTCAAGATCCAATGATTTCAATAAAAAATAACTAAATAAAAATACAAAAATATTTTCAAATAAAAATTGCGCCAAACACGGCCTAACCCAAAGACAACTCTCTAAACTTGTGCCCGTGTCAACCCGTCCTGATCTTCAAGTTGACCTAAGCGAGTCATCTAGATTCCAGACTAATTTATTAACTCGTTGCATGGGAAAGGGAGACCAGAGTGTTTCCAAGATTAACCTTTCTCATTCTCTCTGAATGCAGAAATATAACTGCAAAACAGAGTTATTCACCTATTTTTATTTCGTTCTCGGACTCGCATACAGCTCTAATAACTAATCTCCTTGATCTGTTCTTCGCAGACTTCCATCTCCTTCAACAAACCAGCGGTTTTTGGTCGATAAACAATGTTATTTTCTCACCTCCCAAAAAAGAGTGTTGTTTTTCTTGTTTGATTGTTTTATATGAATATTAAAATGTACGCCTTTTTAGGTTAGCTTGACCTAAATGCTGAAATCTAAAAACAAGATCACAGATTTTACAAAGAAATCTTTGGACCAAAAATCCCAATTAATAAATAAACACAGCAACCCTCCTGCGTAGAGATCTATGGCTCCTGGGCAATTCAACATGATAAGCTCACACAGGATCTACAAAAAATCCCAATTAATAATTAATAACCTTGTCTTTCTAACGTGAAGAATGAGAGTGTCAAACATGCTTGATGGAAACTATAAGCTTGTCTACACAATGTGCACTTTTGCCGCAAAAAAAAAGATATATGCATATACATATGGCTCAAAAACACCATAGGAGCTGTCGTGAAACAGTTTTAAGCTCATAGTTTCGGGGAGCAAGTCATTCGTCAAGCATTGGAGAAGTGTATAACAAAAAGCATGGCAGAAATTTTCAAGAATAGAGAACAAAATCAGATGCAAATGGTGTAATACCATAAAAGTGTTTTAACAGTGATTAGATAGAGCAAAAGAACTGACCATGCGAAATGCCAAACTATACTAGGCAGCGACAATATCTAGGTTGTCTAAAAAACAGAACAATCTTTAGTACATAAATATAAATCATCAGCATTCTGCTGCAAACCTTCCCACAGACGACAAAAAATGGCAGTTGAGTGTCGAAAAGTTCAGAGTGGCTTCTTGCATTTTCAATCACAGCAAGAAGCCTTATGCCTTTTGTGGCACGCCACGGCTTCAAAATCTTCTTCAGAATTTGAAGCATTGAGCTCTAAATCCCCATCCACAGCCTCTACATTCTTCTCCATGGCGACGTCACAATCTGCACAATCTTCTTCTGAATTTGCAGCATTAACCTCTGAGTCCCCATCCACAGCCTCTTCATTGTTCTCCGTCGCACCATCAATGCTTTCTTGTTCTTCCGTGCGTTGCAGTGATTCTATCAAGTCCATCATCTCTCTGTTAACCTGAAATGAATGAACATGCAGTGTAAGAGCAGTTGTCTTCATTTTATCAGATTCCAGCTCTAAACAATTCAGCAACCTTCCCAAGAAGACCACTGGGTCATCAAGTAACCGCTTAACAATTACCTGTGGATTTTGCAGAAAATCAGAAATGTCATTTGGACAACAAGGGCATTTCCTGACAATCTTTTGTGTTCTAAGTGTCCTTCCTCCTCCTGTTCTTTCTCTTACGGCAGATAGACCATCAAATGCACCCAGCAAGCAAGACTTGCAGAAGTTATGAGCACAGGGAGTTGTCAAAGGTAATTTCAGGACATTTTTACAGAGTGAACAACTGAATTCTGCAAATTCAACAAAAAAACATGAAACAAAAATAGCATACACATCTATTCAGAGAACAAGCAATTAGTTTAGTCCAGCTCATTCATTATCTTCATGAATCCACCAAGGAATGATTCAGTTGAAAATTGAACCTTTCAAGAGCCTGTCTCGTACAGAGCTGTGACCATGCCTCACACCTTTCCGCCCTCGCTTTCTTCCATCGGAAACTTGGGTGTCCAACTTCTTTTTGCTAGCGGGTGGAGGCTTAAACCATTTCCAGCCATCATGTTCCTGAAATAAGTTTTGTTCTTGAAAAATAAATGACATAGATCCATGCTCCAGAAACAAGTCCTAGTCTGATGCACAATTTATCAAGAATAAGAAATGAAGCCAAGAATTTGAACAAACATCATAATCCCAGGCGGGGTTTCCCTCCCTTGTTGTAATCTCAGTCGCATTTTTAAGTTCTGGAACTTTTGGCAATGGTCTTGGGCGATCACCGATTGTATCACTGGGCTCAAGATGATGAAAAGAACAGTTTAAACCCAAAAAAAAAAAGAGCAAATAGAAGTGCTATGAATTCTGCAAAATCCATTGAAACAAACCTTGTCCATGGTGCAGGATCATTATCACACCGCACAAAGAGATATCTGCACACCTTGAATCCCTACAATGAAATTTAGAACACTATAAAAAGATTGAAAATGCAGTTTAAAGAAAAGCAACTGGCAAGGATCCAAGGCAAATAGAAGAAAGCAAATATGAGAAAAGCTTAGCAATTGCTACTTGGGAAATCAGTGTAAAAAAAATAAGGGTTTAGCAAATAACCCCCAAACAGATCATATATTTGTGGATAACCACCTATATGATACATATGTGCATATAACCTTCTTAACTATAGTGTTTATTTCGGATTTCACCCGAATTAAAACATAGGTTTTCTGTATAGAATACGTGATGACTATTAAATAAGCAATACCAATATATCCTTAGTTAAAATTACAAATACCTTTAGAACGGCACATTGTGCTCTATAGCCAGAAAAAACTGAGGCTGCATTTGGGAACTTCTATGAAATACGTCATAGCTCATACAAAAGTACCCTTAAATAAAGTGACTCCAGGTAATAGAACTTATTTCAGAAATGAAAGTAGTTTGGGGGCATAAAATAGAAAATGTTTAGAAGCACTTCTAAAACCATTTTCACTAAAAGATCCCCATCCAACTGATTCAAAGTTTGCATCTCAATTAAGTTGTACCATATGATAAAAAACAAATTAACACATGAAATAAATGTAATAATATATTATTTTATATAAATAAAATATATAATTGATAGTACAATGTGTAATTGAACAAATACGATGCGTCTACAAGTGCCATGTTCTATATTTTAATAAAGAGCAAGCCAAACACCATACAAAATCGATAAGTGCTAGGTCGGAACATCGTGCGTTGCAAATTTGAAACAAAAGTGACTTCCTTTTTTGGGTTGAGCAGAAGAGAAATCTCTTTTGGTAGATCTGGGAATGATCACAATGAGGCTGGTTATAGCAATGGCATATTATGGTAAAAAGAATATTATTATGTGAATTGTCATCAGGTAGATGGCAATAATATCCTTTCCAAATATTTTTCTCCATTTATGTGGAGAAAATCACTTCAAGTAGAAGGAGAAATATTCTACCTCAGTGGGGAGAGTTTTCTCCATCTTCGAGAAGTTAAAATAGAAAATTTACTATTTAAAATAGAAAATTTACCAAACATGACATCTTTTTACAGAAGTACTACATTGGGGAGCAGAAGTCATTTAGAAGGAATATCAAAAATACACCTCGTCAAGTCACTTGTTAACATGTTGAATCTATGTTATCAAAGGTGATCACCTCCCTTGCCTACGTAATGAAATAAAGTAAGATATGCCAAAAACACCTCACCTTCTCTCATGTTCACATCAATAAGCTACGTACTCATTTGTGTTCTCTATACCAAATGCTTGCGTATCTTTAATTATTGAGTTATGCTTGTTTACCATTTCTCTTAATTGTAATTATTCACAAGTGGTTAATGCCTCTTTTACCAATGTTCAATACCCTTTTCTCTTACATGATGCCGTGCCTATCTTATTTTAATGATTGCTAAAACCATCCACTACTTATGAGTCCTTTATACAAATTTATCTTTATATGTTAGACATAATCAATGCTTTTCGGTCTTACATGCCACCTATCGTCATGTTCACCTACACATTTGAGGCCAAGGCAAACCCATGGTCACCTCGCTCGCCTCTCTCCTTTGGCTACATAGGAATTATCAAAGGTTATCACCTCACTCGCCTAGGCGATGAGATAGGGTAAGGCAAGCCAACAATGCCATACCTCATGTTCACCTCAATCAATTGCCTATGTAGTCTATGCCAAATGTTTGTATCTTTTTCAATTATATAGGGGCCTTTTTGTACAACCTATTCTTATTCTTCTTTATTTGAAAATGGTGAATGTCTCATGTAACAATGTCTACTACCCTTTTTCTCTTACATGATGCCCCATTTTTACTTACATTTGATGATTCCTAAGATCATCAACTACTTATATAAGTACTTAATAAATATTTACATGTCGGACATGTTCAATGTTTCACAAAGTCTTACATATCATTATGTTGGACGTTTTCTTTGTTTCTCTCTATCGTTATTTCCTTCCTTTATGATGATTTATGGGAGGAAATATGTCGCCTCAAATGCCTAGGTGAGCCCGATCGCCGCACTCGCCTCTCGCCTTAGACTACATAGTAGGGTTGAATGCAACTATATCTTAGGCCTACTGATTATGATTATTGTCATATCCATATATGTAGAGATTTTCTAGCTATAAAATACAACATATCATTGAAAAAATGCTCGTACTTTATTTAAGGGTATTATAAACATTCTCATTTAATAACCTTGACCAAAAATAGAATACTCGGAGCTGCATAATGGTATTTTAACACAAGTGAAATTCAAAACAAACACCATAGTTAAGGGGTTATATGAAACAGGTATCTCATACAGGAAGTTACTGCAAATAAAAAATGAGGGGTTATTCACTAAAACCCCTTTTAAGTTAAGGGGTTAAATGCAAATACATATCATATAGCGATTATCTGCAAGTATCGAATCTTTCAAGGGTTACTTGCTAAGACACAACAAAACAAAAATATTACATTTATGCTCACAAACACTGGGATGTAAAGTCAAACATGAAGTGAGAAGTGATAAATGATTGCAAGGAGCATTTGCAAGTAAGAATACTTGAATCCCAACTTTGCGCCAGCACATCTCTATCCGATAAACTCCATCATAACGAACACCTTTTTCAGGTGCATAGGAAGACCGCTTCTCCTTGTGAGACCTGCGCATAAAAAATAGACAATCACAATACGTGACAGGGTGACACCAACATCATATGCAGCTATGCATGCCCTAAGCAGAGAGCTATACTCAAGTAACAGCTTAAGCTACATTTACGTAGCCAAAAACTTACAACAAACAGCAAAGACGGTTCATAATTGGGCAAAGACTATCAAATTTAATAACTATCATTGGCTTAAACATGAGAACATGTAAATAACACACTTATGAGCAATTAATACAGCAGACTGTCATAATGCTCGTACTAAAAAAAAGTGGCATAATGTTCCACAAAGAAGAATCAAAGATGAAATTATAACAGACTGTTCATGTGAAAATCTTCAAGCTGTACCCAGCCACAGTAACATATCTAACGACTGCCAAATGTGGATGTCAACAATCCAGATCAACAACATTTCCTGGAATTACAAATGAGTGAAGATATAGAAAGCAGAGCAATATAGACAGGCACCAAAAAAGTTTTGGTGCGCACAATAAGCATCACAGAGGTCTACCTTCTCTATAACACAAAGTAACCTACCTTACCACTCGAACAGGATAGCCCTTCCGGCAACTAACTCTCAATGCTTGGTTAAGTTTTTCGAATTTTTGATCGAAAGACTGATCCTTATTTGTTCTTTTGTTTCCACTGAGGTCCCGTCCACCACTGCCATTAGCAAAGAAATAAACAGATCAATTTGTAATCGACCCCCCAGTGAAATTAGAAAAAAACTAGGAATAAACATAATATATAGTTTAGTTTAAAGTTTTCATCCACTTTCATTGTTTTGATTGTAAGAAGCAGTAAGATGAGGAATCACAAATCCTTTATCCCCAGGAGAATGGCATTCAGGCAGGTAACTTAAGAAAGGAATATAATTAAATTAACACAAAAGTTAATGCCGACAAAGCAAACCTTCCAGTGTAAAGAAACCATTCTCCATGATCCTCATCATCTTCATACCCCCCTGAAAGTGCAACTGACTGAGCACCATAGTCAGATTGCCCAGCTATACCAGCAACATGAGGGAAATGGGCACCCCATTGCCTACACTCCATTCGATCATCCCAAGTTCTACCCACATAAACACCTTCACCACATTTTGGATCATACTCCTTGGTAATTGGACCAAAATGATCAGGGGGTATAGTAACAAAGATCTGACCGCTGCATGCATTTGCTTTCCCAGCCTTCTTTGCTCGCTCAGTCCTGTATGCTTCTTCGGGTCGATCTTCATTACGAACGTAATGGTAAACATGGGCTGGACCACCTGAAGTGAACGTCTTTTCTGCCTTTGCCATCCTGATTGCAAAAACAAGTGCAGAATTGATCCTGGGAAGGGATACCATAGTTTGTGGAATTCGAGCACGGCATTTCACACACGTGTGCTTTGACTGCCCAACCCATTTTTGGAAGCACCTCAGGCAGAAGTTATGCCCACAAGGAGTCTGCAAAACAAGCAAACAACAATCTTCAGAGAGAAACAAATAAAAAGAACAAAGATGAAATGGAGATTTGAGGAAGCTTCAAGCCAACAATGTCAAGACGATCAATGCTCATAGGGCTGCAGGGTTCACACACAGAGTGCCCTAGAAGCCTAGGAATATTTGGAGAATATACGAACCAACATAGTAAAAGATTTGTAGCATTGCAAAGCCTGTTTAAAACACCCATCAAATAAACATGATATCCAACCCATGCTCTCCAAGGCATCTTCCTAGAAAGAATGAAGTATATATATGAAACAACAAACTGAAGCATTTCAAACATTGCAAAGAACATTTAAAATTCGCAACAAATAACATGATAGCCAAGCAACCCGCGGCCTGACAGGCATGTTTTGTAGACAATGTTAAGTACCACATACGTAGAGGCCGCATACTCGCATGTAACCTCATTCTACAGGGAAACAAAATAGCATGAATCGTCAGAAGCCGTATATGACAAGTTAGAAGACAAACATGTAGGAGACTCTCCCTAACAGCATAATCTGTTTCCAGGAAACTTGATTTCCTGAAGATAACACAACATCCATATAAAGGGAAAAATAATGCAACATGAAAGAGGACTGAAGAAATCTAAAATAAAACAATCGATCTTACCTCTACACGTGAAAGATCAGTAAACTACAAAAAAAAAAAAAACATATATATCACAAATAAAATGTGCGCCGCGAAGCGTCATCCATGCAACCTTGCAAAAAAACGGGTAAGAACAAAAGCCCTATAAATCGTAAGCGAATAATTCGAAATAACGCCCCAGCGACGTCAAACCAACCAGAGGACTCTTCCACATCCAAATCCCCTCGATTGAATAAACAAAAAAATATATCAAAAATACAAAAAAACCACTGAAATGTGGCTTTCTATCAGAATAATTTAACAACTGTTCGACCTATTTTAGCAAGATCTCTCTTCAGGCACAAAGCATCGCCTCGACATCCAGAAAGAAAGAGAGGGGGATGGGGAGGTCCGCATGCGCACTCACAGTAACAGGCCTCTCCGGCAACTGCATGCAGATGGCGCATTTGAACTTTTCGTCGAGCAGATCGAGCACATCGGATCCACCCTGCTTCTTCCGCTTTCCTCCCTCCCCCTCCTCCTCTTCCTCGCCGTTCAACACCGGCGCTCTCCCGCTCACCAGCTCTTGCCGCTTCCTCGCCTTCTCCTGCTCCGTCAGCGCCGCATCCGCCTCGATCGCTCGGATGGCGGCGACGAGATCGGACGCCACGCCGGCCGCGGCAGGCATCCTCTCGCCAGGGAGGCCCCCGCCGGCGGCGGCCTCCGCGCCGGGCGCGGGGGAAGCACAGTCGGGGCACTCCCAGGACGCGACGGAGGCCATGGACTCCGGGGGTTTGGAGAGGCACGGGACGTGCCACGGCGTCGCGCAGGTGCGGCAGTGGACCGCCTCCTCCTCCGGCGACTTCTTCTTGCAGATCATGCAGACGCCATCCCCGTCGCAGGGGAGGTCGGCGGCGGCCATGCCGGCGGCAGCGGGGAGGATCGGAGGAGACGGGACGACAGAGAGCGGAGGAGGGGGCGACGGCGGCGGTGGGATTCCTCGGAGGGGCGGAGGGACTGGTTTTGGTGTGCGTGTGTGGGTGGTTGGGGGGGGGGGGGGGGGGGGGGGGTTTGACGAGGGAGTTGGCGGGGTTTCGAAAATGTGGAGGGGGTTTTCGAAATTCGTGGCCCGTCTTTGACGGGGACGCGAGCCGGTAAGGCGCGGGGGTCCATTTTTATATTTCGGTCGCTTCGGGGACTCCTACGTGATTGGCCGGCTTTCTTTTGTTTTTAGCGAAATACCCCTGCGGTGAGATTAAGGTGAATCCTTCTCACAGCAAATTTACAGTTTTACCACTATTTATTACCGGAGGATGGAAAGGAGGGTAAATCCAGATTTTATATGATTTTGGTGACATGTGACAGGCGGCGTGAGTGACGCCCTGAAATTGACATGCTTTTTTTTCACGGGAAGGGGATGTGGCAGCCTCGGTGGCCTTAATGGCTCCACCTCTCACCAGGCTGCACGTAGCAGTCTTGGGATAACCAGTAATTAAGCTTCTATTTGGCAACGGAATAGGTCGGTCATTTTTATTAAAATATTATTTAGTAATTTAAATATTTAAAAATTCAAATATTATGTTAGAAAGTAGAATAACTTAATAATTTTTATTAGAGATCTCTCTCTAAAGAAAAGAAAAAGGTAAAATGTCCTACTCTCATGCTAAAAAATATATTTATTTTCTTCACTTTTTATCAAACAGAAAATTGATAAATAAAATAATAATTCATGCGTGAAAAAAACTCTTCTCCAAATTTCTTCCGTTACCGAGCGGGGCTGAAGTCTAGCACATCTGTTTTCTCTCCTTCTATTAGTTCATATCTTTAAAAATATATCTTTTATATGATAATTTAATTAGTTATATAAAATTTAACATTTTTTTCTGAATGGAGAGAGAATTATTTTTTATCTAAAACATATTTTGAAGAATTAATCTTATAGATCAAAAAAAAAACTCGTCATATATGTTGGTAAGGCAAAAGGGTGAGTTGGATGACCCAATAATTTCAATATAGTATAAAAATTTTAGATGACCGAATAATTTTAATATAGTATAAAAGTCTATAGTTACAAACTGAACCGAGCACTCCGTATTTATAGTTTACGTCTCATAAACTTAAAATTGGCCTACTCAGGAGACGTGTTAGAATAATCTCACATCGAGAAAATAGACAAAATAAACAACCCTTAAATAAATAGTACCTACTACATTCAATGCCTTAAGATTTTGAGTTGATGACCCAATAACTTCAATAACTCCCAACTCACTTAAATCTAAGACCTTCCAAAAAGAGGTCACAAGGAGCAACCCCATGTGAGCCAATATGTAAAAAAGGAAGAGTCCAACTCTTGTAAGTGCAGATGAGGAGGTAAGTGAGTAAGTACAAAAGTTGAGACTTGGGAAGGAGTTTCAAAAAAAATCCTCATAGAGATTAGGAAAAGTTTCACTTGAAGGTCCTATTTGAAAAAATTTCTTTATTTACACTTACTATGAGTCCCATCATTTCTTACACTTATTAGATGATCCCAATTCAAAAAGAAAAGAAAATGAGAAGGGAGATGAATAGAGTAGGACGGATTGTGACAACCTACATTAGGCCTCAATTCGTGCCACTTTGATTGGAGAATAAGAGAAGAATAAGGAAGAATAAAGGGAGAATAAATTTAATTTAGCTTTGACAAGCGGAATGGCTTGTACCGGTGCCGAATAGCCTATTCGGAGAATAAGGAGAATAAGCAATTCGACCCTATACATAAGAATTGCTTATCCTTCTTATTCCGCCCACAGAATTATCAAAGCTAAGCATCCCTTATTCTAGTATACGCTATTCCGGATAAATAATTCCGGATTAACCTATTCTGCAATCAAATTGAGGTAATTGCGAGAATGCCTAATTCCCCCGATGCCCCTAATTTTATCTTTTATTTCACTTATTATTCCACTTATTCCTATCAAATCACTTGAATAGCGCATTGTCATTTTTCTTATTCTGGGTGGAATACCAACAACTTATCAAATCAAAATACCTCTTATTCTGGTTTAAGAAATTTACAAAACCTTGTTCTGGTTTAAGCTATTCTGTAAACAAAGTTAAAGAAAATGAGCAATTATTGTCTTTATCCTCCCTTGTCCCCGCTATCTCATGAAAGCTAATTTCAAATGCTGTTGTTAAACAGGACCTTAGAGAAACACCTGTCAAATTATTGGGTCACTTTCAAATAGTTTTCAACAATTCCTTTACCTAATTGATGTGATGGCATTTAATAAGTTTTCTTCTCAATTATCACACTAAAAGATCCTTCAATCTCATTTTTCTCTTTAAATGGTAAAATAATGGAAAAGATTTTCTATAAAATAATAGCATTTTGAGACTTTAAATTTAGAGAGAGATAGGAATAAAGTGAAAGAGAAGATAGAGAGAGAAAAAACTCACATTATTAAATTTTTTTGTAGCTTTTGGATTCTGAAGTGGGGCCCATAAAACCTCAAAGTCAACATTAGACTTCTACTTTTCTCATGGGTGTTGCCAAACTGGGCCTTAATCAGAGATCAAACCTGACCTCCAAAGAAGATACGAAGCATTCAACTAAAATTGAATGAGAAGTCTGCATTCACCAGGAACACTTCAGGGGGATTTGACCCGTGATCATCAATAACAAACGAATGTCGTATTAGTCTAAATTGTTCATAATCTATCCCTTAAGTGATATAGATGGAGATATCTCAACTGTCTTTCCCAAAGTTCAATCCCATGACTAAGAAGGGTGCCTCTTGCTATGAGAGAGGGAATATGCTTAAAAGAAGAATAAGTAATTTTAGCATTTAATTAGTTGGGGTTTTTTATTGTTCCCATATCAACAGTTTCATTTGATCACTTTTATCAGTCTAGTAAAAATATTGTTTAGAAACATTAATTTGTATAAAAGCTAATGGAAACGTTTTCTTATGTATGATTTCTTACATAAATGTGAAAAAAGATTTGATATTTCCAAGTGTATGCAAATACCATCACCCCCTTTCCTGTAACGTAGTAAAATTAGTGAAAGTATTTTATTCTTTACAAGATATTCAACTTTGAATACATTTTTTGTTGGGTATTGGGAGTAGATAAATTTATATTTGTCAAGTCACTAACGCCAAATTGTTATTGAATTAAGGTTGGAAATGAGATGGTAACCGGGGTCCTTCCTATAATCAGATGTACGTTGCAAAGCAACAAAACTCTGCTTTTTGGCAGCCTTTTTTTCTTAAAATTTTCCTAGTCTATCTCTCTCTTCTGTCATAATCTTCTTTTCCCGTAAGCTACAGCAGGGCTTGGGACGTTTGGAAACGAGATAGAACTATCGGGGCGCTGTCGACAACTTCTTATGTTCCAAATACGTTTTCAAATGCGGCCTAAATCTAAAGGCAAATAGTTGAATAGGTGGCTTCCTGGAAGTTTCCAGTGGAGAATCTCGTCCTCCCATTTGTTAAGGCTAGCTAGGATCCATAGTTATTCAGAAAAAAGAAATGTTATAAATCTTGAGATATATTGAGAGATTGCATTGGATCTTTTTAGAGAGAAAATGAAAATTCAAAATTCTTAAATCTTTAGAGCGATTTTATATGTGTATTTTCAATCCCACATTGTCTTTTGTGACTTGAATTTGTGGTTTATATCCTTTTAGATTCTATAGACATTTGTTCTATAAAACTAGATGGGGATCTATAGACCACACGCGCGCGCACACAGTGCCGTGCTGGGTCAGGCTTCCGGCTTCGGATTTTATCTCTCTAATGGGCCTTGGGACTTTGGGCTTTGAATTCTTGCGAGTCTTTTTATTTTGAATGAGAATTTTTATACTTTTGTAGCTGTCCCTTAAGTCCAAATCTTAATAGTTATTTGCATTCATCTATGTTTTGTAACCTTTTAGACATTACAAAAGTGAGAGATGAAGGAAATCTAACATCGGGGCTATAAATATCCCCTTCTATAGAGATTTGATAATTACTGTGAAGTACTCTCTCTCTCTCTATGTGTATGTTCTTGTACTTCTTCTCGCTTGAGGCTACTGTTGAATGCCTTCTATAGGGATTTGATAATTACCGTGAAGTACTCTCTCTCTCTCTCTCTCTCTCTCTCTATGTGTATGTTCTTATACTTCTTCTCTCTTGAGCCTACTATTGAACGCAGCTATGTTCAAAGATCGATCTCTCCATAAGTGCATCTAGAAGATCATGGTGGCTGTTATATCATAGAAGGAGATCGTTGTTTCCCTTCGCATCTAATATAGTGGGGGTGAAATCTTCTTTAAGGAGAGTCTAATAGACGTCTCAGCGGATAAGTTTTCTAATCTTATTTTGTATGTCTTTGTATTTGTTCTACGCATGTGTGGATTTGGTCGATTTCTGGATCATGCCTATGTAATCTTGATAATATGATTATCTCGTGTATTTCCGATTACATGTTTATCATATTAATGTATATGATGTTTAAATAAATGCATGCTATTTTACTTACAACGCCTTTCATGATTTATCCAAAGGAAGTTTTAGTTAGACTCCCATTTTAGAAGTCTAATATTATTTTTTTACTTTTTTTCTCAGATTTTCACTTATGATTTGGCATCTCATTTTTCATTTGGCATTAATTTTTACCATCACGTGTTAATTATTTGCAATAGATCACCATAGTGTTAAAGAAAATAACATAATAATATAGTAACATGACAACAATGCAACAGTGTACCAACCTTAATTTCATCTAGCATCAACAATTAATGTAGTGACTTATTAGCTAGCAATGTAGTAACATTCATATCTCAATTCATTATTACAGATGTTCTTACATTATTATGTTTTTTGTGTTAAATACTTTAAGACTCCATTATGAATAGTTAACAGAAGGGAATGAAAAATAATATCTGACGAGAAATGAGTCAACACGATCAAGCAGCGAAAAACTAATGGGAGATAGAAAATAACAAGAAACTTATGAGGTCTAGTGATCATCAAAGAGATGATATAAAGTTTATGTGATATGAAGGAGGGCCAATTATTGCCGGATTGCATAAGAAAGAGGCTTATAATTGTCTAACAGTTGTCTTATAAAATCTTCTATAAAATGGGAAAAGATACTACTAGTTATTATGAACATTTTTTTAAAAATCTTCTTACAAAAAGGCTTGTGATGTAGCCGAAGCTATCACGACCGGATTCCGAAGCCGGAATCCGAAAAGAAAGATCCGGAGCTGGGTCGGATCGGTGTTCAGAGGCCCGACGGGGATCCGGAAGGCGAAGGATGCAGAGGCGAAGCCGAAGGTCCGGAGGCCGAGGGGAGCTCGGTCGGTGGCTGGCTTGCTCCGGGGAGTCGGGGCCGAGGTTCCTTCGGCGGACGAAGGGGCGGCGCGAGAGACCGAGTCTCCTCAGTCGCAGGGGCAGCCGGCGTACGGCGTCGAGACCAGGGAGAGAAGTCCGAGGTCGGCGGTCGAGACCGACTCGGGAAGGTCGACGATGATTCGAACCGAGCTCCTGCAGGAGGGACAAAAGAAGAAAACCGGTCAGCAGGAGTCCCGGGCTTCAGCCCTAAGGAACCCCCTCCGACGGTCAAGTTAGCTCCTGAAGAAGATTCGATTCAGAAGGCAGAGAATAGCTTTAATGCTTTTCGGACTGTAGTCCTTAAGGGTCTCGGAGGCTTAAGAGAGCATCCCTTTGGCAATAAATAGCGGTGTATTTATAGCAAAGGATAGAGGATGGTTAACGGTGGTAGCCGATATAGGACAAAATGCGGGCTTACTGATAAACCGCCATAGTGCCTGATCCGCCACCGGAGTGGGCCGGACTCGGCTATCGGGCCGAAGGGGGTTGGGCCGCTGATGGGCCGAAGCCTGTTGGGCCCTGGGCTGCCGCGCTGTTCCCGGGCCGTAGGCTGGTGGGCCGCTGACGGGCTGAAGCCTGTTGGGTCAGGAGCGACGGTGCCGCTTACGGGCCGAGGGCTGTTGGGCCGCTGATGGGCCGAAGGCTACTGGGCCGCTGACGGGCCGAAGGCTCCCTGAGGGCCTTGTACTGCTGCTGTTGGGCTGAACGGGGTTTGGGCTTGCTTCAATGGGCCGAATCGGATTCTGCCTCATTACATAGCCCCCCACTCTTGTCTTCCTCAGTTCTGAGATGGCGAGAGTATAGCCCGAAGCTAGTAGGAGAATAGCGTAACATGTGTCTTACCCGAAGCTCTGTTCTTTTTCTTTGAGAAGAGGGTGCCCTCGGTCGGCCGAGGGCTATGCGGTTGCTTCGCCTTCATTCAGAGTGGCGACGAAGGCTCAGGGCTCAGAAGGCGAAGGGCCGAGCCCTCTGACTCGCGTCAGGCTTCATTAAATGGACGGGATGGGCGTCGCCTCGCGAAGAAGCACGGGACACGCGTCGCGCGTCCGGCCGCTCCGCCAAAAGCACAAAAGGATCCTGACCGCTCGCGGGTCGCGGATCGCCTCGGCTCTCTGCCCGAGGTTCCACTCGGATTGCCGCCGCTCCCTTCTTCGGCACGCGGATTGGGACACGTGGCGGGCATCCGGGTGATCAGCCGAAGGGTCGGAGCGCTTTCGGCCGTCGATCGCTCTGCTTCAAGTCCCGGAGCCGGCCCGTCATCAATGCCGAAGGACGGTGCACGTGGCGGGCATCCGAGAGGAGCGGTGAGACGAAGGGGATGATCTCGGCCGTTGGCTTCGGCGGGAGGCGCTTCGGATGGAACTTATAAATACAAGCCCTCAGCAGGACACTGTTCTTCTTCCTGCTGCTGCGTCTGCATTGCTCCTGCGATCACCCGAGCTCTCCCTCCTCTCCGGCGAAAGGCTAGCTCTCTGAAGGCTTCATCCGAGCTCGCTGGCCACCGTGGGAGGATCTCCATCCCTTAGAGCGCCTTGTTGGTGGAGCTGGGTGGCTTGAGAGGCTGCGCTCGGTTCAGGAGAGATTTCTTTCCCCTTCCTGCGAGTAAGCCTCGACCTCCTTTCTTCCCTTCGCGGCCTTATGGTCCGGAGCTCCTCTTCTAGTGAGATTACTCCTTCGGACGAGGAGTATACTCCTTCCCACTCTCCCAAATCTTCTCTGTCATCTCCCCTCACCTTGGATTCCCTCGCCTCTGCGATGTCTGAAGAGCCTGAAGTCTCTGGGGCTGAGGGGTCCGAGGCTTCCGGGGCCGAGGTCTCCGGGACCGAGGCATCCGGTGCCGAGGCTTCCGGGGCCGAGGCCTCCGGGGCCGAGGCCCCCGAGGAGGTCCGGAACCCAGGCCGGGCTTCCACCTCGGGACGCCGTCATCCCGATATCGCTTCGGAAGCATCCTGCGCCCTTTCGGACGCAGAGGTTAGCAACCTTGCTTCTTACTTCCAGCTTCCTTCTTGGACGACCCCTCACCGGCCTGGCTCCGCCACCAGGGCCAACACTCCCCGCCCGGGTTCCTTCTCTATCTATGTAGATAGTTTCCAGGCGGGCTTCCGTCTTCCTCTTCCCACTTTTGTCATCAACCTTCTCAGCTTCTACGGGCTGGCCCCGTCTCAGCTTTTTCCCAACTCCTGGCGCACCGTATACGGTTTCTTGGCCGTTTTCGCCCGTATACGGATTACTCCTTCCATCAACGTCTTCCGCTACCTCTTTAAAATCTAGAGGCAGGGGAGATCCGAGTGGTACTGCTTCATCCCTCGGATCGGCCGAAGCATCTTCTCCGGGAAGCCCTCGTCCATCCATGGCTGGAAGAGGAAATTCATCCTCATTTCTCTGCCGGAGAACGAGAAGGGCGTGTGGCCCTTTCCTACCGAATGGGCGCCGCTGGCCGCAGGCCTCTCGGATCCTCCTGTTCTGACCTCCATCCAGAGCACCCTCGTGGGCCACATCCAGATCATGGCCCCGTACAACATCTGGGGGCTTCTCAGTGAGTCAGAGCGGCTGGTGAATGTCGGGTATGGCCGGACCCTCGGTTCGATCCGGAGCGAGCCTTTCCATACCTTCCTCCCGGGGAGACTCCGCGGGGCTGCGAAGGAAGTGCTGCCGCTCTTCCGGCCGAAGCTCCTCCGGCTGAGGAGGCTGATGAAGTTTCGGCCGAGGGTAAGTCGGCTTTGAGTTTGCAACTGGTCGTTGTTTCGTTCTTGACACGTCTTCTCTTGCTTGCAGCAATGTCTGGGCTCGACGCCCTCCTCGCCCGAATATCCGATCAGCGCGATCCAGACCGGCTACCACCTCCGCAGGCGGCAGGCGGGTCCAGCCGAGGCGCTGGAGCTCCGAGGACCCGAGGCGGGGTTCCGAGGACTGCGGCCTCCACCGAGGGCCGTGCTGCCGCCGCCGCTCTCGAGAGGGAGCGAAAGACCAAGTTCGCCGCCCGAAGGGGCGGCCGACCGTCGAAGCGCCCCCGGGCAGAAGAGGCCGAAGAGGCGGAGCCGGCTCCGCTGATCAGGAGAAGTGCCGGGGCCCGAAGGGCTGCAAGGCTAGCGTCCCCCGAGACGTCGAGGGGCGACTCCCCTCCGGCCGTTTCGGCAGGGGCAGAGGACGAAGGCGCCGGGTCGCAGGCGCCCCGAGCGCAGCGCGAGTGGTGGCACCCTGAACCGGGGATCTACAAGGACGAGAGCATGGAGGACTCGCAGACGTGCCTCCGTCTGCTCCGCAGCCTCACTCTCCCTTCGGCTTTCGAAGAGCTGAAGGACCACTCGGTCTCCGACCTGGCGGCGATGAGGGCCCGGTTGGCGGTCCAGGTAAGAAGCTTCTGAGTGTGTTTCAACTCGGCTTTCCTTAGCTGTTCTTTGATTTTTTCTGATCCTTGTCTGCTTTCGGTCCGCAGGCCGCGGTAACGGGTAGTGTCCTGATTCACCATCAGGAGCTGCTCCGGATCAAGCTCCTGGAGGTCGAGGGGGAGTCGGCCGGTTCGGGTGAGGGTCCTTCGGCGAGGCCCCGTATCGAGCCCATGATCGATGGGCTGGTAACCGCGAACGCCCGGACGCGGGCGCAACTGGAGGAGAGGGCAGCAGAGGGCCGTGCTTCCGCCGAGGCCAAGGTGAAGGCCGAGCGGGAAAAGGAGAAGGCCGAGCGTGAGCTCGCTGCGGCTCAGACTGAGATCCGGGCCCTCAAGGCCCAGATCCAGGAAAAAGACTCCCAGCGGGCTTCGGAGAAACGCCGCCATGCCGAGGAGGTATCGGCTCTGAAGCAGGAGCTGGAGGGGGCGGCGGACTCGGCCGTAGCCGATTACAAGGCCGGCCCGGACTACGCCGAAGAAATAATCCAAGCTCAACTGCTAGCGGCCTCCTCGGTCTTCGACCTCGGGCTGGCTGTCGCCCAGAGGGCCTGTCCGAACGTTGATTTAACTGGGGTTGCCCTGCCGATGGGTGAGGAAGCCAAGGAGCTCCTATCCTGGTGAAAGGAGCTTATGGCCGAGAAGGCCTCGACCCCAGCTCCAGGCGACGAAGCCGTACCCGCCGAGGAGGCCCCTGTCGAGGCTGCCGCTCCTGAGGCTGTGCAGATCGTTGACTCTCCCTCTCCCTCTCCTGGCCGAGACGCAGTCGAGGCGGAGGAGGAAGGGGTTGTCGAGGGCTGATACGAGGGTTCCCCCCTGGTTTTTGTTTTTCTACTTTTGTAAACCTGCGGCCAGGTGGATGGCCGATTTTGTACTTCCCCTTTTATGAATACATGAAGTATTTCTGAGTTTTACCTTGTTGTCTTCTGCATGATTGACCGAATCTGGCCTTTCAGAAGTCCGAGATCCTGCCGTCGTTCGATATAGTTCGCGAAGCCGAGACCCGATGTAGGTTCGGATAGGGTGTTGATAGAATATCGCCAGTAGATACGGCCGGGGCCTTTGCCAATGTGGCTCATAATATCCGAAGGGGTATCCCGCCGTCCTAGATGCGGTTCGTGTGGCCGAAGCCACTCCGTCTTATGCGGATTTAGAGATCTCGCCGCTCCCTGATCCGGATTACATGGCCGAAGCCATTTGTCAGATCAAGGTTTTTGCGGACTTAGGAAGAACACCATGCCGTGTCCTGATCCGGATTACATGGCCGAAGCCATTCGTCGGATCGAAGGACCCGCGGGCTTTGAGAGAATACCATGCCGCTCCCGATACGGTTTGCATGGCCGAAGCCACTCCCGGTACGGTTTACACGGACTTAGAGAATAACATGCCGCGTCCTGATCCGGATTACATGGCCGAAGCCATTCGTCGGATCGAAGGACCCGCGGACTTTGAGAGAATACCATGCCGCTCCCGATACGGTTTGCATGGCCGAAGCCACTCCCGGTACGGTTTACACGGACTTAGAGAATAACATGCCGCGTCCTGATCCGGATTACATGGCCGAAGCCATTCGTCGGATCGAAGGACCCGCGGACTTTGAGAGAATACCATGCCGCTCCCGATACGATTTGCATGGCCGAAGCCACTCTCGGTACGGTTTACACGGACTTAGAGAATAACATGCCGCGTCCTGATCCGGATTACATGGCCGAAGCCATTCGTCGGATCGAAGGACCCGCGGACTTTGAGAGAATACCACGCCGCTCCCGATACGGTTTGCATGGCCGAAGCCACTCCCGGTACGGTTTACACGGACTTAGAGAATAACATGCCGCGTCCTGATCCGGATTACATGGCCGAAGCCATTCGTCGGATCGAAGGACTCGCGGACTTTGAGAGAATACCATACCGCTCCCGATACAGTTTGCATGGCCGAAGCCACTCCCGGTACGGTTTACACGGACTTAAAGAAAATACCAACAGATTTCCTGAAATAGAGATCTCTATTCATACCCTCTGGCTAAAAGCCCGGGAAAAAAGTGATTCACATATAATAACGCCGAAGGCGCTCTACATTCCAGGTGCGAGGAAGAGGTTGGCCCGAAAGGGTCTCCAACCGATAAGCTCCACGCCTGATCACCTCCCTGACCCGATAGGGCCCCTCCCAGTTGGGGGCAAGCTTCCCTGAGGCTTCGGCTGGTTTGGAAGCATGAGCATTCCTCAACACGAGGCTCCCTACTTCAAAGCTTCGGGCCTTTACTCGAGTGTTGTGGTACTTGGCCATGCGCTGCTGATAAGCTGCCAGCCGGATACGAGCCTTGTCTCGGGTCTCTTCAATGAGGTCCAAGTGGTCTTTCAAACCTTCTTTGTTGGCCTCCGGATTGTAAGCAATGACCCTGGGAGAGGGAAGGCCGATTTCCACCGGAATAACGGCCTCTATCCCATAGGCCATGCGAAAGGGAGTTTCGCCGGTGGGGGTTCGGCTCGTCGTGCGATAGGCCCACAGAACACTTGACAGCTCCTCTGCCCATCGGCCTTTAGCCTCGCCGAGGCGGGTTTTCAGTCCCTGCAGCAGGCTTCGGTTGGTGACTTCAACCTGGCCGTTTGCTCGAGGATGCGCCACCGAAGTGAATTTGTGAAGTATGCCGAAGCTGGCGCAATTGTCGCTGAACCGTCGGCTGTCGAACTGCTTTCCATTGTCAGAAATGATGGCCCGAGGGATGCCGAACCGGCAAATGATGGACTTCCACACGAAGTTCCAAGCATTGCTATCAGTTATTGACGCGAGGGGTTCGGCTTCGACCCACTTAGTGAAATAGTCTACCACCACGATGAGGAATTTTCTTTGGCCGGTGGCGATGGGAAAAGGCCCCAGAAGGTCGATTCCCCATTGAGCGAAAGGCCAGGGGTCGGATAAGGGGGTCAGAAGGGTGGCTGCTTGGTGAATGAGGGAGCTGAACCTCTGGCACTGGTCACAGCGCCGTACGAGGGCTAAAGCGTCCTCTCGGAGTGTCGGCCACCAGTAGCCTTGCCTTAGAAGCTTGTGAGCCAGGGCCCTTCCTCCCGCATGCGCCCCGCACACCCCCTCATGTACTTCTCTCGTGGCGTAGTTGGCTTCAGCTGGACCGAGGCACCGCAGCAGTGGTCGGCCGAAGGACTTCTTGTATAGCACCCCGTCCAGAAGGAGGAAGTGGGATGAGCGCTGCCGAATGTGCTTCGCCTCCCTTGGGTCTGGCGGGACTTCTCCTTGGAGGAGAAAGGCGACGAGGGGAGTCATCCATGTCTCGGCCTCGACCTCAGTGACTTGCATGGCTTCGGTTTCGCCGAGGCTTGGTTCGGCGAGCTCCTCTACGAGGATCATTCGGCCTCCTCCCCCGTCTTGAGTTGACGCCAGCCGGGAAAGTGCATCGGCTCGGGTATTCTCGGCTCTCAGGATCCTCATAATTTCATAAGAATCGAATTGGGCGAGGATTTTGCGAGTCACCTGGAGATAAGATGCCATTATTGCGTCCCGAGCCTCGTACTCCCCGGAGATGTGGCTGGCGATCAGTTGGGAATCGCTGAAGGCTTTCAGGTTCCGGGTGCCGAGCTTCTTCGCGGCCCGGAGGCCGGAGATGAGAGCTTCGTACTCGGCGGCGTTGTTAGTTGCTGGGAAGGAGAAACGCAGGGCGTACTCCGTGACGACCCCTTCGGGTGATGCCAGGATCCACCCGGCGCCGCTGCCCGTGGAGCACGCGGAGCCATCCATAAAGAGTCGCCACTCGTCTGTTGGTGCAGGAGCCGAAGTGGCCTCGGCTTCGGGCGCGTCAGGTGCCGGCTGAGGTGCCGAGGAAGCGCCGGGGGTGAGTTCGGCGATGAAGTCTGCCAGCGCCTGGGCTTTTATTGCTACCCGGGTGTATAGGAGATGTCGAACTCTCCTGTAGGTGCTGAAAATTGCTCGTGTGATTTATGTGAAAAACTATGTTGTTTAGGGTAAATTAACCTATTAAAAAAAATGCAACTAAGGTGCTGTGATCGCCAGAAACTTTTAACTAAAAAGCTTCAAAAGAGTTTGATCGCCTACCTGTTTAAACGCGGAAGAATGAATCCTTGGTTCCCCTCCTTCAGCCGGCTGAAGAAAGAGAGCCTCTTTGTTCTTTTGTTCTTGCTGTTGAATGTTGAGGATCATCCAGAAGTTCTCCTGGCTTCGTGCTTGATTTCCCTCTTTTTGATCTTTGTTGTTGTTGTTGAATGCAGCAGACAGAGAGACAGAAAAATAAAGAAGAAATAGTGATGAGAATCTAAATAGAAATATCAAATTTAACTATGATTATAAACATATTTAAACAGCAACTCACTTGTTTTAAATGACTTTGAAACCCCTTTAGAACAGATGGGTTTTGGAAAATTAATGATGTGGTGTGTTGCATGCAGTGAGTATGAGAGAATGAAACTAAAGAATGAAAATGAAATTCGGATATGAAAAACTTATGCCCAGTCCAGTTGATTGAAGATTTGAAGGATTGAAGATCTTGAAGAAGGATGCCGACTTCTGGTGATGGCAGCGCTCCGGCGTTCCGACGTGGTTGCTCCGATCTTCAAATCGCTATAACGCTGAGGCTCAATAATTCTCTCTCTCTTTCTTTTTTTTTTAACTCCTTGAGATGCAAGGTATTTATAGGCATTTTCTGCGTTCGCGATTAACATAGAAAAATCTCGGATTTATCTACTTTAATCGACAGATAATTACTGATTAATTCATCTTTATCTGTAATTATCTAAAACGCGTCCACCATGGCTGACGCCTTTCAGATTAAATTAAGATAAGGATAAATATCCGGGAAAACTTATCTTTATCTTTATTAGGTAAAACGCGTCCACGATAGTAGACGTCTTTTACCCTAATTAAGATAAGGATAAACATCCGGAAGAGAAGTTAAAACAGCTTAGGAAACCTAAAACGCGTCGACCCTCACAGACGCATTTCAGCCAATAAATCAATTAATTAAAATTCAAATTGAAACGCTAAAATACGAATAAACTCTAAATCGCGTCCACATGGGTAGACGCCTTTTAGGATTCTTCATATTTTAACTGAAATTTGAGCTAAAATCAATTCAATTGATTAACTTAAACATGTCTGTTTGACCCGACACTCAAAAATATGAATAAAAATTAATCAATGATTAATTATCAAACCATTCTGAGGCATTATTATATGATATGAAATTTACTCAAAATGACGTCAAAATTAGCGTGTCTACATCTCCGAGCTCGATCGCCCACTTCGCCAGCCTGCCGGATACCTCCGGCCGGGAGAGAATCTGCCTTAGGGGCTGGTCGGTGAGAACCTTCACGAAATAAGCCAGAAAGTAAGGCCGGAGCCTCCTCGCGGACGAGACGAGGGCCAGAGCCAACTTCTCCAGGGCAAGATACCGGAGTTCTGCTCCTTGAAGGGCTCGGCTGGTATAGTAAACTGGCTTCTGAACGCCATCTTGCTCTCAGACGAGGACGGCGCTGAGAGCCGTCTCGGAGACTGCAAGGTACAAGCTCAAGGGCTCCCCGGGAACCGGCTTGGACAGAACGGGGACTTTGGAGAGGTAGGCCTTCAGCTGATTGAAGGCTGCTTGGCACTCATCTGTTCAATCGAAGCTATTGGCCTTCTTCAGCAGCTTGAAGAAGGGGAAACAGTAATCTGCCGCCCTCGACATGAAGCAGCTCAGGGCTGCGATCCTCCCGTTCAACTTTTGTACCTCTCGGAGGTTTGCCGGGGGGCGCATTTGCATGATTGCCGAAACCTTCTCGGGATTAGCCTCCACCCCTCGATGAGTGACCATGTAGCCGAGGAACTTCCCGGAGGCTACCCCGAAGGCGCACTTGGCCGGGTTCAGCTTCATCTTGTATCGCCTCAAGGCGGAGAATGTCTCGGCCAAGTCGGCCAAATGCTCTGCAGCAACGCGGCTCTTGACCAACATGTCGTCTATATAGACCTCCATGTTTCGGCCGAGCTGCGGGGCGAACACTTTGTTGACCAGGCGCTGATATGTCGTGCCGGGGTTCTTCAGACCGAAGGGCATTCGGGTATAGCAGTATAGGCCCAGATCGGTCGTGAAGCTGGTCTTGCTCTCATCATCCGGATGCATCCGGATCTGGTGGTAGCCTGAATAGGCGTCGAGGAAGCTTAAGAGCTCGTGGCCGGAAGTTGCGTCCACCACCTGGTCTATCCGAGGTAGCGGGAAGCTATCCATCGGACAGGCCTTGTTGAGGTTGGTGAAGTCCACGCACATACGCCATTTGCCATCTTTCTTTGGCACCATCACCACGTTGGCGATCCAGTCCGGATGATGCACCTCCCGGAGGTGTCTGGCGTCCAGCCCCTTCTGCACTTCGGCTTGGATGGCGGCCCTCCTTTCATGATTGAAGGTGCGCCGCTTCTGCTTTACCGGGGGCTGGTCGGGATCGGTATGGAGTCGGTGCTCTGCTACCTCCGGGTCAACCCCGGGCATGTCCGCCGGAGACCAGGCGAAGACGTCGAGATTCTTTTTCAAGAACTCGGTAAGCTTCTCTGCTTCATATTCATTTATTAACTTCATTTTCCAAATTATTCTTTAACAACTTAACTTAAACCCATCGTGTTTGAACTTGTGTTTCCATTCGTGATCCCATTTGATGATTTGACCCTTAGTCAATCTAAATCATTCCTTAAGTTTGGAGTACATCTCTTTAGAAAGAAAAGATGAATAAGTTTAGAAAGCCCATGAGAAGGTTCCGGAGACTTAAAAAGATGTTCCTTTCCTACCCTAGTATCCGTTGGGGTTCGGTCATTTCTTTCCGGGGTATTTATCGACCTTGCGTTCCCTTTTATTTCATTTCATGGCCTTCATGTAACGTTTGTAATGTAATGGCCTTTTGATTTGACATTTGGCTTTTGCCTTTTCCTTTTCTTTCTTTTCTTTTCTTCTATTTCGGGACGGATCACCCCTTTTTTTTATGACGGCCTCCTACTAAGATGGCGGGTATTCTTGGTAGTCTATTCTAAGTCTCGTTCCGACATCATGGGCCGAGTTTAAAATAGAATTTTGCTTTAAAAAGAATGATTTGTACTTTACACTTTCGGTCAAACTTTCGATATTCTTTAGGACTTGTCATCTCTTGTTACTCACGAATCAAACGTGTCAGTGTGTGCAGTAATGGGCTTGAAATTAAGTTATTCAGACCGATAAGGAAATTTGAGTTTATAAACTTTCTGATTCCACTGGTCTTTGTACCATACTGATCGACTCTTTAACCTAAGGGTAGTATTTCTTAAGATGTAAACCATTCCAGGGATGTTTTAGCTCTTCTCCTTCTGCATTAACAAGACGATAAGCATTACCAGGAAAAACGTGCGATACAACATAAGGTCCTTCCCAGTTGGGTTGGAGCTTAGAACGCGGACCACCAGGTTTTATAAAAATTCTTTTGACAACCATTTCACCGACTTTGAACTTACGTTCAATGACTTTCTTTTGATAAAAACGTGCTAGTCTATTTTGATAAACTTTTGCATGATTAGCAGCTGACCATCTTTTCTCGTCTAAAAGTTCCAATTGAGCAAGGAGTGCTGAACGATGTTCATCAATGGAAAATTCCTTATTCAATTGTACTCTTAATGATGGTATAAGGATCTCATATGGAACTACCACCTCCATTCCAAATGTTAAGGAATAAGGAGTTTGCCCAGTAGGCGTGCGGATTGAAGTTCGGTAGGCCCATAAAGCCTCAACCAATTTTTCTGGCCAATCTGAGAACTTGTTAGATTTACACGTCTTTTTGATGATTTTTATCAAAGTCTTATTTGTTGCCTCTGCTTGGCCATTGCCTTGCGGATAATAAGGAGATGAATGATGCAATGCAATTTTATACCTATTACAGAGGTCCTTCAATTCCTGTGACACGAACTGCGGTCCGTTGTCGGTGACGATGATGCTTGGAATTCCAAATCGGGTGATGATGTTCTTCATGATGAACTTGCAGACGGTTGATGCTTTGATCTCCACGTACGCTTCAGCTTCTGCCCACTTGGTGAAGTATTCCGTTGCCGTGAGAATGAAAGATTTTTGCTTGATGCCGGAATCTGGATTACCAAGAGGTCCAATAATGTCGAAAGCCCACATGGAGAAAGGCCATGGGGAAGAAACAGGATGGAGTGAAGATGTAGGAGAATGAATTTTGTCAGCGTGAAGTTGACACTTAGCACACCTACGAACAAATCCTACACAATCTTCTTCCATGGTTGGCCAATAAAATCCTTGTCTAAGGATCTTCTTTGCTAACATCTGTCCATTGACATGACCACCACAAACTCCACTATGAGCTCCTTCCATAACCTTCCAAAGCTCATCTTCGTCTAGACATCTCAGAAGAACTCCATCAAAACCTCTCTTATATAATGATCCCCAACTAGGGTGTATCTTTGAGCAACTCTCCTGATAGCTCTCTTCTCCTCAGTTGTAGCTTCTTCAGAATACGATTGATCTTCACAATATTTTGCAATTTCATAATACCATGGCTTCTGTTCATCATCCATCTCTTCTAACAGCTCCATTAACATGATTTCTCTCTTCTCAATGATATCTCTGTCTCTGACTTTCTTCAGCAATTTCTCCTTAGTTCTAAGGAATGAAGGATCTTTCACGGCAGGTGAAAGACGCCTATGAACTATGATCGATTCGGATTGTTTGCTGATTGGAAAATCAAGAGAAGATGCAAGTGAAGCTAGAGCGTCAGCTAAGATGTTTTGATTCCTAGGGACATGGACAAAGATCAATTTCGTGAAAAGCTTTGAGTAAGCAGAAGTAAGTTCTTGATAAGGCTTGAGTTTGGGATCGAGAGTTCGATACTTGGTCAGCACTTGGCGAAGAATCAGTTGGCTATCACCTACGATCCTGAGTTTGGTAGCACCATGAAAATGAGCAGCCTCGAGGCCAGCAAGAAGTGCCTCGTATTCAGCTATATTGTTTGTAACTGGAAAATCAAGCTGAAAGGCTTGTGGAATGGTGATACCTTCAGGTGATAACAGAACGATACCGATCCCTTTTCCATGAGAATTCAGAGCTCCGTCAAAATGCAGAGTCCACATATCATCTCTGATTTGATTTACGGACATCAGTTCCTCATCCGGAAACTCTGATCGCACTGGATCAAATCGAGGAAGGGGATGATGAGCAAGATGTTCTGCTATGGCATAGCCCTTGATCGCTTTTTGCTGAATATAAGTGATATCGAATTGAGATAGAAAGCTTTGCCATCGCGCTAACCTATCAGTAAGAACAGATTTCTCCAGAAGAAATTTGATCGGATTCATCCTAGCGATGAGATGGACTTCATGGGCCAGAAAATAATGCTTCAATTTCTGCACAACCCAAACCAATGCTGCACACGTTTTCTCCATCGCTGTATATCTCTGTTCAGCGGGGTTGAGAAGTTTAGAGAGATAGTAGGCTGCCCTCTCTTTTCCTTCTTCATTTTCTTGTGCTAAGACAGCCCCCACAGCATCATCCAGGACTGAAATGTAAAGTATCAATGGTCTGCCTGGAGATGGTGGTCTCAAAACAGGAGGACTTGCTAAATAGTTCTTTAATCCATCGAATGCCTCCTGACACTTATCGTCCCAATCGAATTTGACTCCCGGCTTGGTAAGCTCGTAAAACGGCTTACACCTTTGTGAGTGCTGGGAGACAAAGCGGCGAATAAATTGCAACCTTCCGATTAATCCTCTCAACTCTTTCAAGTTTTTAGGAGGTGGCATTTCTCTAATAGCCTTCGCCTTATTAGGATCGATCTCAATTCCCCGTTTACTGACGATGAATCCCAGCAATTTTCCAGAAGATACCCCGAATACACATTTCTTGGGGTTCATCTTTAACTGATATTCTCTCGATCTTTCTAATACCCTTGCCAAAACTTTAGCATGCTCAGCCTTTGTTTTCGATTTAACCAATAAATCATCCACATACACTTCCAAGTCTATATGCATCATGTCATGAAATATTGCCATCATAGCCCTTTGATAAGTGGCTCCAGCATTCTTTAATCCAAATGGCATGACAACATAACAGTATGTTCCCCAAGGTGTAGTGAATGACGTTTTCTCTTGATCTTCTTCTGCCAGCTTAATCTGATTATATCCTGAAAATCCATCCATGAATGATAACGTCTCATAGCCAGCAGTGTTATCGATGAGTACATCAATATGAGGCAATGGAAAATCATCTTTAGGACACGCCCGATTCAAATCGCGGAAGTCAATGCAAATCCTGACCTTCCCGTCCTTCTTCATAACCGGGACTATGTTGGCCACCCATTGTGGATAAAGGACAACTCTAATAAATTTAGCTCTATGCAACTTATCGACCTCTTCCTTCATCTTTAGAGCCATTTGTGGGTGGAATCGCCTTAATTTTTGTTTGACCGGGCTAGCTCCTTCCTTTAACGTTAATCTATGTTCAACTAAAGACGAGTCTAACCCCGGCATATCTTCATAGCTCCAGGCGAAAGTGTCCTTATAGTCCTTGAGTACTTGTACCATTGCGTTCTCATCTTCTGAAGAAAGATTTTTACTGACGAGGACAACCTTAGGTTCGTCTTCAGTCCCTAAATTAATTTCTTTGGTGGGCTCTTCTACGGCAGCTGAGGGTTCATCAAATCTCTTCACTCCACTGGCATATGCCTCAGCCGCGTCCTCGTCATCTTCTTCAATGGGGTCCTTTTCATGCACTAATTCATACACCCCGTACCCATCATTGACTAACTCATCGTCCATACAATCTTCTGGCATCTGAATTGGATTTTCTAAAAGCTGAGGGATTAAAGAGCAAGAAGAGCACTTATCAGCTAAGTCCTGGAGGTATCTATCTGGAATTTGCCTACCCTTAGGCTTCCTAGACTTCCTAAACTGACTAACTCGACTAGACTGCCTAACTTCACTATCATAACCTAGGGAAGATGAAGCATGATGAAAATCCTGAGGTACAAGTGGAAATACAAGAGAATCCTCCCGAGGGGAGGGACAGAGTAAATCTAGAAGAGAGTCTTGACCGAAGGACCCGCGTGGCGGGGTGCAATCGGACAAGTAAGATGTTTCCTCAATGAGGATTTGGGAAGAATTTGTTGCCAGATTGGCGTTTTTTTTTGGAAAGTGAAAGAATTAAACATAAAGCAAGAATGAATAAAAATGGGAGGAGAATCAGACGGAGGAAGAGGCACCAAGGCCAGAGGATTGGGGGGATCATATAGTAATATGTCCCAGATCAGATTATATAACCTCTCTAGATCGAGAGGAGGTTGTAGTATAATGTCCCGAGGGGACAGAGTAATCATGACGGGCGGAGCCCGTGGAATATCTTCAATTATGACCCGCGACCAAGTCGGGGTCAAGAGCAGTGTACGGAAAAGAGTATGGAGTGTGAAGACATGTGAAGGATATGTCCCTCTCCAGAGCAGATCTGTTGTATAACCGGCTTCATAGGGGTCATCTGGTTCCCCTTCATCGGTTTCTTCAGATAGCAGTATCCGCTTGTCAAATATAGCACCAGGGCTTTCAATCAGTTCATCAATCTGCGGCGGCCACTTAGGTTCTGCAGGATCCAGGAATAGTCTGTTCAATGCAATATACAGGTCCCTCAGATCGAACCACCTGTACCATTCACATTCAGGATCATCAAATTTCCTCCTTTTCATAGGCCGCAGAGCCTCCAAGGATTGGTACGTAAGTAATTCAGAGCAATGTCTGGCCAAATCCCTCCCATATATATCATGGAAATCAAAACAGGAAGTAATGACTACCGTATTGTCATAGCTGAGTATGGGCCCTTTCACAAAGTGCGTACACAGGGTCCATGTTAGGGGATCTCGGCCTTCTTTGAGTGGTGTAGACATTGCCTCCCAGATCTTTGGGCCTTCTTCGATTTCTGCTTTCTGAACCGGATCTTGCTTCAGTTTTATTGGCCTATAGCCCAGACCACTTCCAGGTGCTGCTCGATGATTTCTGACAGGAGTGGTCCTGCCTTGCAATTGCGTGCCCAGACCTTTCCCAGGCTCGTAGCCGTTCTTCATCATGATCCTCCATCCTGGGGTACTCATGCACTTCCCCCTTTTGATAGCATCTAACGGATATGGAGAAATAGTAGCGGCTTTCAGAGGATCAGCCACTGGACGGTAGACCTGTAATACCGACAGAAAAGGTTGTCGGCCAGGTAGAACAGCAGATTTGATGTTCAAGGAATGAGCAGCAGCAAGGATCGACATGCTCGTTACTTTAATTATTCGTCCTTTATAAGGGAATTTGAGGCATTGATGATTCGTAGAAGGAATCGCCTCAAGAGTTTTAATATAAGGACGACCCAAAATGGCATTTATGGAAGGGTCGATTTCCAGGATGTGAAATTCGACCTCCGCATGACTTACAGGGCCCAGCTCCACCTTTAAATAAACCATTCCCAGAGGGGAACGGGTAGAATTGTCATATGCTGTTACTGATATGGGGCTGGGCAGCCATTTCTCTTTGGGCACACCGCATAACTCCAGGGTCTTCGGAGGTAAAACATTGATCGAAGCCCCTGTGTCGACCAGGCATGCATCCACGGCCTTCTTACAGATGTTGACCGTGATACTCAGAGCCATGCTTCTGGCTGCCGGCGGTGCTAGTTCCGATGTATGGAATGTTATAGAGGGCTGATCCCCCTGAGGAACTAGTAGTGCTGCAATCTTCTCTACCGGCACGTCTTCATTGACCATCACTTTCTGCAGATATTCCATTAAAGCTTCTTGGTGACTCTTGGACCTTTTGATCAGTTCGAGTATAGTAATCCGTGCCGGTGTCCGATCTAGGTGTTTCAACAAGTCATATTGAGTGCCTGGTGCACTCTCTTCATTATGGGCTTCCTCAACCGGCTGTGATGGGCCGTCTTTGACTGTGGACTGAGGAAAGACCTTGTTGAAATTCCTTCCACTCCGGAGCGCGTGTTCCTCAACCGTGGAGGATCCGGGTGACACTTTAAGTACCGCAGGGTTGGATGGTGCGGATGGCGTAGAGGGTTGGTAGGTAGGTGATGGCGTAGGGCTAGGTGGTGATGGCGCGGTGCGGATTAAAGGCCTAGAGGGTTGGATGGTGGATGGGTAAGTGGTTGGCGAAGTGGGGAATGGTACGCGTAATAGCGGTCTAGATGGTAAAGGCATATCTGGATAGGCGGTAGTGGTAGTGGGTGAAGTAGGAAACGGTATGCGTAATAGTGGCCTAGATGGTAGGAGGGGCGCGTTGTTGGTCTGCGGGGGGTTATATGGTGGAGGTGTAGTGGTGCGGGGCGTAATGGGTCTAAGGAAGGTGGGTAGTGGTAATGGGTTATTGGGTGTGGGCGAGTGATATGTGGGTGTGGGTATGGGGGTGATAGTAATGGGTTGTAGCCTTGGTATGTGGATGGTGCGGCGTGGTGGTCGCTCTGCGGTACTTTGAACGTGACCCGTTGAACAAAGAGAGGAAGAGTCCTCTACTCTCCATTGCTGCCCACGACCAGCCTCAGACTGGCTGTTCGTCAGGATGGGAGCAACCTGGTTTTGGTTCTGATGCTCCGGGAGTGGATTCTGCACTATTCCCATGTTGGGTGGTGCTACTGCTTGTGCCAGTGGTCTTGCTTGCTGCTGCTGCTGCTGCGGTCTCCTCGCCTTCAGGGCTGTTATGTATTTCTTCATTTCCTCCCAGTCAATGCCGCCCTGCTCGTTGAGATCATGGATATAATCTCTGAATTGGAAGCAGGTGTCAATGGTATGCTCAGGTTGTCTGTGGAAATAGCAATACCTAGACGTATCGGCATTTTGAGGCCAGACGGCCTTCTCTCTCGGCAAAGCTAAGGCATTGGCTGCCATTAAAGCGCTGAAGATATCTGCCAAGGATTCTGGGAGGGCCGGGTACTCTGCCCTTTTCGGGCCTGGAGGTCTCCTCTGCTGGTTGTAGTCACCAGGAGGAGGGACATTGTGGTACGCCGGCGGTGCACGCGGCTGGTACTGTGGCTGTTGCTGTTGCTGCTGATGTGGCTGCTGATACTGCTGTTGCCGTTGCGGCTGTTGCTGTTGCTGGTTATGATTCGGCTGCTGGGGCCGCTGGTACTGCTGTTGGTAATGGGAGTTCTGCTGCTGCCTGTACCCCTGCTGGCTCGGCTGTGGTGGCCTCTGGTACTGCTGATTCCTCACAAACTGGGGCGAGTTATTGTTCATAGTACTGACCTGCTCGTGAGAGAGCGTGCCCTCAGTAGTTGGACCTGAGCTAGGAGAATTCGGCACTGCAGGCTTCCGAGGCGGAGGCCTGCTAGGTCTATGAGGATCAAAGACGCTAGAGAACGTAGCGTCCTTGAAAGCATTCTGGCAGTACCGTGCCCTTTCATAGAGCTCTGCCATGTTCGTCAAGTTGTTCAAGGAGAGGACTAGCTTGAACTGGGGAGTGGCGTTGGAAATCAACATTTTCACTTGTTCGGATTCGGACAAGTGATCTTTCACTTTTTCAGCCAGGCCCCGCCACCTGTCAGCAAAACTGACAAACTCCTCGTCCGGTTTCATCTTTTCTGCAATAAGATCCGTGATAGACAAGGAGGGTGCAACTCTGTCCTGGTATCGTTGGATAAATTTACGTGAAACGATACCATAATCCTCTACTTCTGAGGGTTCCAGAGAAAAGAACCACTCGAGGGCTGGTCCCTCTAGGGATCTCCTGAACAAGAAAGCTAATGACCTCTTATCATTCTCCCAGAAAGAGGATTCGTACATGAACTCCTTCAGGTGCGTGAAGGGGTTACCAGTACCGTTATACTTTCGATACACTGGCATTTCAGAGGGTGGCAGATGAAACACTGGCAGGCTCGGTAAATTAATTTCTGGCACAGCTTTAACCCCCATCATCTTCTGAAGATTGTTGAACTGCTCGTCCATGCGCTCCATCTTGGCCAGCAATGTCTGCGTGGTTAGATCTGCCTGGGGAGGAGGAGGAGGAGGAAGTACCTGATAGGCCTGCTGCCTAGAGTACGTTGGACAAGGAGGGTAATAAGGATGAGGTCCGGCAGAGCTTCCGCCATGCCCGAGGGCATTTTGGTAAATGGGCGTCTGCGGTCTAGCCGGTTGCCTGGATGAAGAAAGTTGTGGCCCAGTTGGCCGAGAGGTAAGATGAAGGCCTTCCATGGCCTGTTGGATATAAGGAGGAGGAGGAAGAGGTTGTTGAGGAACAACGGGGGGAGCCACAGGATTCGGCTCGGCAGGCTGCATGGGTGCCTTCCCCTTCAAGATGGACTGGATCGCCTCGAACTGCTGAGGGTCCAGTCGGGAGGCAAGAACTCCCAGAGCATTGACAAGATCCGTAGGATCGGAGGATGAGGGATCATGCTGATTCATGTCCCCCTCAAAGTCAGGATTGGGAATCGCATATTCATGCGGAGGAAGATCATGATATTGATCGTGCGGATTAAAAAGAGGAGTTCGTACATTCCCGTCATGTCGAACCGGAATGGGTACAGAATTACGAGAGGCATCAGCATCTCTCCCATTCTCGTAGTTGAAATCAGAATTGCGAGGGGCATTAGCATCTCCCTCGTAGTTGATAATGGCGTCTTGGGCCATACTCAAATCTCTGCCTGATCGCAGCAACATTATATTAGATTCTCTTTTCAAAAAAAATTAATCAAACAAGTTGTGCGGAGATTAATCAAACAAGTGGATGCTTAACGTGATTTCAGGATTCCTTGTTGAGTTATTTGAATTGGATTAAACCACAATTTCGCTCGGGAAGGATCCTAGTTTCAGTTTGATTTCCACCGTTATTCTCTAAGGTTTCTCTCTCACAACGCTTTCGGAATCTAGCCGGGACTTCAATTGGTACAACCAGCCCGATGATCAAGGAGGAATACCTTGATTTTGGGGACTTATGGAGGTCTCAACGTCAACTTCTCTAGTCTGATCAAGGGACCAACCCAATCAGAGAGAGTTGCTAACGTCGAGTAATGTGTTCCTAAGAAAAGGAGGGTTTTAGCCTCAATGCGTATGCCCTGCGACCTGGATGGCCTCTAATGCTTAATAGAGTAATGTGTAGCTAGCACTCAACACAGAAATCTGGAAACTGAAAAATAATTAAGAAACTGTCTGAATCGCGTCGATTATAGTCGACGCTATTCAGAACAGAACTTAATTCTTTCGCAGAGAACAGATGCAAACAGCAGAGAAAACCTGGAAAATAACTAAAAACTGTCTGAATCGCGTCGATGATGGTCGACGCTATTCAACACAGAAGTTAATTATTTCACAGAAACAGATGCAAACGACAGAGAGAATCTGGAGGCTAAAAGGCGTCCAGGTTTACTGACGCGGTTTTGAAATGCGTCGCTGTTCCTGGACGCTTTTCAGTTCGCAGAAACAGATTTCCAGAAGGATTTTCTGGGTCGAATCCTCCTTAAACAGGGAAAAATGCAATAAATAATCGACTCATGCAAAGATTTTTAGTTTCAGATTTTAAACAGGATGGTTTACTATCTAAACAACTAAGAAATCACTCAAACACACATCATTTTATCACCAAAAACAGCTTTTTAAACTAATCAAAGGGGAGGCAAGATCTTGCCACTGGGGTGTGCACGTGGTGCACGAGGGAAATTAAACAAACTAAACACTCACCAATTGGTGAGGACGTGTCGAAAGACACAAGTGGTGCACCGTGGGTGCCCGGTATGATAATAGCAAGAACAAAAGAAATTAAAAGACGGCGAGACCAAGTCCCACCGTGATCGCCAAAAGAGCTGTAGGTGCTGAAAATTGCTCGTGTGATTTATGTGAAAAACTATGTTGTTTAGGGTAAATTAACCTATTAAAAAAAATGCAACTAAGGTGCTGTGATCGCCAGAAACTTTTAACTAAAAAGCTTCAAAAGAGTTTGATCGCCTACCTGTTTAAACGCGGAAGAATGAATCCTTGGTTCCCCTCCTTCAGCCGGCTGAAGAAAGAGAGCCTCTTTGTTCTTTTGTTCTTGCTGTTGAATGTTGAGGATCATCCAGAAGTTCTCCTGGCTTCGTGCTTGATTTCCCTCTTTTTGATCTTTGTTGTTGTTGTTGAATGCAGCAGACAGAGAGACAGAAAAATAAAGAAGAAATAGTGATGAGAATCTAAATGGAAATATCAAATTTAACTATGATTATAAACATATTTAAACAGCAACTCACTTGTTTTAAATGACTTTGAAACCCCTTTAGAACAGATGGGTTTTGGAAAATTAATGATGTGGTGTGTTGCATGCAGTGAGTATGAGAGAATGAAACTAAAGAATGAAAATGAAATTCGGATATGAAAAACTTATGCCCAGTCCAGTTGATTGAAGATTTGAAGGATTGAAGATCTTGAAGAAGGATGCCGACTTCTGGTGATGGCAGCGCTCCGGCGTTCCGACGTGGTTGCTCCGATCTTCAAATCGCTATAACGCTGAGGCTCAATAATTCTCTCTCTCTTTCTTTTTTTTTTAACTCCTTGAGATGCAAGGTATTTATAGGCATTTTCTGCGTTCGCGATTAACATAGAAAAATCTCGGATTTATCTACTTTAATCGACAGATAATTACTGATTAATTCATCTTTATCTGTAATTATCTAAAACGCGTCCACCATGGCTGACGCCTTTCAGATTAAATTAAGATAAGGATAAATATTCGGGAAAACTTATCTTTATCTTTATTAGGTAAAACGCGTCCACGATAGTAGACGTCTTTTACCCTAATTAAGATAAGGATAAACATCCGGAAGAGAAGTTAAAACAGCTTAGGAAACCTAAAACGCGTCGACCCTCACAGACGCATTTCAGCCAATAAATCAATTAATTAAAATTCAAATTGAAACGCTAAAATACGAATAAACTCTAAATCGCGTCCACATGGGTAGACGCCTTTTAGGATTCTTCATATTTTAACTGAAATTTGAGCTAAAATCAATTCAATTGATTAACTTAAACATGTCTGTTTGACCCGACACTCAAAAATATGAATAAAAATTAATCAATGATTAATTATCAAACCATTCTGAGGCATTATTATATGATATGAAATTTACTCAAAATGACGTCAAAATTAGCGTGTCTACATCTCCGAGCTCGATCGCCCACTTCGCCAGCCTGCCGGATACCTCCGGCCGGGAGAGAATCTGCCTTAGGGGCTGGTCGGTGAGAACCTTTACGAAATAAGCCAGAAAGTAAGGCCGGAGCCTCCTCGCGGACGAGACGAGGGCCAGAGCCAACTTCTCCAGGGCAAGATACCGGAGTTCTGCTCCTTGAAGGGCTCGGCTGGTATAGTAAACTGGCTTCTGAACGCCATCTTGCTCTCAGACGAGGACGGCGCTGAGAGCCGTCTCGGAGACTGCAAGGTACAAGCTCAAGGGCTCCCCGGGAACCGGCTTGGACAGAACGGGGACTTTGGAGAGGTAGGCCTTCAGCTGATTGAAGGCTGCTTGGCACTCATCTGTTCAATCGAAGCTATTGGCCTTCTTCAGCAGCTTGAAGAAGGGGAAACAGTAATCTGCCGCCCTCGACATGAAGCAGCTCAGGGCTGCAATCCTCCCGTTCAACTTTTGTACCTCTCGGAGGTTTGCCGGGGGGCGCATTTGCATGATTGCCGAAACCTTCTCGGGATTAGCCTCCACCCCTCGGTGAGTGACCATGTAGCCGAGGAACTTCCCGGAGGCTACCCCGAAGGCGCACTTGGCCGGGTTCAGCTTCATCTTGTATCGCCTCAAGGCGGAGAATGTCTCGGCCAAGTCGGCCAAATGCTCTGCAGCAACGCGGCTCTTGACCAACATGTCGTCTATATAGACCTCCATGTTTCGGCCGAGCTGCGGGGCGAACACTTTGTTGACCAGGCGCTGATATGTCGTGCCGGGGTTCTTCAGACCGAAGGGCATTCGGGTATAGCAGTATAGGCCCAGATCGGTCGTGAAGCTGGTCTTGCTCTCATCATCCGGATGCATCCGGATCTGGTGGTAGCCTGAATAGGCGTCGAGGAAGCTTAAGAGCTCGTGGCCGGAAGTTGCGTCCACCACCTGGTCTATCCGAGGTAGCGGGAAGCTATCCATCGGACAGGCCTTGTTGAGGTTGGTGAAGTCCACGCACATACGCCATTTGCCATCTTTCTTTGGCACCATCACCACGTTGGCGATCCAGTCCGGATGATGCACCTCCCGGAGGTGTCTGGCGTCCAGCCCCTTCTGCACTTCGGCTTGGATGGCGGCCCTCCTTTCATGATTGAAGGTGCGCCGCTTCTGCTTTACCGGGGGCTGGTCGGGATCGGTATGGAGTCGGTGCTCTGCTACCTCCGGGTCAACCCCGGGCATGTCCGCCGGAGACCAGGCGAAGACGTCGAGATTCTTTTTCAAGAACTCGGTAAGCTTCTCTGCTTCAGTCTCTTCTAGGCCGGAGCCTATCATCAGGACTCGTCCCTCGCCTCCCGGAATAGGGACGGCGAGGAGTGCTTCTCCCGGAGATGCCTCGGCCGATGATTCGATCGTTAGGGTTTCGGCTGCAGTCTTCCCTTTGACCGAAATCATATAGCACTGCCGGGCCGCTTCTTGATTCCCTCTGGCCTCGCCTATTCCATGGCTGGTATGAAACTTCAGCTTCTGATGGAAGGACGAAGGCACGGCCCCGATCTCGCCGATGAGCCTTCGGCCGAATATGGCGTTGTAGGCTGAATCGATTTTTACAATGGCAAAGTCCGTTTCAACGGTTAATTGCCGGGGGGCGGAGCCTAAGGTTACAGGGAGTCGGACAATGCCCTCTACTCGGCAGGGCGAGCCGTTAAAACCGAAGAGGGGGCCCCGGTGAGGCTTCATATTAGCCTCACTCAATCCCATTTTTTCAAAACAGTCATAAAACAAGATGTTTGGGGCACTTCCATTATCAACAAATATTCTATGTACATCATAGCTATTTATTACAGTATTGACGACGAGGGCGTCATCGTGAGGGACCTGAACATCAGTCAGGTCCTCGGAGCCGAAGGTGATGTCTTCTAGACGAGGCCGCTTCGGTTCGCCGTCAACCGCTGCTACGGTGCTGCGCTACCGCGGCCTTGATCCTTCCCCTGGCCCTCCGGATATCATCATGATAGACCCAGAACTGGGTCTTTGATGGGATGATTCTACCGGGGCCGAGGTGACCCTCGGCGGAGGAGCGGCTTCTACCGCCGGGGGTTGTTGTTGCCTGGGTGCTGCAGGGACGTCCCGGTTTTGCTGTGGCGGCTGCTCCCGTCGGTACTGCGGCAATCTCCCCTCCCGGATGAGGCGGTCGATTTCCTCCCGGAGCTGCCGGCACTCATCCGTCGTGTGGCCGATCTCCCGGTGATATTCACAGTATTTGCCGGGGTCCCTTCGGCGAGGATCCGTCTTGATGCGATCAGGCCGCCGGATCATGCCCTTCACTTCCATGAGCATCCGGGAAGGGGGAGCAGGTAAGGGTAGGTACCGCGGCTACGGGTCCCGTCGCCTCTCCCTGTCCCAGTCCTCCCGGCGATACCCCCTTCCGGAGGGCTCTTGGTCTTCTGGCCGAGGTTGGACCACCTGGGGAGCAGGTGCTGAGGTGGCTTCGGCCGCGCCTTTACCCCTGGACATCATCAGGGCCTCCCGGTTGATGTATTTATGGGCTCGGGCCACGAGGTCCTGGAAGGTAGGGGGATGGCGCTTCCCGATGGAGCCGAGGAGCCCCTCGTCCCGGCACCCGCTGATCACGGCCGAGACCGCGATCGAGCTGTCGAGGTTCGGGATTTGGGCGGCCTCGGTCCGGAACTTGGTGAAGTACTCCTTGAGAGTTTCGGTGGGGCCTTGCCGGATGGCCAGCAAGCTGGCGGAGGTCTTGCACTGCCGGGTGGCATCATAAAACTGGTCGATGAATAACTTGCCCAACTGGACTAGGGAGTGAATGGAGTTGGGGGCCAGTGTCTCGAACCAGGTGAGGGCGATTTTTTCAAGAGTGAGGGGGAAAAGACGGCAGCGGACTGCCTCGGAGATCCCTCGGACCCGGAGGTAAGCGTTGAATCTCTGGAAATGACAGACCAGATCTGTCATTCCGTCGTAGAGAGGGCCCTTCGGCAGCTTGAAATTGGGGGGCACCTCGGTAGCCAGGAGCTCCGCCGTGAATGGGGTCTGCTCCAGGATGCTGCTGGCGAGAGGCGCCCCGTGAGGCCGAGACACCATCTGCTGCATCTCCTTGCGCATTGCCGTCAGCCGCCGGTCCAGGTCTGGGGCAGTCGAGGTGGCGACGGATTGTCCTCCGGTCCGGGCCGGACGGAATTCCGACGAAGCATAGTCTTGCTCCGTCAGGCGATCAGCGCGGGGAGCTCGGGCAGGTAGCGCCGAGGGCTCGCTGCGCGTCGCCGCGGTTTCGTTGGGAGAAACCGGTGTAGGCGCCGGCCAGAACCGGGCATCTTGTACCGGGTAGAGTGGGGGGAGCGGCGCCTGCTGAGGAAGCTGTCCCATCAGTCCCATGCGCTGGGCGATGGCGGACACCATCTCCTGAAGAGGCGCTAGGGACGTGACGGCAGCGGCCAGCGTTGCCACTTGCTGCTGGAGCACCCCCACTCGGTCTTCCGATGCGAGAGACTCCGGTATGGTTGGCAGAGGCAGGCTCGGCGGGACAGAAGGGGCACCTTCGGAAGACAGCATCTGCGCCGAGGCCTCCCGTGCTTCTGCTTCGCTCTGTCCGGACCGTCGGGTCACAGGTCGCTGAGACATGACTTATTTGTTGGTTTCCCACAGACGCCGCCACGTGATGTAGCCGAAGCTATCACGACCGGATTCCGAAGCCGGAATCCGAAAAGAAGGATCCAGAGCTGGGTCGGATCGGTGTTCAGAGGCCCGACGGGGATCCGGAAGGCGAAGGATGCAGAGGCGAAGCCGAAGGTCCGGAGGCCGAGGGGAGCTCGGTCGGTGGCTGGCTTGCTCCGGGGAGTCGGGGCCGAGGTTCCTTCGGCGGACGAAGGGGCGGCGCGAGAGACCGAGTCTCCTCAGTCGCAGGGGCAGCCGGCGTACGGCGTCGAGACCAGAGAGAGAAGTCCGAGGTCGGCGGTCGAGACCGACTCGGGAAGGTCGACGATGATTCGAACCGAGCTCCTGCAGGAGGGACAAAAGAAGAAAACCGGTCAGCAGGAGTCCCGGGCTTCAGCCCTAAGGAACCCCCTCCGACGGTCAAGTTAGCTCCTGAAGAAGATTCGATTCAGAAGGCAGAGAATAGCTTTAATGCTTTTCGGACTGTAGTCCTTAAGGGTCTCGGAGGCTTAAGAGAGCATCCCTTTGACAATAAATAGCGGTGTATTTATAGCAAAGGATAGATGATGGTTAACGGTGGTAGCCGATATAGGACAAAATGCGGGCTTACTGATAAACCGCCATAGCGCCTGATCCGCCACCGGAGTGGGCCGGACTCGGCTATCGGGCCGAAGGGGGTTGGGCCGCTGATGGGCCGAAGCCTGTTGGGCCCTGGGCTGCCGCGCTGTTCCCGGGCCGTAGGCTGGTGGGCCGCTGACGGGCTGAAGCCTGTTGGGCCGGGAGCGACGGTGCCGCTTACGGGCCGAGGGCTGTTGGGCCGCTGATGGGCCGAGGGCTACTGGGCCGCTGACGGGCCGAAGGCTCCCTGAGGGCCTTGTACTGCTGCTGTTGGGCTGAACGGGGTTTGGGCTTGCTTCAATGGGCCGAATCGGATTCTGCCTCATCAGCTTGAAAAGTAAAGTCTAACATTATCTTCCATTCACCATCCTTCCCTTCCCTCCTTCCACTTCTCATCGAACATTATTTTCTATCCTCTCTCATTAGCCATTCATAATAGACCGTCAACAAGTTAATGCAATAATATGGTGAAGTAGTAACTATTCTCTCTTCAATATCAACTACTAATGCAGTAGCGTATTAAACCAATAACATAATAATATTAATGTCTTAACTTGTCAAAGTTTTAATACATTAATAACTCAATATGTTAACACTTAATATATAATTATGTTGTTATATTAGTTCATTATTATGTTATGACATTATTATTATGCTAACATTTTGAAAATTTGTTATAAAGAGTTAACGAGAGAGGGTGAAAACTAATGTTGCAGAAAAATTGGAGGCTGGATTGTCAGCAACAAAGGAATAGAAAGTGGAAATAATTTCAGAGTTCGGATTTGTGCTAATCAATTTTTTTAAGGAAAAAAGGTAAGAAATGTAAATTACAAAATACTCAAAAAATAAGGAGAATTATGCCAATCTTTCCTTCCTCTAGTTAGTGTTGATGTAGAAGCGATCACCCCTCAGCATACCCGCCAGCGACATAGTAGAGAAATCGACTTGTGAAATCGAACCAAACCGAACTTAATGTCAAACCGACTTGAATCGGTTCCATTCAGTTTTTTGATTTGACCAAATTATGCGTACCCTAGAAGTTACATTTTGCTCTTCCTAGATCCTTGGGGGTTTATTTGGCTTATTTGGTATCGGGATAGGGATGTGTTAAACTCATTTTATCCCCGTTCTGGTTTGACAGGTCATTTTGGTGTAGGGTTAAGGTTATTGGGGATGATCCCCAATTTAGGAGTTAAGCATGGGGATAAGACATTCCAACATCCTCATTTTTTTTAACTCTATTTTGACAACTTTTTCTACACCGAGTGTCCTGATTACCCTTTCCATTTTCTCTTCTCCTACTTTAATGATTTATGTAATTAATGTTATATAATATTGCATTATTAATACTAGATGCCAACGTATGGGAAATAGGTTGCGTATAATTAAGAGTAATTTATGTTAACACATTTTTAACACGTAAAACATTTATTGTTAACCGATATTAACATTTAATATCAATGTTTTATCAATATTAGGTAGAATAATTATTATTAACACATATTTTATCGATATGAAGTAGAACATCTTGGTGCATAGAACAATTTAACTTACTTGATTTTAAAAAAAAATTAACTTTGTGTAGTATTAGTTTGAAAATGTTTCTAAATCTCCTTATCTCTACCAAACTAAGATTAGTGCGTACCCTTAATTTGAGATAAGGAGGACGTACTAATCCTTTTTCTAGACTTTATCCCCTTTTTTTAGACTTTATCCTCATTACCATCCTTGTTCGAACCAAATGAAAAATAAGTTAAAATTGTTTCTTATTCCCTGTGTTACCAAATTGACCTAAGAATAAGGATAGGAATAACTTATCCAGTGATGATTCAGCTTATTCTTGTCTCATCTTATTCCGATACCAAACAGGACTTGAGGTTTATTTGGTTCAACATAAAATATCCTGTAAGCACATGTTTTCTGAGAAATCTCAACTCTGGTTGGTGCGTTTGGAGACCTGAAAAGTCTGTGATCAATGAAAACTAGAAGTGTTTACCACCAGAAATTGGGATTTCGGCATCCACTGAGAAACAGCTGAAGCTGTTTTTTGGGTTCAGCGCATCTGGTAATCATGTTTTACAAGAAAGAGTAATACTTACTGCAATGCAATGTCCCTGCATTATAGTTATAATTCACATGGATTGCAAGGCCAACAGCCATCTGATCAAGACGGCTGCTGTGCAACTCGTCTGAATTGAGGGAGCCGATCTATTTATTTATATTTTTATATTTTTGTTCGGATTTTTAATTTTTTTTGAACGTCCGATTAAAAATCAGATGGTACAACCAAATTGTTCGGATCTGCCCCGACCCGACTGTATAATTCTTTTAAATTTTTTTTTTACATGTAAATCAAGATTTTTTTACAAGAAAGAGTAATACTTACTGCAATGCATAGACACTGCAGCAAGTATTACTCTACAAGAAAACAAACGGACAAGATTTTTCAAAAACATATGTTTTCCCGGAAAACCTTCTCCCTATAAATCCTTTTTCCTCTAACGTGATTTTACTCGCAACCAAATGGACCTTGAACTTCGGCCCCAATAAATTTTCACAACGGATTTGGAGATTAAGAATTTAGGGAATTAAGCCCTGGTTCTGCCGCACTTTGTAATCTAATTTAGTAAAGGCACCCATAGATTTTGGTTGCCAACTTAGATTTCAGGTGTTGATATTTCCTTCACTTCAGACGAATTGGTAACATCAGTTCAATAACTCTGCTGTCTGAAATTTCATTGTAGTAACACTCGATGTAATAAATCTTGAAGCAGCGAATGCCGTTATTACATTCTATACCCGATCATACAACATGCTCTTATTCCTGTTCACAAAGCCTATAACAAGACGAGTTTTTATAAAATAACACAAAACATTTCACGAGATACGCAAACATGGGTTATGGAGTAAAAATTGGTGGCACTAGCGGCTACACAAACTGGGCCGTCAAGGAGTCGGGTGTGGCCGGACTGACTGGTTCTTGAAGAGAAGGGTTGACCGGGAACATCTCACATTGTGCCATATGTGCCATCAGCTGATCAACAAGTACCAGGGCTACCATCGCCTCCACCATGGGAACAGCTGCAATACCAGGGAAAGGAGCATTGTCTAAACTACCTCTAGGCGGATACAAAAGCAAAATGGCAGTTGTTGGATAACATTACCTCTAGGAACAACACAAGGATCATGACGGCCACGTGCTATAAGTTCAGTCTCATGTCCATCCCTGGTTACAGTGTTTTGTTTCTTCTGCAAAGGTCATGCAGAGCATTTGAGCGTGCATCAAATTAGGAATGGTGTCCACAAAATCTCAATGAAGATGGATATTCCTATCTTCTCCACCAGAGAAGAAACATTATATAACTATTTTGAGTGGCATATTTGATTTTCCTAATCCCAACCAAGTGCAGCGTGCAAAATTTTTGGAAGTGCAACATCGTTGCATGTACATAGGAATTGAGTGCACGAAACAAGAATGATATAAAGCACACATAAGAGGATTTCTTACACCAATGGTAGATGTTGGTTTGAAGGCTACTCTCATGTATATAGTTTCGCCATTAGATATCCCTCCCTGGACCAAAAGGAAAACAAGACCAGCACATTAAACAAGAAGTATGGAATTTCTAACATGGTCAAAGATGCAATCAAAGAATTCAAATGGCAACTGCCAGTTGGAATGGACTTCAAACCTGGATCCCCCCTGATCTGTTTGTTCTTGTCCTTGTTCTTCCATTCTCATCCACATAAAACTCATCATTATGCTCACTCCCAGCCATAAAAGTACCTGGCCAAGAGCACCGGAAGCAAAACAATTTGAGCATCAACCTATACTGGATAGCAAAAACCTCAATACAAAAGTTTATAAAGAGAATGTTCTATGTAAGCAAATTTATTCCAGCTGGCAATTAGGCAAAACTTGAATTCACAAGGCCTAAATTTTTAAAAAAATGAACTTGAGAAGGGTGGATTTAAACCCATTCCCCGAAATTTGATTAGCACAAATTCAGTACCTAACCACATGTATCTTTACCTGAAAAACCGCTTCCAATTTCGAATCCTTTTGTTGCAGGCAATGACATAACAGCTTTGGCCAGGTCAGCTTCAAGCTTATCAAACACTGGAGTACCAAGCCCCTAAGACAAAGTAATGAAATTTGTGTGTGAATCAACAAGGCTGAAGTACCAACCTCCTAGGTATTTCATATGATTGTAATTTGTTACAGAAGCCTATTCTCAACCACTAATATGCATATCTCAAGTTCTTTCTTGTTGTTTATTATCTTTAATCTTTATCACTTTTGTTATACGTACTATGCATACCTAAGTACCTACTGGCACCACAACTACCTAACAGCCAAGTAGCCTCGGCTAGGGATGGTTGGCATCCTCTAGAGCACTCTTCCTTGCCTGCCACCTTATGTATGGCATACAGCCAGCCTAAAAAGTTTGCTCAAACATGAGGATTTGGTCTTCCAAAATCTAACCAGAGTTTTTTTCCCCTCCTTTGGAAGGTAAAATCTAAAGCTCTAAGCCGAGTTGGTCATCCAAAATCTAAGCCAAGCCCAAGCTGATAGGATAAGGCACATTGTGATGATGATGGCATGATTAAGAGAACTATATTAGTAACATTTTAATAACTTCAACATCAGAAAAGAGATACCCTCGAACATAAAAATTGGCAGTGAAACACAAGTGAAAGACCACATCAAATAATAAATAAGCACACTAAAGAACATTCTAAGCATAAGTATAGCAAAATCTTACACGTGGCGCATTCCTCACAATGCATGTGACAACTCCACCAACTGAATCACCTCTAACTCTGACAGCATCAATGGCATCAATCATTTTCTGGGCATATTCTGGATCTGGGCATCGGACGATGTTGCTTTCTATCTGGCCATATTTTATGTTGTAACATTTAAAATCATAGACAGCATCATGCATCTCAGAAATGTAGAACCAAAGAAACTACCAATACAAACAACAGAAAATATTAAGAGAAACATGGAATGAATGAGTAGATGAAAGCAGACCTGCTCATGAGTTACAGACTCATTATCAACCAATCCCTCTGGAAGTACAACCTTGTGCACTTGGGAAACATATGCAAGAATCTGAAAAGCCCAAAAGTCCAGGAAAATAAATAAAGTATGCATGAGAGGCATAAAACTTGTATAATCTACAAAACAATATCATTATTTTGTGGCAAGCACCTGTTTGATTCTAGGCCATTAAGATTTGATGTTCATAATGTACAGTGTAACTAACAGTGAGGCAAGGGAAAAAAATGATCATTTCTCATACACACATTGAAGATCCAGAAATAGATACACATGACCAAATGATGCCTCTTAAGAACCCCCAAGAAATTTTGAACCCAAGAAATATTCCGTTTGTGTTGCATCAGACATAGTAAAGTATGTAAATGCTTCAAAGCACGCAAGCACAAAAGAGTTTCTCCAACGATTTTTGTCTGCCCAAAATGGACCATATATCCTTTTTAACATAGCAATTGTGGGACTGAAGTAGGCACCTTAGCATCTCGCTGTGCCGACTGCCAACCAACTACACAGCATCATATACTTCCAAAAACATAACACAGCATTATCAGTGCTGTAAAGCTGGTACAAACTTAAATTTGAAACAAAAATAAAATCAGTAATTTCTCTTTCCATGATGGCGTGGAAGTTTTTTTTTCTTCTTTTTCTTTTCTGATCACTGGAGGAAACCCATACCACACCCTGCCTAAGTGTAGGAGAGAATGGATCTTGTCAGACCTCTTTCTTCTACTTTTGCATTCTCAAATCTACCTCATGCTCTCTTTTTTTTCTTTGGTTGTGGAAGTCTACATACCAGTAGCCGGATAGACAAGAGGATTAGGTATGCTGAATTATCCAAGAGAAGGCAGCAAGAATGAGTCTGATGCTTCTGGTAATGATGTGGGAGAATAGTGTTAAATGACTCGAACAATTTGTTCCCATCAAATCCATGCTGAACTTCAAGACCAAGGAAAAGAGACAACTACTCTTAAGGCACTTCTTTATGACTTCTGCTTGTTACTTTCTCCTATACAAACATGAGAACTTCTATACTGCAACATTTTCTGCCACCATATGGGTTATTCGGGGGGAGAGAAACAGGAGAATTTTAAACAAGAAGCTCATGTGCTGGAAGCCATGGCCCGCTTTCTTTGCTCTGCTGTTAGGGATTGGATTATAGTCCATTGTTATGGGATGGCAATGAATTCCTCCCTTTTTGCTTTTTTGGGACGGGATTGAGGGACTCACCTTCTTGGTGTTGCAGTTTTGGGGGTCGTGAGTTGATTTTGCTTCCTCTCTTGTATATTCAATATCCTTTTTAATTTTATACACACTTTTTTTGGAATTCCAAGAGTAAACCCAACACCGAGCCCTACATCACCAATACCCCGAGCCGTAGGCTCGCCCAAACTTCTTTGGGGCATTGGGCCTCCCCTCGGCCTGGCGAAGTCCGTGAGGTTGGAACTCACGTGAACCCAAGTTGGTGCCCGCCGCGGGTATGTCCACAGGTGGGATTTGGTACTGCAACCTCATGGTTGCTCGTGAAGTGTGTTATCCAACTCTCCCACCCCCGAAGGACTTCAAATTTTATACACATACATTGTAGTATCCACTTAAAAAAAAAACATTTTCTTCCGTTCTATCTGAAAAACCTCACCTTATTGGTCCATACCTCCTTTTGCTGCTCTACATGTCATTTGAATGGTTAACAATGGTAGAAAATGTGCCAAAAATTGTGATATCATATTATTTTCCTACATTATATCTAAGAGTTTTTTATGTGGGACGGGAACCGATGTGGATCCGACAACTACCAAGGAATCAAGATCAGCAACAAACACCCTGGTGGACAGGAAATAAGAATAAACAAGCACAATCTTCCATAAAAGAAAGTACGTAAATATAACAAGAAATGCAAGCTAAATAAGCTGTCCCTCGCAGCAAGTAGTGAGCAGATCGATAGTAGTGAGGACTACCAATGGCCTAGGGCATCAACAACATCATCGACTATCTCTTAGTAATGAAATGTGACTTTGGTCACCTTCCAAAAAAACATCATCGACCATCTCAAATTGGAACCACGGGACAGGTAGCTCGCAATCACACAATCGGCAATGAAGTAAAGCAACAAGCTAGGAGCCTAGATCCCACACGTGCATGGCGGCAAATATGACATTACATACTAGAAGAGCAGGTCCATGGAGGGCTATCATAGCTAACCTGCCCACCGCTAGAGTGGGGCTCGTCTGCCAGGGCCACAGGATCCACAACCACGCACTGAACGGCTCAGTTGGCTTCAGACAGTCTGCTGCAGGAATAGGGAGCCTGATGGGCCTTGGACAGCTGGGAGCTTACTAACAGGGCCCCTGTTGGGTTGAAGACCTGCAATCCGGAAAGATGAACCACTGAACCCAAGGTTGGGGCCCGGCTGGCACGAACGACGATGGAGACCCACCATGAGGTTCGCCCTGGTGCTGCACGTGGAGGCCGGTTCGACGCCGGAACCGAGAGGGTGGCAGGGACGCTGCGTGGCGGTGGCGGTGGACAGGATCCCACACGTCCAGGCTCAATCGATGAGGGGGCAGATGGGCGAACACGCCCCTCAGGATGAGTGGCTGAGGTGGGTGAGAGCAGCCAGCCGGGAGTGGCTTGATCAATGAAGAACAGCAGCCGAACTCCCCAGGTGCAGTATGTGGTGGGATGAGATGATGAGGGCAGCTAGGTGGGCTCGTAGTGCAAGCTCGAGCAACGAGGTCCACTCAGGCGAACTCGCCAGTCGTGCCACATGACAATCCAATGATGAAGGCATCGGAAGGCGGTGATGCGGCAATGTTGGCGTAGAAGGGCGGCTGGGCAGGAACGAGCACATGCGACAAAGGGGATTGCCACGTACGCGGGCTTGGCGCTGCGTGGCGCCCTGTCGGCCGGAATGGCCCGCCCGAGCACGAGTGATGAGGGGCGGATGGCTGTGAAATGCACAGGCCCGACGCGTGGCTGGAGATGATGGCGAGGGACTTCTGCGGTGCTCTCTTTGGTGACGAGGAAGGGGAAGCAAGGAGACAGGGAATGGGAGATATTAATGAGAAAGAGAAAGGTGAAAGGGAAACAGACGAAGAGTGCGGAGGCCGAGGGATGAGGAAGAAGAAGACAAGGGAAGAACAGAGGAAGAAGACGAAGAACCAGTGCTTCTCGCCCTTTCCACACACAGGCTCTTCACAGGCTCTCACACACAAACGCACAGTGGCCGCAATAAATATGGGCCGGATTGAATCGGACACGCGCACGGGTGTCCTCACCAGTTTTCCCCATAAAATTCCATCAAGATCTTACTAACTTGCTTTTACATTAATAATGAGAATGCACGCATCAACTACTGCTCCTTCCAGAAAAAGTAAAAAAAAAAACTGGCATATTGACTTTTTCGATCATTTCCCCTTTTCTCCTCATTCACTTCTCCTGCCTTCCACTTTCTTGGAGGTGTGGGGATGATGAGCTTGGATACCAGGTTTGGATAATTTAATAGATATGAATTGCTATGGTTTTTACCTTTTTCCTAGCAAAACAGTCTGTAATCCTGTCATATGTTTTTTTTTGAAGGTGACATTAAGTCACAATTTCATTGAATAAAAGGAGGATTACAAAGAGAATGAATAGCCCAGGGCCATCACCATCAGGATCGGACAACCCCCGTCCTGGTCCCCATCTACATATGAAAGGATGAAAATTTACAAGGATGTTTTATCAAGCAAATAAAACAAAAACACACTTAGAGCAGCCTATCAGGAGATCATTTCCTTCCAATTCCTGGCCTTGTCAAAAAAATCAGAACTCCCCTCCTTGAGGATACCAGCAGCCCTTCCCCATTCTTCCACCCATCTAAATGTACTCCTCATCAGCTCATTTGAACTTCTGCAGTGGTCATTGAATTTCCTTCTATTTCTCTCACACCAGGTGGCCCACAAAAGGGCCGGGCAAGTCAAGTACCACAATTGTTTAAGATCTTTATATAGACAATTAATGCTCTACCAGTGTAGGAGATCCAACACAGAAAATTGCTCTACCCAATTGATTCCGAATAATCTACACATAATCTTCCACTGAATGATAATAATACCACAACCACAGAATAAATACTTTTGATCCTCCTCAAAAAGAGCACAAAAAACACACGAGAAACTCCCAGAGATGTGTAGTTTCTTAGCCCTCCTTCCCGTAAGAATTCTGCACCAAGCAAGCTTCCACAGGAAAACTTTGATCTTATTTGGAAGATGATTAGACCATACTAACTCTTTCCACCACACCCTGGTTCCACCATCATTCAACATTGGAGCCATGGATTTAACCGAGAACTGTCCATTGTTGGTCCATCTCCAATTTCTTTTGTCCTGCACCTCACCAAAAATTCTGACTTCACTAATGGTGTTAATTAGCAATACTAGTTCTTCTGCTTCCTCATCCGTGGGATTCCTTCTCAAAGGCAAGCTGATCTGCCCTGCATCTATATGGCATAACACATCCTCTACTGTAGCTTCTTAGTGAAGGGTTATATTGAAAATATTGCTGAAATGCTCAGAGAAGACCACACTGGAACACTATTTATCTTTCCAAAACTGTGTATCCCTGCCATTTCCCACCTGAATAGTACTCGAAATATCCATAAATTCAGCACATCTAACAATATTCTTCCAGATTGAAGACATGTTGTAGCTGATTGAAGGATAAAAATTCCATTTGTTCTCACCTTGAAAGTATAGATCCTTCACAATCACAGCCCAAAGTGCATCCGGATGCTCTCCCCTTCTCCACAACCATTTAGCTAGCATTGATTTATTGAAAGTAGCCACACCGCAGAGGCCAATTCCTCCTTGCTCCTTACTTTTGCAAACATTGCTCCAATTGATCAAATGGATACCTCTCTTCTCCCTTCTCCCTCCTGACCAAAAAAAGGAACTTCGAATTGCTTCAATGATTTTTTCCACAGCCCGAGGTATCTTAAATATAGAAGCATGGTAGATTGCCAAAGACGAAAGGACCGATTTTGACAATATCATTTTCCCTCCTCCTGAAAGAAAGTTGCCTTTCCACCCTTCCAATCTATTCTCAAATTTCTTAATTAAACCATCCCAATCTCTCACCCTTAAGTTTCCATCTGATAAGGGCAAACCCAAATATTTAATAGGGAAACTATTCACTCTGCATTTTAAGGATTTTGCAATCTCCAAAAGACTAGGCTGTGGCACATTCAAACCCACTATTTCTGATTTCTCATAGTTGATCCTCAGCCCTGTGATAAGTTCTATCAAAATAAGCAATCTTTTGATATTCTGGATATCCTCCTTGCTTCCTGAAGAAAACAGTAGCGTATCATCTGCAAACTGAAGATGAGAAAGGTGAATATTGCTCCTGCCTATTCTGAACCCCTCAATTAAGCCAAGTTGAACTGCATTATCCCAAAGAGAACTAAAAATCTGTCCAATAAGCAGAAAAAGAAACGGAGACAATGGATCTCCCTGCCTAAGACCTCTTGAACTGCCGAAATATCCACACGGTTCTCTATTGATCAACACAGAAACTTAGAGGATGAAATACAGCTCATGACCCATCTAACCCATCTTTCATTAAAACCCATGAGGATCATTGTTTTTTTGAGACAATTCCAGTTGATTCTATCATAAGCCTTCTCAAAGTCGAGTTTTAATAACACTCCTTGCTTATTTCTGATCTTGTAATGATGTATAACCTCATAAGCTGTCATAAAGTTATCCAGTATAAATCTGCCTTGCAGAAATGCTGATTGATTAATGCCCACAAGTTTATGTATCACCTTCTTGAATCGAGTTGCTAGGATCTTGGCAATAACCTTATAGCATCCATTGAGTAAACTGATGGGCCGAAAATTTGTCACTCTTTCCGCTCCTTCTGACTTTGGAATAAGAACAACATATGTAGCATTAACCGATTGAATCCTTTCCGGCCTGTCATAAAACTCTTGCACAAGGTTAACCAAATCTTCTTTAATAACATCCCAAAAAAATTGATAGAACCCAAGAGAAAAACCATCGGGACCCGAAACTTTATTAGGATCCATACTAAAAACAGCCAATCTAACTTCCTCCTCCATAAAGGGTTCACTCAATTTTACAGCATCTGAATCTTCTAACTTAGGAAGTAATCCATCTTGTATGTGGGGTCTCATCTGAAATTCTTCTGAGAAAAGATTTCTGAAGAAATCCACAAATATGTTTTTGATCTCCTCGGGATCTTCAATGACACTTTCTTCTTCTTTGACATGATCAACAGACAGGTATCTTCTTTTAGCACTAGCCATCGCATGGAAGAAAGAAGTGTTTTTATCACCTTCCTTTAACCAATGCTCCTTAGCCCTTTGTTTCCAACCAATTTCTTCTTTCAAAAGTTCTTCATTGTAAATCTTCCGGAACTCCTTCAAAGAGTAAAGCGCTTGATTGGAAAGATCAGCAACCTCACTTCTCAATTCCAATTCTTCAATGTTGCTCTTCAATTTCTGCCTTTTTTCCTTTTCCTTTCCAAAATTCTGTTTAGACCATTGTCTCAAGCATTTCCTGATCCATTTCAGCTTGCCCATGAAATTATGCACTGCAGAATTTGCCATCGGTGCTTGCTGCCACCATTTGCCTACCATTTCCTTAAATCCAATTTCCCTTTGCCATTTCAGTTCATATCTGAAAATTCTGGAGCTCCTCCTCTTATCCTCCATCATAATGAACAAAGGTATATGATCAGAGACAGACCTGCACAACCCGTTCACATGTGACAAGGGAAATTTTTTGAACCAATCTGGAGAGATCAAAACTCTGTCAATCTTTGATTGAATGCTGACCTGCTGTAAATTAGACCAGGTATAATTTCTGTTTGGGTCATCCACCTCTATTAGTTGAACATCTCTGATCCACTGATTAAAAATATCCATGCTATTGCTCCATCTCTGTCTACCAGACCTCTCCCATGGAAACCTTACACAATTAAAGTCTCCCAAGATACACCAGGTTTTCGGGAAAAGAGTATGCAACCTATATAGTTCTTGGACAAAACCCTCCCTCTGTTGATCAGTGTGGGGTCCATACACAGATGTAATGACCCAACAGTCATTATTAGAAGTTCTATTCTTATGTTTAAAGGCAACCGAAATGCTGAAGTTGCCTACATCACAGACATTGCCCTCGAACCTGTTCCCATCCCAAATCACCAGTTGTCCTCCTTTAATTCCATCTGCAGGAAAAACTGCCACTTCATTTAACTTAGACCCACATATTCTACTTAAAACAGATTTATCAATATTGGCCATCTTGGTTTCCTATAAACAGATGCAGTCCAAATGCTGAGAGTACACCAAATTTTTTACAGCTCTCATCTTGAAGTCCCCATTGAGGCCCCTGATGTTCCATGAGATCAAATTCATTGTGTAACAATCTGTTTCCCTTTATCCTTGGTCTTCTTCCCTCTCAAACTGTCCAGGACTTCATTGTTTCTCACAAAACTTACTTCTCTTTTTCCAATCTTCATTCCACCACCCGTACCTTTCCTCTTAGCTGATTGCTGTAAGATGTCATTCCTTCTCAATTTCTTAAGAAAGCTCAGGACTATATCTTCCCTGCCTTCAAATGACACACCTATACGCTGTCCAAACTGCACAATTTCATTCCTCCAGACTTCTTCCTCATCACACAATTTCACTGCCAACGGGACCTCACTGCCTTCATATGTCATAATCTGTTTGGCTTGAATCTCTTCCTGCAAATCCCTGTCTCCTATATCCTTTTTCGAACCCTCTTCTTCCAGTTCATCTTGCAAACTATAAGTAACAATCGCTCCTATCTCTTCCTGTGACGACCCTTCCTCTCTATCTCTGTTCCAACCCTTCCCTGCAAACTTGAGACGATGGACCTCCGGAAGACCAACGCTTTTCCCCATCCCCCCTCCGTCAGCCCAGATAGGACCTATGTCAACCTGGCCACACCTCGAGTAATGTGCATCGTCTTGCTGATCCCACACTGAAGAAACCCTCTCTCCTCTGGCCGGAGCTTTCTCCCTTCCGGTACTCTGTTCTCTGTGAAGTGCGATGAGAGCTCGGGGAAGACGACGACGGTTCGGGGGCGGTTTAGGGTCTACCGGCTGAACCGGGCGAATCAATTCCCGGTTCGAAGTTAAGTCAGGATCCGATATGTTAGGTTCCTTGAGAATCGGATCCCCTAACAATAACGGATCACCCCGCACCTGTTCATCTTCCTCACCCGAAAGCCCAACACCAGAGCTCCCTTCTATGCCCTGTTCAACCTCCGCCTCGGAACCACACCCCAGCACATTAAAATAACTGGCACCCTTCCCCTGAACTGATTGCTGCTTAAACGGGCCTCTCAAGGAATATGGGAGAACCCCCATTATTCCTTTACTATCAAATAACTTGGGAACCCCGCAATCTTGAATTCCTCTGCCTACACCTACCTGCCTCTTCATCTCCTTCTGACTCGTCGCACCTGAGTACGACTGGTAAGAGGCATTTTCTGACTCAGAACCGAACTCAACCAAACCTAGGTGAACACCGAGTTCCGGCTGCCCTGTTTCAGCCCCGCCGTCTCTGTTTGTCCTGTATCTTCTATACTCCGCCACCACATCAGCCCACAGCCAATCCTGTTCAAAACCTTTATCCTTACCATCTTCTTCCATTGTGATATGTATCCAGAAGATCCTACCCCCTACCATAATCTTGATCCTTTCAGGAATATATGTCTTCCGCTCAACAGAGATTTTAACCCGCACAAAGGACAAATTGTCCCCCCCGAGTCCCTTGCTGTCCACTTCTCTAAGCCTCCCAAACCTGGAGCAGATTGACTGGAACGTGTTGATGTTCCAAAGGTGAAGAGGCACCCCCTGGAACCTACACCACAGCTCGATTCCCTCCTCTGCAGGGAAGGTCCCCACTTCTGTCCTCCACTGAGAAAATTCCACAAAAAAGTCCTTCTTCACCTCTAACCTTCCAATGGAGCATGCAAGACCCCTCCACGATTGTGTTTCTAAGCTCACTAGGAAGGAGTGGGAGTCCAATCTTCGAATGCTCCATCCTTTAACTTCCGGCCAAAACTTCAACAGAATGGCTCTTGCCTCCCCACAGTCCATTACGACTCCATTGCAATCCTTCTGGAATGAAACTACAATGCAGTTTTCCAGTGAACGCTTAGCTGCTGCAACCTCTGGAGACCATGCTATATCCACCACTCCATGGAAGACCTTCGGGGCAGGCTTGTTGTCCACTTTAGAGTCTACGCCAGAGTTCATCCTCCTGACGCTCACCTATGTCTTTCTGTCAAGATGTCGGAGAGAAGGACATAACCTTCTTCTGTGTCCAGCTCCATTGCAATGGAGGCACCGGACTGCTTCTCTACACCTGGCAGCATGATGCCCCTTGCCCAAGCAGCGAATGCAGATATCTCGTCCCACAGGCAGAGCTTCCGCAGCCAATGTCCTCCGGCGACCATCTCTGCGAGTCACCTTCCTTTGCACCGTACTCCAACCTTCCCCCTTACCAGAATGATGGACTTCAGGGCACCCTCCCTTCTCCGGAACACCCTCCATTTCTTATTGGGGGAACCAAGCTGATTGTAATCCTGTCATATGTTCTACTCTAGACACTAACTTAGCAGATTCTTTCTTGGTGTCCTGTGAGTTTTAGTCTTTCGTTTCCTTTTCTTCTTAGGAAATTCTTGCCTCATTCATTTTATTTACATAATAGAATCAACTATACATGTATGGTTCTGGGAGATGGGTATCTTCCATTTCCTTTCTCCCCAAAAAAAGGACGCTGTTGTTGTTTAATAATCTGATGGATCAATGTTGTCCATATTGCTTCAAGCTGTATCCAATCATTGTTTACTCGTGATTACCACTGCCAATGCTAAGATACATAATTGTACCAATGCTAAGGGCTGTGAACATGGGTGTGTGTGTGTGAAAGTGTATATAGATATGAAGACTAATTAAATAAATTGAGATGTCCATATAATCATAGACCTAGGCAACTGACACACCTACATGCCATATCAAACACCATGTCACCCTTTTTTTTTTTTTTTTTTGGGGGGGGGGGGGGGGGAGGAGAACCTCTGAACCATGGATGGCAGTTTCGGGCGGTACCGGTACCCCCATTTCGGGCCGGTACCGTAAAAAAAAAAAAAAAATGACTGTACCGGACCGGTACCGGTCCGGTTTCGGGCGTACCGGCCGGTACGCCCGTGAAACACCCCTTAAAGGGGTGTTTCACTGTCCCCTCTCACAGAAACAGATCTGTGAGAGGGGATTCGGGTTTTTTGCAGTGGGAGGGGAAGGGAAGGAGGGAAAGGAGGAGAAGAAGGAGGGGAAAGAACCGCCGCCGCCAGCCGCCGCTGCCGCCGCCGCCAGCCGCCGCTGCCGCCGCCGCCCGCCGCTGCCGCCGCCGCCCGCCACCGCCGCCGGAGACGTTTTCATCCTTTTCCGTAGACATTTTCACTGTTTTGGGTGGAAGAAAAAAAGAAGGTATGATTTATATTTTAATGTAGTGATTATTTTTTAGTTTGTTACATATTTCTTAGATGATTTACGTTCATTTTCTTGATAAAATAGACAACCCCCAATTTTGGCCCTAATTAGCGGTTAAAAATTGGGGCTTTTGTCTAATTACTTAAATTAAACATCAATTGGAGCCTAATTAAGCTTCATGACATGTTTTAAACTAGGAGTGTGCTGTTAATTACGTTGATCGACGGTTAATTAGGGGAAATCCCCAATTTTGGCCCTAATTAGCGGTTAAAAATTGGAGTTTTTGTCTAATTACTTAAATTAAACATCAATTGGAGCCTAATTAAGCTTCATGACATGTTTTAAACTAGGAGTGTGCTGTTAATTACGTTGATCGACGGTTAATTAAGGGAAATCTCCAATTTTGGCCCTAATTAGCGGTTAAAAATTGGGGCTTTTGTCTAATTACTTAAATTAAACATCAATTAGAGCCTAATTAAGCTTTATGACATGTTTTAAACTAGGAGTGTGCTGTTAATTACGTTGATCGACGGTTAATTAGGGGAAATTCCCAATTTTGGCCCTAATTAGCGGTTAAAAATTGGGGTTTTTGTCTAATTACTTAAATTAAACATCAATTGGAGCCTAATTAAGCTTCATGACATGTTTTAAACTAGGAGTGTGCTGTTAATTACGTTGATCGACGGTTAATTAGGGGAAATCTCTAATTTTGGCCCTAATTAGCGGTTAAAAATTGGGGCTTTTATCTAATTACTTAAATTAAACATCGATTAGAGCCTAATTAAACTTCATGATATGTTTTAAACTAGGAGTGTGCTGTTAATTACGTTGATCGACGGTTAATTAGGGGAAATCCCTAATTTTGGCCCTAATTAGCGGTTAAAAATTGGGGCTTTTGTCTAATTACTTAAATTAAACATCAATTGGAGTCTAATTAAGCTTCATGACATGTTTTAAACTAGGAGTGTGCTGTTAATTACGTTGATCGACGGTTAAAAATTGGGGCTTTTGTCTAATTGTTAAATTAAACATCAATTGGAGTCTAATTAACATCCAATTTTACATGTTTTAAACTACGAGCATAATGCCAAATGTTCTTATATTTGTTTCTATTTTTTTTTATGTGTTGTAGGAACATGGCTGAACAGCAAGAGCAAGACCCAGGGTGGGCCCATATCACCTTAATTAATACTGCAAAGAGGAGAGTGAAATGCAAATATTGTGGCAAAGAGATGGGTGGTGGAATCACCCGAGGGAAAGAACATTTAGCAGGGAAGACAGGACAGGTGACAAGGTGTACTGTCTGTCCCCGACAAGTTGCCAACGAGATGCGTGAATTGTTGCGTGGCCGAAAAGCACAAAAAGAACAAAAGAAGGAAGATGAGGTTGAACTCCAAGGCGAAATTTCAGGTAGACATAATACAAAAGGCAAAGGGATGTATACTGCGGCCAGTGGCATTTCTATACGTGAGAGGGAAAGGGCTGAACAAAATGTAGATTCTAGTGATGATGATGATGATGATGATGATCCTGACATGGCTGCAGCTAGAAGAGAGAGTTTGTGGCATCAACAAGAAGATGAAGCCCGAAGGAGAGGTGATGGACCATCAATAAGAGGCACAAGTCAACCTACAGGCCAAGTGGGTCCTATGGACAGTTATCTTTTTAGAAGACAGACTTCTACTCAGCCAAAAATCAAGCAAGCAATGAGAGGAGTAAAAAAGTCAGCTGAAGCGGCAGGACATACTTTTAAAAGCATATGCAAATGGTTTTTGCATACAGGTGTTCCCTCACATGCTGCTCAGTCTCCTTATTTTCAGCCTATGATTGATGCGATAGCAGATCATGGTCGTGGGTTCAAAGCCCCCACACGTCGAGACATATATGGACGGGGGCTTGATGGAGAATACGAGGAACTTCAACAGTGGGTTGAAAGTTTTAAGGCAGTATGGAAGGAGAGAGGATGCACAATTATGTGCGATGGCTGGACTGGTACCACGAAGAAGTCCATGATTAATTTTCTTGTTTATTGCACAGAAGGGACAGTTTTTATGAAATCTGTTGATGCATCAAACTATTCAAAGAATGCAAAATATTTATTTGGTTTGATGGATCAGATGGTGCAGGAAATTGGAGAGGAAAATGTTGTCCAGGTGGTCACCGATAATAAACCAAGTTATAAAGCTGCAGGGAAGAAGTTAATGGACAAGCGCAAACACCTTTATTGGGTCCCATGTGCAGCGCATAGTCTGGACTTGATGCTTGAAGACATTGGTAAGGATCCAACTATCAGCAAGACTGTAAAGAGAGCCCAAAGAATTACCCAATTTATTTATGGTCATCCCAGGATCTTGAATATGTTCAGAGAAAAAGCATCTGGAGGTCGAGATCTCATCCGTGCAGGGCCTACACGATTTGCATCTAATTTTATTTCTTTAGAATCTTTGCACAAATTCAAGAATGAGATCAGGGGTTTTATGTTTAACAAGGAGTTCTTGGAGTATATGCGGACCACTTCCAATGAATCTAAATCTGAACATTTGGAAGTGAGAAAAATCATAGAGAATAAAAAATTTTGGAGTAATATGGAGACTTATCTGAAGTTGGTGGAACCTCTCGTACAGGTGTTAAAATTGGTGGATGGGGATGATAAGAATTACATGGGATATTTGTACGAGGCAATTGACATTGCTAAGGTCCACATCAAGAACGCATTTCCCAACACTTATATGAAGTGGTGGGACCTTATTGATATCAGATGGGAAAGCACATTACACCACGACTTGCATGCAGCTGGTAAGTGAAGTCTTATACTATTACATGGGAGATTATTTATTAAATTGACATTAGTAATTTTTCACCTAAATGCAGGTTATTATTTAAATCCTCGAGTAATGTACAGTCGTCAAGTGCATATTGATGGAGAGGTGATTCAAGGCACATTAAATGTGATTGCACTTTTTTCGAGGACAATAGAAGATAGGATTGAGGCAGAGAGACAGGTATACTTAGTGAAGATCTGACTTTAAGATTTATCCAATTACTTGTAATTTGAAGAGCCTATGAATTCTATTAATTGTTAATTCCATCTTTGTAGATGGAGGCTTATAGGCTAAGGCTGGAGACATATAATGAAGACTCTGTGCAAATTGCTGTAGAGAAAGTGAGCCCAGGTATACTTAGTCATTGCATTGTTGTCAAATGTGCATAAGAAACGAGAACATACATTGATTATTTTTTTTTTTGGTTTCTTTTAATGATGGCACAGCTGAGTGGTGGATAATGGTGTACAACAGAGATAGGTGCTATAATCCATTGGCTTCCGTTGCAGTGAGGGTTTTGAGTCAGATGACGTCGGCAAGCCAATGTGAAAGAAACTGGAGCACGTTCAGCCTTATACACTCAAAAATTCGTAACCGGTTAAAGGCTGAACAATTGGAAAAATTGGTGTACTGCCATTACAATATGAGATTGAGGATCAAAAACATCCGGTTGAGACAACAATTGAGGGAGAAACGAGCTGCAGGGCACGCAGAAGATGTGGTTGGCCAAATTGATGTGGAAGAGTTATTTGATGATGATAATCCCTTGCAGACTTGGGTTGAGACACGAGCAACTGTCGATGAGCCAGTTTTTGATCATGATGATACAGAATGGGCATAAGGCATACTAGATGGAGCTGTTGCTAGAGATCCAGAATTAAGAAGCTCGAAAAGGCAAAAAGAAAATTCACCTCCTCCTTCATATGAGTATCAGAGTCAGACTGAGCATGTGCCTTTATTTGCACCTGATACTGAGCTTGAGCCTGCTAGACACTCAGAATCAGATAGTAGGCCAGTCACTCCTAGAATGGTTGGGCCACCATCATTCTTGAAAAGGAGTACATCTACATTGGAGAGGACTAATTTGGCTGCCAGAGACGATCCTGCCATTGATGAGCTGAAGCAAATTTATGTGAGGCATACACCACGAGGAAAAGGAGTATTAAATCGATTGAACTTGCAAAAGGATCTAGAAAAAAAAGAAAGCCAGCAAAAACAGGCATCACAAAAGAAAAAATCAAGTACTGTTAAAAGAAAGTTAATTGTTGATTATGATCAAGATGACGATGATGATGGGACAGAGTCTCCTAGTGATGATGCTGGTGCAGTTGCAGGTGCTACTACCGGGGGCGGAGTGTATGCACCTTCTTTCTCCTTACATGTTGACACAGGAAGAGGACAACATGAAAGTCAAGGAGATTATGATTCACAAAGCCAGCATGGACAGCAGTCAGGTTACGGAGGTGGCCAACAAGAAGCAGGCATGTATAGCTGGGGAGATCAAGTAGAGTATGAAGGCTTTCAATTCCATCCACCGATTCCACCCAGTAGCAGTTATGGGTCAGGGTCTTCTTCTTATCCTCATGCTACTTCTTTGCACCATGATTCTGGCATTTCATCAAGTCAACAACCATATACTCCAAGAGGGATTCAAAGAGGGATGCACAACTTGGCTGCATCATTGTTTAGTTATGGTGAATATAGGGAACATATGCAACCTTATTATGGATACCAGCAACAGCAACCAGATGATGAATCAGAAGGATCTACGGGTTATTATCCATAGTAAGGGACTCACTTATGTTTTTCATAGGTAAGGATCGTTTGATTTCGTTCATATTTTGCATTGTTGTAAATATTTAGTACATTAACATAATATTTTTCATGTTTAATCTCTATTAAAATTGTCATTTTGTATGTGTTATGTGTACTTCTTTGTCTTAACCCATTTTTATCACACCCAACACATAGCTAATTAATTGTTTACATTTTTTCTGAATTTTTTCTGAATTTTTCTGAATTTTTCTGAATTTTTTTCTTTTTTTTTCTGATTTTTTTGGGCCCTTTCAAGCCCGTACCGGTCGTACCGGCCGGTACCGGTACCGTTACCGGTACGTACCGGTACCGGCCGGCACCGGTACCGGTACCGGTACTGCCTTCCATGCTCTGAACTGATATCAGTTATAATAAAAATGATTTCTACTCACAATTTTAAACAAAACCAGCAAGCATTACCACCATATTCATCATGTGAACTTGGCAGACCTCGTGACAGATTTCCTCTTTTTAGTCAATATGAAAATGGCATCTCACTTTAGAAAAAAAACTGGGAAACCAAGAAGAGGTATTTGGCATGCCACATGGAGACATGCTTATCCATGTTGAGAAAGGGGTGAGGACAAGAAGGGATGGCATCTTTGTGGAACAGGGCACCCATTTAGCTGAGGACTAAGAAGGGAGATCAGATGTTAAAAAAGCTCCTCAAAGCAAGTTCTTGTGACAGTCAATATCTTTCAAATAAGAAACCTTAAATCAGAATTTATCAATACAAGATAAATCAATATGAATAAAGCACCCAAAATTATTATAATCATTTGGATAATCTAAACTTATAGGAAACACAAAAGTCAGAAACAAAAAAAAGGCTCAACCACATTACAATGGACAGAAAAAGAGAGATGACTAACATACTTCAGTTCCAGTCTTCAACTTGAGAATCTTCTTAGCAACAGCTCCAGCTGCAACTCTCCCAATGGTTTCTCTTGCTGAAGATCTGCCACCACCCTGCATAAATGGCATGCAGAAACACTTCAGGTTTATGCTTAGAAAGAAGCAGGACTCCCTTGGACAGCCCTTGTGCAACATAAATGGAAAGAAAGAAACATATGAACACCTGAACTGATCTGACACCATATTTCCAATCATATGTTGCATCAGCATGAGAAGGTCGATATGCTTTTGACATTTCTGCATAATCCTGAAATCAGCCAATAATGGAAAGGCTTCATAACATGCACAGCTGTGTAGATACAATTGAAAATTTGGAATTCTTGTAAATTGAAGTGTTAATGAATATGCACCAGTGTTCATATTAAAACTGCACCCACAAGGGACTGGCAGTGAGATACTGGAGGAAGATGGGGATGGACTCAAATCCGCATAACCCTTATGGGCGGGGATACACACGTGCTAGAATGGCTACTACAATAGGAAGCAAGACAGAGTGAATCCGAAAAGATTGCCTCAGCTCAGACCATGTTTCGAAAAGAATGGTGTCCAATAACCCAACCCCTCCCCCCCCAAACCCAACCCAAAAAAAAAAGGAAAAAAATAAAGAAGTTACATCTATATACAAAACACATGGTTAGACCATTGAAGACTAAAGTCCAGGAACTTGTTCTATTTAACTGTACTCAATTCGAATGAGTAGTTTCATAAAGCTTATAAGGATTATTCTTCTAAAAGTAGAGAACCGCAGCTTGCATTGTTACATTTATCATTCACATACTGATATATAAAAAGTTCCTTAGGTCTCCTTCATTTTCTTCGGCCAAGTAATATATATTGCATGCAGTGGGATTGACGTATCTATACAAGTGCAAGAACATTGATAATATATGTGAGCAAGAATTCCTATGACTATCCTGTTTTGTGCGCCATATGCAAGAAAGGATGTATCATGTGTAGGGGTGTTCATGGTCAGGTTTCGTTTGGTTTTATGAGAATTTCCATGCAACCAAACCAAACTATCATTTAGAACCAACTTAAATCAAAGTGCATTTTGTTCAAAACAAAACAAAAATGTTCTTTTCTTGAAAATATATTAAATAGATTAACCACATACTTTTTCACTTAAACTTAAATTATAAGTACAAAAATTTTACTAAGACATAAAATTTCGTATTAGTCTTTCTAAAATTAAGACCAAACAGTTTCAAATTTGAAATTTATACGTGAAATTTTATGTTTTTTTTAAACCTTTTGCGTAACTATATTATAATCCTATTTGGTTTAATTTCCAAGCCTTTGAAACCAAACCAAACCTCACTTAAATCAATCTGGTTTCAAACCGAATCAAACTTTTTTTTTCATTTTCAAACCAAACGAAACTGAATTAACTGGTTCAATTTTTGTTTTTCAGTTTGAACCTTAGTTTGGTTTCTTCAATTTGAACGAAATAGTGAATAACCCTAATAATATGCATGAAGTAGAGACAATATTCGACAAGTGAGGCACCTGACAAGAATATTATAGCTTAAAAAATGAAGCCATGTGCTTAGGATGACTCCACGGTGTCCTAGATAATACATTACTGAGCAGGCACCCAATTTCTTTTGCAGGATAAATCAACTAACATTGTCTTCATGTTATCACCTATTAAAGAGGTGTTGTATATATGCCCCTATGAGTTATACATTTATCCTTTTTGGTTATTGTATCTACGTCCCTTAGGACTTGCACTTGTATATTGGGCCATTGCCCTAATAGTGAGATGATTACACCTATTGTGCTTTGCACACACTCGTGTTCTAACATGGTATCAGCTCGGCATTAAAGATTTCTCTCCAGTGCAACACTTGGCCTTTGTAAGACTTGTGTCTACTGTCACGTTGGGCATCAAGCATTTGAGGTTCTCTTCTACAACTTTGGAGACATCCTTCCCTATTCCCTGTCATCATCGGACAATGTCTCAACCCGAAGTTGTTTCGTTCCATCTATTGGTGGCTGCTATAATGTAAGAGACAACTCCATTGGCTGTTGTTGCCCATGCTCCCTCCTCGAATTAATAAGAATGAAGTTGACTATGGGCAGGTCCACTACACACATCTATTGATTTTTTTTCCGAAGGTGAACACACATCCATTGTTGAGACCACCAGGCACTTGTTTCACCAAAGCCAGTGGATGTATGCATCACAACTAGCTGTTGTGGTTACCTCATCATCATCATCATTGTGCTTCCATCACCATCACCACTGGACACTGTTCCAGCATTGTTGACTTTGTTGCCAGCACCTCTTCCTTGTGCTGGATCTGCCCCAACACTCTCCTAGCTATGTCAGCTAGGGTTTCACTAAGGAAGTGGGACAAAAGGAGAATGAGATTGATTGCCATTTCATCTGACAGCACTACCCCTATCACACTTTCTCTCCCTCATGCATCTTATGAGCAACTTCTTGACCTTTTCACCAAATCCCAAATGACTGTGAGCTTTAAGGAGTTGGCTGGCAAATTCATGGTTAATGATCTGCCATGGGTTTGGTGTTTTTTCCCTTGTTTTGTGGGGTGGGGGGGGGGGGTTACTAGAGATGTGCCACATCCCTATGAGCAGTACACTGTCCTTTTTTATTATTCTATTCATGTCCCTACCTTGAAACCTCTGCACTTAATATATTAGGTTGTTGCCCTAATAGCAAGATGATTATACTTATTATTGTGTTCTGCCAACTAGTGAACTAGCCTCACCTTCTGAAGCTATTCTACTGTTTGGCAACAGTAAAAAGAATTGTAACCTTGTGGTTTCATCTGGTAAGACGTTGCAGCAAAATTACTTATATTTTGTAAGAGAACAAAATGGTAGGATGACTGTAGGACAGCTAATTTAAGTTTGTCAACAGTGTTAAATGTGATGAGTTGCACTCAGGAATAAGTATCTCTGAAGCTGAGGCAAGTACTCACATATCCTCTTTGATCCTTATTTGGTACAGAAATACTGATTGCAGTTCCTGTGGTCATCCCTGCAGTGTACACATACTGCATCAGAATTTGACACAATAGAATTGGCATGTAGATTCACATAGAATGTCAGAACAAAGGACCTAACCATCAGCAATGCCCGAGTTAATTCTACATGTGTCTGTCTCCTTCCTTGGCGTGGTTATCCTGCTCTGGCCTGGCCTCCTGCATACGGTCAATTGGTCAAAATAGAAGATGTACCAGAATTCATGTGCGGAAATAGCAACCAAGCGTACTAGAATCAATGACAAAGGGAAACAAAGAATACCTCCGATCGAGTTCATACTGCACATCAGCTTCTGAGATAGGCAATCTTGGGGGGCACCCGCTGATGATGCAGTCAACACTCCCTCCATGGGATTCTCCAGACGTCGTAACTTGGAAGTAGTTCCCAAATTGATTTCCAGCGGCTTGGATCTCTGGTATTCAAGAACCATCCAATGTATTCATATGCTTAGTTTGTGAACTCATCACATCTACGTGCACATTTCATGAAGACGGAAGCTCTCAGTTAATACTCGGAGCGGCAAAAAACCGCCAAAACTTCCACCTTTTAGATAACTACCCTGCTCCAGAAAACACGCTTGGACAAATTCTTTCCTTTTCTACGCCAAATAACCCATTTGGACGGAGATAGCTAGGATACATATTTGTTGATTTAAACACAAAAATTTTGCCCACCCTTCCAACGCTTTCTCCCGGGTAGGAAACAACACCCAACCAGGGTAGAGACAAGTAGGCGCACCCAGTAAGTAAAAACATGCACACAAATGACACTCCCTAGATAGCAAACCGCCCAATTCAGCGGAATAACACGAAAAGGAAGAAGCGAAGCACGATCTAAGCGGGCACTTGGCTGCGGGCGACGGATGAACAGACCTAGCCTCCTGGGAGGAGGAGCGCGGCGCCGCGGGACGGCGATCTGGACCGTTGGCGCCGCCAGGCGGCGGAGGTCGGACTGCTGGAAGAAGCCGAGGCTGCGGGCGCCGTCCGCCCGCGTGGCCTTGAGGAAGGGCTTCGAGGAGAGGGACGACGATGCCATGGCCTCCGATCTCCTCTCTCAGATGCGTCTGTGTAGAGAGAGAGAGAGAGAGAGAGAGAGAGAGTAGGTAACAAGGAGAGTAGAAATGGATCCAATAAACTGGAAGGGCGTCCACGCCTACCACGCCTGCCCCCCAAACCCCACCTACCTACCCGGGACCCGCCGCCACTTGCCGCTCTCTCCACCTACTTCCCTCTCTGTCTACCCGCACCCACATGCGCACAACACGCACGTGGGAGGCTCTTGCTCCCGACTCTTCTTTCTTCCCCTTTCCCCTCTAATTCGGGCGCAGAAATATTAGCTGTTGTAGTGTAACAACCGTCCGATTACCGTGGACGTACGTATTAGATAATATGTCAATTTAAGATATGCTTCACCTACTCTAATCATTATTTTGATAGTAGAATAGGTTACGATAGGATTAATTATTTTGGACTGTTTATTCTATAATAAGAAGTATTTTGATAGTAGAATAGGTTACGGTAGCGAGACAAAATTTAGAGTGAAATATTAAATTTTTTTGGTATAGGACGGAATTATTTATTCACGTAATATTTTAAAAATAAGTAATTCTAATGCAAAATAACTATTTTTCTAATTAAATCAAAATTAGTCTTATTATGGGAATGCAAGATCATATCCTTCCCTAATTCTGCAAACAAAGTGGAGCAACAATTATATGCAGTTCCATCGTCTTCATCAAATGGCAATTGCACTACAGTAGCTCCAAGGCATTTGTGGTTGTAGTATACCAAGTCTGACAAGTTTAGGGATGTCAATGGGCTGGACTCAAAGTTAGACTTCATAAAGCCTAAGCCCATAAACGAAAATTAGGCCTAGGTCAAGCCCAACCCTACATTGTTACAGGAGTAACATTTGTTGTACTGACCGTCAATGCTACATTGAGGGTTAGTACAGTAAGTAAAAATAAAAAATAAAAAAATAATTTAAAAAAAAATTAAGGTGGGCACCAAAGGTGTCCTACACAACCATACAAGCTAATCTCCACTCAGATAATTTAAAAAAAATTAAAAAATAAAAAATTGTTATTGAGTTTGACCCATTAAATGTATTTTTTTACTATTTATTAGGACTCGATGTTTTATTTTTCAGATTTTTTTGAGTCATCCGATCAGAGATTGACCTATATAGACGTGTAGGACACCTTGGGACCATCTTAAATTTTTCAAAAAATAAATCTTTTTATCCTTACCCACTGCGCTGGCCTTCATTGCAGTGCTTGGGTCAACGCAGCAAGTGTTACTCGTGTTAAAGATATTATATATAGTCAAGAGCTTATATGCAGTGGGATTTACCTGGTACTGTGCGATCATTGCCTACCACGCTCTGATGAAGCTTAGTAGTGCCCCGATTTTATTGTATTAAGGAAGAGTAATACTTGCAATGTCCTTGAGTCCTGCATTGTAGTAGGTAAAAGAAAAAAATATTTTTTTCTAGGTTAACCCCAAGGTATCATAATTATCTGTACAGTGTAATGTCCGATCAAACAATCCAAAAAAATGTGAAAAATAAAACAAAATCGTTATTGGGCTTGGCCCATTAAGGGCATTTTTCATTGTTCATTGGATAGGTTTTTAATTTTTCGATTTTTTTTTTTAGGTCACCCGATCGGGTATTGCACTGTACAATCAAGTAGGACACCGTGGGGCCGACTTAAAAAAATTCAAAAAATAACTTTCTTTCTTTTACCTACTACAATGCCCCTAATGAGATTAGGGAGGCATTACATCAAGTATTACTCAATTAAGGAATTCCTTCCCTAGGATATGCCTAAGCCCAAATTTGATCTAAGCACAAAACAATTTTGATTTCGAACTTGCCTTTGGATCTGAGAATAAGAGAAGTTGATTTCTTATTGAACCTTTCCTTTTGGGAAAGGATAACTCGGTTGATCAGATATTTATGAGCCTTCTTCAGCGGAAGATTTTGAATTTGGGCGTTGATATCACTTTCCTCTTTATTAGGACAGCAAAAGAGCCGGGTCAAGTCGAGTTGTACTTTATTCAAACTTAATTCGACTAATTTTGATCAAGTTCGAACCGAGTTTTTATAATAGTTGTTCAAACTTGATTTATTTGGATATTAAACAAGTTCGAGCCGAGTATCAAGTAGCTCGCGAGCTCAATAAATCTATGATATATATAATTTTAAAAAAATATTTTAAATATATAAACTTAGACTAAACTATGGCGAGCAGCACGTTGCTTGCGCCCTTAACTATTTGAAAGAAAACTCTACAATATATTAGAATATTTTATTAATTAAGATTATTTATAATTAAAATAACTAAATAATTACTTTAAAAAAAATCTTAATGAGTATTTAAATGAGTTCTTAATGAGTATTAAAATTAGCTCTTAGCAAGTACTTAAACGAGCTTGTTCATGAGTTTATTCGAGCCGAATTCACTTGTGCTCAAACTTGGCTCGTTTAATGAATTGACCTTAAATTTTTATTTAAATTTATTTATTTAGCTTAATAAAGGAGTCGAATCGAACTCTTATCGAGCAGTCTTACGTGTTGTTCATCGAGAGTATTGGTTCATTTGCAACCCTACTCTTTATTGAACATATCCATCGCTTTATCTCCATGACAATTATTCTATGGAAACACTTGTTGCAGTGCAGTGAGTTGTTGCACCGCATGTAGTTTGACATGAAAAATAAGATTTTTTTTTTAATTTTTTTTTTGTGTCGCTTCCATCATGACCGATCTGTTCGTACAATCCGATCTCTGATCAGACGATCCAAAAAACTCAGAAAATGAAAAATTGAGTTGATGAACAGTGATTTTCACAGTTTCTATTGACATTGTTATGATTGTGCATTCTCTTAGTTTATTTTTGATAGAATGCTTGTTTGCACATCGATGAGTGTCACCAGACTTGAATTGATCCCCTTACACAGATAATTCGTCTTGATGTTGAGATAGCGATCAAGATAAAACATTTTATATCTATGGCGCTAGGAAAGTGAGTAAGATACACTTAAAATATTATAAGTAATGTCACTTCGGATAAGTGTTGATATGAGATTTTGAAGATCGAATACAGAAGTACACGAGTCTATCTTGTATAGTCTGCAGAAATCAGATGTGAGTCTCGAGACAAGGTACTAAGTGGGAGCGATTGCGTCATGAAACTCATGTTAGTCGTAGTGGGAGTGACTAGACTGAGATCCGTATGGTGTTAATGACAATTTAAAAGTGACACGCTCACGTAGATGGAAGAGCACCATAACATACATCTCATATCATATGTGCTATATTCAACCAATAGTGAGAATGATGAATGGATATCTACTTCATCATTGTGTGAGCTCCTGGATCATATCGTTGATCCCACTTGTACCCTATGTAACTTGAGAACTATGTCATGAAGAGAAGACTCAGCATCGCTACTTTAGCGCGATCCTTAGGACTATAGTTTTTTAGGACTATGGTTGATACAATCTAACATGACATGCCTAAAAAAGCAATCGAGATATGTCGAATTGTCATAAGAGCTTAACAAAGGCATCTATATATTGCAGCATGCTATATGGATCATATCCCAAAAAACTCAGTCAACAGTGTGCAGACATAGTTATGATCACATGACATTTGAGATTTAACACTTCCAGAAGTTTATCTAAGAGATCTAGAGTGTTAAATTAGGTGAATATATGGTTGTCTAGGGTACCATGATAATTTTAGAGTGTTGTGTTTCGTTAGTGATGACTTAATAGATCACTACTCATCTAATGAAGCTATACTCGGAAGGTCACACACTCAATTTCTTGTATGATAGTTAGATTGTAGCAACCAAAAGAGAGATGAACTATTGATGAATGCCCTTTGTAGGCAAGTGGGAGATGTTAGTTAATGGGCCCAGACCATCAAGAATGCCCACCAAAAGAGGCTTGCGGTTAGATAGAGATGAGGATGTGGGTGGGACCCACATATGAGAAGAAGGAAGGCAGCAATTGTCGCACCTCTCCCCCTTATGTTTCCACTTCTCTCTCCCTCTCTCTCATGCACATTGAGAGATAAAGAGAGAGGGAATCATGGGGCTATAGTTGGGAACTACATAACCCCCCTCCCCCTACCTTCTCTCTGCCTCTCACTCTTCCTCTTGCCTATCCAATTTGAATGAGAGAGAGATAAGAATATATATAGAGAGAAGTAGGGGAACAAGTGAATGACGGACTTCTCTCTTCCCCTCTAATGCACTGCACCCTCTCCCTCCTCCTCCTCTCTTTATGTGTGCTGCTCCCCAAAAAGAAGACTCATCACCATGAGGGTGTTGGATTTGGAACGTGGAACAAAGGAAGTATAACATTTCAAACCTTAGAAAGTCTTTTAAGCTTTAATAAGTTTTGACAATTAAATATAGTATATCTCAAGAATGGAGTAGATCTCAAGAAAAAAAGAGAAAAGAAAAAGAAGAAGAGAGAGAAGAGAAAGAAAAGAGAGTAAAGAAAAGAAGAATAACATAAGTAATAAATAACAAAATATTAATTAATTAATTAATTAATAATAAGAACTGAATAAGTTGAAGAGAATTTAGTTAAATGATATAAGTCAATTAATTAATTAGTTAATTGATAGAAAAATCAATTAATTAATTAACAGAACACTTGTAATTGAAATATTAATTAGTGTTAATGTAAGGATAACATTAATCGAAGTTATAATCGATTAAGCTATTAATTAAATAACAACTTATCAATTACAGAATACATATTAATTAGTGTTATTATAGCGAGAATATTAATCGAAGTTATAATCGATTAATAGAAGACTTGTAAATGAAATATCAATTATTGTTACTGTAGCGATAACTATAATCGATTATAGAACAAATATATCAATTAGAGAATAATCTGTAATCCATTATTCTAACGATAATATTAATTGAAGTTATAATCGATCAACAGAATACTTGCAGTTAAAGTATCAATTAGTATTATTGTAATGATAACTATAATCGAAACTATAATCAATTATAGAACAAACATATCAATTAGAGAATAATTTGTAATCGGTTACTATAGCGATAATATTAATCGAAGTTATAATCGATTAACAGAACACTTGTAATTAAAATATCAATTAGTGTTATTGTAGCGATAACGTTAATCGAAGTTATAACTGTTACTGAACAAATATATCAATTAGTGTTACTGCAGCATTACGGGGATACCTGTAAATTAATTATTTTTGATACCTTAAGGGTGACTCATGAGGGACACCTGAACCTCTAGTGAGTAATTTATGACTGTGTTAGAATCTGGCCAGTTCCGTAGTGGGTTTTAGCTGAATTTAAGTGAAAAATAGCTCATTCCTTTAACAGAAAATCTAGAGAAAATAGGAAACAACGAGAAAGGTAGAAGCAAAAGGGTATAGGTGGTGCGGAAATAATTCTAAAAAATTAGAAATTGATAAAGTTGTCTAGAGTTCTTCATTCTAGGTAGGTACATGATGAACTAATTATATGTTATTTATTATGTAAATTATTTTAACTCCTATTTTGACATCCAAAATTCAAGTTTAAACATTTATGAGAATTAAATAAGCTGATAATTGCTATGAAAAAATGTTTTAGTTGTTTGTATGGCTTACCACTGAAACCATCATGATTATGACCTTAATTATGGTATAATTTTTTTGTTAAATATTTATTTATTAAATTTTAATTATGTACAATTAAAAATATGCTAAAGAATTCTATTTTGGATTGTGTATAACTAAATCATATTAAATTTTAAGTATGCTTGGACAACATCATCTTAAAGGAGTATGTATGGAAGAACCCACTATAAGTATCATATTTAGTAGTACTCAATTTACGAATCGAAGACAACGGAGACTAAAATTCCGAAACTGAACTTTGGTTTAGTGGATGATAAGTTCACAATTTTACATAAATAACAGATGAAATTTACATACTTTCCTATCAATTTAATGAACAAAATCACATAGAATGATAGATAAATCATTTGTGCATTCAAACATATCAATTTTGAAAAAAAATCTGAATTTCAAATATCATCACTCCATAGATTGAAGAAGGGTAGCAATTTCATTCTCAAATAAGATTTTCTCGACAATTATTTAATGTGTAGTTGGATGATTTATTGCTGCATGAACTTAACTGTTATTTTATGTGAATGTAGGACATGAATAAGCATATGGCATAGTGGTTGGACTACTTGGATTTCAAGGAAGTGACCAGGGTTCAAATCCTAGAAGGAACAAGATTGTATTTCCCCTTGTCTTAAAAGGGGAACCACAAGCCAACTAAGAGAGAGAAGAGGGAATTTTGGAATTTAAATTACAAAAATGTTAAGATTTGAAATTCAAAATTTGAATTAAGAATTCTCTTCTATGAAATAAAGAGAGAGAGGAGGAGGGAATCCTGAAATTTAAAAAGAAAGATATTTATTTCGAAATTCAAAATTCAAAATAGTCTTTATGGACTTAAAAGAAGATCCACTAATCAAGGGGGAGCTTAATAGTCTATTTATTATCCTATTTGAAATTCAAAATTTGAATTAAGAATTCTCTTCTATAAAACCATGGGAAAGGGGAGGAAAAAGGAAACTTGTTTTTTTGAAAATTCTCTCTCTCAATTTCTCTCCCACTTTCTCCCTCTCTTTCACTCTCTCTCTCTCTCTCTCTACATCTCTCTCAAACCAGCGGCTATTAGTGCAAGAGGTGGATTCGAGGCATTGCAACTGACCATTAGAAGGATTCCAAGGCTACCAAGGATCCACGCGAAGGGCTACGGCGGCTGCAAACATCAATTTTCTCTCTCCACTATCTCTTTCTAGTTTTTGAGTTCTCCATGTTACACTGTATTTCGAATATTTTCTGTAAAAGTTTTATTATAAAAGTTATGTTAATTTTTTATTTTCAATATCTCTGTAAAATTTCATATTGTTCTGATAATGAATGACAGTAGCGCCTTTGAAAAAAGTTATCTTTTCTCCATCTTTTTGTTCTACAACTTTTATTTTTTCTTCTGTTGACACTACTCAAATTTTATATTCTACTTTTAATTAGTGTTTTAGAGATAGTCTTAGTTCAGTAAATGGTCTTATTATGCTCGTTTATGGTGCTCTTTTTGTGAGTTCATAGTAAGTCCGGTTAATTTTGATTCTTAACAAATCAAATCATCATGCTCCCTCTTCTTTCTTCTCTATTTTTCTTCTAAAAACTCAAAGTTTTCAACTTTAAAAATCTATTTCCCTATGGATTCGACCAAATCTCACCACTTGTTATTTTTCAAATAATTATATGTGGAAATTGAAATTTTAAGATTGATGTTCGAATATGCTTAACGACACATAATTTCGAGCGATCAGTGGACGGTGGGATAAAGACCTCCAATCTCAACTGCTTGTATCAAAACCAAGGTACTCATTTGTCCACGTGCTGAGATGTTTACGACACCTTATGTTGTGGTTTAGATATCTGTCAGAAAGTATAAAGATTAAGAATTTATTTCAATTAAATTTGAGACATTATTTCAGTTGTTCTGTATATAAATAACTGGATATATAAAAAATTGACCTACTGGAATATGAATCGATCATCAACGAACTTGATCCATTTTAAAATTGCAAATAGGCATTGACATGTGTAGGTCATATGTAAGAAACATATGTGACAAGAACGCGAACTGCACAACATGCGTGTATGAATAAATTGTGAAACATGTATGAAAGGGATCCTCTGTTAATTCTTTGTTCATTAGAATGTATATAAAACTATATGCAGATCATGCATTATTTAAAGATAGCACATGTTTGCAAAAGTTTATTCTATTTATAAGCATGTAATTGGTTCTGACGTCTATTGAGTGTTACTCACACACATAGTTATTAAATTTTTTAGGAATACCTGGTGGACGGACAGTAGATCAAAAGGAGAAAGTTCATATTTGATCTTGAGAAGATTTTGCAGTATATGGACCAACTAGTGAGTCTCGAACTTATGTAATTTAGTCTGTTATAAATTTTATAAATTAAGCGATGTAATTAGCAACAATGTAATTATCTTATGTTATGATTTTTGTCATGGTTACGTGTTAAAATTTGTGGATGATTTTGCTTAAATGCTTTGTAAAATTATCTTAGGTCACAACGATTTAGTTATGATGACGTTCCTAGAAAGAGATTCTAGTTTCTCTAGAAGAATGTGCCACACGGAGGCACCCTCTTCGCGGTCTATTCCTCGACCTTTCGAGGTTCATCTCCTCTTCTCACGTCGATGTCGAGTAAGGTATAGATCTTCACCCCGTCGCGGTGGCTCTCAACTATGCAAGTTTCCGCTCATTTCTATATTATTTTATGTATGGAGATTTGTCTACACCCTTCTTAGCTAGTCTTTTTCCTCTCGACTCACCCAAAGTTGATAAAATTTATTATGGGGCATACATCATAATATAAAAAATATATTATTATATTGTAAAACATAATAGATTTTGAGCATGACAAGGAGCATTATTCTTTTCCATAATTTTGCCAACTGTCGAGGATCATATAAGAGATAAATCCCCTCTTGCACATTGTAGAAGGTGGGATTTAACCCAACCTCTCTCGAGCAGGGAAGATGCACTGTCAATAACTCATAAGTTATAGATAGTATTGTCAAATAAAGTTAAAGCTTTTAGTATACTTCTCTGAAAATCTTCTCTAGTTTAAACATTGTAACACGTCTTTAATACTCCTAAATTCAAAAGGATGCAGTATATCTTACCAGTCAAAAGACCATGAACAAAATAAATAGTCTACAAAAAGTTTATACAAACATAAACAATCATAAAATAATTAAACTACTTTCAACACCCCAACGTTCCTCCGCATCACATGCATACACGCGTTGCCAAAAGTAGTTTCAGAAACGACCTTTCTAGGAAAATGGTTCACATGCCACGGATGGCCGATTTGTGTTCGCTAAATTTTTTTTCAAAAAATATTTTTCCAACTAACTTGCATATGTTTTGCAAATGCAAGAAAAAATTAGTTGGAAAAATACTTTCCATATTCTTAGAATATTCTCATTTTTTCTCGAGAAGTATTTCCCCAATCCCTCCGATGGGAAAATATTTTTTGTAATTCTCTTTCAACTTTTGCATCTCTCTCCTTCTCCCTATGTTGGATCCTCTCTTTATTTTTTATTTTTGACCTATTTTTCTATGAGAAAATATTTCATGTAATTCTTTCTTTCTGGGGAAATGTTGGGAATGCAAACACTCTAAAGCTATTATGACCGACAACTACCTGCCATCATAAAAAATTAACCTAAAAAAATCTTAGATTCAATGGCTTCTGCCTTCACTTGCAAATTTCTTTGCTGTTTTTTTTTTTTTTTGTTTATATGAAAGAGCATATATTTTTTCCAACAAAGGAAGGTAGCCCAACACCCTCTGAAAACCTTTTTCGTAAAGGTAGATCGCTGAATGCTAGGAAATTCTTCCCTTGTCTTTTTTCTTCTGTATAGGGTGATTTTTTTTAGCTTCCACACAACTATTCACCTTAAATTTCAAAAGAAGTCTTTTGACTTCCTCTTTAGATGGACAAAAGATGCAATATTTGAGTGAAACTAGCATCTCTCACGCCCCTCGTGCATTTGGTGCAAAGTCGTTACTTGTCTTGAAAGAAGAGGCACGGGCAAAAAGGTTAATATAGTGTTTGTATGTATTTGTTTCACATCTCTCTCTCTCCCTCCCTCCCTCCCTTTATTAGGAGAACATTCTCATAGTTCTCTCCAAACTATCTTAAATAGAAACAAATTTATCAAATAGTGGAGCAATCAGAGTGAAGTTATTTTAAAAATCAAAGTAAAAATTTTAATGAAATAAATTTTAAATTTTAAATCTAAAAAAAAGCTTCCAAACACCCGATAATCAGTTCATATCTGCTCTCATCTCAATGCAAAAATTTTAGAAGTATCATATGTAATGTCATATTTATAGATATACAGGCACAATTCAAATTTACTTAGGGACATATATGCAATTATAGAGATATAGGCCGGATGGATAAATATTTGGGTTTAAAATGGGTAATGTCCGTTATCCCCTCGTTTTCCCGATCATCAACCACCCGTCTTACTACCAATCAAGAAAAATATAACTTCAGTTGAGCTCTACCGTAGATGGGTGTTTGTTAACCTGCCTCATGTGCTCCAAGTACTACTTGGAATTGGGTGAGGGATATCAGTTTGGTTAGCAACTCAACAATTACTTATAATAAATTCGTCAAGATTTGTGGGTTACACAGGGTCTCACTTGGACTTTTTTTTTTTATCATAGTCAGACCGTGAAGTGTAGTGGAAGAGGTAGTGAATAAAGCAACAAACAAACACAGGAAACATCAGAATTTACTCTGCTGTGACAGGGTTGAAAGTTGTTCTTTTATGAGATGTTTGGTTGCTGCATTAAATAGTATTATCTATATCAATTTTGATATTGCTACTAATAATGGGTATTTGATTAGGCTCTATTAATTTTGAAATTTAAAATATATTGTTATAACAAATTTAATATTGGTCTAAACTTGTACTAAAAAGATTAGAGTTCAGTCTCTGAGAGTCAAAAAATCTACTCACCTCTCCCTTTCTTACCTTTAAGTATCTCTTTTCGTTTTTGTCATCTTCATACATACTCTTCCAATATCAATTTTATTATTAATATTGTAGACCTCAAAAATATCTATATCAAAATTAACACTTTATCAAAACTAGTACTTCAACCAAAGAGAACATTAGGTACCTGCATTAGTAAAGCATTTCCTAATCCCCTGTAATGGGGAGAGTAAGAGGGTTCTAACTTAAACATCTTCCATAGTTTTTTAAAATATTTTTCTATAAAGTTGCGATGGTTTTTCCTTTAGCAAAAAAATATTTCAAATCCGAGACTTTTATTTTACTGAGGATCTCAGTACATGCAGAGTATGCGGATGAGAAAATTCTCCTTCCACATACTGCGAAGAGTAAACTTTAACTGTAAGACCTCTCTTACCGATAACTCTCCAATGCTATTGAACTACACTCTTTAGCTGGTAGAACGTGCTGTGAATCCACCATTGCCTTTCTCGGCTACTGAGAAGCACTTTTCAATATTGTATCTTAATGGGGTGTTTGGTTGTGCTATAATATCTTATATAATTTTATTATAAAAATTATATTAAAATAAAAAATACAATCTTTTTAAATTATAAAATAAATATAATTATCATGCGTTGGTTTGAAGAGGCGGGGACATGATTTAAGAAGGCAAGGATAAGACTGGTTGCTAAGGGTTGCCTTCTTTGCAAAAAATAAAATAGAATCCACCTTCTTTCTCTTTTATCTTATTTTGTGAGTCTTTATCAAAAACATATTTTGATAGTCTCCAAACACCTCTTTTAATATATTTTTAATATAAAAATATATATTTGTAAAAAAAATTTACATTGTAATGCAACCAAACACCCTCTAACGTATTAAAATTTTCAAGAGAGCAGAATAAAGGGGACTAGGATGACGTTCTGCTCCATTTTGATCACACATTAACCCGTAGGACAACCTATTCTGGATTAAGAGGAATAAACAACTAGAGTACAATACTCAAAATACTTGAGCATTAGTAATATCAGATTTATTGCATTTAATTTTTTATTAACTTTATTTAATTAAAATGGCTAATTCTGGATCCTTCTTCCAATATAAACAATCCAACATTACTTACACCGAAATAACCAATCCAATTATTAAACCTGCATGTAAAAATTGCCACTTTATCACATCACATTTGAGGACGCCTGCAAGAACTCTCACAACATCACCGATTCCGCTATTGCCCAAAGAAATGGCGGTGTCAGAAACATCGGATGCAGAATTCCAGGCATGAAAAGAAACAATCTGATGTGCATATATAAAATGCGAACACAACAGACCACGGCTAGTATGCTGCTTACACTTTAAATTATTTTTCGTTCTGCACATTTTGGAGCTCCTAATTTACAGCAGACTAAAGTAAATACCCATCCCCAAAAAAATTATAAAGGGAAACATGGGGGAAACTTTCCACTGCCAAACTCACGTCAAAGCCTGATATTGTGTTTATTTCTATACCTATATAGAGACAATGATTACAACCATTAAATCTGAAGGTCAAAAAACTGCACTCAATAATTGATGGATCCCGCCGCAACTAACGCAGCAACAAACCACCAGTGTCGCACGGAAGGCGCAGGATGATCGCACTATCCACATCCCAAATTCCCAATCTTCGCCCATCTGTTCTAACAATTTGAGTCAAAATTCTGCAATGCAAATGGATCAAAGGTTCATGCCATTTTTGTCTGGATTTGCCGATGAATATGAATCAGAAATTCCACGTAGGAGACGCCGCCGGGTGTCTTGTCTTCAACCATGTACGACAAGAATAACATACCTGCATTGCCGGACACAGGGATCGTTAGTTATGTTTATGCTCTCTTTTTTATTCACGAGTGTCAAGAATCCATCTGTCCCTGGATAGAGGTTACACTCGAGGCTATTCTGACAGATGATTAACATAAACTCCAAAACGGACTTGATAAATCAAGCTAAATCCATATCCTAAACTTTCACCTTTACCCATGCACACTAATACCCTTAAACATTAGTGGAATCAGATACATGAAGGTTAAACTATCAGATAATAGTATAATTCTACACATCCTTTTTTTACCGTATCTTCTGAGCTTTCAGCAAAAGCATATACAAAATGACATTATAAACCTTTTGAAAGGTTAACATGCATACAACTTTTATATATTAGAGATGAGGCATGCCTATATATATTATGCTAGTGTATGAAAATAGTTAAATTAACAAGTTTCTGATGTCTATATAAAGCAAATATGATAGACATATTAAGAATAAAACTTAAAATGATAACATGAGCCCTGAAACTACATATTCTTCTCAATGGTCAAAATAATTCATAGATTTTATTAATTATTATATTGTTACTTAAAAGGGAATGATGATTAGGTTAATGCTTAGGAAAAGGTATTTTCTCTTATAGGATAAAAAAAGATGAGGTTAGTGTCCCCATCATTGTCTTAAAATTTATATTTGTATCCTTCCTATAAGCATCAGATCAAGCCGGATATCTTGGCATTATCTTTACCATTGGCATCCCTACCCAAGGTTCATGAAAATTTCAAACATTTACTAGTGAAAAATGGAACAATTTGGTAATTCTTGATCTTGGATTCTTAATATGACCCAGGCATTTCTGAAAGTGACAAGAATTGTAATGCACATCTGATGACAATGGCTTTGTATCCAGTCACACAAGTTAGGATATTTTTTAGGGAACTTCATAGTAAGAGAACAGCCACGCAACCAGCTTGTGCAGCATGATGCACCCAGCCAGAGCAAGCAGGCCAGGTCAGCTTTGGATCAAGCACCTTCTCCACATGTTGCATTTTCTTTTTTTCTGCTGGGCTTACAGGAGAAATAATGAAATATTTCATTGTAGATACCTGCAGTGTCCTCTTAAGGCACTGCAATTAAGGGATACACACAAAGGAAAGACTGCAAGAAAGGTAAGTTGTGACCCAGGTCAGAAAGCTTTGGCACCAGGCTCCTGAACAAGAGCTTTGGCACTGGGCTCCTGAACAATCAAGTTCAAAACCCCAAACACCACCACGTGAATGTGTTCACAGTGCCAAAGAAGCACTGTAGGGTTTCTGCTGATTTCACATACATCTGGGATTCACCATGATCCACCAAACTCCTAATAGTGTATGTTCTATGAAGAAAAGTCTGTTTGCACCCACTGAAAGCTGGCAGAAGGATTGAAAGAAAAAACACAGATCCAGAAGTGATTTGCAACAAGTTGCACAAGGCCAAAAAGTTGCACCCATCTAATACAGACAAGGATAATGATGGTCATGCCACATGTGATTATGAGATACTACAAAACAGAGTCAACCCATGGCCCGGGTTGACCTGATCAATTCAGCAAACCATGATGCTAACTGAATTGCATCATTTGGTTTAAAGCAAGACCAAGTGCAGATTTTCCAAAAAATTCAGCCAACAGCTATCAGCTGAAATGTTAGATTCCCTTTCCTTTCAGATCATTTGACAATTAACTTATACCAGCTCTAGCAACTAACATCCATTTGATTTCATTCATGAAATGCAAGGTAAAATAGGAAAAAAAAAACATGTAAAACAGGCAAAAAAAGAGGAAAAAAAAACAGAATGGCAACTGACCGGAGGGATCGCCTTTTCTACATAGCCGCAAGCTACAAAAAATAAAAATCATAAATTAGCTGGAAATAGGTCTCAATGTGCAAAACTAGTGGCTGTAAATGATTAAAAAAGTGCCACTTTTAGTAATAAACAAAGGAATCATGCTTACCGTAGATAGGAACACCTCTGACGCCTAATCTCATTTATCACATCATTCAGTCTTTTTGACAACTCATTGTCATATTGCTGAAGCACAAACTGAACAAGGAAAATATGGTAGATTATCAAGAGTTGCAGAACAGTTCCAAGAACCAGAAGCATAACCTTACAGTTTCTTGTATTTTCTAGGTCTTTTTCCCTTTTCTTTTCTGGCGGAAACGTTAATTAAGAGGAAGATTTTGCATGGAGTACTACAGCTACAAAAACAAAAAAAACAAAAAAAAAATGGTTGTGCCATAGATTCAATGGGAAATGTTGAATATTGCGGTCTGCATCCCACTGCTTGGTTGGGCTTACCTCAGGACTCACGGTGTGAGGTTTATAACTTCAAACTCGCATGGGGCTGAAGTAGCGAGGGTTGGTCATAAACAAAAAATGCCAAACATTTCATGCGAAGAATTTGTAGTTGTCTTCCACACGATACACAAGAATTGCTTTAATTGTCTTCCCATTACACCTAACCCACTAAAATAAATTCTGAATCCAGTGAAATAATATAAGATGTTATACCTGAGTCGAAATTCCATCAACAGAAGGAGCTCCAAATATCTGCTGTAGTATCTCTGTATCCGCTGTATTTCCAACGTAAATATAAGCATCTTCTCCATTTTCAAGGAGGTAGATACCATCATCTGTTATGTGCTCACTGGAAAGTGGAATTGGAGGAGGTATAATGGATCCATCAGCCTCCTGCCAAATCAAGCAGCAATAACTTCATGCATGGTTGACAAATTATGTGGAAAAATAGCAGCTCAAGAAGAGTTTCATACCCTTGTTGTCAGGTCATGAACAGCAAACAATCGGGGATAAACAAGAGCAGCAGCCAATGGTGAAGAAAGTGATGCAGCACGACTGACCCAGTGGGACCGATCATCTAATCGCCCATCAGCACGCAAGCCAATGCTCTTCACAAGTGCTGGAAACAATGAGGTAAAAGCAAAATAAATCAAGACACGACATTAAAGCACATCTTCTATCACGTGATGGAGAGATGCATTCATTCAGGAAGTGAGTCTCTATTCTCTACTGGCATCCACATATCCATTTGGTAGCTTTTTGAGGCCATGGATTGCATTAACAGTGGTTGCTTTCTCACTTGGTTTTCACGGAATCAAAACTAAAGAGAAATTGACAACAGACCTCAATCTAAATGCCCAAGAATGTCAAACCCAAATGATGATACAAGATGACTAATGGCCTTTCAAACCTCAGAATTGACAGAAAAATTCATATATAAAATATGTAAAATATGTCCCTTGCCCTCCGAAGGTTTTACCCAGGGATGTGCTTGGGCTGTGGCCGGCCCAAGCTCCACCAAATGAGGCCTACCTTGGACTGGGCCTAAAAAAGAGCCCGCCCTTTGAACACTGCACAACGCCCAAGCATCAGCTGCAGCGGGGTGGATCAATAAGATCAATAATGGAGGAGGATGTCAGAGGACGGAGCACCATCATCCACACAGACCATGGTGAGGTTGACATGGCCATCATCTTCAATGTGATGAGTTCTCCAGCACTGCCTTTCTCCTCATCGGCCTCCAGGGTCCTCTGTGCTCAAAACATGGCCACAGCTGGGCGAGCCATCTTCCTACTGGAGGACATCAGAGGAGAGGGACACCATTTTCTCATAGACCATGTTGATTGGTCATCCTCCTCTCCCCTTTTCATTCACTTCCTAATATCTTTGGGTCAAGTAGCTCTTCTCAGTTGCTCATCCACTAATCCTTGACGCTGACTACCTTTCCTCGCCCTACGCCCCTCGCTCAACATATGCATGGCCAGCATCCTCCTTGCAATGAGCTCTCCAGCACTACCTCTCTCCTCCATCTCCAACAGGCACTCACCCCAGTCCCCAACCCAGCCATGCCAGTCTTTTCCTAGCATCACTCAGAAGTCAGGCCAGTCAAGACCTGATGAAAGGGTAAATTTGTCTGGAGGTGTGCCAGTCCATCACTGCATTGTAATATGTCCCAGGCCAAGCCCAGGCCTAGATGACCCAGCCCAAGGACACTCCTCACTCCTCAGTTTACCGGGCAGCAGATGAGATTTATCCTCAACATCCAGAAAAAAAGGCCCATGATGAGGACTATTGTTTAAAAAGGCAGTAACAAAGGTGCTCTGGAAAAACACCTTGAGGTATGCACCTTGACTGTTTATGCAACACTTGTTCCTTGAGGCGGTGAGTCAATAATGTGTTTTAGGGTGGACCTAAGGCTCATGCCTCCTTTAAAGATGATTCAGTGATGACAATTCCATTAGGGTGTATCACCAAATGGGCGATGGGATAAGTTTTCTTCTTTTCCCTTTTGTTTAAACAAGATCCTGATCTCAATCAGGCAGCCTCTGTTATGGCCCACACCCAGTGGACACAAGCTGGACAGCAGACTAAGGGCCCCTTGTATGTATGTGTACGTAACTAGCCAGGCATCTGTGTGTGCTTGTGTATGTATGTATGTGTCCCAAGAGGAATTGCATGTGAACCATATTAGCAGAACAATGGGAATTTGTGACAATTCTTGGTTGAATGTGTTTGTGAGGGGCACTTTTGGCAATTCATGATCTCATGTCTGTCTAGGGTATTTTTTGCAATTTATGGCAGGATGTTATTTTGGAAGGTAAAATAGTAGATGGCAATTAAAATAATCTACAAAATTAATATTTTACTTGATATTTTTCACTTATTAAGAGCAAAATAGTTATTTCATTAGAATGCCCCACGTTACACTACAGCTTCCCTCTCTCTGCATACACAGACATAACATATGTATATGGTACACAACCATCTTCATAGATGTACAGGAATTCTGTGTGGAATATTTTCAAACAGCTTCTTTAGGAAAGCTCTAGGATCATCCATATCTTGCTTATGGTGAAAAGCAAACATGCCATCATACTCCGGTAAATAGTTGATGCTTCAAACATCATGCCTATGTGTACTTTAATAGGAACATCTGATGCAGCCTTATTCTTTCGTCAAGCTGACTTTGCAAAAGTTGAATTTTGAATGTTAGCAAAATCTACAACTAACAATTTGTGCTTGTTTGAATCGACTGGAACTTGATTCTGCATTTTTCAGAATTAGAATAAATAAAATGACTGAAGTGCCAGAACAAGCTGTCTTTTTTTCTAAAGTGGTTGGTACCTCTTACTACTCAAGCGACACGATGCACAAATGTCATTCCTTTACAAAAATAGCTCAAAAAGTGCGTACATTTCAATGAAACAAAAAGGAAAACAACCACCTTCCATGAGACCATGGAGTGGAGTACTGGAACTCTTCCACCACATTCTCCTCACAAAGATAGACTCCACCTTAATCTTGGACTAAAAAGTGTGGACCCACTTCTTTACAACATAGGATACTCTCCTGCGCACCCCCCCCCCCCCAATTTTTTTTTTATTCAATTTTATTTAAATGCCATTTTACAGCTCTCCATTCAGATGATCCCATGGGGTGGCATACAAATCATCCAACACAATGGTTACATGCTTATCAACTACTTCAGCAACCATCCCGTATTAGCAGGTTGGCAGATGCTCAATAGGACACTAGCCATCAAAATTCATCACTGTTTAATGAAGAGACAAATAAAGATGTGCTAGATTGACTCTTCCTCCTTGACGACAAAAAAATAATAATAATCGAGCTGAATGTCTGGGATGAATTCTGCCAATGAATTACATGCACTTTTGCTAATCTCCACACACAGAATTTCACTTTCATGTGGATAGGTGGTTCCTAAACAATGCTTGCTGTCAGCCTTTTAGGCACCTGCACAACATGAAAGCCAATCTCATGAAGAAAGCACCGCCTTTGCCATCTCAAAACTTTCCACCTCAAACAAGTCTATCTACCCTATTTAAAGTTGTCTATTGATTCATGGCCTCTCTTTGGTTTCTTTTTTTAATGATGGGCATTTTACCTTACCATTTCTTAATTTGTCACTGCAATTTGCTTATTTATACACACCATCCATTTGATCTTCCCTTTCTAATTTACGTACAATTTTGCATGCAATTTCAATTCCATTTTCCTTCGTTTAGTTTTTTTTATAAAGAATTGCCTGGAATAGATTGCCTTTTTTTTTTTTTTCTGCTGCACAAATTTTCATGTAATGCAGGGGCTTATTGGTGAGCAAAATGTACGATAAGAAAAGGCTATCATGAACAATCTTATATCTCTTATAAGGTCGTGTCCTACATAGTTGTCAAGGTGACGCCTAGGTGTAGCTCCACGCTGTAGGTGCTGACTGCCTTTCACAGGCCCACACATGTTGGGCTAGGTGTTCCCTTAGGTGGCCCAAAGCATGCACTTGACTCCCATGGTCCACCTAGATCTGAAAGACCTGATACGATTAAGGTTCAAAAAGCCATTTTTTGAACCGGAACCGGGTCAGTCTGGTTCTGATCCCGTTTCTGGTTCAGAACCGGAACCAGCCAGTTCAGACCGGGTTGAACCAATTTTAAGCAGTTCCAGCAGTGGAAGGGCATAACAATTATACCTTCCTTTCATGGCCATTAACACAAAAAAAAAAACATCAAAATATTTGACAAGTGTCAAGTGATTGATAAAATTAAAAAAAAAAAAACAGATGAAATACACATGAAATAGATGCCTCTAACAATCAACAATGCATTGATAAACACTTAAGAATGTCAAAAAGTCACTAATAGTGTGATACATTCCATTATCACTTGAATATAGTTATGAATTTGCACTGATTTCAGCTGGTTTTGACCATTTGCAGGCTAATTTTGCAGCAGTTTTCATTTTTTTTCCTGACTCATGTCTGAACCACCCGATCTGGGTGGGACCCAGGTGAACCAGACAGGCCTTGGCCAGTTCTGATCCAATTCACCCGGTTCCGGTCCAAACCGGGCGGTTTTTTAAACCATGGATACGATTAATCATATCGGATCTAAAGTAACCCCCCCCCCAAAAAAAAAAAAAAGAAATGGTCCCACTCCCCCAAGCCCTCCTCTCTCTCTCTCTCTCACACACACACACAAAATGGTCCCACTCCCCCAAGCCCTCCTCTCTCTCTCTCTCTCACACACACACACAAAATGGTCCCACTCCCCCAAACCCATCTTGATCCCATTCACCCTCCCTCCCATCACTGCTTGGGTTTCGCCGCTGCAACTTCGCATTTGTCGCTGTGATGAGTCCAACAACATGGGTGCTGCCTCTTATCACCATTTGCCAACAAACAAGCCTCTCCACTGTGAGTCCAATCAGCATCGACGTCGCCTCTCCTGGCCATCCTCTGTGGAGCCCCACCAGCGGTCCAGCGCTCATTGCCTCCATCACCCTTTTAATGTCCTTCTCAATGATCAGTGTATGACAACACGTGTTCCTTACCTTCGACAACACCCACAGTCCAGTGACACACCTCCCCCACCTCCGGCACCTCTGGCAGGTACATACACTCCATCCTTCCCTCCCCTTCTGCAACAGGAAGAGCCCCTCCCTATGCATCCACAGTCAGGCGACTCTCTCTCTCTCTCTCTCTCTCTCTATGCACATGCGCACAAAAGAGGCAAGCTGCACCCTCTGCAACCACAGTTGAGTGACGCATCTCCCTTCCCTTCCCTCCCTCGCACTTTGTTTCTATAATATGGTCTCACTCTGTGCAACAAGGGAGAAGTCCCTCTCTTTGTGTTTCACACAGCACAGGAGCTGAGCATAGAATGGACGCCCCCAGTCCTACCCTACCCAAGCACATTGCGAAGCCCCACCCCAACCCTCACACATACAGAGAGAGTGACATGTGAACAACCCCCCGCCCCCAACCCTGTCAAGGCGAGAGAGAGAGAGAGAGAGAGAGAGAGAGAGAGAGGATAAGATTATGATAAATGACTTAATTACTCAAGGTCCATGTTGTCATTGACACATGATACAACATGATAAATTCATTGGATCACCAGATCCTAGCTTCCTGATGGGTTTAAAACCGGCAGCTTCCACCTTGACGGTGCAGTGCTCTGACTGATTGAAACAATAATCCCCGTAGGATGTACATCTTACACATTTGTGCAATCATAAGAGCATTCTATTTGCTGTGGTTAAGAGATCATTATTAGAGTAATTAAGTCTGGACTTATGCCTTTATTTTCTTAATGCATAGAGAAGTATGTTATTCCTATCATGTTTTCTTCCGTAATAAGCACCATGATATCTTATATTTGACTATGTATGATGTTATGCATAATGTACTAAGATGCCTGACGAAGAATGAAATAAAACGAGGCATAACAAATCATCGTGGCGTTCAATAGGGACACCAGAAAATACATAAGTACTTATGCTGCTAGATAGGGGAAAGGATGTAAGAATAGTTTTCTGCTAAAACAAAGATCTCACAACTTAGTCAATATTTTCATGAGATTGTTACAGATATATCTCAGAAGAAAAAAGTACTATTCTTTCTTACTGCTGGTTGGCAAACATTTTCCAACATCCTTAGGCACATTATGAGCGCATATTTAAGACTAACAGATGAATAGACAATGCTCCACCCATTGTTTGAGACAAACCGAAGCCACTTAGGCATTTAAAATCCAGTGTATGTGCTTAAAAATAAAACGCAATCCAAGTACATACCTAGGGTATACAAAGGCAAAAGCTTGAGAGCTTCTGGAAGGATTAGCTGTCCAGATGATGATACAGTTGCACAGAATTTACGATAAGAATGTAGAATATTAATGCAGAAACTTGTCATTTGCTCACGGACCACAGAAAGAGGATTGCTAGGTATTCCATTTGCAGCTACACAAAATAGACGATGAAAAGAATTACTAGATTCATCATGATAATTATAGAAACAAAATTTAAAGACTATACATTATCCACATTCTTGTGACAACAAAACATGTTAAACATAAAAAAAGAAGTGATTTTACCTTGCTTTAACATACAAGCAAACTGAGTATCAAGATCAGCTGAACGAAATAGATTACTGAGCATGCTTGTGCATGGAAGGGATAGAGTTGTAACTCGAATTCTTCTTTGCCCATAAATAGTTGTGTAGAGAAGTGCACACTGGACAAGGAAGCAGACATGCCATTCATTATAGTAATATTATCTTACTTCTAAGCAAAAATAGAATAGTGGCCGAATCCAACACTGAGGCAGCAAGCACTCAAGAGTTAAAATAACAAGCTTCCACTACAAAGTACCTGAAAAGCACATTCAGTACCCTCTTGGAATTTATCATCATGCTTGAAAGTGACCATTATCGTTTTGTCGCAATCAATCTGAAAATTCATAAAATCTCAGACCAGAAAACTAAACAGACATGCATTGGATTCAATTACCAAAAAAACAAGATTATATCGTAACAATACAAGAAATAAATTATCAGCTCAATGACACAGAAAGCTAAACCAACATAGCGTCACTGAAACATCTCACATATTCACTAAGGCTGAATAAAATCTGATGCAAAATTGTGAGCCCAGTCCAGCCAAGCTCACAGAGAAAACTTGTCTACAATGTTTTACCATCTAGTAAAAGATGACTGCTTCAGCCTTCGGTACATCAGATAATACATAATGCTGCTTGATAGGAAAAACAGGTATATATGCCAATATGTATCTCCACGTGCTAATTATTACAAGCTATATGCAAAAGAAAGCGCAACAATATGGCCCATCTTCTCTCCACTAATGCCTCTATGTAGTCATTGATTCCTTTTAAGGAAGTCAGTGAGATAGACAGAAATCTGACAAGTTGATTATATTCAAATATCAGGTATATTCGACTAAAGGAGGGTTCAGATAAATCTTTTACCACTCACTGTTTCTTTTTTTTTTCTTTTTTTCTTTTTTTTTTTTTTGGGGGGGGGGGGGGGGGGGTTGTGCAGTGGTGGTTGTATGTTTCAGTAATGTGTGACACATTAACAGCAATTCATATCTTTAATCTTCAAAATTACAAGAATTAATGTCTGGCACCTATGATGGTTTCTCTTGTCAGTACAATCGGATTTGACACTTCAAATACCATGCAAAGCAAACATTGTAAGCACATTAATACACACCCCGAATAGAAAGATCTGCAGTGTCTAAGAAATGAATTCCAAAAAAAAAGTTCCAGGACTTTCAAAAATAAATTATGCAAAAGACCAACTCACCCAAGGAAGATCGATATCTGTGGGAATCCGCTTGCAAAAGTTTCCATAGTAGTCCTGAACTTGGAGGCCCTGTAAGGAAGTAACAGATAAGTATATCACTATTCAATACCCAAAAAATAGATCATTTTGAAGTATACATTCTAGTATTTGTGAAAAGTAAGATATCACAACTTACCTGGCTGCATCTTACACGCATTACAGCTTCAAAGCCTTGTGGCCTGGTTATGTTCCATCTAAGATCATTGTAAAGCTTCGCAGAATCCGAAAGCGCAGAAAATGGGCAGTAGTAATACACCTATGCAGAATATATGATTAAGGAAAAAGCTTCATTACAATAGAGGACTAACTATATAATTGAAACGCATTAAATATTTATGGCTGATTCTTTAACATAAATCTCTTCCTAGATACCGCCCATCTCTGCTGGAAACTAGGCACAAATGCATAGAACTCTTCTACCTACCATACATTCCTTGCCAAGTGGCATGGCCTGCCAGGTGCATGGTGTAATAAATAAAGTTGGATGTCAAGACGGAAACTGGCAGGAAATTTTTCTCAAGTCTCAAAGGCCCATGGACTGATGATGTTCAATTTGCCAAGGATAGCTTTCAATGATAACACAAGGTAGAAATACATATGCGAGGACCAATGATGGTCATTTTACCTAATGATACCTTTCAATGACCCACAAGAATGTACATATCCAGGTATGATTTCAGGTTTACAACCAGTCAGTGCAGTCACTAATTGGTGAACACTTCAGGATCTATGCTACACCTTAGGCAACCACAGACTGTGTTTTTTTTTTTTGGATGAGAGAGTAAACCCACAAAGGATCAAGCCCTGCATCACCAGCACCCTAGCTGTGGGCCCACCAAACCTCGCTCTTGGACAGTGGGCCCCTTGGAGCAGTGAAGTCTGCGAGGTCAGAACTCACATGAACCACAAGTTGGTATCCTTGTGCCCATGGTTGGCAGTATCGGCCGATACGTATCGGTATCGGCAGGGACCGGTACCGATACCTCCCGGATCGGCCGATACTGGTCTTTGTATTAAAAAAATAATAAAATATTTTTATTATTTTTTATTGGCCGGTACTGGCCAATACGGCCGATATATCGGTATCGGTACCCACCGGTACTGGTACCGGTACCAATACCGAGATTGCCATCCTTGTTGCTGCCTCTATGTCCACAGGTGGGAGTCGATGTTGTGACTTCACAGTTGCCCATGAAGCACTTTATCCAACTTTCTCTCACCCCCAAGGACAGGCAACCCCAGATAGATGGGAAAATATTATAAATTTACAGGCATATTTCCCATTTCTTTGGAAGCTATGTTGCTTAAAATATTTATGTTATACAGGCCCTTATGATGACCAAATAATGCAGAGACCCATAAGAAAAATTCAACCGAAAAAGGACGGAGAGTTTGAAATAGTGAAATTATTGACAAAGCAAGGTGTTCATAGTACCTGCCCAGCGGTAGTTGTTGGGACAACCTTGATGGAAGCAATGTCTACATACGTCTGGGTAGTGATGAAGATATCCACACAAACCTGATATTTAATGGATCAGGGTTAATAACGACAAAAATATACGATGCTGAAGGAGAGGCTTGATGCAACCAAAAAGTGTACCAAAAACTTCACCTGGTATTCTGCAAATTCTATTGCCATAGTTTTTAGAGTCTTGTCTACTGGCTGGAGTAATTTATGAGCCTCCTGAAAATTCAATATAAGCTACAACAATTAAGAAACTGCATTCAACTTGGTAAGTAAATCCCATTTATAATTAGATATGAATTGTCATGGAAGATAATGAGCTGACATGGTTAGGAGATGTATACATCCCACCAATAAGCATAGTGCGACGTGTTCATGCTTGTACTACAATAAAGAACTAATTGACATATTTCCAAAGCAATGACTGCCCCATTATCCATAACAACCTTTTGTTAGTCCATCCCACATCATCAACAGAATAGGCAGTTTGGAAGCACTTTGGCCTTTTAATCTATTTTTTTCCTCTTTTCATGTTGGATTTACACTCTTCTATGAAAAGCAGGCCTACAGAATGGGTGGTCAGTAGGATTTTTTTGGAAGGTGGCAGATGCCACAGTCCCAACCGGTGTCCCCACCTCAAATTTTATGGCATTCTAGAGCGGGGACTGTCACAGAGCTTATAGACAACGGTGAAGAATTGAAAAGCCAGGTCCCCTTCCTGAAGTTGGTGAGCTCGAGACCTTCAAGCCCCCGGGCAGGGAAAGGTCTCTTAACCAGGAAAGCACTGGCACTATGCACCCTGATCCACCACTTCTCCACTGTAGGCCAGCGACAGGGAAGAAGATCGAGGAGAGAATGCTTGGCCTCCCAGTGCAAGGATTTCAGAAGCTGCTGGTTAGAGAAGACCAAGCAGTCCAGACCACCAATTAGGGCCGGTGTACCCACCACAGACTTTATGACCTTCTACAGCTGTACCGCAAAGACTGTTGCAGAATGTAATCAACGTATAGTCCATGCTGAAGAATTGAAAAGCCAGGTCCCCTTCCTGAAGTTGATGAGCTTGAGACTTTCAAGCTTCCAGCGAGGGGAACGGCTCTTAACCAGGAAAGTGCTGGTACCAAGCTCCTGATCCGCCACTCCTACAGTGTAAGCCCGCGATAGTGAAGATCGAGGAGATCATGCATGGCCTCCGGTTGTGAGGACTTGGGAAGATGCTGGTTTGAAACAGAGAAGACCAAACAGTCTTCAAGCCACTCACAAGCTCATGCCACTGAGGGGACAAGGGTATCTGGATTCTGCCAGGAAGAGTTGTGGGAGGGCAGACTGCATACCTGCTGGCTCAGGAGGCTGTAGGAGATATCTTCTGCAAGAAGAGCTCCTACGGCCAGATTTCCAGCAAAGAAAGCATCTGACCCCAACAGTCTCTAGCCCAGTGGCCCTTACCTAAGCAACTGATGCAGGTGTCCTTCCCCACCGGAAGGGAGGGAGAATGGCTAGTCTTCTTCCTAACCCTGCCACACCTGTGAACTTCCTTCAGTCTCCTCCATCAACCTGGTCTACCTCTTCCACTCCACCTACTTCACCATCCAACTCCCAGATACAGAGTGCAGTTCCCGTTGTAGGATATTTTGGAAGATTGTATACAGTTATGCTTTATAAATATCTCATAAGCATATAATTCACAGGCTAATGGTAACAAGGCTGATTCGTCAAATTAAAAATTGACAACACCATGGATGTCAAAAGGAAAATAATTGGTGATAGTGATGATTCTGTACAGTTACTTCACTTATCCAAGTTATCTCAGGGATAGAATTTTTTTTCTATTTCCATTTACCCAGAATGGGTTAGAAGAAACAACACATAGGATTAATCTATTATAATGTAAAGCAGTGAGCATAAAATTGAGACCACATATATAAATAAAATTCAAAGGCAAGAAAGTTAGCCAGCTTCAAGCGTGTACTTTGTCACCAGAAGAAACATTTGCCCTTCCCTCAGCTTCCCTGGCAGATAGAGACCCGATCCCAATTGATGGCAAGACTGCAAGAAACACAATAATACCATGAAAAACCCCCTGCTTGCTTCAATCTTTAGAAAATACAAAATACAGTGGAAAATTGCAACTAATTTCATAAATTGGGCATAGCCTAAAACCCTAGTAATTTTTACTTTTTACAAACATGTTACATTTTGAAGGCCTGATTATGTACATTCGCTCTTCGAAAATAGCTCATTGAGAAAGTAATGAACAGCAAGAGGACAAGCTTATAAAGCAGGATGAATTTCATCATGCTTTTACCATGGCACAACATGAAAGAAGGGTATTTCTTGAAAAAAGGGAAGCAAGATGAAAAAGGTCCTTCGTGAAATTTCCATAGTTTACCATGTCATCCATCAACCCAGGTGGCACAAGCACCCATGTCAAAAAAAAATCATAGAGGGGAACAAAACAATAAAAAGATTTCGTCATGTATGCCAAATTTCCATAACACATGGAAAAATGATGTAAATAAGACAGCATAATGAAAAAGGCATAATAACCTCCATATATAACAAAAATTGGGGATGAAAGAGACATTAGTTCCACCACTGCCACGGACAAAAGAGTCATCAAATAATAATCCATATCACCCACTATGTTTCTTTGAACGGCATGACTCTAATGAAAAGAAACCAATGTGACTTGAATCAATTGAATAACGCTTGTCCTATCAATTTAATAATCATTGACATCATCCAAATTTTATCACTATACGAAGAGTTGGTTTTGGATTTTCATTGTGTATTAATCGTGATGGACAGGTAAACAAAAACTTGCCAAGACAACTTTAGTGTCTATAAAGCTTCCACACTAAAAGAGACATAAGATTAGTAGACCAATGGTACAGAAGTGCACAAGACTGGTGCAGTTTCGGAATAATACTGACAAAGAAGCACCACATCCCAAATTCTGGAGATGGAATGAACACCAGATTCTGGGACGATCAAGGGTGCAGAGACCTAACTTCTTTGTTTGAAATCCAGTCTTCACTATGACACGTACATTGAGTAATAGCAGAGCGATCAGATGCCTTCTTTCCACAGACAATAGCCACTCGCCCCATAGCTGTGACAGCAAGAAGTGTGAGAGGGGACATTGCGACATTGTCATCACCCCGCCCAACATCACCATCACACTTGTCTCGACTGAGCAGAGAACTTCTGTGCTACCGTAGTCAGCAAAAGGCTATTGGTGGCAACTAACAACTAGCCATATTTTATCAATTACAAATTTACAATGGATAGTGGATAGAATCATTCTTCAATTCAACAATGACAGATCTACAACATTGGAGCAACACTTCTATTTTGGGAGGACCAAGTAGATAGGGAACGTCTCATCATCATGGTGTGAATTGTACACTTTATATAGAGGAACCTAACCATAAAACCAGCTAAATAATTGTATCCTACAGTTTAAATCTTTGTAGCAAGAAATAAGGAACGGAGAACCATGCTTATCAATAGAGGGTAATTAATTTACTTGTGATTGTTATCCCAGTTCACTGCCAAATCCATCAACTTAGCAGCCTCATTTTGTTAAAAAAAAAAAAAAAACTCAGGTGCACACGGCATTTTCAAAATGAAGACTAAATATAATAATCATCCTGCATAAAAGTGGTTTCACCTCAAAACAGAGAATGTCTACTATTTAGCTATGGTTTTTTTCCTTTCTTTATCACATGACAGACAGAGGTCTAGCATGATCAATTATAAGGAATTTCTAATTACAAGGGAAGCAAGGTTGTAAGAGAAAATCTTAAAAGAATGCATGGAACAGCAAAGTCAGCTGTACACTTAGCAGTGTAAAGAAGAAGATGAAAAATAATGGGGCTTGCCTGACTGAAACACCAGCAACTTTCCGCCTGTGGGTTTCATTGCCAAAAAGGCAGCCTGAAATATAAAACCATCAAAAAGATGAAATATAAGCATCATATGCCTTGCCCAAGCCCTCAGGCTAAACAAAGAATCAAACAATATTTCACCATTGTCACTCAACTTTTGACGAGTTTCATCAGTGTACTGCTTGTTGATTGTATACACCAAACGAGAAATACAAACAAGCAGGCTAAGGGGCAAGCTATGACATTGATCACCAAGGAATTACCTTGACAGCAGCACCAAAAGCAGACTCAGCAATCCTATTATTCTCAAACATGGAAGGAATGCTTTCTAGCAACTGTTCCAAGTGCTGGCGGCACTACACCCTCAGAATAAAAAAAAAAATTACAATCGTAGAAGAGGCAGATAATCTAGAAGTATTTCATTCAAAATTATTTACGTCAATGACAATATGGCAGCCAAACCTCAGTAAGCTGAACAATGATGTCAGAATGAAGAGGAGTATAAACATCTTGCACATCAGGAACAATCAGCATCAAAGGCTGCAAACAAGAATGACAAATAAAAAGTTCTGATTATTTCATATCGCCATTGGCATCCAAGGAGGAGAACTCAATTATGATCCTTGCATGATAGACGCAAATCTCCTTCCACATGATGCAAAATTAAATGATGTACTCGTCACAAATGAGACAATGGGTTGAGATTTTTCTACCTCAGAACCAAAAGAATTATCTCACTCAAAGCTCAGGTCCATTATTTAGGAGTGGTGTAGTACCACACAGTATATTAGAAAAAAAAGGTTAATGTACAGGAGTAGAGGGCAAAGGCCCTCAAAAAATCCCTCCATACAGAAGGCACCGGAATGATACAGCGCTCAACTACACCAATAGAACAAAAAAGGATGAACAATTCACATTAAAAAGCCGAAGCCCACTCCCTAACTTTATGGCAAACAAAAGATGCGACCCGTCCTGTCACCAAAGCTGCATGCTTGAATATCCTCATGTTCCTTTCTCCCCATAATGCCCACAGAGTCTATTGTAGAATAATCCACCTGATCTGCCGCTCTTCCTTGGCGGTAGAACGCAGTCCCCATGCCATAAGAAGGTTTTCCACATCACCAGTGGAATAAAAGAATCCCCCTTGAATATCAATCTTATCAAACATCTACTGCCACACCTCCTGGGCAAAGGAACATGTCCAAAAGAAATGATCATGGGATTCTCCTCCCCACAGTGGGTAGGTGTTGGAACCCCTTTTTTAAAGAAAAAGAGGGAAGGGGGGAAGCCCCCCACCGGTTGCCCAAACCGGTGGGGGACCCCCCCCCCCCCCACCGGTTCCCAAACCGGTGGGGGGGGTCCAACCGGTGGCACCCCCCACCGGTTGGGAACCGGTGGAGGTGCCCACCGGGCCCCCCCTCTCCTCTCTAACCTCTCTCTCCTCTCACCCTTATTAAATAGAAAAAAGAGAAAAGGAGAAGAGAGAGAAACAAACCGGTGGGTACCCCCCACCTCAAACAATTCCGGTGGGTACCCCCCACCTCAAAGAACTCCGGTGGCACCCCCCACCTCAAACAATTCCGGTGGGTACCCCCCACCTCAAAGAATTCCGGTGGGTAACCCCCATCTCAAAGAACTCCGGTGGCACCCCCCACCTCAAAGTCCCCCGGTGGGTACCCCCACTGGTTAAGGCCTCCAAGGCCTATAAATACCCCCCAAGGGATAAGAAGCACTCCATGCCCATCTTGACCCAAAAATTCCTAGGGGAAACTCTGCCCATTTGAAGACCAAATCCGGTGCTCTTGCCCGGGTTTGCTGCGTTTGGAGGAGATATTTTCTCGGAGGGCTCTCTTCCTAAGGTTTATTCCTAAGGGAAAGTTCTGCCGAATTTATATTGTAAAATTGCCGTTTTATAAGACGGGATTATGCCGAAATGATGAATGAAATGTCAATATTGTTCTTTGAGCATATATGTGTGCATGTGTGTTCATAAATCTATTACTTAAGTAACATTATGTTATTATATTTTCACATACATAATTAAATTATTAATTAGTTTAATAACTAATTAAAATACATAAGTACATAATTAAATGTTCTAAAATACCCTTGGCCTCATCCCATACATAATTAAATCTAGACTCATAATCAAAACTCAATATTGAAACATTGAGACATAAAATAATATACTTAAGTTATAAAATGACTTAAATACCTCTCATGTTTAATTAATTAATAAAATCTATAAAAATTATTTAAAATCAGTAAAATAAATATAAAAAACAGAAAAATTCTGTAAAAACCAGTAATACTCAGTAAAAATCAGAAAACTAAATCCGGAAATTACATAACCCAAAAATATGACTTAAATATCCTTCATATATTCAATTAATTAATAAAAATCAATAAAATTAATAAAAAAACAGTAAAAATCAGTAAAAACAGAGAACCAAATATGAAAACATATAAAATTCCCGAAATGACTAAAATGCCCCTAGAACTTAATACAAATTACAAAAATACCCTCCATCCATGATAAAAATCTGTAAAAATCACATAAAATTCTAAAAAATATCAAAATCTCTCCTATGCCCAAAATACCCTCCAAACCTTAATAAGATGGATAAAATTACCAAAATACCCTCAATATGATAAAAATAAATAAAAATCTCAGAAAAAATATAAAAATAGACTCTAAGTCTAATAAACCCGATTTAAGGTAAAATTACCAAAATACCCCTATAACTTAAATATGTCTAAAATGATCCTAAAATACATCCCAAGGGTTTTCAAGTTTTCCTAAAATGCTAAAAAACTTAAAATGACTATAATGACCCTAATGCAACATAATTACAAAAATATCCAAAAAAATAGACTTTAAGTCTAGAAATCCAATTCGGGTAAAATTACCAAAATACCCTTACAACCCAAACACACTTAAAATAACTCTAAAATACCTCTTAAGGTTTTGAAACCTTCCTAAATCATTAAAACTCATTTCACACACTAAAGTGACCATAATACCCCTATACCCTCCAACTTTGCATAATTACAAAAATACCCTTATGGGTCTAAAATACTTGGAATCGATCCAGATAACTCAGAGTCAATCCAAAATCTCTTAAAAAGTCCTCAAATCAATTATAAACCCATCCTAAACTTGGGTGAGGCCAAGAGCTTAACCTAAAATATATCTTCATATGCATGTGTTGCCTGTAGTAGTAGTGTTGCATGTTATAAGGGCATCAACGGACAGTTAATCAAGGGTTGTCAAACGGTTGCTTGACGTAATCAACACTGACCGAGATCAGCGGAGAGAGGTCATATACTCGGATCTTCGCCTGATCCGAAGTCCCAGCTCCCTGAAGACTAATCCCAAGCTCTCATAATCCAAAAATAAAATACATAAAACCGACCTATATTTCTCCAAATAAAAACAAAAAGAACAAAAACGACATGGATTTTTAAATAATCCGATAGGAGAGACATCTAGGTCAGGTCCCGAACAAACAGTAGGTTATCCACAAACCGTGCTAGTCTATCACAAGTGGGTAGCCTCTGCAGAGTAATTCCCCAAAGAAGTACCTTGGCCTTGAGAGGAGTCTTAGGAGACCAAGCATGCATGAAGAAGGGATGCTGAGTGCCCCCATCTGCTATGACCTTCTAAGCAGATTTGACTGAAAAACATCCAGACGCTTCCCATCTCCATACCCATGAGTCCCTCACCAATGGGACCACCTTGAAGTCCTGCAGAATCTCAAGGACATTCCCCAATTCACTGATCTCCTCATTCCTCAAACATCTTCTGAAAGCCATCCCCCTCCCCCCTAAAGGTGCCCGGTCGAACATCTGGCCTACCAGAGTCAAGGGATGTGATGCAATAGCAAATAAAGAAGGAAATAAACATGTAAGAGCACTCGTTGAGCACCACTCATCAACCCAAAGGAGACAGGTGTCTCATTGCCAAGAGAGATGTAGGTGGCAGGCCTAAGCCCTAACAATATCAGTAGTCTAAAGAACATCTCTGCAAACATGAGAGACTCTATACATCGAAGGTGGGAGTATATCCCATGTTCTGAAGTGAGGATAATACTTGTCCTGAATGACCTCAAACTTGGTGTCTGATGCCCCCAACTTCCACAACCACTTAGAGAGAATTGCTAAATCAAAGTCAAGAAGCCCCCCTGATACCCAAACCACCATTCTCCTTGCGTTTACACACTCTTCCCCAAGACACATCATGACCTCCCCTTCTTGTAGTCTCCCCACAGCCCTTCCAGAAGAACATACTTCTGATGGCCTCAAGATGCATGGCCACTATCATTGGGATCCTGAAGATAGAGAGAATGTAGTAGATGGGAAGGCTGTCCCAAACAGATTTACAAAGCACTAGCCTTCCTCCGTAAGAAAGAAGCCAGCCCTTCCAACCAGACAGTCTAGACTTAAAACTTCTGCACCACCCTCTGCCAATCCCGACAAAATAACCTCCCTAGGGCAAGGGAAGCCAAACAGGTGATGGGAAATCTTCCGATCTAACACCCCAATACGGTATCCCCCCTAGATAAAGCCTTGTCCTCTATGTTGATCCCAATAACCTGGCTCTTGGACTAGATGACTACAAGCCCACTGACCTCTAGAAACAACTCATGCACACCTACTCTCCATCATCCCCTAAAACGAGGACAGTATCATCTGTATCTTGTAGATGTATAATCTGCCTGCCAAGGTTCTGAATGGAAAAAACAAGCATTAAGCCCAGCATCCTCTGCCCTGTCCCACATCCTACTCAAATATGCGGAACCAGCAAAAAGAGTAGAGGGGACATAGGATCCCCTTGATGGAGACCTCGACTACTAGGGAAGAATGAGAGGACTCCTAATTAACTGTACAACAAAGGAAGCTGAAGAGAAGAATCCCTGATCCACCCTACCCACTTATCTCCAAAACCTATTTTGCTCAAGATTTGGAGGAGATAAGGCCAGTTGACCTTATCATAAGCTTTCTTGAAGTCTAGTTTCAACAAAATGCCCCTTTTGCACTGTTGCATCATAGAATGGATACACTCATGAGCTACCAGAAAGTTTTCTTGAATCTGTCACCCCTTTATGCTTTTATTATGACTAACGACTCCATGAACCACCCTTTCGATCCTTGAGTCCAACATCTTAGTGATGATATTATAAACTCCATTAAGCAGACTAATAGGGTGAAAGTCAAACAAGGAATCTGCTCCTTGTCTCTTGGGAATTGGCACCAGAGAGGTATTGTTGATACCTCTGAGATTGGCCTTCCCCTCCTGGATTTCAACACTACTTCTAGTAAGAGGTTCTTGATCACCTCCTAGCAGTGCTGGTAAAATATCAAGGGAAAGCCATCATGCCTGGGGGTTTGGTTCCCAGCCAGGCCAAACACATTAGTCCTAAGCTCCTCTTCAAAGAAAGGAGCACAGATATCTCTCCTTTCCTCATCCAAGACAAGAGGGAGAGAAGCAGGTCCTCCTGGACAGTGGGCCTCCAACTCCTATCCTCCAAGAATAAATCAACATAGAAGAGTTGATATGATGCTTGATGTCAACCTCCTACGTTAGGATCAGATCCCCAACCTTAAGAGAACTGATATGAGCCATCCTTCTCGTCGTAGAGGAAATCCTTGGAAAATAAGTAGTTTTTTGTTGTCACCTTCTTTCATCCATCTATCTCCTGATCTCTGCTTCTAATAAATCTCTTCCTTGATAAGGATATCATCGTAATCAGCATTGATCTTCTACCTACCCTCTCTGTCATTGTCATCCATTGTGCCAACCTCGTCTAGAGCATCAAAAGCCCTCATTCTGACAAAGAATCATGTCTTTAACTTACTTTCCAGACAGCTTCTCAGAAGCACCCAAAAGTGACAGCTCCTTGGACAAGGCGTTCAAGTTGAGACTTGTGAGTCAACCAAGCCATAGCTGAAGACCGTTGGATACCCTCATTTCATGCTTTGCTAACTACTTCCATGAAACCTTCTTCCTTCAGCTAGAGTTATTCCATTTTGAGAGAGCTTGTGTGTCTAGATACAGCATTAGTCTTAAGAAGGATAAGTTCGTATTCAGACATGGATCTCTATAAGCATTGTGCTTGAAGATTGGGAAAGTGCTCCTCCCAATTGATTGACACCAGAAACATATCAATTCTGGAGCAAGAAGGATTAGCTCTGACCTCCTCCCCCGATAATGGACCCAACTCTATGGCGCCGGAAATAGAGAAGGATCTGTGCAGAGCTGACCTCTACTCAAAGGCGATCTTGAGGCTCAGTCTCTTGAGGAAGCAACGAAGAACTATAGCAGGTCCCCTATAATGACCCGATCCAATCCTTGTGAGGTAATTTCCACTTTGGGCTAAGCCCGCACAATTTTATCCCTAAAAGGCGTCTCACAAGTAATGCACTCAAATCCCACATATATGGCCCAACAATTTTTTTCGTTTTTCATTTTTTGTTTTTCGATGTTAGGCGAGGGTCGGGATGGAGAGCGGAGAGACGAGGAGAGCCGCGATGGAGAATGGACTTTGGTAGGCGGAAGGCATGCTCGGCGTTAGGCAAGGACGGCGAGATGGGGAAGCGGGGAGTTGTCAGGGAACAGGGAATTTGGAGGAGATAGAAGGAAGCCTGAAGGTTGTGGAGGTGATCGCAGGAACTACGGTCGTTGTTTCTGATGTAATGAGAAAGACCACGTGGCGGCGGCCTGTAGGGGTCTTGTTCTATGCTGGTCATGCAAAGGATTTGGCCATCGCAGCTACCACTGCCCTGGACCATTGTCAGGTGGTGCTATAGCTGGGCAAGACCAGATTCGTTCCTCACCAGAAGTTGGCAGCGGAGGTCCATGGAGGAAGTGGGTGGAAGTGCCATAGATCAAGGGCTTCACTGATAGCCAAAGGCGTTTCAAGGAGTGCCTGGTTGGAGAGTTGAAGCACCAGAGGGCGGACGTTTCAAAGACCAAACAAGTTTTGTAAGAGAGGTGGCAGGCGGCTAGAGACTGGAGGATCGTGAAGATGGGTGAACATAAGGTGCTTATGTTCTGTCCAGATGCACAGGCCAGAGAATGTTTGTTAAAAAATAAACAGATTGTGGATGTTGTTTGGTCTTTGTGGAAAGAAGAGGATGGGGCGATTGAGGTGGTATCTCAGAAGAGCTTATGGGTGTACATTGTGGGTGTTCCTTATCTGCTTTGGAGTGTTGAGATGTTCAGTTCTATTGTCAGCTGTTTTGGCACCCTCCAAGAGATGGACAGAAGCACTGTTGAGCTGAGGAATGTGGAGTATACAAGACTTTGTGTTGATGTCACAAAAGTGGAAGAAATCCCTGAGCAAATGAATATAAGATGTAAGCAACAGGTCTTTTTGGTCCGTATTTACATCGAGCCTTCGACGAACGCCGGAACAGAGGAAGGGTGGACGTATCGCGATGTGGCGGCAGCTTACAGGGTGTATAGGCGAAAGCATGATGAATTGGGCATTCAGAGGTTGAAGATCACTGGGTTAAATGAGTCAACCAGTCATACACAGGGGGTGTGAATGAGTCACTCATCAACAAGGAAGGAAAACAGTGTAAATTGGTTGAGTTAAGCCTTGGGAAGCTGGGGGAATCGGCGAAGTTGGGGGAATCGGCGAAGAGTCAGAACAAACCAGGCGACTTAGTCCAGCACGTGGGCATGGAGGAAGCATGTGATGCTGGCCTGGGCTTAGTATCAGTGGGGGCACGTGATGAGACCGGGGGAACTGACCCAGCACAAGTGGTCTTGATGGGGGCTTGCTTTGACAAACATGACCCGGGGCTGGTCCATGGTTTGCTTTGGATGGAGATACAAAGGAGAGGGGCATATGTGGTATTAGTGCGTCAGACGGCTGGGAGGTGGCTATACAAACCCTAACGAAGAGAATTGTAAGGGATTTGAACCGATCTCTCACAGGAGGAAGAGGGTGGCTGAAGGGGGGTGGGCTCCAGCGAGGAAGAGAGTGCGGCGATTCCAGAGATCCAAGAGCTCGGAGAAGGAGATGGTTGCTGTGGCAGGTGCTGTCAATCCGGCAAAGGGTTTGGGAGGATCTCATCTAACGGAGGTAGGCGAGCTGGGGGTTTCGCAACCAGGTAAGTCCTTAGAACTCGGCTTTCCGTTAGCTCCCCACCATATCCTGCTTCCTCTTCCCTCTTCTAGTAGCAAGATGAAGGCATGGAAGGCGGGTTACAGCTAGTGCTGGGAGAGGTGAATAAGCTAAAAGGGGATCTTGGCAACAATGAAGAGATATGCACAGATCTGGTTGCTGGTTGGTCGGACAAAGAACTGGTGCACAATGTCAGCATGTTAGGTGTGAATATTTGCAACCAAGCGGGCCAATTTAGGAAGCTATGGATGTGTGTGGGTGTGGAGTGGGGTGGGGGGGTTGAGACCAATCTCAAAAGCAGTTAAAGAAAATGAAAGGGAGTGTGCTTAGAGATGCTGTCTTGGAACATTAGGGGGCTCAATGACAGCTCCAAGAGGAGTGTGCTTAGAGATCTTATTGCCAGAAAAGGCTGCTCGGTGGTTTGTGTTCAAGAAACTAAGATGGAAAAGTTTGACTTGAAGCTTTTGAGTTATGTTTAAGGATTCAAGATGTGTGATTATGTTTTCAGAAGATCAAATGGCCAGTCAGGGGGATTCTTATGGTCTGGAATTTGGACGTATGCACAGGGAACCTGCTGGAGATAGGAGAGCATTCAGTTACTGTTAAGATGGAGGTCAGCACTATTAAGTCAGAATGGATGCTGACAGAGGTGTATAGTCCAAGCAGTCAAAGAGAGAGACAGGAGTTATGGGAAGAATTGGGGAATGTTAGGAATAAGTACAACTTACCATGGTGTGCTCTGGGGGACTTAAATGACGTCAGAGAGCCTTCGGAAAGGAACAGGGGGCACAAGGTTACTGCAGGTATGAAGGATTTTAATATGTGGATAGAGCAGATGGGGCTTATAGATCTGCCTTTGGTCAATCTAAAGTACACTTGGTGTAATGGCCGATCATCCCCATCAACGTCTAGAATTGTCCGGGTTCTGATTGATGATAGATGGGAACAGATTTTTCCTTTAGCAACTCTGATTGGGCTAGTCAGGACAGTGTCCGACCATCACCCTTTACTGCTGGAGAGTCATAACCGTCAGTATCAGAGTAGGCCATTCAGATTAGAGAAGATTTGGTTGCAGAAGGAAGACTTCAGGGAATTAGTGGCTACAGTTTTGGAGCAGAAAACACAGGTTTTTTGGCGGTGCAAAATTTGCACATCAAAATTAAGCAGTTGAAGGCGACAATTAAGCAGTGGGCCAAAAATTGGAAATATAACAGAACTAAAGAGGTCTCAGAGATGCTTGAGAATATTCAGAAAATGGAGGCTTTGGTAGCAATCATAAAGAACTGAAAGAATTGGCAACTTTGAGGAAGACATATGTGGACTGGGTTAAAGAAGAAGAAGGGAGATGGCACCAAAGATCAATAGGTTTATGGCTTCTGGAGGTGGATAACAATACCAGATTCTTTCATCTGGTAGCAAATGGCAGGAGGAGGAACCACATTGCCATACTAAAAAAAGATGACGGATGGAGAAGGACCAGGAGATTGCAGAGGAGATTGTATCATTTTATAAAGAACTTTTCTCAGCAGAACAGAAATGGCACCCAAAGTGGCAGGATAGAGACATCAAGGAAATATCCATGGAAGATTCTCAGAGGCTGCTAAATGATATAACTGAAGAGGAGGTTAAAGATGCAGTTTTTAGTATGCATGGGGACAAAGCTCCAGGACCTGATGGTCTCCCTCCATTTTTTTATCAGCAATTTTGGCACATAATACATGGTGATCTTAGCAAAGCTGTTCAGTACTGATTTAAGAAAGCTCAGGGGTGTGAGATGATGAACCAGACTTTTGTTGTTCTCTTACCAAAAAAAGAGGTGGCTTTGGAACTCAAAGACTTCAGACCTATAAGCCTTCTGAATACAAGTTACAAGATTCTAGCCAAAGTGTTAGCAACTAGGCTAGAATCAGTATAGAATGGTATCATTGACCACAATCAGTTTGCATTTGTAAAAGGAGGCTTAAAGATGCTTTATTGACAGGCCATGAAGCCTTATTCTCACTAATGAATCAGAGGAAGAAAGGATTGGTGTGTAAAATAGATTTTAACAAGGCTTATGATAGGGTGGAATGGGGATGCCTGTGGGAGGTGTTCAAAATGCATAAGTTTCCGGAGCACTGGATAAGGTGTATAAGAAACTGTTTATCCACAGCAAAGTTCTCCATCATTATCAATGGGAATATGCATGGTTTTTTAATAGTATGAGGGGCCTTCGACAGGGAGACCACTATTTGTTATGGTGGCAAATATTTTAAGCAGAATGTGTAGGATGGCCGATAGGAATGGATGGATACAACCAGTGACGGTATTACATAGCCCAGTGAAAATCTCCTTGTTACAGTTTGCGGATGATACACTTTGTCATGGAAGGAGCGGGGAGGCAGGTGAGGTTTTTCAAGTTCATACTTGAGACTTTTGACATATCTCAGGACTAAAAATCAACTATGATAAGAGTTCTATTATTGGGATTAATATGACAGATGAGGAGGTGGGGGAGGGAGCTAGAAGTCTCGGGTGCAAAATAGAAAAGTTTCCCATTCAGTACTTGGGCCTGCCATTACATTTCAAGGCATTGTCAGCAGCCCAGTGGGACATCATTATAATCAAGATGCAGAAAAGACTGTCAGCATGGAAATCGAGGAATCTTTCTCTGGGTGGCAGAGTTGTGCTTTTAAACTCAGTACTTTCAGCCATACCTCATCATTTCTTCTGTATGTCCTATATTCCCAAAGGTGTTGTGAGGAAGATGGATGCCATTAGGAGGAGGTTTCTGTGGAATGGTTCAAAGTTGGATGCTAAATTCCTGTAACTAGTGAAATGGAGGTTAGTCTGCAAACCAATCAAACAGGGGGGTCTGGGGGTGAAGGATTTGCAGGTTATGAACCTTGCTCTTCTAGGGAAGTGGTTGTGGGAGCTGTGTACTGAAGATATGGCACTATGGAAAGAGATCATCAAATCAAAACATTGTAAGGACAGTCACAGGTTTTATCTGCCGCCATATAATTGGAGATGGATGTCACCAATGTGGAAGGGGATCTTGAAATCTGCAACATGGGTGGATAAAGGTGTTAGAGTCAAGATTGGTGATGGCCAGAAGACAATATTCTGGTGGGATAAATAGGTAGGGGACTTTCTACTGGAGGATAGATATCCACAGTTGTTTAAAAATTGACACAAAGCAAACGGGTAACAGTTTTTAACTGTATAGCATGTAACTCAGCAGGTCATCATTGGAACTTGCAGCTGCGCAGGAATTTGAAAGATGAGGAAATAGATGAGTATGCTTCTATTATGTCCATTCTGGAAAATATTGACATACAGCAGGGGGTTCAGGATCAGCTGTACTGGGGTCTTCATGGAGGCACTTTTTCAGTTAAATCTGTTTACAAGCATAAATCCATCTGAAAAGTCAGATGCCCTGTAAAAGTTAGGGCTTTCATGTGATTAATGTCCTACAAAAGAATAGTTACCAATGTTTACAGGAGGAAATGGCATCCAGAGGCCGACGACCTGTGTATCCTTTGCAACAGTGAACCTGAGACTGTGCACCACCTGTTCTGTACTTGTATGATCAGCAAGGAAATTTGGAGGATATTTGAACAGCTCACTGGAAGCCATTTTGAATTCGACACCATAGAGAAAATGTGGGATTTTTTTGAGACAATTAAAAGGGCAGAGGGAAGCACAATGAGGAGCAAAATCTTTATTATGCTACCTCGTTCCATCTGCTGGAGCATCTGGAAGGAGCGGAACGAAGGAATTTTCCAGGGAAGTAGAATTTACATGTAAAATATTTCTATTCGTGCATTGAATTTCATTTATTTTTGGGGCAAAGTCTTGCTAGGTTGTTCTGTAACTGAATGGAAGTCTTTTTTTAATCTGTAAGAGTATTTCTAGTTGGTTTGTTGGGTAGTTGAGGAATCTCTCCTCGCTACCATTGACTGTATTTCCTCTTTTATTAATAAAATTGGCGGTACAATCCATATTTTGCTCGAACAAAAAATGTTAGACTAATCCAGTTCACCCTTGCCCCGGCTCTCAGACATAGTGGTGGCTCCACACTATGGTAGTCCTATACGATGGCATTATGTACTACCACCCCGCGAGTAACCCCCTCCTACAGGTAGCCCTTTCCTCCTACCCGACTCATGACTAGTTCACTCAAGCCCACCAGCTTATGCATGGTTCATCTCCGAACCATGCCCATATCATACTGCACGGGGCCCGCTGTAATACCATTCTGTAACAACCCAATCCAACCCTTGTGAGGGCTAAGCCCGCATGGTTTTGTCCTCAAAAGGCACCTCACAAGTTATGAATTCAACTCCCACATATATGGCCCAATGTTTTCTGTTTTTTGATGTTGGACTAATCCGCTTCATCCATATCCCAGCCCCCTGATATAATGATGGCTCCATACCGTGCTAGCTCTATACCGTGGTCCTTCCTATGAGTAGTTCTTTCCTCTTACCAAACACGTGATTGAGTTACCACATTAATCTTTTAGGTCATTGTCATGTAGATAATCATCTTAAGTTTCCATCTAAAATCATAATAAAGTAGGACCAATGTAATATAATGTCATAGAAAAGAATGCCATCTTTACATTTGATGTCCTCAAGTTCATGTGAACCAGGTTTTCAATGGACCGTGTCCACTTCTATATATTACTTGGGTGAAGTCTCTACGTTTCTGTTTCGTAAATTAATTTCCATTTAGGAGAACAACTTCCAGTCATAATTAATAAGGAATCTGAAAAAGAAAAATAAATTTGAATTCATTTGCATGAAATTGCCATATATTCTCAAATGAAACACTGGCCGAGCATAGCTCGGTTGGTACTGGAGGGGAGGGTTTGGGTGGGTAGCCCAGGTCTTGAACCTGGGTGGGTGGGGTTGCTTACGATTTACTGAACAGTGCCTTGCCATTGAGGCTGGGACCTCAAAAAAAAATTTATTGCCAAATGAAACAAAATTCCTCTAAATCATTTAGTTGTGATGTTTTTGGGTTAATAGAGACATCATTTATTGACCATTTCTAATGTAAACAGGCATGTGCATGTAGAAGACACTAATTTCATCTTAAATATTATTGTGGGCTGATGCGATTGAATCTAAAAATGGGTGAAAACAGTAGAAAACCAAACATGAAACATGTGAATGTGCATAGGTTAAACATATCCCTTTAAATTAATAAAGGCCTTCTGTTATAAATTCACATATGTGATACATAAATTCTGTAAGCTTCCTTTCACAGCCCTTCCCAAATCAGACTTTAGTCTGACTGAGGTTCCCCATTCTATGCACATTTTACAACCCTTAAACCTTCCCAAAACTCAAACAAAAGAGAGGCAAAGGGTAGTATCACCCTACCACTTGGAGTAAAACTTGCAGCAGAGGGATCCCCTAGCCAGGCTGAAGAGAACCCGGCTACAGCAACTCCCTTATTGAAGAAGACCCGATTGCAGCTTCTTCTTCTTCTTCTTCTTCTTCTTCTTATCTCTCTCTCTACAGACAGCATCTTCTATCTCTCTCTCTCTCTCTCTGCAGAACTTTCTCTCTCAGTCTCACCTCCTTTCTCTCCCCTCTTCAATTTCTTCTTTCAAGTCTCCCTCATATTCTCTCTCAATCTCACCCTCTCTCTCCCTCTCCCTTCCTGGATAAGAAGAGCCAGCACCCACTGCCCCTCCTCTTATATAGAGGGGCAGCAGTGGAGCCCATGGAGGAGAGAAGTGATGGCCTCTCTTTCTGGGCCTCTGGCAGACCCAGTAACAGGTGCAAATACCCTTATAATCCAGCTCATTAAAAGCCTTAAAGACCAGCCCAATATACCATAGGTAAATTGGCTAGGAACAGTCCCAATAACAGCCATTAAACCTAACATTTTTAAGCCCATTAGGTTAGGGCCGTTAGCGGTTTAGGGAAATTTGCATTTAAACCCTTATATTTATAATATATTTCCTCTTCACCTCCAACTTTAAAATTTTAGTTTAGTTTAATCCTTTTTAGATTTTTTAAGGTGTTAGAAGATTTAAATTAAAAGCTAGTCTTTTATAATTTACAATTAAACCCTAATTTTCCAAATATTGCATATATACCCCTGAATTAATTTGCATACATCCCCCAAGCCTATCCCAGAAGATTCACGGCCTTCACACCCCCGGCCAGAGAAGACTGATGCTGCAGGGCGTTTGGACCCCCGAGACAGGGAAGCTCAATGCACCTAGAAGAGGTGGTGGCACCAGCTACAGAAGGATCGCCTTCAGGTCCATCAGCTGTCCACAGGGAGAGGAGTTCCCGCCTCTTGACCCCCATGTTCCGGAGAAGCAACAAACTGCTCCTTCACTCTTAAAGGCTGCTTAAGGAAGAATGTGATTGGCTCAAGGGCTGCAGGCAAGTAAAATGAGCAGTAACAGGCCCCTTACTAAACACAAAACCAGCATAGGTTTCAGGTAAGTCACTAGCCACCCGATCGGCCCCCACCCAGGACCCAAAAGCCACCATCTACCAGGAACCAAACAAATCCCGCAAGGGACCTGGGGCGACAGGTTCATCATGCGGTCCGGCTCGCTGGATCCATGTTGATGACTCAAATTTCGGACCTCATCTCACATGACTGGCACGAGCGCCCCCCCCCCCCCAAGTCATCCGCTACCTCCCTACCTCCCCAAGCTTCGTCAGCGGCTGGTGCAGCGAGTCTTTCTCCAAGATCCTCACCCTCCCTCACAAGGAAGAGGGCTTCCCCAACTTTCAGCCTGATGACTTCCAGCATGGAACTCTTTGTCAAGGTCCACACCACCCATTCCAAAATGAAACTCCTTGCCAAGGCACACACCTGACAAAGGGCTCCTCTTTGACGGGAGTACCAAACCCTTCAACCAATAGTTGGAAGCCTGGCCGATCTCAGAGAAAGATGGGCACCCCTGCCAGAAGGATGTCCACCCTAGAGATCCTCAGATCTGGATGTGTCCCTAAATGGGCCTCCCACAGCGCCACACACAGCAAGAACCCTTCTCTGGCAAGCCACCCTGAACGGCCAACGCCCATGTCTCCTCTGAGCTGCTGATTGTGAGGAAGCCACCTCCACTCAGTTCACAAATCTCCCACCTTCTGAGTGGACAATTACCTTTGCCAAGGACTGCTCCTGCCTGCTCTGGGCACACTCCCATTGGAAGGACCCAAAGACATCTCCTCGGCTAAAAAAGATGGGCCGCCGGCGTCTCCTTACGGATGTTCACCTTCGGCGAGGAAGCACCCCACCCCCTTTCCCCCATTGGCCCACCTCTACATACTGCCTCCATATATATTTTGTCCTTTTGAACCCTGAAGAGGGACTGATTCCAGGACTGAGATGAGCCGAGGATGGACTGAAACCAGGGCAGAATCTCCTGATATGCACCCCCCCTCCCCGCATGCATCTCACAAGGCACACATCCCTTGCAGTGCCTCGCCTCATGGCCATGGCAAAGGCATCGATAACACTGTTATCTGATAGCTGCAGAAACCCAGAAAAGATGATGGATTGGAAGAGGGATGGAAGGATCTCCAGGAGGACGACAGCCACTGCAAGGACGTGGATCCCATCTAACATCCGATCCCCAACAGGATATATTTTGCTCCGTAGGCTACTGACGGCATCGCTCTCCCCCCACCCCACATCACTCTCCCACAAAAGCTCAAGTCCATTAAAAGATGCTAATTTATTATTTTTTTCGTTCAAAAGGCAAAAAGAAAACTCTCAACCATGGTTCCCCATCCTACCAGGATTTACTTGTCCTAGAAATCCAAAAAACGGGGTATTGATGTAATAAAACAGACTTAAAAAACAGTAACCTAAACTCCAAAAGAATGGTGTGAAGGTCATCAAAATTGGTTTAAAAACGATAACCTCCACCAAAAGTACTTTCCTACTGGCAGGTCTATGAACAGTCTCCTGTCATAAAATAACCAAAAGTGTGTTTAACGTCATGGAATATTGTGGCCAATAGAGTCAAAGAACTTTAAGGGCAGATAATAGCTTTATAATGACTTAACAAGAAAAAGAAAATACACAAATAACAGTATTCTCTGCCAAACATTTTTCATAAAAAGTGCAGAAGCAGGCATATTTCAACTTGCGTCACTGAAGAACATTATGCAAAACACAGAGCACACTAAAATATTTCAAAATAACATAAATTGTAAACTGGAGGAACAAATCAACACAAAGTTGTTAAGATAAGTCTAGCCAAACTACCTGCTGCAATGCCCTCCTTAAATTGTAGAAATGAATAGTTGAGTCAAAGGTTGCCACACCAACCATGGTACGAGGACCTTCCTATAGAAAGGAGAAAATACAATAGATTTATTATCATAAAAGAAGCCATGTTTTCAAGAGAAAAGATACAATATGCCTTTCTAGGGGGTGAGAGGTTTGTCCATCATGTGCCATACCACAAGATATATCTCATTAAAACAAGCAGAACTCCAACATGAAGTTAAAGGGGGGGAAGTACACAAGAGAAAATTGTGGTCCAAAAATAAATATGTTAGGGTACATAAGAAAGTCACATACATGTTCCATGTGTTGTTTTCCGCTACTCTTAAACATTGCATGTCATCTCATGTGGCATGGCAACATAATTACAAGCATAAATTACTGACAACTGATTTGGTCACTAATCAACCATCGGATAGCCAAAACAACATAATTTTTAACTGAATGACTTCATTTGTTATAAACTGGGACATTATATACACAGGGGTCGGATCAAATGAGCCCCGGGGCTCATCTACTTAGATGCACCCCCCTCGAAATCCCACCTCCCCATGTTTTTTAAAATAAAAATAAAAATGATCAATATTTTTTAAATATTTAAATATGCCCTTTAGGGTTGTTTCCATCCCCATGGCTTTAGTTTTCACCATCCGATTTTGAAAATCGATCAGAGCCGTCCGATCGGGTTCATATCAAAAAAACAATGTCTAACAATGTTGAAATAATAGTAAAAAAAGGAAATCATTCAGATTAGCCCTTAGAGTTGATCCTATCCCTTGGGGTTTTAGTCGTGATCCTCAATTAAGTACACACTCGATTGGACGGCTACAGTTGAGTTTTTGGATCGGACGGTGAAAATTAAATCTCAAGGGGTAGGAACAAGCTTAAGGGGGGTTAATTGGATATTTTAAATTTTTTAATGATTTTTTATTTTTTTTAATATGGAGAAAATGGAGCTTCGAGGGGGAACATATCTAGGTTAGAGGAGCCCCGGGGCTCATTATAACTGGTCTGAATTTTTAGGAGTCTTATGGCGCCTTTAGCGTCTAAAATTCACGGAAGGGTAAAGCCTGGCGGGAGGAACAGGGAGTCAAATAAAGAAAAAAATGCCAAAAAAAAAAAGAAATATGGGCCATCCAATTATTTGATCAGACAGCCAAGGGTGGTAAGGCACCCCGCCCATGTGAAATGCAGCGCGGACCATATTTCACGCAGACAGGGCGTGCAAAGTCAATTACTCCCTTTCTTTTCTTTTTAACCTCTACTATCACTTCGAAATCTGGCAGACAGTTAAACAATCCGCTGCCAGTAAACAGAACCCTGGAAGTCTCCAAGATCAGCGCGGACCATATTTCACGCAGACAGGGCGTGCAAAGTCAATTACTCCCTTTCTTTTCTTTTTAACCTCTACTATCACTTCGAAATCTGGCAGACAGTTAAACAATCCGCTGCCAGTAAACAGAACCCTGGAAGTCTCCAAGATGCATTTGCTTTCCGTGTGTGTGTGTGTGTGTGTGTGTGCACACACACGGAAAGCATTCAACGCGCATCTAGTTACATGCGCCCGCACCTAAAAATCCACCCTCCCCATGTTAAATAAAATAAAATTTCTTACAAATTTTTAAATATTCAAATAGACTCCTTAGGGTTGATCCCATCTCCCGGACTTTAATTTTCACCGTCCGATCTTGACAATCAGCCGGAGCCAGCCACTCGGACACGCATCAAAAATCAACATCTAAAAATGCTGAAAAATAGTCAGAAATGAGAAATTCATCATATTAGCCCTTCGGGCTGATCTCATCCCTTAGGGTTTTAGTTTTAATCCCCAAACAATAACGCATTTGATTAAACGGCTACAGTTAAATTTTTCAATCCAATGGAGCTGATGCACCTCGGGGCACGTTGAATTCTTTCACACACACACACATATATATATAGAGAGAGAGAGAGGAGTGTTGTGGTGCAGTTTTCGCATATGTGCGGATAAACTGCACACTATGTTTTACCAAAATCCTCATGTCATATATATATATATATATAGAGAGAGAGAGAGAGGAGTTTTGTGGTGTGGTTTTTGGATATGTGCGGATAAACTGCACACTATGTTTTACCAAAATCCTCATGTTCAAAAAAATTTAAAAATCATCATAAGCTTCTAAATATTCAATTACCCCCACAAGGTTATTTCCATCGGATAAACCACACATTGTTTAAGATCGGATTGTTCCCATCCATGGATGGCAGTACCGATACTGATACGTACCGGTACCAGTATCGGCTGTACCAGCCGATATGGGTGTAAAATGGCTAGAAAAAATCAGGAAAAATCAGAAAAAATCTTTTTAAAAAAATCAAGAAAAAATGTAAAACTTAATTAGATATGTGTTGAGTGTGACAAAGGTGGATTAAAACAAAAAGTACACATAACACATACTAAATGACTATTTTGATATAGATTAAGCATGAAAAATATTATGCTAATGTACTAAACATTTACAAATATTAAATGCTAATGAAATCAAGCGATCCTTACCCATGAAAAACATGAGTGAGTATACTAATATGGATAATAACCCATAGATCCTTCTTATTCATAATAAGGTTGCAGCATATGTTCTCTATATTCACCATAACTAAACAATGATGCAGCCGAGTCGTACATCCCTCTTTGAATCCTTCTTGGAGTATACGCTTGTTGACTTGTTGAAATTCCATAATCAAGATGCAAAGAAACAACTTGACGATAAAAAGAAGACCCTAACCCATAACTACTACTGGGTGGATAGAATTCAAAACCTTCATATTCTACCCGATCTCTCCAACTATACATGCATGCTTCTTGTTGGCCACCTCTATGACCTAACTGTTGTCCTCCATACTGACCTTGTGAATCATAATCTCCTTGACTTTCATTCTGTCCTCTCCCAGTGTCAATATGCAAGGAAAAAATAGGTGCATACACTCCGCCAACAGTAGTAGCACCTGCAGCTGCACCAGCATCATCACTAGGAGACTGTGTCCCATCATCATCATCATCATCATCGATAATTAACTTCCTCTTGACATTGCTTGATTTTTTCTTTTGTGATGTCTGTTGCTGGCTATCTTTTCCTCCTACATCCTTTTTCAGCCGATCAAATATTCATTTTCCTCGTGGTGTATGTCTCACATAGATTTGCTTCATCTCATCAATCGCGAGTTCATCTCTGGCAGCCAGATCCACCCAAAATGGCCAAAACCTCTCTGACAACGGGCTGCAATGGCGGCGGGCGACGGGGCGGCACCACCTTCTCCTCCTTCCCCTCCTTTCCCTCCAAAAACGCAGCAGCCCCTCTCACAGATCTGTTTCTGTGAGAGGGGAAAGTGAAACACACCTTTTAAGGGGTGTTTCACGTCTACGGGGCCGGTACCGTTTCGGTACAGTATTTTTTTTTATTATTATTATTATTTTAAATACGATATTGGGCATTTGAGGCAGTACCGATGCCGGCCGATATCGGTACGTACCGGTATCGGCCGGTACTGCCAACCATGTTCCCATCTGACCAATTTTCCATTTTTTTACTATTGTTTCATGATTTTTTGAAAGTTAGATGTGCACGTACCCGATGGACGGCCATGATTGAGTTTCATGATTGAACACGATCATACAGTGAAAATAGAACCCCAAGGGATAGAAACAACCCTAAGAAGATAAACAACCCTAAGAGGGTCATTGAATATTTAACATTTTATGATGAATTTTTTAAATATGAAGAAGGGGTCAAAAATAGTGCTTGCGGTCAAACCACACGCATTGTAGTAAAACACACCACAACATTCTTTTATACATATATAAATGAAGAGCGAGCGAGAGAGAGAGAGAGAAAGAAAGAGCATTTGTAGTGACCCAGTCACGAGTCGGGCAAGAGGAAAGAGTTGCCCATAGGAAAGGGCTATCCGCAAGTGAAGCGGTGTGGAGACGCCATGGTGTGGATCTACCAGTGCGACTTGGTGCTGTGGCGGGAATAAATCGGATTAATTATTTATCGGAAAACGATAAAAATTACTGGGCTATATATGTAGGATTTGTATCTATAACTTATGAGGCGTCTTTTAGGAACAGAATCGTGCGGACTTGGCCCAAAGCGGACAATACCTCACAAGAGTGGATCAGGTCGTTACAAATGGTATCAGAGTAGGACCCGTGTAGTATGATACAGGCTGGTTCCAGGACGAACCATACGGAAGCTGGTGGACCTGTAGTGACCCAGTCACGAGTCGGGCAAGAGGAAAGAGCTACCCATAGGAAAGGACTACCCACAAGTGAAGTGGTGTGGAGCCTCCATGGTGTGGAGCTATCACTGTGACTGGGGTTGGGGCGGGAATGAATCGATTTAGTCCTGTATCGAAAAACAAGAAAAGTTACTGGACTATATATGTGGGATTTATATCCATAACTTGTGAGACGTCTTTTAAGGACAAAATTATGCGGACTTGGCCCAAAGCGGACAATACCTCACAAGAGTGGATCGGGTCATTACAGCATTGCTAGAGTACGGTTGCAACAGTTGGTACAATTGCGACTATACTCTAGTAGGAACCATCCAATCTTAATAGGATGGGTCCCCCCCCCCCTCCGCAGCCATTCCCGTGCGGAGCCGAAGGGCGAAGTGGGGCCACAAGCGCCATACCCCCACTTTGCCTTTCTGTTGTTCCCACACGGAATTTTCGAGGGGAGCCGTCCAATTAAGATCAATTGGAGTGCCCCCGTGAAATTGGGCACCGAAGGCACCGCAATAGGGCTTGTTTCTTTTTTTTTTCCTTTTTTAGAAAAGTAGAGATACAGTCCAAACTGTACAAACTGTCTGGACCAAGGTTAAGAAACCCGGGATCGGGTCCCGGATCGGCCGGTCCAAAGCCGATCGGATCGGCCGATTCCGATCCGAGTCGGTCCGATCCCGGCCGATCCTGGCTGAGTCAGGCTCGTCTGGTTCGGATAGCATAAAAAAATAGAAAAAAATATGAAAAAATGTGAAAAAAATATAAAACACAAGTCTAATGCATAATTGTGTTGAAATACATTGATTTGAAGTACATAAGATGTTGTTGGACAAAAAAACCTTGAATAAACTTACATATATGATTATGAACTTACATTTATTCCAAACGTACATTATACTGAATGAACATATGGCTAACATACTCAGCCCATGACATATAGCTCTGATAGTATTGTTCATATTGCATCACATACTGGCTATAGTCATCCATATTGGTATAAATGACTGACAATTGTGGATATTCTAGACAACCCCCTGAATAGTCAGATGTATCAGAATGTTGAGGAGGGTAAACTACATATCCAGTAGGCTGACTATACCCTTTGTATGGAGAATATGATGATGCATCTGATAGTTGCTCCTGATATTCTCTCTCCCTCCTAAGTTCTTCTTTGGCATCTGCACACTGAGGAACTTTACCTTTGTCCTTCCTCCTTGATCTACTGAATGTTTGAATGGAAGATTCTCCACGTCCTGCTCTGCTACCATGATGTTCATCTTAGGTAGCATGTGTGTATTCTTCTTCTCCAGTGAATTGAATTGGTGGAGCTGGGGCTGGGGCACTGGTAGCATCTCCGCCATCCTCAGAACTGTCGGAGCTCATCTTTGATGTCGAGTCATTTGAGGTTTGATATTGGACCTCATCACTTGGTTCTGACGTTTCATCCTCTTCCTCGATAGTCTTCAAATCAACAATCTGAATTCCAGTACCACTCTTCCTTTTGCTTGGTGCTTGTTTTTTGCTCTTCTTCTGACGTTTTGGAGGAGGAGGTGGAAAATCAGTAAGTAATGGAACATTATCTAACTCACCTTCCGCCCATTCCCGATCATTTGGGTTGAATTCAGGCTCATTTGAGGTGCTTGCATCAACCCATGCATTTAGTGGATGTTGCTCCTCGAACAGCTCATCCAAGTCTATGGGTTCTTCTGCATGTGTCGTCTCCGTGGCTTGTCCGAAAATTCTCTCTTTCTCCTGCCTTTGAAGATTCCTTATGAGCTCCAGATTTTTTAGTTTCAACCTCATGTTATAATGACAGAATACTAGCTTCTCTAGACGGCTCGACTTCAATCTATTCCTTTGCTTGGTATGAATCAAGCCAAAGGTGCTCTAGTTTCTCTCACAACCTGATGAAGAGGTTGTTTGACTTAAGACCCGAATTGCAACATAGGCTAGATCTTCATACCCATATGTTTTTCCATGATCTAGCCACCAGTCAGTTGTAAATAGAAAATTGGCCATGTCAACAATGTGCAAGCTATAATTAAAAATTAAGTAGAACATCTAGTTAATAATTTTCAAACCTGGACTCAAAATTTTGACAGCTCTTTGAGCAGTACTTGTCCCAAAGTGGTATAACATCATTATGTAATCATACATTTGTTTGCATGCCATTATTGCTTTGTCCTCATCTGTAAGCATGCGCTTAATAACAGACTTAACCCCCATTAACACTTCCGAGCAACTATCATAGCTATCCTTCTTCCCATCAGTTCTAAACATATACTGAGGGTTGAAAAAATAACCTAAATAAATAAGTCGAAGTTAGTTATTACTTAAGAGAAATGTGTATACAAATAATACATATAGAAAGTTAGTACTTACTAGCTGCATGAAGATCGTGATGTAAAGTGTGTTCCCAACGTCTGTCTATTATGTCCCACCACTTCACATAAGTTGTTGGATTGTTAAATTGAATGAGCTCCTTAACTGTGTCCATAGCCTCATATAAATATCCCATATCCGCTCTTCTTTCTCCATCACAAGATCGCAAGACACGGACAAGCGGTTCTACAATATTTAACACCGCTTGCACCCTCCTCCAGAAGGGTCTAAACTAAATTAGATTAGCCACTTTCTTACCTTTCTCTCTGACCTTAGTTGGTACATGCCGCAATATGTAATTCTCTCAATCTTCCGATGCCACCATCCTAATGAAGTTGTTCTTTTGTTGACTTAAACTATCTAAAGAGATATATTGAGATGCAAACCTGGTGGCTCCTGGACGAAGCAACTCTCTTCCATGAGTATGTGTGCGCATGATATCCAGAATGTTGTTGTGGTTGTAGATGAATGTGATGATAAATCGACCATTCTTGACCACTCCATCTACCATCGGATCAGAGCAAATGTCTTCCAACATCAAGTCAATACAATAAACAGAACAGGAAACCCAGTATAGATGTTCTCTCTTCTGCATCAATATTTGTCCAGCTAACTTGAACGCTGCTGCATTATCCGTAACCACTTGGACAATCCTTTTTTCGCCCACTTCTTCTACCATTTGATCCATTAATTCATATAGGTACTGGGCATTCTTTATTTTTCCAGATACATCAATGGACTTCCAAAATACGATTCCGGCTTTACAGTAAATTAAGAAGTTGATCATACTTCTTCTTGTTATTCCTGTAAAGTTCCAAACGTGATAAGAAATCAGAAAAAGACACATTCTGATTAAGAAAAAATGAAAATAAGATAAGAAACTTAAGATAAGATTTATGTACCTGTCCATCCATCGCACATTAAAGTGCATCCATACTCATCCCAGATCCTTTCAAATGATTTAATGTATGTTCGGATGTCATCAACTTCCATATCCAAGTACTTGTTGTATATCTCATATGGAGAAGGTCCTTCAACCCCTTTGCCAACTTCTTGTATGGTCTCGATCATAGACTCATAATATGGCCCCTTGGCCGCATTAGCAGGGATACTGTTATAGAAAAACCACCTAGATGTAGCTCTCCTTATCTTCTCCTTACAAAGTTTTAAGTTCTTGAATGCAGCACTAATAGAAGGTTGTTTATCCCTCTTCTTGGTGAGCAAGGGATCTATTGGACCTACTCTACGATCTCCAGCTCTAGTGAACTCCTGAGGCAGCTCCTCGTATACATTAGCACTCATGCCGGCACTAGTACTCTCTTGTGCAATAAGTGTGGAGCCACTTCCTTGTCCTCCATATCTTCCAGTTTGCCGAAATAAGTCCTTATCTGCAAAGAACCGCCGGCTTGCTTCCATTGCACGTCGCAATTCAGCTTTAAATGTAAAAGAAAAAAAATTTAATCTACTATAACTATTTGTCTGAAAACGTTAAATGAAGAACATGAAAATAAGTTAAATAAGAAACTTACTTGTATCTCAATCATCAACATTTATAGGTTGATTACTTCCACCAAGCCGGACTCCAGCATCAGACCTTCGCGCTGGTTCAGACAATTCCTCTCGAATTTCCTGTTTTCTTCTGGCAGTACTTGCTTTGCTTGATTCCTTCTCCTTCATATAAGTTCGAAATTGGATCCTAACCTCTGAAGGAACTCGAGCACATGCTGCAACTTCACCTTTTATTCCAGCAAGATGTTGTTTGAATCGGTAGACCCCGCCAGAGACGACCTGGTTGCAATATTTGCATTGTACCTTTCTTTGGCCCATGTCCACCGGTGTGCAATGACCCCAAGCAAGATCAGCGCTAGGAGGATTCCCAGATGACCGCTCAGCAACACCTTGAGATGCCATTCCTTCACAGCACAAGAAGATGAGAGATCGCGGAGCTTATAGTAGACTAGAAGTGACCTCGTGGGAGAGATGGAGAGAGAATTCTATGATCGAGAGAGTGGGAGAGAGAACAAGAATGTTAGGAGGCTCAAAGGAAATTTGTGGAGCCTTAGGAGGGCCTTGGGGGGGTTTAAATAGACCCTCAAGGCCCAAACTAGCCGTTGCTGGCCGTTTGGGAACGGCCAGCAACGACTAGGTTGACCCCCAACGGCTAGTCAAACTAGCCGTTAGGGGCCGGGTCGGGCCGATCCGAGCCGACCCGGCCCGATCCGGTCTCAGATCGCCCGATCCGGCTCGGATCGGGCGATCCGAATCCTGGACTCGGCCAGGTTACTCGGGATCGGCACGGACGGCCCAAAACCGATCCGACTCGGCCGATCCGTGCCGATCAGAACCGAGTTTTTAAACCTTGGTCTGGACCATATCTCAGCATATTGCATGACAACCGGCAGAATGGTTGATGCAATTCTTGAAAAGAAGTCAGAGGCTATAAAGGGCTGATGGTAAAATTGGAAAGATGGAAAAAGAAAAATTAAGAGGTTACAAGCCATTTATGGGCAATATAAGAAGAAAGGTGTGAGTTCAAATTCCCTGAATGCTACACATAGGATGGCCAGGGAGCTCCCATTTGGTGAAGAGCACTGTTTTACAAAGTGACCACCTAGATGCTTAAGTGGTCTGTCTAGGTGCTTCTGATGGTTAAACCGCATTGGAGGTTTCCACCTTGGACTTTTATCAATGGTTTTGTCTCATAACCTTTTTCCCTTCATGTGAATAAGTACCTAAATGTGTTTGAAAATACATACATGGCATCCGTTATATCTCTAGATGTTGGGCTGGACTAGGAAAACATTACAATTCTTCCATAAATATCAAAACTACTACGCTATTTTATGCTAAGTGGTTAGCAGTTAGAATTGTGATACAGAAAGAGGTCAAATTAGCTTTGCATCAATAAATGGAGGGAACATCATCCCTCTTTCTAGCATCATATATTTTGGTTGGATTCTCACCATTACAACTGTGTAACCGTGCCTTTTCTCCACTTTAAAGCCATATGTTCTTTTTTGCCATATATACAAGCTCAACCTATCTCTCTCTCTCTCTCTCTCTCTCTCTCTCTCTCTATATATATATATATATATATATATATATATATATATATAGAGAGAGAGAGAGAGGTGCTAGGTGGTGCTGGAGTAGTTGGTGCGACTCCATTGTACCCAAAACACAGCCATTAGATCTTAATCCAATGGTACAAAAGTTTTTTTAAAGAAAGTAACAAAAGCCTTTCCCTGGGCAACTTTGGCACCCAAAATTCATGGAGTTGGGGAGTCGGTAGGGAAGAGGAAGAAAAAAACTGACTGTCTCATCAAGAAGATCAGATGGCGGGTACTGCCTTGTGGAACAATTCCACACTGAGCAGAGCCCCAGTGCAAGTGTTCCACATGGGCCGGAAGGGTGTCTACGTTTTTTTAGGACCATCGCATTGTTACTGTCACATTGTAATATATAATACTTGCTGATAGCCACATGCCTGGACGAATATGGTTCCCGGTCTTCATATGTAGTTTTTTTCCCTCTTTGGTTGGGGGGGGGGGGGGGGGGGGAAGCTCCCAGGCCAGACACCTATATCATACCAGTAAGACCGGTTGGGGCAAGGGCCATTCTCCTGGGCCAAACACCTATGTTATACTAGGTAAACCACCCCAGCACGCTCCAGGGAGGGGGGGTGCGGCTGCAAATTACATGCTGGAAGAACTACTTGGGGGAAATGCAGGGAATCCAAGTGAATGTACAAGAGTGGAGAACAAAGCCCTAATAAATTCCCTCCATACAAAAGGCTCCAAAGTGGTACACCCTTAAAGTGACCCCGAAAGAACAAAAAAGGAGCAAGGCACATTCCCATTATAAAAAGCAAACACCCATTCCTCACTCTACGACCAACAAACATGGCAGTCCTCGCCGGGATTAATGCTTTCTTGAGAAAAAACCTATTCCTTTCTCCCCAAATGGCCCATAGAGTAGCATGGAGAATCAACAACCAAATTTTGTCATTCTCCTTGGGGATTGTATTCCCCATCCACGCAGGAGAGAGACTAAAGTCCCCAACTTCAATGGTCCCCACCAGAGATGGAGCTTGTTAAAAAGGGTTGCCCCACCTCTCACAGCTAGAACGTGATGGCGATCCAAATGTTGTGGAAGCAATTCCAAGAATCGTTTGTAAATTTTAGTTGGCCCATTAGAGGCCCATTTGTTGTACTTTCTTTCTTTTTTTAGATTTTTATGTCAGTTTTAAATCATTGATTTTGAATTAGGGGTAGTATAGTCATTAGGCTTAGCGTTTGTGTTAAGCTTTACTTTGAAAAATGGTGTAATCCCACTTTAAAGGATAATGAAGAATTTATGACTTTTGAGTCATCTTGACTCTCAAGTGCTTGTGTTCTTCTCAGGATGGGAAAACCCTAGGGTGTGATGCCCTAGCCACAGGTGCGATGCCGGGGACCACTACCTTGTCCCCGGTGTCATGTCAAAGGCCTCTTCCTCCTCCTCCTTCCCCCCTTTCTCCCTTCGTCCTTTATATCCTTTGTCCTTGTCGTTTTCTCCAACCTCGGCCTCCGTGTCATTCTTCTCTTTTCCCTTCTTGTCTAGCATCAACTTGGTCTCAGAGCTCAACTTTGACCCTCCCACTATGCCCGACACTCCACCACCATGTTGCTGCTCACCACCGTCCACTGCCTCCTCCTCACTCTCTTTCCCTTGTTCTCTCTCTCCATACCCCCCAAAATCCCAGCTACTGTTCACGCATTGTTCACATGAACAATGGCATGCTCCCCCACCACCTCTCTCTCTCTCTCTCTCTCTCTCTCTCTCTCTCCATGCTGACTGAAACAGAGAAGAAGAAGTAGCATGCAAAGAAGAACAGGAAGGAAGGAGGGGAGGACACATCCAAGATCCCAAGGGCCACCACAAGTCCCCGCAGGCGTCGTCGGCCGCATCCGCAGCCACCTGGGGGCGGGAGAGGTCCAGTGGATCCTCTACAGGCCCCCACGGGCTGCTGCCGCCACCCTTCCAGCCGTTGCCACCGCCTTCTGTCGATGGTGCCGTTGCCCATCATTGACTCTGCCGGTGCCGTCCACAGGTTCCATAGCCGCCGCCTACATTGACCCCTTTCATCTGCTCCCTCTCTCTCGCTTTGCATTAGGGTTGAGAGGGAGGTGGGAGAGGAGAAAGGGGCAATCTCTCCTGCCCTTCAACCTGACCTGGTCAAACCTAGTTTGACGCGGTTCAACCCAACCCCTGCACTCTATTTGGAACCTGGTCCAACCAAGTTCAAGTGGTTCGAACCAGAGTGTACCAGGCCTACACCAACCAGCGAACCAGCACCCCTTTGGGTCTGCTACAATGCACAAAAGGTGCACTACGGGGTCCTATCGCACCGCCAGTGCCAAGGGCTCGTCTATGCTTTGATTCATGTGCCATTCATGCCGTTGGGATCGTCTCAACTAGACTAACGTTGCTCTGCGCCCTATCGGCCAGTGATACTTCATTTTGCGTGCCATCCCTGCACGTATGCCGTTCAAGGTTGTCTCGGGCTTCATTTTGCATGCGGATTGTACCAGCGGCTTCCTCACAGTCAGGCTGAGGTGTTCAGTGTGCTCACACCATCGACATGCATCGTTTTGTGTGCCGCACCTTCACGCACCTTGTGAAAGTTCGTTTGCTCATCTCGAGGCCCGCGTCAACTGCTTCAACTTGCGTCCCAACTTTTTGACAGCTCTAACCACATGGCACGCTTCTCGAGACAATGACTATAGACTATTTGAGTGTGCATTGGGCTCCATTAGGGGAAGACCCTGAATAGATCAAGTTAAAGAATGATTGTAAGAGATAGTGTGCCAAAATGGCCGAACCAAAGCAAATAGTTTACTAGGCCGACCCAGCTGATCGAAGAGTATGAAAACTAAATGAAAGACGTACATTATGAAGCTGATCCAGTGCTAGAAGATGAGTGTTTTGGAGAGGTTGAGTCTGAGATGCCTGCAGTAGATGATGACTCTTCCTCACTAAGAAGAATGAGCCGAGGACGGAAGAGATAATTAAAGATGTGGTCGATCAGCCAAAGGTCATTCAAGACACTATCAGCCCGCTTGATTTTGACCACATATGGGGAGACATTGAGGTGTGCTTTCTACTTCAAGTTGAGGCATTCCTCTACACAATGACCCAAGAGGTGTCATTGGATTGTCTTGGATATGCTACTATCACCATTGCCCCATAGATATTGACTCGCTTCAAAACTCGAGGACGAGTTTTCTCAAACCAGGAGAGAATGATGGGGATCCAAATGTTGTGAAAGCAAAGCCAAGAATCATTTATATACTTTATGTGGCCCATTAGAGGCCCATTTAATGTATTTTTTTAAGATTTTTAGGTCAGGTTTAAATCATTTATTTTGAATTAGGGGTAGTTTAGTCATTAGGCTTAGGGTGTGAGTTAAACTTTGCTTTAAATAATGCTGTAATCCCCTCTTTGAAGGATAATGAAGAATTTGGGAGTTTTGAGCCGTCTCGACTCTTGAGTGCTTGTGTTCTTCCAAGATGGGAAAACCCTAGGGTGTGATGCCCTAGCCGCCGGTGCGATGCCGGGGGCTGCTACCTCGCCGCCGGTGTGATGCCAGAGGCCTTTTCCTCCTCCTCCTTCCCCCCTTTCTCCCTCCGTCCCCCATATCCCTTGTCTTTGTCGTCTTCTCCGACCTCGGCCTCCGTGCCATTCTTCTCTTTCCCCTTCTTGTCCCGCATTAGAAGGTCTCGAGGCTGCACAATGCAGCCCAAGCCAAGACACAAGCTCATCCATATACTATAGAGGGCATGGAGGTGGGATTTACATGGACATCAAAATTTTAAAAAAAAAGGAAAGAAAGAAGAAACTTAGTGTGGCAGAGAAGCCTACTGGGAAGATCGCAGTATTTGTTCCACCGGGGAAGGTGCACAACATTTTAATATATGTATATAATGCCTTTACAGTAAAGATTTTTCTGGCATATTATGGGAGCTCAAGCAGCATTGGAGCAGAAATTTTCAGATGATTGCTCTTCTATTGAAGAACTTGCGGATGAGCACTCGATGATTGACAGTTTGAACCAGCCTGACATTTCTTGTGCAGCCCCAATACCCTAATTAATCAAGGTAAAAACTCAAATCTCACCTAGACTCAGCCCTAGTTGGTAAAACCAATCAGATTAGTCATAATCAGTTGTTTCAGAGGTTTAGACTTATTTTGACTATACACCTGCCTATAGAAACGTCCTGATAAGGCTGAAGTACTCTCTGGGATCAGGATGCTTGGGAGTTGGGACATGTTATCCAAAACTGTGATCAACTGCAGCAGAATAAGAGGATGCATGGAAAGAGAGGGAGTTGCCATACCATTGCAATAGTCAAAGCAATGGCTGCTGTTGTCACCATCTGCAAAAGCAGTTGTACCTATTTAGAGCAGTACAGCAGCACAAGGAGGAGATGCACCCTATTGCTGATGCATGTTACAACCATCCAGGTGAGTTTTTTTCTTTTTTTACTTTTTTTCTTTATTTTACATTTTTGCCCTCGACCTTATTCTTTTTTCTTTTTTTACTTTTTTTTCTCAATATTGTCTTTTCCCCCTTTCCTTTCTTCTGGATAAACCATACTGACAAGGGACAAAAAAATGTGTCCAGCACTCAGCAGCTCTTCAGTATGATATAGATTCAAACATCGAGGTGGAGGATTGTCACGGAACTGAGAGGCTCCAGGAGAGCAACATCATGCATGCACACAGACACATAAGTTCGTGAACCAGATGCAGGGAGTTCTTCCTCTTGATGTCCTTTCAGAGGAAGAAGTGGAGGAGCATGATAGGTTGGATAGGGAAGAAATCGAGGAGATATTAGCTAAGATGGAGAGGGTGACAGAGCTGAGAGGGTGGGGGTTTCCTTCGATGGCATTGAGAAGGATGTGAGACAAGTGTTTCTTAAAATTCAAAAAAGGCGGCAGCTGGGAGTGGCTCCCAGTGGACACTAGCAAGGTGGAGGAGGGGAGTTTGAAGGGGATAGAGGAGCTAGGCAAGGAAGGAGAGGGTAGGGATCTTGTTTCCTAATGAGAGTCATATCTTGGAATGTCAAGGGTGTATGTGGGAGGGAGAAAAAGAGGCTAGTCACGGAGTTAGTTAGAAGATGTAAGCCGGACATCCACTGCATTCAGGAGACCAAGTGTGAGGAGGGAGGGGAGGCCATTATGAGAGAGATTGGGGGACACCGGCTGACAGATGGGGTAGTCGCACCTGCGATGGTTAGTGCAGGTGGGATCATGATCCTTAGGAACGCGTTTGTGGTTGAGGAGCTGGTGGGACACAGCTAGGTTGGCAGGCATGCTATCTCTCTGACTTTCAGAGACATTAGAGATGGGTTCATGTGGACTTTCAGTGGCATCTACATACCCCAGAGCAGGGCGCGAAGAGGGAACTCTGGCAGGACCACCTCTCTCTCCAACATCGGGCTAGGAGGTCATAGTGTCTTGCTGGAAACTTCAAACACCATCGCCTTGCCGTCTAAGAGGAGTGGTCCTTCACACAACAGGGGAGACATAGAAGACTTAAAAGAGTTCATTCATGAAGCTGCTCCAGCGGATGTGCTCACCTCCAACATGCTTTTTACATGGTCTAACCTCAGGGAGAACCGTCTTTCTCCAGGCTAGATCGGTTCTTGATGTCTATAGACTGGGAAGATCACTTTCCCCGCCCGGAGGTGGAGTGCTTGACCAGAACCACCTCAAATCACAAGCCCATTTCACTCAGGTTCAATGGCTGCTCTTTCAGGAAGACTGGGTTCAGCATGGAGAAGTATTGGCTCAGGGAGGAAGGTGTTTCATTAAGCTAGTCAGAAGGGTTTGGGGTGAGCAAACATAGTACACCAACGCCATGGCCAGGCTAACTTGTAAGTTGAAGAACCTGGCCAAGGAGTTGGCCTCTTGGGGAGCCTTGAAGAGCCTGCTTGGGAACACAGCGAAGGCCTCTATTCTAGGAACATCTAGATGCCCTAGATGCTCTAGGAGAAGCTGTCCTCCTTGATGCTGAGGAAAAGGAACATAGAGATTCCATCAGGGCAAAGTATAATGAGATCTTTATGAAGGAAAAAAATTTCTGAAGGCAGAGACACAGACAAATGGGTTAAAGAAGGTGACTGCAACATTGCATATTTTCAAAGAGTGGCCTCAAGAAGGAGAAGAATGAAGCATATCAAATGCCTTAGGGAAGGCAATCTTGTTTGCTCTAATGCTTCACTTATCAGACAGCACGTGCAGGAGTTTTTACTTCAGACTCTTCACCGAGGACACCTTTGGGTGCCCTTCATTTGCTGATGGTTTGCTTCGTTCCCTTTCCCCGGAGGAGAGGGAACTCGTTTCCTCTCCTTTCTCAAAGGAAGAGACGGCTTGTCCTGATGTTCTTCTTCCAGTATTGCTGGCGCATGTGGGACTTTCAAGAAGGGAGAGCTCACCTTAGGAGCATCAACAAGATCATCTTAGTTCTTCTGAAGAAGAAGGTCACAGATTCCTTGAGGGACTTCAGACCTATTAGCTTGCTGAATGGAACATATAAGATTCCCACCAAAGCATTGGCTTCCAGGTTGGTGTTAATGGTGGATAAGCTTATTAGTTGCTACCAATGCACCTTCATCAAGGACATATATCTTTAGAAGAACTTCCCAGTGGCACATGAACGCATCCATTCCATGAAGCTTCATCACAAAAGGGGGTTGGTACTGAAGCTAGACTTCGAGAAAGCATATGACAGAGTTAGTTGGGAATGCCTCTTTCAAGTTCTGAGGAAGATGGGTTCGAGAACAGGTGGATCTCGTAGGTGAAGGAATGTATATTTCTGCTACTTTTGTTGTGCTTGTCAATGGCCAACCTACCCCCTTCTTTCACAGTGTCAGAGGGCTTCGCCAAGGTGCCCCCATGGCCCCATGTTGCCATATTTATTCATTCTAATGGTGCACATCTTAAGCAGAATGTGGGATAGGGCAGCCGCTCCTAGGTTTATTAGAGGATTTCAAGTGGCTCAGCATTCTTATCTCCCATCTCCAATATACTGATGACACTATTCTGTTCTTATTGGAGGATGAGGACCATCTGTCTGTGCCTAGGCTTATGTTGGAACTCCCAGAAGAGGTCACGGGATTGAAGGCCAAGTTCCAGAAAAGTCAGCTCAGTATTAATACGGGCGAGAGGGAACTCAGGAGGGCCTCTTTGATTTTGGAATGCCTCAAAGGAGAGCTTCCCATTTCCTATTTGGGCCTGTCTTTAGGCCCTAGACCATTCAGATGCAAGGATTGGACTAGCTTAAGAGCTGATTGGTAGAATGGAGAGGTAAACTCCTTTCCCATGGAGACCAGTTGACTGTTTGCAGATCGGTTTTGGACAGTCATTCCATCCACTTTCTTTCCATCTTCAGGATTCCCAGGACAGTGGCTACCAAGTTAAATTTGCTTCAAGCTAGATTCCTCTGGCACGGTGGCAGGGATCCTAAGAGAGAAGGCAATGTTGTATGTTGGAGAAGGATGTGTAGGAGCAAGGAGAACCGGGGCTTGGGGTTGAAAGAAATCCACTCTTTTAACTTAGCCCTTCTCTCTAAATGGATTTGGAAACTTGTCTCAGTTGATTCCAGCTTGTGGAGGGAGCTTATCACTCAAAAGTACTATAGTCAACAGAAAGTGTAGATATTTCTCTTTCCACTACTTATAACGTCTCGGGGGTTTGGAAGGGCATTCTTGGTTGCTTAGATGTCTTCCAGGCGGGAGCTCAGATCAAGATTGGAGATGGTAGCAAACTGTCTTTTCTGGCAAGACACATGGTGTGGAAGTCATCCCCGTAAGGACCTTTTTCCTAGACTCTTTTCCATTGCTGGTGACCCCTCTGCAGCTGTTCAACATATGTTTGAGACTGATGTGCCTCAGGCATGCTGGAGGCCAACCTTCAGAAGCCTACTGAGAGATGAGGAGATAGACGACTTACTACAGCTGCTCAACTGTCTTCAGGGTTGTTTGTGGGACACAGAAGTGCAGGTATGTGGGAGTGGAGATGAGATGGCAAGGGTTGCTTCTCTGTTAAATCGACTTATTCCATAATTGCAGATGGTGGGGTCTGGTACCCTTTCTTTCAATGAAGTATGTAAGGTCAAAAGCCCCCCTAAGGTGCAGTTCCTTTTATGAAGGACCTCCTTCAATAGACTACCGACTTGTGACAGGCTTGCACACTTCATGCCAAACACACAGCCGATCTGTGCTCTCTATGGTTCCATGGAGGAATTGAAAGATCACCTGTCCATGGCCTTCTCATTTCTTCTGAGGTTTGGAGTTTGTTGGCATAGAAGCTGCAGACCATTGCCGACTCAGGCTACTTTGTGGATCACCTCCTCAGCTCATAGGAAAGACCCTGGCCCCAGAAGGGGGATCATATTGTCTGGTGGCTCATCCTTCATGCAATGATTTGGGCTCTTTCGATGGAACACACAATAGGGTGTTCAGAAGGAAGGCAAACACTGCCGAGCATGTATTTGCTTTTATTATGACCGGTGTTAGGGAGTGGGCTAGTCTTGTGTGTAGCATCAACCAATCTAACTCCTCCTTTTGTCTTCTTGGAGACTAGAAAGAGTTCATGGTCTTTCACCTACTTGATGACTTTTTGTACAAGATTTTTGTTTATGTATCTTCTGTGTAACACCTCTCTTTTTTTTATAAAACATGTGGTACTATCCACTTTCCAAAAAAGATGATGGAGATATTTCTTTTAAATACTTTTACTTCTTCCATTAATTTAGCCCTATTACCTATTAAGTGAAGGAAGCTGATAGATCCCGTTGTGGGAAAAAAAATCAACCAAGAAGCTGGCATGTGACAAAGCAGATAACATCATGAATAAATTGATAAACTATATTGAATGATTTGATCATGGTTCATTGTAGCATCAGGCACAAGACTAGAAATGACTATTTAATTACTTCATTAGTAATAAACCCATGACTCTGCAATAAAAACATCTCAATGTGCTCTTAGCAAATATGAGATAACATGATAAATCATCGCCAATTCTACATAGACTATATTATAATAGAGCACTTCTATGACATTTTTAAAGAACACAGGAAACCTAATGCAGAACGTACATTTATAAAACAACTAAAACCATCCAAAGAAAGCAAATATACTACAATCTTTAGAAAAGCCATCATCGAGTCTCTATAATGAAGTTATAACTATAACTTCCACTTCAAACTAGCAGCTTCATCTACTGTGAGAGTGCATGCATATCTAACAACATAGAAAGAGCAAGAAGGCTAACTTACAGGAAGATCTGCAATAGCCTGTTTAATTGCACTGCAAGCTGCTGCAGTTGCACCGGTCTGAACAGCATTCATTGAGACATCAATGACAAAGAAGAAAACTGGAGGCATTGGGTCACGGACCTGGTAAACCAAATGCACGTGGATGCAAACAAGAAAGATCAGAAATATGCAAGTTAATGACAAATTAATAATTATCAAAAGCAAAAATGGTATGTGTTCTGCATCATATAAGACAGCAGTTTTTCTTTCCTCTCTGTTGATAGAAAAGGCTGTAGTGAGACGATAGCAGAATTCTAACAAAAAGATTAAGGTGCAATAAATTAGACATGTAGTGAGCCATTTTACAAATCACAGACAGACAACGGGGATAGGATGTTGTGCCTAAGAATTTGATAGATATAAATCCCAAGATGACAGTCGGTGCAATGTTTGCTGCAGAGTTTGCTGAAAGCTGCTACTCCCACTACTCTAGGAGGGAAGATGAACAGTACTAGAGCTCAGCAGAAGCTGTACACTGGAAGATGATTGTTTATGGTACGAACAGTTGTAATTCCCGACTAGTTGGGCACAACCTAGACGAGTTGTGGAGATGCTGTAGAGGACAATTGTCTTTGAGAGTCTGCTTGGATAAGTATTTATCAACAGCTCTTTTTAATCCCTGTTTTTCCTCTTTTAGATAATGTTGTTCTCATAACTGTTAAGACAGAGGATGAACAGTGTCATGTTTCCGTAGGAAGCATTCTCTGGTGAGAGAGAGGAATCTCTCCTCTTACTTTATGATTGCACTACCTCTGACTAATTTTAATAAAATTGGTGGTGCAATCCACAACTCTCAGGGGAAAAAATGTCAGTAGTATGACATTACATAAGACTGCACTTAACAGCATACATGGCATAACTACATAATGAACCATGCATGCCCACTGCCAACAAGATGGATTTTGATTGAGTCGCAGCATTTTTCCCCTCTTCCCAAAGATGGAGATTGGAGGAACCCATGGTAGGGCAAAACAAAAGGTTCGTCCTGGATATGCTCCAAAGGGATGTGGATTTACCCTGACCTCTCCAAAATCACCCCCACCCCCAACCCACCCAACAGAAAAAGGAATAGTATATATTTTTTGGCATGCACCCCCATTGAAACAATAGAAAGGTGGCAGGGTAAACTGTAAGAACTACTGGGAATAAGCTGCCATGATCAGTTTGCAATCTGGATTTCTGTATTCGGTAGATAAAGTGAAAATTACTGTCTTGGACGTCTGATGAATTTAGGGTGCATGATGTATCATTTCTTCTATATTTCTAATGAACTGCGGTCTATAACCACCTTACAGAAAGAGTTTTCTGAAATTTGTTATCATTTCCTGTATCTTCAAACATCAGGTCTTTTCCTTGTGGATCATGTAGCATAAGACAATTGAGTGTCAGACTGGAATGTGGATCACATCAATACCAACTTCAACCCCAAACTATGCATAATAAACCTTACAGCCATGCTTATTAAAATACTATATTGTATAATACTTGAGAAGCATCTCATAATAAAACAGCATATACTAATACAACAGAACAAAACCAACGGAACCCAACAGATCTACTAACCATGTATTCCTTGGTTGCAACAAATTCAACCGTCCCCCTACATAATTCAGGCCTTTCATCAGCATCACGCCGCCTCCCATCAGGTCCTAGATTACAGTAGTAGTCACGTGGCGTTTCATCGGTGAATCCTGCCAACCCAAGTCTGAGTAAGAGACAACTCGAAACCATCCACTATGAATTCAAGGGAATCAATATCAACAACTATTTGAAAAGGCCAGATATATTTCTGAAATTATACTATAGTAACTAGTCGCCACTGCCAATGCCAGAGCTTCAGAAAAGCTTACAGAACAAGAAACTTACAGGAAGAACCAGGACAAGATAAAGTTGACATCATAGAATAAATTACTGTCCTATTGCCACAAGGGAAAAACAGCTTAGAACAATAAAAGAACCTGCAATATCAACAAGGAATTGCATCCTTGCAACAAGAACAATCCCATTGCAATCAGCTATGCAGCTTACCAACCAGCTCTCTCTCTCTCTCTCTCTCTCTCTCTCTCTCTCTCTCTCTATATATATATATATATATATATGTCCTCTTCACAGATGAGTTGTTACAGCAATTTTGACACTGTTCAAAGGTAAGAGCAAGGATCTAAATTAAACTCATTAGCATTAAGTCTCTTTCCGATGACACATTCCAGACAATGGACCAATGCTGGATGGAACCCAGCATTGCAAGTACCCTATAGTCCATTTGGGGGAATTTAATGGTAGGATTTTCAATGAGGAGTCCAAGTCCTTGGGCAGTCTTGTATCCCTTTGTACTAGAGTCTTAGAATGGAACAAGCTTTTGTGTTGTGCTCATGCCTATTCTTCTTCCCTTTTGGCTGCTTTGGAGAGCTAGTAAGTAGGAGGCACACCTCCTTGGTGTCTTTTGTATAGGTTTCTTTTTGAGAGCTCTATACACCCGTTAATTGTAATATCTCCTTTTAATATACATTGTGGTACCATCCACTGTCCAAAGAAAAAAAAAATACGGGGCATCTTGATGCACGCTTCCCATTAATTAAATTTGAGTAAATACTTAAATACTTACTGCACCACGTCGGCACTGCCCTTCAATCTAAGCGGTGCAAAAAAAAGTTCTTTTTTAATTTGTCGAGCTAGGGGAGGCCCCCAGCTTGGCATCCATACAGTCCGATCTTTGATCGGATGGTTTTAAAAATTGAAAAAAAAGGAACGTGCACTTATGCGATTCGAGCCATCAAATAACGAGAGTGAAAAATTCGATGCTGCACCGCACGTGGTGAAGTCGTTGCTGCACTACATGTATTACTTTTTAAATTTTGCAGTTTGTCTCACTCTTCTAACCTATACAGATCTCCAAACCATTACAACCCGTGGCAGTCCCACATTAATTGTGTAGTGTGGGGCCATCAAACTAATAGGTCTGAACTCAAAGGCTTCATCTGTTCCCACTTTCTTAGGGATCAACACCATGAAAGAGGAGTTGAGACATTTGATGCTAAGTGATCTAGCTTCAAATTCCTTAACGACCTGCATAAACTCATCCTTGATACTGGCCCAAAACTGCAAGTAGAATCCCAAGGAAAATCCATCTGGTCCTAATGACTTGTTTGCATCCATACTGAAAATAGCATCACAGACTTGCATCTTCCTGCTAGGATATTTCCTTCTAGGGGAACTCTCCTTTGGAGGGAATCGGCTCTACTTCCTTCATTCTACTTCTGAAGGAGGAGGTTAATCATAAAATACAAAAGTGTAATCTGGCCAGCCTCCTTTGATGGGCTTAATAAAATTATCACCAAAGTGCTAACCACAACCATTACTTTTTTTTGGAAGGCGACTAACCACAACCATTACTGCTGAAGTACCAGTTAATTGCTCGTGATCAAGGTGCTTCTGTACAAGGAAGGCTACTAAAGGCTAATTCAGGATATCATTTGGTAGCTTATGGGCACATCCAAACTTACGGATATAGATGTTAAAGTGGGATTGTCGTGAAAGCTGAATTAAACAAGGCTGCTGACAGGCGAAATGCCACTATTTTCTCCAACTCCATCCATAAGCCTATGCGAACTATAGACCTCGTGAATAAGTAATTAATGAGCAGGCTACTTGAGGGATCACACAGCAGCCTAGGACTGAGGGAAGGGAATCCTGTGTTGGCATGTCGTGTTTTATAAGCGCTACTAAAAAGAGAGAGATTATTGTCTAGAAAGACCGCGTACATTGTATCAACAATTTTATTGCATGCCAAATAGAGGGAGTACAATCAAAAGGATGGCGAGAGATTCCCTATTCGTAAAAGGATGGATTATACATGTGATTCCAGGAACGAGAGGTCAGCTCACTCAAGGATTGAAGGAACGAAGGTTGCTTTTGATATCTGGTCTCCGGTTCCCCACTGGATTTTCAAAACCCTGATGCTCTTTTTTGCTACCAAACCTGTACTGAACAGTAGTCGCCAAGGAAGCTTTTGATCCTCCTGTGTTGTTTTGATCCTCCAGCTATTTCCTGTTTCAGACATTGGACCAACCATGAGTAACATCCTTCACAATTTTTCCAAATCCTCTTTTGATGGAACTCCCACAATCCTACTCTTTCCTCCTAGACTTGATCATCCTCTTCACCATGCTGCACTGCGAGTAGCAGCATTTCTCACCTTATCACCATGCTATACTTGTACTCAGGTCCAGGAAAAACATTGATTAAAAATCATACAAAAAAATGTTCTTTAATCCCAATCAAAGGCCCACCACCAGAGGACATGTGGTGTTGTACATTTGTGTGTACTTTCCTAGATTCCTAGTTTCTCTTCTTAAAGAACTGTGGTAGCAAACACATTCATGTGGAGGGGCGGACAACTTCGGCTTCAGTCTAGCCCAACTGGCTGCAGTCCACAGAAATGCATCCAATTGCATACTCAGACCATATATAGAGTACCTTTTAATTGTACGATTGAACTCAAAAGGCTCTTTTTTTGTTTGCCTTTTTTTTCTTTTTTTCTTCATGGAATTGTAGGGAAGCATGATGTTGCCCGTAGATAAGTCCATGAGTAGAGGACAGGAGATGACATGCTCTCACAGACAATTGTGATATAGACAATCCAATTCAGGAGTGCTACACTTCATCTTGAAAAATGTAGTTGAAATAATTAACATAGTCAGATAGATGGTTTTAGGATATTCTGCTAAAGTTGGACAATGCCCACCAATATTCTCATTTCATGCTGACTCTCATCAACTCAACATACATGTCACTCACACTAAGATAGACCAAAATGTTTCTACAACAACTTCCAGGAAAAAAAAGGGGAAGAAAACAAAATCGACAGTCATATGACAAGAGACAGGTGAAAGACTTCCCCAAGCCATCATCTCATTCTGTTCTATATTGCATGCACTATGCAGACTTGCATTCATAATGTCATAATGATTATATAGAAGAGTAGATTTCAACAATATTAATAAAAACTTACATCATAAAATATGAATTTTTTTTAGAGTAGATAGTACCACAAATTATATTAAAGAAAAAAAGGGGAATGTAATCCCTAGAACAAGAGAATCAACAAGGAGATGATTCCCTATCTAAACCCCCAACAAAAAGCAAAAGGACTAAGTGATATGAACACTGCACAAAAGCATGCCCCACTCATTAACCCTATCACAGATAAAAGACAAAATATCCTCCACGGACTTGCACTCCACCCTAAAAGAAGAGCATTGCGTTCTCCCCGAAGAGACCACAGAGTGCCATCAAGAATCAGCCACCAAAGTCTTTTGTCCCCTATGCCATGCCATCTCTCCCAACTCCTCAGCAGCTCCTATATCATGGAAGGTAGCTGGATAACATAGCCAGTCTGAGAAAAAACTCATTTCCACACCTCCACTGACGCCGGACAACAGAGAAGAATATGATCCACGCATTCATTGGCTTGGCCACAGCAGGAACAAGAGGTGTTCAGCCCATGTAGAAAACTCTTCAGCTTATCCCCGGTCCGAAAGCCTTCCAATAGCAGCTCTGCAGATAGAAATCTGAACTTTCAAAGGGCTCTTTGTCTTCCAAACCAGATTGAAGAGAGGGAATGCAGTCCCCCATCCCTAACGATGTGATAGGCTGAAGCTACAGAACAGTATCCGCCAGGTTCCCATCTCCACCACCACCGGTGTCAGCTGCTGCATGATCAATAGAGACCTCCTGGATAAGCTAAAAGATCTCCAAAAGCTGAAGGAACTCCTCATCACAAAGGTTTCTTATGAAAATAGCGCACCACCATCCCGGATCCTGTATCTCTGCCACCAAAGCCGAAGGCGAAGCAGCTATACCAAAGAGCATGGGGAATGTATCCTTCAGAGGGAGGCCATTACTCCAATTATCTTCCCAGAACCGCCAGGACAAACTGTTCTCAAGGAGCTGTGAGACACTGCTCTCACCAAAACAGCCGATTCAAGAATCCCTTCCCACAGGCTAGAAATATTGTAGGAAGATCCAGTGGAGAGATCCCACACTCTAGCACGACCATGATACTTATGCTTAACAAGGTCCACCCACAAAGCTTTATCCTCTGAGCCTAGCAGACATAACCATTTGCCCAACAAAGCTAAGTTAAAGTCCCTCAAATCTTTAATGCCGAGTCCACCCACTTCCTTGTCTGTAAAAAATTTTGGACCAGCTGATATCATGCAAACCTCTAATTTTATCACTGTTCCCATGCCAAAAAAACCTGCATTGGATAGCATTTACCTTCTTAGCCACTGACATCAGAATACAAAAGAGGAATAAATAGTAAATAGGAAGATTGTCAAGCACCGAACGACAAAGAACCGGTCTTCCCCCATAGGATAATAGTCTCCCCTTCCATCCTGAAAGTTATCCTCATATCTTGGAACAATTTTACTCCAATCCAAGCATCTGATACCCCTAGAAGAAAGTGGCAAACCAAGATAAGAGATGGGAAAATCTCCCACTTTGCATACAAAGAAGGAAGCTGCTTTGGACATGAATTATGTTCCACATTGATGCCAACCATAATGCTCTTCTCAAAATTAACCCTCAAACCACTAACATCCTCCAATATCTAAAGCAACTATCTAATGGCGAAGATTTGATGAATAGAAGGCTCCACAAACTGGAAAAAATTATCAGCATATTGCAAATGGGAAATCACGGGCTAGACTCATTCGATCTAGTTCCTGAAATAAAACCCAGCTCCTCCCCTCTTAGCCATAGCCGACTCAACAATTGACCTACCAAAACAAATAATAGAGGTGACATAGGATAACCCTATCTAAGGCCACGGCCACTAAGGAAAAAAATAAGAAGGTTCCCCATATCACAAGCACTGCAAATCTGGCAGAAGGGAGACACGCAGAGATCCATCAGACCAAACGATCACCAAACCCCATCAAAGATAACATCTGCATAAGATCGCCCCATTTCACTTTATCATAGGCCTTCTCAAAATCAAGTTTGATAACCATGCCATGTCTTCTCTGCAACTTCATGGAGTGTAAGCATTCATGAGCCACAAGAAAGTTATCATGGATATGTCTGCCCTTAATAAAAGCATCCTTGTTACCACTTGCCAACAACCTAGTGATGATCTTATACAGCCCAGTCAGAAGACTAATATGCTTGTAATCAGTGAGAGAATCTGCACCAATCTTATGAGGGATGAGCATAATGTGGGTCTTGTTAATCCCACTAAGGTGGGCCCTACCCTCTTGAAACTCCTGCACAGCAAGAAAAATATCTGCCTCGATAATATCCCAGCAATGTTGATAGAAGAAAATAGGAAAGCCATTAGGGCCTGTGGCTTTATCACCGGAAAGAGAAAACATTGCTCTTCCAATCTCCTCTTTGATGAAAGGCGTGGAGATAGAGCAACCACTTCATGTGAGAGTCTAGGAAGAAGACCCTCCATAATAGTCCCTCTGCCCTACAAGAGAAGTATCTCCATTCCTGATGCTCCTAATGGTGTTCATTCTCCTCCTAGCTGAAGCCACTCTATGGAAGAAGGCCATTTTTCTATCCCCCTCTTTAGTCCATCTCTCTCTATACCTCTGCTTCCAATAAACCTCTTCCCTTAACAAGATCTCCCCATAGTCTTTCTTCCATATGTTCCTACACTATTTGCATGCATCATCAAGAAGCCCTGCTTCATCAAGAGCATCTAAACTGTCAATTTGCTGAAGAATCCCTCCTTCGCCCTGATCCCAGTTAGGGTCTTATCAGCCCCCCAACTGGATAACTCCCTGGTCAACATCTGCAGCTTGAGAACAATTATAGCCATAGTTGAATCCCCATACATGTGGGATTCCCAAACTCTGGCCACAATCACCCGAAAGTCCTCTTCCCTCAACAAAGCTTTCTCCATCCTAAACCCAAGCTTCACCCTCCTTCAGACTGAAGTCTTGAGAAGGATAGGTTTGTGGTCTGAGACTTGCCTGGCCAGACAAACAGCCTCTAGAGAAGGAAAATGGTCTTCGCACTCCAAGGAAACCAAAAATATGTCCAACTGGGAGCAAGAAGGCACCTCCCTAAAGTTAGACCAGATATAGCAAGTAGTAGGAGTGACAATATTAATAAGGCCTGCCTCATGCATGAACTCTTGGAATTCCTCCACATCAGCCGATGAGTACACACAACCAAATCTCTCCGAAATAAAAGTGATTGCATTAAAATCGCCTCCAACACACCAAGGTTTCCCAGCATTCTTGTACATGTCCAACAACTCCCCTTTCTTCTCATTCCTCCCTTGAGGACCATACACACACGTAAAGATCCAAACAAAATCATCAGCCACATTGTGAAAGGTGAGGAAAATGGTGTTGGTCCCAACCAACCGAAACTCCTCCTCCTCCTTTAAAATAAAGTCATTCCACAGGATCATAAGACCACCAGATCTACCCACAGAAGGTGAAGCAACCCCTTTCCTTAGCCTCCCTCTCCCAATGTCCTTCGTAAACTCTCCCCCATCACTATCACACTTGGTCCCTTGAATACATAAAAAGTCCACTTTACATCTCCTAACAAAGTCTTAAATTGTCCTCCTCTTCTTTGTCCCCATAGCGCCCCTCACATTCCACGTAATCAATCGCATCAGGAAAAATATAAAACTCCCCCTCCTCAAGCCCCACTACCACTCCCTCACCACTTCATTACCCCTATCCTGTTGTATCTCCTTACATCTCTCTCCCCCTCTCACAGTTTTTCTCCCTTAGACCACCTTGCTAGCTTCACCAGCCATAGTTTTTTAAATTTTAGACACACTCCTCCTGCCTTCTTTATCCAAACCCTTCATATGACACTCCTAGCTTCTTAGCTAACTCTGCAAAGTGTTGTTCTGTGGTACCCTCCACCAATGCAAAGAGCCTGGATCTCCTCTTTACTGATCTCACCTTCCTACTGCACATCGCTCATACATCTTCATCCCCTGCTAAACTCCTTCCCTCATCAATCACTGTAAGAAAATGAATCGGATGCAGGAGAGTAGAAACCCCCTGCCATCGGAGAAAGTGAAGTCTTCCATCTGTCGGGGCTCCTCCCCGAGGCCCTGATGGGAGCGGTTCAGGTCACCTTGAGAGAGAAGGGTGACAGGCTCCACCCCCAAATCAGTGTGACCAATCCCACAACAATCACCAACAGCATCTGCTGACCATTCCTATTGGTCGTCCCCTACATCTACATGCAAAGGCTCTCTGGAGGGCCGGAGGCCCTCTCGCAAGCAAGACACGAAATAGGCTGCTGTAGGGCCCCTACTACTGGGCCACCCTCGGGGAAGACGATCGGAGCAGTTTGAGCCTCCGCCGGGGGTGGGAAGTCTCCATGAGACTAAGATGGCGAGCTCTTGTGAACCAGGGTGACAGAAGCAACAAGAAGGATCGTAATGGTTAACGGGGCAGAGAGGGAACCTGAGTTTGAGTCGAAGTTTGGGTCCCCAAGCGGCGTGTAAGTTCCAGGTATTGTGAAACCGACCCTCCAGATCCAGGACACCAGAACCGCTCAGTTCAGCAGCGGGTGGAACACAGCCACCCGTAACCCAAGCAGGACTCATAATTTCGAACCAGCAAATGGGAGCGGGCCACGTAAGCCTCCTCTTTCCCGGTCATCTTCCTCCTACATAATGGGTCAACAAAACCCTAAATCCTCTTGCACTGCCGGCCCCTCTACCTTGAGAACATGGACTAGACCAGGAACAGACGTCCCTCCATGTCCACCAAGAGGCTCTCCGAAATGTCCCTCTTGCAGCAGACTTAGAGGACACCTTCGGCCTTCCACACTAAGCAGCACACTACTGCACCGTATCCACAGAGAATCAGTCTCCCAGAAACCGACTTCCCCCATGATCCTCTGGACCCCTGGCGTATAACACAAGGAAAGCGGAACACCTACTAGGCGGACCTTTGTGCGGAGCATTCAGGGTTCAGGGTTAAGTACCCTGTTGTGGCTCCCATTTAGGGACCTGGAGTGCAACTCCGACTCCAGCAAGGACTCCCTCCTCTATAAGTCTACAGGCCTCCAGTTCCAATGGCGCAATACAAAGAAAGCACTCCCAGTCCTCCCAACTTCCCCCTCCCTTCAACAAAAGAGCCCTAACCTCCAGGATTCCAGGCCGGCCCACCACTGAAAGAAGCCAGAGACATCGCTGCAACTGTCAAAAACAAGGAGAGAGGAACTCTGCCAAGCACACTGAAGAGTCGAGGAGAGGATTATGAGAGTCCAGCATCCTTCCCTTCCACTCTCTCTGCTAAACCGCCTCTCTCCAGCCACCATGTCTGCAAACGACAGCTTCCCCCTTCTGCAAGTGCCCCAAACGTGCCCTATGCCACCGCACCCAAGGCATCGCACAAGAGATGAACATTCACGAGCTAGGTGTCCCTGTTGAAGGCAGCAGAAACAAGATCCGACAACAGAACCCCCCCCCCCCCCAAAAAAAAGACTCTGCAAGGAGCCGAGTGCTGCCGGAGATCCACCCTGCCACCACTCCCCAGGGGAACTCTATTCGCCCCGGAGGCGACAGGAAGCGCCATCTCCCAAACGCATCAGACTCATAAAATATGAATTACAACTCAGAATAATAAATCTTTAAAAAAAAAGTAGTCCATGGACATGAGATATTCAATCAAAGAGAATGAAGAGATCACTTGACAAGTCAGAAATATAATGACAAAAGGAAACAACAACGAAATATGTGGCTATTGCCACCAGTCTTGTTACAAGCAGAAAACAAACACAAAAGAGACGAGAACAAAGATCACAAAACCTCAAACATATACCCCTAACCTCCCAGACTCAAGGATGGCAGTAACAGTATCAGACCCTATATTGGACAGGGCTGAAACTGATATGTACCGGTATCAGTACTGGCTGTACCAACCGGTTTTGACCCAGTACTGGTCCAGTACCATTATCTTTAAAAAAAAAAATAGGGTACTTGGACCAGTTTCACTCCCAATTTCGTGCCGGTCAGGCTGATACCAGTACATAGTGGCCGATACATGCCAGTATCAGCCGATACTGCCAACTATGCCCAGACTTAGCTCCACATTAACCAATGCATTGCTTCCTAATAAACCTAAATAACTAGTAGTCACCAGACAAGGGTCAACAGACACAAGTTCACGCACGTCCCTATAATCGCTAAGCACTATAGATAAACTCTAATGTGAGATAGAGCCCCAAAATAAATTGAAGTGAAAAAATCATCACATGTGATGATGCTCACCACATAAGTTGCAAATGAAACGCTTTCCTTGATCAATAAACCTCATGAAAGGATTTATATATCCTTTGCAGCGAGAACATCGGAGAGGCCCACTTTCTCCAAAATCCACTACCTACAGCAGAAAATGAACAGTGACGTTAGCACTAAAATTTAAGGTAAAGCAACAAAAGAAAGATGATATGTGCAGCACTACTTTGCGGCTTCACAGCAGAAATGAATTCACACTACTACACTGGCAATGGGATAACTATTATCTTACTCCATTTAAGGGAAACAAGTGTTCAATCTAGGTAGATGGTAATGAAGGGCAATTTCACCTGAACTTTATCCCAAATAGAAGAACAATGACTGCTAGAAACTACTTTAATATGTCAGCATGTTGGGAAAAGTAATTTTTTCCTCGAAATAAGGTGAGGACCACACCACCAATTTTATTATAAACAATCGAATGGTGAGATGAGATTCCTCAACCGAAAAAAGAAAAAAGAACAGGAAAAGAAAAATTACTGCAATAACACAATGCTTCAAATACTAATACAAAACCAAATTAGAAGAAAAGAACTTCACTATGCGACTGCACATCATCCTCTTGATCATTAAGCTCGCCTTAGTCAACGCTGAAAAACTTTCCCTCCATTATTTTCTTCACTTACATCCTTCGCACCTCTCTCTGTCCCTTTGTTAGTGGTTTAAAAGCACCGATCTCTGCTTCAGTATTCCCAAAAACGCTGCTTGCCCTTGACTTGCTGTCAGCCCCAACATAGATGCCTTCTGAAGTATCTACTCATTACTCCAATCGGTAAGAAATTTTGAATTTGAAATTTGAACGGAGTTTGAATTTGATACCATATGATTATGAATCTCTTGATTATTGACAATGCCCTCTTCAATCTGCAGATCTGCCATAGATTCTTCCTCCTCCTGCACTTGCAGCTTATGAAGCATTGAAGGGTTGCCACAGTTAGCACCAAAGAGTGCTGCCTTCTCTGGATAATCTCATGACCAGGAAGACCCACAGTGACATCACATGTTGCATTCCTTCATTCCCAAAATCGGAGTGATTGCTGGAGATATTTGGACTCTTTGTTGATGCACGAGATCTCCGCCAGATCATTCTCTTCTTCCTTTGATATACTTGCACTGGAGGTCTCCTATTCTTACCCGCCTTTTATTCGCGGAGGCCTTCTACAATTTGGGATGCTAATTGGGAAATAGCATCTCTCCACGTGCCATCAGCGGAAGACAGAAATTTTTCCTTTTCTTTATTATTCTTATTTACCATCAAAAATATATAATTCGGCTCAGAGACATTTCTGGGATGAACCAACTCAGGATGCATAGGCTGCAATTCCTGAGTTGACTCAGCTGAAAGTTGACCGAATCAGTTGTCTTCTTACTCTGAACAGGCTGACAGATTCGACCTTCCATTTGTCTATCCTGCTGAGATCTGCAATTCTTGTAAGATTTTACAACTTACGGCATATGTCCAGTCCATAGAACTGGAACAAGAAACTTGTTCACAACTGATGCGGATCAAGAAAATCTGAAGTACCCCATCTCAACTTTATACCATTCGGAATATCAGACACTTTATCGACTGCCACCAGCAAATGAGCAAACACCAAATTATCCCAGTCTGAAGTCCATTTATCTACCTCTAACAAATTACCAAAAGCTTCAACAATGCTGTTAAAAATCTCTCCACTCCATAATTGCAAAGGAACACCATAAAAATGACACCAATAACTTTTCCTTATTTCTGAAAATTTTGAACTCGAGCCCACACTATACTTCCCCCAATGAATAAACAAACTATTGAGTTGTAAAAATCATTTACTAAGAACTGCTTACCCTGTAAAATTCATCAGGAAGATATGCAATAAATCGCCTGTTATCGAGGACACCAATTTGGCAGCATTGCACTAACGACAAACATGATTGCAATGCACTGATGATGTCCTTCCTTATCAAATGACCCACTGAAGACCGTACCCACCAAACAATGCTCTGACCTCTTATGTTGTTATCATATAGCATGTTGCGGAAACCACTATTCATAACAAATGGATGAATGATTTTGTTGAGTAACAAGTAAAACCCAGTTTTTGAAAAGAGGAATTAATTAGATCAGGAGAAAATGCTTATGTTCAAATGAGCAGTCAGAAAGCACCATTATTATGCAATTTTTTCGAAGATTCTCCCTAGATCCTCCTTCTATGGGATAAATGTTTTCTTAGTCCATTTAAGGGAACAAGTGTCCAATCCGGGTATATGGTAATGAAGGGCAATTTCACATGAACTTTATCCCAGATAGAAGAACAATCACTGCTAGAAACTAGTTTGTTATGTCAGCATGTTGGGAAAACTGTTATTCATAACAAATGGGTGGATGGTCTTGTCGAGTAACAAGTCATCATCATCATCATCATCATCATCATCAAAGCCTCATCCCAACTAACTGGAGTCAGCTACATGAATCTTGTCCCGCCATCTTAATCTATCAAGTGCCAGGTTAGAAGTAACACGTAGCATGCCAAGTATTTTCTAACTACGTCCAACCACCTCGTTCTAGGTCTTCCTCGATGTCTTCTATCCTTCCCCACTCTAATTCTATCACACCTCTTAACTGGTGCTGAACTTGGGCGACGATGTATATGACCAAACCATCGCAACCTATTCTCCCTAAGCTTAATGTCATTGAGAGCTACCCCTAAATCTTTATGTATATATTCATTCTTAATTTTATCTTTTTTAGTTTTACCACTCACCCACCTTAACATCCTCATCTTAGCAACACAATTTTTGCACATGATCCTTTCTCATAACCCAACACTTGGAACCATATAACATAGCAGGTCTTACAGCTGTCCTATAAACTTTATCTTTGAGTTTTAAGGAGACCCGTCGATCACCGGGTAAGTTGGCAATTCACTCAGCAATATCCAGTTTTCGAAAAGAGGAGTTAATTAGATCAGGATAAAATGGTTAAGCCCAAATGAGCAGTCAGAAAGCATCATCATTATGCTTTTTTTTTTTAAGATTCTCTTTCTATTTTCTCGCCAGCTATATAAATTCCCTTCAGCTTGATGATTAATCACGACATCGACCAATTATTTTAACCAGTCCATTGACTGGAATGGAGAATGGACAAAATGGTATGTACTGTTTTAAGTTTTAACCGCAAAACTTAGTCTAGGTATAACAAGGACATGCCTCCTTTTCATATCGAATAATCACGTATATAATTTATTTATAAGTAAAAAAAACATTTCCTTTATTTTCTGAAGTTGAATCTCTCTCTCTTGGATCATGCGACAAGGACATTATTCAAGTACTCTATCATAACAATTAACAAGTAAAAAAACGGTTTTTGGTGTGAATTCGAATAAAGTACCTGGTCCGGATGGATTTTCCATGGGGTTCTGCCAATTTTTTTGGGAATTGATCAAGGATGATTTGATAAGAGTTGTACTGGAATTCCAAGATAATCCTGCCAGTAGATGCTTTAATTTCACTTACATTGTTCTCATTCCCAAAAAAAAGGCGCTGAAAGAGTGACTGAGTTTTGTCCCATTAGTCTGAATGGGTGCTACATAATCATTACTAAGGTGCTGGCTTTGAGACTTGGGAAGGTATTGGTGAATTTAGTAGGGCATAATCAATCAGCATTCTTGAAAGGGAGATTTATTCTAGATAATTATATAGCAGCTTATGAAGCAATTCACTATCCATGGTCAAAAAAAAAATAAAGCAATTCACTATCAGAAGAGCCGAAACCAAAGGGGGATTCTTTTGAAGCTGGACTTTGAAAAGGCCTATGATAGGGTAAGTTGGCAATGTGTCAGAAGAACTTTGGAGCTTATGGGATTTAAGCATAAATGGAAAGGATGGATTATGCACTGTATTTCCTCTCCAAGATTCTCTATTCTTTTTAATGGGGAACCTTGCAGGTATTTCAATAGCTCTAGGGGTCTAAGACAGGGTGATCCAAACTCCCCACTTATTTTCATTCTCATTGGTCAGATTTTGAGCTCATTATGGGATAGAGCACTTCAGTTGGAATTAGTTGATGGTTTCAGTATTGGTATATACAGAATATTAACTCATTTGCAATTTGCTGATGATACCTTGCTCTTTACTTCTGGCAGAGAGGAAATTATTCAAAATATTAGTAAGTTGCTCGTTATAGTTGAAGCAATCACTGGTCTCAAAATAAATTATGACAAGTCTGGAGTGGTAGCATTAGCAATCAACATTCCTCAAGATAATCTGAAAGATATTGCTGGATATTTGGAATGTTCTTGTTCACAATTTCCTATCAAGTACTTAGGATTCCCTTTGACAGATGGAGCTCTTAAAGTGAGGGATTGGGATGCATTAGTCAAGACATTTGAAAGCTCACTGGAAGGTTGGAAAGGAAAACTTTTATCAGCAGGTGGTAGGTGGGTCTTGTCAAAGACTGTCCTCTCTTCTTTGGCTATTTATTATGTGTCGATCTTCAAGATCCGAAGGACTGAGGAAAGAATTATAGAGGCAGCAGGGAGTTCCTTCTTCTGGGAAGGAGGGAAGAGGGAGAAGAGAGCTATTCACTTGATAAAATGGAGGAATGTCTGTAAGACAAAGAAGCAAGAAAGTGCCAGCCTTACCAGCATTGAATCTTTAAACAAAGCTATGTTGGTAACATGGTTGTGGAAGTGGGGGGAAAATTCAGAAGCTCTGTGGGCAGTCATTGTCAAGGATAAGTATTTCACTCTTAGCAGTCAATGGAATCTTTATCCCTCCAATACGTGTAATTTGTCAGCCATCTCGAAACACATTGTCACATCCGCAGATATTCTCTCTATATCCTTTGAATTTCAGCTAGCGAATGGATGGTATATTCGATTCTGGAAAGAAAAGTGGTATTCTGAACCGAGTGTGGATATGCAGTTTAGGACCCTGTTCGATATTGTGACTAAGACAGAAGCCTCAGTAGCACAAGTTCTCCCTACTATTAAAAGTGGTCAATGGAATACTTTCTTGAAAAGAAATCCTACAGATGTGGAATTTGAGGAGATGTTCTCTATTCTTGATATCATTAATAAGATTAGGTTGTCTGTTGATCAACAAGACAAAAGAATATAGAAATGGTGTAGGAATGGATGCTTCTCAGTTAATTATCTTGTGAGATTGCAAGATAATGGTGGCTGTAGAGTTTGATGGAAGGAATTCGTCTGGTCAACATTTCTCCCAAACAAAATCAGATTATTTCTTTGGGAAATTGCTTGGAAAAGGCTGCCAACTGGTCATAGGGTTAAAAAGATGTTCCATATCCAAGATTCCAAGTGCATTTTTTGTGCTTCGCATGAAGAAGATCAACACCATCTCTTTTGTGCCTGTGGCATTTTTAATTTGCAGTATGGATATGCTCCAGATCGGATTGGGAATCAGATGGCAAATGCACCCGTCAGTTATGGATATGCTCAAATGGTGGAAGGAGGAATGTCCTTACCCGGCACACAAGGATTTGTGGTCCTTGATCTGACATGCTGTGTTATGGGCTGTGTGCCTTGAGAGAAGCAAAAGAAAATTCACAGCTGAATTCAGCAGTGCATCTAACATACTGAGAAGAGCAAACCACTGGACTGAAGAATGGGGAAAGGCTGCAGGTCTCTCTGTGGATATCAATCAGGAGTTATTGATTAAGGCGCATTCTTGGAAGACACTGTTATATTCATGTCTTCTTATGCTGCTTTTATTGTCACGATAAAGCAGTTCTGATGTTTGTTTTTATCACTTGATATTGTCTGTGGCTCTTGCCAAGGGTTCAGGGTAGTGGTTTTTGTGTTCTCTTGTTGGAGGCTTCTCTTCCTCCTTCCCATGTACTTGGCTTTTTTTTCTTTACTTAATGAATTGTGACATGGACTGTCACGTTCCAAAAAAAACCGTCTTGGAACGGGGGTTTTTTTTGTGTGTATGTGAAGATTCAATAAGCCTGGTCTTATAATACTTATATTTTTATTTTATTTGGTGTGGAGGAAAATCTCCTCTACATCTTCAGCTGTACTATTTCTTCATTTTCTAATAAGAATGGTGGCATAACTATAATCTCCTCAAAAAAAAATTAACAAGTCACATCCTGACATCCTGTCATGCATTAAGAAATAAAGGGTTTCCAATTGCCACTAAACTATGCTGACATTTGTAAAGTCAAAAGAAGTATTCAAGAAGAATGTCAAAGTCCCAAGAAGGTGCTGTGGCACCCAGAAGGAATAAAAGAAGTAATGAAGTGCTACTACCTATATATAGTTTGTCAGTAACCCAAATTCAGTTTCAGATTTGAAGTTGTGCCTGCAAAATTTTCCAGTTCGATTAGATTGTTAGTTTTGTTTTCTAGACAAAAGTCTTTTTACTTAACCTGATAATTCATTTCCTATTGTTTTGATATCCTCTATCCATATGTCCTAGTAGTTTTCCTTTGTTTATGTTGCTAGACTGCCTGTAGTACATGCCTAGCACCAGCAATCCTAGACACACGAGCAGCACTCTGTTACAGACCATCTCTTTGGATCCTTCTCAAATGTACCATTTCTTATTAATTTACATTTCCAGGGCATTATGAGCACCTAGAAAATTATACTTTTAAAGAAAAATGCAGTTTTAATCTATACAGCATCAGTTAATCAGATGATATGCAAAAATATTTCCCCGTCTCTGTCTTATCCTGACCCGGCTATAATGTTCTCGCCCATCACTCCATGTTCTTACATAGTATATACCAACTAATGACCTATGTTATCAAAGGCAATTGCCTCGCTCGCCTAGGCAATGAAAAAGGTTGAGGCGAGCCAAGAGTGCCTCGCCTCGCCTCATGTTCGCCTCACTCACCTAGGCACTTGCCTATAAAGTCTATGTCAAATGTTTGTTTCTTTTTTAATTATGTGGTACTGCTTTTCTTACCCTTAATTATTCCAAAGTGAATGCCTCTTTTAACATTGTACAATACCATTTTTCTTTTACATGCTGGCACATTTTTTCCCTTTTTTCTTACATGCTGCTACATTATTTTCTTATTTTTGATGATTCCTAAGACCATGCATATACGAGTGCTTTATACAAATTGATGATTACATGTTGGTCATGATCAATGTTTCTCAAGGTCTTATATAAGTATCTTGGATATTTTATTTAGTTTACTCATATTGTCACTTTCTTCCTTCCCGATGTTGTATGGGAGAAACACATCGCCTCAAACGCCTAGGCGATCGCCTAGGCATTTGAGGTTGAGGCGAACCCTTGGTGGCCTCGCTCACCTCTCACCTTTGACTACATAGCTAATGACAATTACTTGCTCAACTTATCTAACTTGTCTTTTCTTTACACAGCGAGTATCACACCTCAACTGGTGACAAGCATTCATTCAATTGATCTTATGTGTTATGTGTATACACTGTCTATCAATCCATCTTGTCTGACATTGCTACTGAAATGTCATCCCATGCACTAAGCATTAGGTGATTTATTTCCAACCCCCTGGTTCAAAATTAGAAATTGCCTTTTGTGGGTAATCAGAATGATGGCATTCAATGGGCAGATGGTGGGTTGAAAAAAGTCTTGTATTGTCTCAACAGAATTTGCAGCACTGGTGAACAAGCAGTCTATGTTCCTTCGCAGTGGGAGAGGCCTAAGGGGGAGGGGGGGATCATATCTCCTCACCTATTTGCATTGATTACCCAGGTTATGAACAGGAAGTGGCAACAAAGGAGGTTCACCTTCATCAAAGCCTTTTGTAAACATGCCCCCAGGTTAACCTCTTATCAATAGGTGGATGACAGTATGACACAATCTTCACCTCTCTGTCGCGCATTATTCATCGTAGAGATTGGCAGGAATGGTGCAAGTTTGATAGAAGACCAACCGAGTGTCTTTGTTCAGATTTCCAAGGACAAGAGTCTATTCCGGGAAGATTCTTGTGGCATAGGGCAATGAAAGATGTAGAAATTGTCATGATGTAAGTTAGGGAAGGCAACGTAGAAACAAGAGCATGAAGGATTAGGTAGACTATCAATACATTCTTTAACATGCACTGTTGAGCAGGCTTTGGAAGTTGGGAAGGGAAGGAGTCTTTGTTGCAAATGATCAAGCAAACATATTACAGGAGAGCCAAAGCTTAGGAACCTTAACCAACACTTCAATGTCAGCTGCTGGAAGGATGGGTGGTATGGTAGTCCAGCTGGTCGGGATTTTCCCAGCAGTCTTCAGTATCTCCATGGACCCCTTGCAGTAATGGCAAGTATTTAACATGATAATACCAAGGACAAGGGAGTGGATAGTAACCTTAATTTAGAAAAACTCAGGATGAAGAAATTGCATAGTTCAAGGATTCACTGCTCTTGTTAGCAAAGCATGTCTACATGTTGATAGCCTTAAGGGAGGCCTGGTATTACGTACTGCACCACATATGCAAGCCACAACTCTGCTGAAGGTCTTTTTTTTTTCTTTTCTTTTTTTCTTTGTTCTCTCTTTTTTTTTTTTTTTTTTTTTTTGGGGGGGGGGGGGGGGGGGGTGTGGGGTGTGGAGGGGGGAGTGGGGGTGGGATTCATCATATGTGAGACTTATGACTTGTTACTGGCCTGTTCAGTTTAGAGATTGCACGAGGGCGGTCTGCAACTTTTGTGACAAGGAGATGTTGGATCATCCATTTGTGTAATGATCTTCCTGCAGGCTATGGGGGGAGATTGCAGTTGGGGATGGTATCCACCAGGTAGAGTGGAAAGGCTGATTCTAATTTAGAGTAGGAGACAGAGCTCTAAAAACAACCAAGTTTGGTTGCTGATTTTGCATGTTACAGCATGAGTGATCATCTTTTTAACAAAACTAGTAAAACTTGATCATGTAATCGGATTGTCTTATAACCAAATGATTGAACAGGCATTGCCTTGGGCAGAGAAAGAGCCCAAAGCTCTCAAATAATTTACACGTGTGGATGCTATCTTCAAGCGGGAACCATTTTTTGTGTAGAGGGATCTTGTAGGGCATACTGATTCAATATTTGTGTCTCCAATCATTTTATTTTTTATTTTAACAAATATGTGATATGATACTCAAAAAAAAAAACAAATATGTGATATAATACACTTAAAAAAAGAAAAATCAGAGATTTGCAAATTGGGCTAGAGTAACTGGGCTGGAACAGATCTGGTCCATTGGTTTTCAGAATGGGCTTGGGCAAGCATTTCCAATCATGAATGTGGCCAAGTCCAACTTAAGATGGCCCACTTCAGGCAAATTAAATTAAGAGGTCAGTAGGTCACATGGTTTTTTTGGAATGCACCTGGAGAAGGATTTCCAATATGAAATAGCGAACTCTAATTCAAGATGGTGAAGGATGTACCAACCAAAGATAAGGCAAGTTCAACCCTGAGAGGCAAACTAAATTCATCTAAAAATCAACACAGATTCCGGCAGAATTCATACAGTTTGAAAACCTCTTGGCCAAATTATAGCTCATTAGCATTTCTTGTAGTGCCCACTAATTGTAAAGTTTCAACAATATCTCATTATTTCATTCCCATGCAATACCACCTCACATCCAAAATTTGAATCATACACAGATTGCTGATTGCTGGACTGAACTTGGTGCAGGTATATTTCAGCATGGCTCCTGAAGTAATTTCCAACCAAACCCAGGCTGAGCTGAGCTGGTTGTATCCCTCGTTAAAAACCTAAGTTTTTGGGTGCCTACCTATAAATTAAAACTATTTTTAGCCCATCCATATGCCATCAAAAATATATATACAGAAGCAGCAAGGTAGAATATTACATAGCTAGCAGAAAATCTAAAGTTGCACAGACAAACTACCATATTAAGGCTGGTTAATGATGTGGCTCTCACTGTGCAAAACATCTCTAGAATGTTCCAACAATCAAGATAAAATTGGGAATCCATTACGTGCAAGGTTTTCGTTCCCTGAATGTTGGTGACAATTGCACCGTCAATCTTGTTGACTGACAAACAAAGAAAGCAGAGTCATGTGAGGATAGAAGAGGTTCCCATCCTCACAACATACTAAAAAAAAAGAAAAAAAAGGGGGGGTGGAGGAAATCCTAGGTGTATGTGGCCACTCTCTGTAAGACAGTGGGAATCCATCCTCAATTGATCAGGGATATAACAATATGTATGTTACATCCAAACTCCAGCCTCCAACAAGCGCAGTGACATATGGTCCACTGAATAAGGGGAGTAGCTTTAGGGTCAACGCTAGCTGTGTACCACGTTTGGACTTATCCTAGAAATCATCTTCCCGCTCCTTTCCAAAATAATAATTCTTCCTCCCCATGCAGAGAGCACTAATAAAGCTGCTCCATAACCTATGAATTTCATATGCTAGATCATGAGAGAAGTATATGCAACAAAGGGCATCAAGAATACAGCTTGAAATTGAAGCACTGCATATAATGATGGCAACAAGGTGTAGCCAAATTTATGATGGGCAAAAAAAATCCTATTGATTAAGCTTCTCTTTGCTATGTTGTTAAACCCAATGGCAGTGGTGACCTCCATCCCATCTGGAGCCTACTGCCGGGGAAGCCAGCTTCATCATCATTGTCATTCCACAAAATCAAAATGGGGAAAATGATTAAGATAAATCATGTAACAAGAGGTACGAGGAAATAGAGAAGTGAGAACTTTACTTGGATAGGCTCCTCGGATGGGTGAGGAAGAGCCAAAGGTTGAACCATCAGAGCCAGGGGCATGCTGGATGTCGAAAGAAGGTCGCTAGTGCATGGAATCTGTGGTGCAAAATGAGAATATTGATGAAAGTTACCCAGGATTTGAAGAAAGCAACCGAAAAAAAATTGTGCCAATGATGAGTTGTCCTGCACAGTTAAACGAATGAAAATAAACAATAATAGATATCATTTTTTTTTACCTGATTCATGGTGCACCTCATAAGACGAGGGCTGCAGTTACCAGTGTCCTTGACAATGTAATCACTCGACGCAGGCTTTACACACAAAGAGGCATTCATTCAGGTGAAAAAGGTTCCAAAAATAAGTCCAAAGTCTAAAAAGAGAAAAAAAAAACAACTTAAATGTTCTTGTCCCCGAAAAGAAATAAACAACCGAATTCATAACAAGCACACGTAATTGCAGGGTTTTAGTTGAGAAGTAATCTCAATGGCTTACCGGGGGAACATTTGCTTGATTGCCCTGACATGTTTCAAACAGGATTACTGGGGAACTTGGCATTGGCCTTGGAATTTGGTTGGGATCAATTTTTGATGGCGATGATCCTTGGGTACCGGCAAGTGGTGAGTGGGCCATTGTGCCTGGGATCGACCCTAAAGCTGGAGATGGCATACCATACATTCTCGGTGGCGGCATTGTCGGAGGACCCTAAAGCCAACAAATAGCTCGTAACTAAACGCTGAATGAAATGTTCCACAAGAACTGAATTCCGTTTAAAGTGAATCCTACTCACAACTATGCTACAAGCACATTAACTGTCAGCAAAGAGTAATGCTTGCTGCACTAAGGGTTAGTGCAGCAAGCTGAGTCATCTTGCAATGTAAGATAGCATTGGTCCACATGGGCAGGTGCACATGGGTTAAGTAATTTTTTATTCAAGTGAGACCAGACAAGCATTAAATGAGGGTACAAGATTTTGGATATGACAAATACATGTAGGCATGACAAATACTTTGTGGACACGGCAAACGAAGTTATTTATCATGCCCACGAAGTATTTGTCATGCCTGAAAAATATTTATCATCTCTACGTATTTGTGTACAAATTTTTAAATGTGACAAATATTTTGTAGGCATGAAAAATACTTCATGGGCATGACAAATAGTACATGCCTATGAAGTATTTATCACGCCTATAAGTTTTTGTCATCCCTATATATATATGTACAGATTTATGGACGTGATAAATATTTTTCGGAGAAATATTTGTCATTCCCACATGTATTTGTCATATCCAAAAACATGTACCCGCATTTAATGCTTGTATGGTCCCACCCAAATAAATAATTACATAACACATGTACACCAGCCCATGTGGACCAATGTCATCTTGCATTGCAAAATGACTCAGCTTGCTGCACTGACCCTCAATTCAGCAAGCATTACTCGTCAGCATCCTCATAACATGTCTTCCGAGTAACATTACTTCCCCATAACATACAAACCCAAGCATCCTCCAAGATATAATTCACTTCATCGAAGAAGACATAGGCCTAGTTTGGATGCAACAGTGCAACTCAAGAAAACGTGGATGGAGATATCAAAAATGCATTTATCAAAAATCTGTTTATTATGAATGCCTTTTTATGTAAACTCTGTTTATTATGAATGCATTTATCAAAAACCTGAATTTATGAAAGGAAGTCTCCCTAATAAACATGAATAAGTTTAATTTCTAAATAGGTTTACTGAAATACTTTTATTGGGGCATTTTGAGATTAGAATAAGCTCAAAAAAGTTGATAAAAAACCTATTATCGTTGAAAACAAGTTTATGGTAAACCTAAACGTGTTCACGCATCGCATCGAACCATGCCCATAATCTTGCAAACCGTCATCGGACCAGTAGGCTTGGCCCAAATTTATCAGTCTGACTTACCTGAAGTGGTTGTTGTGCCGGCCACACTGGGGCCCCGTATGGAGAAGCAGAGGTCGGCGGCCTGGAGAACACTTGCGTGGTCGGTGGACCCGCGAATGGCTGAGGCGTAGGTGGACCAGAAAAAGCTGGCAGCGGCGGAGGGGCTGACAACTGCTGAGACGCAGGCAGAGCAGAAAACGGCGTCGAGGCTGGGAGGCCTGGTGTGGCTTGGACGGCAGGCCGGCCGGGGAATGCTTGAGAGAATGGGGGACCTGGTAATTGCTGTGATGCCGAACCTCCAGAGAACGGTTGCAAAGTCTGCGGAGGACCAGAGATTGGCTGCGACACCGCTGGAGGACCGGCCAGAGGCCGCATTGGCGGAGGACCGGAGAACGGCTGCGGCGCGAGCGGGCCGCCAGGCTGCGAAGTCATCGGAGCCGAAAAGGGCTGCGATCCCAGCGGACCCGGAAAGGGCTGCGATCCCAGCTGACCAATGGAAGCACCGGGCGGGGGGCTTCCCGGAAACGGCCGACCCGCCTGCACCTGAGGAGGGGGAGGACCGGGAGCCCTGACCAAAGCCGCCGAAGGCAGCGGCTGCTGCAAGCTCGACGAGGACGGGAACCGCTGGCCCGGCGGCCCCGGCATCGAAGGCCCGTTGCTCGTGACCGATCCAACCGGCGCCGCCGCCTGACGCCCGGACGGAGCCGCGGGGGGGGCGAACGGCGGCTGGGGCTGGGCGAACGGGGAAGGCGCCCCCGTGGGGCGCGTGGTGGGCCCCGGGCGGGAGATCGGGGCCTGGCCGGGGTAGGCGCCGAAGGGGGGAGCAGCGCCGGGGGGCGGCGGGGCGGATCCGATCTGGAGGTTCTGCATGGGGGCGGCGAGGGCGTTGGGGCTGGGCTGGCGGGGGTTTGCGAGCGGCGGGGCGTAACCCGGCGGGGGCCTCGGCGCGCCGGGCGGGCCGGAGGGGAACGCCATGGATCTGGAGAAGGGGGTCCTCCCGGTCAGCTGGGGTGGTGGGGAGGGGGCTTGGGGAGCAACCTGCTCCGGACGCGAAGAAGGGGAAGACGAGGGGAGGAAGCGGTGGAAAGGTGGAAAATATTATTATTGCCGCGAGATACAAGGGAGAGTTTATTTAGCGGAGGGAGTCCAGCGAGAGGACAAACCTCCGTCTATATTGGGGTAAAGTCGGGTTATTTTCGGAATAGCGGTGCCCGTATCCTGAAGCGTTTATTAGTGTTGCTGCGGTTATGTTATTGGTTTGGTTACGTGGCAGCCCCGGTCTCGTTCTCTCAATCGGAATTGAGACGCCCCTACGTGGTGTTTGTTTTTGGGGTTATGTAATACTTGCTGCAACTCCCAACTCAATTGCAATGGGCCTATTACAGTGGATAAAAAACTTAGTCCCACTTTCTTTGCAGAATAAGTTATTATGTAGGGCCCACTAACGGAATGGCATATACTAGAATAAAGGATGTTTCGGTTTGGTAGTTTTGTGAGACCTGCTGACGGAAGAAAAAAAAATAAGTAATTTTTAGGTCTAAGGTGAAATGCCTTATTTTCCGAATACACTATTCTGCATCGGTATAAGTCATTTCGCTTGTCAAAGCAAAATTAAACTTATTTTCTGTTTATTCGTCCTTATTCTTCTCCTATTCTCCAATCAAAGTGGTGCTACTTTAAGTTGGTCTCAAGGTGTCTTATATGTCCATATAATGTAATATTCGATCAAACAACTAAAAGAATCTGAAAAATCAAAAATTGACCCCAATGAACAGTGAAAACGCCCTTAAGAGACCAAGCTCAATAACAGTTTTTAAATTTTCAGAGTTTTTGGTTTCGCCTAATCTAGCATTGCACTGTACAAACGGATAACACACTTCAGAGCTGACATAAAAAAAAACGAAAAAAAAATTACCCATTGCAATGCCACTATTGCAATTCCATTATTACAGCAAGTATCACTCAATTTTATAGAGAAAAAGTTAATCAGGGCCCTGTCAGATGGAGACTTATTATGCAGTCTCTAATAATTTTTGTTCCTTCTTTTTTGTTAGGACTTATTTTTTTGTCTCTGAATCACTCTCACTACTTCTATACGCATAAAATCTCATTTTACTTTTCTTTTTACATGAGCTTGAGAGAATAATTACGAATAATGCCCCTTTGGTGCACTAGTGATGTGTAGATCGAATTTTTTTTTTTTCATGTTGAAAGTTTTAAATTTTATTGGAATATTCGATCAAAAAATGAACGATACATTTAATAAGCTCGAGTTAGCCCCGATCTTTTAGTATATTTCTATTATAGAAAAAACTTTTTTTGCACATGTAAATTGAGGCATACATAAAAAATCTAAAAAATAAATATACAACAAGCTCGGACCAATTCAAACTTGCTGGTGATATCAATCAACTTTTTATCAGACACTCCAAAAAAATTAAAAATTCTGATAAAATTTAAACGAAAATATAAACTGGCCCAATGGTGCATGATCATTGTTTTGTTTTCTTTTTAGATGTCTTAAATTTTTTTTGTAGCATCCAATAAAAAATCGAACAATATACTCGATAAATTCAAGTTGGCTCTGAGCATGTGGCATTTTTTAAAAAAAAAATTACCACACATGCATAAATAAGTTTTCTTTTCCGAAAAACAAATATATAATAGGCTGGAGATCAACTTGAGATTGTTAGCAATATCATCTGATTTTTATCAGATGCACCAAGAAAATAAAATAAAAATCTAAGAAGAAAACTAAAAGAAAATTAAAAAACAGTCTACGCTGCACCAAGGTGTATGACTAAATTAATGTTATTGAAACATATAACAGATAGTCAATTATTAGTCACATGTAATGTAACATGTTTCTTCAACTGAGAGAAAGAGAAAAGTAGTATTTATAGAGAGAGAAAGAAAGAAAAGCAGTTAGTTACGAGGGAGAAAAACAAAAATGTATTAATTATTATAATAGTAACTGAATAAGAAAATTACTTTGCAAGAGACTTATGAAGAATTCATCTCTCGTCTTTATAAAATAAAAGAAAACAATCTAAATAAAATGTAAGTAGTATTTTTTAAAAATAAAATTTAAGAGAGAAAAATTTTGAAAAACGTGTAACTAAGCACTCTATCAAGTCCGATTAGCTCTGAAGACTGGAAAAAAACTCCACCTACTATGTGATCGATGATTGATTATGAATTACATGTTACTGACAACATTAATTTGGTCATACGCCTTTCGCGGGTTTGAGAGGTGGACCTCTTTTTAAATTTTCTTTTCGCAATCTTTTAATGGTGGTTGGCATGAGTGAAGAATGTGGCCAAACAGAAAAGTAAAGATATATACATCAATATTTTAAAAACTAGACTGCACATTAAACGGGTGAAGCATCCGTTTTACTTTAACTTGAACCGACCGGTAAAACCGTTGAATAGACCGGACCGCTTATGTATTTATTAAATTAAAATAAATATTCAATCAATATATACCTGAATATATGTCACATATAAAAATAGTAAAAGATGATAAATGACAATTATCAATTCTAATGATAAGGAAATGCATTGTCATCTTATGAACTAATATTAAACGTAACTCTCACAATTTAATTTTTCTACGACATTAAAAAGTATTTAACAATAAATATTTATGTTCCACGACAAAAGAATGTATAGATCAAAATAAACTAATATCCATTTATCATGAACTCCATAATAAAAAAGTCCTTTAACTAATAACACAATAGGCTTGGAATATCAATCCAAGGTTCTCCTAGTGCAAATAGAGTTTCAAAGTCATCTTCTTCGTGGCCTTCACCAACATTGTACTCCCTCGTATTTCCCGTAAGATAAACAAAAATATTATGAAGATAAACTGTATTGATGTCTTAAATATTTAAAAATAATTGGCACATTACCTTCATTTTGATCTTGATCTGTGTTCACCCAATTTGCAAGGTCATCTTCATTGAGAAGGAGCTCATTTTCAGCAACCCACTCCTCCGAGACATCAATAGCTTCATAAGAAATTGGATCAATTTTTTTTTTCCTTTGATCAATTGTTTATGCCTACAAAATACCAAAAAATATTAAAAAAATATTTGTTAAATATCAATAAATGCTAAAATAATAATATTTCAAATCTTACTGCAACCGAAGATTATAATGAACAAATACAAGATCATTGAGCCTTTCATGATCCAATCTATTTCTCTTTGGTATATGTATGTGCTCAAAGACGTTCTAATTATGTTTACAATCAGAAGCACTGCATGTTTGACTTGGAATCCGAAAAGCTAACTTCTGTAAATTAGCAGCATCACCTCCATAGTTTACCCACCAATCAGCTACTTAAACAGATCAAATAACTTTCATAAGATTAATAAACAAAATTCAAAAGTAAACACTAAAAATAAGCCTTTTGTCACCTGGAAGCATAGTTGCGTGCTCTAATGGCCATTGCTCGTCCGAAGTCACCATGCGCTTCTCAGTAAATTTTGAATTCTTTCTTAATTTCATCTTGAAGTTTCTCATCATCATAACACACTATACAATTCAACATGTCACTGAAAAATTAAGAATTGTCAGCTGCACACCTTGAATTATGGAAGAATTATGGATTTAACCATAAACCAAGAGCATGCAGTGGCCTATAAAAATCATCCTTTTTTCCTCTAAATGTGTTCTTAATTGCTTCTTTTGCCTACCTTCAATGTTCATAAATGTATCCCATGATAGGCCTATCAACACATCTACCAATCGAAGAACCTTAACAAGTGGCTCGCTCACCTTGGTGGCGACTTCACAAAAATTCCAAAAATTAGGGTTTAAAAGGAAGTTAGAGATCACCACCTCAGTCCTTGATTTGCAAATCTTGATATTTGCCCATTCTTTGCTAGTCACCATAGATCTGAGTTCATCTTGTATTTTACCATGCTTTGTATTGATAAGAAATTTGTTCAAAATGTGTCACAGTTGGCTGAAGCAATTCTCCATTTGTGAATATGCTCATCAAATGTTATACATTTACATGATTATAAATGAACTTTGAAATGCTTCTACAATCATCAATTACCTTTTTGGCAAGCTCGAAATCTTCAAGCATTAAATCAATACAATGAGCTGCATAGGGTGTCCAATATAAATTTGGATATTCCTACATAAATCATGGTCATGCAGCCACATAATTTGCAGCATTATTTGTAAAATATTTTTAGGCCCTACAAATTCCACAATTTCTTTAAATACATCAGACAACATATCAGTTGTTTTAGAAACTTCTAAGGCATCAATAGACTTCAAAAACACTGTTCCTTAGTGTTGATAGAAACATAATATCTCCATGCATTAAATAAACAAGCGGAAGCATGCACGGAGATGGATCGTAACGGAAAAAAAACGTACCTTAACGGCGACGTTCGTAGACGGACGGCGACGGCTCCGTGAGGACGAGGATGAGAACCACGTGACGGGCTTCTCCCCTGTTGATAAAAACATAATATCTCCATGCATTAAATAAACAAGCGGAAGCATGCACGGAGATGGATCGTAACGGAAAACGTACCTTAACGGCGACGTTCGTAGACGGACGGCGACGGCTCCGTGAGGACGAGAAGAAGAACCACGTGACGGGCTTCTCCACAAAAATCCACACTGCAAATCCTAGGCTCTTGGTGATAGCCTCTTGGAGAGCAAACCTTAGAGAGGGAGAGAGAATGTGTAGGAAGGAGAGGATTCTAGAGTGAGAAAGAGGGCTGCCCAAAGTGAGTGTTCTGCAGATTTTCCAAGGAGATTGTTCTCACGTAATGCCACTCAATCCCTTTTATATATCTCTCCCCTACACTTTCAAATAAAGGGGGGAATGGTTATATCCAAGGGGTGCTTCTCAAGTGTGGGTAACTCCCCACAACCACTCCCTCAACCACTCTCCCCCATCTCCTATAACCAACTCTTGGCCCCTACGTGGGCATATGCATGGTAACAACCATGCTTTGGTTAACATCTCCCACTTGCCCACGGAGGGTAAAGATCAATAAACAATCTCTCAAAGTTGCTACAATCCAACTGTCATACAGGAAATGCAGCGTGCGACCTCACGAGCATAACACTAACAGGCGAGTAGTGATCCATTAAGTTTTCACCAAAACTAATGGAACACAATACTCTATAAAATCTCGTGGTACCCCAGACCATCTTATATTCACCTGATTTAACACTCCGGATCTCTCAGATAAATAACTGGCAGTGTTTAAATCCCAAATGTCATGTGATCATAACTCTGTCTGTACACAACTGACTGAGTTCCCCGGGGTATGATCCACATAACATGGTGCAATATATAGATGTCTTCCCCAAGTTCTCATGTCAATTCGATTAATCTCGGCCGCTTTCCTAGTCATGTCCCGCTAGACTGTATCAACCTTAGTCCTAAGGATCATGCTAAAGTAGCGACGCCGAGCTTCCTCTTCATGACATAGTTCCTAGGTCACAAAGGGTACAAGTAGAATCAACAATATGATCCAAGAGCTCACACAATGATGAAGCAGAGATCCATTCATCATTCTCATTTATCGGTCGTGAATTGCACATGCGGTATGAGACACATGTTATGGTGTTCTTCCACAAATGTGGGCGTGTCATTTATAGATTTATCATTTAAACACCATACGGATCTTAGTCTAATCACTCCCACTGCGATTAACCTGAGTCTCATGACCCAGTCGCTTCCATTCAGCGCCTTGTCTCAAGACTCACATCCGGCTTTTCCAGACTATACAGGATGGGCACAATTATTCCCGTATTCGATCTTTAAATATCTCATCTCGGCTCTTATCCGAGGCGACATAAATAAATATTTTAAGTGTATCTTGCTCGCTCTTCTAGCGCCATAGATACATAATGTCTCATCTTGCTCGCTATCTCAGCGCCAAGGCGAATTACCCGTTTGAGAGGGTCAATTCTAGTCTGGTGACACTCATTGATGTGTAAACAAGCATTCCATCAAAACACTCAATTAGAGAATGCATCAAAGTCAACAATAACTGTTCTTTACATTACAGTTTACATAAACCCATGGCTCTACTATGGGTCGTGAAAGCCTCTCTAGTGATCTGTTTAGTTAGCGGGTCTGCTACCATACGATCGGTAGAAATATGCCGAAGGACCACTGCTTCTTTTGCTAACAGATCTCGTATGAAGTGATATCTAATGTCAATGTGTTTGGTTTTACCATGGTACTTAGGATCCTTGGCGTAGGCCAAAGCTGATGTACTATCAACATAGAGAAGTACACTCTCCTCCGCATGAGGAGTGACAGCTAATCGCCGCAGGAAACTCCTTAACCAAACTGCTTCTTGACAAGCTGCTGAACATGCCACATATTCCGATTCCATAGTGGATAGAGCAATGCACGTCTGTTTCTTGCTATACCAAGAAATGGCCGCGCCACCGAGTATGAACACATACCCTGACGTAGACTTTCTTTCGTCTTTGTCGCTGGCCCAATCAGCATCACTATAACCTTTCAACCTTAGATCACCTCCTTCGTAACATAAGGCAAGGTTCGTTGTTCCACGTAAATATCGGAATATTCTCTTGACTGCCTTCCAGTGAGCAGGACCAGGGTTACTTTGATAACGGCTAGCTAATCCGACTGCATAACTGATGTCGGGTCGAGTGCACAACATAGCATACATCAGACTCCCAATAGCTGCCGCATATGGCACTTTATTCATTTGATTCTTCTCTTCTTCATTCTGTGGGCATTGGCTTACACTTAAAACACAACTTTTATCAACTGGAGTATCAATGGGCTTGGAGTGATTCATTCGGTATCGCTCTAGAATCTTATTAATGTAGGTTTCCTGAGACATACTCAAAAACCTTCTAGAGCGATCTCTGACTATTTTCACTCCTAACACATAGTTAGCTTCGCCCATATCTTTGGTCTCGAAGACGGAAGATAACCACTGCCTAGTGGCATTGATAAACTCCATATTATTCCCAGCCAGCAAAATGTCGTCAACATACAATGACAGAATTAGAATCTTCTCTTTCTTTCGTTTGACGTACACACAGTGGTCTTCCTCAATCGTCTCAAAACCGAATGAGGTGATTTCCTTATGAAATCTCAAATACCACTGTCTAGACGATTGTTTGAGGCCGTAAATTGAACGTTTTAGGCGGCAAACTTTACGCTCTTGTTCCTTTACCTCAAAACCCTCTGGTTGGAACATGTAAATTTCCTCGTCTAGTTCTCCATTAAGAAATGCCGTCTTAACATCCATCTGAAAGAGTTCTAAATCTAAATGTGCGACAATAGCTAGGATCAGGCGAATAGACGTAAATCTCACCACCGGGGAGAACGTCTCATCAAAATCAATACCCTCCTTCTGGGTATATCCTTTCGCCACTAGTCGTGCTTTGTATTTGTCAATTGATCCATCTGCCTTGCGTTTAATTTTGAAAACCCATTTGTTTCCAATAGCTTTACGCCCAGGCGGAAGATCAACTAACTCCCAGACCTTATTCTTTTCCATTGAATCCATTTCGTCTAGCATAGCAGCTTCCCATTCTTTCTTTGATAATGATGAATATGCCTCTTTGACATTTCTCGGTTCTTCATCATCCGCAGGCTGACACATTAAAATCTCCTCTTCAATCTCAAAACGTCGACGAGGAGTGTGGCCGCGTTTACTTCGACGTACTTGGGTGTCGGCATCTTCCGATTCTAATGGAGTACTCCCACTCGGTAAATTAATAGGTATACTCCCACTAGCTTGATCATCTATACTATCTCCAGCGATGACATGGTTAGGAACTAATTCCCTCCCTTCGCTGGAAGATGGTAAGAGAGCTGTCTCATCCACTTCATGGAGATCAAAGCTTTTTCCGACATTGCCAAGTTTAGGGTATTCTTTCTCTAAGAATACAACGTCTCGAACCTCTTTCTCTGTCATTCCTCCATCATGATATTGTCCATACATGACATACCCTTGTGAGCTATCAGGATATCTTATGAAGATAAACTTTCTAGCTTTAGGGCCCAGTTTCCCATACTTGTGGGACGAGTCATGGACATATCCAGCTGACCCCCACGGGCGTAGGTTCCCCAAATACGGCTTTTGGCCACGCCACAACTCATAAGGGGTAGAAGGAACTGACTGTGAAGGCACACGGTTAAGTAAATAGGCAGCAGTCAACAAAGCATCCCCCCAGAAGGATATTGGGAGGTTGGCATGCGCCATCATAGACCTAACCATATCTAACAACGTTCTATTCCTTCTCTCGGCAACACCATTTTGTTGCGGAGTATATGGAATAGTGAGTTGTCTTTTAATTCCCTTTTCCTCACATAGAATTCTGAACTGATCAGATAAATATTCGCGTCCTCTGTCGGTGCGTAGAGCTTTTACACTCTTACCGGTCTGATTCTCAACCTCAGCTAGGAAGCGTTTGAAACAATCCAGTGCTTCATAGCGGTGAGCGATCAGATAAACATAACCGTATCGCGAATAATCATCTATAAATGTAAGGAAATATGATGCTCCATGTCGAGCCTTCACACTTAAAGGTCCGCAAATATCAGAATGTACAAGCTGCAATACATCAGTGGCCCTTCTGGCCTTCCCGAAAGGTTTTCGGCATGCCTTTCCAGCCAAACATGATTCACATAAAGGTAGAGTGACCTTAGCGAGTGAACCTAAAAGGCCTTCTCGAGCTAACCTGGTCATTCTATCCTGTCCTATGTGACCTAGGCGAGCATGCCATATTTCAGAACTAAGGTCTTAATCATCAGCCACATATGACACAGAAGAAGCATTGAAATCAACATCTAATTTAAACAAACCACCACTCAACAAAGCATGTCCATACAGCACATCATTTAAATAAATGTCAATACCAGTACCAATCATAACAAGAGCAAATCCTAGGGATAATAAAGATGAAGCTGACAAAAGATTATGCTGAATCCCTAGCGCATAAAGAACATCATGCAATGTCAATACACGACCAGTTCTAAGTTTGAGCTGGTACACACCAACTCCTAAAACTTCTTCACTGGTCCCATTGCCCATGTAAATTCTTTGCGTCCCTCTTGGAATTCGGCGGTAATCTTGGTACCCTTCTCGATCTCTAGTTACATGCTTGGTCGCTCCTGAATCCACAATCCACTCAGGATAAGTTCGGGCGACTAAGACATGAGAACAAACATACACAGAGAGAGAAACTGGGTTGAGGGATACCTTTTTCGGCTCAGCGCACTCGCGAGCGAAATGTCCCATCTTCTCACAATTGTAGCACTTCACCTTTGATTTGTCCCTTTTACCACCGCGCTTGCCTCTGTTGTGGCGCTTCGGTGTCCGCTCTGCCTTGTACTTAGAGCTGGATGCAGTTTCACGATCCTTTCGTTTGAAAATTTTCTTTGGGCCCTTCCTGCCTTGGTGTCTGCCTCCCTTGGCGACTAAGACAGTGGCGCGTACAGCTTCTTCGCGCTCAGCCTCTAACTCCACATGACGAGAAATATCAGAAAAATTCTTGATATTCTCGTTGTGAGTAAGAATTTGCTTCATATGGACCCAAGAGTCCGGTAGTGATCGGATTACTGCAAGGACCTGCTGCTCGTCCGTGAGATCATGACCTGCCGACTTTAAATCCCTGATCATGCCCGACATAACCCTAAGGTGTTCGGTCATGGTTTGTCGTTGGTCTTTGCGGTAGGTCTCAAACTTAAGTACAAGAGCGCGCAACCGCGTAGTCGAAGTTCCACCAAATTGAAACTTCAATTGATCCCACATATCTTTGGCAGATTGGAATTTCTCAAATTCCCCAATAAGATCGTCTTGCATGCTGCTTAACATAGTAAAGCGCGCGCTTCTATCCTTATTGAACCATTGACGGTACGCATCTTGATCTCTACGATGCTGTGCTGTATTGCCATCCTCAGGCGGTGACATGACGGTGGTAAGATGTTCCAGTAATTCTTGCTCGTTTAGCAAGTATTGAATCTTACGGTGCCAAATGTCATAATTCATTCCCGTCAATTTGTCGCCCTTGGTCAGATCAGCAATGACATTTTTCATGGCCATTTTAAATCACTACATAGGTAAAATTTAGAGAGTCAAGTTGACATAGATTACACATCATAATTCGCTTCCAAAAATCCAGACTAATAAATATTAAGTTAACTTAATCATCGGAATCGAAATATAGATCTAGGATACTATAATCATCTTCCGATTAAATCAAGGTAACTTAATTCTAACAGAATGATTTTGAGCGAATTCACAACGAGAGAAACACATTAAATCTCTCGTAATAGCCACTTATCAAACGTTTACAAGTTAAATTCGAATATCATGGAAGTGAATACTCACATAATTAAATCAACAGGAATAGCAAAGTCCATGATATTTCAATAACTTGATCAAATTTTAGCCATCATAAATATTTACAAAAACACATGATCATGTAAATATATCAACTTCAATTTCAACATGATCATTTTAAATGAAATGATAGCTAAGTGGCAGCATAAATTGATCAATTCAGGACGTGCATATTAACAAATTATCATTTAAAAAATTAATCAATCGGTGCTACACGAGCATGCGCAATATTTAAATGATACGACAATTTTGCACGAATTAAATCAATTTATTTGGCAAACACAAAATCATGCATATTTAAGTCTAAGTACGCTAAAATTCAATTGCCGCTAATTCGATAAGCGCAATTATTTAACGATCTATAAACATGCATTTTACATAGTTGAATAATCGATTATTAGTGTCATTTTTCTTCATTGCACAAAAATTCACTTCAATTACACGCAAATTTTGTTAAGGTCGATATGAGTGACCCAAAAATAATTATTAGCGTGACGAAATAAAACAATTCAATTTATTTCATTTTTGCGCAACATAATATCAAGACAATCATCACATTTAAATAATTGACACTAATCAGGATAGTTCAACTATTAATCAAATAGACCATGGAAATCAAATTACATTCATTTAAACTAATAAGCCTACGATCAAATTAAATTCTAATGCATCATTTAATCATAAACAAACAAACTAATACTCCATAATTTCAAATTCAATTTCTCCGTTCATAATCATACGGAGAATTTGAAACGGGTCCATTCGAACAACTAACAGGCCCATTCCGGATCCAACCCGATACGGTGCATCGTGTGGTCCACGGCGACCCATGTGAGGCCACGTGCTACCAAACGGTCCGCCGTGGTGACGTCTGCGGGCCTCCCAGCGGCGGCGTCGTTGGGCTCGACCCGTCCTTGCCAAGGACACGCCCGCTGGACCATGTACGGCAGCCCCATGCATGGGCGTGGGTGCCCCCCTGCGCAGGGGCGAGAACGCCTCACCTGCGTGCGGGGAGGGCACCACGCCCGCATGCATGGGCAGGCCATTCATGCAGGACGTGGGCGGCACGTCCACGCAGGACGTGAGCCCCACGCCCACGCGGGACGTGGGGACTCCGCCCATGCTGTGCGAGAACGCCGCGCCCGCGGGCGTGGCCGCACCGCCGACGCTGGGCGCGAGCACCGCGCCCGTGGGCGTGGCCTGCCCGCCTGTGCGCAGCGCGAGCGGGACGCCCGCGGGCGTGGCCTGCCCGCCTGCGCGGGGCGCCAGCGCCACGCCCGCGGGCGTGGCCTGCCCGCATGCGCGGGGCGCCAGCGCCACGCCCGCGGGCGTGGCCGCTCCGCCCGCGCGGGGCGCGAGCGCCACGCCCGCGCGGGGCGCGAGCGCCACGCCCGCGAGGGGCGTGGCAGCTCCGTCCGCGCTGGGCGCGAGGGCCACGTCCGCGCGGGGCGTGGCAGCTCCGCCCGCGCTGGGCCCGGACGGTACGTCCGCCGGCGTGGCCGCCGTTGCGTTCGTCGGCCCTGGTCCTTCTCCGCGCAGGGACGTCGACCGTCGCGGCGGGCTTTCCTCGTCGTCCGCGTCACCGTTCGCATGGCCGCCGTTGCAGGCGCCGTCTTCATCCTCGTCGTGGCTGCCGTCACGTACTATCTCGGATGGTTGGTCGCGTCCAGAATGCGCGCCGCAGAACCCGCTGAGATAGGCTAAATATTCCGGCGCTCTGAGTCTCCTTGGAGGAGAAGATGGGACGCGGTCGTCGCCGGATTCCTCCTCGGAATAGTCGGTCAGTTCATCGGGAACCCGTTCCGATTCCTCGTCACTGATAACCACCATGGGAGCCATTCGGCTCGACGAGGCCGCAACATCGGAACGGTTCTTTTTGATCGAAGACCACGCTGCCATGGTTCCGTAAACCTGGCTCTGATACCAATGTTGATAGAAACATAATATCTCCATGCATTAAATAAACAAGCGGAAGCATGCACGGAGATGGATCGTAACGGAAAACGTACCTTAACGGCGACGTTCGTAGACGGACGGCGACGGCTCCGTGAGGACGAGAAGAAGAACCACGTGACGGGCTTCTCCACAAAAATCCACACTGCAAATCCTAGGCTCTTGGTGATAGCCTCTTGGAGAGCAAACCTTAGAGAGGGAGAGAGAATGTGTAGGAAGGAGAGGATTCTAGAGTGAGAAAGAGGGCTGCCCAAAGTGAGTGTTCTGCAGATTTTCCAAGGAGATTGTTCTCACGTAATGCCACTCAATCCCTTTTATATATCTCTCCCCTACACTTTCAAATAAAGGGGGGAATGGTTATATCCAAGGGGTGCTTCTCAAGTGTGGGTAACTCCCCACAACCACTCCCTCAACCACTCCCCCCCATCTCCTATAACCAACTCTTGGCCCCTACGTGGGCATATGCATGGTAACAACCATGCTTTGGTTAACATCCCAAAACCCACACTGCAAATCCTAGGCTCTTGGTGATAGCCTCTTGGAGAGCAACACTTAGAGAGGGAGGGAGAGTATGTAGAAAGGAGAGGATTCTAGAGTGAGAAAGAGGGCTGCCCAAAGTGAGATTTCTGCAGATTTTCCAAAAGGTGGTTCTCACGTAATGCCACTCAATCCCTTTTATATATCTCTCTCCTACACTTTCAAATAAAGGGGGGAATGGTTATATCCAAGGGGTGCTTCTCAAGTGTGGGTAACTCCCCACAACCACTCCCTCAACCACTCCCCCTCATCTCCTATAACCAACTCTTGGCCCCTACGTGGGCATATGCATGGTAAGAACCATGCTTTGGTTAACATCTCCCACTTGCCCACGGAGGGCAAAGATCAATAAACAATCTCTCAAAGTTGCTACAATCCAACTGTCATACAGGAAATGCAGTGTGCGACCTCACGAGCATAACACTAACAGGCGAGTAGTGATCCATTAAGTTTTCACCAAAACTAATGGAACACAATACTCTATAAAATCTCGTGGTACCCCAGACCATCTTATATTCACCTGATTTAACACTCCGGATCTCTCAGATAAATAACTGGCAGTGTTTAAATCCCAAATGTCATGTGATCATAACTCTGTCTGTACACAACTGACTGAGTTCCCCGGGGTATGATCCACATAACATGGTGCAATATATAGATGTCTTCCCCAAGTTCTCATGTCAATTCGATTATTCTCGGCCGCTTTCCTAGTCATGTCCCGCTAGACTGTATCAACCTTAGTCCTAAGGATCATGCTAAACTAGCGACGCCGAGCTTCCTCTTCATGACATAGTTCCTAGGTCACAAAGGGTACAAGTAGAATCAACAATATGATCCAAGAGCTCACACAATGATGAAGCAGAGATCCATTCATCATTCTCATTTATCGGTCGTGAATTGCACATGCGGTATGAGACACATGTTATGGTGTTCTTCCACAGATGTGGGCGTGTCATTTATAGATTTATCATTTAAACACCATACGGATCTTAGTCTAATCACTCCCACTGCGATTAACCTGAGTCTCATGACCCAGTCGCTTCCACTCAGCGCCTTGTCTCAAGACTCACATCCGGCTTTTCCAGACTATACAGGATGGGCACAATAATTCCCGTATTCGATCTTTAAAGATCTCATCTCGGCTCTCATCCGAGGCGACATAAATAAATATTTTAAGTGTATCTTGTTCGCTCTTCTAGCGCCATAGATACATAATGTCTCATCTTGATCGCTATCTCAGCGCCAAGGCGAATTACCCGTGTGAGAGGGTCAATTCAAGTATGGTGACACTCATTGATGTGTAAACAAGCATTCCATCAAAACACTCAATAAGAGAATGCATCGAAGTCAACAATAAATGTTCTTTACATTACAGTTTACATAAACCCATGGCTCTACTATGGGTCGTGAAAGCCTCTCTAGTGATCTGTTTAGTTAGCGGGTCTGCTACCATACGATCGGTAGAAATATGCCGAAGGACCACTGCTTCTTTTGCTAACAGATCTCGTATGAAGTGATATCTAATGTCAATGTGTTTGGTTTTACCATGGTACTTAGGGTCCTTGGCGTAGGCCAAAGCTGATGTACTATCAACATAGAGAAGTACACTCTCCTCCGCATGAGGAGTGACAGCTAATCGCCGCAGGAAACTCCTTAACCAAACTGCTTCTTGACAAGCTGCTGAACATGCCACATATTCCGATTCCATAGTGGATAGAGCAATGCACGTCTGTTTCTTGCTATACCAAGAAATGGCCGCGCCACCGAGTATGAACACATACCCTGACGTAGACTTTCTTTCGTCTTTGTCGCTGGCCCAATCAGCATCACTATAACCTTTCAACCTTAGATCACCTCCTTCGTAACATAAGGCAAGGTTCGTTGTTCCACGTAAATATCGGAATATTCTCTTGACTGCCTTCCAGTGAGCAGGACCAGGGTTACTTTGATAACGGCTAGCTAATCCGACTGCATAACTGATGTCGGGTCGAGTACACAACATAGCATACATCAGACTCCCAATAACTGCCGCATATGGCACTTTATTCATTTGATTCTTCTCTTCTTCATTATGTGGGCATTGGCTTACACTTAAAACACAACTTTTATCAACTGGAGTATCAATGGGTTTGGAGTGATTCATTCGGTATCGCTCTAGAATCTTATTAATGTAGGTTTCCTGAGACATACTCAAAAACCTTCTAGAGCGATCTCTGACTATTTTCACTCCTAACACATAGTTAGCTTCGCCCATATCTTTGGTCTCGAAGACGGAAGATAACCACTGCCTAGTGGCATTGATAAACTCCATATTATTCCCAGCCAGCAAAATGTCGTCAACATACAATGACAGAATTAGAATCTTCTCTTTCTTTCGTTTGACGTACACACAGTGGTCTTCCTCAATCGTCTCAAAACCGAATGAGGTGATTTCCTTATGAAATCTCAAATACCACTGTCTAGACGATTGTTTGAGGCCGTAAATTGAACGTTTTAGGCGGCAAACTTTGCGCTCTTGTTCCTTTACCTCAAAACCCTCTGGTTGGAACATGTAAATTTCCTCGTCTAGTTCTCCATTAAGAAATGCCGTCTTAACATCCATCTGAAAGAGTTCTAAATCTAAATGTGCGACAATAGCTAGGATCAGGCGAATAGACGTAAATCTCACCACCGGGGAGAACGTCTCATCAAAATCAATACCCTCCTTCTGGGTATATCCTTTCGCTACTAGTCGTGCTTTGTATTTGTCAATTGATCCATCTGCCTTGCGTTTAATTTTGAAAACCCATTTGTTTCCAATAGCTTTACGCCCAGGCGGAAGATCAACTAACTCCCAGACCTTATTCTTTTCCATTGAATCCATTTCGTCTAGCATAGCAGCTTCCCATTCTTTCTTTGATAATGATGAATATGCCTCTTTGACATTTCTCGGTTCTTCATCATCCGCAGGCTGACACATTAAAATCTCCTCTTCAATCTCAAAACGTCGACGAGGAGTGTGGCCGCGTTTACTTCGACGTACTTGGGTGTCGGCATCTTCCGATTCTAATGGAGTACTCCCACTCGGTAAATTAATAGGTATACTCCCACTAGCTTGATCATCTATACTATCTCCAGCGATGACATGGTTAGGAACTAATTCCCTCCCTTCGCTGGAAGATGGTAAGAGAGCTGTCTCATCCAATTCATGGAGATCAAAGCTTTTTCCGACATTGCCAAGTTTAGGGTATTCTTTCTCTAAGAATACAACGTCTCGAACCTCTTTCTCTGTCATTCCTCCATCATGATATTGTCCATACATGACATACCCTTGTGAGCTATCAGGATATCTTATGAAGATAAACTTTCTAGCTTTAGGGCCCAGTTTCCCATACTTGTGGGACGAGTCATGGACATATCCAGCTGACCCCCACGGGCGTAGGTTCCCCAAATACGGCTTTTGGCCACGCCACAACTCATAAGGGGTAGAAGGAACTGACTGTGAAGGCACACGGTTAAGTAAATAGGCAGCAGTCAACAAAGCATCCCCCCAGAAGGATATTGGGAGGTTGGCATGCGCCATCATAGACCTAACCATATCTAACAACGTTCTATTCCTTCTCTCGGCAACACCATTTTGTTGCGGAGTATATGGAATAGTGAGTTGTCTTTTAATTCCCTTTTCCTCACATAGAATTCTGAACTGATCAGATAAATATTCGCGTCCTCTGTCGGTGCGTAGAGCTTTTACACTCTTACCGGTCTGATTCTCAACCTCAGCTAGGAAGCGTTTGAAACAATCCAGTGCTTCATAGCGGTGAGCGATCAGATAAACATAACCGTATCGCGAATAATCATCTATAAATGTAAGGAAATATGATGCTCCATGTCGAGCCTTCACACTTAAAGGTCCGCAAATATCAGAATGTACAAGCTGCAATACATCAGTGGCCCTTCTGGCCTTCCCGAAAGGTTTTCGGCATGCCTTTCCAGCCAAACATGATTCACATAAAGGTAGAGTGATCTTAGCGAGTGAACCTAAAAGGCCTTCTCGAGCTAACCTGGTCATTCTATCCTGTCCTATGTGACCTAGGCGAGCATGCCATATTTCAGAACTAAGGTCTTTATCATCAGCCACATATGACACAGAAGAAGCATTGAAATCAACATCTAATTTAAACAAACCACCACTCAACAAAGCATGTCCATACAGCACATCATTTAAATAAATGTCAATACCAGTACCAATCATAACAAGAGCAAATCCTAGAGATAATAAAGATGAAGCTGACAAAAGATTATGCTGAATCCCTGGCGCATAAAGAACATCATGCAATGTCAATACACGACCAGTTCTAAGTTTGAGCTGGTACACACCAACTCCTAAAACTTCTTCACTGGTCTCATTGCCCATGTAAATTCTTTGCGTCCCTCTTGGAATTCGGCGGTAATCTTGGTACCCTTCTCGATCTCTAGTTACATGCTTGGTCGCTCCTGAATCCACAATCCACTCAGGATAAGTTCGGGCGACTAAGACATGAGAACAAACATACACAGAGAGAGAATCTGGGTTGAGGGATACCTTTTTCGGCTTAGCGCACTCGCGAGCGAAATGTCCCATCTTCTCACAATTGTAGCACTTCACCTTTGATTTGTCCCTTTTACCACCGCGCTTGCCTCTGTGGTGGCGCTTCGGTGTCCGCTCTGCCTTGTACTTAGAGCTGGATGCAGTTTCACGATCCTTTCGTTTGAAAATTTTCTTTGGGCCCTTCCTGCCTTGGTGTCTGCCTCCCTTGGCGACTAAGGCAGTGGCGCGTACAGCTTCTTCGCGCTCAGCCTCTAACTCCCCATGACGAGAAATATCAGAAAAATTCTTGATATTCTCGTTGTGAGTAAGAATTTGCTTCATATGGACCCAAGAGTCCGGTAGTGATCGGATTACTGCAAGGACCTGCTGCTCGTCCGTGAGATCATGACCTGCCGACTTTAAATCTCTGATCATGCCCGACATAACCCTAAGGTGTTCGGTCATGGTCTGTCGTTGGTCTTTGCGGTAGGTCTCAAACTTAAGTACAAGAGCGCGCAACCGAGTAGTCGAAGTTCCACCAAATTGAAACTTTAATTGATCCCACATATCTTTGGCAGATTGGAATTTCTCAAATTCCCCAATAAGATCGTCTTGCATGCTGCTTAACATAGTAAAGCGCGCGCTTCTATCCTTATTGAACCATTGACGGTACGCATCTTGATCTCTACGATGCTGTGCTGTATTGCCATCCTCAGGCGGTGACATGACGGTGGTAAGATGTTCCAGTAATTCTTGCTCGTTTAGCAAGTATTGAATCTTACGGTGCCAAATGTCATAATTCATTCCCGTCAACTTGTCACCCTTGGTCAGATCAGCAATGACATTTTTCATGGCCATTTTAAATCACTACATAGGTAAAATTTAGAGAGTCAAGTTGACATAGTTTACACATCATAATTCACTTCCAAAAATCCAGACTAATAAATATTAAGTTAACTTAATCATCGGAATCGAAATATAGATCTAGGATACTATAATCATCTTCCGATTAAATCAAGGTAACTTAATTCTAACAGAATGATTTTGAGCGAATTCACAACGAGAGAAACACTTTAAATCTCTCGTAATAGCCACTTAACTAATGTTCACAAGTTTAATTTGAATATCATGGAAGTGAATATTCACATAATTAAATAAACAGGAATAGCAAAGTCCATGATATTTCAATAACTTGATCAAATTTTAGCTATCATGAATATTTACAAACAAACACATGATCATGTAAATATTTCTATTTTCAATTTCAACATAATCATTTTAAATGAAATGATAGCTAAGTGGCTGAATTTGAGTGTGCATAAATTGATCAATTCAGGACGTGCAGATTAACAAATTATCATTTAAAAATTAATCAATCGGCGCTACACGAGCATGCGCATTATTTAAATGATACGACAATTTTGCACGAATTAAATCAATTTATTTGGCAAACACAAAATCATGCATATTTAAGTCTAAGAACGCTAAAATTCAAATGCCGCTAATTCGATAAGCGCAATAATTTAACGATCTATAAACATGCATTTTACATAGTCGAATAATCGATTATTAGTGTCATTTTTCTTCATTGCACAAATATTCACTTCAATTACACGCAAATTTTGTTAAGGTCGATATCAGTGACCAAAAATAATTATTTGCGTGACGAAATAAAACAATTCAATTTATTACATATTGCGCAACATAATATCAAGACAATCATGACACTTAAATAATTGACACTAATCAGGATAGTTCAACTATTAATCAAATAGACCATGGAAATCAAATTACATTAATTTGAACTAATAAGCCTACGATTCAAATGAAATTCTAATGCAACACTTAAATAAAAATAAACTAAACTAATATTCCATAATTTCAAATTCAATTTCTCCGTTCATAATCATACGGAGAATTTGAAATGGGTCCATTCGAACAATCAACCGGCCCATTCCGGATCCAACTTGATACGGTACTTCGTGAAGTTCACGGCGACCCATTTGACGCCATGTGCCACCAAATGGTCCGCCGCGGTGACGTCTGCGGGCCTCCCAGCGGCGGCGTCGTTGGGCTCGACCCGTCCTCGCCAAGGACACGCCCGCTGGACCATTCGCGGCTGCTACGGCAGCCCCATGCATGGGCGTGGGAGCCCCCCTGCGCAGGGGCGAGAATGCCTCACCTGCGTGCGGGGAGGGCACCACGCCCGCATGCATGGGCAGGCCGCCCATGCAGGACGTGGGCGACACGTCCACGCAGGACGTGAGCCCCATGCCCACGCGGGACGTGGGGACTCCGCCCACGCTGGGCGTGAACGCCGCGCCCGTGGGCGTGGCCGGCCCGCCTGTGCGCAGCGCGAGCGGCACGCCCGCGGGCGTGGCCTGCCCGCCTGCGCGCGGCCCCAGCGCCACGCCCGCGGGCGTGGCCTGCCCGCCTGCGCGCGGCGCGAGCGCCACGCCCGCGAGCGTGGCCGCTCCGCCCGCGCGGGGCGCGAGCGCCACGCCCGCGAGCGTGGCCGCTCCGCCCGCGCGGGGCGCGAGCGCCACGCCCGCGAGCGTGGCCGCTCCGCCCGCGCGGGGCGCGAGCGCCACGCCCGCGCGGGGCGTGGCCGCTCCGCCCGCGCTGGGCGCGAGCGCCACGATCGCGCTGGGCCCGGGCGGTACGCCCGCCGGCGTGGCCGCCGCTGCGTTCGTCGGCTTGGGTCCTTCTCCGCGCAGGGACGTCGACCGTCGCGGCGGGCTTCCCTCGTCGTCCGCGTCACCGTTCGCATGGCCGCCGTTGCAGGCGCCGTCTTCATCTTCGTCGTGGCTGCCGTCACGTACTATCTCGGATGGTTGGTCGCGTCCAGAATGCGCGCCGCAGAACCCTCCGAGGTAGGCTAAATATTCCGGCGCTCTGAGTCTCCTTGGAGGAGAAGATGGGACGCGGTCGTCGCCGGATTCCTCCTCGGAATAGTCGGTCAGTTCATCGGGAACCCGTTCCGATTCCTCGTCATTGATAACCACCATGGGAGCCATTCGGCTCGACGAGGCCGCAACATCGGAACGGTTCTTTTTGATCGAAGACCACGCTGCCATGGTTCCGTAAACCTGGGTCTGATACCAATGTTGATAGAAACATAATATCTCCATGCATTAAATAAACAAGCGGAAGCATGCACGGAGATGGATCGTAACGGAAAAAAAAACGTACCTTAACGGCGACGTTCGTAGACGGACGGCGACGGCTCCGTGAGGACGAGGATGAGAACCACGTGACGGGCTTCTCCCCAAAACCCACACTGCAAATCCTAGGCTCTTGGTGATAGCCTCTTGGAGAGCAACACTTAGAGAGGGAGGGAGAGTATGTAGAAAGGAGCGGATTCTAGAGTGAGAAAGAGGGCTGCCCAAAGTGAGATTTCTGCAGATTTTCCAAAAGGTGGTTCTCACGTAATGCCACTCAATCCTTTTTATATATCTCTCTCCTACACTTTCAAATAAAGGGGGGAATTGTTATATCCAAGGGGTGCTTCTCAAGTGTGGGTAACTCCCCACAACCACTCCCTCAACCACTCCCCCTCATCTCCTATAACCAACTCTTGGCCCCTACGTGGGCATATGCATGGTAAAAACCATGCTTTGGTTAACACTTAGGAACAATAGACAAGAAAGTTAATCAATTTCATACTCTTTTGATTAGTCCACCCATCAGCCATGATTGTGCATCCTATCTTCTTCCAATTTGCTTTGAAGTCTTCCAAATAAACATTAATATCTTTAACTGTATTTTTTAAGTAGTTCACCTCGTAAGTAGTGATACGATGGAGCTTTATATCCTGGTCCAATAGATGTAAGTGCATCTAATATAGACTAAAAATAATATGAATTAATAACATTAAAAAGAATACATGCATCATAAAGCCACTTAGCCACTGCCATGTGTGCATGATCGATTGTTTTTTTCCCAGCCATTGCACTTTTGATTGTTGGTGCATGAAGGAAAGTAACTCTCAAGAGTACCTTTCCTCTTGGACTAGCCCGTCTCCCCCTTACTAACATGTTATATTTTTGCATTCACTTCCTCCACGTCATGAGAATGCAAACTAGCTTGTTTAAGATCTGGTTGTTTTTGTTCCTTTTTCTTCTTCTCGTCTTCAAAATTTCTTAGACTAAGTTCCATTTGGTACTGAACTTCTAGAGGCACTTTAGGACAAGAAAGAATATCTCTTTTATTTTTTTCCCAAGGAGTTCCTTTATTTTATGTTTTTTTTTTTTTTTGTTCAAAGTGGCTCAGTGGTTACAAGCCAAGTATTAAAGCTCGAAGAGCTGAGTTCGAGTCCACCAAAAATCACGAAATATCTACCCAACTAGGCGATTTTTTCCGCTCAAGGAGAGCGATTTTTTCCGCTCAAGGGGAGAGCGAGCAATTACACGGCACGATCCCCGCCCGCATTGTATGCGGGCGGGATTGATGCCGCGACCTCCCCGCCGTGGGAGGGGCGAACCACTCCACTACACACGCGGGTTCAAATTTATTCTATGAATCCCCCCTCCATTATACACCTTCAAGCGATATAAGCACTTAATGGACTTTGGACCAACTCTTACAACATGATTTCATGCAACATCCATCGAACGTTTTGAAGAAATATTTAGTGCAGTCAAGTTAACAAAAGTTGATTATGAATTAGCTTCCATGATTACTGAGTCTATGACTCTCCAAGTTAACAAAATCTACAAACAAAAAATAAAAATATGATGATTAAAGAATTCCATAATTAACATAGATAGAGTCATAGACTTCAATCAATAACATTTTTACATGCATTACAGAATAGAAGAGACAATAAGCTTTTTGCAATAAAGAATAAATTAAGTGATAATTTGCATTAAAAAAGTACCTATATGCAATAGGATTTTAGAAAGTAAAAAGGTCAATTGGATCCATGCATATTGGAATGTGGAAAGCTATGGGTGAAGTTGGATAGTTGGAGTCATGCATCAATCAATCAACATCGTGGCATCCTTGGATAGATGGTAAAGATAAATTAACAACTTCTTATCCATACCCCTCCCCACGGCCCAAAAGAAATAGGTCCGGCTAACAATACACGTATCTTACTCGTTTCCTAACGGGTGGAATACTGCAACAACAATGGATGTGTGGCACTGGAAAATTGATGGGCCATGCTATCCAAGGACAGTTGCCGGCCCAGAACCAAGAGGCAGGAAGAGAAGAAGAAGATGACGGCTTCACCGAGTTTTCTTTTTTTTTCTTTTCTTTGGCGGCGGCATGTGACACGATATTGACCATCCCAGAACAAGAAAATAGCAGATGACAAGCAAAGGAAAGGATTCTTCTCCCGCCGAGGTCGGAAGTCCCGAGTCTCTCGAGGATTCCGTCTCCGTCAAACGCTGGGTTTTCTAACAAACCGGGACCGTCCGGTTGCGGGTTAACGACGGTTTTAATATCAAGCCAGACGGTTCAGACGATTTTTTTAAAAAATTGGGGCTTTTAAACATGACCGGACCGTTTGGTTTGGCAGTTCCGGTTTAATCTGGTCCGACCGGCCGGTCCAGTCTGATTTTTAAAACGTTGATATACATTCAACGGAGCAACTGTTGATAGGGGTGATTAAATACCACATTACCATCTTTTCTTATTGGCGAACTGGTGTAATGTAGTAATAGTGATAGTGGGGAAGGAGGATGAGAGGCCTGGATTATGCTCCATATTTGAAGGTTGTAATATGTTTAAACTAGTGTTGGTGAGAGAAGAGATAGGTCGTGCATTTTGCTGTTCATGAAATGATAGCGGACTTGTTGTCATTTTGTTAAGGTGGATGATCTAGAAAATTTTAGAAAAAAAATAAAAAAATTACCACAGATCCACTAGGACGCGTGACTATATTAATATTACCAATAATATATAATTCATAATCAATTATCGGTCACATGGTAGGTGTAATTTCTTTTCAGTCTTCGAATCTAATTGGATCTAATATAGTGTTTAGTTACATTTTTTTCAATTTTCCTCTCTCAAGTTTTATTTTAAAAAAGTATTACTTATTGCTATATCTTAGACTTTGAATCCATATTATTTAATTAGTAGATTAAATTTATTAGGCCCATTTAGTTAATTTAATGATATTTAATTAAATAAAATCTAAGTAGATTTATTTAAGCTCATTAAGGATTCATTAAGCTTAATTAAGTTAATTAATTAACTAAAATGATTAAAATTTATTTAATATTTAATTAATAATATAATAATATATTTATAATTAGTAAATCATTAGTTAAGTCAAACTAGATCCAATAAACCCATTAGTATCCTATTTGGGAAATTAGTTGGTTTTCAACAGTTAGTCAAATTTTAGGTTCTGTAAATTGTGTAACAGTAACATATTGGAGATGCGATAACTTTGCATACAAAATTTAAAAATTCGCATAGTAGATATGATGGGAAAGAGGATTCAAATGATTATAACTTTGTCTAAAAGGCCTTTTGTTAATTCAACCATTAAAAGGTTGAATTTTTTAGAGGTTTCAATTAAGGAAACTTACTGTGTGTGAAAATTTGAGTTCCTAGTTGTAAATGGATTTACTTTACTTATTAATGAAGACTTGCACTATTTGCAAGCAATGTGGGCAGCCCTGTGAAGGTTCAGAATGCCTGTAGGTGACATGCAAATGCTTTGGTTGTGGCGAGTCTGGCCACATTGTTCGAGACTGCCCAGAAGACGAAGTCTTCTTCAGCGACTGCACTAGCTAGACAGCGAGTTCCTTCTCATGTTTCTGCATTGACGCGAGAGGATATGGAGGCAACATAGAACATCAGTGAAAGTACTATTCTGATTTATGGTATACATGTTAGAATTCTGTTTGATACTGGTGCTATCCACTCGTTTGTTGCTTCTAGATTTCCTCGGATTAATGTACATAAGATGGATGTAGTTGATATTCCAATTTCTATAAATGTATTCACTCCGGGAGGGATAGTTTTAGTTAGATAGATATATTGTTTCTCTTTTTGTGGTGATTCAGGATAAGAGGTTATCCACTCAATTATTTGTTCTGAAGATGAAATATTTTGATGTTATCATAGGGATAGATTGGTTGGAGTTGCACTATGCTTTGTTAGATTGCCGTGGCCGGAAGATTATCTTTCGTATTTCATTTGACGAGGAGTTATCTTTGAAGTTCCTTATGCCTAATAAGCTTATTGTTTCTGCTATAAATGCTTAGAAGTGGATGAATAGAAGTTGTAGTGCTGTTGTCTAATGCACATGAACCAGAATTTTAACTAATTAGTAGAATGTTCTTAATAGTATAATTGAGCTAATGAGTTTTCATAATAAAGTTAATGGAATTAAATTAAATTATTTAAACTCACCAATGGACTCTTATAATTAGTTAACTGGTTCAATTTAAATTAATTGAATTCATTAATAGGTTGTAAAAGTGCAGGGTATAACCTCTTCTCCCCTTTAAAGAAATTTTGTCCTTAAAAAATGATAAATTCTAACAACCTATCTTTGTATTAATAGATTACTCATACTTATTCCTCATACTATAGAATAAGATTAAGGGATTACTCAATCAATAATAGATAACTACGATAAATAGATCCATATTAGAGAAGTATTTGTAATGAAATTATTATACACCTTTGATTTAATGTATGTATAGACTTGAGATCCGATCTAATTAATAAATCTAATTAATCAATATATAAACTTATCCTGACATAATTAAGGACATAGGATGGAAAGAAGTTGATGACTAACTAATTCTTATATGGTTGAATATATACCAAAATAATTAGGATATATATAATGATCCTAACAACTCCATCGTGGCTTATAATTACTCTATAAAAACGTTTAGAATATCATAAGAGTATGTCAATTAATGAAAATTAAATAAAACCCGTTAATTCCTAAACTTCTCAGATCATCATCGAAGAAGCTTCTACCTCTCTTACGAGTGTATCCTAACCTATGGACCACTCACTCAAGGTCCTTTGATCGACCTCCTCCACTGAGGGGTCTTCCCATGTATTCCCTTATGTATCCTCAGATCTCTCATCCCCTTCATTAGGACAATTTAGTCAGGGTAGTGAGTCTAGGGAGTTCAATGTAGTAAGGTAGTTAGAAATAAAGCCAAGGGTAGGCAAATTCCTCATAAATATCTCCAAGAGCTAGCCCTTAGATGTTAAGCCTATTCAGAGATCCCCTAGTTCTTAGAGAATCCTATCTAGTTGCTAGAAATAAAGTGTGAGGAGGAATGCTCAATGGATGAAAGGTACGAGGTTTATGAAATTATGAATGATGAGTACTTATTAAAGAAGGGGTTGAAGAATATAAGGACACGGCTGACATGTATGCAAGTGGAATAAGGAGATTTGATTAGCCATCAACCACAATAGAGGATACCACCAAAGAGATCAACCTGGAAACCGTAGAAAACCCTAGGATTGTTCTCATAAGTGATAATTTGTCAGCATCAGAAGAGTAGACACTCGTTAAGGTTCTAAGGTATTATAAGGACATGTTCGATGGAGCTACAAGGATATGTTAGGTCTGGATCCCACTCTGGTGGAAGACAGGTTGACATTAAAGCTATTGTCTAACCCAATCAAGCTGAAGTTAAGATGTTACTACCCTCATATGACTTTGAAAATGAAAGAAGAAGTCGATAAGATCCATAAAACCAAATTCATCAGAGTCGTCCTATATCCATAGCGGGTGGCAAGCATTATCTCGGTGATGAAGAAGGATAGAAGAGTCAGGATCTTTATTGATTTTTGGGACCTTAACTGCACACGTCTGAAAGATGATTTTCACTACCTCACATTGATGTCTAAATTGATAACACAGTTCGATATGAGACTTTTTCATTTATGGATGACTTCTCAGAGTATAATTAGATTCGCTTGGCAGAATAAGTGAAAACTTCATTCACTATACCTTAGGGAATTTATTGTTATGTGTTTATGCCTTTTGGACTAAAGAATGTGGAGCTACTTATCAAAGAGCTATGATGACAATATTTCATGAGTCTTTCTTATTGCACTGCCACTTGCTGAGGTGGAACGTGCCGCCTAACTGCGTCGCACCACCTGGAGGCCCGCACATGGCCCATGTCCCCCCCATAAATGCGTCCTAACATCAGCAGAAAAAATAAATAAAAAAATAACCTCAAACTTTGATTCAAGAGCATCCTGAAGCTCTCGAGCGCATCAGGGTGCATTGGAGAGCATGATGTTTTCCTTGATGCGCTTGAGAGCTTTAGGATGCTTTCAAGAGCTTCCTAATGCTCTTGAGATCACAGTTCGGAGATCAATTTTCTTTATTTCTTTTTTACTGACGTTAGGACGCATTTATGGGGGGATAGGGGCCATATGCGGGTCTCCAGGTGGTGCAACACAGTTATGTGACACGTTCCACCTTAGCAGGTGGCTATGCAGCAAGTAAAGCTCATATTTCATAACATAATGCATGTATATTTAGAGGTATATGTTGATGATCTATTAGTTAAGTCAATAACAAGAGCTGGCTACATAGGTCAAGAGAATACAAATGAAAGACAAATACAAAGACGTGTGTGTTTGGTGTCTCCTTAAGGAAGCTACTATGCTTCATTGTCAGGAAGAGGGGTATCTAGATTGATCCCAACAAGGCAAAGACAATTATAGACATGCTACCTTTCAAGAATTTGAAAGAAGTTAGATGATTGATCAGGAGATTGCAATTCATTCGTTGATTTATCTCTCAACACTCCCAAAGATGCAGGCATTCTATAAGTTAACCAAATCGGGAGTCAAGTTTGATTGAAATGTTAAGTGTCAAGAGGCCTTTAATAGATTGGAGAAGTACTTAGCCAATTTTCCTGTTTTAAGATCGTCTACCTCAGACAAACCTTTGATCTTCTACATCTCTGTCCTCGTTGATTCCATAAGGATTGTTCTTACTCAAGTGGATGAAAAAGAAAATGAAAGAGCTGCCTACTACTTGTCTAAGCTTTTCCATCCTTGTGAGTATAAGTAAACAACCATAGAGAAAACTTGCATAACCTTCGTTTCGGTCGTGCATAAATTGAAACACTATTTTCTTGCTCATAAAGTATAGTTGATTGCTCAAATGAATCCCATCAAATACTTGTTGGAGAAATCTGTCCTCACTGATAGGTCAGCATGATGTCAAACCTTCTTATTTTAGTTTGATATTACTTGCATTTAATAGAAAATGATTAAAGACTATGCCATAGTAAAACATCTTGTCCACCATTCTCTCCTTAAGTTTAACCCTTTTCAATTAGAATTCTCAAATGAGGAACTAATTTCCATCAACCAATCTTCTAATCACATGTTGACGTCACATTTTGATAGGACTCTGAACTCTCATGACAGACGAGGTATATGCATTGTTATCATATCATTTGAAGATGTCACATCCTCCAACCTTTCTAACTTGCATTCCCTATAATAAACAACATAGATAAATATGAGGTTCTTCTAACGCTGTTTTGAGTGAACTGGATGATGAAGCGCTAGATAACAACATAGATAAATATGAGGTTCTTCTAACGCTGTTTTGAGTGAACTGGATGATGAAGCGCTAGATAATTTTCGATTATATAGGTTATAGACTTATATATATCAAGTATATCATCACGATAACAATTTTGAAGCATTATACATAGAGTATGCCAAATAACGTGTAAATAGGACAATTTAAAATATAGCGTACAAAAGTAGTTAATATAAATTTATCTTTATATATATATATATATATATATATATATATATATATATATATAAAACAACCACCCTCATCTAAAACTTACCACAACCACTTGCAAGGTCACTCTATCGCAGAGATCAGATCCTCTAAATGTAGAATGGAAAGTTCTCCAAAAAACTTTCTCTCAGAGTGTTTACCCTCTTCTCTACACTTATAAGTCACATCTAAACTTGCACTTAAGGGTTGTTTGGTTTGACTTAAAATAGCATAATATAAAATAATTGTTTCATTTTCCGGTATTGTTAGATGTTTGGTGTGCCGTAAAACAACATAAAATAAATTCTACTTGGATCTTGTCCATGTACTTAGCAGGCTCATTTCCTTTGATTGAATGGTTCACTGTAAACTAAAACAAAAAGTATGAAGTAGCCACTTATTTTATTTTATAAATAATCAAACAAATGTTATTTAATCTTAAAAATAAAAAGTTTCACTTATTTTAAAATGATAATTTTAAAACCAATGAATTATAAAGTTTTACGTTGAGGCAAAGAAACCCCATCGCATTATTCCAACCCCCTTACCTGCCATTCCGTCGCCGTGTGCCCCGTTGGACCCCGTCGCCGTCCACTTCGGTCCACGTGGCCGCCAACAGGAACATGGCTTTCACCCTTTTCCTCTCCCGACACGGATCACCTCCATGTAACAGACAAACCCAGTTTCCGACATCCCCGTCTCTGTGCTCCTCTCTCCGCCCCTTCCTGGCCGCGCGTCCGCTAGCTCATGGGCTCGATCTCGAAGCTCACAGGCTCCGCCTTCGCCCCCGCGGCCTCGCCCTCCCCGTCGTCTTCCTCCTCCTTGCGATTAGAATCGAAGCTCCCGTCCTGTTTCCGGAGGGTTAGTTCGATCAGAAGCCGCGTTCCTCCATGCAGCATCTCCATTCGCGGAGATCGAGCAGCGAGGAGATCACTGAGGTATGCCACCTCTCTCTCTCTCTCTAACTCTTCTCCCGCAACAGATCAAGTATAGTTGTCTTTTTTGCTTCGAGAGGGAGCTAATTCTCTTGTTAATCTCTTTTAGTGTATTTGTTACTCTTGGATTGTTTGCTTGGTGTCTGCTAAACTTCTCAAAACCCGAGCTTTTATATTAAAGGATCAATAAGAAGGTATGAGATAGCTTGAAGGAGGACATTCCTAATCCAATATTTCCTCAAAGATGGCAGGATCATAGGAGCATTCGTTCTAGTTGGAAAGTTGACCCCTTTCTATACCTCTGGAAAATATTGCTGTTCTTGATTTTTTTTGAAAAGTAGGATTTTTTTTGGAAAGTGGCTTTTTATATCTATGTTAAATCAGATGAATGTTGTGAAGATCTCTGTGCATGTGGGAAGCAACTAGAGATGGCATAGTGTTATTTTGTTGCTCCAAGTGACTGTACTTTTTGCAAGAATGAGTTTTAACCGAGATGACACTAGCAAAGCACCATTTTGATGGCATGTTGGAGATCGTAACCTTAGGACAGTTTCTAGTTAGAGCTGATTGGATGCATGTGTTTGTTGATTCAGAACCTTGCAATGACATCCAAGGCATGTGTCACTGATGGTTCTTTCTAGTGTTGGTTCTGTCCCCAGGTTTGCTTACCTCCTTGTTAGGATTGAATTTGGACTTAATCATCATAAAAGAAGAATCACTAGTTGGTGCTCATTCTTCGGATGCAACTGTCATTGATGGTTCTTTCTAGTGTTAGTTCTCAGGGTTGAACTTGGACTTAATCATCATAAAAGAAGAATATCTAGTTGGTGCTTGTTCTTCTGATGCAATTGCATGTGGTAATAGACATCACAACAATGGCTTCATAGTTCTTTTATTCCGTTGTCTTGGGGGCCCTCTTTATTCCTCTTCATGCAAAAGAACCCACCTCCTACGTGTACTGTAGTATTTCAACTTTTCTCACCCGTAAACCACACCTAGATGAGGTGGAATACTATGAAACATGTCTTTGATGGTGTAACCTATCAATGAAACTGATATTGCTAACATCACTTTTTGAGGTAGAAAAATTTTGGCACTAGTTTTTGGCTTTTTGTTACTTTTGGGGGCTGGGTCTACTTTTTCTCTTTCCATAATTCTTCTCAAGAGAAAACGACTTTCGTTGCACAGGGTAAAATGTTCCCAGTTGGATCATAATGGTGCACCCTCAAGGAGGACAGCTCTTCATGATCTCTTTGAGCAGCAGGGGCAATCAGCTTGGTACGATAATCTCTGCCGTCCAGTCACAGATTTGCTGCCACTGATAGCTAGTGGTGTCAGGGGTGTCACTAGTAATCCAACGGTAAGATACCTTTTCCAAATCATGAATTGTTTCTATGTCAGCTGCAATCACTGCACCTTTTTAGAATGAATATTATCCTGAACATTTTACATATTTGATATTTCTGATTTCAGATATTTCAGAAAGCTATATCGTCATCAAATGCATATGATGAACAATTTAGGTACTTACAGATCCTTGCTTGCGTTATATCACCAATAGTTTCTGCAAAAACTCTGAAAATGTAAAATAGGGATATGTTCTCCTAGCCTGCAAAGCTCCATTGGTGCTGGTCCTCTTGGGAAGGGGTAGCCCGGGTGTCTCTTGGTGAGATGCAAGGCGAATTTCTCCCACTTGTTTGCATACTCATAAAAAATGAGGTCTATGAGATGCTGTACCTTATTGTTCTCCCTATGTTTGTGTGGTTGCTGGTGATCATGCTCATTGCTCAAGTATCATATGACAATATGTCCAAACCAAGTGAATCAACAGGGCTACTTCCCTCTATGGCACATGGTCTTTGAATAGGTAATCAGTCATGATGTTAGCTTAGAAGTTAGAACATAAAACATTTACCTGCAAAGTGTTTGTGAGGAAAGTTGGGATTGTACCAACAGTAGATTAAGAAAATCTACTGAGATGAAATTCAGAATAAGAAATAAAAAAGAACTTCCTCTCCGCTGAAAAGGTTTTTTGGTAAATTATTCTCAAATAAAAGATACTCTGAAATCATTGATATTCTGAAATTACTCTGTCTAGTAAAAATGTATAGAGAACTAATATATAGACATTCACCAAGAAAGATCTGGTGGTCTTTCTCACTCTTATTGATTTATTGTGTGCCTTATCTAGGAAAGGAAAATGATCTGTTTCCTAATGAGCTTTCCTACTAAGGGAGGCAATGTCTTTTTGTGAATTCTCTTGTTGAATATCATATTACATGTCAGAACATTACTCATTTGAAAGGATTTTGGGGCATGAGTGTGAGAATAAGAAGTCAAATAAAAAAGGGTGTACCCATTGCATGAGGCTCCCACCACTGCAGGGTCTGGGGAAGGGTTGATATATGCAGCCTTAGCCCTACTAAACAAAGTGATGTGAGATGGCGACTGTTAAGGACCCGAGCATTATCTATGACTTGGGATCGGCAATAAATGCTATGAAGGACAGCAAATAAGCATTGAACAACCACAGTTTCTATGACAAGAATACACAATAATAACAAGGAACTAGCTCAAAGATTGTCCCTCACAGTGGTGGAGAAGGCCAAGGGCTTTACCTTGCAATGTGTGGACGTCTTGCAGCAGGTGTTTGTCAGCAGCAAGTCAGTCTTTGATGACGGCACTAGCTCGCTTCATTTCGTTGACTTGTCCACCACGTCTCCAGTGTCATTGAGGTTCTAAATCTCATTTAGTAAATCATGGTGGTCGTCTGGGTTCTATCCTACCTGATCACGTTGGAGTCTGGTAGAAACGAGAGAGAGAGAGAGAGAGAGAGAGAGAGAGAGAGAGAGAGAGAGAGAGAGAGAGAGAGAGAGAGAGAGATTACTATCTCATGTAACATTAATCCTTGTTTTACTACGGTTAAGTTATTAAAATGTAATGCAAGTGGACGGTAAGGGTTAAAAAGTAAAAAAAAACTAGAGTATAAGAGACTAATAACTAAATACACAAGATACATGGACTTATTTCGAATTCACTTGGTTTATAGCGATGGAAATAAAGAAAACCCAAATATTAAACATTTTCTGTTGCAAGAAATACATTTGCATATATACACTGTTTTCATGGCAATATATCCCCTGCTGTGACCTACCATCTTCTTAACTGCATCTTTGTTAATTAAAGCTTAAAATAACCAAATGACCTTCTAAAGGACAATTTGATGCTACTGTCTGCTATGCTCTTAAGCGGATATTTTAATCCGATGGACAACCACCACACAACTTGAGAGGCATATCTAGCATTGGATTGAAAGAAGAGTATATATGCATACACATACCTACAACGTCAATTGTGCAAATTTAACTTCGACAATAGTATATGTTAAAAGCCCCAAGACTCGATGATTGTAGCATCTTCCACCCAAAAAAGCTTCGCCCCTGTATAAGCAAATTTTACATACACTTGCAATAGTGGAAAATCTAACCAAATAGAGTTATTGAGTGATTGAAGGAACAAATGAAGTGAAGGTTAATATGCCTTTTTTGGTGTAACAAGTGCATGTGTATGTTCACATGAATAACCTTGATCAAATTTCATTAACATCTGATGATCCTATAAGTGAGCATGACAAAAATCTCCTTCATTGCCTGCGAAAGCATATACAATGGAAACCCAATTACCCATTCCCTTATGTTGCTAGCTTGCTGTTGCTGAATCTATCTACTTGGTGAGCATCTTGTTAAATTTTTGAACTCATGTTCTAAAAATATCTGTCGCTACTGGCCAGGCGTCTGGCACCACATTAAGACAACTCGTGTAAAGTTTTTCATGTATACCGATGTGACGCCTTCTCATTGAGGATTCCACACTCCCCTCCCCAAACGCCCAAATATGAACTGTGTCATTTGATTTGTGGGTGGGGGGATTTGGGGTTGTTAAAAATTTCAAGATACCATGTGAAGAATATTCATTAGAATCAGTGAAACAAGTATGCTCCTCAATTCTTAATGCCTTCAAGAATCATTTGTCTATTGTCCTTGGAAGGCGCAGCCATATTGCATGTACCTGCTTCTCTGCAATTGCTTTATCCAAATTCTTCCTGAACCTAAGATTGCTGGATGTTTCAGGCAGCTAATAATGTCAGGGAAAGATGTTGAAAGTGCTTACTGGAAACTAGTGATCAAAGATATCCAAGATGCATGCAAGCTTTTTCAACTGATATATGACCAAACAGATGGTGGTGATGGCTATGTGTCCGTTGAGGTTTCACCTCGGCTTGCTGATGATACCGATGAAACTGTGGAAGCTGCAAAGTGGCTTCACAGAATGGTGGACCGTCCCAACGTATATATAAAGATCCCAGCTACATCGGAATGCATTCCCTCCATCAAGGATGTTATTTCACTCGGCATAAGTGTCAATGTTACGGTAAATTCACCTACATTCACTTGATCTATGTTTGTCCAATCCAGTATATAAATGTTGTGCTTTTCAGTCCTTTTTATTTTCATCCTCGGAGGAAAAGAAAAATTCTGAGTGTTATTTCGCCTTTCTTGTATTGGCATGAGGCTATTTGGTTGCTTAACACATTTCCTACTTTCTTACTTCAAGGTCCCTGCTTTAGGTAGACTCTGTTCATTCTAGACACTTTTAAGGATTCCATCAAGGTGACAAACTCCCAAAGAAAGGACTCATAGGAGGTGCCTTTCCTGTTTAGGGCTGCTACTTGAACCATCTAGCTTATAGATTGCTATTATAATGATTGATGGTGATGATTATCTTCCAGCTTTCAGCTTTATGGTTGTCTCTTTCCAGAGAAAAAAAATTATTGATAAGCATTGAACTGACTTATCGCTTGAAAGGTCACTTAATCAATGAGAAAATAAAATATGATCTTTCACCCTTCATTACAGGGGATAGCTCATTGCATAGCTTCTGGGGACGTCCAAATGCCCATGATCATGCGTCACACAAGAAAAGGACAGGTTTATTCTGCGGCTCTGTTGGTAGTGGCCTGATGTTTGTTGTACATTATGTACAATATGCCATATGACTTAGTTGTTCAGGCATTGAACAGAAATGGGAACTAGGAGATCGGTATGTGCCTTATTATAGGTTTCAACATGAGCAATACTTGCTACAATGCTCCTGCTGCTGCACCGAGGGGCATTGCGGCAAGTATAGAATTTTCTTTGAATTTCTTTTAGGTTGGGCCCCATATGTCCCACCTGTCCATACAGGCCGATCTCCAATTGGACAACCCAAAAAGATTCCAAAAAATATAAAACTGTTATTGGGCGTGGCCCATTAAAGACATTTTTACTGTTCATGAAGGCTCAATTTTTTATTTTTTAGAATTTTTCTTGGTTGTCTGATCGGAGATTGGCCTTTACAAACAGGTGGGGCATGTGGTGCCCGACCTACAAAAGTAACAAAAATCTATACTTGCTGCAGTGTCCCGCCCTACAGCAGCAGGGGGCATTGCAGCAAGTATTACTTTTTCAACACTTCAGGTCAGGGCTCTGCAACTCCTGCTTTATTTGATTCCTCAGTAGTGCAGACTCATGTGGGCAACTAAATGTCTTCATTAAACTCCTTTATATTGACTTGTCACTAAAGACCTGACATTGCATGTTCTTTGGTACTAGAGTATTCATACAAAATGCACACCATATCTTGTCCAGTTGCTCTGCTATCACCAATTTGACATTTTCCTTTTTGACTTCTTTAATGCACAGCTCATTTTTTCATTACCTAGATATGAGGGCGTTATTGATGCGTACCTTGATGGCCTCGAGTCATGTGGACTCAGTGACCTTTCCAGGGTTACAAGTGTGGCTTCCTTCTTTGTAAGTCGTGTTGATACGCTAGTCGACAAGATGCTCGACAAGATTGGATCACCTGAAGCTCTAGACCTACGGGGGAAGGTAATGTTTACATTCCTCCACTGCCCAAAAATTGTTGCTTCTAAACCTTCTGCCTGATGATCTATGTGCCCCTAATATTATTCAGGCAGCAGTTGCTCAAGCAGCACTTGCTTACGAGCTCTACCAGGAGAAGTTCTCCGGTCCCCGGTGGGAGGCTCTCTCAAACAAAGGTGCCAAAAAACAGAGACTGCTTTGGGCCTCAACAAGCGTGAAGAATCCTGCATACCCTGACACCTTATATGTAGACCCTCTCATAGGACCAGACACGGTATCACGGGCAAGCTAGTTCCGAAGTGTTCTTCTATGATCTCCCACTGCTCCCATTTTGAACAAATTCCAGTTTGCATCTACTTCTGTTTCAGGTCTCCACCATGCCTGATCAGGCTCTACAAGCATTTATTGACCATGGTACTGTCTCAAGGACCATCGATGCAAACTTATCAGGGGCGGAAGGTATTTATAGTGCTATTGAGAAGCTGGGGATTGATTGGAACGACGTTGGGTCTGAGCTTGAAGTTGAGGGTGTTGAATCCTTCAAGAAGAGTTTTGACAGTCTCCTTGTTAGCCTTGAAGAGAAGGGTGATTCCCTGAAGGTAGGCTTGCAGAAATGAGTTGGCTGTTATGAATCCCACCACCAGTTGGTTTTGTCGCCGGACAATAAAGACATTCTATTGCCCTCCAACGGTCAGGAATCTCGTTCGTCAGACACAGATTCTGTATGGCTATGTTTTTGAAGATGCGATTGCCTGCCATGTCTTTCAGGGAAGAGTAATACCTGCTACACTGTGAGGGGATGCTTTTAATTTTTTTTCAAAAGTCGGCTCCATCATATCCTACATGTCCGTACAATCCGATTTTGGATCGGATGATCTAAAAAAATCTAAAAAAAATAAAAAATTGAGCCCCAGTTTATTGGGTTCGGCTCATAGTAGACTCATTAAGAGTATTTTTTACTATTTATTGGGATTCATTTTTTTGTTTTTTTAGAATTTTTGGGTTGTCCACGGGAGTTGTAATTGTACGGACATAGGGGACATGATGAGATCGACTTTGAAAAAACTATAATTTATTTTGTTTTGTTTTGTTTTGGCTGCATTCTCGTGTGGTGCAGTAACTATTACTCTTTAGTGAAACCGATCAGCATGATCCACTGGCCCAGCAGTCCTACTAACCAAGTGCTGGGTGTAGTTGTTTGTATTCTCCATTCCTCATCCAGTGAAAGTAACATTAATCTCTTGCCTACTTTTTTAAAAAAAATCTTCTCACTTAAAAATCGCTTCTTTGATTGAGGAGTTATTTGTTTTTTATTTTAAATAGAGTTATGTAAAAAATGGGGAAAATTACTAAAAAGGGCACGAAAGTTTTCAAAATTTTCAATAGGGGCATTATAAATTTAAAATATCTAAAAAAGGCACTCCTTTTAAGATTACATCTATATGGGGGACAAAAGTCATATTTCTTTTCACATATTACCCAAAGTACCTTCAATTACAAATAGAATGTCTCAAATCTTACTAAATATAAAGAATTTTATGATCTTAAAAGTTTGGTAAAAGATCAATTATGAATCATAACTAGTATGATTCACTTATGTCATGCATTCTTTATTCTTAAGAATAAAATTAAAGGTCATGTTATTGTTTTTATTTTACATATTCATTCTTTTATTAATTATAAACTTTTAGGAGCCTCTTTTAATTTTAAATCTAGGGGGAAGGATTTTTATTGATATTTTTTAGTATTAAGGTCCTCTTTGGCAATTAGAGAAAAATAAAGGTTTCATTTACATATTTTTTGATAAAAAAAAAAAAAGCAAGATTGTATAGATTTCAATTAAGACAACATATTTGTAAAACAATTGGGGGCACTTTAAGTAGTATGTTAGAAAAAAAAAAAAAGAGTTTTGTCCCATTTGGATACGATCTTTAGAAGGAGTGTTTATTTTAGATATTTTAATCTTCAAGTGCCCTTATTAGACATTTTGATAATATTTTTGTCCTTTTTAGTAATTTTTCCTAAAAAATATTTTATTTTACAATGTTCTCAAATGTTTCATATGATATAAAATAGCATAAAACAAAATCTTGTTTGGATCTTGTTTCCCTATTTGGCAAGTCCATTTCCTTGTTTTGATTTGTAGGAAATATCTACTGTAAACTAAAATAAGAAGGTTTTAGGTATTCTCAACTAAACAAATGCTTTCTGATTTTTAAACCGGTATGTACACGCACAAATACATACGATTACAGACTGTATAGGCCATCACCAAGTGTACGAGGGAAAGAGAGTTGGATCGGACACCAACTGGTATGGGTGAAAGTGAAAGGCCCACAATACGAATCTTACGCAAGGGGGCACGAAAGAATAAAACAGGGAGAGAAAAAAAATGGAGGAAGGTATGCGCATCCAATGTATTTAAATTCTTGCACACAAAGCCTAAAACCCTCTAATTATCTGCTGTTATCTACAAGCTAATCAAGCAGCTTCCTATTCATCATCTTGGTTATTATAAGATGATCCGACAACTAGAATCCTATCTAATTTCCGACCTCTACAATCTTCATTCAAGGTGCATCTTTGATTACTCTGTTGATCCATTTTTATTTATCCTATTACCTAACAACTATACTACCTTAGCTGACACTCCTGTTTGTGCTAGTTCCATAGCTTCATACATATGCGTGCCTTGTTTCTCCCTTTCTGGTTAGACAGCACGTCGGTACATTGTGGTGATTAACAAAAACAGAAAGGTAAAACTTAAGCATCTTAAGGGTTATTTGTTTTAATGTAAAATTATGTAATAAGCATCTTAAGGGTTGTTTGTTTTAATGTAAAATTATGTAATTCATTGGTTTGAAAATTACATATTTTAGGACCAGTGAATTTTCATGGTTTTAAAATCAGATATCAATGCATGGTTGCTTGTGAAACTAAAGAAGAGAATGCATAAATCTTTTGATTTTAGTTGATAGTGGACCTTTCTGGAAAACTAGTATATCTAAGGGGTGAGCTGACAGGCCAAACATCTGAAAACATAGTAAAATGAAATAATTTTTAAATTGCACTATTTTACATTGAAAAAAATAACCTCTTAGAGGAGAACTTACTGCTCATGAGCAGTGATAGAATCAACATCCCAAAAAACAATTCTCATGTTCTATTCTAAGAGGTTCACCTTTCACCTTTTTTTATCTTCTGTGCCATAAATGTATGCTGGGTTGACACCTTCAATTTTTTTTCAAAATTAACATAAATTCTCAATCAGCATAATTCGTGTTTCAAGTCTTCAACATGATAACCATTGGGAGGCGGTCTATCCAGTTGACTGGGTAATCCTAATGGATGAAATGGGATACAATCCAAATTATGATAATGAGATGCATATGAATAGCGATCCCACTTCACAGAAATAAACATAATTCAGAATTGTGTTAAATATAGAACAAAGATATAATGCATATGCAAATGAGATTTTGTGGACACCTTTTTTTTGAGAAATGACCGATTTATTCGTGTTTGATGTGAGCGAAGAACAATGAAGTCTGAAAGATCTCATCTCACAACATAAAGCCTAACTTTATCAAATACAAAGGAGTGTTTAGCAAAATGTTTGAGTTAGATGTTATCTTAATTTTTACTTTCAACATCAAAAATATTACATAAAAATAATTATAATTAATTTTAGATATAGTCACACAAGTTAAATCTTTTTTAATAACTCTATTTGTACTCTAATCCAAAAGCCTCTAATTTAGATTTTTTGAGTAGAAATCAAGAAAACAACAATCAAAATTTCGTCAGAAACTTAAATTTAGTTTACCAACTTTTTTTTCTTTTCCAAAAAGCTACGAAACAGTCATTTTCATCAAAAAGCATTCGAGAACCATCTTAAATGTGAATAAGATCAGAAAAATTGTCTCACAAAAAAGGGTGCGGAGAATGGAAAGATAAGGGAAGGGAGGGTAATAAAGTAGCCACGCTTCCCATCCTTCAGTGGCGCTTTTGTCACCAAGGGTTGTGGTGGGCCCGGTCACGTTTCTACTGCACTTTCATGATCGGCCAGTTGCCAACGAGGTCGGTACGGGTGACGTCTTCGCCACCTGCCTCTCTGCCTCTGGTATAATTCTCGATCGTTCTTTTTTGAATTAATATTCTGGCGGATTAAATGTAGAGAAAAGAAAAAATATTTGTGAGAATACCCTCTCAAAATTTAACCTCGGGTCTCCCTGCTGAAGGCGGGGGACTCATCCGTTGCGCCACAAGCACCGGATTAGTACAACTCTCAATCGTTAATAGTAAGGTCATATTAAAGAATTCTATGTCAAAGTTCGCTAAATTCACCATATTAAGGTAATCATCAATAACCTATCTCTCTATGTATATGAAATAAAAGCATCGGCTCTTCGTCTTCTGGTTTAGAGAAATTTATATCATTTGGTCCGATTTAATAAAATTTAGTTCGGTCGAGTCTAATATCTCGGGTTGCCTTGTCCTGCGGCTGCCTCCTACTTCTTTGCTGTCCTCAAGGTTGCACACCTTCGTCCCTTTGTCCGGTCAATTTTCCTAACAATTATTTTTGTTAGTTTGTTCGGATTTTTGCCGGACTGAAAAAATTTGTCATGTTCATCGTTGATTCTGTGGCCCATTGTTAGTCTTGTTGTGAGCAAAACCATGAGACTTCATTTTGGTTCTGAATAGACATTTTTTGTTTTAAATTTCTTCACTTCCAGTGTGTATTGATGGCATGACTTCCAAGTCTCAACTGTGACAACGAGGCCCAGTAAAACCTTAAACGAGTAAAAGGAGAATTTATGTACCGACACCATTGAATTCTAAGAAGAGAATAACTTGTTGTACTATCAGAGGATACATCTGACGATATTTCCAATTTAGTTTTTTTTTAAGGTGGGCATCAGTTTTGACTTACATGTTCGTACAATCAGATCTTCAATTGAATGACTAAAAAATAAAAAAATCGGATCCAAATGTTCATTTGTGCTCAATTTTTTAAAGGGGGACAAATCAATTTACGTATGATACTTAGTAGACATTCATAAAAATTTAGTTTGACATTCATAAAAAATATCTAATGAATTATAAGTTCAATATATCCTATTTAGCAGAAAGGCGAATATTCCTTGTCGGCGTAATCCGACTTACTTTTGACATACCTATCGTTATTTGGGTACCATATTAACGTCTTTGGACTTCTCTTGAATTGAGAAATAAGTTTGATTGTACATTTTTTTAATATTTATATTACTTAGCATTTAGTTTAGATCTTTTATCTTTGGATTTATTTATTAATTTATAGTTAGTTAGATTTAGAATTATGCTTAGTTAGATTTTTAGTTTAATATTTAAGTTGTTATATATTTTTATATTATATATTTATATATTTTAGATTATTTTATATAGTATTTAATTTTTAACAATAATTATATTAATATTTATTTTATATAATATATAATTTGTGTATATATATATGATTATATTATTTAGTATATATTATTATATTATTTATATATATTCTATGTATATATTATTTATATTAAAATTTTATGTTATATATAAATATAAAATGTAAGATTATAATATTATTTTAGACATCGACATATATATATATTATTTAAAGTTAAAATTTATATTTATATATAATATAAAATTCTAATGTAAATAAACAATATATATAAATATATGGTCTAGATAATTCAAATCGAAGCAATTTGATGTCTGACTCAAACCTATGTTATATGAAATTGATAACTCAACCACGCTGGTATTTTCAGTGAAACAATGACGTGGCGCACAACCATTGAGTACTGATGCAAGCCGTCCGACAGGGGGTCCAGAGGGTGAGATGTGGCCAGTCCTACGTCCCACCTGTTATCTCCACAAATCTCCGGTCCTTCTTTGGGATAGGGAGAGGCCGACGTGGAGGCGACTCCGCAGAGAAGGAGAGAAGCGTGTGCGCGTGGTGTGAGGGAGGGAGAGGGACGGCGAAGAGATGGCTCTCCAGGCGCCGGCAGTGCTCAAGCCCACCGCCGCAGCGGTGCCCAGGGCCGCTGCGACCCCCTTATCAACCCTGCCCGGCGGCCAGCTGGGCCTGAGGCGTCGGTCGGACCGCTACGCCCTCCGCTCGGCCTCCCTGTCCCCGTCGGTCCAGCTCCTGCTCTCGCTGCCCCCCGCCGCCGCGCCCAGGTTCTCCATGCGGCTCGCCTCCAAGCAGGCCTACATTTGCCGCGACTGCGGGTGACGCCGCCACCTCCTCCACCTCCATCTTCACATGATCTCTTCTGGTACTTGTACCTGTTTCGGTGACGGCTAATATAATGGCCTTTCCCGCCCAATTGCTGTTCTTGTTGTTGCAGCTATATCTACAACGACAGGACGCCCTTCGAGAAGCTGCCCGACAAGTACTTCTGCCCCGGTGGGTGTTGTGTTGCAGCATTCTTCCGTTTCTTTTTTCTTTTTCTACTTTATTTTTTCTCTACGCGAGTTTTCTTTTCTTGGTTAGTACCCTAAAATATCATAAAATATCGTGTAATATTGTAAAACAGTAACTTTTCTTCTTGTTGTTGTTTGGAGTGCCATATATATTTTTTTAATATCTAGAGTGCCGTAAACTATTGAGTTTTAAAATCATGGGCGGACACTACTCAAGAATTTTAGAATCAAATATTTTAATCTTGCGAATTTAAAAATTAACATTTTATGATATTCTAAGTCATAGGAAACCATGCACCCATAAGAGTGGTACGTACCTTTATTAAGCCATGGATGGTTCTTCCGACTTCCAATTGCTCCTTCCAAGTAATTAAGATATATTCCGAATTGCTAATAGAGATCTACGATTCTTAAATTCTTTTTAGTTGCAAGTAATTAAGCTTCCAAGTACATGTTTGCATTGTTGATCGAGTTGGAATCTGGTTGCAGTGTGCGGCGCGCCAAAGCGGAGATTTAGGGCGTATGAGCCGGCCGTAACTAAGGGCGCCAACGACGCAGCAGTCCGTAAAGCTCGCAAGGCAGAGTTGAAGAGAGACGAAGCCATCGGGTGAGCACCCCCTACGCCTTCGCCTCCGCCCTCCTCAAAAATGCTATATTTACATCTATACTCTAACTCTTACGTATATTTCCAAAATCTCAGAAATATTGTGATTATATTCTTCCTTCACAATGCGTTAAATTAAGCGTAAAGATTTTGCATACGCATTCTTAAATTCATTGATATTTTTAAATGTATACACCTACCATACAATGTTTTCATGAGGTATATATGCAAAAATCCCTTCCTATAAATACTTCACACATTATTATACATATTTCTCATATCTTTGAAAATGTTGCAGTTATATCCTTCTTGTGAAAATGCAGTAGTGTGTTAAAAACTTTAAATATGTTTGTGCATATTTCTTTAAATTCATCAAAATTTTACATTATATATCCCTAACTTCACAAGAATTTACGGAGTCTTTATTTCTAGTTCATTCAGTTGAAATTTATAGTATGACAAGAGTATAGTTGCAACCTTTATATGAATGTGTCGGGTGTATTTTGTAATAATATTGGGAGTCAGAGATGTACATCCAAATATAATAGGTTACAGAAGTATATATACCAAAAAAAAATAATCTAAAAATATATTTTTGAGATTATTCTACAGCATTGTGAAGTAGCCTAAAGGATGCTCCATTTTTAAAATATGCAAAGAATTACGTGTGAATTGGTCAACAGCTGCTTAATTTGGTGTAAACTTGTGCAATCGTGCGAAGCTGTGTAAATTGGAGATGAAGTTATATAACTTAAAGCAAAAATGTGTAGACAAGGGACTGAAAGTATATATGTAACTCATAACGTAGTGTAGTTTTTACTAAAAATATATAGTTTGGAGCAAAGCTGTGCAAACTAATGAAACCGTGTAAACCAGAGACAAAATGTGTAATTTTAGATAAATTTATGTATATAAATGTGTAACTCACCTGAGATTGTAACTAGTAACTTGGTAAAAGCTTGATGGAGAAGAATTGAGAGAAAAGAAGAGCATCAAGGGATCATGAATGTGTTAATCGGAGTTAACCTTTTGATGCCTAAACTACCTTGATCTAAGAAAAGGAAGCAAATTAGAACAGTGTTGGGTGATAAAAGAGCATACTACAGATAAATAACTTCCAACCAATGTAATTTTAGGAGCCATGCGAAGGGTCTGGGTAAAGGGTGAGGGATTGCAATTGCACAGGCCTTATCGAGACGCCATGCATTGGGCGGGTTGATTTGGAGAGGCAGAGTCTCTCAATTCCCTCTTTGGTTCTTGGTGATTGGTTTACTGCCTCTTGTGTACGGGTGTCAATTGGGTGGGCCAGTCCGTAGTTCAGTCTAACTCATCCTACATTATAGTACATTCGATTGACCCAAATTATCTAAATTGGGTTGGATTAAATTTGAGTTAAGGTTAGTCAAATTTGGGTTGGGTTGAGCCGAAAACAGACTAGTCTAATTTGATTCATTGACTTTTTACATTACTTTATACAAAAAGTAGAATATTTTTAACAAACTAACTATAAATAGGGCTAGTCCAACCCAACCGAATCCACTCACTGTTGAATTTGAGTTGAATTTGGACCGACTTTGGGTTGAATTTGAGTTAAATTTGGACTAGATTAAAATTGGCTAGACTATTTTGAAGTTGAGTTAAACCCAAATTACGGCATAACCCAGCCCAGCCCGCCCAAATTACATCCCTACTCTTGGCTAATATGATCGGGAGAATCGGATGGACCTCGGGAAATTGGGACGGATCAAGCTATTTGGCCTAAAGTTCCTTGTGGGGCCCCTAGGGGTTGCCAGTGGGTCCTCTGTTGGGCCGGTATTGGGTTTGATTATCTTTTCACCCTTTTTTTTATTACAGAATTTCATTTTTATCTTCTATTTTTACTATTGTCGGACAATTATAATATGTGTATATTAATACCTTAATTTGTTAACAGCTTAAGATCTCATCCTCTGTTTTTATTTATTCAGCAGCTGTGATATGTTAATATTAGTACATTAGTTCATTTACACTTCAAGGTATTAACATGCTACCAAATTAATAGATTAGCAAACTAGCATATTACCATGCTAAGACATTAAGTATTAGAGTGCTTATGTTTAAGGTGTTATAAGTCCACCAATAAACTAAAAGGCAGGCAGCTGACAAGGGGTTAAAAGAAAAAAAAAAGATATATGAGGGGCTCTAACTAGTTTTTTCTATGAGAAACCCTCCAAGATGTGAACTCTCATGGCTCTGTTTGGCATGTTCTTGTCATAGCTTAACATCCAAATTCTTCCTTCCAGGAATGTATTGCCCATCGCCATAGCCCTTGGTCTAGTCGGCCTTGTGGGGTTGTACTTCTACCTCAACAGCGTTTACTGATGTGGTTGCACCAGGGACCGGAGTATTCTGGAGACACTCTCCGGTGTTGCCTCTCTTCCACCTGTAATTTTTCTGGTTGATGGATATATTTCTATAGTTTCCTGTTGCAAGTAAATGCCTGCCAAACGATGTATTTACCATTCACATTTCAAGCTACTCAAGTTTTTTGTTATACAAGCAATGTGTGTTCTTTTTCTATCTGTTATTGAGCAAAGAAGGCTCGGTGAATTTGTCCCAAAAGCATTGAACATGAGATTGTGACAAAGGGGAGATATACTACTGCCTAGGAACTTCTGGAAGACGGAGAACCTAACTATTATGATAAATGTAAAATGCCCGGAGGGTGGCCTTCTCCTTCTTTCCTCTGCTTAGTTTACAACTCGGGCGATATGGTGAGGTAAAAAAATAAAAATGGAGTGATCGTCATGAACATTACCTTAAGTTCTCGTACTCTACGGGATAAAAAATTTAATCGCGATGTGTGGGAGCGGGTGATGTTGTGGGTTCCTCCGGCCGGTCGGAACAAAGAACTCGGTCCTCCGTGCAAGAACAGTGGTAAGAGTCCTGTGAAGACACGTGAACAAAGACAAATTCGATTAGAATTGTGACACGTAGAGTCTATTCATGGATAAAAATAAATGAGTTAGAAATTAGAAGGGGACGTACTGGATTGGTATTTTGGGAGGGAAGATGATCATGCACTATGGCCACCCACTTCTCTTTTTTTTTTTTTTTTTTGAAGAATCTCTGTAAAAATAGGTGCTAAGTCATCTTAAAATGCATGTAATGAAGAGTTTACATGTGTGATACGGTGAAAAGAGGAATGCAGGATGTGGTGAAAAGAGGAATGCAGTAAAGGAGAGAGAGAGAGAGAGAGAGAGAGAGAGTGTTAAGAAAACAAGCCTGTATGTTGATGGAGACACCTCTCTTGGTCTTCCTTTGTCTCTCCGACCTTCCTTCTAACCTGTGACCTTCTAGTGTTCGACTTGTTATCCTCTCAACCCAGACTTGCCAACCAAAACTCCCAACTGCTAACCCCCAGTCTGAAAGGAGTTAAAGAGTTTATATAGAAAAATTAGAGGTTTAAATCCCTGTTAATCACTAAGGACCAATCAGAGCCGGTCAAGAATGAGAGATCGTGGTCATGACAGTTGCTGGAGTGGGGAGTTCGCGGCGTAGTGGGGGGTGCTAGGGTTACAACTAGAGGAGAACGTGGGGAGACAAGGTCAAGTGGGGGGGGGGGGTGTCCATCAAATGGACGGTAGACAACTCCACCTTCCATAAAAGTGGAAGGCAGACAACTCTTCCTTCCACTTTTCGTGGAAGGTGGACAACCCTGCCTTCCCTTTTTCGTGGACGACGGAGAGTCTTTCCTTCCACTCAAATAGGACTGGATGTGTGGAGTGTGCCAATGGATGGCAGACAATCCTACCTTACACTTTTACTGGAAGGCGGACAACCCTACCTTCCACTTTTCATAGAAGGGGGACAATCCTACCTTCTACTTTTCATAGAAGGCAGACAACTTTGCTTTCCATTTTTTGTGGAAGGCAGACAACCTTGCCTTCCACTCAAATGGGGGCTGGGTCGCGCCTAACTTAGTTTATGGGCTTTGTGGTTAATGGGCTGAATTAGATGGATTAAATGTGGTGGGTTATGATTAGAATGTGGGTTTTATGATAAAAAGATATCCAAAATTGGATGTTCACAAATGCTCCTCCAGAATGTCCGTTTTGCAGTGGAGCGCTGCAGAATGACAAATTGGCGTTCCGAAAATAGAATCCAATTTTTGGACAGTCCAATGAAAAGACTTCAGATCAAACAAATGAATCAAATAAGATGACTGAGCGCTTATGATTTTGAGTTAAGGAATGGGATAGAGTGTGAAGAACGCACTACAAAAGATCACAGTCCAGAAGACCCTTAGGCGATACGTAGCGAGGCGTTGACACACGAAGGGATGCACAACAATTCGGTCCAAAGAGATCTTGAGTAGGAAGAGAATAAGGATGTGCCTTAAGATTCGAATCCAAAGGGGACCCACCGGTGATGCACCGCCAATTCTCAACACAAGGATGCATGGTGGCCGGGTTGAGCGGATCTCAAACACAGAAAAGATTATGCGAGGGCAATTTCTTAACTCAGAATCAATTGTCGATCAATCATTTTAGGTGATAAATTTACATTTTGAAAGGTCTATCATAGATTATTGTGGTCAATGAAAGGGATGCAAATGATGCATGCCGATTTTAAAAGTAAAAATAAACCTATCTAAATGCAAGATTGGAGGAATTTATTGGCCGATTAAAGAACTTAAGGAATATAGACTCTTTACAGTTGTGTTTTTTAAGAGGAACTCGAAGTTTATATGCCCGAACTTATTAGCCTCCATTCAGTCTGGTACTCCTTCTAATCCTGTCCATCCATCTCTTGCAGCTTCAAGACATACATCAACAAGTGTAAATAATCAATAATCATTAGCATTTTAATGATAGACTTGTAAGGAAATAAAGGACAAAGGTCCCGGTCGAGTCGAAGTCGACACGAAAGATATGGCCATCTGTCAAAGTGGAATGCCAATCCAACTGTCTTTGGCTTCGACTCGACGGCGGAAGCATCCGCCTTCCACTTTTCGTGGGCAACGGAAGAGTCTGCCTTCCACTTTCTATGGGCGATGGAAGAGTTTGTCTTCCACTTAAGTGGGCAATTCGCCTTTTACTTAGGTAGAAGGTGGAAGAGTCCGCCTCCTACTTAAGTAGGTGGCGGAAGGGTCCGCCTTCCACTTAGGTAGACAGAGGAAGAGGCCGTCTCCCACTTAGGTAGGCGGCGGAAGGCCCCGCCTTCCACTTAGGTGGACGGCGGAAGAGTCCGCATTCCACTTAAGTGGGTGGTGGAAGAATCCACCTTCCACTTAGGTGGGCTGCAGAAGAGTCCGCCTTGCACTTAGGTAGACGGTGGAAGAGTCCGCCTTCCACTTTAGTAAGCGGCAGAAGAGCATGCGACCAGGGCCGAGGAGCGAGCGGCCCACGCCGAGGTGGCGACATGATCCCTTCCATATGCATATTGGGAGGGGATGATGGCCGAACTTTGAGGATAGCTTGCGGCAGCTTGAGCATAGGCGAAGGATATAGAGTACAAGTATCAGTCCTTATGGGATCGAGTGATGAAGAAGGGCGGAGACTGAGCTTCCAAGTCTAGTGCATAGAGTCAGGGGAGCCAACCACCACCACCAGCCCCATCATGAAGGACGTCCCCTAGCTAGGAGTTCTACATTCAGAGACCTCAATTATCTGAAGGAGTTAGGGTGTCCTAAGCAAATCACTGACTTAATTCCTATAATTCTTATTCAACAATAAATGATATTTCTCATATATATATATATATATATATATATATATATATATATATATATGTCCGAAGACTTATACAATGAGAGTTAAATCACAAAGAATTATGATAATGACATTAATTCTCTATAAACATAGGTCCTAAACTATTCTCAGTCATAGAATGCTTGAACCAGACATCGAGCATTCAGACAGACTGATATATGTTGTGTCTTCTCATGTGATGAGAGTGGTTGGTCTCTTAACCACTAATATGGAGACATTGAGACGAACATGTAGGTTATCATTGATTGAATGAGTGCACTGAATTGATTTGCTCTAGAATTTCTAGATGGTCTTAACTGTCAACCAAGATATTACGGTAAGCCCTTTGACCTGAGATGCCAAGGACACCTTGTGCAAGGACCGCTGCTACTTGGCTTTTGATTAAGGATTCAGAGTCTATGGGTTTGAATATTCAAGTGACCGTTAGCAGTGGGAGTTGTTTGAAGGTGATTGAGTGGTCAAGATGGAATCGCCTACAATAGTCTATGCTAGTTTCAATTTCTGGCCAGGATTAATGGGACTATCAAAAAAAGAGTTTTCCGATATATCATTGAGCGATTGATCTACTTAAGTGATTGAGGAGTTTGACAGTGAACTATACTCCGTTATCACTATGAAGTTATGTAGACGAAGGATTATTTTCGTACAATAATATGTGGATATATAGGTTCTGATAGTGGGATGATGATCTCCGACATCAACTAGGATCACAAGGTGTTGCTTGGTGCCTTCCGTGATCGAAAGGCTTAATTCATTTGATCATGAGATGATAAATGAATTCATTTAATTTTAAAAGAAATTTTAAAGTTAATGGGCCTACAACCAAGTTGATAGTCGGTCCTAGAGGGTCACACATGTAAGGATTTACGTGAGATTGGGTTAATAGAGATTTATATATAATTTTTGGACTTTTGTGTAAAAGTCGGGATAATATATATAATAGAGGAACCATAGAGAAAAATCTTAACCAGCACGTGGGTTCTCTCTCTCCATCTATGGTCGTCCCTCTTCTCTCTCGACACCGACAACATGAAGGAGATCCCGTATGTGCGTAGATCCATGTGGATACTATGTCTAAGGGCCATGCGTGTGTGCGAATATCCCGTCCCATGGATCGTCTATGATTTAAGGAGATTCTTGATCTCCGTTCGTTCGTCTCCAATTTTCGGGAGATTTTTCTTGACCCCGCAAGGATGGAAAATTGCGCTCTCTCTCTCTCTCTCCCTATTGTTTTGAGTTGTAACGGCAAGAACATCACGCCCTGATCTCATTGCTCATCGTTTTCATTCTTCCACTGCATTTCACGAGCATCTTACAGTGATATCAGAGCCAAGTTTGTACTCTGTTTTTGTCAGTTTCGGGGTTTATATGTATTCGCATTTTGTACGGGGTCGCCATGTTGATGACACTCCCGATTTGATTATGAGATAAACAGATCGTGTTCGTCAGTTGGGAATTGTTTCCAGCAGTATAAGGATCACATTGATTCTTTCGGTGTGAAGTTTGAAGCACCGGAGAGCTAGAACCGACATCGCAAAGTTGGCCATTTTGCTAGTTTGCAACAGATTTTTTTGGGGTTTAAAATCGTTTTATAACCAAACAAATCGAGTCGTTGGAGTTTCTGGATCACCAGAAGAGGTCCACGTTGGTAGTGGGTGTTGAACGACGGTCGTAAGAGGCTTGGGCGGCGCTCGGTTGCGGTGGACGGCGGGTTGGAGTCTCTGCGGCAAGGAAATATAGTTTTAAACAAAAAAAAAAAAAACTGCATGAGAGGGTACCGCCCGCACCGGCACCTGCGAGGCTAGCGACGGTGGCCGCCGGAGCCCTGGCTAGCAGGCCAGGGCCTCCTTCCCCGACGCCGGTTGGGGAAGGCCCTGGCGGTGTCTAGGGTTTGGAACCCTAGCCATGTGCTAGGGTCGGGCTGGGCCCAGTCCATCGCCCGACTTAAGTGCAGGCGGTGGATCGCAGCTCAATGCGCCCGCCCAATAGCGCCCCTCCCCTCTTTTGTTGCGCACGGGCGCATTGCACCAGACCCTTGATTTTTTAAAAAATAATTATTTTTGAAGGCTTTTAAATAGTTTAAAATTCTAGAAAAATTTAAGAAATTCAGAAAAAATATTTGTAAATTTTAGAAAATTATTTTACCGGTTCTAAAATTGTTTTATCACCTGTTAACATAATTCTTTTTAAAAAATCATTATAATGTTAGTTAAGGGCTAAATATTGAAACGGTTTCATTTATTAGACTTAACTAACTTATTGTAAGTTAATTAAATGTTGGGATGAGATTCTGATGGGATTAATTAACTACATTTTATGGTAATATCCATGCTGTAACAACGAATAGCTTTGTCTAAAATTGTTTAGACTTCATTAATGATTAACTAAATTGTTTAGTTAATGATGATTTCACAACCTAATATATATAGTTATATTATTTTGAAATAACGAGTTATTTCAAACATAACTAATTATATTACGACCATAATATACATGCGATGTATGGTTATATGCGGTTAGATGATCATGGACATGTGTCATGTGATGATATGTGAACGGTGGATGAATGTATGTTTAAATGATGTGTGAATTTATGAGACTTGCATGTCTCCCTCTCTCTTTATTAATCCGGATTGTACTTTCTATCTCCCCCAAGTGTTGTACTCCCCTTGATTACTGGTCAAGGTTTCTTGCTATTATTGAATGTAAATTTATGGGCCTGCGTGCCTTATTTTCATTCATGTAATTTTAAGAAGCGGATATGCTAAGAAGGACCTGAAGACTAGCAGGACTCATGGGAGATGAAGCCTCATCATCGGGAGCATTTGATGCTAGCCATGCTTGTATTTATTTTCACCATAGGTTCTAATGGATCACCAATTGGCTCTGGTCTATCTAATTATATTATGTAGTCCATGATATGTGTGTGTGTGGATATGCTACTAGATATATATTTACCATAATTTGATAATTTAAGGTATTTCAAATTTAGTTGATATGTATGTAGCACAGTGATTGATAAGACCTTAAAATATTAGCTCGAAAAATCCTTCAATTTTAAATTCAAGTTAATTAATGTGAGTGAGTTGAGAACACAAACCACGTGGCCTTTCATCATAATGGACTAAAGGCTTATTCTTAGTTAGGTCTTACTTGTTGAGCTACCTCAAGGCTAACCTAACAAAATGATAAGAATTTAGTCTATGGCATTAGATGCCTCACCTTGGGGTGGAGTCCGAGTGTATCGTTGATGAGCTACATCAGGAGATGCATCCTTAATCCATGCTCATAATATTATGATAGTTGAACTTGACCAAATATTCATGATTTGTTGTGCTTCCACAAGGTCATGATAATTTTGAGGTTAAACTATCGATAGTTGTATGGAGTTGCAACTGGCAAGAGTTGTCTACCTATTAAGAATGGTATAGTTTGTTGAGCTACCTTAAGACTATATACGTTATGTTAATAGGGTCTTGGTGTCCACTAGGAGATCGCCGAAATCTCCCGCTTCACATAATGAGGATTATGTGATTCGTTGAAAATTAGTGGGAGATTACATTAAATTTTTAAGATCTATTTTAATATAATTAAAACTTTAAATTTCTGTATGCTTATCAAAATTTATATTTTATCTCTACAAATCACAAACATGTCGTTGATCAACCTATTCCGTAACATATTAGATGTTAACAAGCTTACATGTTCGAACTTTATTAACTGGTTGAGGAATGTGAGGATAGTCCTCACCATTGAGAAAATAGCGTATGTCCTCGAAGAGGAAGTGTCTGACCTTGCCGAAAACCCCTCAAGAGTTTGAGAGGGAGGCGAACAAGAAATGAAAGAAAGATGCTGTCATTGCTTAATGCATCATGTTGGCTTCAATGACTAATATTGCAAAGGTAGCATGAAAAGGTGAGTGCCTACTCCATACTGGTTCACTTGCAAGAGTTGTTTAGTGACTAGCGTAGGACTGGGAGTTATGAGATATCTCATAGTCTCTTTTGTGCTAGAATGTCAGAAGGATCACCTGTTTAGGCCCATGTCCTGAAAATGATTGACTGGATAGAGAGGCTTGAAGGACTTGGTTTCCCGATAGTACGTGATCTCTAGATTGATTTGATCTTGTAGTCCCTCCCAGATTCCTATTCCAACTTTGTGATGAACTTCAAAATGAACATGATTAATGCCACCATGGCGAAATTCCTGAACATGCTGAAGTTAGCTGAGATCACTGTTAAGAGGGATGAGAATCATGTCTTGCTTGTTGGTAAGATTGACATGAAAAGAAAGCTTTAGAAGCACTTTAAGAAGGAAAAAGGCAAGAAGGCAAAGATAAATAAGGCTATTAAGAAATCTCAACCAGATCAAAAAGACAAGGAAAAGTGCTTCTACTACGAGAAGGAAGGGCACTGAAAAGGGAATTGCAAGAAGTATCTTGAAGAGAAGGCTAAGATGAAGCCAGCTAAGGCTACATGTATCTATATGATAGACTTGAACCTTTCTTACAAATCTACATCTTGGGTGTTAGACACTGGTTGTGCCTCACATATCTGTAATGACTTACAGGTGCTGCAGGACAGTAGGAGGCTTGCCAAAGGAGAGGTCGAGTTTTGCATGGGGAATGGAGTAAGAGTTGCTGCACTAGCTGTGGGATCTATCAACCTCAGTTTACCTTCTAGAGTTACTTTGTTTCTGGACATCTGCTATTATGTTCCCAATATTGTTAAGAACATTATTTCTATTTCTTGTTTGGACAAGATAAGATATAGCATTCTATTAAGAACAATGGTTGTTTAGTATTTAGGAATGTCAATAAGATTGCATATGAAAATTTATATAATGGTTCGTATATTTTAGATTGCACTCCTTTTATGATGTATATTGATAAGCCTATCAAAAGGTTTAGAGATGAGGTGAATGTTGCATATCTTTGGCACTGTAGGCTAGGTCACATTAGTGAGAACAAACTCATTAGGATGCATAAAAATGGATATCTTGATCCATTTGATCATGAATCATATGCAACATGTGAGTCATGTCTTGCTGGTAAGATGGCCAAAGCTCCTTTTAATGGAAAGGGAGAGAGAGCCAGTGAGTTATTAGAACTCATACATTCAAATGTGTGTAGACCCATGTCCACATAGGCCAAAGGTGATTTTTTCTACTTCATTACCTTCACTGATGATTTTTCTCGATTTGGATATGTGTACTTGATGAAGTACAAATCCGAGTCATTCAAGAAATTTAAGGAATTCAGAAATGAAGTGAAAAAATAAATCGAAAAAAGAATCATGACACTTCGATCAGATCGGAGTGGTGAATTCTATTACAATGGACACCTCCCTACACACCTCAATTAAATGGAGTTGCTGAGAAGAGGAACTGTACCTTATTAGGTATGGTACAGTCCATGACGAACTTTGCCGCTCTTCCTGTGTGTTTTTGGGGCCATGCCCTTAAGACAGCTGTATATCTCCTAAATAAGGTTCCAACTAAATCAATTTCTTCTACACCATAAGAGATATACGAAGGGAAGAAACCAAACCTTAAACATGTCAGATATTTACTTAAATTTTTCATGTTACCAATGTACTGTAGATATGAAATGTGAATGTGGCACAAGGGTCTGTGCTATTTGGATTTCCTATAATAGCAGAAATCCGTATTGGCCATACTATTGTTGCCCCTTTGGAATAAGAGCATTGTTCTTAGTCATTTTATTGCATGTTCCACTTTATTGTTCTATAGTTTATAGCATTATTTCTGTATTAGTTTTAGAATAACGAGTTATGTCGCTTCTTCATATGGATAGATGAATTAGTAATTTGTCATTGTGGAAAAGGTCCATGCAGAAGAAGAACATCAAATACTAATAATTTCAAGGGAAGGATCTTCTATGTCTGTCGAGATTTTAAGGTAAGCTCATTGCTACTATACGTTTGTGTCATTGTATTTCAACTAAAAAATGATTACTTAGAATTCCTCTATGCAGCTTGAAGAGGCAAATGCAGAATGTGTTTTTTTTTTAAGTGGACTAAAGTTCTAGAGGATACAAAGAAGGCATGCACCTGAATTCAAGAGGAGAAAGGTCGCCAAATACTATCAGATGTGAAGCAGTCAAATGAGAACTTTGCGTTGAATAAATGACAACACTGTGTGAAAGATTGTTATCAAAATTAGAAAACCTACAATTGTGTAATGAAAATAAATCAATAGTTTTTTACTTTTTATTTTGTCTAAGTACATGTTAGTGTGAATGCGTGAATTGGACCGATGTGCCTAATGTAATTTGCATTTTTTTTTGTGTGAAAGAAGTGTTGTTCATATTTTTTTGGAATTAAGTTCTTAAAATGTGAATGTGGCATAGGGATTTGTCATTTGTGTCGTTCAAATTTTTAATCAAGTTCTTCAAATTTATTTAGTCTCTACTAAATTTGATTTTTATTATTATATGATTAACACTTAATTGTCGTTGCTAATCTATGCAGAGTAGGTAGAGTATGTTATTATTATTAACACTAACATTATTTGTAAACTATGCATTTTAAATGGTAATGATAAATGGATTACTAAGAGTAATTAATGTTATATAATTATTAATACTTAATCTTCATTATTAATCTATGCAAATTACTGATCATGCGATTATTGGCACTGACATCATTATTAAACTATGCGTTTAAAATAGTAATGATAAATGAACTATTAAAAGTAATTAATATTACATGCTTATTAACACTTAATCATCATTGCTAATAAACTATAAATTTAAAACAATAATGATAAAGTGATTATTAAGGGTAATTAATATTATGTAATTACTAACATTTAATCACCATTACTAGTCTATGCAAATTATACAAATATGTGATTATTATTGACACATCATTGATAAACTATGCATTTAAATGACAATGATAAATAGACTATCAAGAGTAATTTATATTACATGATTATTAACACTTAATCACCATTGCTAATTTGTGCAAATACAATTAGAGCAATTTATTGCCATACATATTGGTGCATTTCAAAAAATTTTGTGTTTCACAACTTTTTCAAAACCCTAAGTGCATACTCCTCAATCTAGGATAACGAAGGCATATTGGTCTTTTTCTGTGACTCATCCCCTTCCTTCTTCGTACCAAACTAGGAAGATGTTATCACTTTTTCCTATCCCTAATGATACCAAACACATACAAGAATAGAGATAGGGAAAACTTGTCCAAAGATGACTTAAGCTTATTCCCCTCTCATGTTATCCCAATACCAAACGAGTAGTGGATCAGAATGGTGCAGCAAATTTGGAGCAAAGGATCTGAGTCCTCAGAGCCAGATGTTCTTCGGGATAGGGTAAGTGGCTGAGAGCCTGTCACGATGATGGGGTTTACCCTCGTACCATCGGAAACCGTCTAGGCTAAATCGAAAGCTATAAAAGAGCGCATAATTGGCTAAAAAAAATACTATTTTTGACAATAAAAATTTTTAACAAGAAGGCATATACACAGATGGTCTGCCTATTCCTCCATCACAAAGGACCCTTCTATTCTCTTCTCCAGTGACACCGCCGGAGAAAGATTTAATGATGAAAACATGTCGCTGAAACTGGATGAAGAAGCAGGTGCTGGTGCAGGTTTGAACTCGTATGGACCCTCCTTCACTCCCCAAATCTGGTGGAAAATGTGGTTCAAACATTAAATTGCTGTTAGATGATTCTATACGGAATGCCAACTCCTTTCTTTTCTCCCTGAATAAATGATTTTTTTTTTTTTAAGAAACTCACTTGATTTCCTTCCTCATCATAGCCCCTGTCCCACGTATGTATCTCTCCATTTTTGTGGATCACCATCTCGGAGGTACAATATGATGCACCATTCTGTTCACCATGTCGATGAAAAATAAGCTTTCCACTTGGCCATGAGAACAATAGATACAAAAGCGTATGTCATATAAATGCAATACCCAGGAATTTGGGAACCCGCCAGGTGGTGTTGAACCTTCGTACAAGCAGCGCTTTCCCCGTTCACAGCGCGAGAGATGAATGGTTGTTAAATGTTCCGCAATGTCCTACCATAAAGGAGATTTACATTAGTCACGTTCTAGTTACCTTAGCTACACACTGATCAAGACAATCTCAGGTGAGGAGACAGTTATCCTGTGGATTCATCAAGCTGAAAGGTATAATAATACTAATGCAATGGTGACATGAATGCTGACTACTGATATCTGAACCAAAAACAAAATAAAGTCAAGTTGCCAGCAACTAGGATAATGAACAAGCTTCTAATGGCAAACGTGCATAGCAATATTTTATTTGGGGAATGACAAAGACATAAATGAATGATTTTATCATGAAAAAAGACAAGAAAAGCTAATAGGGTGTTTGGGAGATTTTATTTTCAAAGCTATTTTGCTTTCATATTTTAGTTCATGTCAGTTTTTGACTCAATTTTTGAAAATAATATAAATACTTTGTTGATATGTTTTGCAAAACTGTAATAAGTTTTAAAAAATAAAGTAGACATGTTTGGGATTTTAAAAAATAATAAAATTTTCTTTCAACCGCACCATGAGGGGGGGGGGGGGGTCGTGTAACTTGTGTTGTTGTGAGATTTATAGCAAGAGCAGTATCTCCAGCACTGCACAATGACACACCATTACAGACACGAGGAGAGAGAGAGAGAGAGAGAGAGAGAGAGAGAGAGAGAGAGAGTTGCCTCCAGTTTTTCTTGTCGGGACCATCCCATCGCCGGATCCAACAAGGTTTCCAGTGCCAGACCTTGCAAAATTGCAAGGACGCCAATCCCATCTTTGGCTCCTTGTTGCCAAGGATGAGCATGGGTGTTACCCCTTGTGGTGGTGGTGCTTGGGCATCTTGGATGGGCGAAGGTTGGAGGAAGATTAAGGCTGGAGCAGCCTACAAAGGAAAGCTGTGTACTAGACGGGCATCAACTACACGAACATGTTTGATGTTCAGATGGATGGAGTGTAATCGATGATGAAACGGCTGGGTTACGGCAAGATGGAGATAGCAGTGGGGGAGACTGGATGTCCCTCGTTAGCAACCCTGTCCAGGCGCCTATGTTGGTGAAGGATGCAGCGCCGAACAAAGGAAGGGGACGCTAGTGTCACGCTACAAAGACCTACATCTTCACCTTGTTCAATGAGAACTAGAAGCTTGGGGGGGAGGGAGAAAGACAATGTGCCTGTGTGCCAGGTACCTGTTTGCGTGGGGGGATGGGAGGGAGGAAGACGATGTGCTTGAAAGTCAAAAGAGGATATGTTCCCTTCGGGCGAGACCTTTTCCGAAAATAAAATAGGTCTGAGGGTGTCTTTTATTTGAGAGCAGTTGACAAATGGAAGGACTCCTTCCTTAAAACCAGGGAAAGCGTTACCAAACGTATGAGCCGTGCCTTCTTATTTCTAATTTTAATTTTGGAAGAAAAAACTGCTAAAAAACTGCACCCAAACATCCTATAAGTAGCTCTCATAGAATGGAAATCTACAGTAATGGTATCATCACAATAGAACCAGTATTACCAAGAACGCCAAAGGTTCAAGTGCATGGCTAGGAGAGAAGTGGTTGAAGGAACTTTAAGTGAATATCAACAGTTTAGGAACTAATGCATGAAATAAAACCCATTAAGGATTGGTGCTGAGGTGAGAAGAATCACAAAGCTTTTTGAAAGAGCCTCAAACTTAACACACTTGCATTTAGTTAGATTTTTTCACTGAAAGTGGATGTTACCACTGAATAGTATTCAAATTGAAAAAGATTTACAAGGAACGTGTAAAGCTCTTCAAAAAACATCTCACTCTACAAAACACCAAGATGGTGAATTACTATGTACCCTACCCTCCAAAAGAACAAAAAAGGAGGAATAATCAATAGGATCTTGACACCACCAAGTTCATTTTGATGGTACATCACAGGACTGCATTGTTGGGGGGGGGGGGGGTGTTGGGTTGCAAATCCAGCACTCCTCAGCATTGGTCTGTATGCGTTCCTAGAAGGAAATGTAATTACTTATCAGAAACTTCATGAAGTTTGGAAGGTGAAGTCTCCTATAAAAATCAAAGCTTTTATGTGGCTTCTATATGAGAATAGGATCATCGCTAAGTCTACCGGAGGAAATGGGGAAATGATGGGGATCTTAATTGTGTCTTCTGTAATAATGCTCAAGAAGATGAAGACCACCTTATGTGTTCCTGCCCTTTAACTAAGGAGATTTGGAAGGCACTGGCCTAAACTGTGAAAACAATAAAAAACAATTTCTCTATCCACCAATGTCTCATGAGAGTTGTAACAGACCCCTCTCCTGTCCACTGTTTCCATAGACTGGTATCCGGTATCAACTTGTCTTTGTCATCAGGCAATGCGGTCAAACTGAAAACCCTTCAGTATCTTGTTTACTACATTAGACCTTGATTGGTCAGGCAAGGCCAACAATGATTACCTTTCCTAACAGGTTTCTTGAAGTGCACCTGAAAACTTGTTGACCTCCATGATAATAAATGCACCTCAAAACTCGTTGTCCTCTGTTAGAGTATCAAAGGGAAGCTATTTGGTAGTTAGTACTGTTGAAAGGATTTTCTTTTGCATGTGGTGTGTGCTTGGACCTCTAGAAATACGTGACTCATCTCAACAAGTAGGGGAATTGACCCATTAGCAAACCCCACCACAGGCCTTGGCATGGAAATTCACGTCATCGGGATCAACAAACTAACCCTGGGGAACATAGCTGGAGGCATACCTGTTCCCTCTTCATCTGTGCCCACCTAGAGTCAAACACACAACAGTCATTCCTCGGCATGCCAAGTCTGCCACAGGGCAAAACATTTTTCCCTTTTCTTTGGGGATTAGTGGAGGGCAAATCCATCAGCAACCCAGACTATCAGAACTCAACCCTCATCCATAGGGCTGCAAATGGATACCTGCATTCCCATTATCTGCCCTATTTCTGTTTCTGTTAATGGATATGGAAACCCGTTAAAGACCATCCATTAAGTTATAGGAAACGGAAGCAGATCTCTGTTAATTATAGGAGTCGGAAACAGAACCAGTTGTTTCCACATCTGCTAACCTGTTTCATTATAATGTATCTTTATATATATATATATACACACACACACACGTGCGCGCGCGCACACACACTCATATACAGATGTACATGTACATATATATTACTTTATAAGGTAAAAATTGAATCCATTAGATAGGTCCCTCTCATATCTAACGGTGAGAATATCTCTCAACAATTTGACAAAAGTAAGGCTACAATAAGAAGTAGGAAACTTTCTTAAAATTTAATGTGATTTTATGGTGCATGGTTTGGGTAGATTCATATGTAGATTTAGACCAATAGATAAAGTAGATTTCAAGTTCATAGATTGCAAGAATTTACATAGTGAATCGTAACAATGATTTAAAGTAACTACTTATTATAGAGATGACCATAGATGAAACTTTTGTTTACTTCCATTTTTCCTTTCCAATTTCCGATTTAAAAGCGGAAATGGATGTTGAAGCAGAAACATTCATTTCTGTTTTCATCTCCGATAAACCTTACAGGAAAACATAAGCGATTGATGCCATTTTTTGTTTCCGTCTCCGAACTGCTTGCAACCGTACTCATCCATCCCAAACCCCACAAAAAAAGAGGAAAAAAAAAGGGAAAAAGGATCTTCATTCTCTCCTTGAAACACTCCCAACCAAAGTTAGGAGACGGTACCATCTTAAAAGTCCTTTCTTGAGAGGTGAGTCTATCCCACTCACCTAGGCCCCGGCAGGCATGGAATGTGGGTTGCTGATATCAACAATTTTGTTTCCAAGGCCATAACTTCCACCTAACAATTAATCATATCCAATTAATAATAATCTAATGGAAGCTTGTCTCTTGGAGGGGCAGGGAGGGTGCTGGCAGTTGCTGCATTCTAAATGCATTCCTCTCAGAACGAACAACTGACCGGATCATCTTGATCCTCCGTCAGTCTTATGGTGAGGGGAGGACAAGGAAAGTTCTGGATGCTGGAATGATATGCATACTTCTTTGGCCAGCCCGCTGTGTTATCAGCACCTTCGAAGAGGGTGTTTCCAATGTTCGTGCAAGGCCCCATTCAGATGCTTGAGGTACAGGAAGTAGGGCCCCTGGAGTGGGGACTTGTCTGGGGATGGTTGGGTTGGAGTTTTGCAGTCAAGGGAGGAAACATTTTGCAGAAACAGGAAGACTGCCAGTTTGAGCTCCTCCATGGCTGTAGCGGTGATTTTGTGATGGGGGGATGACTGGCATGTTTGAACACTCAGATCCTTCTTTTGGTCCAAATTTTGCTTAAAATGGAAGATTACTATGTTTGAACCATCTGGGATGCAATCCTATATTGATGTCTAGATCACATGGGTCCTAACACCAGCCTAGATGGTAAGGTGTGGGAAATCTGGAAAAACCAACTTCTCAAATGTTCCTCTATCCACGTCAATATGAGAAATACACTGGTTTGACAATAAGCATCTATAAACAATACACATCAGGTTTCAACTGGCATTTAAGAAATACTCAACCTCTAATGTTGGTTAGTAGTGTTCTTGCAATACTTTCAACATTGACCAGCTTTCAAGTAAGAGATTATCAATCAGACATACAATCAACCCTTATCATGCAGCAAGAATTAGGTTATTGTCTCTGACAACAATTAAAGATTTTCCTCATACAAGAAACTGCATTTTCCCATGTAACATGCAGTTGCTACAAGTATAGTTCAATTAATCAGGAAGTCATAAAATTCTTTAATGCAAAGTTCATACCGCAATAACTTCTTCCTCTTGAGGTCGCTGATCCTTTGAGCGGTCACAAAAGTTTTTGTACTCTTCTGCATCCCTTATGGCGTATGTGCTCAACTGCCAATTTATAGAAAGTTTGACTACATGATTACACAGTTCACTAACAATCTAATGACAACAAAAATGACATAATATCGTGCAATTTAAATAATGGGATACCTGAAAACATAACCATCTTAAGATTTTAATTGTATATTTATCTATGTTTTTTTTCTTCATATTATTGTAAATAACCTCATTGCATCACAATACTTGCAAAAATACCCCTGTCGTTACCGTCCATTAGCATTTAGTTAAAAACCTCTTATCTAATGCTGGTTAACCTTTAACTAAGTAAAAAGACTAAAGTACCCTTATCCTTCCCAACTCTCTCTCTCTCTCTCCCCCCTATCTCTCTATCTCTCTTTGGCACAATGTGCCAATCAAAAGAACACCTCTTATAGAAGCATTTTCGTCCAAGCATTAAACTTGATGGTTGAGGAAGGAATATTTGCTGTATCTTTAACGGAGTAAACTGCAAAGGCATTTTTGCAAGCATTGCGATGCAGTGGGATTATTTATAATACTATGGAAATAAGATAGACAAATCCACAATTAACATTTTAAGAGAGTTATTTTTGCAAAAATGCCTCAACTAATATGAAAACACTTTACCTTTTCCATTTCTGAGAACCTTTCATGATTTCATCTATGAAGCATCTAGTATATTCATTTTTTAAAAAATGAATGGCATCATACCCTTCATTCAAGGATGGCAGTATCGGTATCAGTATCGGTATCGGAAGGTACCGATACCAATATGTACCGGTTTTGGTATCGGCCATATCGGCCGGTACTGGGTCCATTTTGGCCCAGTATTGGGTCTGTATCGGCCGGTATCGATCCACTCAGTATGGTATCGGTACTGATTGATACCGATACGTATCGGCCTGTATCGGTATCGGCCGATACTGCCAACCATGCTTTCATTAAATAAAAGAAGGCATTTACAGGTATAGGAATCAGGAAGCACCTAGTATATTCATTTTTTTGGAAGGTAAGCACCTAGTATATTCATGCCATACATGAATGATAAGTTCACAGTAAATTGGTAAATTCAAAGATGCATCGCTGACAAACGAGGCAGTGACAGAATCATTGAAATGGAATAGCAAAAGAATATCCCTTCACTTGCAGCAACTCAAAAAATATCCACTCACTTCTGATTAATTGCAGCAATTTGCAAGATGCCCACCTCTTAACAATATCCAAAACAGTTGCTGTTTATGTGGGGAGGGGGAAGAGACTTCAACCACCTATTTGTTGGATGCTCCTTTTCTTTGGAGGTGTGGGCTGGGGTTCTAAGCAAGATCAACTTCCCTCTAAGGGTGCAGGATTTGGTGATTGGTCTGCTAGTGTTTGGCACTGCTCGTAGGCTGTTCATGGGGACCGTTTGGCGTAGTGGCTGGTGCTTCATGCTACCCTGGACGCTAAGGAAGGAAAGAAGTTCAAGGATCTTTAGCCGGGGATCTAGACCTCCGGAGAGAGTGGCCTCCTTTATTAGTGTTAGGGTGTGCATTTGGGCCAAAACTCTTTGTAATTTGTCCATTGGAGAATCTTCCATTTTGTCTTCTTTGGGTTTATAGGCACACCATCTTGGTAGCAACTACATTTTGTACAGGTTTTTGTGTGTGTGTGCGTGCTCTCTCTCTAATTTTATACTTGTACATTCTCCTTTTCTTTAATGATATTTGTTGTATTATCCACTTAAAAAAAAACTTGAAAGTTGCCCATTGTGTACCACTCTGATACACTAGAAATGCTGCCAGCTAAACATAAGAATTTCTTTCTTCATTGGAATATGGTAATTGGCACTCTTGAAGGTGAACTTTTATGGATAAATGATGATAATAAACACTAGTAGTACCATGTGATCAAGCACTCTTGGAGATAATAAGTGCCGATAAGAGACACTGAACTGCTACAAATGATGCCCACCTTTTTAATTTTGGCATAACCTGCAGAATTAAAGGAAATTTTATGCTGAGTTGGAGGAAATCTTACCTCAACATCGCATTGCATCTCCTTTGGACAAGGCTTGACCATGTAAAACCTCTGCAAGAAGGAAACCACCAGCACTCATTTTGGAGACTAAAATAATAAAATACAACAGCCTAATTTAAAGAATCAACACATTCTGTTCAATCCGAGCTTCTTCAAGAAAATAAAACATGACATAAAATTTTTCTCTACAAAGTTTTCAGTTATCTGCCGTATCATTAGTTAAACGTAGCATTCTTTATGAAACAGGTGGCCACTTGCTATGTATTAATGCTAATATAGACCACGTTACCACCCCTGTACATCAATGAAAAGCTGCAAACACATAGGGTCAAACCCATAACCTGCACACTAACTAAAGAATCCAATAAATTGTTACCTGTGTTAATAACTGGTCAGAATAATGCAACCACAAGATGAAACCATTGAGTTTTGGTTGTCAAAAAGTAATTCAAGTGGCCTAACAAAAATGTAATGTAGTTTCAAGACTAAAACTCAACATGGCTAGACTTATAACAGATACCTCAATGGTTCTATATTTCAACCTAAGCTTGTAATCCACATGATTGAGATGACATTCTAAAGCAATTCAAGTGTAGGAGCTTCATGATTTATATCAACACAGCTATAGCAACTTCCCCACCACATACAAAGAAAAGGTTCTTGCTGATGAATGCCTAGACCTCTGATTTCTTTTAAAGCCCTCATACTCGTGAGGAGACTATCGATTGTGGCTCCAAGTGCAACACAGACTTAAACAACAATGTTGAAAATGGAATGAGATCGTTTGGACCTGTGCGTCTGGACTGCCCAACACCCCTAGACACATGAGACCGAGCTATACGAGGGTATATGAGTCATTTACCTTTGAAAATGACGTGCATAGTGCACGCACGACTCGGTTCATGTGTATGGGGGGTGTCGGACGGTCCAGACGCACAGGTCCAGATGATCTCGTTCCGTTGAAAATAACTAATACATTTCATGTTTTCGCTATATGCATAGTTTGGAGCAATTCATATCATGCCATAGCTGGACCCAAACCTACCTATAACCCAACATGTGCAGCAATGGTTTGTGTCCAGATCAAAGGGTAACATGCACCAAACCAGACCTGACACCATCCATGAACAGAGCTTGGGGATCCAGCTCATGGTAGCCGCTCTGTAAACATGCAGTTCATGTTCTTCTTGCTGATGAATGCCTAGACCTCTGATTTTTTTTTTTTAAAGCCCTCATACTCATATGAGGAGACTATCAATTGTGGCTCCAAGCGCAACACAGACTTTAACAACAATGCTGAAAGTAACTAATACATTCCATGTTTTCGCTATATGCATAGTTTGGAGCAATTCTTATTATGCTATAGCTGGACCCAAACCTATCTATAACCCAACATGTGCAGCAATGGTTTGTGTCTAGATCAAAGAGTAACATGCACCAAACCAGAACTGACACCATCCATGAACAGAGCTTGGGGATCCAGCACATGATAGCCGCTCTGTAAAGACACCTTCCCAACCCAAACTACCCTATCGTAGTCGTCAAAGAAGTAATCCTAATGTACACAAAGCAGAGAAGACATCTCTGCCAGTCTTGGGAACACAATCAAATAAACAAAATCAAGTACGTTAGTAACAAAATGTATGCTGTATGGTGCTAAGAAGCTGTCGTACTTGTCGGAAGGCCTTTTGAGGGGTTCTCCAGAATGCCTGTTACAAGGGGAAAAGAAATCATTCAGCATGACATAAATTGAAGCACCAATGGAAATTGGAAAGGCATCAGGTCAAACTAACTTGTTCATGATACAACACTGTTGAACCATCTACCATCCCCGTCACAGGACATGTAAGCATTCTGCATATGTAAGAATAAATCTTTAGAGCATTTCTTACAGGAAGAGTGGATACATGGATAAGATATGACTTTGTAAATATCTGTCTTAAAATGATGAAAAGGAAACCTTAAAGCATTTTATTTTGGATTTTAGAAGAATGACAAAACTTCTCAAGACATATCCTACATTGCAATGCCTCAGTAACTTGCTGTTTCCTCATCTCCTTCAATAATTATATTGTCTTAATACAGCTCAGACAGAAGACAAAAAACGATTATCCAGTCACATTTAACATTGAGAGACAGAGGAAAAGGTAGAGAAAAAGGAGTACACAGCTCATAGTTGCCAAGGCGGTAAGGCGACCCAAGGCATAGTTGGGTCCCTGAGCACCTAAGCACCTAGTTGATAATAATATATTTAATATTACACTAATATGACGTTAATATAAAAAATACAAGAACTAACACTAACATGACATTAATGAGAAAAATAATAGGTAGTCTATTGGATTGAGAAGTATCAAAATTAAATATGTAACCGAAAATAATTATAAAAATTGATATTTCATAATAAAAAAAATACTAACCCAGATGTTTGTCAACTTATTCTTCCAAAATCTGCAACATTACGCTTACAACAACAATATATAGGATGTAATAATGTAAAACACATAATAAAAAATATTATCACCAAGGAAAAATGAAGTTTAATAATAAAACAATGGTAATTGGATGAAATATACAATGAGAGAGTGAGAGCTGCCAAAGGGATCAGCAGGTCTGATATGGGCGCCTTGGGCGCCACTTGGGCCCGTGGAAAGGTGGCCCAGTGCCTAGCGGATGGAATTCCGCCTTGGCACCTTGACAACAGTGATGCAGCTCAAAAAGATGAACATTCAACCACAGTTAACGACATGTATCATGTAGATTAACAATGAACGTGGAGGCAACTGCAGCAGCTTATGAGTCATGAGATCACTAAATAGAGATACATTTATATTCCACAGAGTGAATTCATGCTGTCAAGAATTATTCATTTCCATTGTTTTTAGACAAAGAGCATACATTGTCATAACAACTGGTTGTCTGGAGTCCTCATTTTGTTCTTAGCTAAACCAAATCATACATTTTTTTTATAATCCAGTGCATATTCACTCATTTCATTTGAGCCTCCCTTTAAGTTGTTTAGTGACCTCAACTCAGATAAGACAATTGGCTGTCCCTTCACAGTTAGCATTGTCACAGGCCAGTGTTGTACATAACCAAGCTGTATCTTCTATTGATCATCTCATGAAGGATTAGATTACCATAGGTCACATGCAATCATTCGATGCTTAATTTTTACTTTCTACTCATCCATCAAACATCCTCATCTTAAGCATTACCCAAGATCAGTGCTATTATTGCCCAAGCCATCTCATACCTTACACCATCTTGCCAACCTTTTTTGGGACTTACTTCACCTACGAAAGCCATTCCCCATAAGATTCCTCACATGCATTTACACATTATCTTTCTGTCTTGCTATCCACCTCAACCCCTAGATCTCACTTATGCTTGCTTTCATCAACTTCCCATTTTGTTAACAACCTGGTACTAACATATCATGGAATGCAGTGGAGTGGAATAAATAAACAGCCATCAGCCATGAGCCCAAAAGCAACATACTTCTTAAGCAACACTGAGGATGCATAAAAGGAATGTCTTACATAGGCAATTCCCTTTGTCCACTTAGGCAACAAATCCAACTCCTATCGGGATAAGCCTGATTTTCAGCCAGGGCACAAGAACATAAGAAGAAATAGAAACATATGTGCCCCAGGGCATAAGATTAGTAAACGGGCAAAGTAACTAACACCACATGCCTAGTTGAATCTCTTGCCATGGATGAACCAACAGCTGGAGAGGACAAAAGAGAATATGTTAGTATAAGTGCTCATACATCACAAAAGTAGCCCGCGTAGCATGGTCAACTGGATGTACCACCACATGAACAATCAACCAGCAAGATTATATGATCAAATTACACAAGCAAAACTCCTAGTAGGCAAATTGACTAAACACCAGTGAGTCTAGGTTCGTATGCCTTTGCCCCGCATTCGATCGGGGGATCGAATTGATTATAGAAACATGAGTTTAATTAATCGGTTTGTTAGTGAACAAGGATGTGAACAAACAGACATCACCAACTGTACGGTAGGTTATGTGAACATCAACAGACAATATGTGCTGACATCGGCACATGATATCTCAAATCTTAGTGAAGACAGATATCCCTGATGCATCCCAGGTTGTAGTTTGCCGACTTAGAGCAAGTTGTGCATTTTTGCATGAGTCAATTTGGTTTCTGGACTTTCCTTGTCACAAGTCATTTGATAAGATTCACACAGGTCAGTCCATTGACTAAAATGATTCAGTTTTTCAATTTTATGAGACACTGTTCAATACTGGGTTTGACAATCTTGTCATAGGCTATATAGACATGGCCCATGGATTTTGAACCTCATAGGACTGGCACATTGGCTCCCATACAATTGCACAGTTGACAACTGCATCCACAATGTTTTGATTCGATGAAATACATGCAACACCCTTCCAGATGGATGATGAATCTGGAAAGGTCATTAATTGACAGGCTTGGCCAGTTACTCCCAGACCTACCCTCAGCCATAGACTAGTGCAAGTGCTCACCTCCTCTGGAAAAGAAGTTCCACATGATGGATTTTTTTCCAGTGCAGCCAAAGCCTCGATGTACGACAGTCAAAGCAAGCTCATAATGATACTGATTGACTAGCACTTGTGACCAAGCCAGAAACTCAACTGGCAACAACCAAAACAAGATCAGAATATGATTTATTGAGTAGCACTCATGTTAAAAGCAAAGCTCAAGACACACCAAGCTGGGTCATTATGTGGAGGGCAAGAAAGCTTTAAACAACTGACAGTAGACGACTGTGAGTCCCTTGCTGTAGATGAGGTCACGGTGGACATTGTCTATGATAGCCAGTGATCATTGCTTCAAATGAGGTCCCCACCACCACCAAAGATCTCAGCAGCAGTGAAGGCCTGTTCTGTACAAGCATTCCTCCTCATTCCCACTGTAGAACTGAAGTGAGATGGTGACCCAGATGTTGAACAATCAAGGAGTAGAGATGCCCTAGGATAGTTCTAGTGCTCTAGGAGTAGAGATGTCCTAAACAGTTCATTTTTGCAGAAGACTGGAATATCTACCCCCGTTAGATTAAGCAAAATGGGAGGCTTGTTGAGACTTCCACCAGGAAGCAAAGAAAAGAGAACCATCCGTGAATACTACAACAGATGGATGGAATTTCAAATGCAAAGGTTCCTCTTTGCTCTGCCGAGAAAAGAACACCAATCGCATAGAAAGTGCTCAAATGAAATCATGCGAGAACAGTACAACAAAAGACAAAAAAGGCGAGATCCATCCATGGACATCTAAACAAGTTGCAAGGTTACTCCTCTCCAAGCCGACATGATAAAGCCCTAGCCATTGCACAGATACTTCCGCACTCCATCACCCTGTACATACCATTGCCATTCTTATTGTGAAACAGGGCGTCTCTGGTATAGTTCGACAGATGCCTGAAAGGACTAACATCATTCCCTTCCTTTCAAACAACTCTAGAACTGAAGCTCTCAAACATCAAGTGATATGACATAGTAGGTAGGTAGGCAATACCTTCATAAGACACTCTTGAATAAGTTCAATCTACCTTTTCAAACCATCTCCCCTGACTCAGTATCTCAATCTCATCAGTTTATAGTACACAGGAACTAAGTACATACAGCAATGTTTTGTCTCGGTATATAAAAATATAGTGATGATTCATCTCTTGATCCCCTTCGGGGAAAGAAAAAGAAACTAAGGATAAATGTAGCTGTCCTCTGTATACATCTTATTCCTAGTTGTTTATTTAGCATTGGAACTACTATTTTAGGAATTGCCTTTCCCATAATTAAGACATGTTTGAGACAACAAGAATGAATGAATATGCTGTAATCAGTCTCTCACACTTCAAAAGAGAAGAGCAAGGCAGGAATGCAGGATAGTTCTGCCACGTTCTAGTTAAATAGACAACACATCAATGTTTGGTACTACATGAATAGAAGAATAGGGAGTAATCTGTCCCTCACACTTAAAAAGAGATGAATAAGGAAGGATGGATATTCACTATTCTTATTCTTGTTGAATGTTTAACACTTATTTTATTACCATTTTTATCGTTAATAGTCACAGATATAAGAATCACCACTCTCTTTCCACTTGCGTACCTAACAAGAAATAGGGAAAAAATGTTGAGGCCTTATTCTCACACAAAAATTTCTTTTCACATATCCTTCCCCATTGTTTCTTAACGAAAAGTTATCATATATTGCTTCATGGATGAAATGTAAAACGATGCAACGAAAACATGGATTGAGATGTTAAAAAAATGAAAACAGGGGTTAAGAAGGAAAGCATGAAGGAGAAGTCTGATCTTCTTGAAAAAGAAGGAACACAAACTGGATAAAACATACTTTAAGGTGGTCATGATGCGTGCCAGTATAAAAAGAAGCCATGCCAATACAAAGAGAGATGTAAATAAAAGGAATGACAGAGTCTACATACTGAGAGGAGAAGAGAAGGATAGTGGGGAGGAAGAAAGGGCAGATCCCTGGGCTGGGGAAAAATAAAAAAGGGGTATATATATATATATATATATATATATATATATATAATATAAAAGTTGTGTGCACGTGCGAGAGTGATGTTACTGCCACCTCATTTTGCTACACCATACATCAAGATTTAAGACAAGGGAAGTGGATAAAGGTTAGTCAGCCCAAAATCAACCTGGATCCCATCATAGGAACCATGTCTCCTCTCTATGCCACTGTCAGATATCAAAAGACAGAAGAGTAACACTTCTGGATCAAGGCAAATCCAAAAGCAGCTAGATAGGCACTGGACAGAATGCCTAGCTTAAAACTCAACCCATACATTCTGTGCCTTTGTTGCCCTTGTTTACTGGGAATCTGGCTGTTGTAAGCCAAGGAAAATTGGGCTGTTCATGGTATTTCCTGATGTCATGCTTTGTCTGTCTCCACAGTCCACGTTCAATTAATTAGTGGTTGAAGCTTAACTCTCTGCAGGCATTAGAGCCTGTTCTTGAATAGGGTTCAACTTCAAGAAGATGCCCTGCTTGCCCAGCAGCAGCCAGCAGGTTATGGAAGTTGCATGATGCAAAGTGAAGGGATTTGCTAACTGTAACAGGTGATTAGTCCAAAATCATGCCCTCATTGACTAAATTATTTTAGCTTGTCTCAATCAACAAGAAGTCAAGGTTCTAGAAAAGGTTCATGATCAGGGTCAAGCAGTCTGACCCTGGCAAAAGGTAAGATCTTTCCCACTAAAGGAAGGAAACATTGAAGGTATTGCTAACGTGGCGAACAGGATGGTTACAATGCTGGTATTTACCGGGGGTTAGGGGAATTGAACAAATAGGTCTCCTGCGGTTATTATGGCTCATGTATAAAGTCATGTAACATCTTTAATGGTCCTGCATCAAAGCCCTTATTTGAAACTATTAGTTAGCTTGTATATCGGGACAATCATTTCTTATTTGGGTTGACTCGTGCAACTTTCCATGTCTGTTTAGTCGCTTGGCTTGCGTCCCACAGAGGTGATTCAATCCAGTGAGATGACCACTTTTCACCTCTTCCTCATGTGGCATGATTTCACCAAATCAAAATCAAATAGGTAGACTAGAAACCCATCCTTGTTGACTGGATCTAACCCAACCCAGCTGTTTCTCAAACCTGGGTAAATGGTAGACTGTTTCAAACTTGTAAGGCAAAAAAGCAGATTAGCCAACACAACACTGACAGAAAATACAACAAAACAAGTGAGAAAAAAAAACAATATGTACAAAATTAAGATGAAACAATTTGTCCAGCATCAGAAGGGCAGCTCATTCATAACCTATGTTTTCTCAAGGGGATTGTTAGTGCATCATCGAGGTTTACTTGGTCAAAACTCAAAAAAGACTGGAAGCAAGATAGAGCCATTTTGTTGCTAAAGTGTCGTGGACTTCTGCAGTTCATGTGAAAGATTTGAAAAGGTAACCACAGTTAGGATCCATTTAGTACAGCATAAAGTTTACTATATGCACAGATTTCCCAGGAAAGCCTATCATAATTTGGATGCCACAATTCAGATCTGAAGACAACCAGTGAGTGTGGCTTTCTGGTTGTCTGAACTTTTGAATCACCAAACAATTCTTGTGATCAACTCTTCTAGAAAACCTGTGCATGTAACAACAGAATTTACGCTGTTCCTTCCAAACGTGAAAGCTTGACCAAAGGACCAGTACAGCAATTCTGTAGTTATCATATTACATAGGTTTAGTGGCACATTCCTGACTATAAACAAAAAAGGTTCTCCGAAAGATCAACAGGCAGGAAGAATAAATGAAACATAAGCATATAAACTGTCAGTCTCCTCAGCAACTCACTCCATAAGCAATGTACTGACTTCTTTCTACTTATCAAGCAGTCTGAATTAAATCTCAAAAACAAAACAAAAGAAATTAAATAAAAAAAAGCCATCACTTAATGTCTGCAGAAACATTTCAGTCCAACCAAAGAAAGATAACTCACCTAAGATTGAAGTAATTATCAGGATCCCTGCTGGCTTGCTCACGAGAAAACTTCCAAAAATAATTGAAAAATAGAGAGAAGATGCCACCCGGTTAGCGACAACTCGTACGAAACAGAGACAAACAAGCGGGATTTGTCGAAGAGTCGTCACCTTCTCACCGGCGAGGGACTCGGCGACGATGCGCGCGTGGTCCCGCCGGGTGGTGGCCTTGGTCAGGCGTTTGAGGAGAAGCGCGCCGCCTATGAGCACGAGCGCCTTCAGGACCAGGCCCCGGACGCGGCCGCCGCCGCCGCTGGAGCCGTCCGAGTTCGACCCCATCCTCGAATCATCGGCGCAGACGGAGAAGACGAAGAGGCCGGATCAACTGGCAGGAATCGGTGGTTCAAACCCCCGCATGTTTAGCAACTGCAGATATGAACATCGAAGAACAGATGAGACGGAACGAGAGGAACGGATTTGGCGATCACCTCCATGGATCCAGGCGCCATCTTCTCAGATGGAGGACGCGAAGAGTCCTGCGAGCGCCGTGCCGGGTGGAGACGCGCGGGGGTAGGAGTGGTGCCGTGATGTCGAAATGCACGGCCAGGACGACGCGAGCGCCCGAGATCGCTATACGCAAGAGGCGTGACGATGTGAAGTGTGGGTGTGGCGCGGCTCCTATTTTGTTTGTTTGCCGGCTTGACCGGACGACTGGGAGTGGCACCGCTGTGTGCCGCTCCGGTTTTTGGACCGAACAAGAGAGAGAGAGAGTAATTCTGTTGAGTAATCCTAGCTGCATTGCACTGAGTGAAGTAACGTTTTTATTTGTTTTTTGTTAGATTTCTTTAAAAAAATTTAAAATATCTGATAAAAATTTGATAGTACATTTGGGGAGCTGGGATCGGTTTCGACCCAATTGTATATTTTGTTTAAAAATAAATATTTGCACACAAATCAAGATATTCTTCCAACAATTTTTTTAAAATAAAATATATGATCAAAGCCGACCTGAACTTCTTAGATGTACTGTCGGATTCTTGATCGGACATTCTAAAAAAAAAAAAGATCGACAAAAAATATAAAAAATAGAAACATACAAACTGGATGTTAGCCGGAGGCAGCAGCAAGCATTACTCAGTTCTGTTTGGTTTGAGTGGAAGGGGAGAAATTATCTCCTGGTCCCATAACTGATGAGAGATGCCTAACAATATGGGTTTGTAACTCTCGGTCATTATGATTATAGCCAAGTGAGCAGAGATCAATGATGGCACTAGCAAAAGGTTGTGAGGTTGGAAGTTTTGACATGCCAAATCCTATGTGTCCTCTTGTAAGTGTCATGTAATTTTAGTGAAATTAGTGGATGTGAATTGGGTGATCGAAGGAAAATCAGAATCTCTATCAACTGTCAAAAGGTGTTTCTCATTCTATACTTGAAGTACTTGTCTTTTTATTCAGGTGTGTTCCAGGTGACCATGATGAATGGGCACAAGTAGTATTTGAGTAATACTTATTATAATGTTTCATGAATATTGTAATTACAACTGTCATTCAATTATGCAATCAGACGACGTGAAGATTTTAAATCCCACTACACTGCGCACTTGTCTAATGACCATGCGCCATCAGATGTCACGATCGGATGGAAGTTGCAGCAGCAATGCCCTTGGGACCTGCAGCAAGTATTACTCCTAGGATTTTGACCATGGAGTAGTAGCCTAATATTTGCATCAATACTATTTTACTTCTAAGTGATATATAATTTCACCATGATTATATGATATTATAATAAAACAACAGAATAACGACAAAGACTTTTTAGGGATTAATGGAGGAACATATATAATTAATATAATATTCACATAGATAACAGATTTACATAAACTATGATCAAGGATCTTTTACTAGTGTTGAATCATCTATAATTCAGTCTACATAAAAGTTTGTTAGAAAATCATTTTTTATTGCACCAAAAATAATTTGTTTTGCAGTTAGTAACGTAGCCAAAAGAAGTAGCATAAATTGAATTGGCTTACAACGGATCAATTTTATCTTCCTATTTTCTATTGACTTTAATTTTATTTTTTTTACTTTAAGACAAGTTCTGTAAGAATAGATGTCTTTTTATATCACATTTAAAGTGAGGCCACTAATGTGACAAAAAAAGCATGTCATGCTTAATAAGAAGTGACATATAAATATTATCAATGTCAAACTATTTACAATTTATGAGGGTCCAAAGCTGAATCAAGAGTAAAAAGAAAATCATTATATACACGTCAATTTTTTGTTTAATTCATTTAGTCATTTATCGAGAAAAACATATACATATATACATCGTCATAATAGCAATTGGTTGAAAATGAAGACAACCTTGACTTGATGTATGCCACAAGTTCGTGCTTGGGGTATGCACATGGTGATCTTGGCATAATTTGGTAACCCCTAAGAAAATATCTTCATCATCGTCTCAAAACTTTTGAATAAGGGATTTACAAGTAACACCAACTTTACAACATTTGAAATATTAAGAGGCTGTCACTATGAAGCATGATAAGAAACAAACAATAAGATAAAATATCATGTTGAACATAACATTTTACTAATAACATTTTCAAAAAGTTTATAGACAAGAGATGCCTTTTCATTAAGCTATAAATTGATTTCAAACAAGGCTGTCCATCGGGGGTGTATCTTGTACGTTATAATTTACTAATTTGACAATTTATCATTAGTATGCACTATTTGTACTCAGGACACTTGCAATTCGTTTTGCCATTTAAAGGATTAAATTTAACTTTTCAAAATGTTGGTAGATAAATATAACTTTCTCAAATATTACAACTAGTGTTAATCAAGATAAATGAGTAATTAATATAAATATACATAAAAATAGTCAACACGATCTTTTAAATCCGTTCTATGCAATTCACGTAGTATATTTTTAATAAGGAAGAAAAAGAGGTATTGAAGATATCTCGTTCTTAATATTGTCATGTAAGGATGCAAACAGATAAACTTCAGCAAATATATTAAGGAAGGGTGGTAGTTGAATGCCCTAGTAAGGAACTTTATCATGCGTAAGTCGTTTGCTAATGACAAGGTATATGCCTATCCAAAATTGTAAACTGATCTGAATTAATATTACGTGTATTGAATAAAAGTATTAGACAATTCAATGATAATGTATTATTTATAATTTGTCTCTTAACATCATTTATAAAGTATTATCATAATGAACAAGTTATATAGAACATGTTATTTGTACCATATTCATTGGACCGATAGGGGTGGGCTATACTTGGAGGAGGAAGATTTTGCTCGGCCTATAAGCGCTGATGGGCCGTACCACTGATCTTTCTCACTGCAAGCCCACAAGCTTGTCACTTTAGCTAGCTAAATATTAGGGTCCATACTTGTCCGACCTAGGATAAGAGTGTTGGGTTCTCGTATTTCTCCGGATCTCCCGCGCAACGGAAATAAAAAATAAAATAAAATGGAGATCCAATTCTCGTTTCGAAAAATCTAAAATTACGATGATCGGATTATCGAAATCTTACCGTGTGTGGATTCGAATCCGCAACCGTTTGGTTCCGTTGGTGCGACACCGCAAGCCGCGCAAGCGCCCGGCCTCTAGCGGAGTCCACGTGATTTTCCTCGTGACAAAAATCCTCACGTTCCTCGTTCTTCGCAGCCACGAAAACTTCCGCCGTTCGCTGCAATGCGCGGACGAAATCCCGTCGAACGGGAGTCGGAGAAACGGCAGAGCAGATCCGGAGATCCGGATCTGGCCTGGGGCACTGGAGAGAGAGAGAAACAGAGGAGGGGGCGGCCAGGGTTAGCAGCAGCTTGGCCTGCTCAGCCCGTTCGCTATGTTTTATACTAACTGTGCGATTTTTCATAAAAACCTCCGGTTTGTATAAACCCACTTATTTATCTATCGCCTTGAGAATCATTTGCGTGTGACCCTCTAGGCCAAATTACCAGTCTAGTTAATAGCCCAATAAGCCCAGTGACTCCTCACTGACTCTATTAATCAATTAATAACCCTTTATTAATTAATTAATCAATCGAATTGATATCGCATATCGAATTTGATCGGGCCTCCGATCATGTTGGGTGCCAAGAAACATCGCGTGAACCCGGAAGGTATCGGGGTTAAGTAACCCACTCTTGGAACCTTTCCGCCGACAGTTACCGCGTGGATATAATCCTTCATTCGTACAATGCTCTCGTGTCGACTCAGGGTATGGCGTGCTGTCAAAACCTAACCGGTCGACTCACTTAGATTGGATGCCGCTGATGAATATCGGAAAACTCATTTCCCGATATTATCGTCCGCCCTGGCCAGGGACTTTCGCGTATCCTTCCTAGAGCATTCTCTCTCATCGTACCGAGAGTGAATAATTCCTTATTGACACACAATTCCCTTCGACGGTATTCCGCTGTACCCGATCCTTGGCTGTTTAGAATCCCGTGGTTAGAGATTCATAAACTTAGGTTAAAGTACAGAAGTCCACCGTCAAGATGTCCTTGGTGTCTCAGGTCCGAGGACCATCCACGCAACTGCCACAATAGAATCAAACTGGTTGACAGTGAGGTACAATACCATCTAGCGATTCAGTCGGATCAGTTCAGTGAACTCATTCTCCAATGAGCACCTACATATTCGCCTTAGTGTCTCCACACAAGTGACTATGAGATCAATCACCCTCATCGCATAATCATGAGTAATCTGTACTAGTCTAACCGGATATCCGATGTCCTTCTCGGATATCCTTCGACTATGAACGATTAAGAATATGTGTTCTTAAGTAATTAGTCTCACTAGTACGATCTCATCATAATCTGATCACTATCGCACATATTCATGGACTTCATTATGAGACGATAATTAATACGATTTACACATAATGAATATTATGCCATTATATTAATAATTATGAATGAGATTTATATAGTCAGATTGGTTTGTAGGCCACCTAAGACTAATAATCTCTCACTTGGATTAAAGCCAATCACCTTTATACAGTAAGCCTATAGACTCTAGGTGATGCTCAAACACAATTTGAGCCAACGGCTTTGTCAGTGGATCTACTACATTGTCGACAGATGGAACTCTTTCCACCACTACATCTCCTCTAGATATGATCTCTCTGATAAGATGAAAGCGCTTTATAATATGCTTCGATTTCTGATGAGACCGCGGCTCTTTCGCTTGCGCAATCGCTCCATTATTGTCGCACAACAGCGGAACATGTTCAGAGATGCTGGGAACTACGCCGAGGTCGGTGATGAATTTCTTCAACCACACTGCTTCCTTGGCGGCTTTAGCTGCAGCGATGTACTCAGCTTCAGTCGTCAAATTTGCAGTGGTTGCTTGCTTGGAACTCTTCCAGCACACTGCGCCTCCGTTTAAAGTAAACACAAATCCAGATGTAGACTTGCTATCATCTGGATCTGACTGGAAACTCGAGTCAGTAAAGCCTCGCAGTTTCAAGTCACCTCCTCCATAGACAAGAAACATATCCTTAGTTCTTCTTAAGTACTTAAGGATACATTTCATAGCCTTCCAGTGCTCTTCGCCTAGATCAGCCTGAAATCTACTTGTAACACTTAGAGCATATGCAACATCAGGCCGTGTACATAGCATGGCATACACGATATATCCTATGGTAGAGGCATAGGGTACTCTATCCATAAGTGCCCTCTCATCAGGAGTCTTAGGAGACTGCTCTTTTGAGAGATTAATTCCATGTCTCATCGGTATGAGACCTCTCTTGGAATTTTTCATGCCAAACCTTTTGACTAGATATCTATGTACAAGGATTGGATCATTCCAAGCATCCTCTTTGATCTATCTCTATAGATCTGTATTTCCAATACGTAGGATGTTTCTCCCAAATCCTTCATGGAGAAGTTTTTCGACAGCCAGGCCTTTACCGATGACATCATAGCTACATCATTCCCAATGAGTAGTATGTTGTCTACGTAAAGAACTAGGAAGGTGACTGCACTCCTACTGGTCTTCTAGTACACACAAGGCTCATCTTCATTCTTAATGAAGTGATAAGACTTGACAGCCTCGTCAAATCTCATGTTCTAGCTCCGGGAGGCTTGCTTCAATCCATAAATGAACCTTTGAAGGTTGCACACTTTATCTGGAGATTCCTTGGATGTGAAACCTTCTGGTTGTATCATATACACCTCTTCCTCAAGGTTGCCATTGAGGAAGGCAGTCTTCACATCCATCTGCCAGATTTCGTAATCAAAATGTGCAGCAATGGCGAGTAGAACTCTGATCAACATTATCATGGCAACTGGTGAGAAAGTCTCGTCATAGTCAATTCCTTGCCTTTGACGATATCCCTTTGCCACCAACCTTGCCTTATAAGTATCGATCCGTCCATCAGTACCGATCTTTCTCTTAAAGATCCACTTGCATCCGATGGATACAATTGTTGGGATCGCTGTGTCGGGATCTGACCGAAAAACGCAGCGGAATAATATGTTCGGGATAGGATCTGTCCCGTTTCGATCGTTAAAATAAAATCGAAGAAAATCGAGTTCACCTTGCGCGGATTCGAATCCGCGTTCGTTTTCCGGTTCCGTCGGAGCGATGCCGCAAGTCGCGCAGATGCCCGACCTCTAGCGGTATCCACGCGGTTCTCCTCGCAATGGATCGTCCTCGCTTCCTCGCTCGCTGCGGCGTTCGTAGATCTCGTCTGGCTGCGATTCTGATTCTCCCGTCGGACGGAAGGCGGAGCAGTCGGGAACCGTACGCCCAGAAGAGAAAGAGAAAGAGAAAGAGAGAAAGAACGAATGACGGCTAGGTCAGGGTTGCTGGCCCCGGACATAGAATCCGTTCTTTTATAATAAGTCAGTTTGCGGTTTTTTCATAAAAACCCAGACTTATCCGAAATCCTGTCGGAGTATCCATCGACTTGAAAACCATTTGCGTGTGACCCTCTAGGCCCAAATACCAGTCCAGTTAATAGCCCATTAAGTCCAGTAACCCTTTACTGACCCACTGAATTAATTAATATCCTTATATTCAATTAATCAGCCGAATTTAATGTCCCACAATAAATTCGGATGGACTGCCGATCACGTTGGATGCCAAGCAACATCGCGTGATCCTGGATGGCACTGGGGTTATCGCAACCCTCTATTGGAACCTTTTTGTCATCGGTTAGCGCGCGGATATAATCCTTCATCAGTGCAATGTTCCCGAATCAACCTAGGACATGGTTTACTGTTAAACCCTATTCGGTCGATTCACTTGAATCAGATGCTGCTAATATGAATCCGATAACTCCTTATCGATTACAGAGTCCGCCTTGGCCAGGGATTTTAAGCGCATCATTCCCAGAACATTCTCTCTCAAACTACCGAGAGCGGTGTTGGGATTTCTCGGTTTCTCCGGATCGCTCACGCAGCGGAAAACAAAAAAATATTTACAGCGATCCGTTCCCGTTTCGAAATCTAAAATATGATAACCGGGTTATCGAAGTTCTCACCGTGTGCGGATTCGAATCCGCAGCCGTTCGGTTCCGTCGGTGTGACACCGCAAGCCGCGCAAGCGCCCGGCCTCTAGCGAAGTCCACGCGATCCTCCCCGCGACGGATATCCTCAAGTTCCTCGTTCTTCGCAGCCCACGAAGCCTCCGCCGGTCGCCGCAATGATCGCTGCAATGCGCGGACGATTTCCCGTCGAACGGGATTGATTGAAGCGGCGGAGTAGATCTGGATCTGCCTGGACGCTAGAGGAAGATAGAAACTAAGGAGGGGCGGCTAGGGTTAGCAGCAGCTTGGCCTGCTCAGCCCGTTCGCTATTTTTTATACTAACCGCGCGGTTTTTCATAAAAACCCCCGGTTTGTATAAAACCCACTTATTTATCCATCGCCTTGAGAATCATTTGCGTGTGACCCTCTAGGCCCAAGTACCAGTCCAGTTAATGGCCCAACAAGCCCAGTGACTCCTCACTGGCTTTATTAATTAATTAATAACCCTTTATTAATCAATTAATCAATCGAATTGATGTCGCACATCGAATTCGACCGGGCCTCCGATCACGTTGGGTGCCAAGCAACACCGCGTGAACCCGGAAGGTATTTGGGGTTAGTAACCCACTCTTGGAACCTTTCCGCCGACAGTTACCGCGTGGATATAATCCTTCATTCGTACAATGCTCTCGAGTCAACTCAGGGTATGACGAGCTGTCAAACCCTAACCGGTCGACTCACTTGGATTGGATGCCGCTGATGAATATCGGAAAACTCATTTCCCGATATTATTGTCCGCCCTGGCCAGGGACTTTCGCGCATCCTTCCTAGAGCATTCTCTCTCTAAGTACCGAGAGCGAATGATTCCTTATTGACACACAATTCCCTTCGACGGTATTCCGCTGTACCCAATCCTTGGCGTATTAGAATCCCGTGGCTAGAGATTCGTAAACCAAGGTCAAAGCACAGAAGTCCACCGCCAAGGTGTTCTTGGTGTCTCAGGTCCGAGGACCATCCACGCAACTGCGACAATAGAATCAAGCTGGTTGACAGTGAGGTACAATACCATCCAGCGATTCAGTCGGATCAGTTCAGTGAACTCATTCTCCAATGAGCACCTACAGATTCGCCTTAGTGTCTCCACACAAGTGACTTATGAGATTAGTCACCCTCATCATATGAGCATGAGTAATCTGTACTAGTCTAACCGGATATCCGATGTCCTTCTCGGATATCCTCCGACTATGAACGATTAAGAATATGTGTGTTTAAGTGATCAGTCTCATTAGTATGATCTCACCATAATTTGATTACTATAACACATATTCACGGACTTCATTATGAAACGAGAATTAATGCGATTTACACATAATGAATATTATGCCATTTTATTAAAAAATGAACGAGATTTACATAGTCAGATTGGCTTGTAGGCCACCTAAACTAACAAGTGGATGATCCCGTATTGAACACACAATTACCTTCGAGGGCATTTCCCTGAACCCGATCGCTTGACTTATTGATAACCCATGGTTAGGGATTCGTTCGTCAAGGTCAAAGCTCAGAAACCTACCAACAAGATATCTTTGGACTCTCAGGTTCAAGGATCATCCACGCAACCGTGACAAATGAATCGAGCTGGTTAACAGTGAGGTGATTACCATCTAGCGATTCATAGTCGGATCAGTTCAGTGAACTCATTCACCAATGAGCACCTATAGGTTCAGCATAGTGTCTCCACACAAGTGACTTATGGGATCAGTCACCCTCATCATATGAGCTGAAGTAACCTATACTAGTCTATCCGGATGTTCGATGTCTTATCTCAAATATCTTATGACTAGGAACAATTAAGAACATGTGTTTATAAGTCTTCGGTCCCGTAATTATGATCTCATCATAATCCGAAGACTGTTGCACATGTTCATGGACTTCATCGTGATACGATAAACACAGATCGAATTAATTACACACAATGAATTATTGCCATTTATTAATAATCTGAATAAGTACATAGTATCAGATTGGCTTTGAGACCATCTAATACTAACAATCTCTCACTTGGACTAAAGCCAATCACTTTTATACAGAATACCCATATTCTCTAAGTGACGCTCAAAAACATTTTGAGACAAAGGCTTTGTAAGTGGATCTGCTATGTTGTCGGCTGAGGGAACTCTTTCCATCACGACATCTCCTCGAGCTATAATTTCTCTGATCAGATGAAAGCGCCGCAGAATGAGCTTCGACTTCTGATGAGACCTCGGCTCTTTCGCTTGAGCAATTGCCCCATTGTTGTCACACAGCAGTGGGACGGGACCAGATATGCTTTCCACCACACCAAGATCGCCGATGAATTTCTTCATCCATACAGCTTCCTTGGCGGCTTCAGCAGCAGCAATATACTCGGCTTCCGTTGTCGAATCAGCAGTGGTTTCCTGCTTGGAACTTTTCCAGCTCACTGCTCCCCCGTTGAGTGTGAAAACAAAACATGATGTTGACTTGCTGTCATCAGGATCAGACTGAAAACTCGAGTCAGTGTATCCTTGCAGCTTCAAGTCTCCTCCTCCATAGACTAGAAATATATCCTTAGTCCTTCTCAAGTAGTTAAGGATGCATTTCACAGCCTTCCAGTGTTCATCACCTGGATATGCCTGATGTCTGCTCGTAACACTTAGAGCATATGATACATCAGGTCTGGTACATAGCATGGCATACATGATGGACCCTATGGCAGAAGCATAGGGGACTTTATCCATCACAACCCTCTCTTCAGGTGTCTTGGGAGACTGACCTTTAGAGAGTGAAATTCCATGTCTCATCGGTATGAGACCTCTCTTGGAATTTTCCATGCCAAACCTTTTGACAATGGTTTCTATGTACATGGATTGGGTTAAAGCTAGCATCTTCTTTGATCTATCTCTATAGATCCATATTCCCAATACGTAAGATGCTTCTCCCAAATCCTTCATGGAGAAGTTCTTTGACAGCCATATCTTTACTGATGACATCATTCCTACATCATTCCCAATGAGTAGGATGTCGTCAACGTAAAGAACCAGAAATGTGATTGCGCTCCCACTGTTTTTCTTGTATACACAGGGCTCATCTTCATTCTTAATGAAGCCATAAGATTTGATCGTCTCATCAAATCTTATGTTCCAGCTTCGGGAAGCTTGCTTCAGTCCATAATTGGACTTTTGCAACTTGCATACCATGTCTGGAGATTCTATGGATGTGAATCATTCTGGTTGTATCATATACACCTCCTCGTCAAGGTTTCCATTGAGGAAGGCAGTCTTCACATCTATCTGCCAGATTTCATAATCATGGTATGCAGCAATGGCGAGAAGAATTCTGATAGACTTAATCATAGCAACGGGTGAAAAGGTTTCGTCATAGTTAACACCTTGTCTTTGACGATAGCCTTTCGCCACTAATCTTGCTTTATAAGTCTCAATACGTCCATCTGCACCGATCTTTCTTTTGAAGATCCATTTGCAGCCGATAGGTACTATACCATCGGGTAATCTATAAAGTTCCAAACTTGGTTGATGTACATGGACTGTATTTCAGAATTCATGGCTTCCAGCCATTTCCCGACCTCTGGACTTTCAATGGCCTCTTGGTAAGTCTTAGGATCATCATCCTCATTATAGAGTATCCTTGAACCATCCAAATTAATATGTCCCACATATCTTTCTAGTGGTTTAGGTACTCTTTTAGACCTACGAGGTTCCTGTGTATCATTTTGAACAGGTTCAGAAACTGACGGTTCATCTGATGAACCATTGCCAGTTTGTGGGTCTGGAATTTCTTCCAGTGTTACTTTACTCCTACTGTCCTTCAGGAGAATATAATCTTCTTCCAGAAAGACAGCTCTCCTGGCCACAAACACCTTTTGTTCGCTAGGAAGATAAAAGTAATATCCATAAGTTTCCTTTGGATATCCCACAAATCTGCATTTGTCAGTTTTGGATTCCAGCTTATCTGCGTCATGTCTTTTAATATGAGCAGGACATCCCCAGACTTTAACATGTTTAAGGTCTGGTTTCCTTCCATTCTATATCTCATATGGAGTGGTCTCAACAGATTTGCTGGGTACCTTGTTCAGGATATACATAGCCGAGCTAAGTGCATATCCCCATAAGGACACTGGTGATTTGGATATGCTCATCATGGATCGCACCATTTCCATTAATGTGCGATTTCTCCTTTCTGATACACCATTCATCTGAGGTGTATAAAGAGGTGTAAGCTGAGAAAGGATACCATTATCCTTTAAGTATTTAATGAACTCAATACTCAAGTATTCACCACCCCGATCAGATCGGATGGTTTTTATACTTTTTCCTGTTTGTTTTTCTACTTCATTTTTAAATTCTCTGAATTTCTCAAATGCTTCAGATTTATACTTCAATAAGTATACATATCCAAACCTTGAGTAATCATCAGTGAATGTAATGAAGTATGAGAAACTACCAATAACTTGGGTTGACATAGGACCACATACATCTGAATGTATGAGTTCTAATATGTCTTTGGCTCGTTCTCCAGTTCCACTAAATGGAGACTTAGCCATTTTACCCATTAAACATGACTCACATGTTGCATATGATTCATAATCAAATGGATCTAAATATCCATCTTTATGCATCCTATGGAGTCTATTTTCACCAATGTGTCCAAGCCTACAATGTCACAAGTAGGCTTTGTTCATTTCATACTTACTCCTTTTAATTGAAGAACCGATATGTAAATTATCATGAGACACATTCAATAGATACAATCCATTGGACAAAATAGCAAAAGCTATTAATTTATTTCCGAAATAAATTGAACAACTATTGTTCCCAAAATTTAAATGGTATCCAATTCTATCTAAGCATGAAATAGAAATGATGTTCCTTATTATGCTAGGTACATAATAACATTCATCTAATAAAAATGTGTCTCCAGATGGTAGCTTGAGCTTCACTGTCCCCACAGCGATCGCCGCAACTCTTGCGTCGTTACCTAGCCTCGCTCCAGCTCGCCAGTCCTCAGCTTATGCTTTCTTGTCAGTGCCTGCACAGAATTGCAGATATGAGATACACATCCAGTATCTAATACCCATGATGTACAATCTCTTATTGACAAGTTTACATCTATCATATAGATACCTGAAGCGTCCTGCTGCTTCACAGTTCCTTGAGCCTTGTCCTTGAGGTATTCTTTGCAATTCCTCTTCCAATGCCCTTTCTAGTGACAGTAGAAGCAATCACCTTTCTCAGCACTTTTACCTTTGTCTTTCTTGACAACCTTTGCCTTTTTCTGAACCTTATTCTTATTCTTTCGAAAAGCTTGGACTGCAAGTCTTTTTCTGTTGGTCTTACCAACCATGAGGACTTGGGGTTTATCCTTCACAAGGTTCCCCTCAGCAGTCTTTAACATGTTCAGCAGTTCAGCTAAGGTGGTATGGATCTTGTTCATGTTAAAACTAACGATGAACTGAGCATATGACGGTGGAAGTGAAGTCAACACGAGGTCTGTGTGCATCTCCTTGGGAAGTGTAATCCCAAGAGCATCCAGCCTCTCCACCCACTCAATCATCTTCAGCACGTGATTCTGTACTGAAGTTCCCTCTGCCATCTGAGCCTTGAACAGATTCTTCGATATCTCATATCGTTCGATTCTGCTCTGCTCACCAAATAGCTCCTTCAAATGGAGCATGATGGATCTATCATCCATCTCTTCATGTTGCCTCTGTAACTCATTGCTCATAGAGGCTAACATGTAGCATTGGCCCATGGTGGAATCTTCCTTCCATTTTTCATACGCTATCATTTCCTTCTCTGGAGCATCCAATGCTAGTTCAGCAGGAGGTTCATTATCCAAGACGTAGGCAATCTGCTTAGACCTGAAGACTATCTTCAGGTTTCTGAGCCAGTCTGAGTAATTAGTGCCTGTCAAACGGTTGGCATCAAGTATGCCTCGCAACGGGTTATGGTGCGACATTCTCGCCTACATGAGATAATCAATTGATAATTAGCAGATATTCAGATTAACTAAAACAAGATATGGTCTTTTATTATCTAGTTTTACTCCCACTAATTTTCGACGGACTGTATAACCTTCAGATATACAGAACGGGAGACGCCGACTGTCTCCTAGTGGGGATCAGAATCTCCAAGCATCACAGTATGACCTCGGGTAAACACGTAGTATCATACTGCTATCTCAGAGCAATCATCTCATGATAATTGCAACTCCTTGCAATATCCGATCATATTTCGGCTCCCAAGTTTAATGGTCCCGGGTAAACACAGTAGACCATTATCTCCGGTCTAAGCTTTACCATCAATACGTGACAGAATAAAGTAGAAATATAGTTCCCAGGTAAACACGTGGATAACTATATCGTTCCTCTACTCTTATCCAAAGGCATCTAATGCCATGATCAATAGTCCTCTCAACAGACAATAGCATTGATCATATTGATGGAGAGCCACGCGGTGCATTCTCAATGACTCGCGCTACGGCTTAGAGTTTGTAACGAAGGTTTTACTTATTTAATTTGGTCTTATCCTAGGTGATAGTATTAAATATATCGAATATATTATAAATACTAATAACCTAGTAGATATTAAGCACACGCATCACATACATGTCATTAGTGTGGTCATGGACGGCACTGCGGTTTGACTTGAGCCAGACAGTCAAACGCACACACATACATAATATAACAACTTATATCATGAGTCTGCAAACCCATGGATTCAATGAACTCCTTCATTTTCATCTAGTGAGTAGTTGTGGATCATTCTCGCTCCGCATGTAGCCGCCTCGATCAAATTACATCGTAATTCTCAATTACATGATAATTTAAATGAGGAAGCCTTATGGCGATTACATCAAGGAGGAAGGTAGAAATACAATGGAATATGAGAGGGAGAGGTTCGCAGACCTCTATTTATTAATAAACAATAAACCACACAATCACATTCCATATCCACAAATAATGCTCGTCCATGACCACCATGTGTTTTAGTTAAACAAACCACACATGAATTGTACATCAAATGGTTAAATTAAAATTTTCGAAAATAATAATAATTTCAGGTTTCATAAAACCAGGGACCAATCAAAATTAGATTTAGAATTTTCGAAAGATTTCATTGAGTCAAAGTATGCTAATTTAAATCTAATTCAAATAAGCAAATTAATGCACATCATAATAATAAATGCATGTTAACTCCAAATAGACGCATTTATAACATTCAATGCTAATTAATTTTACATACATTAAAATTTTAATTTAACAATTAAATTAATTCTCTTTAATGTCAAGATAATCTAACAATTAGATTAAAAGCTAATTAACAACATTTGTTAAATAGCTAATTCCTATTTTAAATATTGGCCTATAAAATGATCATACAGATTAAAATCAAAATTTAAAATTTTAATAAATTTTATGTAATTTATGGGCCAATAATCAATTTAATAGGAATTTAATTGGATTTTTTTTTTTTTTTTAAAAGGGGCAGCAGAACCGGGCCCGGTCCGGCCCCTGGACCGGCCCAGGCCGGCGCCCAGACCGGGCCCAGTCCCGCCCGCCCCATGGGCGGGGTTGGCCCGAGTCGGGCGCCGGGCTGGGTCGGCCCTGGGCCCGGGCCGGCCCGGATGCCCCTCCCCTCTCACCCGACGCAGCTAGGTAACCCTAGCTGCGCAGGGGGGTGCGGGAGGCGGCGGCCCCGCCGCCGACCACCTGCCCAGCAGGCGTCGGCCGGCGGGCCCCCTGCGCCGTAAGCCCCTGGCCAGCAGCCAGGGACGTCGGCGACGACTCCGGTGGCCTCCAAGGTCACCGGAAGGCCCCTTTTTCCTCTGTTTCAACTGCAAACCGAACCTGCAGTTTCCATGGTTTTTCAATGATATTTTGGAGGATAAAGGGGTTCCATCTATCCCCAAAAACGCCGATCTTAGATACATCTAACTATCAATGATCCCATGGGAGGAAATCCACACGCCGGCGAGCCATCCCCAACCTTTGGGGTGCCCGTAAACATGCCGACGCAAGCCGTTCTTCGTCAAACGAACAACACGAAATAACCCAAATTAAAATCCGATTTTTTATCACAGTAATTTACAGTAAATTCACTGTGATCATCCCATGATCTCAACACAAGTGATTAAAATCAAAATCATGCATGGAATTCATTATAAACGCATTAATTTAGAGACCGAAACGGCGAAAACACAGTGAAACCTGGCTCTGATACGACTGTTGGAATCGCTGTGTCGGGATCCGACCGAAAAACGCAGCGGAATAATATGTTCGGGATCGGATCCGTCCCGTTTCGATCGTTAAAATAAAACCGGAGAAAATCGAGTTCACCTTGCGCGGATTCGAATCCACGTTTGTTTTCCGGTTCCGTCGGAGCGATGCCGCAAGTCGCGCAGATGCCCGACCTCTAGCGGTATCTACGCGGTTCTCCTTGCGATGGATCGTCCTCGCTTCCTCGCTCGCTGCGGCGTTCGTAGATCCTGTCTGGCTGCGCGTAATCCGCCGCGACATGCGGATTCTGATTCTCCCGTCGGACGGAAGGCGGAGCAGTCGGGAACCGCACGCCCAGAAGAGAAAGAGAAAGAGAAATAGAGAAAGAACGAATGACGGCTAGGTCAGGGTTGCTGGCCCCGGACGTAGAATCCGTTCTTTTATAATAAGTCAGTTTGCGGTTTTTCATAAAAACCCAGACTTATCCGAAATCCTGTTGGATTATCTATCGACTTGAAAACTATTTGCGTGTGACCCTCTAGGCCCAAATACCAGTCCAGTTAATAGCCCATTAAGTCCAGTAACCCTTTACTGACCCACTGAATTAATTAATATCCTTATATTCAATTAATCAGCCGAATTTAATGTCTGATAAAGTGTTAAATTGATCATTTAAGGGCAATCATATGCATCATACTCATGTTTTTATCTGCAAAATAGCATGAAATGATAGATAATTGTGTACCAAGTCCAACGGTACCAATTTCGTCAAATTCTGACTTAAAAACATCGTCATTTCATGTGATTAAAGGAGTATAGCGCATTTGCGGTTTTTCGACAAAACCGAGACGAAATAAATAAATATGATGATATTTTTATGATAATGTGCTAATTTATATTTATTTTATGTGAACAGGACATGCCGATGATGCAGTGCAGCTGATGGAGTTTTTGGAAATTTGGGGGAGGTCGAGTGTTCGGATTTCAATAAATTCGACTAAAGCAGGGGTAAAAATGCAATTTGATGTCCTAATATTGCGATGATTCCTTCTTTCTCTGGAGTTTCCCAAAACCCTCTATTTCTTTCCTTCTCTCCAATTTCCCAACCACATCCCTTCCTTTCTTTATTTTAAAACCCTCTCTCTCTCTTTTTTAAAGATTCTCACTCCAATTCCGAATTCTCTTCCTTCTCCAGTTTCCTTTTTCCTCTCCTTTAATCCCTCTCTTCCTCCCAGCCGCAGCAGCCTCCCAAGTTCCTTCTCCTCTTCCAACCTCTCCCACACCCTCTCTCTCTCTCTCTCGGATTCTCCTCTCTTACAGCCCCTACCCTGCTCCTTCTCCAACCCCCCGGCAGCCCTCTCTTCCTCTCTCCGTTCTGCTCTTTTTCCAACCCCTCTCCAGATTCTCTCTCTCCCTCTCTCTTAGTTTTCCAAAACCTAGAAGTCTCTCTAGTCTCTCCTTCTTCGTTTTTTTTAACAGCCGAGTTCTCCTCTTCCTCCGTAACCTTTCTCTCCCACAGCCCCTATTCTCCTCCTTTTCCAATCCCTCTCTCTGGTTCTCCTTCTTCTCGGTTTCTCTCTTTCTCTCCCTCTCCCCGGTTATCCCTCTCTCGTTTTCTCTCTTTCTCTCTCTCTGTTCTCTCTCGGTTTCTCTCTTTCTCTCCCTCTCTCCGGTTCTCCCTCTTCTCGATTTCTCTCTTTCTCTCGCTCTGTTCTCTCTCTTGATCTCTTCCCCTCCCGGCCAACAGCTCCCAAGGACCTCCACCTACCCAGCACCCGCTCCACATGCATGTAAGAACCGCACCGCCGGTCTGAAGCCCCTGCGAGCCTGCCAGCGCCCTCCTCGTCCACGTACATGCATGCACGGCTAGCTGCAGTGAAGCCTTCCTCGAGCGCCAGCACCAGCAGAAGCTCCACGCGGCGGTGCACCAGCAGTGTGCACGTCCGAAGCACCTGCCAGCCGGCCTTTCCCAGCGCCCTTCACCTGCATGCTGCAGCCGGTGAAGCCAACAACAACCTGGAGTTGCACCCACACCCTGCTGCAAACCGCCTCCACGTCTCAGCTCCACGCTGCATGCATGCAGCCACGTCCCAAGCAAGCTTCTCCACGTAGCCAGCTGTGAGCATCTCGGCTTCCTCCTGCCCAGCAAGCAACAGCACCTCCTCCAAGCAATTGAAGCCGCCGGTCCACTGCGCCAGCAAAGCCCCAAACAGATTGTTATTTTATTCTGTTCTTTCTCTTCTCCATTAGTGTAGAATTAGTTTAATTATTTAGGATTAGTTAGTTGTTATTTGATAATTTGTTTATTTAGTTTAAGGATATTAAACCATTAAATTTTGTAATTTGTTTCGTAATTTTTAGTTAATTAATAATTTACACATAGTTAAATAACAGTTTCTTTATTATTATTATTATTATTATTATTTTAGTTGTGCTTATTTTTCATATATGCTTGTGTTTAATTTCTGAAAAAGAAAAGAAAAGAAAATATTTGTTTAATTTAAGTAATTATATTTTCAGGTAACATTAGTTAATTTAATTCTAGTTTGAATAAGTAATTAGCTCACTTAAATTCTCACTTATTTTTAGATTAACTAAATTCCAAAGTTTTCAAAATTAAAATTCTATCTCCCTGTGGATCGACTCGAACTCACCACTATTAATTTTCAAAATCTGATTTGAGTGAGCCGGATAAATTTAGATTGAACGTTTTCATGAGTGTTTAACGACGCACAATTTGGAACGATCAATGTCCCACAATAGATTCGGACGGACTGCCGATCACGTTGGATGCCAAGCAACATCGCGTGATCCTGGATGGCACTGGGGTTATCGCAACCCTCTATTGGAACCTTTTTGTCATCGGTTAGCGCGCGGATATAATCCTTCATCCGTGCAATGTTCCCGAATCGACCTAGGGCATGGTTTACTGTTAAACCCTATTCGGTCGATTCACTTGAATCAGATGCTGCTAATCTGAATCCGATAACTCCTTATCGATTACAGAGTCCGCCCTGGCCAGGGACTTTAAGCGCATCATTCCCAGAACATTCTCTCTCAAACTACCGAGAGCGGATGATCCCGTATTGAACACACAATTACCTTCGAGGGCATTTTCCTGAACCCGATCGCTTGACTTATTGATAACCCATGGTTAGGGATTCGTTCGTCAAGGTCAAAGCTCAGAAACCTACCAACAAGATATCTTTGGAGTCTCAGGTCCAAGGATCATCCACGCAACTGTGACAAATGAATCGAGCTGGTTAACAGTGAGGTGATTACCATCCAACGATTCATAGTCGGATCAGTTCAGTGAACTCATTCACCAATGAGCACCTATAGGTTCAGCATAGTGTCTCCACACAAGTGACTTATGAGATCAGTCACCCTTATCATATGAGCTGAAGTAACCTATACTAGTCTATCCGGATGTTCGATGTCCTATCTCAAACATCCTATGACTAGGAACAATTAAGAACATGTGTTTATAAGTCTTCAGTCCCGTAATTATGATCTCATCATAATCCGAAGACTGTTGCACATGTTCATGGACTTCATCGTGATACGATAAACAAAGATCGAATTAATTATACACAATGAATTATTGCCATTTATTAATAATCTGAATAAGTACATAGTATCGGATTGGCTTTGAGACCATCTAATACTAACAACAATACCCTCGGGCAAGTCCTCCAAGTTCCAAACTTGGTTGGTGTACATAGATTGGATTTCTAAGTTCATGGCTTCTCACCATTTTCCGGCTTCTAGGCCTTCTATGGCCTCCTGGTAGGTTTTAGGATCATCATCCTCATTATATTCTACCTTAGACTCACCTTTAGCGATATGTCCTACATATCGTTCTGGTAGTCTAGATAATCTACCAGATCTTCGAGGCTCATTTGTGTATACCTAAACAGATTCAGGAATTGATATCTCATCTGATGATAATGCAGTTGTTTGGGGATCTGGAACCTCTTCCAGTACTATTTTACTCCCACTGTCCTCCGGGAGAAGGTATTCTTCTTCTAGGAAGACAGCTTTCCTGACGACAAACACCTTTTGTTCACCAGGATGGTAAAAGTAGTATCCAAAGGTTTCCTTTGGATATCCCACATACCTACATTTGTCAGTTCGTGATTCTAGCTTGTCTGGATCATGCCTATTTACATGAACATGACAACCTCAGACTTTAACATGTTTAAATTCTAGTTTCCTGCCTTTCCATATCTCATATGGAGTAGAGGTTACAGATTTGCTGGGTACTTTGTTCAGTAGGTATGCTGCTGACTCTAGAACATACCCCCAGAGGGACACTAGTAATCCCGAAAAGCTCATCATGAATCGTACCATGTCCAACAAGGTGCGATTCCTCCTTAAGAATTGTGTGAAATTAGTACTCAAGTATTCTCCTCTTCGATCTGATCGAAGAGCTTTAATACTCTTTCCTAATTGTTTCTTTACCTCATTCTTAAACTCCTTGAACTTCTCAAATGCTTCCGACTTGTACTTCATTAAGTACACATAGCCGAATCTTGAGAAGTCATCGGTGAATGTGATGAAGTATGAAAAGCCACCTTCGGCTTGGGTGGACATAGAACCACATACATCCGAATGTATTAGTTCCAAAATGTCCTTAGCACGTTCTCCATATCCAGTAAATGGAGATTTTGCCATCTTTCCCATAAGGCAGGATTCACATGTCGCGAACGATTCATAATCGAATGCTATTAAATAACCATGCTTGTGTAACTTTTACAACCTGCTTTCACCAATATGACCAAGTCTACAATGCCACATGTAGGCTTGGTTTACACAATTCTTGCTCTTTTTAAGAGCATTATTAATGTGAAGATTATAATAAGAAACATCTAACAGATATAGACCGTTGACTAAAGATGCCGAAGCTATTGATTTATTACCATAATAAATCGAACAACTCCTATTCTCAATAGACAACCTATATCCCATCTTGTCCAAACAAGATACAGATATGATGTTCTTTATTATGCTAGGAACATAATAACAATCTTCTAATGATAAGACGTCTCCCGATGGAACCCTGAGGTTTGCTGTCCCTACAGCAATCACCGCAACTTTTGCGCCGTTTCCTAACCTTAATTCCACCTCGCCTTTTCTCAGCTTACGCTTACTTGTCAGCATCTGCACATCATAGCAGATATGAAAAGCACATCCGGTATCTAATACCCAAGATGTGGAATCTCTTACTGACAAGTGGATATCTATCATATAGATATCTGAAGCTTTAGACAGCTTCATCTTTCCATGATCTTTATCGTTGATGAACTCCTTGCAGTTCTTCTTCCAGTGACCCTGCTGCTTACAGTACAAGCAGTCACCTTTTATTACTCCTTTGTCTTTGTCCTTCGATCTTTTATCGTCAGCTATCATCTTTGCGTCAAGTGCATCCAATGCCGTTTCAGCAGAAGGATCAGCTCCAAGGACATAGGCAATGTGCTCAGATCTGAAGACACTCTTCAGGTTTTTGAGCTCATCCAAGTAGTTCAGGCTAGTCATAAGTTTGGCATCAAGTATGCCACGGAGTGGGTTATTCGATGATATAATTCTCTACAGGAGATATGTGAAATCTATTCAGCAGATGTTCAATTATTAATTTTTAAAACAAGACATGGTCTTTTGTTCAAGTTTTAACTCCCACTAATTTTCGACGGACTGTATAACCCTCAGCTATACAGAACGGGAGACGTCGACAGTCTCCTAGTAGGGATCAGAATCTCAATGATTTGCTCTACAATCTTGTGGATAGCACAAGAAAGCTATAAAACAATCAAAGAGCATCCATCTCATGGGACTTGCAACTCCTTGCAATATCCGATCATAGCTTTGGTCTCCAGAGGTTTAATGGCCTTGTGGATAGCACAACAAGCCACTAATTCTGGTCTAAGCTAACCATCGTTACGAGACGAGCATAGATTTGCATGCAACCCTTGTGGATAGCACAACAAAGCTACATGGCCTCTACCCCGATCAAATAGGCATCTAATGCTATAGCCACAGTCTCTCCTCACATTTAAACAGGCCTTGTGATAGCACAACAAACCTGCCTAAAGTAATTCGAATCCTATGACTATAACGATGGTGGACCACGCGGTAAGTTCTCAACTATTCACGTTACGGCTTAGAGTTTAGACGAGGGTATTTAGATAACTTTTATCTTGGTCTCTTTTAGGTGATAGTATAAATATATCGTATATATTTAATAAATACTATACCCTCTTTGATTCATAATCAAAATAAAACAATGCATCTCATACATGTCATTAGTGTGGTCATGGATAGCACAGTGGGTTTGATTGGAGCCAACAGTCAAACACACACTCAATCTAATATAACTTTTACATCAGATAATCCTGCAAACATAAAGGCAAAAGATCTTCATCTTTTCGCCTTTCTAGTTGCAGCTGTGAATCGTCCTTGGTCTTTCCTCGGTTGCCTCGATCATATTACATTTAAATCTAAATTTACATGTAAACAGAAGAAGGCCTTATGGTGAGTACAAGAGAGAGGGAGGTAGAAGTACATCGGAGTTTGAGAGAGAGAGAGAGGTACGCAGATCTCTATTTATTAACAATTAATAAATATCCATAATTTAAACATCCACGATCCACACACATCATTCATCACATGAATAATAGAAAATAAGTGCATATCCATGGCCACGGTGTGTTTTAAACATTCCATACAAGATATAGCGCATCACATGGCTAAAATAAAAGAGTTTTCAAAATAAATAGCTTTGACTTTCAGAAAGCATAGGTTCCAATCAAAATTGGCATTAGAATTTTGAAAACACTTTTAATTAATTTAACATGCAAATAAATTAAAATTTAAAAGCAATAAACACACATCATATGTGCACATACTCCAAATTAATAATTCCATATTATTCCATGCAAATTAGAACATTTCTAATAATTAAACAATCTAACACTTAGATTAAAACATATTAATAATCTAACAATTAGACTATTAATAATTAATTACTAATATAACTCTTAGATTAGTCCACTAAAATTAATCATTAATTTAACACTTAAATTAATAATCAATTCTAATTAATTAATAACTACAATCTAACAATTAGATTAGTTAATTTATAATTAATTATTAACTTAACACTTAAGTTAACAATTAACTTTAATTAATAAATAATTACTAATCTAACTATTAGATTAGATGATTAATGTTAATCATTAATTTAACCCTTAAATTAATAACTAACAAAAATAATTAAAGAGTACTAATTTAACACTTAAATTAGTCATTTGAATTAATTATTAATTTAACAATTAAATTAATAACTAACTCAAATGTTAATTAACAATTAGATGAAATAAATGTTAATAACTAATTTAACCCTTAAATTAGTCATATTAGGTTAATAATTAATTTAACATTTAAATTAATATTAATCCTAATAAATTAACAACTAATTGCTAATTAATTAACCCTTAATTACTTAATGATTCAACATCATTAAATAGCCCAATTTAAATACAATTGAATGATAAATTTAAATTTAAAATATTTTTGAGTTTTAAAATTAAAATCCAATTTTAATTAAATGGGCATTTGGGATTTGAATAAGGGTTAATTTACTTAAGGGGTTTAGGGCTAGGCCAAATAGGCAGCTTGGCTCGAGCCCTGGGTCGGCCAGGCCCGAGCCCTGGCTCAGCCAGGCTCGAGCCCTGGCTCGAACCAGGTCCGGGCTTGGGCCACCCCTGCTAGGCGCCAGACGCTGCACCCGGTCCGGTCCGACTGGATCGGGACCGGGCGGCCCACTGGGGTGTGACTGGTTCGCCCCTCCCACCCGAAACCCTAATCACCTGCAAGCTTCATGGCGGCGGTGGAGGGGGGCTAATAGCGCCGCCGCCGACCGGCTCTGGCGTCGCTCGGCCCTGCCGGCGACGCCCTCGGCGCCGGCAAGGCTTCAGGAGAAGCCCAAAGGGGGCCGGTTAAGACCTCCTTTTCACCCCAAAAGACTGGTTTTTCCTTTTAAAACTGTGGGAAGAAAAGGACTCTTCATCTCCCTCTCCGGCGCAGGTGACTGGTGCCAGCCGTGGCCGGTGAGGTCCTTGGACATTCCAGGACCCCGGTTACCAACTCATCACATGGAGAGACCGAATCGAAGCCTCCAACAACCCCCATTCTTCATCATATGAAGAACATGAAAAACCACATTTAAAATCCGAATATTGCAGAATAAAATCAATCAAAATAATCCTTTTAATATGTGTTCATCACATGAACAAGGATCCAGCAATAATATCAAATTTGTGCTTGGAATAACACTACGAAAAATTAATTTCGGAGACTGAAACGGGATGAGAAACAGTGGAACCTAGCTCTGATACCACTGTTGGATTTTCGTATTTCTTTGGATCTCCCGCGCAGCGGAAATAAAAAAATAAATAAAATGGAGATCCGATTCCCGTTTCGAAAAATCTAAAATTTCGATAATTGGATTATCGAAATCTTACCGTGTGCGGATTTAAATCCGCAACCGTTCAGTTCCATCGGTGCGACACCGCAAGCCGCGCAAGCGCCCGGCCTCTAGCGGAGTCCACGGATCCTCCTCGCGACAAAAATCCTCACGTTCCTCGTTCTCCGCAGCCACGAAAACTTCCGCCGTTCGCTGCAACGCGCGGACGAAATCCCGTCGAACGGGAGTCGGAGAAGCGGCGGAGCAGATCCGGGGATCCGGATTTGGCCTGGGGCGCCGGAGAGAGAGAGAAACATAGGAGGGGGCAGCCAGGGTTAGCAGCAGCTTGGCTTGCTCAGCCCATTCGCTATATTTTATACTAACCGCGCAGTTTTTCATAAAAACCTCTGATTTGTATAAAACCCACTTATTTATCCATCGCCTTGAGAATCATTTGCGTGTGACCCTCTAGGCCCAATTACCAGTCCAGTTAATAGCCCAATAAGCCCAGTGACTCCTCACTAGCTCTATTAATCAATTAATAACCCTTTATTAATTAATTAATCAATCGAATTGATATCGCACATCGAATTCGATCGGGCCTCCGATCACGTTGGGTGCCAAGCAACACCGCGTGAACCCGGAAGGTATCGGGGTTAAGTAACCCACTCTTGGAATCTTTCCGCCGATAGTTACCGCGTGGATATAATCCTTCATTCATACAATGCTCTCGTGTCGACTCAGGGTATGGCGTGCTGTCAAACCCTAACCGGTCGACTCACTTAGATTGGATGTCGCTGATGAATAACGGAAAACTCCTTTCCCGATATTATCGTCCACTCTGGCCAGGGACTTTCGCGCATCCTTCCTAGAGCATTCTCTCACATCGTACCGAGAGCGAATGATTCCTTATTGACACACAATTCCCTTCGACGGTATTCCGCTGTACCCGATCCTTAGCTGTTTAGAATCCCGTGGTTAGATATTCATAAACCAATGTTAAAGCACAGAAGTCCACCGCCAAGGTGTCCTTGGTGTCTCAGGTTCGAGGACCATCCACGCAACTGCCACAATAGAATCAAGTTGGTTGACAGTGATGTACAGTACCATCCAGCAATTCAGTCGGATCAGTTCAGTGAACTCATTCTCTAATGAGCACCTACAGATTCACCTTAGTGTCTCCACACAAGTGACTATGAGATCAATCACCCTCATCGCATGAGCAGGAGTAATCTGTACTAGTCTAATTGGATATCCGATGTCCTTCTTGGATATCCTCTGACTAAGAACGATTAAGAATATGTGTGTTTAAGTGATCAGTCTCACTAGTATGATCTCATCATAATCTGATCACTATCGCACATATTCACGGACTTCATTATGAGACGATAATTAATACGATTTACGCATAATGAATATTATGCCATTATATTAATAATTATGAATGAGATTTATATAGTTAGATTGGCTTGTAGACCACCTAAGACTAACAAAGAGACCCATATGAAACCCGGGTTAGGTTCGAATTCCAACCCAGACTCTCTCTTCATGAATCGAGGTTCCCCGATTCAACTACAACCAAGGATTGAAGGCCCCCAAGCTATTTGGACTTGAGAACGGAATCAAATCCATAAGTTCACTTCGGATATGGCTTTCCCAATCGGAATCGACATTTTCCATAGACTTGCTTTGCTATATAAGGACTCCTAGTCCAATCGGTACAAGTACGCTTTCAAGAACCGAAGCTCTCTTGACTTCTTCCCTATTACTCTGACTTAGGCATCAGAGGGAGATCCCCCGGACTATTGCTTAGGATTCTTGACCACAAAGCAATACCCTCCTGATCAAAGACGAAGGGGCTTGATAGAGACAGATCAGATTTTGGCCCATCAATACTATATTCATAGTATAGTATAAAATCGATCGGAAAAAAGTTCCTTTTTGATGCCATCAATCCACAGACAATTTGAACCATCAGATCACATTGTTTCATCATATTCATTCAGCTAAATCCAATTAGTACGATAGTAAATTAGTAATAATCAACATGAAATGTAGCATCTTTGGATTACACGCTTGAAAGGCCATTACATTTAAAGATGTAAATGGATAACTATCGAAGCAGTTTCGGCCGGTCACGTAGGGTGACGAGTCAGCTGGTCCTACATGAGGTACAATAAGCAAACATCAATGGATTTTGTAGTATGACCTCGGAAAGCAACCTCTGACACTTAAGTTAGTGCGAGGACTGAATAAGAGTGGATGAGTAAGGGAGAGCATGCTATCTTGACGTCTGTCTAATGAAAAGAGCGTGGGTAGAGTTTCTTGTATCTTCTGATGTATGATTATTCTGAGTTCCCATGACTGCTGTACATCCTCCCATGACACTTCCCAAGTAAAAAGGCTCAAAGGGCTGAATCTGGGTCGACTGCCCTCTAGCCTCCACTGGCTAGTGGAGTTTTTTTGAGGAGTAATATTTACTACAATGCCTACGATGTTGCACTACGGGACATTACAACAAATATTAAAAAAATATTTTTTTTAATTTTTTTTAGTTCATGCCCACATACCCCATCCATCTGTACAACCTTTTTTTTGGTCAATAAACTGCCTTCATATATTAAACAGGAAACACAATACAAATAGATATGGTACGAGTAGGGTCATATTGGCAAATAGTACAAACAAAGCCATACTGGCGAACAAAGAGGAGACTAGGAAATAGGCTACACTATAAGCACATTTGTACACAGTTAAGAGAGCGAACAAGTAACCTTGTGAGTATTGACCACGCCGGGCCATACTGCGTTGTACAAGAAAGGGAAAACACAGACAATATTGCACGAAGAAGCCCCACTGAAGAAAACTGGAAGGAGCTATTGCTTGCCGAAGGTGGCCACCGAACAGTCAGCAATGAGAGCCGAGCTGATGGATTAATAACCTCGGAGGAGTAGCAATACTTATCCCTCTAAAAGTTCACATCTAAATAGACATTTACGTACAACATTTATTAGGCTAAATTATTATTTTTGTTCATTTTCTTATCCAGACTAGGAGATTATATAATGTCAGTAAAGCATATAGCTAAGAATAATAAGTTGCATTATTGCATGTTATTTTAATTATTTTTTTTTCAAATTCCTTCATGCTAAGTACCATAATTCTAGAGCTCATCCTATCATTTTGGATGTTAGCATTTGATCCATAATATTGTGTTACGACTCTGAGTGAAATTTTTAAATTTTGAGGTTGGACAATAATGTTTTGTAAAATTGCTCATATCTTCTTTTCATTGCTATCTCTAATGGTGCATACTCTGTCTATCAAATACCAAGCATTTTCCAAAGTTTCCAGTGTATATCAACTAATAATCACTGGAGAACAAGTGGTCTTTAAGTTTCTTATGATCTTCTTGGACTACTTTTAATATTTAAGCTCACATAGTTATCTTTTCCTTACATGTATGAAAGAATATAAAACCAGAAAGTCTAAGTGTTTGGTCATTGAAAACTTTTGGTTTCTTCTTATTAATCTTCTTCGAGTTCATTGAATAAATGCTTGATCAAAAAATGTTTCCCTATAAGTGTATATAAATGATGTTTGATGTAGGAAAAAAATTCTATATATCCTCGGAATATGCAATTGAGGCTATGACATGAATCTTCTTGTTTATTTTTTAAACTTATCACTAGAATTTGCCATTTGATGTTGAGGTAAACTTGTACATTCATTTGTGGTAAACCTTACTTACATGTATCTCTTTCTATTCTTAATTTGTTTGTTGATGTTAGAAAACCCTATCCTAAATTACTTTATATTGCAAAGACCTTAATGATTTTTTTCATTTAATCTTTTTGATGTTGTGTACTCCATAATTTCCTTCGCTATCCAGAAGTAGGGTGCTAACTATACAGATTCATTGGGGAAGCTTCACAAGAAGAAGAGGGATTTCTCTCAATCAAGTGGTTCTCTGTAAGTGGTAAGATTCACTAAAAGCACTCCAAATATATGACAACCTTATGCCTCATACAGAAGATTTGCATATTTTGAAGAAACACATTAGTGAGCCATTGGGTGTAAAAACCTATAGACCTAAATCTATTTTTACGGCCAATGATGGAGCAATTTTTTTTTCAACTTGAAACTATAAAATAGTCATGTTTCTTTAAAGCAGGTTTAATATACTAATGGACAAAAGATCTTGTGAATCTTGGTTAAAGACAAAATAGTACTTAAATATTTATATCCATTGTGATTTATTGGATAATCCTTGAAGGATATAGAAATGCATCCTTCATTCTAGTTATATGAAAGTATGGGGTTAAGAAAAAAAAATCACTAGACTAAATAAATATCATTCCTATATATGATTATTTGAGAGCTTATGTTTTATTACTTATCTATTATACATTATACACATTTTTTCTTTGATATCATATAGTTTTAAGAGCACACTTCACCATGGCAACACTATGTGCCATATAGATTGATGTAATATATAGCATGCACACTTCACCATGGCAATACTGTCTCTTATATAAATTTATGTAATAACATCACTTGCATTAATTTTACATTTATATAACATTTTTTTTCTCTTTAGTATCATATATTCTATCTTTTATGCTATACAAAAGTCATCCAAATGACCATTTTGAGGGCCAAAAAGATCGGATGGCATCTTCTTTTCTTCTAATATCTAATAGAAAATTTGCAGCATACTAGCTTGTAGGTTAAATTTTTACTTTTTCCATTGCTTCTTAAATTGATATGCATCAATGTGTATTTTTTCCTATTTGGCAATGTTAAAATGCTTTAACATATAAATAAAGGGAGGGAGCTTGCCAATTTTGGTTGGAGAAAAGAAGGGAAATACTTTTATATCGATTGTGATGTATTATATAATTCTTGAACGATAATAAAAATGCATTATTGATTTCTGTCTATGATATCAATGATTTAAGTTGTTAACAACCCATTTAATGAATGAAAATATAACTTCATAAATCATTCTTCATTAAGATGATTCATAAAAATTATTGGGAAGATTACTTTGTCAAGAGCTTACACGCACGATAGCATGTTTACTTAACAGTACCTCATAATGTATCACCCGGGGGGATTGCAGCAAGTACTACTCTTCCTTGAGTCGCCTTTGGGCCTGGAGATTTCTCTCTTAATGGGCTAAGCCCATGAGGGAGTCCCTGATTAGCTATTATTGTCAACTTGTCCAAAGTCCAAACTCTAGGTTTGCAAGTTATTGGATCAGTCCAATGACCCAAGTCAGGTGGTGCAACAAGAATTTTTTTTTTAATTGTTTTAAGGTCAATCCCAAGATTTTTCACATTTTTATATAGGCCCATCTCCAATTGAACAATAAAAAAATTGAAAAATAAAAAACCAAACCCCAATAACAGTTAAAAAACCCTTAATGGCCCGAGTCTAATGATAGTTTTTTATTCTTTAGATTTTTAAAATCGTTTAATAAAAATTAGCATATTCGAACATGTGGAACATACTAGAGCCGACCTAAAAAAGTTAAATTTTTTTCCCTTGCCTCATTGCCCATGCAGTAAGCCAACTTGTGACTTGTTGTGAGCTTAATGGGGCTGGCCCAAGATCGCTTGGGCACCCACCTAACTGCCTTATGGGCCAATGCTAAAGGTAAGTCTAGTAGAGTTGGTGGACTTTATCACACGAGTAATGCTTGCTACAATGCTTGTATTGCAAAGTTGAGTCATCTTACAATGCAACATGCTATTGGTTCATATAAGCAAACATCACATGGTTTGGATAATTTTTTCCACAAGTGGACTAGACAAGCCTTAAATGTGGGTGCAGAGTTTTAGGCATGACAAATAATTTATGGTCGTGACAATACTATTTGTCATGCCTGTGAAGTATTTGTCACGTATAAAAAATATTTCTAATGCCCATAAACCTATACACACATGCGAAGGGATCGCAAATATTTTCAGGTGTGATAAATACTCCGTGGACGTGACAAATACTATTTGTCATGCCTACGAAGGATTTGTCTTACCTATAAAATATTTGTCTAGACAAATCCTTCGTAGGCATGACAAATAGTATTTGTTATGCCCATTAAGTATTTGTCCACACATTTAGTGCTTGTTTGGCTCACTTGTGGAAAAACTGTCCAACCCATGCAACATCTACATATGTGGACTAATGATATCATGCATTGCAAGATGACTCAGCATGCAATAATGTTTTACTCTCCTCAGATATTGAGTCATATAGAAACTCTATCTTTATCGTTATTCTTATAGGGCCAATTTGATAATTAGTTTGTTTGGATTGGCTTATTTGAGATCATTAATAAGTAGGGTTATAAATAGATCAGGATAATCCTCAATCCAATTCATCTCAATCTATAAAACCTAATTCAATTCGTAAAATTATGGATATAATTAGTGTTCGAGTTGAAAATTTTTACCCATTCCTTCTATGGATTGAGCTATGGATTTAGCTCAAATTAATCCACTCGGATCCTTTAGTCCTTATGAATTAGACTGGATCTTCTAACTACAAACCTACGGATATCTATAGATATCGGCTCCAATCCGCGTGTTATAAAGAAATTAGATTTAAATTATTTAATATATATTCGACATCATGAGAGTCACTTGATGATTCATGTTCCCTTGATGCACCAAATAGCTTATCTGAGATGAATGTGAATTAGTTATAAATTTGAAATGAATTAAACTAGTTGTATTATTGTAATTACTTTATAATCTTTCATAGAAGAAGTTATTTTAATGTGGGTTAACTAAAGACCTAATATTTTAATATGTACATGTAACATTTTTATTTTAAAAAATATAGATAGATTAGCTATAATATGTATGTTACTATATAGATTTTAGTAAATTAAAGTATTAATTTTTAATATTCTATGACCCGCAGAAGAACTTGCTCTAAACCACACATGCTCCAATCTGCGACAAAGTGGGTCGCATGTAGATCATGATGGCCTTCGATTGAGTCTGTGCCACCTGCGGATGAAGAAAAAAATCAATATAATCTAGTCTGATCTGATCTATGAAGGAATGTAGATAAAAAGTTTGTCCTTTCAATCCGCAACGGGTCATATGTAGATAAAGGTATCCCATTTGCAACCTACTAATAAGAGTTGCTTTAGTTTGATAACGAGGTTGGTGTTCTATCTGGATAAGAGAAATTGGATAAAAGATATTTCACACAATTTGACTCGAAGGGTTGTACGAGAGACATAATAATAAGTTAAACTATCTTTGTCAAATCCATATCATTATCTTTTAAAAGAAACTCAAAGATGAAAAACTAAAAGTTAAATTAT